>OY757016.1:55482916-56916840 GCA_963580285.1 Lucinisca nassula
AAAAGGGGAACTCATACCAATAGGTGAGGTAACCATCAAAATATTTTTGGCACAGTTATGCCCCTTTTTCGACTTAGAATTTTTGTTAGAAAGTAACTGCAGCCGAGCGTTGGCACCCGCATGTGGTGCTCTTGTTTTACTTAAATTACTGTTGTTCTACTCCAGCCGACAGCAGTTGTATGAAATACTAGAGGAAGAAAACAAGATTTTAGAAATTATACAAGAGTTACCACAGATTCAGAGGATAGCTGAAGAGAGGGAGAACATCTCCTGTAAATGTACAGACCTAGCCAGTAAGTTTAAGATGTGCAGAAATGTATGAAGAAAAAAAACAAAAGAAAATAAAAAGGGTAGCTCTTTAAAAGACTCATTATTTGCTATTACACTTACAGTTTGTGTTGCTAAACCAGGGTTATTATCCTTTCTGTGTTAAGAGGAATTTCTCTTTTGGATCCAATTACAAGATGTTATGGATTTGTTTTGAAATATTTGGGAATGACATTTTCTGGAGGGAGTGAAGGGGTTTTCCACTGTTTTCAGCTGACAGCTTATACTATAACCTGTTGTCTCTCAGTCACCATCTGTTTGTCATCCATCTGCAATCTTTGGTTTGCTTTACATACTTTTGAACATCTCGGAATGACCTCAAATCAAATTGGGGCCCACTTGCTACACAATGGATCAGGTGAGCGATCCAGGGCCATCATGGCCCTCTTGTGAAGAGAGCCTTCATGATGTCCCTTTCTGCTGAAAACCAGTCTGAAATCATTGAAGCTTTTAGCTCCACTTCCAGATATTTGGATGATTTAATATTGATAATACCTATTTCGATGGTTTGATCAGTCAAATTTACCCCCCCCCCCCCCCCCCCCCCCAGAACTTCAGATAAATAAAGCAAATTCTTCCGATACCACGGACCCGGTTTTGGATTTACATCTATCTATTGTAGATGGGTTTGTTTCTTGCTTTGCTTGTTTGATTTGTGGTTTTATGTCCCCATCAACACTGTAAATGTCATTATGGAGACACTGCTTCCAATTTTGTGGGACTTTTACCCAACATCGAGATCAAATGACATCTCAAGCCCTGTTGCCCAATGAAACCAGTAGGGTTTATAAGCATGGACGGGCTGACTCGCACCGCTTTGACCGTGCAGGCTTAGATCCTCTAAGCAGTTTACCAGTACCCGTGTGGGGGTCCGTTTCAGCTCTGCGTGAAAGCATGTTGGAGCCCATATATTTCCTCAGTGTGTAGTCATGTAACTGACCTCAACACTCGTAATATACTGTTAACTGCTAAACTTCTTAATCAGGGTTATCGGGCCACGTGTGAGACGCCAAGTTCTGCAACGGAAGGTCAGGTGGTTTTTCTCCGGGTACTCCGGTTTTCGCCCACCTCTGATTAACGATCGGCTCGATATGAGTGAAATAATCTTGAAAGGGCCGTAAAACCCAAACCAAAAAAAAAAAAAAAAAAAAAAAAATAATAATCAGGGTTATCGGTACCATAAACTACGCAAAGCCTTTTCAAAATTTTATAGACGTTATTCTGATTTAATTTCAGAATTCAATATTGGACTTAAATCTCTTCTGCAATAAGGTCTATCGGAACCCGAATTTTACGGTGACTTAGAATATAAATTCAGAAAAATGTATGACCGCAATGACTTCAGCACCAAAATTCGTAAAATCATTCTTCGATATAAAAAGATTGGGTACAACATAAATGTTATTCGACAGACTGCATAGTAGTTAACAATTGACAACTTTGGTTCCCTCTTTAATTGCACGCTGGTGGGTCAGGCCTCAGATTGTATGACAGTTCCAGCGTAAAGGCTAATGTTGGTTGGTACCTGATGCTCTGTCTGTGGTCGGGCCCATCGGAGTCTAACTGTTGGTTTTCTTTTGCTCCAGCATTTCAATGGTTTCTTGCTGTTGAGTCCTCACCGTTTTTTCATCTCTGTGGTTGTTAGCTCACCAGAGCCGAAGGCTCCGGGGGAGCTTATAGGATAGGCAGTTGTCCGTCGTCGTCGTCTGACGTCAACACTTTCAAACATCTTCTTCTCTGAAGCCACTGGACAGATTCAGCCCAAATTTTATCTGTAGCATCCTTGGGCTGGGGGATTAAAAGTTTGTGTTTTTTATGAAAATCAGCTTTTTAATTTGGTTGCTATGGCAACTTAGAGCTCCCATAGACTTATAATGGGAAAATTGAAAAATGGCAATAACTGCCAAGCCTTTGCAGATATTGGGACAAAATTTTCATAGAAATGTTCCTTAAGCAATCTTGTATCTGCCATATGATTTTAGGCCTACTGCTCAGTTTTATTGGTTGCCATGGAAACCAAAATGCAAACAAATAGAAAAAAAATACTTAAACATCTTCTCCTCAGAAACCATATGCTCTATGAGGCTGAGACTTACTGAAAAAATTCTCCATATTAGCCTCAAGAGGAATTGTGTTTTTTATGAAATTCGGCTTTTTATTTTGGTTGCTTTGGCAACTTAGGGTTTCCATTGACTTTTAATGGGGAAAATTGAAAAATGGCACTAACTGCCAAGCCTTTGCAAATATTTAGACAGTTTTTAGCTCACCAGAGCCGAAGGCTCCGGGGGAGCTTATAGGATAGGCAGTTGTCCGTCGTCGTCCGTCGTCGTCGTCGTCTGACGTCTGTCGTCAACACTTTCAAACGACATCTCCTCTGAAGCCACTGGGCCGATTGGGCCCAAATTTTATCTGTAGCATCCTTGGGCTGGGGGATTGAAAGTTTGTGTTTTTTACCAAAATCGGCTCATTAGTTTGGTTGCTATGGCAACTTGTAGTTTCCATAGACTTATAATGGGGAAAATTGAAAAAATGGCATTTACTGCCAAGCCTCTGCAGATATTTTGAGAAAACTTTCATAGAAATGTTCCATAGGCAATCTACTATCTGCTGTATGATTTTAAGCTTTCTGCTCATTTTTATTGGTTGCCATGGAAACCAAAATGCAAAAAATAGACAAAAAATACTTAAAAAATCATCTCCTCACAAACCATATGCTCTAGGAGGCTGAGACTTTATGAAAATATTCACCATATTTGCCTTTACAGGTTTTGTGTTTTTTATGAAATTTGGCCTTTTAGTTTTGTTGCTATGGCAACTTAGAGTTTCCATTGACTTATAATGGGGAAAACTGAAAAATGGCATTTACTGCCAAGTCATTGCAGATATTTTTACAAAACTTACATAAACATGTTCCTTGAGTAAACTTCTCTCAGCCATATGCTTTTATGTCAGCCTGGGGGTCCCCTAGGTTGTGCCGGGTCCATGCCCCGCCCCCTCCACTTCATAAAATGCCTTGTATCTCAGAAACCTTACAGATCCCAACCCCTAAACCATACATATTCTTGTTCCTTATGATAAGATGCATTAAGTGACACCAACCTGGGGGTCCCCCGGGATGTGCCGGGGACATGCCCTGCCCCCTCTATTTCATAAAATGCCATTTATCTCAGAAACCATTCAGATCCCCACCCCTAAACTATATATATTCTTGTTCCTTATGCTAAGATGCATTAAGTGACACCAACCTTGGGGTCCCCCCGGGATGTGCCGGGGACATGCCCCACCCCCTCCACTTCATAAAATGCCATTTATCTCAGAAACCATTGAGATCCCCACCCCTAAACCATATATATTCTTGTTCCTTATGATAAGACACATTCAGTGATACCAACATTGGGGTCTCTCGGGGGTGCGCTGGGGCCATGCCCCACCCTTCCACTTCATAAATGCCATATATCTCAGAAACCATTCAGATCCCTACCCCTAAACTATATATATTCTTGTTTCTTATGATAAGACGCATTCAGTGACACCAATCTGAGGGTCCCCTAGGATGTGGCGGGGCTTATGCCCCACCCCCTCCACTTCGTAAAAGGCTGAATATCTCAGAAACCGTTCAGATCCCCACCCCTAAACCATTTAAATTCTTGTTCCTTATGATAAGACGCATTCAGTGATACCAACCTTAGGGTCTCCCTTGCGGCACGGAGGCTATGCTTGACCCCTCCACTTCATAAAAGGCCCAATATCTCAGAAACCGTTCAGATCCCCACCCCTAAACCATATAAATTCTTGTTCTTTACGTTAAGATGCATTCAGTGATATCAACCTAAGGATCTCCCAGGCCGCACCAGGGCTATGCCCCAACCTTCCACTTCATAAAAGGTGATATATCTCGGAAACCCTTCAGATCCCCACCCCAAAACCATGTATATTCTTGTTTCTTATGAAAAGAAGCATTCAGTGACACCAATCTGGGGGTCCCCTAGGATGTGCCAGGGCTATTCCCCACCCCCTGCACTTAGTAAAAGCCCAATATCTCAGAAACCGTTCAGATCCCCACCCCTTAAGCATATAAATTCTTGTTACTTATGATAAGATGCATTCAGTGGTACCAATCTAAGGGTCTCACGGGCCGCACGGGGGCTGTGCCCCACAACTCCACTTCATAAAAGGTGATACGTCTCGGAAACCATTCAGATCCCCATCCCAAAACCATATATATTCTTGTTTCATATGATAAGACGCATTCATTGAAACCAACCTGGGGGTCCTCTGGGATGTGCCCGGGCCATGCCCAACCCCCTCCACTTCGTAAAAGGCTCAATATCTCAGAAACCATTCAGAACCCCCACCCCTAAACCATATATATTCTTGTTCCTTATGATGAGACACATTCAGTGCTACCAACCTAGGGGTCTCTGGGGGTGTGCTGGGGCTATGCCCCACCCTTCCGCTTCATAAAATGCAATATATCTCAGAAACTGTTCAGATCCCCACCCCTAAAATATGTATATTTGTGTTCCCTATATTAAGACTCATTCACTCACATCAATGCGTCTATGTGCTAGGGCAACATGCTGATGCCATGGCCCACGCCTCTACTTCATAAAAGGCCATATATCTCAGACACCATTAAGATCCCCACCTCATAATCATATATACATTTGTAAGAGGGAGGCCCCCGCCCATAGGGGCTTGAAGAAATATATGGGCTGCATGATGCTTCCACGCAGAGCTGAATCAGGCCCGCACTCTAGTACTGGTAAACCGCTTAGAGGATCTAACCTGTACAGGAACCGCAGTGCGAGGCGGACCGTCCATGCTAATAAACCCGATTGGTTTCATTGGGCGACAGGGCTTGAGATGTCATTTCATCTCAATGTCGGGTAAAAGTCCCACAAAATTGGAAGCAACGTCTCCAAAATGACCTTTACAGTGTTGACGGGGACGTTAAACCTCAAATCAAACAAAAAAAATTCGTAAGAGGGCCTCATATCTTGGAAACTGTTCATATCCCCAACCCTGAACAATATATTTTCTTGGTCCTTATTATAAGACACATTCAGCGACAACAATCTTGGCTTTCCTGGGGTCTGCCAGGGCTATGCTCCAACCCCTTCGCAGCTTAAAAGGCCTTATATCTCAGGAACAGTACACATCCCAACCCCTAAACCATATATATTCATGTGCCTTATGATAAGATGGATTCAGTGATACCATTCAGGGCTCTGTTGGGTCCATGTCTCATCCTTCCTCCTCATAAAAGGCCTAATATTTCAGCAGAGTCCACATGGGTGCTCATTTTGAAATGGGGGTTTGTTTGGGAGACTTTATAATCAATAAATTAAAACCTGAAACCATACATGGCTGCCAGTGGGCAGTGTCCGCCTGAGTTCTGGTGAGCATTGTGGCCCATGGGCCTCTTGTTTGATTTTTGTGTTCACGGAGATGATGCGTTGACGAGTTAGGATGCCTTCATGCGGACTGAAATTATTTGGCTTAAAAGTGACGGATGTTAGGGCGAGGATTGTGGCTAAGTAAAATCAATTCAACCCCCCCCCCTGTGGAATTCGTTTCCGCTGACCGTTTGAAGGCGGTTCTTCTGTCGCGGTTTATTTTTAGCTCGCCTGTACGAAGTACAAGGAGAGCTATTGTTGTCACCTCGGATGGCGTGCGTGTTTGCGTTTGCGTTCCCGTCACACTGCGTTATAGTTTTTCAAATGCTTATATCTCAACAGTCACTCATCACAGACCACTCATATTTGGAACTTAAGTACCTTGGAGGGTCCTCTGATGTTCAAAGAGAACAGACCCCTGGGTTCATGCCCCTGGGTGGGGCTAGGGGTCAAAATCTAGAACACCTTTGTAATTCTGTGTTAAAGTTTTTGAAATGCTTATATCTCAACAGTCACTCATCACAAAGCATTCATATTTACAACTTGGATACCTGGGAGTGTCTTCTGAGATTCCAAAACAACACACCCCTGGGTTCATGCCTGGGATTTGGGATGGGGTGGGGCTGGGGGTCAAAATCTAGGACACCTTTGTAATTTGTTGTATACCTTTCCATTATACTAACGAGTTATAGACACAATTGGTTATACATCAGCCAATCAAGTGACATTGGTTCAAGTGTAAAAGGGGTGAAGGTCATGGTGACCTACATTTCACGGTCCAGTGATTTTGCCTTATATCTTGAATTCTATTTGTTGGAGAAATGTCATACCTGGGATATTAGTTCCATGTGACTCCACGATTGACCTCAAAATATATCTAGGTCACTGTGACCTATATTTCATGGTTCAGCGATTTTGCCTATTATCTCGAATACTATTTGATGGAGAAATGTCATACCTGGATAATTAGTTCCATATGACCCAATAATTGACCGCAAAATATATCTAGGTCATAGTGACCTACATTTCACGGTCCAGTGATTTTGTCTATTATCTTGAATACTATTTGATGGAGAAATGTTATACCTGGGTTATTAAATGCAGGTGACCCCATTATTGACCTCAAAATATATCTAGGTCACTGTGACCTATATTTTATGGTTCAGCGATTTTGCCTATTATCTAGAATACTATTTGATGGAGAAATGTCATACCTGGATTATTAGTTCCATATGGCCCAATAATTGACCGCAAAATATATCTAGGTCATGGTGATCTACATTTCATGGTCCAGTGATTCTGTCTATTATCTTGAATACTATTTGATGGAGAAATGTTATACCTGGGTTATTAGTTGCATGTGACCCCATTATTGACCTCAAAATATATCTAGGTCAGTATGAACTATATTTCATGGTTCAGTGATTTTGCCTATTATCTTGAATACAATTTGATACAGAAACGTCATACCTGGATTATTAGTTCCATGTGACTCTATAATTGACCGCAAAATATATCCAGGTCAGTGTGACCTATATTTCATGGTTCAGTGATTTTGCCTATTATCTTGAACACTATTTGATGGAGAAATGTTATACCTGGATTATTTATTCCATGTGACCCCATGTTTGAGCTTGAATTAATATCTAGGTCAGTGTGTTCTATATTTCATGGTTCAGTGATTTTTCCTATTATCTTGAATACTATTTGATGGAGAAATGTCTAACCTGGATAATTAGTTCCATGTGACCCGATGATTGACATGGAAATATATCTAGGTCCTTGTGACCTATTTTCATGGTTCAATGATTTTGCCTTATAATTCAGATACAATTTGATCCTGAAATGTAATATCTGGATTATATATTCCATGTGACCTGATTATTGATCTCAAATATATCAAGGTGAGTGTGACCTATATTTCATGGTTCTAAATTTTTCCTTATATCTTGAAGTCGCGAAACAGGCGAGCTATGCTGTCTGGTGACAGCTCTTGTTGTTATTGTTTGTCTTTGGGTGTTTATGTTGCTTATATTATTTTATTTTGGATAGCCTATTGGCCATTTTGTGGGAAAGTAACTCCTTTTGGCTTTCTGCTATTGATGTTCCATTAGGGTCTGTTTTTAGCTCAACTATCACGTAGTGATGAGGTGAGCTTTTGGGATCACTTTTTGTCCGTCGTCCGTCCTGCGTGTGTGCGTCCATAAACAATTTCTTCAAACAACATCTCCTCCTAAACCACTGATAGGATTTTGACCAAACTTCACAGAAATGACCCTTAGGAGCCCCCCTATCAAAATTGTTCAAATGGTTCCAGTCCGTTGCACATCTAGGTCACAGGAGCCAAAAATGGATTTTTTCACTGAAAACTTAAAAAATCTTCTTCTCTGAAACCATAAGGCCCAGGTCTTTGATATTTGGTATGAAGCTTCATCTAGTAGACCCATACCAAGATTGTTCAAATTAAAGTGCTAGGGCCAAAAATGCCCCCGCCCCGGGTCTCTTTGGTTTTATATAGGATTATATAGGGAAAATGCTAAAAAATCTTCTTTTCTGAAACCGCAAGGCCCAGGTCTTTGATATTTGTTATGAAGCTTCATCTAGTGGACCCCTACCAAGATTGTTCAAATTACAGTGCTGGGGCCAAAAATGCCCCTGCCCTGGGGCCCTTTGGTTTTACATGGGCTTATTTAGGGAAAATATTTAAAAATCTTCTTCTCTGAAACTGTAAGGCCCAGGTCTTTGATATTTGGTATGAAGCTTCATCTGGTGGACCTCTACCAAGACTGTTCAAATTATAGTGCTGGGGCCAAAAATGCCCCCGCCCCGGAGCCCTTTGGCTTAACATAGGCTTATATAGGGAAAATCTTAAAAAATCTTCCCTGCAAGGCCCAGGTCTTTGATATTTGGTTTGAAGCTTCATCTTATTGACCTCTACCAAGATTGTTCAAATTAAAACCATGAGGCCAAAAATGCCCCACTCCAGGGCCCTTTGGTTTTACATAGACTTACATAGGAAAATCTTGAAAAAGCTTCTTCTCTGAAACAACAAGGCCTAGATCTTTTCATATTTGGTATGAGCCTTCATCTAGTGGACCTCTGCCAAGATTGTTCAAATCATAGCCCTGAGATAAAAAATGACCCGCCTCTGGCCCTTTGGTTTTACATAGACTTATATTGGGATAATCTTTAAAAATCTTCTGCTGTGAAACCACAAGGCCTAGGTCTTTGATATTTGGTGTGAAATTTCATCTAGTGGACCTCTATCAAGATTGTTCAAATTATAGCCCTGGGGCCAAAAATGCCCCTGCCCTGAGACCCTTTGGTTTTACATAGACTTACATAGAGAAATCTTTAAAAATCTTCTTCTCTGAAACTGCAAGGCCCATGTCTTCGATATTTGGTATGGAGCTTCATCTAGTGGACCTCTACCAAGATTTTTAGCTCACCTGGGCCGAAGGCTCCAGGGGAGCTTATAGTATAGTGGGTCCTCTGTCGTCCATCGTCCGTCGTCCGTCCACACTTTTGCGCAGCTATATCTCTGTATCCTGCAGGCTGATCTCAATCATTTCTCATCGGTAGCATGCCTCTGGTGGGGCATTGATGACATACTTTTTTTCGAAATCGCTCTTAAACTTTGGTTCCTATGGTAACCACAAGGTCTCATAGACTTACTATGGGAAGATGCTTGTCATCACCGTAGCGCATTCAGTTTTGATCAGATCTTTCTGAAACTTATATGTAAGGTGACTGGGGATAAAAACTCGGATGAGTTCGAAAACCGGCCAAGTCGGCCCAATTATCATAGAGTTACGTCCCTTTGATTGCTGAAAATACCAATTTTCGACCTTGTCAACACCGTAGCCCCTTCAGTTTTGATTGGATCTTTTTGAAACTTATATGTAATGTGGCTGGGGATAAAACCTCGGATGAGTTCGAAAACCGGCCAAGTCCGCCGATTTATCATAGAGTTACGTCCCTTTGATTGCTGAAAATGCCGATTTTCGACCTTGTCATCACCGTAGCCCCTTCAGTTTTGATCGGATCTTTCTGAAACTTATATGTAAGGTGGCTGGGGATAAAATCTCGGATGTGTTCGAAAACTGACCAAGTCGGCCCATTTATCGTAGAGTAACGTCCCTTTGATTGCTAAAAATGCTGATTTTTGACCTTGTCATCACTGTAGCCCTTTTAGTTTTGATCGAATCTTTCTGAAACTTGTATGTAAAGTGGCTGAGGATAAAATCTCGGATGAGTTCGAAAACCAGCAAAGTTGGTCCATTTATCACAGAGTAACGTCCCTTTGATTGCTGAAAATGCCGATTTTTGACCTTGTCATCACCGTAGCCCTTTCAGTTTTGATCGGATCTTTCTGAAACTTATATGCAAGGTGGTTGGGGATAAAACCTCGGAAGAGTTCGCATACCAGCAAAGGTGGCCTATTTATCATAGAGTAAGGTCCCTTTGATTGCTGAAAATGTTGATTTTAGACCTTGTCATCACTGTAGCCCCTTCAGTTTTGATCGGATCTTTCTGAAACTTATATGTAAGGTGGCTGGGGATAAAACCTCGGATAAGTTCGAAAACCGGCCAAGTTGCCCCATTTACTATATAGTTATGTCCCTTTGATGGCTGAAAATGTCGATTTTTTACCTTGTCATCACCGTAGCCCCTGCAGTTTTGATCTAATCTTTCTGAAACCTATATGTAAGGTGAATAGAGATAAAACCTAGGATGAGTTGGAATACCGGCCAAGTTGGCCCATTTATTATAGAGTTACGTCCCTTTGATTGCTGAAAATGCCGATTTTTGACCTTGTCATCACCGTAGCCCTTTCAGTTTTGATCGGATCTTTCTGAAACTTATATGCAAGGTTGTTGGGGATAAAACCTTGGATGAGTTCGCATACCAGCAAAGGTGGCCTATTTATCATAGAGTAAGGTCCCTTTGATTGCTGAAAATGTTGATTTTTGACCTTGTCATCACTGTAGCCCCTTCAGTTTTGATCGGATCTTTCTGAAACTTATATGTAAGGTTGCTGGGGATAAAACCTCGGATGAGTTCGAAAACCGACCAAGTTGCCCCATTTACTATATAGTTATGTCCCTTTGATGGCTGAAAATGTCGATTTTTAGCTCACCTGAGCCGAAGGCTCATGTGAGGTATTAGTATACCACGAGCCGTCGTCCGTCGTCGTCCGTCGTCGTCCACACTTTCAAAGAAGTATATCTCCGGAACCAGTGGGCCAATCTTGATCAAATTTCATGTGAAGCATTATCAGGTAGGGGGAAAGGCTGCATACTGTTTTCGGGCAGATCGGATTGGAACTCTGGTTGCCATGGCAACAAATAGCTCCCATAGACTTAACATAGGAAAAAGCTTGTCATCACTCTAGCTCCGTCAATTTTTTTCTGATCGACTACATTCTTGCAGATAACGAGGACAGGCATGAAATCTCGATCAAGTTCGATTTTGGGCTGAATCGGATTATTCACTCAGGAGTTACGTGCCCTTGAGCGTTAGGAAAAAGCTTGTCATCACTCTAGCTCCGTCAATTTTTAGCTCACCTGACCGAAGGTCATGGTGAGCTTTTGTGACCGTAAGATGTCCGGCGTCGTCGTGCGTCGTCCGTCGTCCGTCGTCCGTCGTGCGTAAACTTTTTCTTGTGAACAAACTAGAGGCCACAGTTTTGGTCCAATCATCATCAAACTTGCTCAGAATGATCATCATGACAATATCTCGGTCAAGTTCGAATATGGGTCATGTCGGGTGAAAAAGTAGGTCAGTAGGTCAAATCATAGAAAAACCTTGTGAACACTCTAGAGGGCACAGTTTTGGTCCAATCATCATCAAACTTGCTCAGAATAATTATCATGACAATATCTCGGTCAGGTTCGAATATGGATCATGTAGGGTCAAAAAGTAGGTCAGTAGGTCAAACCATAGATAGTCCTTGTGAACACTCTAGAGGGCACAGTTATGGTTCAATTATCATCAAACTTGCTCAGAATGATCATTGTGACAATATCTCGGTCAAGTTTGAATATGGGTCATGTCGGGTCAAAAAGTAGGTCAGTAGGTCAATTCATAGAAAAACCTTGTGAACACTCTGAAGGCCACTGTTTTGGTCCAATTATCATGAAACTTGCTCAGAATGACCATTGTGACAATATTTCAGTCCAGTTCGAATATGGGTCATATCGGGTTAAAAAGTAGGTCAGCGGGTCAAATCATATAAAAACCTTGTGAACACCCTAGGGGCCACAATTTTGGTCCAATCTTAATCAAACTTGCTCAGAATGATCATCATGACAATATCTCGGTCAAGTTTGAATATGGGTCAAATGGTTCCGGTCCGTTGCACATCTAGGTCACAGGAGCCAAAAACAGATTTTTTTCACCAAAAACTTAAAAAATCTTCTTCTCTGAAACCACAAGGCCCAGGTCTTTGTTATTTGGTATGAAGCTTCATCTAGTGGACCCCTACCAAGATTGTTCAAATTATAGTGCTGGGGCCAAAAATGCCCCCGCACGGGGGCCCTTTGGTTTTACATAGGCTTATATAGGGAAAATCTTTAAAAATCTTCTTCTCTGAAACCACAAGGCCCAGGACTTTGATATTTGGTATGAAGCTTCATCTAGTGGACCCCTACCAAGATTGTTCAAATTTGAGTGCTGGGACGAAAAATGCCCCCGCCACGGGGCCCTTTGGTTTTACATTGGCTTATATAGGGAAAATCTTTAAAAATCTTCTTCTCTGAAACCACAAGGCCCAGGTCTTTGATATTTGGTATGAAGCTTCATCTAGTGGACCCCTACCAAGATTGTTCAAATTATAGTGCTGGGGCCAAAAATGCCCCCGCCCCAGGGCCCTTTGGTTTTACATAGGCTTATATAGGGAAAATCTTCAAAAATCTTCTACTCTGAAACCACAAGGCCCAGGACTTTGATATTTGGTATGAAGCTTCATCTAGTGGACCCCTACCAAGATTGTTCAAATTATAGTGCTGGGACAAAAAATGCCCCCGCCACGGGGCCCTTTGGTTTTACATTGGCTTATATAGGGAAAATCTTTAAAAATCTTCTTCTCTGAAACCACAAGGCCCAGGTCTTTGATATTTGGTATGAAGCTTCATCTAGTTGACCCCTACCAAGATTGTTCAAATTACAGTGCTGGGGCCAAAAATGCCCCCGCCCCGGGGCCCTTTGGTTTTACATAGGCTTATATAGGGAAAATCTTAAAAAATCTTCTTCTCTGAAACCACAAGGCCCAGGTCTTTGATATTTGGTATGAAGCTTCATCTAGTGGACCCCTACCAAGATTGTTCAAATTTTAGTGCTGGGACAAAAAATGCCCCCGCCACGGGGCCCTTTGGTTTTACATGGGCTTATATAGGGAAAATCTTTAAAAATTTTCTTTTCTGAAACCACAAGGCCCAGGACTTTGATATTTGGTATGAAGCTTCATCTAGTGGACCCCTACCAAGATTGTTCAAATTTTAGTGCTGGGACAAAAATGCCCCCGCCACGGGGCCCTTTGCTTTTACATTGGCTTATATAGGGAAAATTTTTAAAAATCTTCTTCTCTGAAACCACAAGGCCCAGGTCTTATATATTTGGTATGAAGCTTCATCTAGTGGACCCCTACCAAGATTGTTCAAATTATAGTGCTGGGGCCAAAAATGCCCCCGCCACGGGGCCCTTTGGTTTTACATAGGCTTATATAGGGAAAATCTTTAAAAATTTTCTTCTCTAAAACCACAAGGCCCAGGACTTTGATATTTGGTATGAAGCTTCATCTAGTGGACCCCTACCAAGATTGTTCCAATTTTAGTGCTGGGGCCAAAAATGCCCCTGCCACGGGGCCCTTTGGTTTTACATAGGCTTATATAGGGAAAATCTTTAAAAATCTTCTTCTCTGAAACCACAAGGCCCAGGACTTTGATATTTGGTATGAAGCTTCGTCTAGTGGACCCCTACCAAGATTGTTCAAATTATAGTGCTGGGACAAAAAATCCCCCCCTGCCACGGGGCCCTTTGGTTTTACATAGGCTTATATAGGGAAAATCTTTAAAAATCTTCTTCTCTGAAACCACAAGGCCCAGAACTTTGATATTTGGTATGAAGCTTCATCTAGTGGACCCCTACCAAGATTGTTCAAACTATAGTGCTGGGGCAAAAAATGCCCCTGTCCCGGGGCCCTTTGATTTTACATAGGCTTATATAGGCAAAATCTTTAAAAATCTTCTTCTCTGAAACCGCTAGGCCCAGGTCTTTGATATTTGATGTGTAGCTTCATCTAGTGGACCTTTGACAAGATTGTTCAAATTTTAGCCTTTGTTGATGTTTGGTATGAAGCTTCACCTTTAAGACCTCCCTCAACATTATGTACATTAAAGCCCTGGGGCCAATAATGGCCCTCTCTGGTTTTCTGTTCGACTTCATTCTTGCAGATAACGAGGACAGGCATGAAATCTCGATCAAGTTCGATTTTGGGCTGAATCGGATTATTCACTCAGGAGTTACGTGCCCTTGAGCGTTGAAAAAATTGCCTATTGACTTAACATGGGGAGAATGTTGTCATCACCGTAGCTGCTTTAATTATTTTCAGATTGGCTTTATTCTTGCAGATAACCAGCACAGCCATGAAATCTCGGTCAAGTTCGATAACTGGCAGAATCGGATCATTCACTTAGGAGTTACCTGCCCTTGTGTGTTTTTGCATTAGGGTTAATGGGAATTTCAAAAATGTATATCTTAAAGACTACTTGGCCAACTTTGATCAAATTTCATGTGTCGCATTATTGGGCAAGTGGAAAGGCTTCATTAGGTTTTCAGGCAGATCTGAGTGGAACTCTGGTTGCCATGGCAACATCTAGCTCCCATAGACTTCACATAGGAAAAAGCTTGTCATCACTCTAGCTCCGTCAATTTTTTTCTGATCGACTTCATTCTTGCAGATAACCAGTACAGGCAAAAAATCTCGGTCAAGTTCGATTTTGGGCCGAATCGGATTATTTGCCTTGGAGTTACCTGCCCTTGAGCATAAAAAAATACGTTGTGACCACGATAGCAACTTTATTTTTATTCAGATCAGCTTCAAACTTGCAGGTAACGTGGACAGGCATAAAATCTCAGTTAAGTTCGAATGGGAATATTGACATCGGAGTTACATGACCTTGAGCGACAAAAAATTTGCCCATAGACTTTACATAGGGAAAATGTTGTGACTACGATAGCGACTTGAATTTTTTTTTCAGATCAGCTTCAAACTTGCAGGTAACGAGGACAGACATAAAATCTCGGTTAAGTTCGATTTTGGGCCGAATCGGATTATTTGCCTTGGAGTTACCTGCCCTTGAGCATAAAAAAAATATGTTGTGACCACGATAGCAACTTTATTTTTATTCATATCAGCTTCAAACTTGCAGGTAACGAGGACAGGCATAAAATCTCGGCTAAGTTCAATTTTGGGCCGAATCGGAATATTGACCTCGGAGTTACGTGACCTTGAGCGACAAAAAATTTGCCCATAGACTTAATTAGGGAAAATGTTGCGACTACGATAGCGACTTGAATTTTTTCAGATCAGCTTCAAACTTGCAGGTAACGAGGACAGACATAAAATCTCGGTTAAGTTCGATTTTGGGCCGAATCGGAATATTTGCCTTGGAGTTACCTGCCCTTGAGCATAAAAAATACGTTGTGACCACGATAGCAACTTTATTTTTATTCATATCAGCTTGAAACTTGCAGGTAACGAGGACAGGCATAAAATCTCGGTTAAGTTCGATTTTGGGCCGAATCGGAATATTGACCTCGGAGTGACCTTGAGAGACAAAAAAATTTGCCCATAGACTTAACGTAGGGAAAACGTTGTGACAGAAATAGCGACTTGAATTTTTAGCTCTCCTGAGCCAAAGGCTCCAGTGAGCTGATAGTATACCAAGGCTCCGGAGTCCGTCGTCTGTCGTCCGTCCATCCGTCGTCCACACTTTCAATGAAGCATATCTCAGAAGGCAGTCGACCAATCTTGTTTAAATTTTATGTGTAGCACCATTGGGCAAGGGGAAAGGCTGCATTAGGTTTTGGAGCTAGTCTGGTTCATTTGTTCATTCATTCTTCTTTCTCTCCATATAGAGATAATAGACCAATGTTAAATTTTTAATCAAAGATTTCTCAGGAACTATAAAAGTTAGAAGCATCAAATTTGGTTTCAATAGAATAATGATGACTTATTTTGTGTAAGAGACATTGGGCTTTCTCAGCTTATTTGTTCATCTGTTCTTTCATTCTTCTTTCTCTCCATTTTGACCAATGTTAAATTTTCGTCAAAGATTTCTCAGGAACTATAGAAGCTAGAAGTCTCAAACTTGGAATGCAATGCAATAATGATGACTTATATCCTGTAAGGGTCAATGGGCTGGATTCTGTTAGCAGATTTAGTAGTCAAGTCTGTGAATTGTTAAAACTTAAGTTCCTCAGGTGAGCGGTTTAGGCTCATTGAGCCTCTTGTTTACCTTTGTCATCACCCTAGCCCCTGCAGTTTTGATCTAATCTTTCTGAAACCTATAAGGTGAATAGAGATAAAACCTAGGATGAGTTCGAATACCGGCCAAGTTGGCCCATTTACCATAGAGTTACGTCCCTTTGATTGCTGAAAATGCCGATTTTTGACCTTGTCATCACGGTAGCCCCTTCAGTTTTGATCGGATCTTTCTGAAACTTATATGTGAGGTGGCTGGTGATAAAATCTTGGATGAGTTCGAAAACAGGCCAAGTCAGTCCATTTATCGTAGTCCCTTTGATGGCTGAAAATGTTGATTTTTGACCTTGTCATTACCGTAGCCCCTTCAGTTTTGATTAGATTTTTCTGAAACGTATATGTAAGGTGGCTGGGGATGAAACCTCGGATGAGTTCGAAAACTGGCCAGGTCGGCTCATTTATTTTAGAGTAACATCCCTTTGATTGCTAAAATGCCAAATTTTGACCTTGTCATCACCGTAGCCCCTTCAGTTTTGATTGGATTTTTCTGAAACTTATATGTGAGGTGGCTGGGAATAAAATCTTGGATGAGTTTGAATACTGGCCAAGTCTGATCGGATCTTTCTGAAACTTACATGTTAGGTGGCTGGGAATAAAACCTCAGGTGAGTTCGAATACTGGCCAAGTCGGCACATTTATCATAGAGTGACGTGCCTTTGTTTGCTGAAAATGCCTATTTTCGACATTGTCATCACTGCTGCCCATTTAGTTTTGAACGGATCTTGATGAAACTTACAAACAAGGAAGTCAGGCAGAAAGCTTGGAGGAGTTTGAAAACTTGTTTTTGAACTTGTCATCACCATAGCCACTTTAGTTTAGATCGGATCTTCTTAGCAAGTCTGGAATAAAAGCTTGAATGAGTTTGAAAACCGGTGAGGTCAGCCTGTTTATCATAGAGTTACATTCTACTTTATTTTCAGAAAATGCTTACCCTGTCATCACCATGTCCTCCTATAAAGCCTTCAGTAAAGGTTGGCACTTCCTTAAACTTTGAATCTGTTTGCTCAGGTGAGCGATACAGGACCAAGCTAGCTTGGTCCTCTTGTTCAAATTATAGCCCTCGGGCCACAAATGCCCCCGCCCCGGGCCCTTGGTTTTACATAGACTTATATAGAGATAATCTGTGAAAATCTTCTTCTCTGAAACAGAAAGGCCCAGGTATTTGATATTTGGTGTGAAGCTTCATCTAGTGGAACTCTATCAAGATTGTTTAAATTATAGCCCTGAGGCCAAAAATGCCCCCGCCCCGGCTTATGTCGGGAATATCTTTTCAAAAAATCTTCTTCTCTGAAACTGCAAGGCCAAGGTCTTTGGTATTTGGTGTGTAGCTTCATTTAGTGGACCTTTGCCAAGATTGTTCAAATTATAGCCTTTGTTGATATTTGGTATGAAGCTTTACCTTTTTAGACCTCCCTCAACATTATGCACATTATAGCTCTTGGGTCAATAATGGCCCACCCCGGGGCCCACTTGTTTCTCTATGGATCAGGTGAGCGATCCAGGGCCAGCATATCCCTCTTGTTTCATGTTTGTATTTTTTCCCTTTGGTGTCTCTGATGGGAGCTGTGGGTTAATTGTACTGATTCCTGATCATTGCCTCCTTCTATTTATAATGGGGAAAATTGGAACATGGCATTAAATGCCAAGCCTTTGCAGATATTTTGACAAAACTTTCTTAGAAATGTTCCTTGAGTAAATGTCTCTCAGCCATATGCTTTTATGTCAACCTGGGGGTCCCGTAGGTTGTGCCTGGGCCATGCCCCACCCCCTCCACTTCATAAAATGCCATTTATCTCAGATACCATTCAGATCCCCACCCATAAACCATATATATTCTTGTTCCTTATGATAAGACTCACTCAGTGACACCAACCTTGGGGTCCCCCAGGGTGTGCCGGGGCCATATCCCACCCTCTCCACTTCATAAAAGGCCCAATATCCCAGAAACCTTACAGAACCCTACCCCTAAAACATATATATTCCTGTTCCTTATGATAAGATGCACTCAGTGACACCAACCTCGGGATCCCCCGGGATGTTGACACGAACCTGCGGATCCCCCGGGATGTGATGGGGCCATGGGCAACCCCCTTCATTAAAGGTCAAATATTCACGAAACCTGATAGATCCCCACACCTAAACCATATATATACTTGTTGCTCAGTGACACCAACATAGGGGTCACCCAGGGCACGCCCGGACCATGCTTCACCCCTCAACTTCACAAAAGACCATGTATCTGAGAAACTGTTCAGAGACTTTCAAGGTACTTAGGCATTTATGCCTTTCAAGATATTTGGTCAAACTTTCATAGCATAGAAATGTTCCTTTAATAATGTTCTTTAAGCCACTAGGCTGATTGTGTCCAAATTTTATCTGTAGTATCCTTGGGCGTAGGGCTTCCATGGTTAATTAAAATACATTACCGCCAGTGGGCAGTGCCCCTGAGCTCTGGTGAGCATAGTGGCCCATGGGCCTCTTGATTATTTTGTGTGTGTGTGTGTGTTAAAACATTTTGACCACTTTACTGCCTTTGTATACGCCTATTTGAAAAGCAAGAAACCACTGAAATGCTGGAACAAAAGAAAACCAACAGTTAGACTCCGATGGGCCCAACCAGAGACAGAGCATCAGGCACCAACCAACATTACATAAAATTAAATTCTCTCTAACACATCTCCACCTAGACTGCTGAACGGTATTGAAATAATTTTTCAGAAATGTTCTTTGGGGCCCCTCTACCAAAATTGCCTAAATGGTTCGGCTCTGCTGAGCAAAACGGCCCCCAGAGCTGAAAGTAGAAAAACATTAAAATAACATCTCCCCAAAGGCCACAGGCCTAATTTCAAAATAATTTCACAGGAATATTCCTTGGGTGACCCTCTACCAAACCCTTCAGCTCGGATGAGGAAGATGGCCACCAGAGCTTAATAAAAAAAAACTTCTTCTCGTCTGTCAACAATTTACTTTAAAGACACCTACTTTTAAACTCGTAAACTGATTTTGAAATACTTTTCCATGAATGTCCCTTCGGGGATCCTCTACCAGAGTAGAAGTGTTGGCAATGATCAAGAATCGATACAATTAACCCACAGCTCCCATCAGAAACACCAAAGGGAAAGAAACACAAACATGAAACAACAGACCCTAATGGAAACATCAATAGCGGAAAGCCAAAAGGACAGTTACTTTCCCACAAAATGGCCAATAGGCTATCCAAAATGAAATAATATAAGCGACACAAACAGGTCAAATTTGGTCACTTAGACATTGTATTTAAAAGAGGCAAAACAGTGGAATATCTGATTGCGAGGAAGCCTGTGGTAGCAGAAATGATATTTGCAATCAGCTGAATGGGAAGTTTATCAATTCCAAAGGTCAAGGTCATTTACTGACCCTTGTCCTGGATGGCTCAGATTCAGTATTTATATATTCTCCACTTAAACTGATGGGTTGATTGAAACCAAATTACTTGTGGAGCCTTTATGGGAAGGGAGAACAAAAGTTTTTTTAAGGAGTGGGTCACATGACCAATATGGCCGCCATGCCCATATATATTAAAAACCTTTAAAAAATTTCTTCTCAAGAACCAAATGGCTGATGACCTTGTACTTTGGTATGTAGCATCGGGGACTCGGCCCTACCAAATTTGTTCAAATGGTGATATTTGGTTGACCTTGACCTGTTTAACATCAAGGTCAGATTTTGTTCACTTAGACATTTGTATAGAAAAAATGCAAAACAATGAATTTTACTGATTGCATGATAGCCTGTCGCATCAGAAATATTACTTGCACTCAGCTGAATGGAAGTTAATCAATTCCATAGGTCGGGGTCATTACTGACATTTGTCTTGGTTGGCTCAGGTTCAGTATTTTTTTCTTCTTCTCAAGTTTTAACTCATGGAGTGATTGAAACCAAATTACGTATCGAGCCTCAATAGGAAGGGGAAACGAATGTTTGTTCTTAAGGACAGGATCACATGACCAATATGGCTAGCTTGCCCATATATGGTAAAAACCATTAAACTTATTCTCCTCTGGAACCCAATGACCAATGACCTTCTGACTTATGACTATAATATTAGGGACTTGGGTCCTGCCAATTTTTTTTTTCAAATGATGGCCTTTGGTTGACCTTGACCTGTTTAACGCAAATGTCAAATTTGGTCGCTTAGACATTTGTATGGAAAAAAGGCAAAGCAGTGGATTTTTCTGACTCTAATGCAGCCTGTGGCATCAGAGTTGATATTTGCAATCAGCTGAATGGAAGGTCATCAATTACAAAGATCAAGCTCATTTAATGACCTTTGTCCTGGATGACTTAGTTTCAGTATTATCTTCTTCTGCACTAAAACTGCTGTGCTGATTGAAACCAAATTACATGAAGAGCCTCTCTGGGACGAGGCAATGAAAAGTTGTTTATGGGTTTGTAGGGACATGACCAAGATGGGTGCCATGGCTGTGTATGGTGTAAACCACATGACCTCTGGTGAGCGTAGTGGCCCATAGGCCTCTTGTTGGAAACTGGTAGATGCAGGTAGCTACATGAATCTACATCTTCATTCAAGGTCAAGGTCATTCAGATATGAAAATTAAAACTTCCTTTTTTTAGGTTTCCATTATGGTCTGGTCGCTTCATGTTTGTGTTTCTTTCCCTTTGGTGTCTTTGATGGGTGGAGTAAGTTAATTGTATCGATTCCTGATCTTTGTTTTACTTCTACTTTAAAATCATTTTGCTCAGAAACCACTAACCAAATTTCATCTAAACGCCTGTAGGAATAAAGAAATGAAAATTAATTAAAAAAAAGTTTGGTCACATGACTGCCAATATAAGGGAAGAACACTTCAAAAGTCTTCTCCTTCTGAACTAGAGCGCCAATTGCCATGAAACTTGGTATGTAGGATTGGGGACTTGGTCCTATCATAGTTTGTTCAAATGATGACCCTCTGATGACCCTGACCTATTTTACACCAATCTCAAATCTGGTCTCATAGACTTTTGTTTGGGAAAAGGTAAAAACTGTATTTTTCTGAAACTATTGCAGCCTGTGATCTGAAAATTAGTAGATTAAGCTAGCTAAATAAGTGGATGAATATACATCAGTTTTCAAAGTCGAACTTATTTTCCTCAGAAACAACTATGCCATTTGTAGCCAAATTTCATCTTAATGCCCGCAGCAACAAGGAAATGAAAATTCATTAAAATGAATGTGGTTATGTGACCAAGATGGCTTCCATGCCCATATAAGGTGAATAATCTTCAAAAATCTTCTCCAAGGTGACTATCTGCCAAAATAGCTGAAATCGTTCCGCTCTGACCAACAAAATGGCCACCAGAGCTAAAAAAGAGAAACATTGTATATTTGCTTCAAACGCGAACTTCTAAACTCGTGGACCAATTTGATTAAGCTTCACAGGAATGTTCCCTGGATCACTCCCTACCAAAAAACTAAAATTGTTCCGCTCTGACGAACAAGATGGCCACCAGAGCTAAAAATAGAAAAATCTTCAAACTAAAATTCCTCCTGTAGTCTCGGGTCAATTTTATTCAAACTTTTAAGATTGAGTGACCCTCTGCCAAAATAGCAAAAATGGTTCAGTATCTGCGAACTCCTCCTAAACCCTGGGGCCAATTTGATTACAAAAAAAGCTAAAGTTGTTCCGGTCTGACGAACAAGATGGCCACCAGAGCTAAAAACAGAAGTAAATATTTAAATGGAAATACCTCCTGTAGTCTAGGGTCAATTTCATTCAAACTTCTAAGGAATGTTGCGTAAGTGACCCTATAGCAAAAATGATTGTGCTCAGATGAGCAAAATGGGTACCAGAGATAAAAATAGAGAAAAAAAAGTAAATTTGCTACAAATGCGAACTCATCCTTAAACACTTGGGCCAATTTGATACAAGCTTCAAAGGAGTGTTGCTCAGATGGCTCCCTACCAAAATAGCTCAAATCGTTCCGGTCTGACGAACAAGATGGCTACCAGAGCTGAAAATAGATAGAATATTGTAAATTTCTTTCGAAAACTTTCTTCTCCTGAACCCTTGGTTTCATTCAAACTTCATAGGAATGTAAGTGCAACAAGGTCACCCATTCAGAAGCTATGTGACAACTTGGTATCAGATGAGCAATTCAGGGCCATCTTGGCCCTCTTGTTTGACCTTGGCCTTAGGTCGTTTAGAAATGAAAATTTAAACTTATTTTCCTCGGAAAAAAACTACGTCATTTGTAATAAATTTCATCTAAACGCCTCGAGGAACAAGGGAATGAAAATTTATTAAAATGGATTTGGTCACATGACCAAGATGACCACCATGCCCATATAAGGTAAAAACCCTTCAAAATCTTCTCCTCAAAAACCAAGGGGCCGATTTTCTTATAACTTGGTATGTAGCATTGTGGGCTCATCATAGTTTGTTCAAATGTTGACCCTCAGATGCCAATGACCAATTTTACACCAAGGTCAATTTTGGTCACAGACTTTTGTATGGGAAAAAGTCAAAATTGTGTATTTTTCAGAATTTATAGCAGTCTCTGATCTGAAAATTGGTAGACGCAGTTAGCTAAATGAGTGGATGAAACTAAATGGGTATTCAAGGTCAAGGCCATTCATTGACCTTGGCCTATGGCCTTTTTGATATGTTTTCCACTGGAACCTCTGGGCTATTTGTGACCAAATTTTATATAAAAGCTTATAGAAACAAGAAAATGAAAATTTATTGATATGCGTTTGGTCACATGACCAATATGGCTATCATGCCTATAAAGGGTAAACACTTCAGAAACTTCGCTGCAACCAATGGGCCGATTTTTATGAAACTCGGTATGTAGCATTGGGGACTTGGGCCCATTATAGTTTCCTCAAATGCTAACCCCTTGATGGCCTTGACCTATATTACACCAAGGTCAAATTTAGTCGCAAATACATTTATATGGGGAAAAGTAAAAAATGTGTATTTGATCGGAAACTATTGCAGCCTGTAATATGAAAATTGCTTGATGCAGTTAGCTAATTGAGTGGGTGAAACTACTTGAAAATGATTTTTTTCACAGAAACCACTGCTCCATTTGTAATGAAATTACATATGAAAGCTATTAGGAATAAACAAATAAAAATTTACTGATATGAATTTGGTCAAATGACCAATATGGCTGCCTTGCCCATATAAAGTAAAATCCCAGCAGAAATCTTCTCCAGAACTAAAGAAGGTATAGACACAGAGGCAGTAGCCTGGCCGGGGGTATATATGCCCCACTGGGCACTTTGTCTATTTAAAATTATTTTCTGAACAGCCCTCATATATTGAGAATTCGTTTTCATTGTATATCGTAATGATCGTAAGTAATAAGTAGGCCTAAGCAAACCTCATCAACTTCACAGAAGTTTGATAACTTCTATTTAAAAGAAAATCAAAACAGAGAGAAAATCAAGGAAGGAGAATACCATGTTCCTTTTGCTTTTCATGTCACATGACCTTGTTGAAGTTAACCTTCAGTTGGTTTGTTAATTTTTATGCCCCAAACTTCGAAGAGCATAATGCTTCTGGGAGGTTTGTGCGTCCGTCCGTGTGTGCGTGCGTGCGTGCGTGCGTCCAGACGTTACACTTTATGATGCCAAATATTACTTCTGAACCGTGCAAGCTAGGATTTTGAAATTTCATATGTGGATTCCTCATGGAAATTTAGGTGATGCGTATTTTTTTCTCATCAGGATTGTGCCTCTTTTAAGAGTTATTGCCCTTTGAAATTTTTGATAACATCTTGTCAGCAAATTATCTCAAAAACTATAAGAGCTAGAGCCTCGAAAGTTGGTGAATAGATTGGTGGTGATGAAGTGATGACATGATTAACTTTTGACTAAATTCCGAACATGACTTAATGAGTTATGGCCCTTTGTCACTTTGGGTATTTTTACATTGTACCTCTATATGCTTTGTAATGCATAGCATAACTTTAGAACCGTATATGCTAGGGTTGTGAAATTTCATATATGGACTCCTCATGGAAAATTAGGGGATGCATATTTTTTTCTCATCCGGATTGTGCCTCTTTCAAGAGTTACTGCCCTTCGAAATTTTTAGCTCCCCTGTCACGAGTTGAGCTTTAGGGATCACTTTTTGTCCGTCGCCCGTGCTCCCGTGCGCGCGTGTGTAAACTCTTTTTTTTCAAATGACATCTCCTCTTTAACCACTGATTGGATTTTGACCAAACTTCACAGGAATGATCCTTAGGTGGTCCCCTTTCAAAGTTGTCCAATGGTTCCGGTCCATTGCACATCTAGGTCACAGGAGCTAAAAATATATTTTTACTGAAAATTTTAAAAATCTTCTTCTCCGAATCCGCATGGCCCAGGTCTTTGATATTTGGTATGAAGCTATCTAGTGGACCTCTACCACGATTGTTCAAGTGCCCTGGGGCAAAAAATGCCCCCGCCACGGGGGCCTTTGCTTTTACATAGGCTTATATAGGGAAAATCTTTAAAAATCTTCTCTCAGAAACTGCAAGGCCCAGGTTTTTGATATTTGGTGTGAAGCTTCATCTAGTCAACCTCTACCAAGATTGTTCAAATTATAGCCCTGGGGCCAAAAATGCCCCCCGCCCCGGGGGGCCTAGGCTTATATAGGGAAACTCTTTAAAAATCTTCTTCTCTGAAACCACAAGGCCCAGGTCTTTGATATTTGGTGTGAAGCTTTATCTAGTGGACCTCTATCAAGATTGTTCAAATTATAGCCCTAGGGTCAAAACTGCCCCTGCCATGGGGCCCTTTGGTTTTTCATAGGCTTATATAGGGAAAATATTTAAAAATCTCCTTCTCTGAAATCACAAGGCCCAGGTCTTTGATATTTGGTGTGAAGCTTCATCTAGTGGACCGCTACCAAGATTATTCAAATTATAGCCCTGGGGCCAAAAATGTCCCCGCCCCGGGTGCCTTTGGTTTTACATAGACTTATATAGGGAAAATTTTAAAAAATCTTCTTCTCTGAAACGCAAGGCCCAGGTCTTTGATATTTGGTATGAAGCTTCATCTAGTGGACTTCTACCAAGATTGTTCAAATCATAGCCCTTGGGCCAAAAATGCCCCCGTCCCGGGGCCCTTTGGATTTTCATAGGCTTATATAGGGAACATCTTTAAAAAGCTTCTTCTCTGAAACCACAAGGCCCAGGTCTTTGATATTTGGTATGAAGCTTCATCTAGTGGACCTCTACCAAGATTGTTCAAATTATAGCCCTGGGGTCAAAAAGCCCCAGCACTGGGGCCCTTTGGTTTTACATAGACTTATATAGGGAACATCTTTAAAAATCTTCTTCCCTGAAACAGCAAAGCCTAGTTCTTTGATATTTGGTATGAAGCTCCATCTAGTGGACCTCTATCAAGATTGTTCAAATTATAAGCCTAGGGCGAAAAGTGCCCCCACCTGCGGGCCCTTTGGTTTTACATTGGCTTATACAGAGAAAATCTTTAAAAAAATCTTCATTGAAACTGCATGGCCCATTTCTTTGATATTTGGTGTGTAGCTTCATCTATTGGACCTCTACAAAGATTGTTCAAATCATAGCCCTTGGACCAAAAATGCCCTCGCCCGGCGCCCTTCGGTTTTACATTCCTCTGAAACCACTAGGCCCAGATATTTGGTATGAAGCTTCATCTAGTGGACCTCTATCAAGGATGTTCAAATTATAGGCCTGGGGCGAAAAATGCCCCCACCCGCGGGCCCATTGGTTTTACATTAGTTTATACATGGAAAATGTTTAAAAATCTTCTTCTCTGAAACTACACGGCCCAGTTCTTTGATATTTGGTGTGTAGCTTCATCTAGTGGACCTCTACCAAGAGTGTTCAAATCATAGCCCTTGGGCCAAAAATGCCCTCGACCCGGGGCCCTTTGGTTTTTAATAGGCTTATATAGGGAAAATATTTAAAAATCTTCTTCTCTGAAACCAAAAGGCCCAGGTCTTTGATATTTGGTATGAAGCTTCATCTAGTGGACCTCTACCAAAGTAGAAGTAAAACAAAGATCAAGAATCGATACAATTATCTTACTCCACCCATCAAAGACACCAAGATTCTTTAAATTATAGCCCCGGGGCCAAAAAATCCCCTGCCCTGGGGCCCTTTGGTTTTACATAGACTTATGTAGGGAAACTAAAAAAAATCTTCTACTATGAAACCGCAAGATCCAGGTCTTTGTTATTTGGTGTGAAGCTTTATCTAGTTGACCTCTATCAAAATTGTTCAAATTATAGCCTCAGGAAATAGAAGTCAAGGCAATGAAAACCTTTGAAAATCTTCTTGTCTGAAAGCAGAAGGCCAAGGTCTTTGATATTTGGTATGAAGCTTCGTCTTGTGGATTTCTACCAAGATTGTTCAAATTATAGCTTTGGGGCCAAAATTGGCCCGCCGCCAAACCCCAAGGTTTATATAGACTTATATAAGGAAAACCTTTAAAATATATTCTTGTCTGAAACCAGATTGATATTTGGTATGGAACTTCACCTTTTAGACCACTACCAAGATTATTCAACTTAGAGCCCAAGGCCAATAATGGCTCTTCCAGGGGCCCACTTGTTACCCTATGGATCAGGTGAGCGATCCAGGGCCATCATGGCCCTCTTTTTTATAAAATCTTGTCAGCTAAATATCTCGGAAACTATAAGAGCCAGAGCCTTGAAAGTTTGTGAATAGATTGGTGGCGATAAGTAGATGACCTGATTCTATTTTGACTAAATTCCGAAAAATATTTCATGAGTTATTGCCCTTTGTCGAAGAAGTTGGAGGGGTATATTGCTTCTGCTTCGTTCGTCCGTCCGTCCGTTATTCTTTTGATGCATAACTTAAGAACCGTGTATGCTAGGGTTTTGAAATTTCATATATGGATTCCTCATGGAATATTAGGGGATGCATATTTTTTTCTCGTCCAGATTATGCCCCTTTCAAGAGTTATTGCCCTTTGAATTTTTTTTGGATAAAATCTTGTCAGCAAAATATCTAAAAAATTGAAGAGCTAGAGCCTTGAAAGTTGGTGAATAGATTGGTGGTGATGAGTAGATGACATGATTAACATTTGACTTCATTGCCCTTTGTCACTTTAGATATTTTTACATTGTACCTCTATGTGCTTTGTGATGCATAGCATAACTTTTTAATCGTGTATGCTAAGGTTTTGAAATTTCATATTTGGATTCCTTATGGAAAATTAGGAGACACCTGTTTATTTTTTCTCGTCCGGATTATGCCCCTTTCAAGAGTTATTGCCCTTTGAAATTTTTTTTGATAAAATCTTGTCAGCATAATAGCTTAAAAACGAGAAGAGCTAGAGCCTTGAAAGTTGGTGAATTGATTGGTGGTGATCAGTACATGACCTGATTAACTTTTGACTAAATTCTGAAGAATAATTAATGAGCTATGGCCCTTTGTCACTTTTGGTATTTTTACATTGTACCTCTGTATGCTTTGTGATGCATTGCATAACTTTATAACCGTGTATGCTAGGGTTTTGAAATTTCATATACGAGGACTGTTCAAATATGAATGCAACTAAGCACATAAAAATGATTCTGTGCTAGATTTCGATGAAAAATTTATTTTGTCCCCTCAAAGTATTCCCCTTTAACAGATATACAAACTTTTAGTCTTCTGATCCAATCATTGGATGCATTTTGGTAGTCTTTTCGAGGTATACTATGAAGGCACTGGAATATTGCGGAACCGAGGTGTTTGTGCTATACAAATTTTCGACCAGAAAGGTATTTTTTCAGCCGCAGGAACAAACAAAAGTCACACGGAGCAAGGCCAGCGGAATACGGGGGGGGGGGGGGGGGGAGTTCAACAACCCTTTCCTGCTTCAGATAGTCTTGCACAATGAACCCCTTGTGCGATGACGCATTGTCATGTAGCAATCTGACATTGGCCAAACCTGTTGCGGGTCTTCGTTCTTTGAAATATTTCTTCAATTTTCGAAGAAATTTATTCTTGTAAAACTTCGCATTTACAGATTTGCCTTTAGGCAAAGCAACCTGAATAGCTGGGCCCTGATTTGAAAAGAATATGGTATACATTATCTTCTTGACGCTCATGGTCCGCTTTGTAATACTTTGTTGCCCATATTTTGTTCTTTTGCAATACTTTGTTGCCCATATTTTGTTCTGAATCTTTCGTTTTGGCTAAAAAAAGTGACCCATGTCTCGTTTCCTGTGACGACATTAGCGAAAGACGGTGCATTGTAATTTGGAAACTTTTTAAGCAACTTCTTGGCGCACTGAACGCGTGTCTTTTTCTGCTCATCTGTCAACAGTTGGGGAATCCATCTAGCTCAGATCTTTCTCATTTTCAAATCCCGTTTCAGAATTGTATGTGCTGCTCCTAATGAGATGCAAACCATACTAGCTATTTGCCTACTGGTGTATCGTGCATCGGAAGCAACTATTTCTTTCACTCTAGCAACCATCTTGGCAGATGTTGCTCTTTTCAGCCGACGATCATGTGGTGCATCTTCTGTTGAGCCTTTCCCACAGTTGAATTTCTTACACCAACGAAAAACTGTCGGAAAAGACATTTCATTATGCCCATAAACCGAACATATTTCATCAAAAAATGTCTTTGCACCGTATACCAAGAATACAACGATTCTTAATATAGGACCGTATTTCAACGAC
Organism: Lucinisca nassula; assembly: GCA_963580285.1. Lineage (NCBI taxonomy): Eukaryota > Metazoa > Mollusca > Bivalvia > Lucinida > Lucinidae > Lucinisca > Lucinisca nassula. The sequence continues at coordinate 55,511,845 of OY757016.1, forward strand.
GTACTCTGACCTTCTTCCAACCATGTTTTGTATTAGTATACAAGAGTAGACAGTGTTTATCGAACGAAATACATGGCTAAAGTGCACGGATTTTAACAGGTTTGGTATCAATGTATAGGTAAAATGTTTTTCTACGCTGTGATATTTATTTCTAGGTGATTTTCGCATTAGTGCATGAGAAAACGTTCTACTTGCATTCATATTTGAACAGTCCTCGTATGAATTCTACACGGAAAATAAAGAGCGCATTTTTTTTTTCTCGTCCGGTTTTTGCCCCATTTCAAGAGTTATTGTCCTTTTATTTTTTTTTTATAAAATCTTGTCAGCAAAATATCTCAAAAACACTAAGAGCTAGAGCCTTAAAGGTTGGTGAATAAATTGGTGGTGATGAGTAGATGACCTGTTTAACTTTTAAATAAATTCCGAAAAATACTTAATGAGTTATGGCCCTTTGTCACTCTGGGTATTTTTACATTGTACCTCTGTTTGCTTTGTGATGCATAGCAACACTTTATAACCGTGTATGCTAGGGTTTTGAAATTACATATATGGATACCTCATGGAAAATTAGGGGACTCCTATTTTTTTCTCATCCAGATTGTGTCTCTTTCAAGAATTATTGCTCTTTGAAATTTTTTGATAAAATCTTGTCAGCAAAATGTCTAAAAAATTATAAGAGCTAGAGCCTTGAAAGCTGATGAATAGATTGGTGGTGATGATTAGATGACCTGATTTACTTTTACCTAATTTCCAAAAAATACTTAATGAGTTATGGCCCTTTGTCACTGGGTATTTTTACATTGTACCTCTATATGCTTTGTGATGCATAGCATACCTTTAGAACCGTATATGCTGGGGTTTTGAAATTACATATATGGATTCCTCATGGAAAATTAGGGGACACATATTTTTGTCTCAGCCAGATTGTGCCCCTTTCAAGAGTTATTGCCCTTTGAAGTTTTTTTTTTTTATAAAATCTAGTCAGCAAATTATCTCAAAAATTATTAGAGCTATAGCCTTGAACATTGGTGAATAGATTGGTGGTCATGAGTAGATGACCTGATTAACTTTTGACTAAATTCCAAAAAATACTTCATGAGTTATGGCCCTTTGTCACTTTTGGTATATTTGTACAATTCTATGCTTTGTGAAAGAACCATGTGCCAGTGTAGTGGATAGAGTGCTGGACTTCGAATTAGATTGTGAACTATTAATCTGAGGGGCGTGAGTTCAAACCTCAGTGGAGGAATGGATTTCTTTTTTTCTTTTATTCTTCATTAACAAACATAAACAGTTACATACATTCAAGCACTTACGTATGCAAACACACATGCATGCATGCAGACTTACGCATGTATATATGCATCCATGAATTCAAACATGCACACATGCACTTATGCATACATGGAAGGATGCACACATGCATGCACACTCATGCATGCTTGCAAATACACGCATGTACACACATGCTTGCATGCACACATACATGCATGTGCATGCACAGACACTATTAACTGCACGGTAGTGACCTATAATACATTCTACTGACCTTTAATATGTCTAGTGACCGTTTATAGACCGGACCTACTTTTCAGGTCCCTAATTTGCAAGTGTAAACAATAACATGCAACCTTTAATACATGGGAAAACAACGAAAGTGCAAGTTTAAATCTTTGCTATATTTATTTAATCAGATTTTTTATTTATGGTGTTGTTTGTTACTTACTGCGTGTATTACTTGTGTCTTTTTATTTTGGATGGCCATATGGCCATTTTGTGGGAAAGTAACTGTCCTTATGGCCTTCCTTTGTTTAGGTTTCCATTATGGTCTGGTTGCTTAATGTTTGTGTTTCTTTCCCTTTGGTGTCTTTGATGGGTGGCGTAAGTTAATTGTATCAATTCCTGATCTTTGTTTTACTTCTACTTTTCAGATATTTCAGCTAAGTTCTTACCTTCTCGGCTTATCCTGGTTTGCATGGCCCTCAGGAATAACTGCGCACTCCTACTATAGTTGCATATCAATCTCGAAAATAATTTTTGAAGCTAAACTAAACTATTTATTTGCAGATTTTCATACAGAATTTCTGAAAGTAAAGCGCTGAGAAAATTTTATTCGAGCGTCCATGTTGTTTCCTACGTCTTTGTGGCGCCAGAAACTTGCACTCGTTGACGTCACAGTATACTACTTGTGCGGGCCATGGCACTGGATGACATTTAACATGCCACACTGTCTCCTGCCTTTTTTGCTTAAATTGCTAAATTATTGCAAAACTCCTTGATTTGTTTTGAATTGCGGTATAAACTAAATACATGGTTAATGTCTTTAATAATAAAATATAATCGGTTCGCTCCTATAAAATTGTCTAAGGCTCAACGTTTATATTTTATAATTAAAGACACTAACCATGTATTTACTATACGTATGACTATACAGCTAACTCTCATTATCTCTAATTCTGATATCTCAAACTACTGCTTAAGTCAAACTATTTTGGGCATTGTTTTAATTTTGCTATATATCCATTATATTTCATATTTTATATATGGTTTGTTTGTTTGTTTGATTTGAAGTTTAACGTCCCCGTCAACACTGTAAAGGTCATTTTGGAGACGTTGCTTCCAATTTTGTGGGACTTTTACCCGACATTGAGATGAAATGACATCTCAAGCCCTGTCGCCCAATGAAACCAATAGGGTTTATTAGCATGGACGGTCCGCCTCGCACCACGGTTCCTGGACAGGCTAAGATCCTCTAAGCTGTTTACCAGTACTAGTGTGCGGGCCGGATTCAGCTCTGCGTGGAAGCATCGTGCAGCCCATATATTTCTTCAAGCCCCTATGGGCGGGGGCGCATTTTATATATGGATTCCTCATGAAAAAATAGTTGGCCCGTTTTGTATTCTTATTCGAATGATCTCCCCTTTTCAAGTTATTTCCCTTTAAATTAAATAACATAGAAATTAAAAAGAATTTGAGCTAGAGCTTTGATATACGATATACTGATTGAGACTGAGGAGATCATCCTATTAAATTTTTTACCAATCTAATAAATTTTTGTTAGAGTGTTTGGCCCTTTGCAATTTCTGGCCATTTAATTGTGTTGCTTTCTTGTGCATAACATATCTTTAGAACCATGTATGCTAGTGTTTTGAAATTTCATATATGGATTTCTCATGAAAACATACTTGACCTGTATTATTTTTCTTATCCGAATTATCTCCCAGTTTTGACTTATTTCCCCTTTAATTAAAAAACATAGGAACCTCATTAGCAAGATTTCTAAAAAAAGTAGTTGAGCTAGAGCCTACTGATTGGGACTCAGGAGGATATCACCTGTTTTGACATTCAACCAACTTTATGAAATTTTGAGTTATGGCTCTTTGCATTTCTGTTTTCTTGTACGTAGCATAACTTAAGAACTATGTATCCCAGCATTTTGAAATTTTAAATTATATATGGTTTTCTCATTGAAAAAAAGTCGGCCTGTATTTTTTTCTAATTATTTTCCCTTTGATAACATGGGAATCTCATTTGCAATGTTACGGACAGCATTACCTCCCTTCCATTATCTAACTTGTAGATTATATGCATAGCTTCTAGGTTTATAACCACTCTCTGACAACTGCGTCAGGGAGTCGACTCTTTGGCTCAGCGGTTAGAGCACTGGACTCTCACCCGAGTGGCCCGGGTTCGAATCCCACCATAGGCGGGGATTTTTTCAGGCTATGTATCTTTCCTTTGTTACAGTTTTCATGTGGTAAGAGCAAGATATCTCAAAAAGTATTTATGCTAGAGTATTTTTAATAGGAATACTGATTAGGTCCTTAGAGGAGAATACTTGATAATAGTTTGTTGGAGTTATGGCCCTTTGCCATTTCTGGCCACTTAATTGTGTTTCTGTCTTGTAGCACATTATTTCAAAAAAATGTTTCAATTGTTGCCTAGAAACTTGACAGGCTGATAGGGAATGACTAGTACATGACCTGAGAAACATTTGAAAAAACTCTGAAAAATTTTCTTGGTTATGGCCCTTGGAAAATTGGGCATTTAGGAGCAAGCATATGGTTGGGGGCATTGTGTTTTTCAAACACCATTTCTAGTTACATTGTACCTCTATATGCTTTGAGATGCATAGCATAACTTTAGAACCGTGTATGCTAGGGTTTTGAAATTTCATATATGGATTCTTCATGGAAAATTAGGGGATGTGTATTTTTTCTCATCTGGATTTTGCCCCTTTCAAGAGTTATTGCCCTTTGAAATTTTTTGATCAAATCTTGTCAGCAAAATATCTCAGAAACTATAAAAGCTGGAGCCTTGAAAGTTGGTGAATAGATTGGTTGTGATGAGTCGATGACCTGATTGAAGTTTGACTAAATTCTGTAAAATACTTCATGGTTTATGGCCCTCTGTCACTTTGGGTATTTGTACATTATTGTGAAAAGCAGATCTTATGAGCCTTTTGCCAGTGTAGTGGATTGAGTGCTGGACTATGAATCAGTTTGTGGACAATTTTTTTCCTTCTTTACTTTTTTTTCTCCATAGACACACATAAACAGTTATTATGTCCCTCACACAACAAAGTTGTTAGGGGGTTGGGATATTTCACTTGTCCTGCACATACATACATACATACATACATACATACATACATACATACATACATACATACATACATACATACATACATACATACATACATACATACATACATACGACCCCCACCCATAGGGGCTTGAAGAAATATATGGGCTGCATGATGCTCCCACGCAGAGCTGAAACCGACCCGCACATGTGTACTGGTAAACTGCTTAGAGGATCTGAGTCTGCCCAGGCAAAGCGGTGCGAGTCGGCCCGTCCATGCTTATAAACCCTATTGGTTTCATTGAGCGACAGGGCATGAGATGTCATTTCATCTCAGTGTGGGGTAAAAGTCCCACAAAATTGGAAGCAACGTCTCCAAAATGACCTTAACAGTGTTGACGGGGACGTTAACCTTAAATCAAACAAACAGACAAACATTCATACATACAAGCACTTACGCAAACACCCATGCATGCACAGACAAACACACACTCATGTATGCATAGATGCAAAAACATGCAGACCTGCACTCGTGCAAAAATGTACACATGCACACATGCATGCATGCATGTATGCATGCAGTCTAACATACATGCACACATGCTCTCATGCATGCATACACAAACACACGTACACATGAATGCACGCACACTCATGCAGGTATGCATGCACACAAAACATGCATGCATGCACTCATACATGCATGCATGCACATGCACACTCATACATGCATGTACACATGCATGCACAAACATGCTTACATGCACACATGCATGCATGCTCATAACAATACTTGCATGTACATGCACACAAACTTATGCATAAATACAAAAACTCACACATTGCAGACATGCATGCACACATACACTCATGCATGCACACACATGCATGCATGCACACACACACTCACATATGCACACTCACATGCATGCAAGCGCACATGCATGCACACATACACTCATGTATGCACACATGCATTACACACTCTTACATGCATTAACACATGCAAGCACACAAATATGTGAATGCATGCATGCACTCATGCATGCATGCACACATACATGCATGTGCATGCACTCTTGCATGCATGCACACACACTTATACATAAATGCAATCACTCACACATGCATGCATGCAAGCACACATGCACACATACACTCATGCATATATACTTGCGTACTTGCAACTGTTACGAGCTAGGCGTAGCAGAAAAAGCAAACAAGCCTTTTGGAAAAATTTAGCAAACTTTATTTACAAGTTAACTTTAACCTGTAGAAGTAAGAAAATTAAATGTACTTAGCTCTGTTATGAAATATCCTGAATGAATCTATTTTTCTTGATCCCACAGAATTCACAGTCCGAAATGGAAAGTAATATCCTTTAACAATCCAACGCAGAATTTAGAAATAACTTTTCTTCTAAGCCCAAACTTGAAACTCCAAAGTCTGACACAATGAGAAAAATCAAGCTCTTTTATAGACCCTAAGATTTCTCTAGAATGTTCCACAGGGCTGTGGAATAAGATGATGTAATTTTCTAAAAATAGTGCAAAGTAGAAGTAAAACAAAGATCAGGAATTGATACAATTAACTTACTCCACCCATAAAAGACACCAAAGGGAAAGAAATACAAACATTAAGCGACCAGACCATAATGGAAACCTAAACAAAGGAAGGCCATAAGGACAGTTACTTTCCCACAAAATGGCCATATGGCCATCCAAAATTAAAAGACACAAGTGATACACACAGTAAGTAACAAACAACAACATAAATAAATCGCCACAGAAGAGCCGCCTTGGAACGGTCAGTGAAAGATTTCCACTGGGGGGCTTAAATCGATTTTACATGGCCACAATCCTCGCCCTTACTTCCGTCGCGATTAAGACAAATAATTTGTTCAGTGCGCATGAAGGCCTCCTAACTCATCAGTGCAACATCTCCGTGAACACAAAAATCAAAGAACCACAGAGGTGAGACAACGGTGTGGACTCGATAGCAAGAAACCACTGAAATGCTGGAGCAAAAGAAAACCAACAGTTAGACTCCGATGAGCCCGACCAGAGACAGAGCATCAGGCACCAACCAACATTATCTCTCTAATTCTCAATAAGCCTTTACGTTGGAGCCGTCATAGAATCTGAGGCCTGACCCACCGGCGTGCAATTAAAGAGGGAAGCAAAGTTGCCAACCGTGATTGGGTTAACTACCATGCATGCAGTCTGTCGTATAATATCCATTTTGTACCCAATCTTTTTATATCGAAGAATGATTTTACGAAATTGGGTGCTGAAGTCATTGCGGTTATATATTTTTCTGAATCTATATACTAAGTCACCATAAAATTCGGGTTCCGATAGACCTTGTTGCAGAAGAGATTTAAGTCCAATATTGAATTTTGAAATTAAATCAGAATGGCGTCTATAAAATTTTGAAAAGGCTTTGCGTAGTTTATGATACCGATAACCCTGATTAAGGAGTTTAGCCGATAATAATTTATTACGAGTGTTGAAGTCAGTTACATGACTACACACTCTAGCAAATCGAATTATTTGCGAAATATAAACGCCATAGGATGGCGCATGAGGAACATCACCATCCAATAAAGGAAAATTTACAATCTCAAAATCAAAGTCATCGCGTTTATCATAAAATTTGCACGAAACAAATCCATCTACAATAGATAGATGTAAATCCAAAAACGGGGCCTCGGTATCAGAAGAATTTGCTTTATTTAACTGAAGTTCTAGGGGGTAAATCTGACTGATCAAACCATCAAAATAGGTATTATCAATATTTAATAAATCATCTAAATATCTAGAAGTAGAGCTAAAAGCTTCAATAATTTCAGATTGGTTATCAATGGAAAGCGACAAAATGAAGTCTCTTTCATAACAATACAATAACAGATCAGCCACAAGAGGTGCGCAATTAGTACCCATCGGAATACCCTCAATTTGTCTAAATAACTTAGTATCGAATCTAATATAAATATTGTCAAATAGAAAGGTGAGGGCATCACACACTTTCTGACATGACCAAAGTGTATAATTCTTATGCTTTTTAGAAGTGAAAAATGCATTTCTGACATTACATGCCAGATAGAGAGAATCTTCTCTGTGAAAAGCCCATTCAATTAAATCATTAAGCTTTTCTTTTATAAGATTATGAGGAAGTGTAGTGTAAAGAGTGGAAAAATCGTAGGTAGAACCTGAACTTTCTGGAAGGTTCTGAAGTACTTTTCCTTGTAAACATGTTGTTTACAAAAATAAAATTAATCTGTGACTCAGTTCTCTAGAATCTTCTATAAGAAGATTAACAAGATATTTATAGCAGTATTTGGTCAACAGTGGGGTGAAAGTGGGAATCAGAAAAATAAATTCTCATGCATAACACAACTCACATACATACATGCACATGCATGCACTACTCATGCATGCATGTACACACGTATGCATAAATGCCCACACTCACGCTTGCATCCATGCAAGCACAAATGCATGCACACATACACTCGTGCATGCATGCACACGCATGCATGCACACATGCATTTATACAGGCATGCATGCACACATACATGCATGCACAGACACACATGCATGCATGCAGGCACACAAGCATGCATGCACAAACGCACACTTAGCATGTGCACATGCATGCACTCACACAATCATGCATGAAAATACACACATACATATTTGCACACACACACATGCATTTGGTTATTGCCCTTGGAAAATTGGGCATTTAGGGGCAAGCATATGGTTGGGGGCATTGTGTTTTACAAACACCATTTCTTGTTTGAGTTTTGTCTGCAAAGATTGGAACAATTAGAAATATTTTACTTTAACAAATATTTATAATTTATACTTGACTGCATTTTAACCCTTTACCACTCAGGGATTTTGTGAATTTTGCTGATTTTCAAAGTGTTGCACCTGACAGCAACTTCAGCTAGCCATTGTTTCATAATGGATGGTCTGTTTTACACCAAACTCGGTATGAATGTTCATTGGGCAGTAGCCTTTCAAATGCAACCTTTCATGACTTGATCATTGTTGTCATGGTAAAGAGGGGGCATCTCAAAGTTGGCAAAAAGTGTGTTTTCACGTGAATTTTTGACCACATTTTAATCTTCACACAGCTGTCAAGGCAACAATTAAGGTGTTTGGCACTGGCCATTTTCACTGATTGCAGCATGTTTTATCAGCATCAATTTTCAGACATTTTTGACCCCATAAACTATCAGAGATAAATTTTAGCGGCCGTTTGGGTCATACACCCAAAATTTTTCGCCCCCCCCCCCCTTCAATCACCCCCAGAATATTTTTAGTGGGGAGGCGCGCGAAAAAACAGGTCACTTTTTTGCCCAACGAATCCTAAAGCAAACATAAGTATCCAGGGGTAGAAATGCAGATTTTAGGTGCTTCTTGGGCTTAAAATGGGGGGGGGGGGTGTTGCAGACACGTAAAAACACGTATCTGAGTGGTAAAGGGTTAAGCTCACCTGGGCCTAAGGCTCCAGTGGAGCTTATAATATGGTGGGTTGTTATCTGTAGCATGCCTCTAGTGGGGCATTGATGGCATTAGCTTTTTATCAAAATTGAATGAAAAACTTGGTTGCTATGGCAACCACAAGGTCCCATAGACTTACAACTGGAAAATGCGTGTCATCACCGTAGCGCCTTCAGTTAATCCGATCTTTCTGAAACTTACATGTAGGGTGGTTGGGGAAAACCGACCAAGGCGCCCAATCAATCATAGCGTTACGTCCCTTTTATTGTTAAAAATGTCTATTTTTGATGTTGTTATCAACGTAACCCCTTCCCGCCCCCGCCCATCGGGTCTTGAAAAAATATATGGGCTGCATGATGCTTTCATGATGTTTACTGGTAAACCGCTTAGAGGATCTAAGCCTGCCCAAGCAAAGCGGTGCGAGTTGGCCCGTCCATGTTTTTAAACCCCATTGGGTTCATTGGGTGGCAGGGCTTCAGATATCATTGCATCTCAATGTCGGGTAAAAGTCGCACAAACTTGGAAGCAGCGTCTCCAAAATGACCTTTACAGTATTGACGGGGACGTTTAACCTCAAGTCAAACAAATGCAACCCCTTCAGTTTTGATCGGAGCTTCCTGAAACTAACAAACAAGTAAGTCGGGGTTAAAAGTTAGGATGGGTTAAAAAACTAGCGATGTTGGTCGATTACTTACATAGTTATGTCCTCTAATTTGAAAATGCTTATTTTTGACTTTGTGACCACCGTAGTAACCCTTTCAGTTTTGATCGGATCTTCTTGAAACTTACAAACCAGTTAGTCAGGGATAAAAGCTTGGTTGAGTTCAAAAACTGACGCGGTCGGCCTTTCTATAGTAGAGTTACGTCCCCCTTGACTGCTGAAAATGCCTTTTTAGCTCACCGTCACGTAGTGACGAGGTGAGCTTTTGGGATCACTTTTCGTCCGTCGTCAGTCCGTGCGTCCGTCCGTAAACAATTTCTTCAAACGACATCTCCTCCTAAACCACTGATCGGATTTTGACCAAACTTCACAGGAATGATCCTAAGGTGGTCCCCTTTCAAAGTTGTTCAAATGGTTCCGGTCCGTTGCACATCTAGGTCATAGGAGCCAAAAATAGATTTTTTTCACCAACAACTTAAAAAATCTTCGTCTCTGAAACCACAAGGCCCAGGTCTTTGATATTTGGTATGAAGCTTCAGCTAGTGGACCCCTACCAAGATTGTTCAAATTATAGTGCTGGGGCCAAAAATTTCCCCCGCTCCGGGGCCCTTTGGTTTTACATGGGCTTATATAGGGAAAATCTGTAAAAATCTTCTTCTCTGAAACCGCAAAGCCCAGGTCTTTGATATTTGGTATGAAGCTTCATCTAGTGGACCCCTACCAAGATTGTTCAAATTATAGTGCTGGGGCCAAAAATGCCCCCGCTCCAGGGCCCTTTGGTTTTACATGGGCTTATATAGGGAAGAGCTTTAAAAATCTTCTTCTCTGAAACCGTAAGGCCCAGGTCTTTGATATTTGGTATGAAGCTTCATCTAGGGGACCCTTACCAAGATTGTTCAAATTATAGTGCTGGGGCCAAAAATGCCCCGGCCCCGGGGCCCTTTGGTTTACATTGGCTTAAATAGAAAAAAATCTTTAAAAATCTTCTTCTCTGAAACCGCAAGGCCTAGGTCTTTGATATTTGGTATGAAGCTTCACCTAGTAGACCCCTACCAAGATTGTTCATATTATAGCCCTGGGGCCAAAAATGCCTCTGCTCGGGGGCCCTTTGGTTTTACATGGGCTTATATATGGAAAATCTTGAAAAATCTTCTTCTCTGAAACCGCAAGGCCCAGGTCTTTGATATTTGGTATGAGGCTTCATCTTGCGGACCCCTACAAAGATTGTTCAAATTATAGTGCTGGGGCCAAAAATGTCCCCGCCCCGGGGCCCTTTGGTTTTTCATAGGCTTATATAGGAAAAATCTTTAAAAATTTTCTTCTCTGAAACCGTAAGGGCCATGTTTTTGATATTTGGTATGAAGCTTCATCTAGTGGACCCCTACCAAGATTGTTCAAATTATATTGCTTGGGCCAAAAATGCCCCCGCCCCGGGGCCTTTTGGTTTTACATTGGCATATATAGGGAAAATCTTTAAAAATCTTCTCTGAAACCGCCAGGCCCAGGTCTTTGATATTTGGTATGAAGCTACACCTAGTGGACCCCTACCAAGATTGTTCAAATTATATTGCTGGGGCCAAAAATGCCCACGCCCGAGACCCTTTGGTTTTACATAGGCTTATATAGGGAAATCTTAAAAAATCTTCTCTGAAACCACATGTCCCAGGTCTTTGATATTTGGTATGAAGCTTCACCTAGTTCGAATTATAGCCCACGGGCCAAAAATACTCCCGCTCCAGGGCCATTTGGTTTTACATAGACTTATATGGGGAAAATCTTGAAATTTTTTTGTCTCTGAATTCACAAGGCCTAGGTCTTTGATATTTGGTATGAAGCTTCATCTAGTAGACCTCTACCAAAATTGTTCAATTATAGCCCTGAGACCAAAAATGCCCCAGCCTTGGGGCCCTTTGGTTTTACATAGACTTATATAGGGAAAATCTTTAAAAATCTTCTTCTCTGAAACCACAAGGCCTAGGTCTTTGATATTTGGTATGAAGCTTAATCTTGTGGACCTCTACCAAGATTGTTCAAATTATAGCCCTGGGGCCAAAATGCCCCCGCTCCAGGGCCCTTTGGTATTACATAGACTTATATATAGGGAAAATCTTGAAAAATCTTCTTCTCTGAAACCGGATAGCCCTGGTCTTTGATATTTGGTATGAAGCTTCATCTAGTGGATCTCTACCAAGATTGTTCAAATTATAGCCCTGAGACCAAAAACGCCCCTGTCTCGGGGGCCCTTTGGTTTTACATAGACTTCTATAGGGAAAATCTTTAAAAATCTTCTTCTGTGAAACCACAAGACCTAGGTCTTTGATATTTGGTGTGAAATTTCATCTAGTGGACCTCTATCAAGATTATTCAATTTATAGTCCTCGGGCCAAAAATGCCCCCGGCCCGAGACCCTTTGGTTTTGCATAGACTTATATAGGTAAATCTTTAAAAATCTTCTCTGAAACCACAAGGCCCATGTCTTTGATATTTGGTATGGAGCTTCATCTAGTGGACCTCTACCAAGATTAATCAAATTATAGCCCCTGCCCTGGGGCCCTTTGGTTTTACATAGACTTATGTATAGAGATAATATTTGGAAATCTTCTTCTCTGAAACAGCAAGGCCTAGGTCTTTGATATTTGGTGTGAAGCTTCATCTAGTGGACCTCTATCAAGATTGTTTAAATTATAGCTCTGAGGCCAAAAATGTCCCCGCCCCGGGGCCATTTGGTTTTACATAGGCTATGTAGGGAATATCTTTAAAAAATCGTCTCTGAAACCCCAAGGCCCAGGTCTTTGATATTTGGTGTGTAGCTTCATCTAGTGGACCTTTGCCAAGATTGTTCAAATTATAGGCTTAGTTGATATTTGGTATGAAGCTTCACCTTTTTAGACCTCCCTCAACATTATGCACATTGTAGCCCTGGGGTCAATAATGGCCCTCCCAGAGGCCCACTTGTTACTCAATCATATGGGTCAGGTGAGCGATCCAGGGCCATCATGGTCCTCTTGTTTTACCTTGTCATCACCATAGACCATTCAGATTTCATCCGATCTTTTTTAAACTTACATGTAAGTAAGGGTTAAATCCTCGGGCTGAGTTCAAAAATTGGCGAGGTCGGCCTATATTTCAGAGAGTTATGCCCCCAAACCCCCTCCCCGTTAATTACAGAAAATGCCTATTTTTGACCTTGTCATCAACGTCGCTTCTTCAGTTTTTATCGGATATTCTTGAAACTTACATGTAAGTAAGTCAGAGATAAAAGCTTGGGTGAGTTCGAAATCTGATGAGGTCAGCCTATTTACTATTGAGTTACGTATCTTAGATTGCAGAAAATGCCTATTTTTGACCGTAACTCCTTCAGTTTCATTGGATCTTCTTGAAACTTATATGTATGTAAGGCAGGGATAAAAGCTTGGATGAGTTCGAAAACTACCGATGTCAGTCAATTAATCAGGGAACTATGTCCCCTGCTTGGCTGAAAATGCTTATTATCGACCTTGTAATCACGGCTGCCCCTTCACATTTGATTGGATCTTCTTGAAACTTACAAATAAGTAACTCCGGGATAAAAGCTCGAATAAGTTCAAAAACCGGTGAGGTGGGCCTATTTATCATAGAGTTACGTTCCCCTTGATTGTAGAAAATGCTCTCTTTTGACCTTGTCATCACGGTAGCCCCTTCACTTTTTATCTGATCTTCTTGAAACTTACATGTTAGTAAGTTGGGGATAAAAGCTCGGATGAGTTCGAAAACTGATGAGGTCATCCTATTTATCATAGAGTTGAGCATTGATTGGTGAATGATTGATGAGATTGATAAAAATACCTGTTTTGACCTTGTCATCACCGTAGCTCCTTCAGTTTTGATCGGATCTTCTTGAAACTTACAAACAAGTAAGTCAGGGATAAACGCTTAGATGAGTTTAAAAATTAGTGAGGTTGGCATATTTATCATAGAGTTATGTCCCTTTGATTGCTGAAAATGCCCCTTTTGACATTGTCATCATCGTAAGTCACTAAATTTTAAACGGATGTTCCTGAAACTTACATATAAGTTAGGGATAAAAGCTTGAATCAGTTTGAAACTAACATTGTTGGCACATTACTCACAGAGTTGAGTCCCCTTCTTTGGTGAAAATACCTATTTTGTACCTTGTCATCACTATAAGTCCTTTAGTTTTGATCGAATCTCCCTGAAACTAGCATATAAGTATGTTGGGAATGAAAGGTCGGATGAGTTTGAAAACTGGTTTTGTCTGCCTATCTCTCACAGTGTTTTGTCCCCTTGAATGCTGAAAATGCCTGCTTTGACCTTATCCTCGCATACATCCTTCAGTAAATATTGGATCTTCCAGAAACTTTGAATCTGTTAGCTCAGGTGAGCGATATAGGGCCATCTTGGTATCCTTGTTTTTGGCTTCCAATGTTAATTGGATTGGTGTGTGATTTTTTATTTTTCATCCCAACAACAACTTGGGTCATACTGAAACGGGAACTCAGTTTAAAGACTCAGCCAAAAGTGTGGCGAAGCCCTGAATTGAACCCACAACCCCTTATTAGTGAGATGTTTTATTTGGTATTTAGCATCGGGTGAGTTGAGCGCTACCAAGTTTGCAAAAAAGATGCTAGAGTGACCAAACCCTACTTTACGCAAAGGTCATATTTGGTTCCCTAGGCTTTTCAATGGGAAAATGTAGAATGATGTATTGAAAAAAATAAATGTGGTCTATGGTACAATGCCTTAGGTCCTTAAAAAATCATCTTCACCAGAACCACTAGGCTGATTGTTTTAAGGTTTGGTCGGGTCCGTCTTTGGTCGGGCCCCTCGGAGTCTTACTGTTGGTTTTCTTTTGCTCCAGCAATTCTGTTGTTGTATGCTGTCGTGTCCTCAACCTAGTTTCATCTCTGTAGTTTTTTGATTTGTATGTTCTCGGAGATGTTACACTAATAGGTTAAGTAGCCTTCATGCGGACTAAACTAAATTAGTGTATACCGCGACAGAGGTAAGGGCGAGGATTATGGCCATGTAAAATCGATTTAAGTCCCCAAGTGGAATTCTTTCCACTGACCGTTCCAAGCCGGCTCTTCTGTGGTGGTTTATTTATGTTGTTGTTTGTTACTTGCTGTGTGTATCACTTGTGTCTTTTTAGCTCGCCTGTACGAAGTACAAGGAGAGCTATTGTTGTCACCTCGGATGGCGTGCGCGTGTGCGTTTGCGTTTGCGTTCCCGTCACACTGCGTTAAAGTTTTTCAAATGCTTATATCTCAACAGTCACTCATCACAGACCACTCATATTTGGAACTAAAGTACCTGGGAGGGTCCTCTGATGTTCAAAGAGAACAGACCCCTGGGTTCATGCCCCGGGGTGGGGCTAGGGGTCAAAATCTAGAACACCTTTGTAATTCTGTGTTAAAGTTTTTGAAATGCTTATATCTCAACATTCACTCATCACAAAGCATTCATATTTACAACTTGGATACATGGGAGTGTCTTCTGAGATTCCAAGACAACACACCCCTGGGTTCATGCCTGGGATTGGGGATGGGGTGGGGCTGGGGGTCAAAATCTAGGACACTTTTGTAATTTGTTGTATACCTTTCCATTATACTAACGAGTTATAGACACAATTGGTTATACATCAGCCAATCAAGTGACATTGGTTCAAGTGTAAAAGGGTGAAGGTCATGGTGACCTACATTTCACGGTCCAGTGATTTTGCCTTATATCTTGAAAAGTAGAAGTGAAACAAAGATCAGGAATTGATACAATTAACTTACTCCATCCATAAAAGACACCAAAGGGAAAGAAATGCAAACATTAAGCAACCAGACCATAATGGAAACCTAAACAAAGGAAGGCTATATGGACAGTTACTTTCCCACAAAATGGCCACATGGCCATCCAAAATTAAAAGACACAAGTGATACACACAGTAAGTAACAAACAACAACATAAATAAATCGCCACAGAAGAGCCGCCCCGGAACGGCCAGCGGAAAATTTCCACTGGGGGGCCTAAATCGACCCCACGTGGCCACAATCCTCGCCCTTACTTCCGTCGCTATTTAGACAAAAAATTTGTTCAGTCCGCATGAAGGCCTCCTAACTCATCAGTGCAACATCTCCGTGAACACAGAAATCAAAGAACCATAGAGGTGAGACAACGGTGAGGACTCGACAGCAAGAAACCACTGAAATGCTGGAGCAAAAGAAAACCAACAGTTAGACTCCGATGAGCCCGACCAGAGACAGAGCATCAGACACCAACCAACATTATCTCTTTATTTTTCAATAAGCCTTTACGTTGGAGCCGTCATAGAATCTGAGGCCTGACCCACCGGCGTGCAATTAAAGAGGGAAGCAAAGTTGCCAACCGTGATTGGGTTAACTACCATGCATGCAGTCTGTCGTATAATATCCATGTTGTACCCAATCTTTTTATATCGAAGAATGATTTTACGAAATTGGGTGCTGAAGTCATTGCGGTTATATATTTTTCTGAATTTATATACTAAGTCACCATAAAATTCGGGTTCCGATAGACATTGTTGCAGAAGAGATTTAAGTCCAATATTGAATTTTGAAATTAAATCAGAATGGCGTCTATAAAATTTTGAAAAGGCTTTGCGTAGTTTATGGCACCGACAACCCCGACTAAGGAGCCCAGCCGTTAATAATTTATTACGAGTGTTGAAGTCAGCCACTTGACCACACACTCCAGCAAATCAAATCAATTGCGAAATACAAACGCCACAGGACGGCGCACGAGGAACATCACCATCCAAAAAAGGAAAATTTACAATCTCAAAATCAAAGTCATCGCGTTTATCACAAATCCTGCACGAAACAAATCCATCTACAATAGATAGATGTAAATCCAAAAACGGGGCCTCTGTATCAGAAGAATTTGCCTTATTTAACTGAAGTTCTAGGGGGTAAATCTGACTGATCAAACCATCAAAATAGGTATTATCAATATTTAATAAATCATCTAAATATCTAGAAGTAGAGCTAAAAGCTTCAATAATTTCAGATTGGTTATCAATGGAAAGCGACAAAATGAAGTCTCTTTCATAACAATACAAGAACAGATCAGCCACAAGAGGTGCGCAATTAGTACCCATCGGAATACCCACAATTTGTCTAAATAACTTAGTACCGAATCTAATATAAATATTGTCAAGTAGAAAGGTGAGGGCATCACACACTTTCTGACATGACCAAAGTGTATAATTCTTATGCTCTTTAGAAGTGAAAAATGCATTTCTGACATTACATGCAAGATAGAGAGAATCTTCTCTGTGAAAAGCCCATTCAATTAAATCATTAAGCTTTTCTTTTATAAGATTATGAGGAAGTGTAGTGTAAAGAGTGGAAAAATCGTAGGTAGACAGACTAGAAGCACGAAACTGTCTAGATTTCAATTTATTTAAAACCTCATTCGAATTTTTTATAGACCAAAACAGATTTCTTCCTGATCTTTCAAAGACTTTATCACAATATTTAATTACATGCGTTTTAATAGCAGTAAGACAGGAAGTTAATAATTTAGAAAGTTCAGTGGTAGTGCAAGAACTAGAATTTGCAATAAACCGTGCTTTGTAAGGTTTTTTATGAAGTTTTGGTAACCAGTATAGCGTAGGAAGCTTGTCTTGGCCTTCGTTAACACACACAGCAAACTTGGTGGCTGAAAGACAAACATGTTTATCTACTATAGCTCTCTCTTCAGCCAAAGGCTGAAGTTCATAGGCCTTAGTACCACCAAGCTCCTCCTTAAGCGTGTTAACATAGTGGAGCCGTCACACAACAACGACGTTGTTAGCGGCCTTGTCTGCAGGGGCCAAAACAAACTTCTTATGAAATTCTTGAATACCTAGTTTAAGATGACGTAAAGACGTCTTGGGGTTAGGAGGTAATAAGTTAGTATTTTGAGAATAGAAAGAAATGCGTTTATTCACTAGTCTTAAAATGCTAAGTTTCCAGTCCTTTAGGGCTTTACACTCAACATACTCTCGCTTACACCATCGATTACCGAATTCATTCAAGGAAGCAGCGATTTCATCTCTACATTTACTGAAATCAATTTTAGAAGGAAACCGATATCTCGGTCCTTTAGAAATTATATTTCTTATCCTAGAATCAGGAATAATTTTCAAATTGCCAGTAATTACATGACCAGCAGCAGGATAGCAATACTTTGAGTTTTTACAATCACATGAATCCGGAGTATTAGTATCAATATCAAGATCTGAAACAAGTTTATTGAAATTAAAAATGATAGATCTAACAGGTTTGTTATATTTATAGCAAATTATAGGTGTTTCAGTATTTTGAAAATAAGCAGGAATGGAAGAAAGCACCGATCTCTCACGGAAGATACTGGGCAAATCTATAAAATCCATACCCTTATTAATGAAGGATATTTTGAAGAAATGACGTTTATGATTAATTTCAGAATCAATGTAAGGACGGAGAGTATGCTGAGTATAGCCTCTAGTTAAGAGAGCCGCATCATATAACTGATGAGAACTATCGTAGAATTTATTCGCCTCGGTGTCCAGAAGACGTAAAACAGAAACGGGTAATGAACTTAAAAATGAAAGCATAGAGTGGCGTCCATGATTTAATAATATAATTGACAGTCACTTCAGTCTAGTATTGTTTCGTTTAAACGCACGTGATTTACGTTTAAAGTTACCATTGAAGTCTATTTGTTGGAGAAATGTCATACCAGGAATATTAGTTCCATGTGACTCCACGATTGACCGCAAAATATATCTAGGTCACTGTGACCTATATTTCATGGTTCAGCGAGTTTGCCTATTATCTCGAATACTATTTGATGGAGAAATGTCATACCTGGATAATTAGTTCCATATGACCCAATAATTGACCGCAAAATATATCTAGGTCATGGTGACCTACATTTCACGGTCCAGTGATTTTGTCTATTATCTTGAATAATATTTGATGGAGAAATGTTATACCTGGGTTATTAAATGCAGGTGACCCCATTATTGACCTCAAAATATATCTAGGTCACTGTGACCTATATTTTATGGTTCAGCGATTTTGCCTTTTATCTAGAATACTATTTGATGGAGAAATGTCATACCTGGATTATTAGTTCCATATGACCCAATAATTGACCGCAAAATATATCTAGGTCATGGTGACCTACATTTCATGGTCCAGTGATTCTGTCTATTATCTTGAATACTATTTGATGGAGAAATGTTATACCTGGGTTATTAGTTGCATGTCACCCCATTATTGACCTCAAAATATATCTAGGTCAGTATGACCTATATTTCATGGTTCAGTGATTTTGCCTATTATCTTGAATACAATTTGATAGAGAAACGTCATACCTGGATTATTAGTTCCATGTGACTCTATAATTGACCGCAAAATATATCCAGGTCAGTGTGACCTATATTTCATGGTTCAGTGATTTTGCCTATTATCTTGAACACTATTTGATGGAGAAATATCATACCTGGATTATTTATTCCATGTGACCCAATGATTGAGCTTGAATTAATATCTAGGTCAGTGTGTCCTATATTTCATGGTTCAGTGATTTTTCCTATTATCTTGAATACTATTTGATGGAGAAATGTCTTACCTGGATAATTAGTTCCATGTGACCCGATGATTGACATGGAAATATATCTAGGTCCTTGTGACCTATTTTCATGGTTCAATGATTTTGCCTTATAATTCAGATACAAATTGATCCTGAAATGTAATATCTGGAAAAATGTTCCATGTGACCTGATTATTGATCTCAAATATATCAAGGTGAGTGTGACCTATATTTCATGGTTCATAAATTTTTCCTTATATCTTGAAGTCACGAAACAGGCGAGCTATGCTGTCTGGCGACAGCTCTTGTTATTTTGGATGGCCATTTGGCCATTTTGTGGGAAAGCAACTGTCCTTATGGCCTTCCTTTGTTTTTCATTGCTCTTAAAGGAACTCATTTTTGATTTTTATTTGCCTTCACTGCAGCTGGTGTTGTGCCGTGTGGCGGCCGTAAAACGTCTCCCCGTACATCAACCATAGTGCAGTTTATATTATACTTTTGGTCCTTTGAGATCAGCGTGAATATTCTGAGAAATCGGAAATAAATTATTGGTTTAGACTCATATTCTAGACAGGTTTTTGATTATTTGGACCCCATTTTGATTTATATCAGTCTTTGAATCTCCTGCCTGTTCGAAATTCGCAAATTTGCAGTATGTATCCTCTGGCTTTCGTTGCCGGATCATTGCAGGGTCACTGATGAGGCTTTATTAGCCGAAACTACGTAGTATGACCCATCTTCTTTCTTATGAATATTTTCATTGCTCTTAAAGGAACTCATTTTTGATTTTTATTTGCCTTCACTGCAGCTGGTGTTGTGCCGTGTGGCGGCCGTAAAACGTCTCCCCGTACATCAACCATAGTGCAGTTTATATTATACTTTTGGTCCTTTGAGATCAGCGTGAATATTCTGAGAAATCGGAAATAAATTATTGGTTTAGACTCATATTCTAGACAGGTTTTTGATTATTTGGACCCCATTTTGATTTATATCAGTCTTTGAATCGACTGCCTGTTCGAAATTCGCAAATTTGCAGTATGTATCCTCTGGCTTTCGTTGCCGGATCATTGCAGGGTCACTGATGAGGCTTTATTAGCCGAAACTACGTAGTATGACCCATCTTCTTTCTTATGAATATTTTCATTGCTCTTAAAGGAACTCATTTTTGATTTTTATTTGCCTTCACTGCAGCTGGTGTTGTGCCGTGTGGCGGCCGTAAAACGACTCCCCGTACATCAACCATAGTGCAGTTTATATTATACTTTTGGTCCTTTGAGATCAGCGTGAATATTCTGAGAAATCGGAAATAAATTATTGGTTTAGACTCATATTCTAGACAGGTTTTTGATTATTTGGACCCCATTTTGATTTATATCAGTCTTTGAATCGACTGCCTTTTCGAAATTCGCAAATTTGCAGTATGTATCCTCTGGCTTTCGTTGCCGGATCATTGCAGGGTCACTGATGAGGCTTTATTAGCCGAAACTACGTAGTATGACCCATCTTCTTTCTTATGAATATTTTCATTGCTCTTAAAGGAACTCATTTTTGATTTTTATTTCCATTATGGTCTGGTCGCTTCATGTTTGTGCTTCTTTCCCTTTGGTGTCTTTGATGGGTGGAGTAGGTTAACTGTATCGATTCCTGATCTTTGGTTTACTTCTACTTTGGTATTAAGCATCGAGTGACTTAGTTCTAATGTACCAAGTTTGATTTTTAGCTCACCTGTCACGTAGTGACAAGGTGAGCTTTTGGGATCACTTTTTGTCCGTCGTCCGTCGTGCGTCCGTGCGTGCGTGCGTGCGCCCGTAAACTTTTCTTCAAACGACATCTCCTCCTAAACCACTAATCGGATTTTGACCAAACTTCACAGGAATGATCCTTAGGTGGTCCCCTTTCAAAGTTGTTCAAATGGTTCCGGTCTGTTGCACATATGGGTCACAGGAGCCAAAAATAGATTTTTTTCACCGCAAACTTAAAAAATCTTCTTCTCTGAAACCGCAAGGCCCAGGTCTTTGATATTTGGTATGAAGCTTCATCTAGTGGACCCCTACCAAGATTGTTCAAATTATAGTGCTGGGGCCAAAAATGCCCCCGCACGGGGGCCCTTTGGCTTTACATGGGCTT
Source organism: Lucinisca nassula (assembly GCA_963580285.1). NCBI lineage: Eukaryota > Metazoa > Mollusca > Bivalvia > Lucinida > Lucinidae > Lucinisca > Lucinisca nassula. Next base: position 55,533,320 of record OY757016.1, read on the forward strand.
ATATAGGGAAAATCTTTAAAAATCTTCTTCTCTGAAACCGCAAGGCCCAGGTCTTTGATATTTGGTATGAAGCTTCATCTAGTGGACCCCTACCAAGATTGTTCAAATTATAGTGCTGGGGCCAAAAATGCCCCCGCATGGGGGCCCTTTGGTTTTACATGGGCTTATATAGGGAAAATCTTTAAAAATCTTCTTCTCTGAAACCGCAAGGCCCAGGTCTTTGATATTTGGTATGAAGCTTCATCTAGTGGACCCCTACCAAGATTGTTCAAATTATAGTGCTCGGGCCAAAAATGCCCCCGCACAGGGGCCCTTTGGTTTTACATGGGCTAATATAGGGAAAATCTTTAAAAATCTTCTTCTCTGAAACTGCAAGGCCCAGGTCTTTGATATTTGGTATGAAGCTTTATCTAGTGGACCCCTACCAAGATTGTTCAAATTACAGTGCTGGATCTAAAAATGCCCCCGCACAGGGGCCCTTTGGTTTTACATGGGCTTATATAGGGAACATCTTGAAAAATCTTCTTCTCTGAAACCACAAGGCCCAGGTCTTTGATATTTGGTATGAAGCTTCATCTAGTGAACCCCTATCAAGATTGTTCAAATTATAGTGCTGGGGCCAAAAATGCCTCCGCACCAGGGCCTTTTTGTTTTACAAAGGCTTATATAGGGAAAATCTTTAAAAATCTTCTTCTCTGAAACTGCAAGGCCCAGGTCTTTGATATTTGGTATGAAGCTTCATCTAGTGGACCCCTACCAAGATTGTTCAAATTATAGTGCTGGGGCTAAAAATGCCCCCCACACGGGGGCCCTTTGGTTTTACATGGGCTTATATAGGGAAAATATTGAAAAATCTTCTTCTCTGAAACCGCAAGGCCCAGGTCTTTGATATTTGGTATGAAGCTTCATCTAGTTGACCCCTACCAAGATTATTCAAACTATAGTGCGTGGGCCAAAAAAGCCCCCGCACCAGGGCCCTTTTGTTTTACATAGGCTTATATAGGGAAAATCTTGAAAAATCTTCTTCTCTGAAACTGCAAGGCCAAGGTCTTTGATATTTGGTATGAAGCTTCATCTTGTGGACCTCTACCAAGATTGTTCAAATTATAGCCCTGGGGCCAAAAATGCCCCCGCTCCGGGGCCCTTTGGTTTTACATAGACGTATATAGGGAAAATCTTGAAAAAGCTTCTTCTTTGAAACCACAAGGCTTAGGTCTTCAATATTTGTTATGAAGCTTCAGCTAGTGGACCTCTATAAAGATTGTTCAAATTATAGCCCTGAGACCAAAAATGCCTCCGCCATGTGGCCCTTTGGTTTTACATAGACTTATAAAGGGAAAATCTTTAAAAATTATCTTCTCTGAAACACAAGGCTTAGGTCTTTGATATTTGTTATGACGCTTCAGCTAGTGGACCTCTACCAAGATTGTTCAAATTATAGCCCTGTGGCCAAAAATGCCCCTGCTCCAGGGCCCTTTGGTTTAACATAGACTTATATAGGGAAAATCTTGTTTTACATAGACTTCTTTATGCAGGGTAAACCTTTAAAATCTTCTCTGAAACCAGAAAGCCCAGGTCTTTCATATTCGATATGAAGCTTAATCTTGTGGACCTCTACCAAGATTGTTCAAATTATAGCCCTGAGGCCAAAATTGACCCTGCCCAGGGCCCACTTGTTATACATTGGATCAGGTGAGCGAACCAGGGCCCTCTGGGCCCTCTTGTGTTTTATATTAGGATCACTTTTTGTCTATCATCCGTGCGTAAACAATTTCTTCAAACGACATCTCCTCCTAAACCACTGATCAGATTTTGACCAAACTTCACAGGAATGATCCTTAGGTGGACCCCTTTCAAAGTTGTTCAAATGGTTCCGGTCCGTTGCACATCTAGGTCACAGGAGCCTAAAATAGATTTTTTCACAGAAAACTTAAAAAATCTTCTTCTCTGAAACCACAAGGTTCAGGTCTTTGATATTTGGTATGAAGCTTCATCTAGTGGACCCCTACCAAGATTGTTCAAATTATAGTGCTGGGGCAAAAAATGCCCCTGCCCCGGTGCCCTTTGGTTTTACACGGGCTTATATAGGGAAAATCTGTAAAAATCTTCTTCTCTGAAACAACAAGGCCCAGGACTTTTATATTTGATTTGAATCTTCATCTAGTGGACCCCTACCAAGATTGTTCAAATTATAGTGCTGGGGCAAAAAGTGTCCCCGCTCTGGGGCCCTTTGGTTTTACATAGACTTATATAGGGAAAATCTTTAAAAATCTTCTTCTCTGAAACCATAAGTCCTAGGTCTTTGATATTTGGTATGAAGCTTCATCTGAAGGACCCCTACCAACATTATTCAAATTACAGTGCTCGGGCCAAAAATGCCCCCACCTGGGGCCCTTTGGTTTTACATAGGCTTATATTGGGAAAATCTTTAAAAATCTTCTTCTCTGAAACCACAAGGCCTAGGTCATTGATATTTGGTATGAAGCTTCATCTAGTGGACCTCTATCAAGATTGTTCAAATTATAGCCCTGATACCAAAAATGCCCCCACTCGGGGTCCCTTTGGTTTTACAAAGACTTATATGGGGAAAATCTTAAAAAATAATCTGTGAAACCACAAGGCCTACATCTTTGATATTTGGTGTGAACTTTCATCTAGTGGACCTCTATCAAGATTGTGCAAATTATAGCCCTGGGGCCAAAAAATGTCGCCGCCCCGAGACCCTTTGGTTTTCCATTGACTTATAAAGGGAAATCTTTAAAAATCTTCTTCTCTGAAACTGCAAGGCCCAGGTCTTTGATATTTCGTAGGAAGCTTCATCTAGTGGACCTCTACCAAGATTGTTCAAATTATAGCCCGTGGGCACAAATGCTCCCACCCCGGGGCCCTTTGGTATTACGTAGACTTATATAGCCCCAGGGCCATTTAGTTTTGCATAGGCTTATGTAGGGAATATCTTTAAAAAAATCTTCTTCTCTGAAACCGCAAGGCCCAGGTCTTTGATATTTGGTGTGTAGCTTCATCTAGTGGACCTTTGCCAAGATTGTTCAAATTATAGCCTTTGGTGATGTTTGGTATGAAGCTTCACCTTTAAGACCTCCCTCAACATTATGCACATTAAAGCCCTGGGGCCAATAATGGCCCTCTGTGGGACCCACTTGTTACACTATGGATCAGGTGAGCGATCCAGGGCCATCATGGCCCTCTTGTTTTGTGTTCACAGATATGTTGCACTGATGAGTTAGGAGGCCTTCATGCGGACTGAACAAATTATTTGTTTAAATCGTGATGAAAGTGTGGGCGAGAATTGTGGCCACGTAAAATTGATTTAAGCCGTCCAGTGGAATTCATTTCCACTGACCGTTCCAAGGCGGTTCTTCTGTCGGGGTTTATATTTGTTATGGTTTGTCTTTAGTTGTTTGTGTCGCTTATATTATTTTATTTTGGATAGCCTATTGGCCATTTTGTGGGAAAGTGACGGTCCTTTTGGCTTTCCGCTGTTGGTGTTTCCGTTTGGGCATGTTGTTTCATGTTTGTGTTACTTTCCCTTTGGTGTCTCTGATGGGAGCTTTGGGTTAATTGTATTGATTCCTGATCATTGCCTGATCATTGCCTCCACTTCTGTTTTGCTAAAATGATGTCCTATATTAACCTTTATCTTTTTACACAAAGGTCAAGTTTGGTTGCCGCCTTAGGCGTTTCAATAATGATTGGAAAAGGATAAAAGAATGCAATTTTCGAAAATTATAGTGGCCTGTGAGATGACAGTAGGTAAAAATGAATGTATATGTATGCTAAAGGTCAAGGTCATTCTATGACTTAGGCCCAAAGTTGCTTGGAATGCCAGTCCCTTAAATTTTTCAAAGGACTGGGTCAATTACAAATAAACAACTGGGCCAATTTCAAATAAATTCAACCTCCTGACAGTGAGGGAAAAAAACCTTGATGGAAAGATACTGGTCGCATTACTAAGATGGCGGCCATGTCCAATTATGGTAAAATCCAATAAAAAATATCTTTTTCAGGAACCATTAGGCTGGTTGCCTTAAAGTTTGATATGCAGAATTAGGTGTTGGGTATTACCAAGTTTTTCAATGATAACCATTGGTTGACCTATACAGCAAGGGCAAATTTGGTTTCTTAGGCTTTCCAATGGGGAAAATGTAGAACAATACATTCATGTTCCCTAGGCTGGGAAAAATTTATAACTGTGCATTTTTTTAAAAAATATTGTGGTCTATGACATCATGGTAGTTACAAAATGAGTGAATGTGTATGTTTGAGTTTTACGTCCCACCAACAGCTAATGTCATATGGAGAAGGGACCTCTGTTTAATGACTGGAGAAGCCTGGGATTGAACTTACGACCCTGGTTTATGAGGCGAATTGCTTGACCACGGAGGCTTCCGGTACAAAATGAACTTCAACGAAACACCAAGGTCATCCAAGATCATTTGTATTGCAGTTCCATGACCCTTTCTTTTAAACAGCTGGGCCAATTCAGTTCAATTTCATATGCAACCTCCTGACAGTCGCGATTGAATAGATTCTATAAAAGGGTTATCCTTTGGAAGCAAGGAATACACCACAGAACCAAAAAATATGGAGTGTACATGTTTTCGGGGCGAGACTAACTAGTTTCGGCCAATTAGAAACCTTGATTGAATTATCTAGTTCAAATGACCAAAATGGCCACCATGCCCAAATATGGTAAAAACTTCTAAGATCTGTGAATCAAAGTACGCAGCCATTTTTCCCGAAACTTTTTGGTCCTCTTGACTGAGTACTACCAGATTTGTTGAAATAATAACACTAGTTGACCTTGGCAAATTCTACTGTAAACTACAGCAAGGTCAAATTTGGTCCCTTAGTAAAACAATGCAGTTTTCGAAAACTCTTGTGCTGTATGACATGAGAATAATTTATTTGCAATATGAATGTCAAAGGTCAAGGTGATTTGAAGGTGTTTGCTCTGTCACTTAGATTACATTGACTTTTCAAATGACATTTTCTCCGAAACTGCAGAGCCAATTTCAGTTTAATTTTTTGGTAGAATAAAAGTTAATTCGAATTGTTCAAGTCACATGACAAAAATGGCCACCATGCCCAAGTATGCTAAAATCTTCTCCAGAACCCTTTGGCCGATGGCTTTGAAACTTAGTATCTAGCTTTATCTGACTGAGTACAACCATATTTCTTCCATTGATGACCCTGGGTTGACCTTCACGTGTCTTTGAACAATGTCAAATTTGTTCCCTTAAAGCTTTTGAATGGGAATGCGATGTGTTTTTCAAATACTGTTGTGATTATAAAATGAGAGTAGGTACTATATAAATGTCTGTGAATGCTATAAAGGACATTCAGCGACCTTGGCCCCAGGTGTCCATCAACTTTTCAACTTAAATTTTATATACAGCTGCCTTGGCAATTGAAGAACGAAAGTTTGTTCAAATGGTCCAGGTGAAATGGAATGCTGTGGTGCAGTGCTTAAAGCATTGGATTTGAGATTGAGAGGTAGCTGGTTTGATCCTCGCGAGTGTCAAGTGTTCATGGAGCAAGAGACATTATCCTCTTTGCTTAGTACTGGTTAGGAAGAAAAGAGGGTCACATGGAAAATTAGCACTAGTTAACTAAATGTGTTACCCTCTATAAATAAAATTTAGAATTATTAGCTCGCCTGTACGAAGTACATGGAGAGCTATTGTTGTCACCTCCGTCGTTCCCGTGCGCGTTTGCGTGTGCGTTCCCGTGACACTGCGTTAATGTTTTTAAATGCTTATATCTCAACAGTCACTCATTACAGAGCACTCATATTTGGCACTTATAAGTACCTGGGAGGGTCTTCTGATGTTCAAAGAGAACAGACCCCTGGGTTCATACCCCGGGGTGGGGGCTAGGCGTCAAAATCTAGAACACCTATGTAAAACTGTGTTAAAGTTTTTGAAATGCTTATATCTCAATAGTCACTCATCACAAAGCATTCACATTTATACAACTTGGATACCCGGGAGTATCTTCTGAGATTTCCAAAACAACACACCCCTGGGTTCATGCCTGGGAGGGGAATGGGGTGGGGCTAGGGGATCAAAATCTAGGACACCTTTGTAATTTGTTGTATACTTTTTAGCTCAACTGTCACGTAGTGATGAGGTGTGCTTTTGGGATCACTTTTTGTCTTGTGCGTGCGTGCGTGCGTGTGTCTGTGCGTTGTTATGCATAAGAATTTATTTTTCTGATTCCCACTTTCACCCCACTGGTGACCTAATAATTCTATAAATATCTTGTTAATCTTCTTATAGAAGATTCTTGAAAACCTGAGCCACAGACTTATTTCTATTTGTAAACAGCTTGTTTACAAGGAAAAGTACTTTGGAACCTTCCAGAAAGTTCAGGTTTGCATTATTTTTAGAAAATTACATCATCTTATTCCACAGCCCTCTGGAATGTTCTAGAGAAATCTTGGGGTCTATAAAAGAGCTTGATTTTTCTCATTGAGTCAGACTTTGGAGTTTGATGTTTGGGCTTTTAAGAAAAGTTATTTCTAAATTCTGTGTTGGATTGTTTAAGGATATTACTTTTCATTTTGGACTCTGAATTCTGTGGGATCAAGGAAAATAGATTCATTCAGGATATTTCATAACAGAGCTAAGTACATTTAATATTCTTACTTCTACAGGTTAAAGTTAACTTGTAAATAAGTTTTGTTAAATTTTTCCAAAGGCTTGTTTGCTTTTTCTTTCTGCTACGCCTGGCTCATAACAGTGTGCGTAAACAATTTCTTCAAATGACATCTGCTCCTAAACCACTGATCGGATTTTGACCATACTTCACAGGAATGATCCTTGGGTGGTCCCCTTTCAAAATTGTTCAAATGGTTCTGGTCCGTTGCACATCTAGGTCACAAGAGCCAAAAGTAGATTTTCTTTTACTGAAAACATCTTCTCAGAAACCGCATGGTCCAGGGCTTTGATATTTGGTATGAAGCTTCATCTAGTGGACCTCTTCGAAATTGTTCAAATAATAGCCTTTGGGCATAAAATGCCCCGACCCCCGGGCCCTTTGATTTTACATTGACTTATATGGGGAAAATCTTGAAAAAAATATTCTCTGAAACCGCAAAACCCAGGTCCTTGATATTTGGTGTGAAGCTTCATCTAGTGGACCTCTTTCAAGATTCTTCAAATTATAACCCTGGGGCCAAAAATGCCCCCACCCCGGGGCCCTTTGCTTTTACATAGACTTATATTGGGAAAATGGCCCTGGGGTCAAAATGCCCCTGACCCGGGGCCCTTTGGTTTTACATTACTTATATAGGGAAAATATTTTAAAATCTTCTTCTCTGAAACCGCAAAGCCCGGGTCTTTGATATTTGGTGTGAAGCTTCATCTAGTGGACCTCTATCAAGATTGTTCAAATTATAGCCCTGGGACCAAAATGCCCCTGTCCCGGGGCCCTTTGGTTTTACATAAATTTATATAGGGAAAAGCTTTAAAAAACTTCTTTCTCTGAAACCAGAAGGCTAAGGTCTTTGATATTCGATATGAAGGTTCGTCTAGTGGACCTCTATCAAGATTATTCAAATTATAGCCCTGGGGCCAAAAATGCCCCCTCCCGTGGGGCCCACAGGTTTTACATACAGTTATTGAGGGAAACATTTAAAAATCTTGCTTGAAACCAGAAGGCTCAGGTCTTTGATATTTGGTATGAAGCTCATCTTGTGGACCTCTAACAAGAGTGTTCAAATTATAGCCCTGGGGGCCATAAATGGCCCCTTCCCGCGGCTCACTGATTTTACATAGACTTATAGACTCTCTGATGGGAGCTAGGGTTAATTGTATCGATTCCTGATCATTGCCTCCACTTCTATTTTTTTATACAGGGAAAACCTTTAAAAATCTTCTTATCTGAAATCACAAGGCCTATTTGTATTTGGTATGAAGCTTTGTCTACTAGACCTCTACCAAGATTGTTCAAATTATAGCCCTTGCTCCAAAATCGGCACGCCCCAGTGACCACTGGTTTAACATAATAGACATATATAGGAGAAACCTTTGATAATGTTCTTGTCTGAAACCAGAAGGCCATGGTCTTTGATTTTGATATGAAGCTTCATCAATTGGACCTTTACCAAAATTATTCAAATTATAGCCCTGGACCAAAAATGGGCCCACCCCGAGGTCCACTTGTTTTACATAGACTTATATTGGGAAAACCTTTTGAAAATCTTCTTGTCTGAAAACCAGTAGGCCAAGGTCTTTGATATTTGGAATGAAGCTTCATCTTATGGATTGCCCACCCCTGGCCCACAGGTTTTATATAGACTTACATACAAGGAAAACCTTTAAAAATCTTCTTTTCTGAAACAAGAAGGCTGCAGTATGAAGCCTCGCCTATTAGACCTCCCTCAAGATTATGTGAATTATAGCCCTGAGGCTATATTGGCCCTCCCCAGCGTCCACGTGTTACACTTTGGATCAGGTGAGGGATCCAGGGCCATCATGGCCCTCCTGTTCAATTATGCTAACAGGTTATAGACACACTTGGTTATACATCAGCCAACAAAGTGACATTGGTTCAAGTGTAAAAGGGTGAAGGTCATGGTGACCTTCTTTTCACTGTCCAGTGATTTTGTCTTATATCTTTAACACTATGTGTTGGGGACATGTCATTCCTTGGATATTAGTTCCATGTAACCCCATGATTGACCTCAAAATATATTTAGGTCACTGTGACCTATATTTCATGGTTCAGTGATTTTGCCTATTATCTCGAATACTTTTTGATGGAGAAATGTCCTACCTGCATTATTAGTTCCATGTGACCCGATAATTGGCCACAAAATATATGTAGGTCAGTGTGACCTATATTTCACGATTCAGTGATTTCACCTATTACCTTGAATGCTATTTGATGGAGAAATGTCATACCTGGATTATTAGTTACATGTGACCCCATGATTGACCTCGAAATATATCTAGATCAGTGTGACCTATATTTCATGGTTCAGTGATTTTGCCTATTGTCTTGAATACTATTTGATGGAGAACTGTCAAGCCTGGGTTATTAGTTCCATGTGACCCCATGATTTACCTAAAACATATACAGGTCAGTATTACCTATATTTCATGGTTCAGCGCTTTTGTCTATTATCTTGAATACGATTTTATGGAGAAACGTCATACCTGGATTATTTATTCCATGTGACCCAATGATTGACCTCGAATTATATCCAGGTCAGTGTGACCTTTATTTCATGGTTCAGTGATTTTGCCTATTATCTCGGAGAAATGTCTCACCTGCATTATTAGTTCCATTTACCCGATGATTTACCTCAAAAAGTATATTTAAGTCATTGTGACCTTATTTCATTGTTCAGTGATTTTGTCTGTTATGTTAAATACTATTTTGATAGAGAAACGTTATATCTGGTATATTACTTCAATGCAACTAGATGATTGACTCAAAATATATGTAGATTAGTGTGACCTATATTTCATGATTCAGTTATTTTGCCAAATCTTTTGAATACTATGTTTTGGAGAAACTTCAAACCTGAATTTTAAGTTCCATGTGACCAGATGATTGACATAGAAATAAATCAAGGTCAGTGTGACCAATTTGCATGGTCAATTGATTTTGCCTTATAATGCAGACACAATTTGATTCTGAAATGTAATATCTGGCTGCCATGGATAATATATGATTGAAAAAAATAAAAAGTCTGTTTCTCCTAAACCACTGAGCTGATTTCTTGAAACTGAGTACTGAGATCACAGTTAACTACAATTCTTTATAAATAATGACTCCATGTTGACCTATTTATCAGTACCAAAGATCATAGTCACTCTGATGAGTGCTCAGGGGAGTGATGAGGACCTTTTGTATAAGTTAGACTCATAGAAATCTTTTGATATTTGGTTTGCAAGTGGACCTCTATCAATATTGTTCATACTTTTGGGCCATTGACCGTAGTACCAACAAGTCATTTTTAATATGAATTTTATAGAAAAGATCTTGAAGCAATTTGCTAGTATGAAACTTCAATATTAAGTATGTGAATCTATTTGTAGAAGACAACTTGGCTCAACGACCAGGTGTAGAGGAGATGAAACAGACTATAAAAGATAAGGTACTTTATATGATAGGTGATGTAAGGAACTATTTCATCATACAAACATTAATTCTCACACTGATATCGGTTTAAGGCTTGCTCTGGTCACATGAGAGCTGCCAAGTTGTGCAGCAGAAGGCCATGTGTTTTCCTAAATGTACTCAACTCAAGTTTATCTTGGCATCACAGTATCTTGTCCCCATCTGGGTTTTAAGCTCCCCTGAGCCAAAGGCTCCGGGGGAGCTTATAGGATGGAAGGCCTCCCTCTGTTTTCTGTCTATCAACCATTTTCATATGTCTTCCCTGAAACCACTTCTGTCTGACATCTGTCAACCATTTTCAGATGTCTTCTCTAAAATCACTGGGCCAGTTTTAATTAAATTTCATATTCAGCCTCCTAAAACTAGGGGGGGGGGGACGAAGTTTGGTTTCAGTGGTTCAGGTTACATGACCAAGATGGCTGCTAATGCCAAATATGGTAAAAATCTTAAAAACATTCTTCTACCGAACCACTGGGCCAATCTTGAAACTTGATATGTAGCATTCGGTGGCCGAGTACAAATAAGTTCACGAAAAATCACGATCCTAGGTTAAGGTTGACCTATTGAACAGCAAGATTGAATTTGCTTCATGGGATTTTGGACAGAAAAAAATGCATTTCGGATGATGTTGGGGCTTATATGTGCTTACGAATGTACGTCCTTCTGTACTAATGTGAGTACATACGTACATGATCCTGTTAGACTCTGGTTAAGGCAACATTCTTTCGTGGAGATTGATCATGAAATCTTGTCCACGGTCATTCTCTCCCTTTTGCTGATTCAAGAAGGGCAGTTGTCAGTTACTGGCGAAAGAGTGTGCACTGTATTGGATAACCGCTTACGTATAAGCCTGCCCAGGAAAAAGTGTGGATAGGTAAACTGACCGGCTCAAAAATGACCTAAATAGTGTTGACTGGGCCATTAAACCCCAATACAAACAAACAAACAATAAGGCATTTGTATCAGGTGGAGCCTGAACTTTTGGGAAGCAGATAATACAAGTCACCGACTTTTTTCTGTATCCCTTTCAGATATAATTGTACTTATCCAATGATATTGTGTTTATATGTTTTGTGTTATTATATTTGAATGAAATAAAGTTTAAACTAAGAGCTAATATTTCCCAAGTCATGTGATGGATTTGTTTCATATTTGGTCTGATGATAGAAAACAGCAACTCTCACCATATCCATGGCCTCAAGGTCAAGGACTTTTAAGATTTTGAGTGTTAAAGACTTTGGTTAAGGTAATTGTACCAGGTAGAACCTTATTATTTAAGAGCTAATATTTTTAAAATCCTTTGATGCATATTTGTCATTGTTCGTACGATGATAGATATAAGTTCAAAGTTATTTTCAGCTATACCACCACCAATGACCATGACCTCAAGGTCAAGGTTACAGACTGAGAATTTTTTAATGTTAAAGACCAAAGTTAAGGTATTTATACCAGGTCCAACCTGAACTTTTATGATTGATTTGTTCATATAGATAGATATACATGTAAGTCCAAACTTTTATTCAGCGAAAAACCCCTCCCATGCCAATGTCCTCAAGTCAGGGTCATATTTAGAAATTTTTAGTGTTATATTTTAGCTCATCAGAGCCAAGGCTGAGGGGAGCTTATTGGATAGGCAATTGTCCTTCGTCGACGTAGTCTGGCGTCGTCTGGAGTTAACACTTTCCAATGACATCTCTGAAGCCACTGGGCCAATTCGACCCAGATTTCATCTGTAGCGTCCTTGAGCTGGCACAAGGTGAGCTTTTGTGATCACTTTTTGTCCGTCATGCGTCCGTTCGTGCTTCCGTCCGTCCGAGCTGACGCATGATACATTGTGTGTCTTTTTACCTAGTGACAAATCAATACAACTCTATGGGGTTTATTCTGTTAGGGCCGGGTAAACAATTTTGAGTGTCTTATTTTTGACCGATCACAGTATCAGTAGAAAGAAAGAAAGAAAAGACACTGTATGTCTTTTTTTTCACGTAGTGACGAGGTGAGCTTTTTGGATCGTTGTGTGTCTGTGCGCCCATGTGTCTGTGCGGCCGTCTATAAACAGTTTCTTCAAATGAGATCTCGTCCTAAACCACTGATCGGATTTTGACAAAACTTCACAGGAATGATCCTTCCCTTTCAAAGTTGTTCAAATGGTTCCGGTCCGTTGCACATCTAGGTCACAGGAGCCAAAAATAGATTTGTTTTTACTGAAAACTTAAAAAATCTTCTCTGAAACTACATGGCCCATGTCTTTGATATTTGGTATGAAGCTTCATCTAGTGGACCTCTACCAGGATTGTTCAAATTATAGCCCTGGGAACAAACATGCCCCCGCCCCGGCGCCCTTTTCTTTTGCAAAGACTTACATAGGAAAAAACATTTACAAATCTTCTTGTCAGAAACCAGAAGGCTCAGGTATTTGATATTAGGTATTGTAACACTTCTCTCTCTCTCTCTAGCTCCCGGGCTATGAACGTCAGGATTGAATGCCGTGCTCTGATATCTGAGAGAAAGTAGGGTCACAATATTCTGTGGGTCCGCTTGGGCTGGCAGAAATCTGGAGAAGGATATTACAATGACGAATAAAGATTTGGTCAGATTCACTATGTTATTTGTTGCGACAGATGTATAGGCATATTATACCACATGATAAATAATAGCAGCTATCTGAGATTCTAAGTAAATCCAAGTAATGTCTGTATAAATATCTTCACAAGTTTTCTATATTTAAGATTAACATAGGAGAGGATACACCATGAATTGATACATATAATTGAAACAAATAACGCAATGGGATGGTCTAGTGACAGTCATGATATTCAACAGGATAAAAAAATACAATGGATAGTGATCCAATGACTTTCACCCAAAACAGCTCTAAAAATTCATAATCCGGTAAAATGGTTAAAAGTTACAAGTTATGGTGAAAATCAGTAAGCAAATATGAAGAAAAATATTGTAGGTTTGCATAAATCTGCATTTCTATCCAATTCCAGTATCTTGCTGCTGGTCACAAAAGCAATAAATACAGGTCCCCTACTTTTCACCCAAATCAAGCCTTAAAATAGCAGATCTGGTGAAATGGAATGATTCACCAGAACGCCCAAAGCTTTGATATTTGGAATGAAGCTTCCTCTGGTTGCCCTCTACCAAGAGTTCCAAATTATAACCCCATGGGTTAAAAAATGGACCCTCCTGGAGCCCACTGGTTTTATATAGGGTTAAGGCTGAGCCGGTTCACCTCTGTCTGGTGCACTAGGACCTGACCCTTAATGTCCTCAAGGTGCCTAGACAGTGACATACAGGTCAGCTATGTATTGTCAAACTGACAAAGGGAACCACTGACCCATAACCACCCATCCCTTTGTCCCCATGTGACATTTTAAGGAAGACTGAACCGCTTCATCTCCTTTGGTTGCAGAAGGACCCACAATGTGTCCAGATAGTGACATACAAGTCAGTTCTGTATTATCAAAGGGAACCACTGACTCATATGTCTATCATCTTATACCTATTCTTGCCATCCCCGCCTTTCCAAGACGCTCCCCCATGTCACAACGAGGCATTGTAAGTTAAACTGAGCAAATTCATCTCCATGCACTAAGAACTGATCCCTAATGTCCAGAAGGTGCCCAGATAGAAACATACAAGTCAGCTCTGTAGAAGGGAACTTTTGAAAGATTTCATCCTCAGGAAGAAAACAATTTGGAAGGAATGTTCCATGGGTGACCCTCTGACAAAATTGCTCAAAACCAGTGCTTCAGCTGAAGTGCACGACCCGCCGGATGCTTTTAGCTTTATGAGTGTTACCATATATGGGTATGGCGGCCATTTTGGTCATGTGACCTGGACCTAAAACGGTTCCCCAATAAATGCGCCTTATCAAAGGAGCAAAAATATATCTTATACTTTAGAACTGTATTCTGAATCGTTTGCAGGATAAAATGCATTCTCACTTTTCCAATACAAAAGCATATGCGTCAAAGTTTGACCTAGGCACAAAGAAGGTCAAGGTCAACCCAGGGTCACCATTTTAGCCATTTATGATGGGCCTATGTCCCAGATGCTATTTATCAGGTTTCGTGGAAATCTGCCCAGTGGTTCTTGAGAAGACTATTTTTGAAGGGCTTTTACCATATATGGCTTGGCCGCCATTTTGGTCATGTGACCTGGACCCCATGAGCAAATTTTCGTTTCCCCCATCCAATAGAGGCTCCATATGAAATTTGACTTGAAACGGCCCAACGGTTTCCGAGAAGCATTTCGAAAATTTTCACATGTTTCGCCTCGGCGAGGCTATACTAAATGGAATGTAATATTTCGTTCATTGGTTAGATCTCATCGATATCTATCAGTATGCCAAAAATTGTTTAAATATTCCAAGCGGTTAAGTCACTATCACCAATTTTCACAAACGGATTACGGACGGACAGACTGACAGAAAGATACGGTGATTTTAGGGCAATCTTAGAAAATCAACCGACTTCAGTCTGCCGCTTTTTCTGCGGGTCGTGCAATAGTTTCGCGCCACTGAACATAAAAGCCACCAAAACTAAATAATAAACAGGCATTTAAATGTACTACATAGGTAGACTGATTCTGAAATAATTTCACAGAATTTCACTCATGCAGGCATGCACGCACATGCATGCAAGCACACACACGCATGCATGCACACACATGCATGCATGCATGCATACATGCGCATGCATTCACTCACACATGCATGCATCAACCCACACAGATGCTTGCATACACACATTCATACACATGCATTTGGTTATGGTCCTTGGAAAATTAGGCATTTAGGGGTAAGCATATGGTTTGGGGCATTGTGTTTTACAAACACAATTTCTAGTTTTTTCTTTCTATTTCTGGTTTCCCTTGAACTTTAAAGGAGACTTGTTTATTGGGGTTTTTTTTTCACCAAAGGTTTTCGCCATATGACACTGATTTGCGCCAGATTTATGTTATTTTCGCATTTGGTGCTTTTGGCGACCGGTAGCATGAACTCCGCTTAAATAGCTAGATTGATTTTGAAATAATTTCACAGAAATGTTCCTTGAGTCACTGTCAGCTAAAATTGCTCAAACCCTCCACTCCACCTTATATTACCTACCATAGTGATCAGGTGAGCGATCCAGGGCCATCATGGCCCTCTTGTTAGAAAAACTTTGTCATCGCTCTTGCGCCTACATTTCTTCACTGATTTCAATTTAACTTCACACTAATGTTCCTTATTACAATGTCTGGACTTTCAAGGTCGTAACCTCTAGGTCAAGGTCACTCAGGCTATTTTTAGAAAGACATTGTCATTGCTCTAGCACCTACATTTCTTCACCGATTTCACTAAAACTTCACACAAATGTTCTTCATGACAATATCTCAAGTGAGTTCGACTTTCAAGGTCGTGGAGTCAAGGTCACTGCGGCTATTTTTTAGAAAAACTTGTCATCGCTCTAGCGCCTACATTTCTTCACCGATTTCAATATTACTTCACACAAATGGTCCTTATGTCAATATCTTGAGCGATTTCGACTTTCAAGGTCGTGGCCTCTATGTCAAGGTCACCGTGGCTATTTTATTAGAAAAAACTTTCATCGCTCTAGCGACTACATTTCTTGACCGATTTCAATATAACTTCACACAAATGTTCCTTTTGACAATATCTCAAGCTAGTTCGATTTTCAGGTTCCTGAGGTCACGATCAGGGTCACTATGGTATTTTCAGAATAACTTTGTCATTGCTCTGGCGCCTACATATATTGATGGATTTGAATGTGATTTTACACAAATGTTAAAAATGATAATATCTCGAGCAACGTCGACTTTCAGGGTCATGGCCTCAAGGTCAAGGTCACTGTGGCTATTTTTAGAAAAACTTTGTCATCGCTCTAGCGCCTACATTTATTGATAGATTTTAATATAACTTCACACAAATGTTTGGTATGATAATATATCGAGTTAATTTGACTTTCAGGGTCCTCCTCTCAAGGTCATGATCACTGTGGTTATTTCTAGAAAAACATTTTCACCACTCTAGTGCCTTTATTTATTGATAGATTTTAATATAACTTCACACAAATGTTTGGTATGATAATATATCGAGTTAATTTGACTTTCAGGGTCCTCCTCTCAAGGTCATGATCACTGTGGTTATTTCTAGAAAAACATTTTCACCACTCTAGCGCCTACATTTATTGATAGATTTTAATATAACTTCACACAAATGTTTGGTATGATTATATATCGAGTAAATTTGACTTTCAGGGTCCTCCTCTCAAGGTCATGATCACTGTGGTTATTTCTAGAAAAACATTTTCATCACTCTAGTGCCTTCATTTATTGATAGATTTTAATATAACTTCACACAAATGCTGGATATTATAATATCTCTAGCACCTTCGACTAATAGGGTCCTGGGGTCAAGGTCAGGGTCACTGTGGCTATTTGTAGAACAACTTTTTTTTCGATCTTATGCCTACATTTATTGATGAATTTTGCTATAACTTTACACAAGTGTGGGAAATGATTATATCTCGAGCCAGTTCGACTTAGGGGTCCTAGGCTCAAGGTCAGGGTTACTGTGGATATTATTAGAAAAACAATGTCATAACTCCGGACATTACGAAAACACGCAAATTCAGATATATTGAGAATTTTGCAAACAAAAATAATGAAAAATTTCCGATAAATATTCCGATATTTTTCATATTTCTGCTCAAAACATAGATTTTGGTTACTCGTTAGAACCGGCTGTTCAAACGAATACCCACAGTCTATGTTTTTTGAGCAGATCGAGACGGTTCTAACGAATACCCACACCCACAATCTATGTTTCTGAGCAGAAATAGGAAAAATATTTTATTTCCATGTAAACCCCAGTTTGACTATATAAAAAGGGGTTTCAGGGGGTCAAACTTATATAGGCGTGTTTTCGTGATGGCCTATATTTATTGATGGATTTTAGTAAAACTTTACCCAAATTTTGCAATTAAATGATATTATCTCAAGCCAGGAGGACTTTGCCAGTTCAGTGTTTTCCACACATGGAGTAGTCTTCTGCAAGGGGATTTGTATCACCTGCGATGCCTTGATTATCAAAGAGTCACATTACTTTGTTTGAAGAAAATGCCTGTTTTTGGCCTTGTCATCACCATAGGCTCTATAGTTTTGATAGAATCTTCTTGAAACTAAAATGTAAGTAAGTCAGGTATAAAAGCTTGGATAAGATCAAAAACTGGTGAGGTCGGTGTATTTATCATAAAGTTATGTCCCTTTGATTGCTAAAAATGCCCGTTTTTGACATTGTCTAAGTTTTGAACAGACCTGAATTAGTTTGCAAACGAACAAAGTTTGCAGATTACTTTCTTTGCTGAAAGTGCCTTTTTTTAGCTCACCTGTCACGTAGTGACTAGGTGAGCTTTTGGGATCACTTTTTGTCCGTCGTGCATGCGTGCGTCCACGCGTAAACTTTTTCTTCAAACAACATCTCCTCCTAAACCAGTGAATGGATTTTGATATAATTTCACAGGAATGTTCCTTGGATGACCCTCTTTCGAAATTGCCTAAATCATTTTGCTCCGTTAAACAAAATGACCGCCAGAGCTAAAAATAGAAAAACCTTTAAATGACCTCTCCTCCTAGGCAAATGGCCCGATTTGAAAATAATTTCACTGGAATGTTCCTTGAGTGACCCTCTTTCAAAATTGCTAAATCGTCCCGCTCTGTTAAACAAAATGGCCGCCAGAGCTAAAAATAGATAAACCTTTAAATGACATCGCCTCCTAGGCAAATGGTCCGATTTTAAAATAATGTCACAGGAATGTTCCTTGAGTGACCCTCTTTCAAAATTGCCTAAATCGTTGTGCTCCGTTCAACAAAATGGCCACCAGAGCTAAAAATAGAAATACCTTTCAATGACATCTCCTCCTAGGCATATGGCCCGATTTGAAAAAAAAATTCACAGGAATGTTCCTTTAGTGACCCTCTTTCAAATTTGCCTAAATCGTTCTGCTCCGTTAAATAAAATGGCCACCAGAGCTAAAAATAGAAAAACCTTTAAACGACAGCTCCTCCTAGGCAAATTGCCCTATTTGAAAATAATTTCACAGGAATGTTCCTTGAGTGACCCTCTTTCAAAATTGTTTAAAGGTGCATTATTGAGCTGTCGGAAAAAAAGTGCTTAATTTTTTTTTTACATATATCGGGTATTTTTTGTTTAAATAATACAAATGAATGAGTTTTATGTAATATTGCGAACAATTATGATCACAGGTTAAGTTTTATGAGACGGTTTTCCTAACTATGTTACGAACACAGTTAGTCTATTTTTAATTTCGCGACAAAACTACAATGCGCGTGAATAATGACGTCATGTGGTAAATACCTAGAAAGGTATGCAGGGGTCATCTCAACATCGTTACACACAATTGCTGTGACAGAAATCGAAGTATAGTGAAATTCTTTTAAACTTTTTTTGCGAATTCCAATGTAAAATGGAGTGAAATTCCGCCATTCTCTCTCTCTCTCTCTCTCTCTCTCTCTCTCTCTCTCTCTCTCTCTCTCTCTCTCTCTCTCTCTCTCTCTCTCTCGGCATGCCATGGCGTACACGTTCCCCAGTGCTCTCTCTCTCTCTCTCTCTCTCTCTCTCTCTCTCTCTCTCTCTCTCTCTCTCTCTCTGAAAGTGCTATGGCCAACATGTTGCTAAGTTTTTTTCTCTCACTCATTATGGGCTACATGTTGAAACAGTGGGTCAACATCGGGCAGACAGCGATAAGTCGGTCGTTGAGTCCGGTCGGCGTCCCGCCAAATGTTGGGGCGTCGGTGGTGGTCGGGAGGGGCCCGGTTAAATTTTAACTCGTAGTTAAAATTCTCCCCGAAAACTCACCGATTTCTAGGTCGGTGGCACATCAATAAAAGTCGAGCAGAGCTCGTACCGACGTCGATGTCGATGGCATCTGCTGGCATCCGGTAGTCGTAAAGCGGACCCCGACCAATCAGATAATCAGGCAGTAATCGGCCGAGGCCCGACAGATGATCAAGCGGAATCCGCTGGACGAATCCCGGTTTCGACTGGCGCCGCTCGATCGCTGATTGACGCTCGACTATATAAGGGCCCGATCTCCGATGGATGCCAGTTTCTAGCAGACCAGTAGAGAGCATTGTACATAAACGTTTGATAACTGACCATGCAAAGGTCGGTACACGATCCATTGCTTCATCCACCATCATCGGTAGCAGTTCTTCTCCCGCACACAAGGTTGCAAAGACCACATTGGCACGGTGCCGAGCCCTAAGCAGCCACTCCTGTAACCTCCGGATCCTTTCCTGGGGTGACGGTAGGTGCAGTGGTGGGATAAGAGGCATCTTGTTCCGCTTTTCTTCGAAACTTTTCCTCGACGTCAAGAAAAAGGATGTTCACCCACCAACAGAGCTGACCCATTTGTTGAATAGGCAGGAGAGGATGCAGTTTATATACCCCTGAACAAATGGACAATTCCCGGCTGGGGTTAACCCGTCCCTTGTCCGGCGGCCGGGAACTGGGCGGACATCTGCGGAACATCGACCGATGCTCGGGGACTAGTAACAATCACCGGGTATACGGTCAGTAACCTGCAGTGCACCGGCCTATTTCCGCCCGGCGTATTCGCCGATGCTTCCCCGCAAAACTTAGGCTGACACCGCCCGATTCCCGGCGGATGTCTCACACGGCAAACTTTTTGCCAAAACCGAGCCAGACACCCATTTCTCGGCTTGGACTGCTCGGCCGACCACAACGTATAGTATAGCTCGGCCGGGGTACGCCGAATTTGTGACCGAGGCATCAGCAGTTAACCAGTACAGTGCACACTCTTTCGCCACTGACAACTGCCCTTCTTGAATCAGCGGATGCCCAGTGGTAGAGAATGGCCGTGATCACCAGTCAGACGTTCATCCGACCGAGGTACTGAGGCCGATGATTATCATACGAGATATTTTGGCCAGCAATAATCAAGTGTATATAAATGTAAAGTGCAGATAACTCCATGTCAACAGACATACAACGTCTAAACAACGTCCAAGTCAACAGACATAACGTCTAAACAACGATGCATTGACGCTGACGCAGCAAAGTCGATGCAACAACGAAATTGACAAAGCGTGTAGCATCGGCTCCGGAACTTGTTACTCAAAAGTACCAGATTAATGTGGAAAATGATCATACCAATGGCCTCCGTGGCCTAGTGGTTAAGAGTGCTGACTCTTGATCATTAGGTCTCTCACCGCTGTGATTCGAGTCTCCCTCGGGTCATATGTGAGACGCCAACTTCTGCAACGGAAGGTAAGGTGGTTTTTCTCCGGGTACTCTGGTTTTCGCCCATCTCTGATTAACGATCGCTCGATGCGGGTGAAATAATCTTGAAAGGGCCGTAAAACCAAAACCAAAAAAAAAAAAAAAGAAAAAATACGGACGGCAGGTAATGACCTAATTTGGCGTTATTACGTAAAGCTAGAACCTAAAACCATTTCCCATCACGTGAACAAGTCCGTGAAATTAAGACCCCATAAAACCCCATTTTATATAAAGAAAACTGGGGTTTACGGGGAATAACATTAATTTCCTTAGTTCTGCTCCAAGACATAGGCTGTGGGTACTCGTTAGAACCGCCTCAATGAGGCGGTTCTAACGAGCATCCAAAACCTATGTTTGGAGTATAAATAAGAAAAATAACACAAATCTTCAGCAGAAAAAGATGCCTTTTTTAAGGTTTGAGAAATTTACTATATCCCACGGATGTGTTATCCTAATGCCATATTAACTGAACTTATTTTCTCTGAAATTCTTGTGCAGACATTTTGGAAAGCTTTGAAAAGGTTTGAGGGTCACTGATGAGGCCTTATTGGCCGAAACTAGCTATTCTGGCCAAGAAAACATGTACACTCCATATGTTCCAGTTTTGTGGTGCATTCCTTGCTTCCAAAGGATACACACATTCGGATGAGTCTTTAAGTAGAAGTAAAACAAAGATTTTTAAACCTAGGTCCCGTCTCCGTATGGCCTTAGCTGTTGGTGGGACGTAAAACTCAAACACTCACTCACTCACTCACTCACTCCAAAGGATAACCATTTCTAGAACATATTTAACGTCACTATAGCTGGTGTCTGGGAATGTGTGGAGGTCGTAAAAAGTCTCCCTGCCCAACATCATAGTGTAGTTTATATTTTCTTGCCCTTCCAGTGGTGAATTTTGAAATTTTTGAGGGTCACTGATGAGGCCTAATTGGGCAAAACTAGCTAGTCTGGTCCGGAAAACATGTACACTCCATATTTATCCCCACGTTTTTAGCTCACCTGTCACGAAGTGACAAGGTGAGCTTTTGGGATCACTTTTTGTCCGTCGTGCGTGCGTGCGTGCATGCGTGCGTGAGTGCGTCCGTAAACTTTTTCTTCAAACGACATCTCCTCCTAAACCACTGAACGGATTTTGACCAAACTTCACAGGAATGATCCTTAGGTGGTACCCTTTCAAAGTTGTTCAAATGGTTCCGGTCTGTTTCACATATAGGTCACAGTAGCCAAAAATAGATTTTTTTCACCGAAAACTTAAAAAATCTTCTTCTCTGAAACCGCAAGGCCAAGGTCTTTGATATTTGGTATGAAGCTTCATCTAGTGCACCCCTACCAAGATTGTTCAAATTATAGTGCTGGGGCCAAAAATGCCCCTGCACGGGGGCCCTTTGGTTTTACATGGGCTTATATAGGGAAAATCTTTAAAAATCTTCTTCTCTGAAACCGCAAGGCCCAGGTCTTTGATATTTGGTATGAAGCTTCATCTAGTGGACCCCAACCAAGATTGTTCAAATTATAATGCTGGAGCTCAAAATGCCCCCGCACGGGGGCCCTTTGGTTTTACATAGGCTTATATAGGGAAAATCTTTAAAAATCTTCTTCTCTGAAACCGCAAGGCCCAGGTCTTTGATATTTGGTATGAAGCTTCATCTAGTGGACCCCTACCAAGATTGTTCAAATTATAGTGCTGGAGCTCAAAATGCCCCCGCACGGGGGCCCTTTGGTTTTACATGTGCTTATATAGGGAAAATCTTGAAAAATCGTCTTCTCTGAAACCGCCAGGCCCAGGTCTTTGATATGTGGTATGAAGCTTCATCTAGTGGACCCCTACCAAGATTGTTCAAATTATAGTGCTGGGGCCAAAAATGCCCCTGCACGGGGGCCCTTTGGTTTTACATGGGCTAATATAGGGAAAATCTTTAAAAATCTTCTTCTCTGAAACCGCAAGGCCCAGGTCTTTGATATTTGGTATGAAGCTTCATCTAGTGGACCCCTACCAAGATTGTTCAAATTATAGTGCTGGAGCTAAAAATGCCCCCGCATGGGGGCCCTTTGGTTTTACTTTGGCTTATATAGGGAAAATCTTTAAAAATCTTCTTCTCTGAAACCGCAAGGCCCAGGTCTTTGATATTTGGTATGAAGCTTCATCTAGTGGACCCCTACCAAGATTGTTCAAATTATAGTGCTGGGGCCAAAAATGCCCCCGCACCAGGTCCCTTTTGTTTTACATAGGCTTATATAGGGAAAATCTTTAAAAATCTTCTTCTCTGAAATCGCAAGGCCCAGGTCTTTGATATTTGGTATGAAGCTTCATCTAGTGGACCCCTACCAAGATTGTTCAAATTATAGTGCTAGAGCTAAAAATGCCCCCCGCACGGGGGCCCTTTGGTTTTACATGGGCTTATATAGGGAAAATCTTGAAAAATCTTCTTCTCTGAAACCGCAAGGCCCAGGTCTTTGATATTTGGTATGAAGCTTCATCTAGTGGACCCCTACCAAGATTGTTCAAATTATAGTGCTAGAGCTCAAAATGCCCCCGCACGGGGGCCCTTTGGTTTTACATGTGCTTATATAGGGAAAATCTTGAAAAATCTTCTTCTCTGAAACCGCAAGGCCCAGGTCTTTGATATGTGGTATGCAGCATCATCTAGTGGACCCCTACCAAGATTGTTCAAATTATAGTGCTGGGGTTTTACATGGGCTAATATAGGGAAAATCTTGAAAAATGTTCTTCTCTGAAACTGCAAGGCCCAGGTCTTTGATATTTGGTATGAAGCTTCATCTTGTGGACCTCTACCAAGATTGTTCAAATTATAGCCCTGGGGCCAAAAATGCCCCTGCTCCGGGGCCCTTTGGTTTTAGATAAACTTATATGGAAAATCTTGTTTTACATAATCTATATGCAGGCTAAACCTTTAAATTATTCTTCTCTGAAACCAGAAAGCCCAGGTCTTTCATATTCGATATGAAGCTTCATCTTGTGGACCTCTACCAAGATTGTTCAAATTATAGCCCTGGGGCCAAAATTGACCCTGCCCGGGTCCCACTTGTTATACATTGGATCAGGTGAGCGAACCAGGGCCCTCTGGGCCCTCTTGTTCGAAGAAAAGTGGGGATATTGTTATCGCCTCCGTCTGTTCGTTCGTCCGTCCATCCGTCTGTCCGGCTATCTCCTCCTACACCGTTCATTGGAATTCAACCAAATTTGGTGTGTGAGTTACATACATGAATGGCTTCTGCAAGAGCACATTAATTTTTGGACCAGCCCCCAGGGGTCCCTGGAAGAGGTCAAAACGTGGGGATTTGCGATGGCCCGCCATCGACTGCGCGATCTAGTTTACAGTTTTGTGGTGTATTCCTTGTTTCCAAAGGACAACCCTTTCTAGAACATATTTTAGAAGTAAGTAGATGAGAGAAAGTACAAAAAGGGGACAGGGAATTATTGAAAGGTTGTGTGAGTGCTTTTCAGTTTAGAAAACATGTACGATAGAAGTTGGTCTTCTGTCTTCCTCGACTGGTAGGCGAGTATCTATAGCAATGTTAATAATAAGACGATTTATTACGATAACAGGTCCGTGCAATGAACGCCCCTTTAAACCCAACTTTATAGAGAGAGAACTGGGGGTTACAATATTTTGTAACTGGGTATACAATTTGCTGCGTCAGCGTCAATGCATCGCAGTGATGTTGCATTGACGTTGACACGACGTTGTTTAGACGTTGAATGTCTGTTGACATGGAGTTATCTGCACTTTACGTTTACATACACTCGATTATTGCTGGCCAAAATATCTCGTATGATAATCGTCGGCCTCAGTACCTCAGTCGGATGCGCGTCTGACTGGGTATACAATATTTTTCTCATTCCTGCTCCAAGACATACGCCGTGGGTACTCGATAGAACCACTTCACTGCGGCAGTTCCAACGAGCACCAACAGCCATGTTTGAAGCATAAATGAGAAAACTATCACAATTTTTCACCAGAAAAGTAAATATTGTTAAGATATGAAAGAATGCACAAAGTCATATGGGTGTAACATCGTAATGGCTAACAGACGATGATAATCAATTTAAAAAAAAAAAAAAATTAATAAAATTCTTTCATGGGAGAGCAGAAAACAAACTGTAGTTTTTGGATTTGGGTTTTACGGCCCTTTCAAGATTATTTCACTCATATCGAGCCGATCGTTAATCATAGGTGGGCGAAAACCGGAGTACCCGGAGAAAAACCACCTGACCTTCCGTTGCAGAACTTGGCGTCTCACACGTGACCCGAGC
Organism: Lucinisca nassula; assembly: GCA_963580285.1. NCBI lineage: Eukaryota > Metazoa > Mollusca > Bivalvia > Lucinida > Lucinidae > Lucinisca > Lucinisca nassula. The sequence continues at coordinate 55,558,081 of OY757016.1, forward strand.
GAGGCTCGAACCCACGGCGGTGAGAGACCTAATGACTAAGAGTCAGCGCTCTTATCCATTAGGCCACGGAGGCCCGTACAAACTGTAGTAACAATGTACATGTATTTTCTACAAGATGTGCCTTTTATAGCTAATGGTACAAGTCTACTGCACTATATGTGTGGCAGATAGTCGACGGAAAACAGAACCCTGACACCAAACATAAACATAAAGTCGGAATAGGCCTCATGAATCATTAGTGTTTGGGTAAAAGTAGTTATATGTAGAACATAGAAGTGTAGGCAATGATTAGGAATCGACACAATTTACCCACAGCTCCCACCAGAGTTACCAAAGGGGAAAGAAACACAAACATGAAACAACAGACCCTAATGGAAACATCAATAGCGGAAAGCCAAAAGGACAGTTACTTTTCCACAAAATGGCCAATTCGATATCCAAAACAAAATAAAATAAGTGATGCAAACACTCAAAGACAAACCATAAAAAAAATAAACAGCGACAGAAGAACCGCCTTGGAGCGGTCAGTGAAACGAATTCCACTGGGCTGGGCGAGAGAGGGGCTTTAATCGTAAAGAATTTATCTAACCTGTTGTTTATGAGTGAAATGTATCTCTCGCTAAGCACTTTATTCATAGAAACAAATTTGTTTTCGTATATACAATATTTTGCTAAAACAGAGAGAGAGAGAGAGAGAATGAGATGTAATTGACCACTTCTGCTTTACCACCGTGTGAAAATAGTATTTTACGATCCTCTAGCGATATTTCTGGATTTACATTTGTGGTCAACCATGATTAAAGTTCAGTCTAAAACGTTCTTACTTTTGGGCATCTAAGAAATAAATAATGGATTTTTTTCTGGTTGTTCATTACAGTAACTACAACCCTGATTTTATTAATTTTAAATAGAAATGAATGTATTACTAAATTTTTATTATTGATTTTGTATTGAAAGTCGCGTAGTTTTGTCTCGTGAAATGTCTTTAATGCTCTTTTTCCACTTTATATTCTATCTCCGTTTGCCATTTTGTTTGTGTAATGTATTCGTTTTACTCTAACCAAAATATCATAAATAGTCTACTCCCTTTCTTTGAACTAATCAAGTCTTGAAAGTATATGTTACAAACTACATTTTGTTTAAATTTAACAGCAAATACACGATTCATGTGAATTTGATCTTTTCCTACTTGAGAAATACTATTTACTACATGGTGGTAGTCTAAAAATGTGGCCCTTATATCATATTTCGCCTTTAACTGTTCAAAACTATAAAATACCACTACCTCACTAGTAAGATCGTAAATTATGCTCTTATGCCCATATCGCACCTATTTCTTAAAAACAATTCCCCATTACCAATGTGGTCTTTATGTCATAATGGGCATATAAGAATTTGCTTTAGGTTTTCTACGTGGTCAGGTTTACAAAATTCCGACAAGCAGAAAATCCTTCAAAAATGGATTTTTGTAGGTTGAAACTAAATTTCGCCGCATAAGATTTGGTTTGGACATACCTTATGATCACAAAATACTCAACAGCCTGGGAGCGCAGATCTTGTGACACTCATGTGATTCTGCTTGTTTATGACCTTACCAGATCATGATTAAATGGTCACAAATAGATCTTATCTTGGGTTTAGCATGACCTTTGGCTAGGTGAATCACATGAAGCTTCTTCGCAAGCTACTGGTACATGGATTAACTATCCAGTGAATTAAGTCTTTTCTGATTGAGAGAAGTCAGACAGTTGCACTTGAATGTGAGTACTCAGATGAGGTGCCAGTTACTTCAGGTGTACCACAAGGATCAGTTCTAGCCACAATATTATTGTTATTATACCTTAACGATCTACCCGACAATGTGTGGTCCCGGGTTCGCCTATTTGCTGGTGACACTGGGGTGTACCTGACCATAATTCTCCCTGATTATTCGGTCACCCTCCAGAAGGACTTAGACCGCCCCATCATAGAATCTCACTGGGACATGGAATCCAAACATAGAAAGGCGGCATAATGCTGCGTTTTACCAGATCTGCACTTCTTGTTTAAAATGCTGGTATTTAAGTGTTAAACTAACAGTTTTAGATTACAACTAGGATGAAAATTATTTTAGCTGCCCTTTATATTACAGCGAAAGTAACCTTTTGTGAACGGAAAAGAAATTTATGAAAGTACTTTTATCTCAGGACATCTTAAGTTTCCTCAATACATTTGCACAAGAAAAATATAGATGAAAGATTTGCAAGTTGATTTTCCCCAAAATATAATCCTGATTTCCGTTTAAAAATCCATGTCCCACAAGAAAAAGGTTTGGAGGTATAAACGGTTATTACAGCAAGTACTTTCTTGCATTAGCAACATCCCTGTGCCTTTGAAAATAAATGAAATTCTGTATTTTTCACTTTTACCAGGAAAAAAGGAAACCGCTTTATAGACTTTTTAAAAGTTACTAAAACAGCTGCAGATCAATAGTTCACATCAAATACTAACGACTCGGACAAAGCTTTCTATCAAAAAGGCTACCTGAATTGAAAACCAGATTTTTTTGACATGTTTATTCTCGATTGGCGCCATCATCTTTTCTTGCGGTAAATCCGAAATGCTGAGATTTCATCAATTATGCCTTCCACATTTTATTTTCTCCATCATCAATGAAACTACCTTGAAAAGTAGAAGTAAAACAAAGATCAGGAATTGATACAATTAACTTACTCCACCCATAAAAGACACCAAAGGGAAAGAAATACAAACATTAAGCTACCAGACCATAATGGAAACCTAAACAAAGGAAGGCCATAAGGACAGTTACTTTCCCACAAAATGGCCATATGGCCATCCAAAACCAAAAGACACAAGTGATACACACAGTAAGTAACAAACAACAACATAAATAAATCGCCACAGAAGAGCCGCCTTGGAACGGTCAGTGGAAGATTTCCACTGGGGGGCTTAAATCGATTTTACGTGGCCACAATCCTCGCCCTTACTTCCGTCGCGATTTAGACAAATAATTTGTTCAGTCCGCATGAAGGCCTCCTAACTCATCAGTGCAACATCTCCGTGAACACAAAAATCAAAGAACCACAGAGGTGAGACAACGGTGAGGACTCGACAGCAAGAAACCACTGAAATGCTGGAGCAAAAGAAAACCAACAGTTAGACTCCGATGAGCCCGACCAGAGACAGAGTCAGCTATGTAGCCTTCTTCCTGCGTATACCATAATGAAATCGCCTATCTTGGAAGCCTGTCATCACTGATAAATTAGTGTAGCTGTCAAATTGAAGAGATTTCCATCTTGTCAAATGCAAAAACGTATTCATACGCCTTGGAACTAATTTCCCCCAAAAAACAATAGTACACCATTGCTTTAAATTTAAAACATAATATTCATATTTGAAACTGTCTTGCGCCTAATTTCTCGTACTTTCTAACATAATTTGTTCGTTAATTCATGAATAGTATGCCTTCATTTCTGAACTAGTTTCTACGTGTAACATTGTCCTGTTTGTGTTGTTCACCCCTGTTCCCAAGTAAACAAGTTGAAAAAGGGATTTCTTTTTTAGCTCACCGTCACGTAGTGACGAGGTGAGCTTTTGGGATCACTTTTTGTCCGTCGTCCGTCGTGCGTGCGTCCGTCCGTGCGTCCGTGCGTCCGTGCGTCCGTAAACTTTTTCTTCAAACGAGTGAGTGAGTGAGTTTTAGTTTTACGTCCCACCAACAGCTAAGGTCATACGGAGACGGCTTCTTCAAACGACATCTCCTCCTAAACCACTGAGCGGATTTTGACCAAACTTCACAGGAATGATCCTTAGGTGGTCCCCTTTCAAAGTTGTTCAAATGGTTCCGGTCTGTTGCACATATAGGTCACAGGAGCCAAAAATAGATTTTTTTCACCGAAAACTTAAAAAATCTTCTTCTCTGAAACTGCAAGGCCCAGGTCTTTGATATTTGGTATGAAGCTTCATCTAGTGGACCCCTACCAAGATTGTTCAAATTATAGTGCTGGGGCCAAAAATGCCCCCGCCCCGTGGCCCTTTGGTTTTACATGGGCTTATATAGGGAAAATCTTTAAAAATCTTCTTCTCTGAAACTGCAAGGCCCAGGTCTTTGATATTTGGTATGAATCTTTATCTGGTGGACCCCTACCAAGATTGTTCAAATTAAAGTGCTGGGGCCAAAGATGCCCCCGCCCCGGGGCCCTTTGGTTTTACATAGGCTTATATAGGGAAAATCTTTAAAAATCTTCTTCTCTGAAACCGCAAGGCCCAGGTCTTTGATATTTGGTATGAAGCTTCATCTAGTGGACCCCTACCAAGATTGTTCAAATTATAGTGCTGGGGCCAAAAATGCCCCCGCCCCGGGGCCCTTTGGTTTTACATGGGCTTATATAGGGAAAATCTTTAAAAATCTTCTTCTCTGAAAATGCAAGGCCCAGGTCTTTGATATTTGGTATGAATCTTCATCTTATGGACCCCTTCCAAGATTGTTCAAATTATAGTGCTGGGGCCAAAAATGCCCCCGCCCCGGGGCCCTTTGGTTTTACATAGGCTTATATAGGGAAAACCTTTAAAAATCTTCTTCTATGAAACCGCAAGGCCCAGGTCTTTGATATTTGGTATGAAGCTTCATCTAGTGGACCCCTACCAAGATTGTTCAAATTATAATGCTGGGGCCAAAAATGCCCCCGCCCCGGGGCCCTTTGGTTTTACATGGGCTTATATTGGGAAAATCTTTAAAAAAATCTTCTTCTCTGAAACTGCAGGGCCCAGGTCTTTGCTATTTGATATGAAGCTTCATCCAGTGGACCCCTACCAAAACTGTTCAAATTATAGTGCTGGGGCCAAAAATGCCCCCGCCACGGGGCCCTTTGGTTTTACATGGGCTTATATAGGGAAAATCTTTAAAAATCTTCTTTTCTGAAACTGCAAGGCCCAGGTCTTTGATATTTGGTATTTATTAATCCCTGAGGCCAAAATTGCCCCTGCTCCTGGGCCCTTTGGTTTTTCATAGACTTATATAGGGAAAATCTTGAAAAATCTTCTACTCTGAAACCACAAGGCCTAGGTCTTTGACATTTGGTATGAAGCTTCAGCTAGTGGACCTCTACCAAGATTGTTCAAATTATAGCCCTGGGGCCACAATGCCCCCACCCTAGGGCCCTTTGGTTTTACATAGACTTATAATAGAGATAATCTTTGAAAATCTTCTTCTCTGAACTAACAAGGCCCAGGTCTTTGATATTTGGTGTGAAGCTTCATCTAGTGGACCTCTATCAAGATTGTTTAAATTATAGCACTGAGGCCAAAAATGCCCCTGCCCCGGGGCCATTTGGTTTTACATAGGCTTATGTAAGGAATATCTTTAAAAAAATCTTCTTCCCTGAAACCACAAGGCCCAGGTCTTTGATATTTGTTGTGTAGCTTCATCTAGTAGACCTTTGCCAAGATTGTTCAAATTATAGCCTTTTGTTGATATTTGGTATGAAGCTTCACCTTTTTAGACCTCCCTCAACATTATGCACATTATAACCCTGGGGTCAATAATGGCCCTCCCCGGGGCCCACTTGTTACTCTATTGATCAGGTGAGCGATCCAGGGCCATCATGGTCCTCTTGTTAACTTCTTTCAGCAAAACATATTAAAAGCATTGGGCTTCTATGAAATTTTACCAACCCGCACATTGGTAAGTAGGTGACACAACAGATCATTAATTGGATTAGATAAATATGTCCAAACATCAATTATTTGTTTATGGTGACACATGTGAACAGAAAACAGCGTGTTGTTGTTAATGGTGAATCTTCAGTATGGGCGCCAGTTTTGTCTGGAGTCCCACAAGGGACTGTTCTTGGTCCTCTATTGTTCTCCCTGTACATCAATGATATTTCCTCTGACATTGACTCAGAAATAAGACTTTTCGCAGATGACTGTGTTTGTTACCGGGAAATTAGAGATACAGATGACTCACTGAAACTTCAGGCTGACATAGATAGATTAGGATGCTGGGCCCGAAAATGGGGCATGAGATTTCAGCCAGTTAAATGCAATATTATGCAGATAACAAGGAAGAGATCTAATAAAGTTGAGGCTTCTTACACTTTAGAGGGAACGGTCCTCGAAAATGTGAATTCCATTAAATACCTTGGTGTGACAATCACTCACGATTTGAGATGGAATACACACATTAGCAATATGTGTACAAAGGCGAATAGAACTCTTGGATTCCTGAGGCGAAATCTTCATCAGTGTCCCCAGGATGTGAAAGAGACAGCATACAGGGGACTTGTTCGCCCAATCTTGGAATATGGTAGTTGTATCTGGGACCCAAGCGGAGTGGTCCTAAATGAAGAAATTGAAAAAGTTCAGAATAGAGCGGCTAGATTTGTAACTGGAAATTACTGCTTTGAAACTGGGAGCATGACTGGAATTCTAGGAAAATTAAGATGGGAGTCTCTCAAGAAAAGGAGAAGAGACAGTAGGCTCATACTCTTATACAAAGGTCTAAAGGGTGCTGCCAGCATTCCAACAGATGACCTTGTTCCCCCGGCTAGGCACTGTAGAAAGCACCATTCAATGACGTTTCAGACCCTTACTGCAAGAACGGATATTTATAAAGAATCGTTCTTCCCCCGAACCATTAGAGATTGGAATGCCCTTCCGGATTCTATTATTTCGACGGCGGAAGGTGCTGATGATTGTGTAGCTAAGTTTACATCTTTGGTTAGAGCTAGGGACTAACTTCCCATATCACAGGTCCTGGTGTATGAAGGTCATTTGACGTGTCACCAGTAACAATTCTGATTCTGATTCTGATGTAACAAATCAATGGGTAAAAATCACTGCTATAACATAGCAGTTATTGGAAGTGAACAGAAGCCTTTTGGACAAAAATCCTGGTGCTGAACAGGCTGCTTTCATTCTTTCAGTTCAAATATGGGGATAAACTGTTTTTATCTTATTTTTTTTTTTTTTGGTTTTGGATTTTATTCCAGTATCAAATCACCCACCCAGTGAACACAATCAATAATACAGTGAAACGTTGGTGCAGTGATTCATAAATTGTTATAAATTGCATGAATGAAATATATAAAATGAAATACTAAAAGCACCAAAGAAGGTCAATCATTTTACAAGATAAATGCAAGAGATTGCAACACCTCAACCCAATCAATGATCTTACTGCCAACTTGGTAGAAATAATTACATTTTTGGGGGGTGGGGGAGGAATCATTAATTTTCAGTACTATTTAGGTATTTTACTAGAAATTCCACTCTTGCAGTGCCTAAAGGCAACCTTTAGCCACAATTCTATGATAGTATTTTACACATTTTTGTTCTGTGGATTAAGATATCATTTTTGCAAAACCATGGAAAAATGCAATAAATTACTAACATGGTGACTTTCCAATAAAAATATTTTGCTTTCATATTCTTACATTTACATGGACTACCATCTGATGAAAAATCTGTTTGGGTACTATTTGCAAATATGATTTTTTCAGTACCTCAAATGTGGTGAAATAACTGTATTGAGGAACCTTAAATCACCTTCTTTAAAGTAGCTTTTTGTTGTCTGTGGCGTTACTAAACCGTACAAATGTGAAATGGTTAGAATATACAAGATAAAAATTGCAACATGTGTGCACGTGGCCGATTTCGAAAAAAAAAGACCATCATGAAAACATGCCTATGCAATTTTGACCCTCTTAAACTCCACTTTTATCCAGTAGAATGGGGTTTGTAGGGGTGTACATTATTTTTCGCATTTCTGCCCAAACATAGATTTTTGGTACTCGTCAGAAACCGCCTGGTCGAGACGGTTCCAACGAGTACCCAAAATCTATGTTTTGAGCTGAATTATGAAAAATAGCAGAATCTTTTATCTGAACATTTTCGTTTTTTTGGTGGAAATATGTTCAATTTATTTGAATAGGCATGTTTTCGTAATGCAAAAAAAAAAAATAATAATAATAATGGCCTCACTCACAATCTTAAATAACTGGAGTATAGTATGCATATTACAGGACCCTCGTTTGAATAAACTCTCGTCAAAGGAATAAACACTTCTCAAAGCATAAACTAACGTCTATTCTAGTTGTAAGTTTCACAAGAACGAAGTAGAAACTATTTCAGCTCACTGAAAAACAAACTTTATTTCGTAAACAAAAAACAACACAAAAAAAAAAAAAACAGAAAAAGAAAAAAAAAAGAAAAACTTCCCATCACGAAAGGAAAGCTCCTTCCGTTGAATAGACCAATAGGGGACAAACTTTCTTCCAAAGTATTTTCAGTAATGAAACAAAGCGAAAGCAACGACAAAGAATTCTCAAAAGGAAATATGGCCCTGGTGTAGATTTCACATCTCCATCTGTTTCATGCACAAATAGATTGATTTACGATCAGCACTAGCATTATAATCGATCCCTATGTGATGAAACCAAACATGATAATAACCCACGGCCTTTCCTTCCAAACGATGTCAAAATGGTGTCAGTAGTTTCCAAATTTGCAATTTTGTGACGCAAGTAACCGTACAGTTAATTCAGCATTTTTTTCCAAAGTAGAAGTAAAACAAAGATCAGGAATTGATACAATTAACTTACTCCACCCATAAAAGACACCAAAGGGAAAGAAAAACAAACATTAAGCGACCAGACCATAATGGAAACCTAAACAAAGGAAGGCCATAAGGACAGTTACTTTCCCACAAAATGGCCATATGGCCATCCAAAACCAAAAGACACAAGTGATACACACAGTAAGTAACAAACAACAACATAAATAAATCGCCACAGAAGAGCCGAGGTTTAACGTCACCTTCAACACTGTAAAGGTCATTTTGGAGACGTTGATAACAATTTTGTGGGACTTTTACCAGACATAGAGATGAAATGACTTCTCAAGCCCTGTCGCCCAATGAAACAAATGGACGGACTCGCATCGCTTTGCTTGCCCAGGCTTAGATCCTCTAAGCTGTTTACCAGTACTCGTTTGCGGGACAGTTACAGCTCTGCGTGGAAGCATTATGCAGCCCATATATTTCTTCAAGCCCCGATGGGCGGTGCGAATATGGATAGTGTTTCTGTTTTGTTTCGGTATTAAAAAGTTCTTGCTCGGCTCCCATGGCGGGGCTTGAAGAAATAGGTGGGCTGCATGATGGTGCCAGGCAGAGCTTAAACCGACCGCTTAGGAGTATTGGTAAACCGCCTAAAGGATCCAAGCCTGCCCAGGCAAAGGGGTGCGAGTCGGGCCGCCCATTCATATAAACCCTATTGGTTTCATTGGCGACAGGGATTTTTTTTTTTTTGGTTTTGGTTTTACGGCCCTTTCAAGATTATTTCACTCATATCGAGCCGATCGTTAATCAGAGGTGGGCGAAAACCGGAGTACCCAGAGAAAAACCATCTGACCTTCCGTTGCAGAGCTTGGCGTCTCACATATGACCCGAGCGAGGCTCGAACCACAGCGGTGAGAGACCTAAAGATCAAGAGTCAGCGCTCTTAACCACTAGGCCACGGAGGCCCGTAAGCGACAGGGAATGCGATCTCAATGTCGGGTATATAAAAGTCCCACAAAATTGTAAGCTAGGTCTCCAAAATTACTTATACAGTGTTGATGGGGACGTTAAACAGTGTTAATTGGGACGTTAACCCTCAAATCAAACAAATCAAAAGGTTATTGCTAGTATCGTCTAATTCTAACAAATACCCACATCATACATGTACTCTCACATGTATGCGGTTTTTGTGTATCTTTGAAACGACCCCATGTCAATTCTCATCGATTCAGAAATTCATCCTTAGATATTGACGGCAAAATGATCTTCTTGCCTGTAAATTGATGCGTTAGCATTTGATAACAGATTAACATGCATGATAGAATTGTGTCAGTGCCGTTGAAAGTCAATTACTTGTAATTTGGACTAAAAATTCTACTTTCCTCAGATGAACCGGAGGTCGCCATCTTATTGTTCGCCGCAGTGATGTTGCCCGGGTTTTTGTGACGTGACAGGAATATTTTTAGATTGAAATTCCCAACAACAACAAATAAACAAAAATGAAAACGACGATTTTCACAAAGTTCTGAAGTGGTATTTGGTTTCAGAAGATTACAAATGACAAAGCTACATGAATAGAAGAAATAAAACCGAAAAACACGCTGTTCATTTTTGAAGACCGATAGCTCAATAAATCGTTCCGCTCCGTTAAATAAAATTCCCGCCAGAGCTAAAAATAGAAAAACCTTTCAATTACATCTCCTCCTAGGCAAATTGCCCGATTTGAAAATAATATCACAGGAATGTTCCTTGAGTGACCCTCTTTCAAAATTGCCTAAATCGTTCCGCTCCATTAAACAAAATGGCAACCAGAGCTAAAAATAGAAAAACCTTTAAATGACATCTCCTCCTACGCAAATGAGACGATTTGAAAAGAATTTCACAGGGATGTTCCTAGAGTGACCCTCTTTCAAAATTATATAAATCGTTCTGCAGCGTTAAACAAAATGGCCGCCAGAGCTAAAAATAGAAAAACCTTTCAATGACATCTCCTCCTAGGCAAATGGCCCAATTTGAAAATAATTTCACGGAATTTTCCTTGAGAGACCCTCTTTCAAAATTGCCTTAATCGTTACGCTCCGATAAATAAAATGGCCGCCAGAGCTAAAAAAAGAAAAACCTTTAAATGACATCTCCTCCTAGGCAAATGGCCCGATTTAAAAAGAATTTCACAGGCATGTTCCTTGAGTGACCCTCTTTCAAAATTGCCTTAATCGTTCTGGAGCAGAACAAAATGGCCACCAGAGCTAAAAATAGAAAAAACCTTTAAATGACATCTCCTCCGAGGCAAATGGCCCGAATTGAAAATAATTTCACAGAAATGTTCCTTGAGTGACCCTCTTTCAAAATTGCCTAAATCGTTCTGCTCCGTTATAAATAAAATGGCCACCAGAGCTAAAATATAAAATGCTTTAAATGACATCTCCTCCTAGGCAAATTGCCCTATTTGAAAATAATTTCACAGGAATATTCCTTGAGTGATCCTCTTTCAAAATTGTTAAAATCGTTCCGCTCCGTTAAATAAAATGGCCGCCGGAGCTAAAAATAGAAAAGGAAAATGGTCCGATTTGAAAATAATATCACAGGAATGTTCCTTGAGTGACCCTCTTTCAAAATTGCCTAAATCGTTCCGCTCCATTAAACACAATGGCCACCAGAGCTAAAAATAGAAAAACCTTTAAATGACATCTCCTCCTAGGCAAATGGCCCGATGTGAAAAGAATTTCACAGGAATGTTCCGAGAGTGACCCTCTTTCAAAATTGCCTAAATCGTTCTGCTCCGTTAAACAAAATGGGCGCCAGAGCTAAAAATAGAAAAAACCTTTCAATGACATATCCTCCTAGGCAAATGGCCCGAATCCTTCATTTCCATAAGCTTTGAAACATCTTGGATTCATCTGAGCGATTCAGGGCCATCATGGCCCTCTTGTTTACCTTATCATCACCATAAATCCTTTAGTTTTGATGGAATCTTCCTGAAACTAGCATATAAGTAAGTTGGGAATGAACGTTCGAATGAGTATGAAGACTGGTGATGTCTGCATATCTCTCAGAGTTACGTCCCCTTGAATGCTGAAAATGCCTGTTTTGACCTTGTCATCAGCATAAATCCTTTGGTAAAGATTGGAATTCCTGAAACTTTTAATCTGTTAGCTTAGGTGAGCGATATAGGACCATCATGGTCCTCTTGTTTTCAAAACTATCGCCTGCTACCTATCTAGTTACCCATGCAAACAGGGAAATATCGGGGGGGGGGAGGGTGGGGGGGGGGGGGTTCTGCCTGGATGTAAATTTTAACAGCCACAATGATATCATATCTTTGATCAACTTTCAGTGAAATGGACATTTAACATGCCATCAAACTGCTGTCAAATGCCAAGGAAAAAAATCAATGAAATGTTCATAGAATGTAGTTGTTCAGATATCAACAAATGATTTTAAATCCAAACACCACATTTAGAAGGGATTTAAGCAGTTCACTTGCATTTAAGTCTCATGCTCGGCAATGAGATCTTGTCTCCGTCTCAATCCCATCATTATTTCATAATAAAAGAATTGTTACATGTAGAAAGGAATTGTCTTATACTATACATGTTATTATGTCTAGGCTGATGAGTTTTAACAGCCACAATGATATCATATCTTTGATCAACTTTCAGTGAAATGGACATTTAACATGCCATCAAACTGCTGTCAAATGCCAAGGAAAAAAATCAATGAAATGTTCAAAGAATGTAGTTGTTCAGATATCAACAAATGATTTTAAATCCAAACACCACATTTAGAAGGGATTTAAACAGTTCACCTGCATTTAAGTCTCATGCCCGGCAATGAGATCTTGTCTCCGTCTCAATCCCATCATTATTTCATAATAAAAGAATTGTTACATGTAGAAAGGAATTGTCTTATACTATACTTGTTATTATGTCTAGGCTGATGAGTTTGAGCGGTTACGTTCTGAGTTTGAAAGGAGTCAAGGAAAACAGTTATCACTAATGGACCAGTTCTACCCGACTGTTATACAGAATAACCTTAAAGTGTCCATCTTAGAAGCAGATGAGGAATCAGAAAAAATTGTAGAAGAATTTTTAGGCAGTGAGTACAAATTAGCCAGCTCATTAGGGCACGGCAAAACTTTTGCGGATCCCTATAGTAATCATCCTGTCTATCTGTCTGTCTGCCCATCCACAATTTTTCATGTTTTTAGCTCAGCTGAGCCGAAGCCTCAAAGGTGAGCTTATAGTATGACAAGGCTCCATTGTCTGTGGGTCTGTCTCTGTCGTTGCTGTCTGTTGTCTGTCAAAATTTTCAAACATCTCCGAAACCACTGGGCCGATTGAAGTCAAATTTCACGTGCAGCATCCATGGGTTGGGGGAACGAAAGTTTGTTCGGAGAGTTCAGGTCACATGACTAAGATGGCCCCCATGTCCATATGTGGTAAAGCCCCTTTGAAAATCTTCATCTTCGGAACCAGTGGGCCGATTGCAATGAAACTAGGTTTATAGCATTGGGGACTCGGGCCAGTTGTTCAAATGATGATCCTCAGATGACATTGACCTAATAGTATTTTACGCCAAGGTCAAATTTGGTCACATAGTCTTTTGTATGGGAAAAAGTCAAAATTGTGTGTTTTTCGGAAACTATTCCAGTCTCTGATCTGAAAATTGGCAGATGCAGGTAGCTGAATGAGTGGATGAAACTACATCAGTATTCAAGGCCATGGTTATTATTTGACCTTTGCCCAAGGTAATTCCGATATGAAAATCAAAATGTGTTTCCTCAGAAAGCACTAAGCCATTTGTTACCACATTTCGTGAAAATGCCTTTAGTAACAAGGAAATTAAAATTAATGAAAATGAGTTTGGTCACATGATCAAGATGGCCTCAATGCCCATATAAGGTGAAACCCTTCAAAAATCTTTCTCCTCCCGAAACGATGGGTCTATTGCCATGAAACTTGGCATGTAGTATTGCGGACTCGGACCCATCATAATTTGTTCAAATGGTAAGCCTCGGCTGACCTATTTTACGACATGGTCAAATCTGGTCACATAGTCTTTTGTGTGGGAAAAAGGTCAAAGGTGTGTATTTTTCAGAAACCATTGCAGCCTGTGATCTGAAAATTGGTAGATGCAGATAGCTGAATAAGTGGACAAAACTACATCAGTATTCATGGTTGACCTTGGCCCAAAGTCATTCAGATATGTACCAAATGTCGTTAATGAAGCTCTAATAGTTCATGAGAAATGAACTTAAACGTTAGGTTGAACCATGAAATATGGTCAAGGTCAAATATGGATGCTTGCATTTAAGCTACCATCCCCAGATACAAGTTTATACCAAGAATCATTAATAAAGTTCTTATAGTTCTTGAGAAATAAACTTGACCATTAGGGTGAACGCTAGGGTGGTCGCAATATTTTACAAAGTCAGTGAACCATGAAATATAGGTCAAGGTCAAATATGACCTTTCGTAATTGTGAATGGTATATTTGACCAAGGCTTGTGGTTTGGGTAGCATCAAAGTACTTCGGATAACCATTATTAATACGATTAATATGCATCTTAAAAACATTAAGGAGGGTCGCGCATAATTGACGCTGCCGTAATCAGGTTCGAATTTTTACCTCAAAATGATTTTTGTTTCTATTTAGTTTTCAAAGTGTTTTCTGAGGTTTTTGTAACATTTAATAACCATTGCAATTTGCATTTTGTTATAAATTATTTTGCGACTTCATAGACTACTTTCCGGTTAGTCCGCATGGCTGGAAGCACAGGAAAATAGAGGGATAAACAGACTAACCCTGTATTTTTCCAGCTACTGGTTTGTTTCCTCCGATTGCAGCCCATCAGCTGTCCATGGCAAATCTGAACTCTCTTTAACGCACGATGTTTACTTTATTTTTCCATTGGTGTCAAAAATAAAGCCTCGAAGAGTCTATCAGTTCACATTTTCCACGGCCATACTTTGTCAACACAACCAAAACAATGAATCAATAGTGACGTTTACTTAAGTTTGCGTGACGTCATATATATGGAAAGAAAACACTGCCATATTTGATAACTAAAAGTGCAGACTGTAATGCCTGGCAGCGCACAATATTCTTTTAACTGTCAGTCGCAGTCTCAGGTTCAATTACTGTTAAGCCATCTCAGTGAACAAATAGCCTGTGCCAGCACCCATAATTAGGATCTTGCACTCAACATGTGTAGGCCTACTGGTAAACTGCTTAGAGGATCTAAGCCTGCCCAGGCAAAGCGGTGCGAGTGGGCCTGTCCATGTTAATAAACTCTATTGGTTCAATTGGCGGCGGGGTTTTAGTTGACATTTCATCTTAAGGTCGGGTAAATGTCCCACAAAATTGGAAGTGACGCCTCCAAAATGACCTTTACAGTGTTGACGGGGACGTTAAACCTCAAATCAAACAAACAATAATCAAGCATAAGCAAAAGGGTGTACAAGAAAAATCCCTTTGATCTGTTTCGAATATAAAGATGATGGTTTAGGTTGTGCCACACGGAGCCTTTGTATGCCCACACATCCACCATCATAACAGAATTTTGTCAATCGGCTCCAGCCAATTGGGCTTCATGATGCTTTCACGCAGAGCTGAAACCGACCGCACGTGAGAACTAGTAAACCGCTTAGAGGGTCTAAACCTGCCCAGGAAAATGGGTCCGAGTCGGACCCTCCATGCATATAAACCCTATTGGTTTCGTTGAGCGGCAGGGCTTGAGATGTCATTTTAACGTCAACATAATATTGGTCATTTTGGAGAGGTTACTTCCCAATTTGTGGGTCTTTTTACCCGACATTGAGATGAAACCTGACAGCCAGTGAAACCAATCTATATGTTTATAAGGACCGTCCGTCTTGCACCACTTTACCTGGACAGGGCGGTCTACTCGTACTCATGAGTGATTGGGTTAGTATCATGCAGCACAATCTTTTTCTTCAAGGCCAGTTCAAGGCCAGTTCGGGACTATCATGCATTGTAGAGACTATATATATGAGAAGTTTTTGGGTGACGCCTTTGAAGTGGTGTAGCACACTGAAGTGATTCAGCTATGATTACAAATGCCCCCCCCCCCAAGAACAGAACTCGCATGACAAGACATAAAGCACAATGATGAAATGCTGAGAAAAGAGCCTTGAGGAACACCGACCTTCAATTCGAATTCTTCAATGGAACCAACACAAAAACGCATACGGCTCCGCGAATTAGCATACACCCACTGGACCATTCGAACATTCCACTCCTCCACTTCAAATTTTCTCTGTGCCTCCCAGATGACTTTCCGAGACACTCAACCAAATGCCTTCGCAAGGTCCACGAAAGCCACTATGTGGGAATGCAACTGCCATTTTGGCTTTCCGCTAGTGATGTTTCCATTACGGTCTAGTTATTCATGTTCGTGGTTCTTTCCCTTTGGTGTGTCTGATCGGAGGTGTTGGGTAATTGTATCGATTCCAGGTCATTGCCATCACTTCTATCCACTTTCGGAAAGTAAAAGGATAATTTATCTCACCTCCCTTTCACAGTTTGCATAAACAGGCAATAGATAATTAAAAAGCGTTTCCGGTCAATATGGCATGAAAAAAAAAAAAAAGCCCAAAAAAAACTTGTCAAAATTATAGACAAAAAAAAATAATTAGAAGTGTTTCTACTTTCCCTATAAGGTTGGCAGGAACTTAAATGGGAAAAAGGAAATTTTTATATTCTTTTGCATCAGCTTATTGTATTTTTTTTTATCAATTTCAACCCATTTCATTAGGGGGTGGGGGTAATAAATTGTCAAAAAAGAAAGCTAAAAATGTATAATAATGTTTCCCAGGTATATAAATAACATACATCTGACATTGTTTGAACGTCCGCGACAATGTTAATGGCTTCATATCTTTTAAACATGAACAAAATGACAATATGGCTATTTCAGAACATGCATTTTTTGGCCAGAAAAATCCATTTTTCACACCATAAAACTTATAAATGAAATTGTGTTTCAATTCTAATGAAATACTTTGATTCATATCACATTAAGGAAGCAAAAGTATGTGCAATAATAAAGGTATAATCCTTGTTCTTGTCATTTAAACAATATCTTTATGCTTTTTTAGCCATTTTTATTGGGGGGTGGGGTAATTTTTTCTGCAATATTTCTCTCAGATGCCTGGTGACATGGTCAAATTTCACGCCTATTTCGTGTATCTAATATTATTACACAATTTATGTGAAAATAAGAAAAATTTAAAGACGAAAAATGCATTCTTTTTTCAAATATAGCGAAAATTGCATCTCAAAACAGCAAAATATGCAGAAAAGGACATTTGTAAATAGGTGTTTCGACAAAAATCTGTGAAAGAGTTTGTCTTTCACACATAGGTACGCAAACATGACATTATCCTGCATTGTGTTTTTGTAACCAAACTTGGAAATATTGTTTTAAACAATTGTTATCGACAATTTGTCAATGACTGGGGTAAATATTGAAACATCCGATAAATTCGAAAACAGTACCCATCTTTAAGGCTAAAAAGCTCGAAAAAAGCCTGGTGTGCCTATATCTTTATACCGGCAAACGAGTGCAGAGATTTCAAGCTACAAAATATAAGCAAATAAAAAAAATCTAAAGAGAAAAGAATTACTCCCCACCCTCCTTAAGCGATGATGAGTTGCTTACATTTACTTCTAATGTGTTCCAATCTCTGATCATTGATGGTAAAAAAGAATTAGCATATGAAGTTGTGATGGCATTAGGGACGATAAAATCGTTCATATTACGAATCTGGTATCTGGAAGTGTTAGCTTTTCTCTGTCGGATAAGTGACTGCAAGATTTGTGGGGTTTGTCCGTTTATCACTTTATATAACTGAAATAACCTCTGGTTGTTTCGCCGAGACTCAAGCGTTTGTAGGTTTGTGTTATCATATAATTTTTGCACACTGCATAGTTTGGTGGCACCAGTAATAATTCGGGCTGCCTAAAGTTGGGTACTTTCTAGATGTCGTTTATTTTCGATAGAACAGTTATCCCATCTAATATTAGCATATTCTAATAGTGACCCTATATATGTCATGTAAAGTTTTAGTAATGAGAGTCTATCCAATAAGAATTTATTTCTTCGTAATGACCCTATTTTTTCCAAGCCTTTTCCACTAGATTTGATATGTGATGAGACCAATTACAGTCACTACTAAATATAAGCCCTAAGTGTCTGTGCGTTTTGACTTCTTTGATTTGTGTGTTACCCATGAAGAGCGGAGGATGATAAGGTTTGTTACGCTTCCTGGATACAATCTGCGATTCTGTTTTATTAGCATTAAAATCGACTATCCACGTTCCGGCCAAATTGTATATTGTTTGGAGATCTATATTTAACTGTCTGGCTGCATTAACTGGGTTATCCACAATAACATACAATGTGGTGTCGCCCGCAAAAAGCCGAATGTTGGAGCCTAGACCTTTGATTATATCATTTATATAAGAAATAATGTTGGACCTAAAATTGATCCTTGTGGTATTCCAGCAAATACGGTTTTCCAGGAAGATGCAATACCCTTAATACAAACTCGCTGCGTCCTATTCAACAGATAGTCTTTGAACCATTCAACGACATTGTCAGACAGACCAATGCTACGTAGTTTAAACAGTAATCCCTTATGCCAAACCCTGTCAAATGCTTTACTTATGTAGTAGGCACGTGTAATTTCATCATCTGAATTGCTGTTGCTGGTCTACATGCTGTACTGTGCTTATGGTACAGATTCCCCACCCACTTTGATGTCACAATATTTTTTTTCTTTAAGCTCCAAGTTTTGCTTCTTCTTGGAGTGATCGGTGCAAATGTTGTTGCTTACGATGAACATTTGTCTCCTCTGCTAAGTTATTCTGAGTTTTTCTTGCCTCGTACACGTCATAAAACCTGTTTAAGCTTGCGGATGTACATTCTTCTTTTGTCGTCCGTTGCCCGATAGGATCGCCCGTTTCCGTACAGTTCCGGAAATTTACGGAAACTTCTCTGTTACCGTAATTGAATCATTTCACAGTTACCAACCTTATACCGATTATTTTATCAGAAATGTATAAATTCCTATTTTCCCCTTGGAAATGTTAGGGTTATCTGGTTCATAAACATAATACTTCTATATTATATTTAGAACTATGTCAAAGTGTACATTTCAAGTGTTATAGACACTGGAGTTTAGAAACTCATTTCATTTCTGCCAGTCCTGCTGTCACCAAACTTTTCTAATC
Organism: Lucinisca nassula; assembly: GCA_963580285.1. Taxonomy (NCBI): domain Eukaryota; kingdom Metazoa; phylum Mollusca; class Bivalvia; order Lucinida; family Lucinidae; genus Lucinisca; species Lucinisca nassula. Next base: position 55,576,895 of record OY757016.1, read on the forward strand.
TGTCGGTTGTTCATAACCATTTGCGGAATCTTACTCCGCAGGCTTCTATTTGATAGGTCACTGTATCTCATAACTACAGAAAGGTCTGTAGTTATGCCCCCTTATTTTTTTTATTGACACGCTGGCGCGTAGGTGCTGAATAAGCTTGCTCTTGGGAGCAGAATGCAATATTCCCCCCTCTAGGTTTTCTGTATTTTTGTAAACCCACCTTATCTTTTGTAAGGGGGTTAAGGAGCATCTTTTGAGTTCTAATCATGACTTCATTCTAGCTAACACATTGTTTCCTTTTGCCAATGTTTAAACATCGGTAACATGCCATTTTATGTCCATAATTAAAATCAGTTAGAAAACTGAAAACCTCTTCAAATATTTTGCTACTACATGAGTCAAACCGTATCCCGGTGATCGGGCCTGACTATACGACTCACGGGGGTGCCGTAGAATCCAACCTGCGACACCCTAGGGGGCAGTGGTAGTCTTGCTTGTGCTGGATATGGCTTAATTAGTCCAGTTTCGCTTGTCTAGAGTTTACAGTCTGTCAACACCATTCATGTCATATTCAGTTGGATAGTTTTTATGCTCCCCGAAGGGGGAGCCATATAGTCGCCGCTTTGTCCGACCGTCCGTCCGTCCGTCCGTCTGTCCGTCCTTCCGTCACGCTCTATATCTCTAAAAGTATTAAAGGTATTTTAGTGAAACTTGATATACTGATAGAGGGCGATGAGGGGAATCGTAAAATACAAGATCCATAACCCTGTCACCAGTATTTATGGAGTTACTTCCCTTCTTAACTATTTCAATGAAAAGATTGTCCGGAGCATATCTCTGAAAGTATAAAAGGGATTTAAGTGACACTTGATACATTGATTGATGGCCATCAGAGGAAGTGCAGAGTGCAAGAACTGTAACTCTATCACAAGTTATTACAGAGTTATTTCCCTTTTTATGCCCCCGCCATTCGAAGAATGGTGGAAAGGGCATATAGCGTTGCCCCTGTCCGTCCGTCCGTGCGTCCGAAACTTAAACGCAGTCAATAACTTCCTTATTTCTTGATGGATTTTAAAATAACTCGGCAGAAATGTTAACCATCATGAGACGACGTGTCACGTGCATAACCCAGGTCCGTACCTCCAAGGTCAAGGTCATACTTAGAGGTCAAAGGTCAAAAAAGGGTCCGAAACTTAAACGCAGTCAATAACTTTCTTATTTCTGGATGGATTTTGAAATTACTTTGTAGAAATGTTAACCATCACGAGACGATGTGTCATGTGCAAAATCCAGGTTGGTACTTCCAAGGTCAAGGTCATACGTAGAGGTCAAAGACCAAAAAAGGGTCCGAAACTTAAACGCAGTCAAAAACTTACTTATTTCTGGATGGATTTTGAAATTACTTTGAAGAAGTGCTGACCATCATGAGACGATGTGTCACGTGCAAACCCAGATCCGTACCTCCAAGGTCAAGGTCATACTTAGAGGTCAAAGGTCAAAAAAAGGATCCGAAACTTAAACGTAGTCAATAACTTACTCATTTCTGGATGGATTTTAAAATTACTTTGAAGAAATATTAACCATCATGAGACGATGTGTCACGTGCAAACCCAGATCCGTACCTCCAAGGTGAAGGTCATACTTAGAGGTCCAAGGTAAAAAAAATGGTCGGTCAATAACTTTCTTATCTCTGGATGGATTTTGAAATTATTTGGCAGAAATGTTGGCCATCATGAGATAATCTGCCTCACACAAAACCAAGGTCCTTACCTACAAGGTCAAGGTCATACTTAGAGGTCAAACGTGAAAAAAGGGTCCAAAACTTAAACACGGTCAATAACTTTCTATTGATGAATACGAACAGACATATTTTCAGGCGGGGGTCCTATGGACGCATTTCTAGTTAGTTTTTGCTATATTAAGCTTGTCCGGAGCATATCTCTAAAAGTTTTAAAGGTAATTTAGTGAAACTAGATACACTGATATTGGGCTTTGAGAATAATCGCAGAATGCAAGAAGCATAACCGTACCAACAGTATTTACGGAGTTACTTCCCTTCTTAATTAGGGCCCCACACAGTATTTTGGGTGCCCTATAGTAATCTCCTTGTCAGTCAGTTTCAAATCTAAACCAAAACATTTAACCGGTTGTAACTTAAAAAATTTATCCCTACTCCCATGAAACTTCACACTCATACTAACAATCACAAGATCTACATTCTGACAAACCATATTGCTTTTGTCCGTGTGTTTGTCACGACTTATCCAAAAAAACTTAACCTCGGTCATAACTTCAAAAGTATTTGCCCTACTATCATGAAACTGCATACACTTACTTACTATCACAAGACCTACATTCTGACAAAGGGCCATAACTATATTGCTTTTCGGTGTGTGTTTGTCAGGCCATAACCAAACAATTTAAACTCGGTCAAAATTTTAAAAGTATTTATCCTACTCTCATGAAACTTCACACACATACTTACCACCACAAAACATACATTCTGACAAAGGGCCATAATTATGTTGCTTATTTTCACTGAATTATGTCCCCTTTTTAAAAAAAATATCTCCTGTTGTTTCATAACCATGGGTAATAGGGCTTTCATATTTCACATATGTATTCCTTGTGACATTCTTCATTGAAAATCACTTACTAGGGAACACAAAACTGAGTTTCTTTGTCTTATGGTTTAAGATTTACATGCCCTTGCACAGAAGGGGCCTTACATTTCTCCTTATTTTTGCAGTCTTTGTTGAAAATCACTAACTAGGGAATTCTTAGACATTTGGTACCGGAAACCCCAAAAGGGATAAGTGGCAAACAGTGCAGGCCCAGATCAGACGCCACGAAACTCGTGTTTGTCACGCCTTAACCTGGCCCTACTCTTATGAAACTTCACACACATACTTACCATCACAAGACCTACATTCTGACAAAGGAGAATAACTTGTGTGTTTGTCACACCTAAACCAAAAACCTTAACCTCGGTGATACTTTCAAAAGTATTTTGTCTACTCTCATGAAACATCACACACATAATTACCATCACAAGACCTACATCCTAACAAATTGCATTTGGGTGTGTGTTTGCCAGGCCATACCCAAACAACTTAAACTCCGGTCAAAATTTTAAAAGTATTTGTCCTACTCTCATGAAACTTCATACACATACGTACATTACAAAAACCTACATTCTGACAAAGGGCCATTACTATATTGCTTATTTTTACTAATCATCTCCCGTTTTTCAAAAAAAATATCTCCTGTTATTTCATAACCATGGGTGATAAAGGGCTTTCATGTTTCACATGTGTATTCCTTGTGACATTTTCCATTGAAAATCACTTACTAGGGAACACAAAATTGAGTTTCTTAGCCTTATGGTTTAAGATTTACAGTTCCTTGCAGGGAAGGGGCCTTACATTTCTCATTTTTTGCATTCTTTGTTGAAAATCACTACCTAGTTTCTTTATTCGTACTCCAAACATCAGCTGAGGGTACTCATTAGAACCTCCTCATTCAGACGGATCCAACGAGTACCCATAACCTTTGTCTTCAAACAAATCTTATCAAACTTCAAAGTGTATAGGATCATTTCACTAAAATAACCCTCCTACTACTGCGCATCTTCGGGGAGCATCCCTCGGTTTCACCGATGCTCTTGTTCCTACCAGTAAAGTTTGGTTTTTCTGGCGTTTAACATCCTGTCAATACTATTTAGGCCATATAGGGTCGAGCAGTTTTCATCTTCATCCTCTTCTTGGATAGACACAGGAGCATTACAACTGCCCTTCTTGAGCCAGAGAATTTTTATAGTTCATCCGGCATATGAGTAGGACTGTTTGCTGGTAACTGCCAATTTTAGCCTCCTACTACACTTATATCACAATATACAATTCGCATTTCTTTTTTGTCATCTAAAGCTTTTACAAAATCATTGAATAGGAAAAGAAGTTGATTAATAGTGGAGTCACCTTGACGAAAACCAGACCGATAGGGTGAGATAACATTATTATTAATCAGATAAGTATTCAGTTTCTTATAGACTGCTCTTTCAAATACTTTTCCTTGAATACTATTGAGTGAAATCGGTCTATAGTTGTTAGGGTTTGATCTACTATCCTTTTTGTATACTGGCGTTACATTTGACTGTTGATATGAAGCGGAGAATTTATGTAAACTTAAGGATTAAATAATTTTGAATATGGGTCAGCTTGTTCATATTTACCTTCCTTAATCAATCTTGGACTAACTATATCTGGCCCACAGGCCTTATTGGCATCCAAATCATTAATTGCATTTATAACGTCCTGTTGGCTAAGAGGGATATCGGTTAAAAGGTTATAGTCAGGTTCTACGAGTTCAGGAAGTTGGGTATTGGAATCATCTACAGTCGCCCGTTAAACAAAGTGGTCATATAAAACCTCAACTTTATCAATATCATCTTCAATTAGACCGGTTCCGGTTTCAAGTATAGGTATATTCCGCTGATAAGAGTCGTACAATAGGAATTTGGATGCAGTTTTTTACCATGATTTACTGTTAGTACGAGGACTGTTCAAATATGAATGCAACTAAGCACATAAAAATGATTCCGTGATAGATTTCGATGAAAAATTTATTTTGTCCCCTCAAAGTATTCCCCTTTAACAGATATACAAACTTTCAGTCTTCTGATCCAATCATTGAATGCATTTTGGTAGTCTTTTTGAGGTATACTATGAAGGCACTGGAATATTGCAGACCCGAGGTGTTTGCGCTGTACAAATTTTCGACCAGAAAGGTATCTTTTCAGCCGCGTGAACAAAAAAAGTCACACGGGGCAAGATCAGGGGAATACGGGGGGTGAAGGAGTTCAACAACCTTTTCCTGCTTCAGATAGTCTTGCACAATGAACGCCTTGTGCGATGACGCATTGTCATGTAGCAATCTGACATTGGCCAAACCACTTGCAGGTCTTCGTTCTTTGAAATATTTCTTCAATTTTCGAAGAACTTTATTCTTGTAAAACTTCGCATTTACAGATTTGCCTTTATGCACAGCATCCTGAATAGCAGGGCCCCGATTTGAAAAGAATATGGCATACATTACCTTCTTGACGCTCATGGTCCGCTTTGCAATACATGGTCTTTGCAATACTTTGTTGCCCATATTTTGTTCTGAATCTTTCGTTTTGGCTCAAAAAAAGTGAACCCATGTCTCGTCACCTGTGACGACATTAGCGAAAGACCGTGCATTGTAATTTGGAAACTTTTTAAGCAACTTCTTGGCGCACTGAACGAATGTCTTTTTCTGCTCATCTGTCAACAGGTGGGGAATCCATCTAGCACAGATTTTTCTCATTTTCATATCCCGATTCAGAATTGTATGAGCTGCTCCTAATGAGATGCCAACCATACTAGCTATGTGCCTAGTGGTGTATCGTGCATCGGTAGCAACTATTTCTTTCACTCTAGCAACCATCTTGGCAGATGTTGCTCTTTTCGGCCGACGATCATGTGGTGCATCTTCTGTTGAGCCTAGCCCACAGCTGAATTTCTTACACCAACGAAAAACTGTCGGAAAACACATTTCATTATGCCCATAAAACGAACATATTTCATCAAAAATGTCTTTGCACCGTGTACCAAGAATACAACGATTCTTAATATAGGACCATATTTCAACGGCGTACTCAGACCTTTTTCCAACCATGTTTTGTATTAGTATACAAGAGTAGACAGTGTTTATCGAACGATATACATGACTAAAATGTACGGATTTTAACAGGTTTGGTATCAATGTATAGGTAAAATGTTTTTCTACGCTGTGATATTTATTTCCAGGTGATTTTCGCATTAGTGCATGAGAAAACGTTCTACTTGCATTCATATTTGAACAGTCCTCGTAGAATTATTCCTTAGTTCACTGGTTAACTTTTCATGATAATTTCGTTTGCCCTGTCGCAGATGATTAGTGACCATGTTTCTTTTGGATTTGAATTTATTGCAGGTTTGCAAAGTATCAGTTCCATTAGCTTTCTCGAATAGCCTTTTTCGTTGTCTTATTTCCTTTTTAGCTCACCTGTCAGGTAGTGACGAGGTGAGTTTTTGGGATCACTTTTCGTCCGTCGTGCGTCTGTCCGTCCGTCCGTGCGTCCTTCTGTAAACCATTTCTTCAAACGACATCGCCTCCTAAACCACTGATCGGATTTTGACCAAACTTCACAGGAATGATCCTTAGGTGGTCCTCTTTCAAAATTATTCAAATGGTTCCCGTCCGTTGCAAATATAGGTCACAGGAGCCAAAAATATATTTTATTTCACCCAAAACTTAAAAAATCTTCTCCTCTGAAACCGCAAGGCCCAGGTCTTTGATATTTGGTATGAAGCTTCATCTAGTGGACCCCTACCAAGATTGTTCAAATTATAGTGCTCGGGCCAAAAATGCCCCCGCCCCAGGGCCCTTTGGTTTTACATGGGCTTATATTGGGAAAATCTATAAAAATCTTCTTCTCTGAAACCGACAGGCCCAGGTCTTTGATATTTGGTATGAAGCTTCATCTAGTGTAGTGGACCCCTACCAAGATTGTTCAAATAATAGTGTTCGGGCCAAAATTGCCCCCGCCCCAGGGCCCTTTGGTTTTAAATGGGCTTATATTGGGAAAATCTATAAAAATCTTCTCTGAAACTGACAGGCCCAGGCCTTTGATATTTGGTATGAAACTTCATCTAGTGTAGTGGACCCCTATCAAGATTGTTCAAATAATAGTGCTGGGACCAAATCCCCCCCCCCCCCGGACCCTTTTGTTCCACATGGTTCACATGGGTTTATATAGGGAAAATCTTTAAAAATCTTCTTCAATGAAACTGCAAGGCCCAGGTCTTTGCTATTTGGTATGAAGCTTCATCTGGTGGACCTCTACCAAGATTGTTCAAATTATAGTGCTGGGGCCAAAAATGCCCCCGCTCCGGGGCCCTTTGGTTTTACATAGACTTGTATAGGGAAAATCTTTAAAGCTCTTCTTCTCTGGAACCACAAGGCTTAGGTCTTTGATATTTGTTATGAAACTTCGGCTAGTGGACCTCTACCAAGATTGTTTAAATTATAGCCCTGAGACCACCACCATGTGACCCTTTGGTTTTACATAGACTTTTACAGGGAAAATCTTTAAAAATCTTCTCCTCTGAAACCACAAGGCTTAGGTCTTTGATATTTGTTATGAAGCTTCAGCTAGTGGACCTCTACCAAGATTGTTCAAATTATAGCCCTGGGGCCAAAATGCCCCCGCTCCAGGGCCCTTTAGTTTTACATAGACTGATATAGCCAAAATCGTTAAAAATCTTCTTCACTCAAACCACAAGGCTTAGGTCTTTGATATTTGTTATGAAGCTTCAGCTAGTGGACCTCTACCAAAATTGTTCAAATTATAGTCCTGAGACCAAAAATGCCCCGAATGTGGCCCTTTGGTGTTACATAGACTTATATAGGGAAAATCTTTAAAAATCTTCTTCTCTGAAACCACAAGGCCCAGGTCTTTGCTATTTGGTATGAAGCTTCATCTAGTAGCCCCCTACCAAGATTGTTCAAATTATAGTGTTGGGGCGAAAAAGCACGCCGTGGTCAGGCCTCTGATTCTATGACGGTTCCAGCGTAAAGGCTTATGTTGGTTGGTACCTGATGCTTTGTCTCTGGTCGGGCCCATTGGAGTCTAACTGTTGGTTTTCTTTTTCCAGCATTTCAGTGGTTTCTTGCTATCGATTCCTCACGGTTGGTTCATCTCTGTAGCTGTTTGATTTTTGTGTTCACAGAGATGTTGCACTGATGAGTTAGGAGGCCGTCACCCGGACTGAACAAATTTTTGTCTAAATTGTGACGGAAGTAAGTGGGAGGATTGTGGCCACGTAAAATCGATTTAAGCCCCCCAGTGGAATTCGTTTCCGCTGACCGTTCCAAGGCGGTTCTTCTGTCGCGGATTATTTTTGTTATGGTTTGCCTTTGGATGTTTGTTTCGTTTATATTATTTTATTTTGGATAGCCTATTGGCCATTTTGTGGGAAAGTATCTGTCCTTTTGGCTTTCCTATATTGATGTTTCCATTAGTGGCTGTTGTTTCATGTTTGTGTTTCGTTCCATTTGGTGTCTCTGATGGGAGCTGTGGGTTAATTGTATCGCCCCACTTCTATTTTGCAAGATTGTTGCAAGCGGACCATCTATTGAAGTGCAACAGGTATGCTTCAAGGAATAAGATGGCTGTCACTTATCAATATGACTTGCAGAAACTATGTGACATCTTGAAATCAGATGAGCGATTAAGGGCCATCTTGGCCCTCTTGTTTTGTAAACTCAGCGCCACTGTAAAATGGATCCACTTTTAAACCTTAGTATCTTGTTTGTTCCTTGAAGACTGTTTCTCTATTGACTATATGAGACAAATGTTTATCTCCCCTGAAAATGAATCCATTCTTCTTTACACCAGATTCCTTGAAGGAACCATCAAAACAACCTGTTTTGTATTGTTTTTTTTTCTTCTTTTTCTTATTTTCCTTTTTTGTTTTTCAGAAAAGTTAGATATCGAAGGTTTCAAACAACAGTTTCTGGAGAAAAGAATTGTAAGTTCTTAATTTCTGTTAAAAACTTAATAATGGGTACTAGTGTCAAAGAGATCACAGAAAGCCCTGCTTGCCTAGTTGACATTCAGTTCTTATCTACACCCCCCCCCCCACCATAAACAAAGGGCTCTTTCAAAACCCACAGTGTCAGATTGATTCGTTGTTGGTATCCACACCGGGGAAGCTTATATGATTGTAGGCCTTTGTTGTCAGTCGTCCATCGTCCACCACTTTCAAGCCACGTAAAATAGATTTAAGCCCCCCAGTGGAATTCGTTTCCGCTGATCGTTCCAACGCGGTGCTTCTGTCGCGGTTTATTTTTGTTATGGTTTGTCGTTGTGTGTTTGTGTTGCTTGTGGAGTTTTGTTTTGGATAGCCTGTTGGCCATTTTGTGGGAAGGTGGCTGTCCTTTTTGCTTTCCACTGTTGATGTTTCCATTGGGGTCTGTTGTTTCGTGTCTGTGTTTCTTTCCCTTAGGTGTCTCTGATGGGAGCTGTGGGTTGATTGTATCGATTCCTGATCATTGCCTCCACTTCTATTCTCTGAAACCACTGGGCCAATTTCAATTTAATTTCATATGCAGCCCCCTGGCAATTGGGGATCAAAAAGTTGCAAGTATGGTCCAGGCCACATGACAAAGATGGCCGCCATGCCCAAATATGGTAAAAACCTTAAAAAAATCTTATTCTCCAGAACCACTGGGCCGATTGTCTTGAAACTTGGTATGTAGCATCGAGTGACTGTATAGTACCAATTTTGCAGATATGATGACCCTATTTTGACCTATTTTATATGCCAAGGTCAAATTTGGCTCAAGTGGCTTTTCAATGGAAAATAGGTAAATAAATGTGTTTTTCGAAAAATATTGTGATCTGTGATATCTGGTAATAAATGAAAACCTATGAATGCTAAGGGTCAAGGTCATTTGGTGACCTTGGCCCAAGGTTACTTGTGTTGCAGGTTCATTGACATAAAAAAATACACTTTTCTCTACCACAACTAGGCCAGTTTTAATTCAGTTTTATTTGCAACCTTAGGGCACATATGGAACAAAAAATATTCGGATGGTCAAGGTAACTTGATCAAGATGGCAAATATGATAAAAAACATTAAAAAAATCTTCTTCTCCAGAACCACTGGGCGGATTGTCTTGAAACTTGGTAAGAAGCATCGGGTGACTGAGTACTACCAAGTATGCAGAAAAATGACCCTAGTTTGACCTCGACCTATTTTACGCCAAGCTCAAATGTGGCTCCATAGGAGGCCTTCATGAGTACTGAACAAATTATTTGTCTAAATTTTGATGTTTCCATTGGGGTCTAGTTGTTTCATGTAATTGGTTCTTTCCCTTTGGTGTCTCTGTTGGGAGGTGTGGGTTATTTGTATCGATTCCTGATTCTATTTTGCAAATCAGGGCTGTTTTTTGTGCCGTGTGGTGGCTGTCAAAGGTCTCCCCGTACATACATTTAATGCTCTCAGTCCTCAGGGATTGCATTTACAATAGCTTTTCACCGTTCCTTGATTTGACATCCTTTAGATACCTATTGAAGGTCTTTATTAGACTGTTGTTTGTACCTCGTTGTATAACAATTGCTTGTTTGATATCTGTGGGCTTTTTATGCCCCAACTTTGAAAAAGTTTGGGGCTTCTGGCTTGTCCGTTCGCTCGTCCGTTCATTACACTTTCTTGTACATAGCATAACTTTATAACAATATATGCTATTGTTTTGAAATTTCATCTATGGATTCCTAAAAAATAGTTGAGCGATATTTTTGTCTTCTCTTAAGTTATTTCCCCTTCAATAAAATATCATAGAAGTCTCGTTAGCAAGGTATCTCTAAAAGTATTTGTGCTAGAGCCTTGATGTTTGGTATACTGACTGGGACTTAGGAGGAGATCACCTGATTAAATTTTCAACCAATTTAATTTATTTTTGTTAGAGCTACGGCCCTTTGCAATTTCGGGCCGTTTAATTATGTTGCTTTCTGGTGCATAGCATAGCTTTATAACCATGTATGCTAGTGTTTTGTAATTTCATATATGGATTCCTCATGAAAAAATTGTTGACCCATATTTTTTTTCTTATCAAAACTATCCCCCCTTTTTTAGTTATTTCCCCTTTAATTCAATAACATAGAAATCTCGTTAATATGATATCTCAAAAAAGTATTTTAGCTAGAGGATTGATATTTGGTATACTGATTGGGACTAAGGTGGAGATCACCTGTTATTGCCCTTTGCCATTTCTGGCCATTTAATTTTGTTGCTTTCTGGTGCATAGCATAACTTTATAACCATGTATGTTAATGTTTTGACATTTCATATATGGATTCCTGGTGAAAAATTGTTGACCCGTATTTTTTTATCCCCCGACCGAATGGGTTCGGGGGATATAGCGATCAGCCTGGCGTCCGTCCGTCCGTCCGTCCGTAGACGCAACCTTGTGATGGCCATAACTCCTATACCCTTTGAGATTCATTGATGGTTATTGGCACAATTGTTCACAAGGCCGAGACGGCGTGTCATGCGCAAGAACCAGAACTCTGGATACCATACTTTTTTAGTTATCTCCCCTTTTAATAAAATAGAATGACTACTTTGTGATGGCCATAACTCCAATACCCTTTGAGATATATTGATGGTACCTGGCACAGTTGTTCACAAGGCTGAGACGGCGTGTCATGCCCAAGAACCACAACTCTGGTTGCCGTGGTTTTGGAGTTATCTCCCCTTCCAATAAAATAGAGTGACAAGCTTGTGATGGCCATAACTCCTATACCCTTTGAGATTCATTGATGATTCTTGGCACAATTGTTCACATGGCTGAGAAGGTGTGTCATGCGCAAGAACCAGAACTCTGGATGTCATACTTTTTTAGTTATCTCCCCTTTTAATAAAATGGAATGACTACTTTGTGATGGCCATAACTCCAACACCCTTTGAGATATATTGATGGTACCTGCCACAGTTGTTCACAAGGCTGAGACGATGTGCCATGCACAAGAACCACAACTCTGGTTGCCATGGTTTTGGAGTTATCTCCCCTTCCAATAAAATAGAGTGAAAACCTTGTGATGGCCATAATTCCAAAACCCTTTAAGATATATTGATGATACCTGGCACAGTTGTTCACAAGGCCGAGACGGTGTGTCATGCACAAGAACCACAACTCTGGGTGCCATGGTTTTTTAGTTATCTCCCCTTCCAATAATATAGAATCACTACCTTGTGATGGCCACATCTCCAACAGTCTTTGAGATATATTGATGATACTTGGTACAGTTGTACATGAGGTTAAGCAGGTGTGTCACATGCAAGAACCACAACTCTGGGTGCCCTGGTTTTTTAATTATCTCCCCTGACAAAATAACCTTGTGATGGCCATAACTCAAATACCGTTTGAGATATATTGATGGTACTTGGCACAATTGTATAAAACGTTGAGATGGAGCTTCATGCCTAAAAACCACAACTCTGGGTGTCATGATATTTGAGTTATCTCCCCTTCCAATATAACAGTATGACAACCTTGTGATCATCGTACCTACAATACCCTTGAAACATTTTTGTGGTACTTGATGCAGATGTACATGAGGTTAAGCAGGTGTGTCATGCTCAAGAATTACAACTCTGGGTGCTCTGGTTTTTTAGTTATCTCCCCTGGCAATATAACCTTGTGATGGCCATAACTCCAACACCCTTTGAGATATATTGAAGGAACTTGGCACAATTGTATACAAGGTACAGAAGGGATGTCATGTGCAAGAACCACAAGTGTTGGTGCTGTGGTATTTGAGTTATCTACCCTTCCAATATAACAGTATGACCAGCTTCTGATCACCATATCTCCAATACCTTTTGAGACATATTGATGGTACTTTGTACAGAAATACATGAGCATAAGCAGGCATGTCATGTGCAAGAACCACATTTCTGAGTGCCCTGACAGTATAATCTTGTGATGGCCATAACTGCAATACTTTTGTGATATATTGCTGGTTTAATTCTGGTGCACTTTCTATTGGTGAACAATCTTCTGAAGGCCATATTGGCTTTTGGTCGGGGGATTTGCCATCTCTTCCGATGGCTATTTTTTTTCTTATCCGAATTATATCCCCTTTTGAGTCATTTCCCCTTTAATTAAATAACAAAGATATCTCGTTACCAGATATCTCAAAAAGTATTTGAGCTAGAGCCTTGATATTTGGGTTACTGATTGGGACTAAGGAGGAGATCACCTGATGAAATTTTCAACCAATTTAATATATTTTTGTTAGAGTTATGGTATTTTGTTAGAGTTATGCCCTATTTTGTTAGAGTTATGGCCCTTTGCAATTTCGGGCCATTTAATTGTGTTGCTTTCTGGTGCATAGCAGAACTTCATAACCATGTATGCTAGTATTTTGAAATTTCATATATGGATTCCACATGAAAAAAAACGTTGACCCATATTTTTTTCTTATCCGAATTATCCCCCCTTTTTGAGTTATTTCCCCTTCAAATAAATAACTTAGAAATCTCGTTAGCAAGCTATCTCAAAACGTATTTGAGCTAGAGCCTTGATTTTAGGTTACCGATTGGGACTAATAACGAGATCGCCTTGATTAAATGTTCAACCAATTTAATGAAATTGTGTTGGAGTTATGGCCCTTTGCAATTTCTGGCTATTTAATTCTGTTTCTTTCTTGTAACAAGTTATTTAAAAAAAAAACTTTTTAAATCGTTGGCTCAAAACTTGGCTGGCTGATTTGGAGTGACTAGTAGATCACCTGATTAACATTTGAAAAAATCTGATTTTTTTTTTTTCGATAATGCCTTCTGAAAATTAGGGTATTTATGGAAAAGCATATGGTTGGGGCATAGTGTTTTACAAACACCATTTCTATTTGTAGGCATAGCTATTTTGTGGGCTTTTGTTATACCTGCCTACTATTTTGAAGAATTTACCTTCAGTTCTTCCGTATATGTTTAACTTAAGGACAGGTATGAATATCGCTTTAGTTTGGACGTATCGCCTTCATAGTTGGCATGTAGGTTCCTTTTAACAAGAGCTTTACATTCATGCAAAACTTTTTGACCTGTGACCTTGACCTTTGACCTACTTAAAAGAAAAAGTTAACGTTTTGGTCATAACTTTCGAACCGTTTGGGATAGATCCTTCATATTTCGCATGTAGGTTCCTTTTGATAAGAGCTTAAAATTCATGCAAAAAAATTCGACCATGACCTTGGCCTTTGACCTACTTAAAAATGTTCATTACTTTTGAGGCGTTTAAGATAGAGCTTTCAAATTTGGCATGTAGGTTCCTTGTGACAAGAGCTTTACATTCATGCAAAATTTTTTGACCTGTGACCTTGACCTATGACCTACTTTAAAGAAAAAAATATTGTTCATAACTTTCGAACCGTTTAAGATAGAGCCTTCATATTTGGCATGTAAGTTCCTTGTGCCAAGGGCTTCCCACTCAAACCACAAATCTTGTTTTCCTTATTATTACTGCATGTCGTAGGTTGTGAGTAGCTATTAAAACCACATCAAGGAGTTCTAACTTTAGAAAAATGTCACAAATTTTCATGAGAAAAATAATCATTTTAGCATGAAGACTGCGTAACCTACGAGGGTTCTAGCATGACAAGGAAAATTGCCTCACTGTAATCCGCATGTATTTCTGCCAAAGCCGTTGGGGCAGTTCTAACGAACGCACACAATCTGTTTCTCATTCATTAATCCCCCGCCGCAAAGTCTGTCTGTCTGTAACACTTTCTTGTCCGCTCCGTATCTCCTGAACCCTTTGATAGATTTTCATTAAACTTTGGTCATTTATTCGTCTCAGTGAGCTGGTGTGCAGAACCCATAAATGAACCATGCCGACTCAAGGTCAAGGTCACGGTTGAAGGTCACGAGTTTAAAACTTGGATTTTTTGTCCGTTCCATATCTCCTTTGCTCTTGGAAGGATTTTCATTAAACTTTGGTCAAATATTCTTCCAAGTGAGCTGATGTGCAGAACCCATAAATGAACCATGTCGACTGAAGGTCAAGGTCACATTTGAAGGTCACAAATTTAAAACTTTGAATTTTGTCCGTTCCGTATCTCCTTTACCCCTCAAAGGATTTTCATTAAACTTTGGTCAATTATTCTCCTCAGTGAGCTCATGTGCAGAGCCAATAAATGAATCATGTCCTTCCGTCCATCCGTAGTCTGTCTATCCGTAACACTTTCTTGTCTACTCCATATCTCCTGAACCCTTTGATAGATTTTCATTAAACTTTGGTCAATTATTCGTCTCATTGAACTGGTGTGCAGAAACCACGCAGACTCAAGGTCAAGGTCACGGTTGAAGGTCGTGTATTTGAAACTTGGAATTTTGTGTCCGTTCCATATCTCCTTTACCCTTGGAAGTAATTTCATTAAACTTTGGTCAAATATTCTTCTCAGTGAGCTGATTTGCAGAACCCATAAATGAACCATGCCAACTCAAGGTCAAGGTCACATTTGGAGGTCACGACTTTAAAACTTTGAATTTTTGTCAGTTCCGTATCTCCTTTACCCCTAGAAGGATTTTCATCAATCTTTTGTGAAATATATCCCACAGTGAGCTGATGTGCAGAACCATAAATAAACCATGCCAACTGAAGGTCAAGGTCACAGGTGAAGGTCACAAGGTTGAGCCTTGATACAAAGTGCGGCAGGGGATTTGGCTGTCCTTCAGACTGCTTTCTTGTTGAAAAAAGTATTGTTTTTTTTTCCTTATTACTACTGCATGTCGTGGGTTGTGAGTAGACATTACAACCACTTCAGAAAATATACTTTTTTAACATAGTCCTTGGTACCTAACTAGCATAGCCGTACAATTAGCCAATATAGCCTATATTGGCTAAAGGTACGGGGCCGCACGAGGAGCCAATACAGGCTAAACGTACGGGGTCGTATGATTAGCCAAAATGAATACAAGCTATTCGTACGGGGCTGTACGAACAGCCACTGCCTTTATGGAAAGGTAAGATAGTGATTAGATTTCTCATCTGTACCTCCTGGTGAGTCTCACTGCCTGCATGAGAACGGTTGTAATGCATCATGGACAATATGATTAAAAACTACACAGCCTTATCCGCATGTTCATTGGCGCATGATTTATTTTGAGAAAATTACTACGAACTGGCTTTATTAGCCTTGGGTCATTTTACTGTTAAGGCTGATAAATTACTAGTGACAAAGGTAATACAATACTAACTCTTCAAACGCTGCAGAGAATTGCAGAGCAAACAGCATTTTTTTTTTTTTTTTTTTTTCATTATGTTTTAATTGGAATTTATCTTGACTTTTTTGTAGCAGGCAAATCATATGAAAATGTCAAGCCTTATTCTTATTTTTGCTGATTTTTAATGAAAAATTAATGAAAGAATACGCACACAAAAAACATTGAAAATACTGTCTACCACATGTGCTTACTGCCTGAATTATTAGCATGAAGAATTTCTTGAGTTTAGGTTTAACGTCCCCGTTAACGCTGTAAAGGTCATTTTGGAGACGTTGCTTCCAATTTTGTGTGCCTGTTACCGAACATTGAGATGAAATGACATCTCAAGCCCTGCCACCCAATGAAATCAATAGGGTTTATAAGCATGGATGGTCCGACTTGCACCGCATTGCCAGGGCAGGCCTACATCCTCTAAGCTGTTTACTAGTACTCGTGTGCGGGTCGGTTTCAGCTCTGCGTGGAAGCATCATGCAGCCCATCTATTTCTTCAAGCCCTGATGAGCGGGGGCTAATTAGCATGAAGATATATTTCTAATGAAGGGGATTGCTTATAAACAAACAGGAGCTTATCCATATCATGTCATCTGATCAAATTCACAAGTCTGTGAAAATGTTAAAATATCACGAGTTATAGCTTAGAGAATCGCTGATAGATAGGGAGAGAAAGTGAGGCAGAGAATGAGAGAAAGAGAAAGTGAGAGATAAAGAGATACCTTAAAGGCATTTATTCCTAATTTTTGGGGACTATTTCATTACATAATATTATGTAGCCCTCTGTGCTGACTGATGAGACGTCCTCTGTCTTCAACAGGTAAGTTTTACTAACTGTTGACTAAAGTGTACATTATTGAGTTTCCCCTTAAGTGCCTCAGTCAAGGGATTCAATAAGAGCTACTAGTCACCCTATTAAAGGCCGCCTTTGATCTGCTATATACAGTATTTCAGCAGGGGCAATAAAACAATTATGAACACAAGGTGTGTCCTACTGTTACAAGAATAACTGCCTTCAAAGAGTCGCTGAGAGAGAGAGAGAGAAATAGAGAGAGAAAGAGGTGAGATAGATTCTTCTTTACTCTTTCTTTCTATTTCTTTTCTTTCAAATGACAACCCAAATCCAAATTTAACTTTTACAACTAGAATCCTATGCAGGGTCATTAGAGATTCCTTCTTGCCTTCCTTCCTTCTTGCCTTCCTTCCTTCTGCGAGAAAATAAAACACTATATTGCTATTAAAATCTTGCGGGACAATATCACTAAATATAATTGGACATAATACCCACTTTGCAGAAAGAAAGCTTTTTTCATAGAGGGCCGCAAGGTAGAACGTCTATTTAGCTAGTTGCTTTACCCTGTCAAAACAGTGTATAAATAAAAATAAAAATAAAAAAAAGTCATGGAGTTAACAGCATGTTAACAAACCTCCACTTCTTCTCTGAGTTTCACTATTAGTTAGCACCATGTCTAGCGGTAGTGCAACCAGTGTTAAGTAGGGTGATACCTTTAGTCTTAGCACTACTGTATGTTATCAGAATGCCTTTTGAGTTGTTTCTTTAATATTTTCAGCTGTACCACAAGAGAAGAGCACAAGAGGAGAAGTTAAATCAGCTGATCATCAGTCAAGGATACTGATAAACTTTTCAAAGAGGATTGCTCTGAATCAGCATTCACTTGGGAACCTTTGAAATTTAAATAGACTTTCCCACGGATCTCCATTGTAGACAGAAAAATCAAATGATTTATTGTTGGAAAGTAGGGTTCTACTCAAGCGGATAGATTTCATAATCTGCATTCGAAATTATTTTATTATCACCTGCATAAAAATGAAGTTATCTTTTAGTGTTCTTTTCATTTCAATGATTTTATGCATCGTAACATATTTCTCTTTCATTTTTTGGTGCCATTCTGGGTTTAATGTGGATACACGTACATGATCCTACTTATCATTCTGAAAATTATCTGTTGGCTGTATCGGCCAATTTGATTCAAACTTCACAGGAATTTGCCTAGGCGGTTCCCCACCATAATAGCTAAAATCGCTCTGCTCCGATAAACAAGATGGTCACCAGAGCTCAAAATAGAAAAAAAAATCTTTAAACGACAACCCCTATACCCTTGGGACAATTTCATTCAAACTTCATAGGATTGTTGCTTAGGTGACCTTCTAAACAGTTCCGCACCAGTGAGTAAACTGGCCGCCAGAGCTAAAATAGAACAAAAAACGTAAATGCTGTAGTCGCGAACACCTAAGCCCTTTGACCAATTTGATTCAAACTTCACAGGAATGTTGCCTCTACCCAAATAGGTAAAGTTGTTCTGCTCTGCAGACCAATATGGTCGCCAAAGCTAAAACTTGAAAAAAAAATCTTTAGATGGAAACTCCTGTACTCTTGGGCAAATTTCATTCAAACTTCATTGCCTTCACTTCTATTTTTCATAGGAATGTTGCTTAGGTGAAGCTCGACCAAAATAGCTAAAACCTTTTCGCCCCGTTGAGTAAAATGGCCATCAGAGCTACAATTATAGAAAAACATTGTAGATTTGCTTTAAATGCGAAAATCCTAAACGCTTGAACCAATTTGATTCAAACTTCCTCTGGCTTTCTTTGCCGGATCATTACAGGGTCACTGATGAGGCTTTATTAGCCGAAACTACGTAGTATGACCCATCTTCTTTCTTATGCATGTTTTCATTGCTCTTAAAGGAACTCATTTTTGATTATTATTTGCCTTCACTGCAGCTGGTGTTGTGCCGTGTGGCGGCCGTAAAACGTCTCCCCGTACATCAACCATAGTGCAGTTTATATTTTACTTTTGGTCCTTTGAGATCAGGGTGAATATTCTGAGAAATCAGAAATAAATTATTGGTTTAGACTCATATTCTAGACAGGTTTTTAGCTCACCAGAGCCGAAGGCTCCGGGGGAGCTTATAGGATAGGCAGTTGTCCGTCGTCACCGTCTGCGTCGTCTGTGTCGTCTGCGTCAACATTTTCAAACAACATCTCCTCTGAAGCCACTGGGCCGATTCAGCCCAAATTTCATCTGTAGCATCCTTGGGCAGGGGGATTGAAAGTTTGTGTTTTTAATGAAAATCGGCTCATTAGTTTGGTTGCTATGGCAACTTAGAGTTTCCATAGACTTATAATGGGGAAAATAGAAAAATGGCATTTACTGCCAAACCTTTGCAGATATTTTGACTAAACTTTCTTAGAAATGTTCCTTAGGCAATCTACTATCTGCCATATGATTTTAGGCCTACTGCTCATTTCTATTGGTTGCCATGGAAACCATAATAAAAAAAAATAGAAAAAAATACTTCAAAAATCATCTCCTCAGAAACCGAATGCTCTATTAGGCTGAGAGTTTTTGGAAATATTCACCATATTTGTCTTTATAGGTTTTGTGTTTTTTTTATAAAATTTGGCTCTTTAGTTTGGTTGCTATGGCAACTTAGATTTTCCATAGACTTATAATGGGGAACATTGAAAAATGGCATTTGCTGCCAAATTATTGCAGATATTCTTTTATAGAAATGTTCCCTGAGTAAATGTCTCTCAGCCATATGCTTTAATGCCAACATGGGGGTCCCCCAGGTTAAGCTGGGGCCATGCCCCGCCCCCTCCACTTTATAAAAGGTCATATAACTCGGAAACCATCCAGATCCACACCCCAAAACCATATATATTCTTGTTCCTTATGATAAGATGCATTCAGTGACACCAACGTGGGGGTCCCCCGGTACGTGCCGGGTCATGCCCCACCCCCTCCATTCCATAAAAGGCCCAATATCTTGGAAACCTTACAGATCCCCACCCCTAAACCATATATATTCTTGTTCCTTATGAAAATATACATTCACTGACACCAACTTGGGGGTCTCTCAGGGTGCGCCTGGGCCTTGCCCCACCCCTTTTTTTCACAAAAGGCCATATATCTCAGAAACCATTTAGATCCCCACCCCAAAACCATATATATTCTTGTTCCTTATGATAAGACGCATTCAGTGACACCAACCTGGGGGTCCCCCGGGTTGTGCGGGGGTCATGCCCCACCCCCTCCATTTCATAAAAGGCCCAATATCTTGGAAACCTTACAGATCCCCACCCCTAAACCCTGTATATTTTTGTTCCTTATGAAGAGACTCATTCATTGACACCAATTTGGGAGTCTTCCTGGTGCGCCCGGGCCTTGCCGCAACCCTCCACTTCACAAAAGGCCATCTCTCTCAGAAACCATTCAGATCCCCGCCCAAAAACCTTATATATTCTTGTTTCTTATGATATGAGGCATTCATTGACACTAACCTGGGGGTCCCCCAGGATGTGCCGGAGTAGTGCTCCACCCCTTCATTTCATTTTAGACCCAATATCTTGGAAACCTTATAGATCCCCACCTCTAACAATATATATTGATGTTCCTTATGATAAGACACATTCATTGACGTCAACCTGGAGGTCTTCCAGGTCAAGCAAGGGCCTTGCCCCACCCCACCACTTCACAAAAGGCTATATATCTCAGAAACTGTTAAGAGCCCCACCCCTAAACCATATGTAATTATCTTCTTTGTGATAAGACACATTCAAATAACACTAGCTTGGGAGTCATCCGGTCTGCCTGGGTCATGCCCCACTGCTTTACTTCATTAAAAGCCATATATATCAGAAATCATTCAGATCCCCACCCATAAACTCGTATTTCAGTAAAAAACCATTCAAATCCCCACCCCATAATCATATATGTTCTTGTTCCTTATCAATAGCACACCCACTTGGGGTCGCAGGGGCCATTCCTCTCCTCTCCACGTCATAGAAGGGCCTCATATATCAGAAACCTCAGATTCCCACCCATAAACCATATATATATTCTTGGTCCTTATAGGGACAACAATCTTGGGCTTTCCTGGGATCAACAGGACATGCCCCAACCCCTCCACCGCTTAAGAGGCCTTATAACTCCGGTATACAGATCCCCACTGCTACACCATATATATTCTTATTCCTTATGATGAGACGCATTTAGTGATACCGAACAGGGCTCCATTGGGTCCATGCCCTACACCCTCTACTTAATAAAAGGCCTAATGTTTAAGATACTGAGTCCATATGGATGCTCATTTGGATATAGGGGTTCATTTGGGAGACATAATTGGTAGATTAAAATGGTATCATGTTAAAATACATGGCTGTCATTGGGCAGTGCCCACCTGAGCTCTGGTGAGCATAGTGGCCCATGGGCCTCTTGTTAATTATTTGGACCCCATTTTGATTTATATCAGTCTTTGAATCGACTGCCTATTCGAAATTCGCAAAATTGCAGTATGTTTCCTCTGGCTTTCTTTGCCGGATCATTACAGGGTCACTGATGAGGCTTTATTAGCCGAAACTACTTAGTATGACCCATCTTCTTTCTTATGAATATTTTCATTGCTCTTAAAGGAACTCATTTTTGATTATTATTCACAGGAATGTTGCTTAGATGGGTCCCTAACAAACAGCTAAAATCATTCTGCTCTGATGAACAAGATGGCTGTCAAAACTAAAAATAGAAAAACGTTGTAAATTTGCTTCAAACGCGGACTCCTAAACCCTTGGGCCATTTTCATTCAACCTTCACAAGAATGTTGCCTAGCTGACTCGCTACCAAAATAGCTAAAATCAGAACTAAAAATAGAAAACACTTTAAACAACAACTCCTCGGGTATCCTTGAGTCAAGTTACATCCAAACTTCAATGGAATGTGGGTTAGGTGACCCTCTATGAAAATAGCTAAAAGGGTTGCACTCTGCTGAGCAAAATGCAAAATGGTCACCAGAGCTGAAAACAGAAATCAAAGCACTGAGAGTACTGAAGGGGCGATTGTCTCTGAATGTCGGTTAGGAAATAGTCATCAACTGATAATCACCATTAAATTCCAGTATTTTAAGCAAAATCAGTAGCCCTGATCAGACAGTTATGTGGCGTCTGATTAGGTATACACTCTTTGCCAATGCTCAAGTGCACGAGCACATTCCAGAATATAGTTTTTACGCAGCGCCCCGACGTCATAGGGAGGGGTCAGTGATAGTCACGCTGACAATAGCAAGCTTTATAACATAGACTGTGGGTACTCGTTAACACGCTTCATTATAAGAAAGGTATTCAGTACAATTTTAGTGGTAGAATTTTTGCGTCAAAGTTTTCAAAATTATTTATTTTTAATCTGTAAATGTGTTTTATTATCACTGATGTTGTATTCAGTTTCAAATAAAGATTTATTATAATTATTTCTTTTCTGAATACACGCATATTCCACCCGCACAACAGATGCATCATTCTGAATTAACAATATTTCATTGATAATGCTTAACCTCATATGCAACACAATCTGTGCTGGAAAAGTTACTATATTGATAACATTTTATCCAGCTGCAAACAGTGTTAGATTCATCGATGGCTTCTGATCAGAACCTACAATGTTTGTCATAGTTTTAACTCTCTCTCCTCTTCGCTTAGTCCCACCACTGCATCCCATCTCCTGAATAACACTGATCAGAAATGGAGCCCTTCAGCGATATGTTTCAACAAAAAGGGGAAGGTATAATTTGAGGACTTTTACTGGAGGACCAGAGGACTGAGGACCAAGTCCTCTAGAGGACCAGGGGTATAATTTGAGGACCAAATACAGGAGGACCAGTGCTTTAATAAGCCATATAATGGCTATGATAATTGAAGATAATTACTGTTTATTGAAAATGACACCTGTTGGTATAGTATATCATCTCATGGGCATATATATATAGAAAAAAAGGAAAAACATAAAATAAAAAATAAATAAAAGGAAAAACATGTTATTATGCTGAGGAAATTTTTCACCATAGAATTTTATGAAATATATTTTTGGCATCTTGTTACTCTGATAAAAAATGTCTAGTTGAAATTAGAATTTCTATACTTTCTATTTACTTGATATAATCAATCTGTTATTTTTGTTGATTCACAAACTGCATGATGAACAGTGGAGATCCTGATCAGACAACATCTTGCTACTTTTTTAAAAATGTTCACTTGAAATTAGAATTTCTCTACAGTAAGTACTTTCTATATATTTAATATAAGCTATCTGTTAGATTCACAAACTGCATGATGAACAGTGAAAATCCTGATCAGTTGGCTTATCTGGAGCTAAACTGTTGTTATGCTCAGAAATTTTTCACCATAGAATTATATGAAGTATCATAAGATAACATTTCCGTGTGGCATAGAGCATTCTTACATATTACCATAATGGTATTTTTCCTGATGAAAAATACTCCAAATATAGGTTGCGGATGCTTGTTAGAACCACCTAAAAGACGCATTTCATACGACTACTCACAACCAATGTTTTGGAGTAGAAATAAGAAAAATAATGTATACCCTGTAAACCCCAATTTTCGCTATATAAAGTGGGGTTAAGAGGGGTGTTCGTTACACGGACTTGTAAACATGATGACTTTTAGGATCTTGTTATTGCTCTTTTAAATATTTAGTTGAAATTAGAATTTCTCTACTTTCTATTCTACCTGTTAAATTCACAAACTGCAAGATGAACAGTGAAGATCTGATCAGATGGCTTATCTGGAGCTACACTGTTTTATGCTCAGAAATTTTTCACCATAGAATAATATCATAACGCTAACAAGTCCGAGAAATGAACACCCCCTTAAACCCCAATTTATACAGGGAAAACTGGGGTTTAGGGGGGGTATACATTATTTTCCTTATTTCTGCTCATAGACATAGGTTGTAGGTACTCGTTAGAACCGCCTCAATGAGGCTGTTCTAACGAGCACCCACAATCTATGTTTTGTGTATAAACAAGAATAATAACACAAATTTTCACCAGAAAATTGACCGTTTTGGAGATGTAAAAAAATGCATTATGACGCAAGGGTGTGTTATCGTAATGGAAATAAATTTTTGGCATCTTGTTACTCTTATTAAAAATGTTTAGTTGAAATTAGAGTTTTTCTATTTCTACATAATGATATAATCTATCTGTTAAATTCACAAACTGCAAGATGAACTTTCTGCTACAGAAATTGTGTATTATTGTTAGGACCACTTCACTGAAGCACTCTTTTAACATATTTCCTTAAACTTACAAACTGTCATAATATGGCTTACTTTTGCATCCGCAACTATTATTGACATTTATACCTTTGGCGCAAAGGATTAAGCCTTTTACTGTGCAGCTGACCTTCTCGGCTTACATGTACAGAATCTTTTGTTGGAAATAGCAGGCGCTTTAATGGAAAACAATTTTTAAACAAATATAACTTTTTTATTTTACAATTTGACAAACATGTTCTGATTTAATATAATTGTCCGTTTAAATTCCTTTAAAACGATATCAAATACGTGGAACTTTTATTTAATTAGCTGCCGGCGTTTTTATTTTCAAATTAATAACCCTTAATCCTTACTTGAATCATACAAAACTGTGGAAAAACAACGACAGTACCCTACTTTAACGGCTAAAATCTGCACTTTCTGTTAATATTATGAACAAACGCCTGTATCAGACGCAATGTGTTTACAATAGTGTGGAATTTGATGGCAATTATAATATTTCAAGATAATATTTAATAGCGGCATTTTGCGATTAAAATTTGGAGCTTATTCAGAAAAAGCTTTATCGTCTACACACGCGTGTAATCCCAAAGCGGGTCATTTTCAATCGACTGTAAAATCAACACATCTTCGCCTGGGCATCTCCTTGGAATGTAATTCAATCTAAGAATGCGGTGTCTGATCTGCATCTTATTTATTTATTTATTTATTCACGTAGTTTTTTTTTATTTCCATGTCCTGATTAGATTTTTGCACATTCTTTATACTTACTACGCAAATTTAAATAAACATTGCTAGTACGGGCCTCCGTGGCCTAGTGGATAAGAGCGCTGACGCTTAGTCATTAGGTCTCTCACCGCCGTAGGTTCGAGCCTCGCTCGGGCCACGTGTGAGACGCCAAGTTCTGCAACGGAAGGTCTGGTGGTTTTTCTCCGGGTACTCCGGTTTTCGCCCACCTCTGATTAACGATCGGCTCGATATGAGTGAAATAATCTTGAAAGGGCCGTAAAACCAAAAAAAAAAAAAAAACATTGCTAGTAATAAGATTAATGATTACATTTGTTTGTTTTGTATGTTTGTATGATTACAGCTGAAAGAAAGAAAGAAAGAAGCCCATGTGAATTCGTCACTTAATTTCTAAAAAGTTAAAAATCTATCTTTGTTATCATTTATATCTTATTTCCATTACTCAGATACAGGCTAATCTGACATTTCCTTGTTCGCACATTGTTTTGCTAGAATACCAGAGGAATGTTTGTTTTATATTACTTTTTTTCTTTTTGGTAACACTGTTTGATTATTTAAATGCTATTGTGAATTCAGTCTGGTAAATATAAAAAACGGCCCCCGCCCATAGGGGCTTGAAGAAATATATGGGCTGCATGATGCTTCCACGCAGAGCTGAATCCGGCCCGCACACTAATACTTAACTGCTTAGAGGATCTATAGGCCTGTCCAGGAACCACGGTGCGAGGCGGACCAGCCATGCTAATAAACCCTATTGGTTTCATTGGGCAACAGGGCTTGAGATGTCATTTCATCTCAATGTCGGGTAAAAGTCCCATAAAATTGGAAGCAACGTCTCCAAAATGACCTTTACAGTGTTGACGGGGACGTTAAACCTCAAATCAAAAAAAAATAAAAAAAACGTAAAGATGCCATTAATGCCTATGTTAATTGCTTTGTATTCATTATTATCATCTTGGTTGTAATGAACAACTCATTAAAAACTGCTTTATATAGAGAAAACTGGGGTTTACTGTGGTATTCATTTTATTTTATTTCTTGTCCAAAACAAAGGTTGTGTGTACTCGTTGGAGCCACCTCAATGAGGCGGTTCTAACGGGAAGGTATAATTTGAGGACTTTTACTGAAGGACCAGAGGACTGAGGACCAAGTCCTCTAGAGGACCAGGGGTATAATTTGAGGACCAAATACAGGAGGACCAGTGCTTTAATAAGCCATATAATGGCTATGATAGTTGAAGATAATTACTGTTTATTGAAAATGACACATGCTGGTATGGTATATCACCTAATGGGCATATTTACAGAAAAAAAGGAAAAAGAAATATTAAAATAAAATAAATAAAAGGAAAAACATGTTAATATGCTTAGGAAGTTTTTCACCATAGAATTTTATGAAATATATTTTTGGCATCTTGTTACTCTGATAAAATGTTTAGTTGAAATTAGAATTTCTGTACTTTCTGTAAACTTTTTTATGACATGTATTCACAAACTGCATGATGAACAGTGAAGATCTTGATCAGATGGCATCTTGTCAGTCTTTTAAAAATGTTCACTTGAAATTAGAATTTCTCTACAGTAAGTACTTTCAATATACTTATATAATCTATCTGTTAAATTCACAAACTGCATGATGAACAGTGAAGATACTGATCAGATGGTTTATCTGGAGCTACACTGTTGTTATGCTCAGAAACTTTCACCATAGAATTATATGGAATATCATTCTGTACTTTCTATAAACTTGATATTATCTTTTTTTTTTTTTGTTATTATTCGCAAACTACATGATGAACAGTGAAGATCCTGATCAGATGCCATCTTGTCAGTCTTTTAAAAATGTTCACTTGAAATTTGAATTTCTCTACAGTAAGTACTTTCGATATACTTATATAATCTATCTGTTAAATTCACAAACTGCATGATGAGCAGTGAAGATACTGATCAGATGGTATCTGGAGCTACACTGTTGTTATGCTCAGAAACTTTCACCATAGAATTATATGGAATATCATTAAGATAACATTTCCATATGACATAGAGCATTCTTACATGTTTCCATAATGATATTTTTTTTATTAATACTCCAAACATAGGTTGTGGGTGCTTGTTAGAACCACCTAAATGATGCGTCTCAAATGACTACTCACAACCTATGTTTTGGAGCAGAAATAAGAAAAATAATGTATACCCCTCTAAACCCCAGTCTCTATATAAAGTGGATTTAAGAGGGGTGTTCATTACACGGATCCGGAGTTGTAGATATGATGATTTTTGGCATCTTGTTACTCTTTTAAAAATGTTTTACTGCAATTAGAATTTCTCTACTTTCTATATGCTTGATATTATCTATCTATTAAATTCACAAACTGCAAGATGAACAGTGAAGATCATGCTCAGATGGCTTATCTGGAGCTACACTGTTTTATACTCAGAAATTTTTCACCATAGAATTATATGAAATAAATTTTTGGCATCTTGTTACTCTTTTAAATATGTTTAGTTGAAATTAGAATTTCTCTATTTTCTACATACTTGATATAATCTATATGTTAAGTTCACAAACTGCAAGATGAACTTTCTGCCTCATAAATTGTGCAGTATCGTTAGGACCACTTCACTGAGCCACACTTAACATATTTCCTTAAACTTGCAAACTGTCATTTGATAAATACCCACTGCTACTTCACTGAAGTGAGTTTAAATACCGATAATATAACTTTCAATTGCATGGACATGGTACCACATTGATGCTGATTATCTCACACAAAATTCAACAAAAGCAGCTCTGCTATACTGAAAGGTTCTTGGCAGGGGGGGGGGGGGGGGGGGTTATGGCCCTTTCAATATTATTTCACTCATATCGAGCCGATCATGATAATCAGAGGTGTACTAGAGTCTTCAGAGAAGTTTTGTTGCAAGAAAATGGTTATATTAATTAATTTAATTACCATGACTGTTGTTAATTAGAATGTTCAGCTACACTGATTTTGAAGTTCTATATTCTGATGTTTTATCAAATGCTAAGTTTTATTAAGTTATCATACTACGAGTGGCTTTCCGGAATGATTGTGCATATTAACCCATTTTTGTATCAGAAATCCCAAAACCGGTTATCAGCAAACAGTGCAGGCCCAGATCAGATGCCACATTCTGCAGTGTCTGATCAGAGCCTACACTGTTTGCAGAACGTTCAGCCATTTTCAAAATAAATTTTGAAGAACCACTAAATTTTGAAAAGGACTTGTGCTATATATAAGGTGGAAGATTTCATTCAGTACAAAATGGGTTAAAACATGAATATATTGAAGACAATAGCTGTCCGGTTTGTTACCCTTCTACCTACTAGTTTTTTAAGTGGATGTAATGAACACCCTTATAAACCACAGTTTTTACCGCGAAAAATGGGGTTTATACAGGTAAACATCATTTTCCTTATTTTTGCTGAAAAACTTATTTATATTGTGGTTGCTCATAAGAATTGCCCAATGAGGCCATTTCACTCTTCAAATATATGTTCTAAAGTGGACTACAGACGCTTACATGGAATTTGAATTGAATACAGGCAATTATGTGAGTAGGTTTTTACTCAACTTCAGAGAAAAAAATTCACATATTGAGCATCGTTGTAATGCCCACTTATTACCCCAAAAATGGGGTTAACACAGGTTCACATTGTTTTCATTAGTTTTGCTCATAAACATATACATGTACATGTATTTTCTGTGTTTGTAAGACCCGCCTAAGTCTATGTGGCAGACTGAGCACCCATAAATTATGTTTAAAAAAGTTAGAAAAAAATCATCTTAACTTTGCAACTATGCTCGTAGTATTGATTTCCTGCTCAAAACCTCTCCTTAATGGGTTCACATGAGATACACTTGTTAGAACCACCTTGGTCTAATGAGCTCACACATTCTATGCTTGCAGACGAAATGAGAAGAATGTCACCAATAAAACGGAAAATGTCAATCTTAAGTTTCTGGAAGAAACATTACAATAACACACACATGGGACAAAGTGCATTTTTTTTCAAATCTCCAAAATGGCTATTTTTTTTTTATGAAAATCTTTGATATTTTTATTATTTATACTGTCAAGACAGATTGCTGCCTCATTGAGGTGGTTCTAACTAGCACCCATGACCTACTTCTTGGAGCAGTAATAAGGAAGATAATGTTTGCCCCTGTAAACCCTAGTTTTCTCTATAAGATGTTTTTTTAGAGGTGCGTGTGTGTGTGTGTGGGGGGGGGGGGGTCATTTTGTGGACATGTTCACCTGATTGCACCTTGTCACTTGGGTGAGTTATTGAAATACCCAGAACTAAGCTCTTTTTCCCATATATTCATTTTCCTTGATTGTTACACAATAAATGGAATAAACAATAAAATAAAATAAATAAATAAATAATAAGAAATAATTAAAAATAATTTATTAAATAATTAAATAAATAAATGCTTATTAAATGTTATGGATCCTGTGTGAGTATTGCAATGGAAGGTCACGTTTTTTCACTTTTCAGCTCAACATAAGAAAATTGATAATAAAAGGCCCAATTTTAAAGAATTTGGTACCGGAAACCCCAAAATGGGTCCATTGGCAAACAGTGTAGGCCCAGATCAGACACCGCAGAACGTGGCATCTGATCAGGGCCTACACTATTTGCAAAAAGTTCAGCTATTTTCTGAAGATAATACAACCTGTCACCCCTACATTTCAAAATGGATTCCTGCCATATATGAAGAGGAAGATTCCATTTGATACCCAAAATAATTAGATAAAAATGCTTCTGGTAACAACACATTTTAAGAATGAAGACTTTCAATCATTTGCAAAATTTCAACCTAATCATAGGCTTACAGCCATTGGTTATAATGTGTAATTTTGCCCCACCTACAATTGGATAAGCCCCACCTACAAATAACCATTAAACTGCCAATCACAACTATTTCAATATCATGCCTTTTTCTTTACTTCTCAAAGAAAATCTTGTTTATCATTTTTCATATATGAGTCCAATGGAAATGTTGTTCTAAGAAAAAAATTTGAATGCCATTATTCTGCTTCAGATTAAAAGTTTTTTTTCCATATACAGCTCTGAATGTAATACTTGGAAGTCTGCTATATATATGAATATATTTCCTAACATTAGCTAATTAAAGATGGTCTGAACTTGCATGTAATGTGTCTCTGTGGCAAAAAAATAGGTGAATAAATTGAATAAATAAGTCAGCAGGACAAATTAATTTGGCCAAATTGTCCAAAAAAAAAATAATAAACAAATAACTGTTTTTTTGTGTGTGTTTATTTCCTACTAGTAGAGATTAGAACAGAACATATTTTTTTATAAGAGAAACAAGATGCCTAAAATATATTTCATTTACTGCCGGGGTTGGCAACATTCTTTTCTTTTGTGAAGATTGATCATGAAATCTTTTCTTCGGTCATTCCCTCCCTTCCGCTGAGTCAAGAAGGGCAGTTGTCAGTTTCTAGCGAAAGAATGTGCACTGTACTGGTTAACCCCTTACGTATACGCCTGCCCAGGAAAAGTGTGGATAGGTAAACTGACCGGCTCATAAAATGACCTAAAATATTGTTGACTGGGCCATAAAACTCCAATACAAACAAACAATATTTAATTTATTTATATGCTGGAAAATTGCCTTATGGCATGTTTTCCTTTCATTTATTCTTTTTTCACCAATACCGCTAAACAAGACAATCCCTACATTTGCAAACAGTGAAGCTCCAGATAAACCATCTGATAAGTATCTTCACTGTTCATCATGCAGTTTGTGAATTTAACAAATATATTATATAAGTATATGGGAACTTGCAGGGCTCGAGAAACTGAATAATCCAAATCGGTCCAGCCAGATTTCGCCAAAAAAATACGGAAATTGCCGATCGGTTTCGGTAATTTCCGTAAACTCAGTTGGCGATTTTCAATTTCAAAATGTGTTATTAGCGTAACGAATGACATACC
Organism: Lucinisca nassula; assembly: GCA_963580285.1. Classification (NCBI taxonomy): domain Eukaryota; kingdom Metazoa; phylum Mollusca; class Bivalvia; order Lucinida; family Lucinidae; genus Lucinisca; species Lucinisca nassula. The sequence goes on from OY757016.1 coordinate 55,607,557, forward strand.
GATGTTGCTCTTACACTTGTCAACGGATATGAGCACCAGTATCTCGATTATAAACAACAATTATTGCTCACATCGTTCAGATTTCATCTACTTTCATTTTCTACGCCAGATTTCATCTACCTTCATTTTCCCAATATCCGGGTCACTCAGAACCTGAAGACCGCTAAAGGGAAACAACCGACTTGGGGCAGTAAAAGACCACTTCGATGGTCACTATATTTTTTCCCCCTTTTTAAAACCTTTAAAATATTTCTCTTATTTCACGCATTTTATTTTGCCCAAATTGCTTTGTTTACAAATGGCGACAACGTGCAGCAACGTGGTCGGAAAATGACGTCATACGGTTTCCGTTTACACAATACACATTAATGCAGTCAAGGACGTCAGCAACACACCTGTTTTAAGTGATTGATTTTAATAGAGTGATTTCTAAAAAAAATCGTTTTGAACGGGTTAAAAAATCGAAAAACATTTCTTTACTCTCGAAACAAAACATGGCCGAACGAGAGTCATTGAAAATCTTACATGGCCGAACCGTGTTTAAAATAATATAAATACATATTTCACGATTACACAAGCCTGAAACAAATCGCTTTGTCTACAAATGACGTAGTTTATGTTATTGGTTTCAATGGAGCGTATTCTTAAATAAAAATATCGTTTAGAATGGGTGAAATAAAGCATTTTCCCTTGAAGGCATAACACGCAATGTTCAGACATGACAGGTGTGTATTGAAAATTGCGCCCTGTGAAAAAAAAATATATATATTCAAATACCGGTTCTATAGTAAGCCATGAATTAATGCCGCCCCCGCCCATACGGGCTTGAAGAAATATATGGGCTGCACGATGCTTCCAAGCAGAGCTGAATCCGGCCCGCACACTAGTACTGGTAAACCGCTTAGAGGATCTAAGCCTGTCTAGGAACCGCGGTGCGAGGTGGACCGTCCATGCTAATAAACCCTATTGGTTTCATTGGGCGACAGGGCTTGAGATGTCATTTCATCTCAATGTCGGGTAAAAGTCCCACAAAATTGGAAGCAACGTCTCCAAAATGACCTATACAGTGTTGACGGGGACGTTAAACCTCAAATCAAACAAAACAAACAAACCATGAATTAATGACTTGTCTAAACAAACTAGCGTATGTCCTGCATTTATTGACCTTATTTTCTCACCTTGCCAGCTTGCCGATAACGCCTCAGGCCAGTTTTCACGGATTAATAATTTTGACACACAGGGCAAATTGCGCTCACCCAAGTGGACAGATCAGATTACATGATTTTGACACGTGGATCAAATTTCGCTGTGATAAGATCAAAGACCCCGACGTGGACTTGTCCGATTTTCACCTAGTTAGATAATGAACCAGTCTAACACCTTGCGCTTCAGGCATTTTTGTGTACTTGCTTGGATTGTCAATGGAAAAAAGGTCAGTTTGTTTTTACAAAATAACGGCTTGGCGAAAATTTTCGAACCGATTTTTTTGAAAATTTTAATAAATTATGGACCGATTTTTTAGTCTTCTTTTCAGTTTAAATCGGTTCGGTAAGCCCAAAATCGGTCCAGGACCGGGAAACCGGCATTTTCTCGAGCCCTGATGGGAAGTACTTACTGTAGAGAAATTCTAATTTCAAGTGAACAATTTTAAAAGACAGACAAGATGCCATCTGATCAGGATCTTCACTGTTAATCATGCAGTTTGTGAATAAAAAAAAAAGAAGATAATATCAAGTTTATAGAAAGTACAAAAATTCTAATTTCAACTAAACATTTTTATCAGAGTAACAAGATGCAAAAAATATATTTCATAAAATTCTATGGTGAAAAATTCCTGAGCATAATAACATGTTTCCTTTTATTTATTCTATTTGAATATTTCTTTTTTCTGTATATATGCCCATGAGGTGATATACCATACCAGCAGGTGTCATTTTCAATAAACAGTAATTATCTTCAATTATCATAGCCATTATATGGCTTATTAAAGCACTGGTCCTCCTGTATTTGGTCCTCAAATTATACCCCTGGTCCTCTAGAGGACTTGGTCCCTCAGTCCTCTGGTCCTCCAGTAAAAGTCCTCAAATTATACCTTCCCGGTTCTAACTATGTTTTAAGTATTGATGAGTTTACTTTGACGAATTAATTGTTTTTGAGATATCAAAAATGCACTATGCCGCATGGATGTATTATCGTAATGTGATTATTATTATTATTATTATTAGTATAGTAGTAGTAGTAGTAGTAGTAGTAGTAGTAGTAGTAGTAATATTATTATTATTCTATTCATTTATGTATAATCTAATGATTATTAGAAAAGTTTCTTATTTATTTATTTATTTATTTCAACTGTTAAATGATTTAAGATAAGGTGTGTACCCTTTTTCTGGTGTTCTTGCCATGATGCTGCGAAAAAGAATATGCATGTAAACCAAACTTTATACAAAACAGTCAGATAATCAGGAATCAGTATGATTTTACACAAAAACATATGTAGAAAGTACTTGAAAGAACCATATCAGTTTGGCGGTTCTGTGCCCATATATTTTTTCAGCTCACTCAGGGGGGAAACATCACTGAAGACAATTATCGCTTTTTATGACACACGTAATGTGTATTGTATACCGGCTACTGACCGTCAGGAAGCCTGACGATTAATGGACACGCGCGCAATGTATACTGTATTACCGTCTTTCCGGAGAGATTAAAATTTAATGACTTTATTCATATGCATTAAGTTCTAAGCAGAATCGGTACTATTAAGATAATGAGATATCTATTATAATATTATTATTATTTTTATTATTATTATTTTTATATCTTGGATCCAAAATACATGTTTGTTTTGTTTGTTTGATTTGAGGTTTAATGACCCCGTCAACACTGTATAGGTCATTTTGGAGACATTGCTTCCAATTTTGTGGGACTTTAACCCGACAATGAGATGAAATGATATCTCAAACCCTGTCGCCCAATGAAACCAATAGGGTTTATAAGCATGGACGGTCCGACTCACACCGCTTTGCCTGGGCAGGCTTAGATCCTCTAAGCGGTTTACGAGTACTGGTGTGCGGTCGGTTTCAGCTCTGCGCGGACGCATCATGCAGCCCATCTATTTCTTCAAGCCCCGATGAGCGGGGCCGTGAAATATACATGTATACGGGAAGGTATAAAACCCGGGAGTAACGGCCGGGAGCCGGGAGTAAAATCCGGGAGTACATTTTGACAGTCGAATAAAGGTACTAAACATTCATATATCTGGATGAAATTTGGACCAAAAGTAGAATATAGACTCCTCTTAAAAATGCATATAAGTTTCAACATTATTATCAAGTACTTTTCAAGATATGAACCGAAATATACGACCATGTCACAAAATTTTCGCCCGGGAGTAACTTTTGCGGTATTGACGATGTCAAGCATTTTGCAAAATATGTTCAGTCTGGGGTTTCTACAAGAATTACTTTATGTCTTATCAATTAAAAACATATCGGAGATGAGAAAAATGCAAAAATAAAGTTATTTCATCGCTCCGACTAGTAAATAATCGACCCGGGAGTGGGCCGGGAGTAATTTCTGGGTTGAAATCGGCGTTTATTTACCTTATTCTCGGCCTTATTGCTTATATCACATACATTGCATTTCTTAAACGTTTGTCAGAAACAAAGCTGAGATTCAGTATGGAGTACAAGTATTTATTTACTTGTCATATTGGGACTCGACACACATCCAAACCCCAACCATCTCACGCCCTGCTCCTGAGGTGTTTGACTATGTGACCCGGGAATTTATTTTTGGCGTTATTTGTTTTATGGGCGTATAGTGTAGAAAAAATGACACAAATTACACCTGCAGCCTGATCAGTGCCTTTGTTATAAGCTGTCAGGGTAGTACGACTACGTTTAATAAATACAATGTATGTGACATAGGCAATAATGCAAATAAACGCCGATTTCAACCCAGAAATTACTTCCGGCCTACTCCCGGTTCAATTACTTACTTCACGGAGGGAAGAAATAACTTTATTTTTGTATTTTTCTAATCTTTGGTATGTTTTTAATCGATAATACATCAGTCTATTCTTGTAGCAATCCCAGACTGAACATATTTTGCAAAATGCTTGACATCGTCAATACCGCAAAAGCTACTCCCGGGCGAAAATTTTGCGACATGGTCATATATTTCGGTTTATATATTGAAAAGTACTCAATTATAAATATAAAACTTATATGCATTTTAAAGAGTAGTCTATATTCTACTTTTGATCCAAATTTTATCCAGATATGTGAATGTTTAATACCTTTATTCGATTGTCAAAATTTACTCCCGGATTTTACTCCCGGATCCCGGCTGTTACTCCCGGGTTTTATACTTTCCCCATGTATACTGGGTCCAAGTTACGAGAATACATCCGTTTGACATAGTACCTTCTTATAGGTTTTTGCTGGAACTGTTGCTTTGAAAATAATTTTAATTGCTTCAACAGACAAATACATATTATCCAAGATTTGCTAGAGCCGTTCTATAGAGTACCCACAACCAATGTCTTGTACAGAAGAAAAGGTTTGGGATGATTGCTGGAAACGCTTCATTGCCAACATAGTCTTTATTTTGCCCCCTCCCCTCCCCTCCCCCCCCCCCCCCCCCCCCCCAAATCAACACTGTATAGGTGATTTTGGAGACGTTGCTTCCAATTTTGTGGGACTTTTACCCGACATTGAAATGAAATGACATCTCAAGCCCTGCCACCTAATTACACTAATATGGTTTATATGCATGAACGATCCAACTCGCATAGATAGATAGATAGATAGATAGATAGATAGATAGATAGATAGATAGATAGATAGATAGATAGATAGATAGATAGATTTGTTTGTTGGTTTGATTTGAGGCTTAACGTCCCCGTCAACACTGTAAAGGTCATTTTGGAGACGTTTCTTTCAATTTTGTGGGACTTTTACCCGACATTGAGATGAAATGAGATAGATAGATAGATAGATAGATAGATAGATAGATAGATAGATAGATAGATAGATAGATAGATAGATAGATAGATATATTTGTTTGTTGGTTTGATTTGAGGTTTAACATCCCCGTCAACACTGTAAAGGTCATTTTGGAGACGGTGCTTCCAATTTTGTGGGACTTTTACCCAACATTGAGATGAAATGACATCCAAAGCCCCGTCGCCCAATGAAACCAATAGGGTTTATTAGTATGGACGGTCCGCCTCGCACCGCGGTTCCTGGACAGGCTTAGATCCTCTAAGCGATTTACCAGTACTAGTGTGCGGGCCGGATTCAGCTCTGCGTGGAAGCATCATGCAGATCGATAGATAGATAGATAGATAGATAGATAGATAGATAGATAGATAGATAGATAGATAGATAGATAGATTATTGTGTCAATGAAGATCTGCCCGCATGAAACTCAGTAATTTCTTTAAAATGTGCCACCAGTAATATGTCTAGGAAAACCTTTTACTTTCTAAATCTTCAGAAACGCTTTGTCTTTATTATGCCCCCAACTTTGAAAAAGTTGAAGGGGCATATTGCTTCTGGTTTCGTTCGTCCGTTCGTCCGTCCGTCCGTTACGCTTTTGATGCATAGCATAACTAAAGAACCGTGTATGCTAGGGTTTTGAAATTTCATATATGGATTCCTCATGGAAAATTAGCTGACGCGTATTTTTTTTCTAGTCCGGATTATGCCCCCTTCAAGAGTTATTGCCCTTTGAATTTTTTTAATAAAATCTTGTCAGCAAGATATCTCAAAACCTATTGGAGCTAGAGCCTTGGTGATTATATTGGTGGTGATGAGTAGATGCATAGCATTACTTTAGAACCGTGTATTCTAGGGTTTTGAAATTTCATATATGGATTCCTCATAGAAAATTAGCTGACGCGTATTTTTTTTCTTGTCCGGATTATGCCCCTTTTAAGAGTTATTGCCCTTTGAAATTTTTTTAATAAAATTTTGTCAGCAAGATTTCTCAAAAACTATTGGGGCTAGAGCCTTGAAAGTTGGTGAATATATTGGTGGTGATGAGTAGATGAATTGATTAACTTTTGACGAAATTCCGAAAAATACTTTGTGAGTTATGGCCCTTTGCCATTTTGGTAATTTGTGCCCATTGTAATGTATGCTAAAAGTGATGCATAGCATATCTTTAGGACCGTGTATGCTAGGGTTTTGAAATTTCATATATGGATTCCTCATGGAAAATTAGCTGCCGCGTATTTTTTTTTTCTCGTCCGGATTATGCCCCTTTTAAGAGTTATTGCCCTTTGAAATTTTTTTCATAAAATCTTGTCAGAAAGATATCTCAAAAACTATTGGAGCTAGAGCCTTGAAAGTTGGTGAATAGATTGGTGGTGATGAGTAGATGAACTGATTAACTTATGGCACAATTCCGAAAAATACTTTGTGAGTTATGGCCCTTTGTCATTTTGGTAATTTGTGAAAAACTTTGTCATCGTTCTAGCGCCTACATTTCTTCACCAATTTCAATATAACTTCACACAAATGTTCTTTATAAAAAAATCTCGAGCGAGTTCGACTTTCAAGGTCATGACCTCAAGGTCAAGGTCACTGTCGCTATTTTTAGAAAAACTTTGTCATCGCTCTAGCGCCTACATTTCTTCACAAATTTCAATATAACTTCACACAAATGTTCCTTATAAAAAATCTCGAGCGAGTTCGACTTCAAAGTCACATGACCTCAAGGTCAAGGTCACTGTGGCTATTTTTAGAAAAACTTTGTCATCGCTCTAGCGCCTTCATTTCTTCACCAATTTCAATCTAACTTCACACAAATGTTTCTTATGACAATATCTCAGCGAGTTAGTTTGTTTTAGCCCCTGCAGACAAAGCCGCTAACAACGTCGTCGTTGTGTGACGGCTCCACTATGTTAACACGCTTAAGCAGGAGCTTGGTGGTACTAAGGCCTATGAACTTCAGCCTTTAGCTGAACAGAGAGCTATAGTAGATAAACATGTTTGTCTTTCAGCCACCAAGTTTGCTGTGTGTGTTAACGAGGGCCAAGACAAGCTTCCTACGCTATACTGGTTACCAAAACTTCATAAAAAAAACCTTACAAAGCACGGTTTATTGCAAATTCTAGCTCTTGCACTACCACTGAACTTTCTAAATTATTAACTTCCTGTCTTACTGCTATTAAAACGCATGTAATTAAATATTGTGATAAAGTCTTTGAAAGATCAGGAAGAAATCTGTTTTGGTCCATAAAAAATTCGAATGAGGTTTTAAAGATTGGGTACAACATGGATATTATACGACAGACTGCATGCATGGTAGTTAACCCAATCACGGTTGGCAACTTTGCTTCCCTCTTTAATTGCACGCCGGTGGGTCAGGCCTCAGATTCTATGACGGCTCCAACGTAAAGGCTTATTGAGAATTAGAGAGATCTAATTCAAGGTAATGTTGGTTGGTGCCTGATGCTCTGTCTCTGGTCGGGCTCATCGGAGTCTAACTGTTGGTTTTCTTTTGCTCCAGCATTTCAGTGGTTTCTTGCTGTCGAGTCCTCACCGTTGTCTCACCTCTGTGGTTCTTTGATTTTTGTGTTCACGGAGATGTTGCACTGATGAGTTAGGAGGCCTTCATGCGGACTGAACAAATTATTTGTCTAAATCGCGACGGAAGTAAGGGCGAGGATTGTGGCCACGTAAAATCGATTTAAGCCCCCCAGTGGAAATCTTCCACTGACCGTTCCAAGGCGGCTCTTCTGTGGCGATTTATTTATGTTGTTGTTTGTTACTTACTGTGTGTGTCGCTTGTGTCTTTTGGTTTTGGATGGCCATATGGCCATTTTGTGGGAAAGTAACTGTCCTTATGGCCTTCCTTTGTTTGGGTTTCCATTATGGTCTGGTCGCTTAATGTTTGTATTTCTTTCCCTTTGGTGTCTTTTATGGGTGGAGTAAGTTAATTGTATCAATTCCTGATCTTTGTTTTACTTCTACTTTAAATAAATTGAAATCTAGACATTTTCGTGCTTCTAGTCTGTCTACCTACGATTTTTCCACTCTTTACACTACACTTCCGCATAATCTTATAAAAGTAAAGCTTAATGATTTAATTGAATGGGCTTTTCACAGAGAAGATTCTCTCTATCTTGCATGTAATGTCAGAAATGCATTTTTCACTTCTAAAGAGCATAAGAATTATACACTTTGGTCATGTCAGAAAGTGTGTGATGCCCTCACCTTTCTACTTGACAATATTTATATTAGATTCGGTACTAAGTTATTTAGACAAATTGTGGGTATTCCGGTGGGTACTAATTGCGCACCTCTTGTGGCTGATCTGTTCTTGTATTGTTATGAAAGAGACTTCATTTTGTCGCTTTCCATTGATAACCAATCTGAAATTATTGAAGCTTTTAGCTCTACTTCTAGATATTTAGATGATTTATTAAATATTGATAATACCTATTTTGATGGTTTGATCAGTCAGATTTACCCCCTAGAACTTCAGTTAAATAAAGCAAATTCTTCTGATACCGAGGCCCCGTTTTTGGATTTACATCTATCTATTGTAGATGGATTTGTTTCGTGCAAAATTTATGATAAACGCGATGACTTTGATTTTGAGATTGTAAATTTTCCTTTTTAGCTCACCTGTCACGTAGTGACAAGGTGAGCTTTTGTGATCACTTTTTGTCCGTCGTGCGTCCGTGCGTGCGTCCGTCCGTCCGTGCGTCAGTGCGTCCGTAAACAATTTCAAATAAGTATATCTCTAATACCCCATGGTCAATCTTGATCAAATTTCATGAGAAGTATCATCGGGTAGGGGGAAAGGCTGCATAAGGTTTTTGGGCTGATCAGATTGGAATTCTGGTTGCCATGGCAACATATAGCTCCCATAGACTTACAATGGGAAAAAAATCAAAATATCTTCTTCTCTGAAACCACAGGGCCCAGAGCTTAGATATTTAGCATGTATTAACGGCCAGTGGTCACCTACATAATTCCTGCCAAACATGCCCCTGGGTTCCAAATGGGCGACGCCCCGGGGCCCCTTCGCTCCCATAGACTCATAATGGAACAAAAAGCTTCAAAGATCTTCTTCTCTGAAACCACAGGGCCCAGAGCTTAGATATTTAGCATGTAGCAATGGCAAGTGGTCACCAACATAATTCTTGCCAATCATGCCCCTGGGGTCCAAACGGGCCACGCCCTGGGGCCCTTTAGCTCCTATAGACTCATAATGGAAAACAAGCTTAAAAAATCTTCTTCTCTGAAACCACAGGGCCCAGAGCTGAGATATTTGGCATGTAGCAACAGAAAGTGATGACCTACATAATTCCTGCCAATCATGCCCCTGGGGTCCAAATTGGCCACATCCCGGGGCCCCTTAGCTCCCAAAGACTCATAATGAAAAAAAAAAAGCTTCAAAAATCTTCTTCTCAGAAACCACAGGGTCCAGAGCTTAGATATTTAGCAGGTAGCAACTGCAAGTGGTCACCTATATAATTCCTGCCAATCATGCCCCTGGGGTCCAAACGGGCCACGCCCCAGGGCCCTTTAGCTCCTATAGACTCATTATGGAAAAAAGCTTCAAAAATCTTCTTCCCTGAAACCACAGGGCCCAGAGCTGAGGTATTTGGCATGTAGCGACCACAAGTGGTCACCTACATAAATCCCGCCAATCATCCCCCTATGGTCCAAATGGGCCACGCCCCGGGGCCCCTTAGCTCACATATACTCATAATGGAAAAAAAGCTTCAAAAATCTTCTTCTCTGAAACCACAGGGCCCAGAGCTGAGGTATTTGGCATGTAGCGACCACAAGTGGCACCTACATAAATCCCGCCAATCATCCCCCTAGGGTCCAAATGGGCCACGCCCTGGGGCCCCTTAGCTCACATAGACTCATTATGGAAAAAAAACTTCAAAAATCTTCTTCTCTGAAACCACAGGGCCCAGAGCTTAGATATTTAGCATGTAGCAACAGCCAGTGGTCACCTACATAATTCCTGCCAATCATGCCCTGGGTTCCAAATGGGCGACGCCCGGGGCCCCTTCGCTCCCATAGACTCATAATGGAACAAAAAGCTTCAAAAATCTTCTTCTCGGAAACCACAGGGCCCAGAGCTTAGATATTTAGCATGTAGCAACGGCAAGTGGTCACCTACATAATTCCTGCCAATCATGCCCCTGGGGTCCAAACGGGCCAATCTTCAAAAATCTTCTTCTCTCAAACCATAAGTCCCAGAGCTTAGGTATTTAGCATGTAGCAATGTCGAGTGGTCACCTACATGAATCCTGCAAATCATGCCCCTGGGGTCCAAATCCTGTGGCCCCTTAGCTCCAACAAACTTATAATGGAAAAAGCTTCAAACATCTTCTTTGAAACCATGAAGTACAGACCTTAGATATTTAGTATATAGCAACACAAAATGGTCGCCTACATAAATCCTGCCAACGTGCCCTTTGGGTCAAAATTGGCCAAGCCCCAGGGCTCATTAGCTTCTATAGACTTATACTGGAAAAACTTAAAAAAATCTTTTTTCCAAAACCATAAGGCACAGATTTTGTTTGATTTGAGGTTTAACATCCCTGACAACACTGTATAGGTCATTTTGGAGATGTCAGTCTCTTCCAATTTTGTGGAACTTTTACCAGACATTGAGATGAAATTACATCTCAAGCCCTGTGGCCCAATGAAACCAGTAGGGTTTATAAGCATGGACACCGCTTTGCCTGAGCTTAGATCTTTAGTATTTAACAATGTCAAGTGGTCTCCTACACTAATGATTTTCTGGTACACAGGTGAGCGATATAGGGCCATTGGGCCCTCTTGTTTGGATGGTGATGTTCCTCGTGCGGCATCCTATGGCGTTTATATTTCGCAATTAATTCGATTTGCAAGAGTGTGTAGTCATGTAACTGACTTCAACACTCGTAATAAATTATTAACGGCTAAACTCCTTAATCAGGGTTATCGATACCATAAACTACGCAAAGCCTTTTCAAAATTTTATAGACGCCATTCTGATTTAATTTCAAAATTCAATATTGGACTTAAATCTCTTCTGCAACAAGGTCTATCGGAACCCGAATTTTATGGTGACTTAGTATATAATTTCAGAAAAGTATATAACCGCAATGAGTTCAGCACCCAATTTCGTAAAATCATTCTTCGATATAAAAAGATTGGGTACAACATGGATATTATACGACAGACTGCATGCATGGTAGTTAACCCAATCACGGTTGGCAACTTTGCTTCCCTCTTTAATTGCACGCCGGTGGGTCAGGCCTCAGATTCTATGACAGCTCCAACGTAAAGGCTTATTGAAAATTAGAGAGATAATGTTGGTTGGTGCCTGATGCTCTGTCTCTGGTCGGGCTCATCGGAGTCTAACTGTTGGTTTTCTTTTGCTTCAGCATTTCAGCTGTCGAGTCCTCACCGTTGTCTCACCTCTGTGGTTCTTTGATTTTTGTGTTCACGGAGATGTTGCACTGATGAGTTAGGAGGCCTTCATGCGGACTGAACAAATTATTTGTCTAAATCGCGACGGAAGTAAGGGCGAGGATTGTGGCCACGTAAAATCGATTTAAGCCCCCCAGTGGAAATCTTCCACTGACCGTTCCAAGGCGGCTCTTCTGTGGCGATTTATTTATGTTGTTGTTTGTTACTTACTGTGTGTATCACTTGTGTCTTTTGGTTTTGGATGGCCATATGGCCATTTTGTGGGAAAGTAACTGTCCTTATGGCCTTCCTTTGTTTAGGTTTCCATTATGGTCTGGTCGCTTAATGTTTGTATTTCTTTCCCTTTGGTGTCTTTTATGGGTGGAGTAAGTTAATTGTATCAATTCCTGATCTTTGTTTTACTTCTACTTCGACTTTCAAGGTCATGACCTCAAGATCAAGGTCACTGTGGCTATTTTTAGAAAAACTTTGTCATCGCTCTAGCGCCTACATTTCTTCACCAATTTCAATATAACTTCACACAAATGTTCCTTATAAAAAATCTCGAGCGAGTTAGACTTCAAAGTCATGACCTCAAGGTCAAGGTCACTGTGGCAATTTTTAGAAAAACTTTGTCATCGCTCTAGTGCCTACATTTCTTCACCAATTTCAATATAACTTCACACAAATGTTTCTTATGACAATATCTCAGCGAGTTCGACTTTCAAGGTCATGACCTCAAGGTCAAGGTCACTGTGGCTATTTTAAGAAAAACTTTGTCATCACTCTAGCGCCTACATTTCTTCACTGATTTCAATATAACTTCAAACAAATGTGCCTTATGACAATATCTTGAGCGAGGTCGACTTTCAAGGTCATGACCTCAAGGTCAAGGTCACTGTGGCTATTTTTAGAAAAACATTGTCATTGCTCTAGCGCCTACATTTCTTCACTGATTTCAATATAACTTCACACAAATGTTCCTTATGACAATATCTCAAGTGTGTTTGACTTTCAGGGTCATGACCTCAAGGTCAAGGTCACTGTAGCTATTTTTAGAAAAAAAAATTGTCATCGCTCTAGCGCCTACATTTCTTCACCGATTTCAATATAACTTCACACAAATGTTCCTTATGACAATATCTCTAGCGAGTTCCACTTTCAAGGTCAAGGTCACTGTGGCTATTTTTAGAAAAACTTTGTCAGTCAATGCTCTAGCGCTTACATTTCTTCACCGATTTCAATATAACTTCACACAAATGTTCCTTATGACAATATCTCAAGCCATTTCAACTCTCAAGGTCAAGGTCACAATGGCTATTTTTAGAAAAACTTTGCTATCGCTCCAGCGCCTACATTTCTTCACCGATTTTAATATCACTTCACACAAATGATCCTGATGACAATACCTCGAAAGAGTTCGACTTTCAAGGTCAAGGTCACTGTGGCTATTTTTAGAAAAACTTTTTCATTGCTCTAGCGCTTACATTTTTTCACCAATTTCAAAATCGATTCACACAAATGTTCCTTATGACAATATCTGTAGCGAGTTCCACTTTCAAGGTCAAGGACACTGTGGCTATTTTTAGAAAAACTTTGTCAATGCTCTAGCGCTTACATTTCTTCACCAATTTCAATATAATTTCACACAAATGTTCCTTAAGATAATATCTCGAGCGATTTCGACTTTCAAGGTCAAGGTCACTGTGGCTATTTTTTGAAAAAAAAACTGTCATCGCCCTAGCGACTACATTTCTTCACTGATTTCAATATAACTTCACACAAATGTTCTTATGATAATACCTCGAGTGAGTTTGACTTTCAAGGTCAAAGTCACTGTGGCTATTTTTAGAAAAACTTTGACATGGCTCTAGCGCTTACATTTCTTCACCGATTTCAGTATAACTTCACACAAATGTTCCTTATGACAATATCTCGAACTATTTCGACTTTCAAGGTCAAGGTCACTGGGGCTATTTTTAGAAAATCTTGTCATCGCTCTAGTGCCTACATTTATTGATGGATGTTAATAGAACTTCACACAAATGTTTCTTATGGTAATATCTCGAGGTGCTTTGACTTTCAATGTCATGACCTCAAGGTCAAGGTCACTATGGCTATTTTTATAAAAACTTTGTCATTGCTCTACCGCCTACATTTATGATTTTAATCTAACTTCACACAAAAGATGCTTATGATAATATCTTGAGCAAGATCTACTTCGCGGCCATGGCCTCAAGTCAAGTCCCTATGACTATTTTTAGAGAAATATTGTCATCACTCTAGAACCTACATTTATGGATGGATTTTTAAACAAACTTTACACAAATGTTGCATATGATAATATCTCAAGCAAGTTGGACTTTTGCCATTTCAGTGTTTTCCACACACGAAGTTGTCTTGTGCGAGGGGATTTGTATCGCATGCGATGCCTTGTTTTTTTTTTTTTTAATAAAATCTTGTCAGCAAGTCCGTATCTTGAGAACTATTAGAGCTTCATTAATCATTCTTGGTACAAACTTGCATCCAGGCATTGCAACTTCAACGCAAGCATCCATATCTGACATTGACCTATATTTCATGGTTCACTGACTTCGTGAATTATTGCGACCACCCTGACTTTCTGTCTAATGTAAGAGTCCATTTCTCAAGATCTATTAGAGCTTCATTAATTGTATTTGGTACAAGCTTGCATTTAGGAATTGAAACTTCAATGCAAGTATCCATTTCTGACCTTGACCTACATTTTATGGTTCACTGACTTTGTAAAATAGTGTGACAACCCTAACTTTCACCCTGATGTAAGAGTCTGTTTTTAAGAGTTACTTGGTACATGCTTGCAACTAGGAGTGAAATTTTTATGCAGGCATCCATGTTTGACCTTGACCTAGATTTCATGGTTTGGTGACTTTGCGCCCCCACAGGCGCGACATAGCCTTCGGGGGAATTCTTGTTGTATGTTTTGGAGTCTTTAACAATATTTGTTGAATATTTTGCCAGCTAAGGTCAAGCAAAGGTTCTAGTTCAGTAATTTTTGCGTACAACTCGATATGACAACAATAGCATTCTATGTAAAACAAATTAAATTAAAAAAAAATGTTGTAAATAATTATATTATCTAAATGCACGGCCAGCATTGTGGCCCAAAACAACAACAACAACAACAAAAGTAATATTCAGCATTTCAGCAGCCTCACCGAGGCGGTTGGTTCTAACTAGTACCCACAACCTATGTCTTGGTGCAGAAATAAAGAAAATAATGTATACCACCGAAGCCCCACTTTTCTCTATATAAGTGGGGGTTAGAGGGTTTTCATTACACGGACTTGCTATCGTGATGATAAATCGGTGATTATTTAAGCAAGAAGTGTAATCTCGGGTGAGACCCGGCGTCTTAATTGTTCATTTTAGATTAATTATTCTAGGTATATGATATTACGTTTTAAATACAACTACAGGTCAAGTTGCCACTTACTGTGACTACTGTGTTAAACAGCGCGCTCACGATACTTGGTAATAATTCGATTATCGACAGGTAGTCGGAAGTGTGCTTACTCAATGTATTGATCGATTAACAATCCATCATATACGATTATATTGACGAGCGTCATCTACCTGAGCAAAAAGAAAGAAAGAGCGCATATTTATCGTCAAAGATGTATCGTCAGTTAAGAAAAAAAGAAAGATTTACTCGTTTTGCACGAAAAAAATAAGGAAGAGAAACATATAAACTAGCTAACAGACATTTGCAACACAGGCCGCCACAATTACCTCTTCACGGGAAAGAGAATAATAAAGTATACTTATTGCTTGTTGCTTGATTAAAATATAGACTGTTGGACCTCATTAGAATCGCCTCTACGAGGCGTTCTTACGTGTGCTCAAACTCTGTGTTATCATCATAAATGAGAATATAACAATATTTAACTTGTATTTTCAAATAAATAAATAAATAAATAAAGATGAATATTATTTGTGAACAACTAAAAACTAGAATTGTATTATGCGAAGTTGTTTATCAATGGTGGCATGATAAGGCTTACTGAGTCATTAAATAGACAGATAGATAATCGGCCATTATTGTGTCAAGACAGATTTATCCGCATTAAAATCAGTAATAGTATCTCCTCTGCATTTCTATGCTTACAACTCAGACTCAAGGTTCTCGTCTTAACGGATACATTACGAAAACACGCCTATACAAATACATTGTAAATTTAACCACCAAACAATGAAAATTTTCAGATGAAAAATTATGTTATTTTTCATATTTCTGCTCAAAACATAGATTGTGGGTGCTCGTTAGAACCGCATCGGCGAGGCAGTTCTTTCGCGTGCCCAAAATCTATGTTTTTGAGCAGAAATAAGAAAAATAATTCATACCGCTCCAAACCCCAGTTTTACTGTACGAAAGTGGGGTTTAAGGGGTCAAATTTATATCGCCATTCTTTCTGGATGTAGCTCGATATAACAGTTATTTCACAGGCCGGTAGGTAAACCTTGCAGACAACAATAAAAATATAGACTTCTATATAACTGCTTTAAAATATGCGACCAGTAATATGTCTGGAAAACTTTTAATTCGAAATCTTCAGCAAAGCACTGTCTGTTTTTTTTGGCATACAACCCGATACTCGATATTACAACAATATTAATGTCTGTGGCGTAAAACAAATTAATAATTATTAAATGTTATAAATAAATATATTACCAATATGCACGGCCAGTATTGTGGCACAAAACAACAAAATAAAGTAACATTTACATTTCAGCAGATTAGCGTTTTAGTCACTTTCTGCTGATCCGCATCCTGCTAAATTCAGCAGGTTTTTCAGCGTATAGACAGGCCCAATTAAAATAGCATATCCGCGTGAGTGAGTGAGTGTTTCAGTTTTACGTCCCACCAACAGCTATGGTCATACGGAGACGGGATCTCGGTTTAAAGACTCATCCAAAGTCTGGAGAAGCCCGGAATCGAACCTGCGACCCCTGGTTTACAAGGCGAGTAGCGTAACCACTCGACCGCGGAGGCTTCTAGCATATCCGCGTGACATAGTGTTTTTTCTTTTCTTTTTTTTTTTCATATCTCCAAAATGGCAATTCATATCCCACAAACGGTTATCTACTATGTCTTGGTGCAGATATTAGAATTGTAATATAGGTTTTCTCTATGTAAAGTAAGGGTTAAAGGGGTTTTCATTGCATGTACCTGTGATTATGTGGCATTTCTAAACAATGTCAATTAAAATAATTCAACTGACACCCAGTGTTTTTTTTTTTTTTTTCCTTCTTCTTTTTTTCTAATATATAAAGAAGACTATTTCATTCCAGCACACACAAAAGTAGGAGTTTTGAGAACCAATAATATTTTGTGTTAAGCACAAAAAAGACTCACTTTTAAAAGAGTAATTTTTTTAGTAACGACAGAACAGAACTTTATTTGGAGATAAACTCAGACCACACCAAAACAGCCAGTCCGAAATTAACTAGACATCAATTGACATGAGCGATTCTCGTTCAGTATCCCCAGGGGTCATAAAAGCGAAACTGATTTCACACACAGCCGGCTTATAACACAGTTGAGATTACACAACAGGTACCTATTATAGGCCTCAGTCAAAGGGAGACAATCCAATATTGACTTGTAGTGTGACTATCAGGGAACAGGTGAATAGATTAAATGTCAGATAAAGTTGGCCATGTTTGGTCCTGTGGAGCAAATTCTTTCCTTAAAGAACTATGTATCTTTTTCAGGACCACATATTTTAATTATTACAACATTGACAGTATGCCACAAAATAATTGCAGAGCGCGCATAACTGCCGTCTTCTATTGACCACCATACATGTTTACATTGGTCACGAGGTTTTGGTTTACTATCAATAACGTAAATTAGACGAGATGTTGAAACACAAATAAGTGATGTTTTTTCGACAATCGAACTCTTGAACCTAGTCATTCTTGCAGCAAAATCCATAATCTAAGTCTATATAAATGCTTACCTTGATTCACGTGTCTACAGTGCAAAATTTGTGAAATTTATTAACATGTTATTTTTTTTTCAAGGCTTGTCAATGAAACCGGAAACACCTAAGGACTTCCATATCTGGTGACACGAGCGCAAAAATATACTCCCAAAATATTCATATTTTTGAAGAATTACCATTTATTCAAGAACAGTTTTAAGCAATTTAAGCACAAAAGTCATTTAGATTTATGAAACAATAAAAACTTTGAGGACATATCGGAATATTTCCGATGTTTTGTCCTAGCTCCGCTTGAGGTGTAGTAATATTTATGTGATAAAGCCATGACTTCCTCATGCTCAACAACAAATGTTTCCATCAGCTGTTATGATTAAAAAATGACTATAAAATTGACCTGATGGATGATTAATCGTAAGTTTGTAAAATACTTCAACTTGCACACAAATATGCAGGGAGGGTTCCTATTTCTCGGCGCATAGTTGTCATGTAACATCGTCAAGCCGATTTGGCGATATGCGTTTCCAAATAAGTGTTGATATTTTGTTTACAAACCCCATGAATGAAAAATGGCGACCAAAGAACTTATGAAACCACTCTCGTGGTGGCACAAATGGTTCTCAGACAGGAGACAATTTTGGTTAGTAATACTCTAAGACATTGTAGTTCACCCTTCCAAAAACAGTACACTGTACATTTTAGGTCTTGAAAAATTAGGTTAATATGACTTTGAGCGCAAATGCTGTTACCCTCATTTTTGGCATCGGCTGTGTAAACCTACAAGCTGTTTGATATTATTGCTTATTAGATAATGTTATGTTTGAAGACGGGTTACTTTCCAGTATATTCAAACTTTTTCTCCGACTTGGTGTTTTGGCTGAAAAGAAAAGTCATGTTAAGGGATACTCCACCCACTTTTTATACTTTCGGTAAACCTTTAATGTCGGAGTGCTCAACGTCCCCAAAATGACATTGTAGTGTGACAGTGACGTATAACTTCAACGTGCATCATAATGTCAGTCATAATGAAACGAATTTAGGAGATACACATTGGTCGCTCGTCTCTGTGGCGCAATCGGTTAGCGCGTTCGGCTGTTAACCGAAAGGTTGGTGGTTCGAGCCCACCCAGGGACGTTTATTTTTTTTAGGTTTACGTGATAATTTTGCATATTCAACAAAGGCCCGACCCTTCGCGTATACAAATTAAGTTTTTTTTTATCGGCGTGTTCTTCCTTTTTTCTATTTTTTTTTCAGAGCAAATTCTAAAACGCAGGTCAGTGTCAAGGTTGCCTGCCGTGTAAAATGGAGGAAAGTTCTAGTATTCGTTCTCTTAAATATTGGTCTTGGTATACATAGTTTGCCTGGTTCATAGCATGTCTAAAAATAACCGTTTCTCATCACGAAAACGCGCCTATATAATTCTGACCCCCTTGGACCCCGCTTTTATATAACAAAGAGAGGCAACCCCTTATTTTCCTCATTTCTGCTCAAAATATAGATTGTGGGTACTCGTTAGAACCGCATCATTATTTTTCTTATATCTGCTCTAAGATATAGATTGTGGGTACTCGTTAGAACCGCGTCGCTGAGATGGTTCTAATGAGTACCCACAATCTATATTTTAAGAAGAAATAAGAAAAATATATCACAGTTTTTCATCATAAAATTTTCGTTTTTTATTTCGGCGGTAAAGTTTGCAAGGTCGTAGTGTTACGCGGTTTCGGGGTGATTGGAAAAGGCGAAGGTGTCGAGTATCTTTACATCTCCGAGGCGTCCAACTAAAGTGCCTTACAGTTGGGCAGGGTGTGTAATTCTGCGGGACTATTACCCGACTGAGAGATGAAATGACATCTCAAATCCTGCCACCCAAACAAACCAAAAAAGTTTATTATGTAGGGCCGTGGCCTAGTGGTTAAGAGCGCTGACTCTTGATCATTAGGTCTCTCACCGCTGTGGTTCGAGCCTCGCTCGGGTCACATGTGGGACGCAAAGTTCTGCAACGGAAGGTCAGGTGGTTTTTCTCCGAGTACTCATGTTTTCGCCCACCTCTGATTAACGATCGGCTCGATATGAATGAAATTATCTCGTGTAAGGGCCGTAAAACCAAAACCAAAAAAAAAAAAAAATGTAGGGACGGTCAGACTCACATCACTTTGCCCGGACAGGCTTAGACCCTTTAAACGATTTACCAGTACGCATGTGCGGTCGATTTCAGCTCTACATGGAAGCAACATACAGCCCAATCTATTTCTGCAAGCCCCATTGCGTGGGGCCATCTTCTACCTGTCACACTTGTGCCACAGTGCGACATATAAATTCGTCCAAATTTCTGTACCACGTTATTTTGAAGTGCTTCGGCACATTACCAAACACCGCCGTGTGACATAGGGCATATCTCCAAAACAGTTATATTTGGGGGTGAAAATTTGTGATACTTTTCTTATCTTTACCCCAAACACGGATTGTTGGCGCTCGTGAGGACCGCCTCATTGCTAACGAGTACTCACAACCTTTGCATTGGAACACCTCACGAAAACACGCCTATATAACTTTGACCCCCTTGAACCCCACTTTTATATAGTAAAACTGGGGTTTACAGGGGTAAACCTTATTAGGGCCCCGCACTGAAAGTGTGGGTGCCCTATAGTAATCACTCCGTCCGTCTGTCTGTCTGTCTGTCCGTCTGTCTGTCTGTCTGTCCGTCCACAAATTTTTTTATCCTCCATAACTTTCTTATACTGGATGGATTTAAATATTACTTGGCAGAAATGTTAACCATAATGTGATGGAGTATTGCGCGCAAGACTCAGGTCCGTACCTCAGAGGTCAAGGTCATACTTAGAGGTTAAAGGTCAAAAAAGGGTCTTTCCTGTGTCCAATTAATAACTTTGTTATTATTATTCCTGGCTGGCAGAAATGTTAACCATAATGTGATGGGGTGTTGCGCGCAAGACTCAGGTCCGTACCTCAAAGGTCAAGGTCATACTTAGAGGTTAAAGGTCAAAAAGGGTCTTTCCTGTGTCCAGTTAATAACTTTGTTATTATTCCTGGATGGATTTAAATATTACTTGGCAGAAATGTTAAATATATTGTGGCCCCGCACTGAAAGTGTGGGTGCCCTATAGTAATCACTCTGTCCGTCCGTCTGTCTGTCTGTCTGTCTGTCTGTCTGTCCGTCCACAATTTTTTTATCCTCCATAACTTTCTTATTAGGGCCCCGCACTGAAAGTGTGGGTGCCCTATAGTAATCACTCTGTCCGTCTGTCTGTCTGTCCGTCTGTCCGTCCACAATTTTTTTCCTACTCCTCTGATAGCGCTGCCGGGGCCCTAGTCAGTTTCACTGACAGCTCTAGTTTTTCTTATTTCTGCTCTAAAATATAGATTGTGGGTACTCGTTAGAACCGCCTCATTTGTACTCGTTAGAACCGCCTTAATGAGGCGGTTCTAACGAGTACCCGCAATCTATATCTTGAGCAGAAATAAGAAAAATATCACAATTTTTCATCTTAAAATTCTCATTTTTCACGGCGAACAAGGTTACACTGTATTTATATAGGCGTGTTTTCGTAATGAGAAACAAGAAAAATGATATATACCGGTAACTCCTGAAAGCCCAAGTTTTCTCTAAATCGTTTGGGTTTTTAAGCGGGTGTTCATTTCACGATGAATATTTTCACTGACTCAGTATTATTTATACCGAAAACCGCTGAAAAGGCTACTGTGGGCTCAAAGGGTTCATATCCACCGTGTAGCATCGACTCCGGAACTTGTTACTCAAAAGTACCAGATAAATGGGGAAAATGATTATACTGACGGTAGGTAATCACTTAAGTTGGCGTTATTACGTAGTGTCATAACTTGAACCCACTTCCCATATTTACTCAACTTATTTTTCTCTGAAATTCTTAAAAAGAAATTTTGGAAAGCTTTGTCAACTGCCATTTAAACACACAAATGAATCGGCTGGTACATGGCTGGTACCGCGAAAATTCATGACAGTTTCACCAATCTGTGAATTTATTAAGGAAACGGCTTTGACAATCTTCAATTCAGTGGCATCAATAGAAGCCGAATCCTTCGTTGCTTGTAATGTTTTAGTTGTTTTCCCCCAAAGAATGTTGTGACAGAAAAAACAAGCCGAAACGCCCGACGGTCAGAGTATGGCAATTTGCGTCACTACGAAAAATACTGGACGGCAGTTTGCTGGGAACAGTACGGCGATTTGCTTTCGACAATTATAAATAAAGAGCTGTGGCGGAGAATTGTTCTAACTAGTTTCACAACTGTCAATCTTAATATAAACAAAGGTTTGTTGGTTCGTCGTTACTTGCATTGTCGTTCTCCTTTTTATCAGTAACTTTAAAGGGACAGAAGGGTTGTTTAAAAACAGAAATGGGTCTTTTATCTATCTTCATATCTTCAAATACTGAGTCGGTCATACTTGCCCATTATCTCAGTTGGGTGGTGCGCTAAATTTAGAATTAAAAAAAAAAATCACTGGATGAGTTCTTAAAACTATTTACAATCTGTTTTCAGAGGTGTACTGAAACGCACACCTCTGGGTCCTAATCTATACCATGCGGGCTTTGAACTCCTCTGCAGTTTTTGGCATTTACCACAGAGGAGGGAAGACTATTCCACTGAGGAATAATTCTAGGGAAGAAAGAAATCTTCAAGGCATCACTATAGGCCTGGTACCTACGATATTGACTGTTGTTTAATTTTGATGCCCTTGTTTGAGTTGAAGTAGTCACAGGGTCAAGTGTTTATCTGTTTTAAGAGACACTGTGTCAGAGTGTATCTTATAAAAGAAGGTTAATGAGGACTGCTCGCGACGGGCCTCCAACGATGGCCACTCCAGCTCATCGAGCATTTCACCAACACTACTTCTGTTCCGCCATCGTCCGCAGGTCCATCGGGCAGCCGTCCTCTAAACCATCTCAGCCTGCTGAACCTGAGTTTTAACATGGGGATGCCAAACGGGTGATGCATACTCGAGTTGAGGTCGAACCAAGGTTTTGTATGCAACATCCTTTGTCTGCCTAGGAGCAAAAGCCAAATTACGTCTAATAAACCCTAATGTCCTAGTTGTCTTAGATGTAATCGCATAAATATGTTGACCCCAATCAAGATTATCTGTGATGGTGATTCCAAGATATTTTGAGGATTGGCCACGTTCCAATGTATGCTGATGTAGTAAGAGGTTGAATTTAATCTGCTTGTCTTGAGGGTGCCGTCACTGCCGTGACACCCTCATTGAATGACATTTGGCCACATTGAACCTCATTTGCCAATGGGCCTCCCAACGTGCTAGGCTATCCAGGCCATCTTGTAAGATAAAGCAGTCAGAAGAAGTATATATATTCCTATACAAAACACAATCATCAGCAAACAAGCGAACAGATGACCTAATATTATCAGGAAGATCATTAATAAATATCAAGAAAAGGACCGGTCTAAGTACAGAACCTTGTAGGACACCAGACAAAACAGGGACTGGATCCGACGCTTGATAATCAAGTACAACTTGGTGTGTGCGTCCAGAGAACCATGAGCTAACCCACTTAAGTGTGGATCTTCTTATCCCATAATGATCCAATTTGTACAATAGCCTCCTCCTTAAGGAGAAGCATGAGCCGCCAGGCTAACAGGACTGCTAAACTGCGCCTACAACATAGGCAGGTAGAGCATACCAGTGAATAATAGTCCTGGGAAAGAAGGAATACTTGTAGTAGTCTATGAGGGTGTAAAGTAGAAGTAAAACAAAGATCAGGAATCGATACAATTAACTTACTCCACCCATCAAAGACACCAAAGGGAAAGAAACAGAAAAATGAAGCGACCAGACCATAATGGAAACCTAAACAAAGGAAGGCCATAAGGATAGTTACCTTCCCACAAAAATGGCCATCCAAAATAAAAAGACACAAGTGATACACACAGTAAGTAACAAGCAACAACATAAATAAACCGCCACAGAAGAACCGCATTGGAACGGTCAGTGGAAAGAATTCCACTGGGGGGGGGGGGTTAAATCGATTTTACATGGACATAATCCTCGCCCGCATAATCCTCTGTCGTGGTATACACTAATTTTGTTTAGTCCGCATGAAGGCTTCCTAACTCATCAGTGTAACATCTCCGAGAACATACAAAAAAAAACTTCAGAGATGAAACAAGGTTGAGGACTAGACAGCATACAACAACAGAATTGCTGGAGCAAAAAGAAAACCAACAGTTAGACTCCCAGGGGCCCGAATCTGTCTGTATGCAAGGGGGTGATTGTGGGCTGATGGTCTAGTCTTGAGGATGAGATCATAAGTGATCTTTTATATGGTTAGACTCCGAGGGGCCCGAATCTGTCTGTATGCAAGGGGGTGATTGTGGGCTGATGGTCTAGTATTGAGGATGAGATCATAAGTGATCTTATACATCATGGCGAGACGGTTATTAATGCGGCGTTGTTCAAGGGGGCGCCAATTTAGGTCCGTCAGCATAGCTGTAAAACTTGAAGTGTAGCTAAAGTCATGTGTTGCCCACCTGGCAGCCCTTCGGTGGACTGCTTTCACTTTGTATATGTCAGTGTCAGTGTGGGGATATAATACAGTGAACGCATACTCTAGTTGCGGCCTGACAAGAGTCTTATATGCAACTGATTTCAGGTCCTTATTATGGACCCGAATGTTTCTTTTCAAGAATCCAAGGGTCTGGTTTGCTTTTGTAGTTATGTTGTCAATGTGGGGGCTGCTGTTTAGATCATCATAGATAGTGACCCCAAGGTACTTAGCTGTTTCTGGTGCCATGCAATAGGTACACAGTTGGGATGGGGTTCTTACGTCGGGTAACATGAAGGACCTGACATTTAGAAGGATTAAAGTTTATGTCCTACATCTTTTCTTCATGACATTGTGCCGCCATGAAACCGTATGTTTATACAACGTTTTGTTTCTCATGTTATCATATTGTATGACCGGAGAGAAATAAATTCGATTTGATTTGATTTGGACATACCTTATGATCGCGAAATACTTAACTGCCTGGGAGTGCAGATCTTGTGACACCCATGTGATTCAGCTTCTTTATGACCTTGCCAGATCATGATTAATGGTCAACAAATAGTTCTTATCTTGGGTTTAGCAAGGCTTTTGGCTAGGTGAATCACCTGAAGCTCCTTTGCAAGCTACAAATACATGGATTAACTATCCCGTGGGTTGGGAGAGTTAGGAGAGTCTTTTCTGATTGGGAGAGGACAGGCGGTTGAACTTGAATGTGAGTCCTCAGATGAGGTTCCAGTTACTTCAAGTGTACCCCAAGGATCAGTTCTAGGCACCTTGTTATTATACTTAAACACCTAAACGACCTGTCCGATTGACCCCGCCCACCCCCTCTAGAGGGACTTAGACCGTCCAATCATAAGAATCTCACTGGGACATGGAATTCAAACATAGAAAGTTCAAGTCATGCCCTCGAAATTGTTTCATCTGCAAGGTACTTAGGTTTCGATCTATCCACCAACATGAACGTCAA
Organism: Lucinisca nassula; assembly: GCA_963580285.1. Classification (NCBI taxonomy): domain Eukaryota; kingdom Metazoa; phylum Mollusca; class Bivalvia; order Lucinida; family Lucinidae; genus Lucinisca; species Lucinisca nassula. The sequence continues at coordinate 55,632,506 of OY757016.1, forward strand.
CATACATATCGATAGAATCTCTTAAACCGTTAATAAGTCCTTTGTTTTATTTATCTAATATGGGAACAAAATAAAACTGCGTTCGGGAAGCAGCATACAAGACAATAGTCCGTCAACACTTGAATACGTCTCCACAGTATGGAGCCTATGCACAGTCCTATGCCCATTAACTCGAAATGATGTAGCGTTAAGCCATCCACTTGACTCTGAACAATTATTTAACCTACGACATGCAGCCTTATCTTGGCTAGTGATCCTTGCAGCAGAGAAGGTCACTTGTCTGCCTCATTTATTTATATAAAATTATTCATGGTATAGTTGCAGTATCTCCCTCCCCTTATTTCTAGCAACCAATCGAAACACGCGTCACAGCATGAGCCACCCACTCGCATTACGTTAATTGTTACATGTATTCGTTCTTCCCCTTGGCAATGGAACAGATTTACTCCCAATATTATTTTGATGCCTGCATTAACAAAGTTCAGCGTGGGAGTCAGGCCTCTTGGTCAGAAAGTGCCATGAACACAGCATACCTGTTTTAACCTGCTTTTACCTAATCTGTTGTTAACATTTGACACCATCACCTTTCTTCATTTCGCTTTCATACTTTTTAGTCTCACCATTCATATTCATTTAACACTATCAACGCGCAGTCATCCTGCACACATTCAAGCAAAAGTTACTAATTGCAGAAGCTTCCCGTTTGCTGCTATTGTCCATTTGACTGTCGCTGACCTTGTATAAAATCGAGGTACCGGTAATTTATAGCATCGCTAGTCCACCTTTTAGCTTTTTATTCTCCCTGTGACGTCCGATCACTGTGCAAAAAAGTAAAATATAGACTTGGCTCGTGTGCTGTGACATTGGCAAACAGTGGATACCTAATCAGACGCCACATAACGCGGCGAATGACCAGATCTACACTGCTTGTTTAAAATGCTGGAACTTAAAGGCATTTATTCTGTAACAGTAAAACACACGGTGTGTTCATAATTGTTTTATTGCCCCCTGTGATATACTGACTATAGCAGATCAAAGGCGGCCTTTAATAGGGTGATTAGTAGCTCTTGTTGAATCCACTGACTGAGGCACTTATGAGGAAAATCAATAATGTACACCAGTCAACAGTAAGTAATTTATTGATTTTCCCCAAGGAGGCCCCTTACCTGTTGAAGACAGATGACTTCTCTGCAGTCAGCTCTGAGGGCTACATAATATTATGCAATGAAATGATATTCCTCAATTATCAAGAATAAATGCCTTTAAGGGTTAAACTAACAGTTTAAGTCACATTTCAGGACTATCTCAGAGATAATCAATTACAACTAGGAGGAAAGTTATTTTAGCTGTCCTTTATACAAAAGCGAAAGTAACCTCCTTTTATGAACGGAAAAGAAATTTATTAAAGGACTTCTTTCAGGACATATTAAATCAATTTCTTTAAGGAGTTGAACACTTTTTGATAAGTAGCCAGTTGGCCATTTTGTGGGAAAGTAACTGTCCTTTTGGCTTTCCCGTATTGATGTTTCCATCAGAGTCCAGTTTCTTCATGTTTGTGTTTCTTTCTTTCCCTTTGGTGTCACTGCTGGGGGCTGTGGGTTAATTGTATTGATTCCTGATCATTGCCTCCACTTCTATTTTGTTGTTTGTGTCGTTGCTTAACTCATTACGAAAACACGCCTATACAAATACATTGCCGCAGATTTTAAGACGAAAATTTTCCGATATTTTTCTTATTTCTGCTCAAAATATAGATTGTTGGTACTCGTTAAAACCGCCTCATCGAGGCGGCTCTAACGAGTACCCACAATCTATATTTTAGAGCAGAAGTAAGAAAAATAACGTTTACCCCTGCAAGTGGGGTTCGAGGGGGTCAAAATTATATAGGCGTGTTTTCGTGATGTGTACAAATGTGAAATAGATAGAATATTCAAGAAGAAGAATGCAACATGCAGGCACTTTTGTGCCCGTCGATTTCGAAAATAATAATTATAATAATAAAACCATTATCTATGACATAGAATGCGATTTCAAAAGAATTATAGAAGACCAGCATGAAAACATGCCTATACAACTTTGACTGCCTTAAACCCCAATTTTATTGATTGCTTAAAACTGGGGTTTTTAGGGGTGTACATTATTTTTCGCATTTCTGTCCAAAAGCAGTGCCCACGGTATATGTTCTGAACTGCAATATGTAAAATATCAGATTTTTGATCTGAAAATTTCAGTTTTGGTGGAAAATGTTTCAATATATTTTAATAGGCATGTTTTCGGAATGCAAACAAGCGAACAAATAATAGCCGCCGTCGTGATTTAAAATAACTGGAGTATAGCATGCATACACCAGGATCTTCGTTAGAATAAAGTCTCATTCGCAAAAGGAATACATGCATATAAAACTATTAAATAACTATCACAAGAACGACGTAGAAACTATTTGAGCTCTTTAAAAAAAGACATTTTTATTTTTACTGCAGTATAAAGCGAACCTATACACAACAACTTTTCTAACCTTCTGAATGTTAGGGCATGGAAAAACGAAGGCTAGTGTTCTTGAATCAAAGCAAAAACCAGTACTTTCCACGAAAAATATTATTTGTTCTTGGTACCAGCTGTCAATATTTCAGTTTGTTTAGCGATTTCCAGTGAGTTGTTATCAGACTCATGAAAGCAGGCAAGAGCTAAATATCTCTCCGACACATATCCATTTTGCTTTAAATGGCAGAATCCTGTAGAAACCTGTAAACAGCTTTTTACCTACCTTACCGCGTGCCTTGCTTGCGATAAATATTGATTTCGCTGGTACTTTTCAGTAACAAGTTCCGGAGTCGATGCTACACGGTGATATCGACAAGCACAAAGTTATGGCCCTGATAAATACACTGAAAGTCGAACATTCTATAATTCCAAAGGACGGCGTACTGATTTCGGTCATTTTCAACGAGAATCGCAATGGTCAAACAGACCTAGGAGACAGTCATCATGGCAACCTAGACTCGCAAAAACTGTTGACTTTTCGCTACCCTTATCAAATAGGTTCGGTTCACTGGCGGAAAACACGACCACACAAGATGAAACGCCCGCAGAAGTAATAATGCAGGGAAACACCTTTGGCTGCATGATGATTCCACGCAGAGCTGAATCCGAAGGCACACAAGTACTGGTAAACCGGTTTAATAGAGGATCTAAGCCTGCCCAGGAAAAGCCGTGCAAGTCGGACCCTCCATGCTTATTTATAAACCCTTTTGGTTTTCTTTTCTTTTTTTTCTCCCGATACTGTTTTCGGTCAATTCTGACCATGATAACAGGTTTGGGATGTGGCACAAAAATTTTTCAATCCCCACCCCCAAAAAAGAGCTTTGTGACACAGCCACCAGCAGATTAAAACTATTTTCAAGAAGTCATCTGGGGAAGGAATCCATACCTATCCCCTGCCCAACCCTATGATATTATATTTTGGCCTGAAACCCATCAAATGTCTCAGAAGAGACAACTTCGATTGTAAGGCCATTCCAAGTTGCAATTGTCTCTTAAAACCATCCGTGTAAGCATTAGGACGGTGATACTGAAAGGGATGGGACCTGGTTCTCCTACATCCTCCACCACCTTCAGATAGGTACCTACTCGTATCTATAAAGGTTTCTTTGGGCGACAGGGCTTCAGGTGTCATTTAATCTCAATGTCGGGTAAAAGTCACACAAAATTGGAAGCAACTTCTCCAAAATGACCTATATAGTGTTGACGGGGACGTTAAATTTCAAATCAAACAAAACAGTGACATGAAAACAAGGGAGACAACTAAAACTTCCAATGATTCAGTTGTAGCAGCTGCAGCAGTTATTGTCCACCATACCTTTTTTCTAGACTACTTTTTAGCAACAAATATGTCTGGAAATTGTATTATTTTGATACACAGTATGGGCACAAATTTGCTGTATACTCTACTGTGGAATATTTTTGAGCAATGACATTCTCACACATTGTAGTAGAATAACCTATGAACCTATTTATGCAATTTTATTTGGCTATATTACCATGGAGAATATGTTTGAACGCAAATGGATTGAAGCACATAAAGAGAGGTATGTTTTTCTCAATAATTCCTGAATTTCTGAAAAAATTCTAATAGAACATGTGAATAAGTTGAAATAAATTATGGGCCAAGTAACTTTTCAAAAAACTTGACAGTTTTGCAAAATTCAATTAAACAAATTTTGAACGCCACACCATTACCCCACCCACTTTTTGTACATTCGGTAACCCCTTAAGTCGACATATTTTCCTTTTTGGAGACTTCAATTCTAGAACTGGTTCTGCTTGTGATTATGTAAAATGTGACCATTTTATATGCGACTTGCAGGGAAGTCAAGAACTTTATTATGGAAATTTTAAATTTGTTTGAACGCTATAACATATCATTAGAACGAAAAAACGCAGACTCCGTCACAAATGTTTATGGTAGCCAGTTAGTAGACTTTTGTAAGTACAATAATATCTTTATTTTGAATGGGCGATATGGCCAGGACAGTATCACACCAAAACTCACATGTAAGGACAGGAGCACAGTCGATTACATTTTAACATCTGCCGACAATTTTGGTATAATCAGCCATTTTGAGATTTTAGATTATAATTGTCTGTATTCAGAGGAATCTCATTGACTATAAACATAAATACTAAAAACACAAAAATCACTCGCAACATACATGCAGACGAGGATCGAAAGGCTAAACTATGGGATGATACCAAAAAAACGGACTTCGCCGAAAAAATATAAATTTGGAAGAGATAAATGAAATAAATCGAGCACTTGATGCGTTGAGTGCAGAAAACGTTGACATTGATGGTATAAATAGAATCACTGATCGTATAGGAAAATTGTTTTATTCAAATGCGAAAAGTATATTTGGCACAAAATCGTCTAAGCGGCGAAAACAGCACAAGCCATGGTTTAATCAAGAATGTAAAATAGCACGAAATGTGTATCACAGTGTTAGAAAAAAAATACAATAAATACAAGACCGATTATTACAGAAAAATGCTAAAAACCGTAAGCAAGGAATACAAAAATAAAATAGCTAAAAATGTCAAACACTATAAAAATGAAAGAGTAAACAGGTTAAAATATCTACAAACATCAAATCCATAGAGTTTTGGAAAATAATAAATTCTGTAGACAGGAAAAATGACACCGTTCCCCCGCTAGAAGACTTGTACACCTACTTCCAGTCATTAAATAACAATGACGAAGCCACAAATAGCCTAAATTCAGACCCTGTTTTTAATTTAAATAACCCAAGAGAAACAATGAAGAATTAAATGTACCCATAACTTCCGCTGAAATTTTATCTGCAGTAAAATTCCTAAAAAACAACAAAAGTCCCGGAATCGATGATATTTTAAATGAGCATATTAAATGCACGATTAATGTAATGCTGCCAGTATATACCAAGTTGTTCAATCTAGTTTTTAATACTGGAATTGTTCCAGAAAGTTGGGTGCTCGGCGACATTTTACCTATCTATAAAAATAAAGGCAGCAAAAATTTACCCGAAAATTACAGACCAATTACCCTATTAAGCTGTCTAGGGAAACTTTTTACATTAATAATTAACAAAAGACTGACTAGCTACGCCGAAAAATACGAAGTTATCTCCCATTCCCAATCAGGTTTCCGAAAAGGTTTTTCGACCATCGACAATTTATATGTTATACAAAGCTTAATTGAAATGATGAAAACTAATAAAAATAAGTTATATTGCGCGTTTATTGATTTTAAACAAGCATTTGACAACGTTTGGCGCAATGGGTTATGGATAAAACTAGCAAACAGCGAAATAAATGGTAAATGCCTCAATCTGATTCAGAATATGTACAACAACATAAAATCTAGAGTGACAACAAATGAGGGTGCTACGGCCTTTTTCCCGTGTTGTAAAGGGGTTCGCCAAGGCGAAAATCTTTCACCATTTTTATTCTCGATATATTTGAACGATCTTGAGCATTATTTTATGTCGCGTGGAGCCAATTGGGTAATCTGCGAAGTTGATGAAGATGATTTAAATGCCTTTGCAAAGATATTTATCCTTCTTTTCGCAGACGACACTGTACTATTCAGCAACTCAAAAGAAGATCTTCAATACATGTTAAATATTTTTGAAAATTACTGCGATCTATGGAAGTTAACAGTAAATATAACAAAAACAAAAGTATTAATATTCAATACCAGGCGGTACCCTAGTGACCTGCATCTTTACTTCAAAGGGGAAAAGATAGAATTAGTAAACGAGTATAAGTATTTGGGAATTTTTCTATCTAAATCCGGAACATACTTGAAGGCGAAGAAACATATTGCTGAACAAGCAAATAACGCTATGTGTTCGCTCCTTAGAAAATCACGTTCCTTAAATCTACCTTTAAATATGCAAATAGACCTTTTCAATAAAATGATAAAACCGATACTTCTCTATGGTTGCGAGATCTGGGCCATAGGCAACCTAGAAATAATTGAACGTGTTCAGTTAAAATTTTTAAAATTAATTCTTAACCTAAACTTACATGGTTTATGGTGAACTTGGTATCTATCCACTAGAAGTCGATATAAAAGCACGAATTATATCATTTTGGACAAAGTTGCTTGATTTTAATAACGCAAAACTGTCAACTATGGTGTATCAAATACATAAATGTTTATTTGACAACAGAAAATGCAAATCCCCCTGGTTGGAAATAAATAAACAACTGATTGAAAACAGCGGCTTTGGCAATATTTGGGAAGCGCCCAACCAAGTCAATAGAAGGTGGTTCTGCCTACCATTTAAGCAAAAAATGCAAGATTTGTATTTACAAAAATGGGATTCACTTTGTAATGTATCATCCAGTGGTCTAAATTACCAAATATTCAAACCCAAATTTGAAATGAACAATTTTTTCAGTAATCTTTCCAACAGAGAATGTAAATTTTTTAATCGCTTTAAGAACCAGAAACCACAGGATGCCGATAGAAACTGGACGGTGGCATTCCATACCATTAAACGAACGCATTTGCACACTATGTAATTCGGACGTCGGCGATGAGTACCACTATTTGTTACAATGCAATTTTTTTGAGAACGATAGAAAAAAATATATAAATAAATATTATACGAAAAGACCTAATACCCATAAACTTCATGAATTAATGAATGTCGCAAACGTACAGACTCAAAAAAGGCTTGCAAGGTTCGTAGAGATTATTCTAAAGACAAATCTACAGCAATCAATTGACATATTGAACATCTCCTAAATAGCGTCCTTCTTATACAAGTCAAACGTGCTTCTCAATCCCAATTATTCTGTAAAACAAGATATTTAACCCAGTGTATGCTGCTGGGCTCTTCCGGTGCTGTATGTTGGACAAGTCCATTTGACATTAAGCTGGTTAGGTCGTTTTCGGCGGAGGATTCTGTTGGTAAATAGAGTAGACCCTGGTCGGACGCCGCGTTCTGTGGCGTCTGATCTGGGCCTGCACTGTTTTGTTAAGGTACCCATTTGGTTGTTTCCGGAATGCAGTGGGTTAATGGGCCAGGCGAAACCCACTATTTCCACGTGCGTGGCCTTATTATGTGTACGTCATTTAAGCTCGACCTTGAAATTTTGTGACTAGCTACCATGTTGCTAAAAACTGGTATCTCCCCTTAAAGCTTGATTGTAGGCACTCGTTCGAGCCGCCTTTGAAATAATAATAAAAAAATCAACATTGACATGCTGTTGAAAGACGCGACGTGTTATCACTGTTATGATAGTTATTGTAATGATTAGCTAAGCAACAGAAAGCTAAAGAAAACAAGACCGAACAATACGGAAACGAAAATGCAAATATAAACAAACAAACAAATAAATAAATAAATAAATAAATAAAATGAATAAACTCTTATCAAGTATGCAACAGATTATAACTATCCTTTACAGTGTTGACGGGGACGTTAAACCTCAAATCAAACAAATAAAACCATTATTATTCGCACGGACATTATTAATATTTTTATCATCGAAATACTAAAAGTTGCTTAGGAAATTGAGTAGCCCTCTAGACACCTAACAAGCTCCTTCTCTCTCCAGCCCAGTATATGTTAACGGTATTGTAACGTTATAAGTCTCGGACAATGATAATAAATAAAAACATAATTAAATATCAAATGGCTGAACACTAATATTATTATTATTGCTGTCGTTGTCCTTACGAGATCAGTAGTTATACTAAGCACCGTAGGTATGACGATACCTGCTCACTATCCTTGAATTCTAGCCTTGTATTTCGTTTCGACAAGGCAGAGCTATAGGATAGTGAGCAGGTCCAACAGCTTAAAATGACTGGTGTTGCCAGCGGCCTTGTTTGATAAATAAGGCCAGGCCGCACCAGCATAGAATAAACAATACAAGTTACTCAAGTTACTGACTGGCTTAAACACCGTAATTAACACGGTGTCCCGGATTTAAATATTTGTTACTATAAGCAGCCGCTTTACATCACGCCTGTAAAATGTTGACCCCACTTGATCCCCGCTTTTACATAGTAAAACTGGGGTTTCCAGAGGTAAACTTTATTTTTCTTATTTTTGCTCAGGAGTATGGATTGTGGGTACTCGTTGGGACCGCCTCGACGAGGCGGTCCTAACAGGTATCCACGATCTGTGTCGGATATCAGTTTTTCATCTGAAATTTTTCGTTGTTCTCGGCGGTAAAGCTTACAATGTATTTGTATAGGCATCTCTCTACATGTTTGTATTGACTGTTAGAGAGAGAGAGAGAGAGAGAGAGAGAGAGAGAGAGAGAGAGAGAGAGAGAGAGAGAGAGAGAGAGAGAGACTCATTTATAATATTTTTATTACACATACCACTCTGTTGTAAATATATCCCATTCATTTTTTTTCTTTGGCGTGCTGGCGACATGACTGAACATTTACCATACTACATATGCTCGTGCAGAACATGCTTTGTACGGCCTAGTTTCACGTTCAATGATTTTGTGAATGAAAAATAGTTTACTACATACGGACCAGTGTGCCACAACTTTTGCTATTCCTTATAACACCTATCTTTGCACATAGTGCAGATTCAGATCAAATGGCTTTTGAGTCTGATCAGGATCTACACTGTTTGAAATTACATAAGTTACATGTATCTGATTGGTTCAAAGCCAGGAACGGGTGTGGTCGGATAAATAAAATAAATAATAATAATAATAATAAATGATGAAATAATAAGTTTATTACACGTAATGACTACAGATCTACCCACTGTTGTCCTCAAGTTTTTTTGGTTTTTTTTCTTTTTCGACCTTTGTCGATTCTCTTTATGTCACTGTGCCGCCATGAAAAAGTATGTTTGTATAATGTTTTGCTTCTCGTTATCATATTATATAACCCATCACGAGAACGCGCCTGTATGGTTTTGACCCCCTTGAACCCCACTTTTATATAGTACAACTGGGGTTTACAGTGGGGTAGACCTTATTTTTCTTGTTTCTGCGCTGGGAGCTGGATTGGGGGTGCTCGCTAGAACCGCATCGATGAGGCGGTTCGGGCGGGCGCGCGTGGTCCGTTTTTTTTGGCGGAGATTGGAAAATTGACAACAATTTTCTTTGTTCGGCGATGGGGTTTGCAATGTATTTGTATAGGCGTGTTTTCGTGATGCTGAGAAAAATAAATTTGATTTGTTTTTTGTTGACTGACTAAATCAAAGCACACAATGCCGTGGATTCGGTGCTGTTTCAGAGTTGCATGCTTAAAACATACAGAGAGAGAGAGAGAGAGAGAGAGAGAGAGAGAGAGAGAGAGAGAGAGAGAGAGAGAGAGAGAGAGAGAGAGAGTACTGATTTCATCTCGTAAAATTTAATTTTGCCCTCTGGTTGTTTTGTTTTGTATGTGTTTAATGTTTTGCCGCCAAAAGTTGCTTATTTGTATCGCTCGTCTTGTTATTACATTTATTTGTAATCAGAGTGAATAAAAGATTTGATTTGATTTGAGATTTTAAATATCGAGAATGAATAAAGTCAGGTGGATACCATTACCACGCACATATTTTCAACCCTTTCATCAAAAAGAGACAACTTTTGTTCTTTTAACAAAGGTCATTCCAAAGATGGGATCTAATCTTCAAAGAAAGAACTGGGGGAAATTCAGAAAGCAAATCCTTCCATTCAATAGTTTGACTGCTATTGACAAGGAAGATAAAAATATATTTTGCAAGGGTTGCTTCCCCTGCATGCGATTTAATTCCCCTCGAACGTCCTTGGAGTTTAAGGATAAATTATTTCAGCATTCCCCAATTCCCCCCAACTACCTCACATGATATAGAATTACAGGTGTAACGGCGATTAAACGGCGACATTAGAGATGATAACATTGGTCTGTCGCGCCCCCGCAAATCGCGGATTAGAGAAATAGAAAATAGCTGCATTGAGCTTCCGCGCAGAGCTGAAACCGACCCAACTTGAATACTGGTAAACCTACCCAGGATAAATGGTGCGAGTCGAATTGTTTCTTTTAACCCTAGGGTTTCTCTGGGTGGTAGCGCTGAAGATGTCGTTTTATCTTAATGTCGGAGGGCCCACAAAATCGGAACCAACGTCTTCAAAATGACATAAATAGTGTGACAGTGACGTATAACTTCAACACAAACGTGTCTTTATGATGTCAGTCATCATGAACTGAATTTAGGAGATATATAAATGCATGTCGTCTACGGGCCTCCGTGGCCTAGTGGTTAAGAGCGCTGACTCTTGATCATTAGGTCTCTCACCGCTGTGGTTCGAGCCTCGCTCGGCTCACATGTGAGACGCCAAGTTCTGCAACGGAAGGTCAGGTGGTTTTTCTCCGGGTACTCCGGTTTTCGCCCACCTCTGATTAAGGATCGGCTCGATATGAGTGAAATAATCTTGAAAGGGCCGTAAAATCAAAACCAAAACCAAAAAAAAAAAAAAAATGCATGTCGTCTCTGTGGCGCGATCGGTTAGCGCGTTCGGCTGTTAACCGAAAGGTTGGTGGTTCGAGCCCACCCAGGGACGTTATTTTTTAGGCGAATGTGATTACTTTGCATGTTCAACATAGGCGCGACCCTTCGCGTATACAACTTAAGGTTTTTATCGGCCTGTTGTCCTTTTTCTATTCTTTTTCGGAACAAATTCTTTATTTTATTCAAAACGCAGGCCAGTGTGAAAGGTTGCTGGCCGTGTAAAATGGAGGAATTCGTTCACTTTCATTACGAAAACACGCCTATTCAAATATAGTAGTAAAATTTTACCACAAAAATGATTTTTTTTTTTTCAGATAAATCAAATTTCTACTAAAAACATAGTGAGCAGAAATGAGAAAAATAATGTAAACCAGTGCTTCAGCTGAAGTGCACGACCCGCCGGATGCTTTTAGCTTTATGAGTGTTACCATATATGGGTACGGCGGCCATTTTTGGTCATGTGACCTGGACCTAAAACGGTTCCCCCAATAAATGCGCCTTATCGTAAGGAGCAAAAATATATCTTATACTTTAGTACTGTATTCTGAATCGTTTGCAGGATAAAATGCATTCTCACTTTTCCAATACAAAAGCATATGTGTAAAAGTTTGACCTAGGCACAAAGAAGGTCAAGGTCAACCCAGGGTCATCATTTTAGCAATTTATGATGGGCCTACGTCCCAGATGCTATTTATCAACTTTCGTGGAAATCTGCCCAGTGGTTCTGGAGAAGACTATTTTTGAAGGGTTTTTACCATATATAGCTTGGCGGCCATTTTGGGCATGTGACCTGGACCCCATGAGCAAATTTTGGTTTCCCCCATCCCATAGAGGCTCCATATGAAATTTGACTTCAATCGGCCCAACGGTTTCCGAGGAGAAGCAGTTCGAAAATTTTCACATTTTTCGCCTCGGCGAGGCTATACTAAATGGAATGTAATATTTCGCAAGTTCATTGGTTAGATCTCATTGATATCTATCAGTATGCCAAAAATTGTTTAAATATTCCAACAAATGCATATGTGTCAAAGTTTGACCTAGGCACAAAGAAGGTCAAGGTCAACCCAGGGTCACCATTTTAGCAATTTATGATGGGCCTACGTCCCAGATGCTATTTATAAACTTTCGTGGAAATCTGCCCAGTGGTTCTGGAGAAGACTATTTTTGAAGGGTTTTTTATCATATATGGCTTTGCGGCCATTTTGGTCATATGACCTGGACCCCATGAGCAAATTTTGGTTTCCCCCATCCCACAGAGGCTCCATATGAAATTTGACTTCAATCGGCCCAACGGTTTCCGAGAAGAAGCAATTCGAAAATTGTCACATTTTTCGCCTCGGCGAGGCTATACTAAATGGAATGTAATATTTCGCAAGTTCATTGGTTAGATCTCATTGATATCTATCAGTATGCCAAAAATTGTTTAAATATTCCAAGCGGTTAAGTCACTATCACCAATTTTCGCAAACAGGTTACGGACGGACAGACAGACAGACCATATATGGCTTGGCGGTCATTTTGGTCATGTGACCTGGACCCCATGAGCAAATTTTGGTTTCCCCCATCCCATAGAGGCTACATATGAAATTTGACTTCAATCGGCCCAACGGTTTCCGAGGAGGAGCAGTTCGAAAATTTTCAAATTTTTCGCCTCGGCGAGGCTATACTAAATTGAATGTAATATTTCGCAAGTTCATTGGTTAGATCTCATTGATATCTATCAGTGTGCCAAAAATTGATTAAATATTCCAAGCGGTTAAGTCGCTATCACCAATTTTCACAAACGGGTTACGGACGGACAGACAGACTGACAGAATGACCGATTGACCGAATGACAGAATGACACGGTGATTTTAGGGCACTCTTAGAAATCAACCGACTTCAGTCGGTCGCTTTTTCTGCGGGTCGTGCAATCCCAGCTTTACTGTATAACAGTGGGGTTTAAGGAGGTCAAAATTATATAGTCGTGTTTTCGTTGTGAATATTTGGTCTTGGTCTGCATAGTTTGCCTAGTCCAGCACGTGAGTGCAGTCCAGGTTTTACACTGAAGTAATCCTCTGACGTGCTTGGAACAACAATAGCAAGTCTATAAATAAGCCTTTCTTTACGCGGTTTCAGGGTGATGTGTCAAGTATATTACAATGTACGTCACCGAGGCGACCAACTGATACTACAAGGCCTGCAATTCTGTGGTACTTATACCCGACTTAGAGATGAAATGACTTCTCAAGCCCTACCACCTAAACAAATCAAAAGGGTTTATATGTAGGGACGGTTCCTACTCACATCACTTTGCCTGGACATGCTTAGACTCTTTAAACGGTTGTTTTGCATGGAAGCATCATGTAGCCCAATCTATTTCTCCAAACCCCATTCACACCAGGGCCAAAGGGAGGTAGGTATACTTAATGACATATGTTCATTCTTCTATACATGTCGTCTCTGTGGCGCAATCGGTTAACGCGTTCGGCTGTTACCCGAAAGGATACTGGTTCAAGCCCACCAAGAAACGTACTTTTTTTGTTTCGTTTGGAATGGAACGTTCCAGATTTTTTTTTCACAGCTGTCATCTTTCTGTGCCACGTTATTTGGAAGTTCTTCGGCACATCCGTCTGACAAAGACCATTCTCTCCAAAACAGTTATTTCTTTGGTGAAAATTTGTGACACTTTCTTATCTTTACCCCAAACATGAGTTGGTAGCGCTCGTAATAACCGCCTCATTTCTAACGAGTACCCACAACCTTTGTCTTGGAACACAAAAAAAGAAAAAATAATATATACCGGTAACGCCTGAAAACCCAAGTTTTCTCTAAATTATGTGGGGGTAAAGTGGGTGTTCATTTTAAGGACTTGTTGACGTGATGAATATTTTCACTGACTCCGTTTTAAATTTTAAGTATCCCACTAATATCACCGAGAAAGAATAAAGGGAGGTGACTACCACGCACACATTTTTAACCCTTTCACCAAAGAGGGACAATTTTTAGGGTTTCTGGTTACTTTCTTCTAACAAAGGTCATTCAAAAGATGGGACCTAATCTTAAAAGAAGTACTGGAGGAAATTCAGAAAGCAAATTCTCACATGTAATAGTTTGGCCGCTACTGACAAGGCAGACAAAAATAAATTTTGCAAAGGTTGCTTCCCCTGCATGAGATTTAATTCCCCCCCCCCCCCCCCCCCCCCCCCCCCCCCCCGTCAACAGAATCTAAGGATAAATTATTTCAGCATTCCCCATTCCTACTCAACCACCTCACATGATAGAGAAGGTGTAACGGCGATTGAACGGTGATATTAGAGGTGATTACATTGGTCTGTCGCGCCCCCGCCCATCGCTGATCAGAGAAATAGATTGTGCTGCATTGAGCTTCCGCGCAGAGCTAAAACCGACCGAACTTAAAGACTGGTAAACCTGCCCAGGAAAAATGGTGCGAGTCGGACCGTTCCTTTAACCATAGGGTTACTCTGGATGGTAGGGCTTGATATGTCAACTTATCTTAATGTCGGAGTGCCCACAAAATCGGAACCAACGTCTCAAAAATGACATACATAGTGATGTACATCAACGCAAATGTGTCGACGTGCACCTGTTGCATCATAATGTCAGTCATCAGGGATATACATAGGCATCTCTATCGGTAAGCGCGTTCGACTGTTAACCGCGAGCCCACCCAGGGACGTTTATTTTTTAAGCGAACGCGATAATTTTGCATATTCAACACAGGCGCGACCCTTCGCGTTTACAAATTAAGGTTATATTTTTATCGGCTTGTTCTTCTTTTTCGGATCAAATTCTTTATTTTATACAAAAACGCAGGCCAGTGTGAAAGGTTGCCTGCCGTGTAAAATGGAGGAAAACTCTAGTGTTCGTTTACTTTCATTAAGAAAACACGTCTATTCAAGTATAGTGGTAAAATTTTACCACCGAAAAAAAAATGATTTTTTTTTTTTCAGATAAAAATCCTGATATTCTTTTACATTTCTGCTCAAAACATATATTGTGGGTACTCGTTAGAACCGGCGGTTCTAACGAGTACCCACAATCTATGTTTTTGAGCAGAAATGAGACAAAAATACTATATACCCCTGCAAACCCCAGTTTTACTGTATAAAAGTGGGGTTTAAGGGGGTCAAAATTATAAAGTCGTGTTTTCGTGATGAATATTTTGTCTTGGTCTACAAAGTTTGTCTTATCAAGTACGTGAAAGCAGTCCAGGTTTACAAGTAACCCTCTTTACACAACACCCTGGCGTGCTTGGAACAGCAATAGCATGTTTCTCATCACAAAAGCACGCCTATATAACTTTTTCTTATTTCTGCTCTAAGATATAGATTGTACGTACTCGTTAGAACCGCGTCATATCTTAAAGCAGAAATAAGAAAAATACGGTGTGCCCCTGTAAACCCCAGTTTTACTACATAAAAGTGGGATCCAAGGGGGTCAAAGTTATGATCAACAAGAGGCAAAAAAGGTCCAGAAATCGCTCATCTGCGGATGCGGCTAATCACAATATGATATACTCTACCATGATGGTATAACATAGCGGCTGTTTCCACACTCTGATCTGGGTCTACACTTGTGAAGTGCGGACATTGTGCAGGCTGATCAGGGTCCACATTTGTCAAGTAGGGACATGATCGGCAGGGTCTACACTGAATTATGATCATGCTACGGCCTTAATATGTTTATAGGGCAGTAATTTTATATGAACAAAGAACCGTTATAAGCTTTTAATAATGACAGAGAATATTGGTAAAAGTTTAACAGTTGAAATTTCTATAATGTGCAGTATAAAATGCATGTATAAGTGAGATGTTGTATTGGCAAAAAAGCAAGTCACAATAAACTATGTACATAATAACTACATGTAGGAATTTTTAACAAACATGGTTTGAAATGTATAACTGAATTTGACAGAAAATGCCACAATAGTATTATGTTGTTGTTTCCAGTTTCCCCGTGTCGCGGGTCGTCAGCTGGTGGGGTCCCAGGGAACGAATCCATTCTGGCACTACACCGTAGCCGTTCGGTTGTATCCCCATTCCACGTTGCCGGTGAATGGGGAGACCATCGCTCGGCTCCAGCCCCGTCCGTCCGTGTCTATCGTAAGTCCGCTGCAGTCCATTTTGTCTTCTACTCGAAGTTATATTTTTTTTGCTTGTCAATATGCCGAACCGTGTCAGAGCAGGAGAGGGTCCTGTAGGTGGAGTTTTCACCTCACGTCCCAGGTGTCTCCGAGCCAACGGGCATCCCCTTGCTCTATAGCCATTCGCCGCGCTCCGTCCTGAGGGGTTTGTGAAACGTTGCCGTGACCTTTCCAGGTCTCGGTGGGGCTTATATTTTGTCTTACCGTTTGCTTCAGGAGTGCATGTGTCCTGTTGCTAACGGGCACCTTTAATTGTCGTAGTTTCTGGGCTAGGCGTCCGTTCTTTTTTTCAAGGGCGGTGGTTGTGTTGCACAGTTCCAATGTGAGCCTTTGTTTCGGTGGAACGTAGGGTAGTTGTAGTAATTTTGGAACTCCATTCTAAAGCTTTTGGCTCCGTGCTTGCACTGCATGTAAGTTTTAGCAGTGCTGTGCCTTGGGTATTGCGGATTTCCGCAAAGGGGTGTCGGTTGTTTTGTGTAACGGGTTAGGTAGGCTCCGAGTTTGAACTTAACTTTAAGGGGATCGTTAAGCGGTTATTTTTTGGTTTGGAAGTTTTTGTTGCAATTTGGAAGACGTTTCTATAGATTGCTATACACGTTTTATGTTACGTGTTATATCCAATCTGGGGATTTCCGAGATGTAAAGTTTTTAGCCATTTTTTGGTTAGTATTATTTTTATTAAATATTTTTCATTTAATTTATAGTTAAATGGGTATGATGGACAGGAAACCATAGCATGATACAGATGTGGTATGTAAATCATAAACACAACCCAGTGTCTTTTCAGACACACCAGGTGCAGCCCCAGACTAATTGTCTGGAAAGAGCCTGTGAGTGGAATTCTGTTGGAATGTCTAGAAATATATATAAACGCCCTATCTCGGTCTCTCGGTGGATCATTACGAATTTTGCTCTTGTTCTGTGCAGTCTTGCTGCTGTACAGTTCTCATGCAGTAAAAACTTCGTTCTCTGCATGAAGTATCTTTGTTTGATTTGAGGTTTAACGTCCCCGTCAACACTGTAAAGGTCATTTTGGAGACGTTGCTTCCAATTTTGTGGGACTTTTACCCGACATTGAGATGAAATGACTTCTCAAGCCCTGCCGCCCAATGAAACCAATAGGGTTTATAAGCATTGACGGACCGACTCGCACCGCTTTGCCTGGACATGCTTAGATCCTCTAAGCGGTTTACCAGTACTAGTGTGCGGGTTGGTTTCAGCTCTGCGTGGAAGCATCATGCAGCCCATTTATTTCTTTAAGCCCCGATGGGCGGGGCGGGCATGAAGTATCTTGCTTTAATAAAATAGTAACTGATGATAGTCGTTTGTCTGTCTGTTGAAAAACACAACGCATAAAACTATACGATCACAGCTCTAACAGGCTACGTTACAGTGGCCATCTTTAGCAATTCTTTATCTGCATGTCGCCATTGAATTTGTTTCTGGACATCTCAATCAGACTCAGGATGCAGGAGGCCATGGCGACCATCTTGGATATCGGAACGAATGGACTTTGTCAGGTCCAAATCTCCGTGAATCTTGATTGCCTCCCATCAACTTTCAACTCAGTCCGATTTTTGCTTCGGGAGGAAATGTCGTTTAAAGCATGTCGAACATCTTTGATATTGGAGAGACACAATTTTTTCAATGCCTGAATCTCTATAATGCTGACGATGAACAACAGGTGACAGCATAAGTTGGCCCTGGAGCCAGTTGAGCTAATAATGACATTTCAATTAAATGTTGACAGTTTGGTGAATGTTTTGTAAGAGCTGCGTCCCTTGAAAGAGCATGGCGATTACGCTCAACTAATCATTGATCGAATAATAACCTTATATCGTATCCGGTTTACCAGGTTGTCTCTGTGGCGCAATCGGTTAGCGCGTTCGGCTGCTAACCGAAAGGTTGGTGGTTCAAGCCCACCCAGGAACGTAACATTTTTGTTCCATTTGAAACCACTGAGTACTTGTATTTCAGTTACTTTATGAACAGTGTTTAATGAACCCTACATATTGTTATTTTTTGTTGGAGTTTTTTTTATCAGCAGAACGGGAAGAAATTTGTATTGTCGCTGACTCAATATTATTTTATTAACCCTTTTTGTACCAAACAGAATCTTCCTGCCTATATATAGCAGGAGTCCATTTCAAAATTATGGGGTGACAGGTTGTGTTTTTCTGCAAAATTAATTTGTTTTGTTTGATTGTTTGAATTTGGGTTTAACGTCCCCGTCAACACTATTTAGGTCCTTTTGGAGACGTTGCTTCCAATTTTGTGGGACTTTTACCCGACATTGAGATGAAATGACATCTCAAGCCCTGTCGCCCAATGAAACCAATAGGCTTATACGCATTGGGCAATCTGACTCACACCACTTTGCCTGGGCAGGCTTAGTCCTAAGCGATTTACAAGTACTCGCTTGTGGGCAGATTCAGCTCTGCGTGGAAGCTTCTTGCAGCCCAATCTATTTCTCCGAGCCCCGATGGGCTGGGGCGCCAAAATTTATTTGTAAAATGGCTGAACATTTTGCAAACAGTGTAGGTCCTGATCAGACGCCGCATTCTGTGGCATCTGATCTGGGCCTGCACTATTTGCCAGGGTACCCGTTTGGGGTTTCCTTTTCAAATGGGTTAGTAGAAGACCCCTGTTGACAAGGGAGACAGATATATATTTGAAAGGGTTGTTTCCCCTGAAGGTGAAACTATTCTCCTTAATAAGTTGAACTTGATAAGAGACAATTTAAAATTATAATAACCGCATCCGTGTCCTAATACGTGCGTAAGAGCTCTGACTCATAATCAATCGGTCTATCGTCACTGTGGTTCGATCCTCGTTCGGGTCATATTTGAGACGCCAGGTTGCGCAACGGATAGTCAGGTGGTTCTTTTCCGAGTATTCTGGTTTTCGCCCGCCTCTGATTAACGATGCGCTGGAAATTTGCGAAATAATCTTGGAAGGGTCGTAAAACCATTACTTCAGCACACCAGTTTTATGATTAGAGTTTTGATCATGTGTCACTACGTTTTTCTTTTTCCTAACTTTCCCCAAGGTAGGCCTATACTTTAGAAGGGAAATTAGTATTTCCACGATTGGTATCTCGTCTCTGTGGCGCAATCGGTTAGCGCGTTCGGCTGTTAACCGAAAGGTTGGTGTTTCTAGCCCACCCAGGGACGCATACTTTTAGCGAACGTGATCATTTTGTATTTTCCAATTTGTCTGTTTGTTTGATCCATTTTTGAGACGTTGCTCCCAATTTTTCACGTTTTTTTTTTTTTTTTTTTTTTTAAATACACCAACCAACCATCCCCTCGAGCCTTATAGGATTGCAGCTGTTACAACGAACGGCGCCATTAGAATTGATAGGTGTCCGATTTCCCCTTAAGGTAGGCCTATTCTTTACAAAATTAATTGATATTTGCTTGAAGGGTAACTCGTCTCTGTGGCGCAATCGGTTAGCGCGTTCGGCTGTTAACCGAAAGGTTGGTGGTTCGAGCCCACCCAGGGACGATTGCTTTTAGCGAACGTGATCATTTTGTATTTTCCAATTTGTTTGTTTGATTTGAGGTTTAACTTTCCCGTCAACACTGTATATGTCATTTTTGAGACTTTGCTTCCACTTTTGAGATTAAATGATATCCCAAGCCATGGCACCCAATAAATCCAATAGGGTTTATAAGCATGTATGGGCCTACTCTCACCGCTTTGCCTGAGCAGGCTTAGATCCTCTGAGAGGTTTAATCGTACTCATGTGCGGTCGGTTTCAGCTCTGCGTGGAAGCATTATGCACCTAATCTATTTCTTCAAGCTCCGATGGGCGGGGGTCGTTCCCTCCAATTGCCTTTAAGAACGGATCTGCTAAACGCAAGCTACAAAGGTTGCCTGTCTTGTAGAATGGGAGTAAGTTCTATGTGTTCACCTCAATGATAGCCGCCTCTCTCTCATTAAAGAGTCCGTATAATTTACACCCTTTGTCTGTTTGTTTGATTTGAGGTTTAACATCCCCGTTCCCACACAATGATAAACATTAAAATACATTTTCTAAGATGGCTTATAACTGATTTCAAGTTTCTCCTGAATGACAGAACTGCAGATCTCTATCACCTGTGTTCGCCCCCGCCCATAGGGGCTTGAAGAAATATATGGGCTGCATGATGCTTCCACGCAGAGCTGAATCCGGCCCGCACACTAGTACTGGTAAACAGCTTGGAGGATCTAAGCCTGTCCAGGAACCGCGGTGCGAGGCGGACCGTCCATGCTAATAAACCCTATTGGTTTCATTGGGCGACAGGGCTTGAGATGTCATTTCATCTCAATGTCGGGTAAAAGTCCCACAAAATGGAAGCAACGTCTCCAAAATGACCTTTACAGTGTTGACGGGGACGTTAAACCTCAAATCAAACAAACAAACTATCACCTGTGCTCAGGACCAATAAGCACTGTGGGAGTTACTTAATGTGCATTTTGGTGGTATTTGAGATAAAAAGAAAAATACATTAAAATTCCGCTATTAAGACCAACTGAAATTAAGACTAATTCTGCTTTAAAAAAGTTTATTTAGAAGAGTGCAGTAATTGCACGACCCGCAGAAAAAGCGACCGACTGAAGTCGGTTGATTTTCTAAGAGTGTCCTAAAATCACCGTGTCATTCTGTCATTCGGTCAATCGGTCATTCTGTCAGTCTGTCTGTCCGTCCGTAACCCGTTTGTGAAAATTGGTGATAGTGACTTAACCGCTTGGAATATCTAAACAATTTTTGGCATACTGATAGATATCAATGAGATCTAACCAATGAACTTGCGAAATATTACATTCAATTTAGTATAGCCTCGCCGAGGCGAAAAATGTGAAAATTTTCGAACTGCTTCTCCTCGGAAACCGTTGGGCCGATTGAAGTCAAATTTCATATGGAGCCTCTATGGGATGGGGGGAACCAAAATTAGCGCATAGGGTCCAGGTCACATGACCAAAATGGTCGCCAAGCCATATATGGTCTGTCTGTCTGTCTGTCTGTCCGTCCGTAACCCGTTTGTGAAAATTGGTGATAGTGACTTAACCGCTTGGAATATTTAAACAATTTTTGGCATACTGATAGATATCAATGAGATCTAACCAATGAACTTGCGAAATATTGCTTTCAATTTAGTATAGCCTCGCCGAGGCGAAAAATCCGTAACCCGTTTGTGAAAATTGGTGATAGTGACTTAACCGCTTGGTATATTTTAACAATTTTTGGCATACTGATAGCTATCAATGAGATCTAACCAATGAACTTGCGAAATATTACAACCAATTTAGTATAGCCTCGCCGAGGCGAAAAATGTGAAATTTTCGAACTGCTTCTCCTCGGAAACCGTTGGACCGATTGAAGTCATATTTCATATGGAGCCTCTATGGGATGGGGCTAACCACCATTTGCTCATAGGGTCCTGCTCACATGACCAAAATGGCCTCGAAGCCATATATGGTCTGTCTGTCTGTCCGTCCGTATCCCGTTTGTGAAAATTGGTGATAGTGACTTAACCCCTGGAATATTTAAACAATTTTTGACATACTGATAGATATCAATGAGATCTAACCAATGAACTTGCGAAATATTACATTCCATTTAGTATAGCCTCGCAGAGGCGAAAAATGTGAAAATTTTCGAACTGCTTCTCCTCGGAAACCGTTGGGCCGATTAAAGTCAAATTTCATATGGAGCTTCTATGGGATGGTGGAAACCAAACTTTGCTCATGGGGTCCAGGTCACATGACCAAAATGGCCGCCAAGCCATATATGGTAAAAACCCTTCAAAAATAGTCTTCTCCAGAACCACTGGCAGATTTCCACGAAACTTGATAAATGGCATCTGGGACGTAGGCCCATCATAAATTGCTAAAATGGTGACCATGGGTTGACCTTGACCTTCTTTGTGCCTAGGTCAAACTTTAACACATATGCTTTTGTACTGGAAAATGTGAGAATGCATTTTATCCTGCAAACGATTCAGAATACAGTACTAAAGTATAAGATATATTTTTGCTCCTTACGATAAGGCGCATTTATTGGGGGAACCGTTTTAGGTCCAGGTCACATGACCAAAATGGCCGCCATACCCATATATGGTAACACTCATAAAGCTAAAAGCATCCGGCGAGTCGTGCACTTCAGCTGAAGCACTGGTTCTTTCTTCGAATTTTCTGCATACAATGTCCCCTGGTCAGGGAACAAAAGTGGTCTTAAAGACCACTTTTAACAATCCCAGGGTGGTCTTAATATAGGAATTTTACTGTGCTCGTTTCAACCAATGAAAGCCTTTCAGACTGGTTATTCGATTGTAACCCTGTTAGTTAAAGGGCCCTACTTTATCAACGGAATATCACTTCTTGAGACATAAGTATGTTTGTTTGATTTGAAGTTTAACGTCCCCGTCAACACTGTAAAGGTCATTTTGGAGACGTTGCTTCCAATTTTGTGGGACTTTTACCCGATATTGAGATGAAATTACATATCAAGCCCTGTCGCCCAATGAAACCAATAGGGTTTATTAGCATGGACGGTCCGCCTCGCACCGCGGTTCCTGGACAGGCTTAGATCCTCTAAGCGGTTTACCAGTACTAGTGTACGGGCCGGATTCAGCTCTGCGTGGAAGCATCATGCAGCCCATATATTTCTTCAAGCCCCAATGTGCGGGGGCTTTTGAGACATAAGAAGACCAGCATTAATTGGACAGACCATACATGTAGCACAGCAGTAGAGACAAATTATAGCCTGAGAAATTTGGTGCTGAGAGGAACCTTTATTGACTGAAAATTTTATGATAATTGACACCATGCTTGAAATGATAGCAAAACATACCAATTACAGTTAAAATGTTTATATTCAGTCTTCAACTTTCTCGCTGAATTATAAAATAAATAATAATTAAGCGAGAAATTACACTGCCAAATATTCTGCGTAAAGCTGCGGTGGTTAAATTGTCAGCGAATATTCAGTTTTTGAAAACAAATCATCCACGGTATTCTCTATCCTTAAAATGTATGAATTAAACTTCACATCATGTATTCAAACTCATGCAATGTACGCTAAATGACATTTTAGTTTCCTCACGAATTTTCTTTTTTTCTCTGATATTATTGTGAAATTCAGAGTCATAGGAAATGAAATAAGCTCGAAAATAAGAACTAGTGTTCAGTTGAACAACATTAGTATAGCATATCTGTTTGTCCATTGGGATTCTTTCGATTTTCAGAATTCCATTGCATTTTAGCACCGAAAAACAACCATTTTCAGATGAAAAATTGTTATATTTTTCTTATTTCTGTTCAAAATATTGATTGTGGGTTCACATTAAACCGCCTCATTGAGGCGGTTTTAAAGCATACCCACAATGTGTATAAGAAAAGTAGGACTTACCCCTGTAAAACCCATTTTTCCATATAAAAGTGGGGTTCAAGGGGGCAAAATTCATTACGAAAACACGCCTATACAAATACATTGTAACCTTTATCGCCGAAAAAATGAAAAATTTTAAGATGAAAAATTGTGATAGTTTTCTTATTTCTGCTCATGATATAGATTGTGGGTACTCGTTAGGAGGCGGTTCTGACAAGTACCTACAATCTATATTTTAGAGCAGAAATAAGAAAAATAAAGTTTACCCCTGTAAACCCCGATTTTACTATATAAAAGTGGAGTTAAAGGGGGTCAAAATTACATAGGCTTGTTTTCGTGATGATATAGGCGTGTTTTCGTGATGCAATGAAATGAAAATAATGGTGTTTTTCTTATTACTGCTTCAAGCATAGAGCCTCTCGCCTCAGTGAGGTCATTATAAGAGTCCCACAATTAATTTTGAACCAGTATAAATAAAAGTAGTGTGTTACCTTTTTTTTTTTTTTTTTTTTTTGCATTCCTTGCTAAGTTTTCCTTGGGCGCAAAAAGACCTAAAACAAAGTGCCGCTTGGTACTGCTATTATACGTACTCCCCTTCCAGCAAAAATCTACATCGTATAGATGCTGTACAGATGGTGGCCCACGGTTTTATGCTGGCTGGGTTGCGAGTAGTATAGGGTGGCACTTGGGGGACAAAAATTGGGGGACAAAAATTGGGGGACGTTTTGCTGTTTTTGTTGTCCCCCAATTCCCCCAATTTTTGTCCCCCAAGTGACCCCGCTTGATGTAAGCTTGACTAGGCTAGATTGGGGACTTGGGTAGTTGGTAGTGTGTAAAGTGGATACCTTCCGAGATGGACTGAGTGTTTTGTGTTGATTACCTTGGTCCCTATAAATCTTCAGTTGCTGAAATTTATAGGGACCAAGTTTGAATTGACTATGCTTTTGACTAAGCCTGAAAATAACTTAGTTTTTTTTTCTGAAAGTTTCACGTTTCAAAAAATCTGGTCCCCAAAGTGACGCCGCTTGATGTAAGCTTGACTAGGCTAGGTTGGGTCTTGGGTGGTTGTTAGTGTGTAAAGTGGATACCTTCCGAGATGGACTGAGTGTTTTGTGTTGATTGCCTTGGTCCCTATAATTTTGTTGGTCCCCATAATCTGGTCCCCATAGTGGCACCGCTTGATGTAAGCTTGACTAGGCTAGATTGGGGACTTGGGTAGTTGGTAGTGTGTAAAGTGGATACCTTCCGAGATGGACTGAGTGTTTTGTGTTGATTACCTTGGTCCCTATAAATCTTCAGTTGCTGAAATTTATAGGGACCAAGTTTGAATTGACTATGCTTTTGACTAAGCCTGAAAATAACTTAGTTTTTTGGTGATCTTTCAAGTAGATCCATGTGTTTGTGTTGATTACATTGGTCCCTATAAATTTTCAGTTTTTGAAATTTATAGGGACCAAGCCTAAAATGACTTGGTCCCTATAAATTTGATGTTTGGTAAAATTAAAGGGACAAAGTTTGAAAATAACTTAGTCTCTGGTGTGAAAAAATGTTTGGCACGAATAGGGCTCGAACCTATGACCTCCTGCTTATCAGACAGGTGCTCTACCAACTGAGCTAAAGTGCCAAGATATATTTTGTATGTAATATAATTGTTTTAAACTTAAGACATTATAGTTATTCTTTCTTAACTGCTTGGTAGCCCTGAAAAGGGCTGTTTGGGTTTTGACACATCTCCACATTGAAATTGTGGATGTAATGTGGAGAATGTGGATCCACAATGTGGAGATTTCACATGTCCACATCTACACATTCGGCAATTTTGCAACCAGGCCTTTCTGGCTTCTAAGACTCAGCTTAAAATGCTCAATGTGGAGCAATGTGGATCCACAATGTGGAGATTCCACACGTCCACATCTACACATTGAAATTGTGTAACATCCACATTGAAATTGTGGAACCTCCACATCTCCACATTGAAATTGTGGATGTAATGTGGAGCAAATGTGGATGTAATGTGGAGAATGTGGATGCACAATGTGGAGATTCCACATCTCCACATCTACACATTCGGCAATTTTGCAACCAGGCCTTTCTGGCTTCTAAGACTCAGCTTAAAATGCTCAATGTGGAGCAATGTGGAAAATGTGGATCCACAATGTGGAGATTCCACACGTCCGCGTCTACACATTGAAATTGTGTAACCTCCACATCGAAATTGTGGAACCTCCACATCTCCACATTGAAATTGTGGATGTAATGTGGATGTAATGTGGAGAATGTGGATCCACAATGTGGAGATTCCACATGTCCACATCTACACATTCGGCAATATTGCAACCAGGCCTTTCTGGCTTCTAAGACTCAGCTTAAAATGCCCAATGTGGATGTGATGCGGAGAATGTGGATCCACAATGCGGATATTCCACACGTCCACATCTACACATTGAACAATTTGACTCTTATTACCTGGCCGGTGGCAGGTATATAACTTAAGATAACTTTGGTAGGACCAAGCTGTTTATGGGAAAAATGAACAAGAGAATTAGATGCCACCTCTGATGGCAAACAACCTCCCTAGTGTGGTTGTGAATTGCATTAATGGGTTTCCCTGCAACTTGGGACTCCTGGCGATTTGAGATTATCTCGAATACACTTTAGAACCACCTGAATGTCTCTATGGACCAGAGTGATTCCCAGAGCGGAGGCTTTCCAATGTCCGTGGATCCCCTTAAAGTAGCCTGAGCGTAGCTACCTTCTACTCTGTTTAAGCATATATTCGATAATCTCGCATCTTTGGACCAAGCCGGAAAAACACGCAATGCAATAATCACAAACCATGCACCAGTAAGCTAGAGCACTAGCCTGTTTGTAACAAGAAACCACTTTGTATATATAGTCTACCCCAAACCAATTTGATAAGAAAATGGTTTTGTTGAATTTCCAAATGAAAT
This sequence comes from Lucinisca nassula, assembly GCA_963580285.1. Lineage (NCBI taxonomy): Eukaryota > Metazoa > Mollusca > Bivalvia > Lucinida > Lucinidae > Lucinisca > Lucinisca nassula. Next base: position 55,658,975 of record OY757016.1, read on the forward strand.
TTTTTGTTTTAAATTTAAGAAAAGAAAGACTATGTTCTATGAGTGATGCATAAATTTATAAGCTTGTATTATATTTTTTTTCGAAAAAAAATATTTGATCCCATTTGAGCTACAAATAGCAAAATGATAATGATTTTTATCATTTTTTATCTGTTACTATTTTGAGAATTCCTATTGGGAAAAACCCAATAAGACAAAATGCTCAGAGTGGATATTTATAAAGGCGTTTTAAACGCTAAATCATGTTCTTAAGGGGGCTCTAGATATAACTTTGGTTATTTACTTTATCATTTTCTTATTAGTATCGCCATAACTAACAAACTATGAATATATATCGAAGGTACCGCATTCCCGTTAAATGTCAGGTCATTGGATTTTCCGAAAATCGATCAATAGCGATTTTTGTCCATTGAATTTGAAAGTAGCCAATTCCCGGAAAAAAAGATTGGTTTTCCGATAATTATAAATAGTAAGAAAAAAGAAAACTAACTTTTTTTTATAACGATATTGAATAATAATAGTAACTTTAAATTTGTGTTGCTTAAGAAATGACTGAAATGCACAACTGAAACACTGTCATTCTGTAGAAAAGAAAGTATATAAATATTCAGCGGGACATTGTTAAACATTGTGGGCCCCGATCAGACGCCACACCTGAATAATGAACGACTTCTACCTTACACTGCTAAGTGACAGTTCCTTGGACATTTTTCCAACAAACAAACAAAACAGTTTTACGGTGAGACTAGATCATCCAATTAATATCAATGAAGAAAACTGGGAAGTTGCATTAGTAGAAATTATGACTTCAGCACAAGTGCTGAACATCAGTGAAGAAAATAACTTTTTCTATTTGGTTTTTCTTGATCCAAGCTACATAAGAAGACACGGTTTCGAAAATGTCACTGAAATGTGTAGAAATACTAATGCATGTGACAAAGTTAAACTGATCATTCCACCTGGCAATTATGTTTCTCCCAGTCATTTGGCACAAGAAATGCAATCTTCTATCAATGCGTTTGAGAACGGATTATTAGAACATGTAAATGTTGGCATTGGAGTTGTGTTTGATGAAAATTCTAAACGCATGAAAATAATTTGTCAAGATGAAAGACAAACTAGGTTACAATTTTCCAAAGAGTTTGGAAAGTTATTAGGGCTCAATCCTTCTCTATTCGGAAAACCTATTGGGAATGAAAAAGATTCATTTATTTTTAATGTAGACCTGAATGCTCCACATGATACGTTTTTCATATATTCAGATATTGCAGATTTTACAAATGTTGGTGATGTGAAGGCACCGATTTTGAGAATTGTTCCATTTAATCATACCAAGTATTCTACTTATTTTCATACAGAACTAAAAAATTTGCACTATGTGCCAGTAGCCAAATCTTTCATTGACCAAGTTCATATCAGCATAAAAACAGCCACTGGTAAAAGTGTACCTTTCATGACTGGAAAATCTTTGGTTAAATTACACTTTAGACACAAACAGTTTTTTCAACATGATATAAATACTCTGCATTAATACTAACTTTGTCAGTTTATCAGACTCCTGAAAGGAAATAAGATGGTTAGTTCAGAGAAACAGACAAAAACATCCTGCAAAAAGATGGTCAAATGCAAAAAGTTACCAGTGACACAAAACCCTAGTAAATACGAAACAAGTTATGGACAGATGCGGTACTTGATGAAAAGACTGAACACAGTTCTCAGCAATAAGCTCAGGGAAGGACGGCCCTCCAGATTCTGCAAAATATGTAACGCAGAAATCCAACAACTTGCGAAAACAAGACATCCGAAAAGACGTCGTCTGGCTGAACCAAGAAGAAAAATGAAACAACACTGGCCTGATACTCCCAGGAGACCTACGTCTTTGCCACTAAAGAATATCAAGCGTAAAAGAAAAAGTGAAGACAAACAGTCACAGACAGTTGCAGAAAATTGTGCAGAAAGTTAGAAAGTTTTGTGGAAGAGTATAAAAGGAATGACAAGACTGAATAAAAATCAGTTCATTATTTGACATCCATGGGGAGATATCAATGCCATAAGTGTTTTCGAGAGTTTGCAAGATCTGACAGTTTGAGAAGACATAGATCCAGTGGTGTTTGTAAAGAGGATAAAACAGATATGTCAGAGGACGAAGAAAGTGTAGCGTCTTCAAGCCCACGCTATAATTTGGGAAAAGGAGAAGATATATTTGGAAAATATGACTATACCAATGATTCTGAAGAATACACCGAAGAAGATGATAGTGATGACGAAGTTGAGATACCCAAAAAGAAAAAAATGAAATCTAAGTACAGACCGTGGGATCGAATGGTTATGAAAACCCAGGAAACCTTACAAGATACATTCAATGAGACCGTGGAAGAAGCTTTGGCAGAACATACTGATATCGACACAGAAGCTGCTGAAAATTTGGCATATGAGGAACTCAAACCAAGATATACACAGGGGCTTGTAAACTTCTACAGAACATTGGTTGGATATTCAGAAGCACTGAAGAAGGATCCAGTGCATAAGAAAATCATAAGCACAGCAAAACGACTGAGGGACGAGAAAGATTACGATGCAGACGAATCCATGGACTGTGCCATCAAGAAACGCAGATTTCTCTTTGAGAAGACACTGGATGAATATGATTCACCTACCTATGACGAGGAAGAAGAGACTGTGCCACAGACAAATCAAAAGACATTATTAAAACCAATTTCACAACAACGTTAAGGTTTCAAATTGTAAACGAGGACAGAGGGACGGTCCTAATCCTCTGTTCATCGTAATCAAGTTAGTTAGCGGGACAAATAAAGTTAAAACTGTTCACCAATCTTTCTTGTCTTTTCACCCCCTCTTCATGACGAAGAGGTAGTAGTATCTAAACTTGAGATGGCTAGAAATAACATACACTGACGCTTCATAGTCAAACTAATGAAACAAAAAATAGATCTTGAGATACAAGATCTATATCCAGAAGTTTGTTACTATCAAGCCTCAATATATTTGCCAAAACACTTGACGCTTGACAGTCAAGTTTCTACTGATGAAGAAATATAAAGTCCTGAGATACAAGATTTTTTATTTCTCATAGAAACTTGCTACTAGATAGCCTCAATATATAATTATGACACTATGAAGTCTTGAGATACAAGAACAACATAATGTCATCTTGTGGTATCCCTGGACCTCTTGAAAGATTTCCACCGAAAGACTGGTTAATTTCAAGCTTTGTCCCTATAAATTTCCGGGACATCAAATTTATAGGGACAAAGGCAAACCACACAAACACTAAGTCCATTTCTGAAGGTCAAGTCCCATTCTAGCCTAGTCAAGCTTACATCAAGCGGCGGCACTTGGGGGACAAAAATTGGGGGAATTGGGGGACAACAAAAACAGCAAAACGTCCCCCAATTTTTGTCCCCCAAGTGCCACCCTATACTACTGTTGCGCTTTAGTTGTTACCATCTTGATTCATAAATAGAACATGTATAAACAAACTGAAGATACGGAACAATCCGAAACTTGTATGGACTTGTGATCCCGAGGATGATTGTTTTGTCTTGGGATGTTTTAAGTATATAAAAGCTACATACATGCATCTGACTGAGCAATAATAATTTCCTGATTTCTGCCATCTAAATCCACCCTTGAAATAGTTCCAGTGTCCAAATCTGACCAGTAAACCTGAAAATCAAACATGGCTTTGTAGCATGCCATTTTCTCAAAATGTGTCTTTTGATTCTATTGATAAGACGCATTCAGTAACACCAACCTGGGGGTCCTCAGGGATTCGCCGAGGTCATGCCCCATCCCCTCCACTTAATAAAAGGCCCAATATCTTGGAAACCATTCAGATCCCCATCCCTAAAGCATATATATTCTTGTTCCTTATGATAAGGCCCATTCAGTGACATCAACCTTGCAGTCCCCGGGATGCGCCGGGGCCATGCCCCACCCCCTCCATTTCATAAAAGGCCCAATATCTCGGAAACCTTACAGATCCCTGCCCCTAAACCATATATATTCTTGCTTCTTATGATAAGAAACATTCATTGACACCAACCTGGGGGTCCTCAGGGATCCGCTGGGGCCTTGCCCCACCCTTCCACTTCACAAAAGGCCATATATCTCAGAAACTGTTCAGATCTCCACCCTTAAACCATATATATTCTTGTTCATTATGATAAGACGCATTCAGTGACACCAACCCGGGGGTCTCCAGGGATGTGCTGGGGCCATGCCCCACCACCTCCATTTCATAATATCACAATATCTCGGAAACCGTACAGATGGCCACCCCTAAACCGTATATATTATTGTTCCTTATGATAAGACACATTCATTGACACCAACCTGGGAGTCTCCCGGGGCTTGCCCCACCCCTCCACTTCACAAAAGGCCTTATATCTCAGAGAATGTTCTTAGCCCGACCCTAAACCATATATATTAATCTTTCTTATGATAAGACGCATTCAGTGACACCAGCTTGGGAGTCCCCGGGGCACGCCCAGGCCATGCCCCACCGCTTTACTTCTTTAAAAGCCATACATCTCAGAAATAGTTCAGATCCCCACCTCTAAACCATATACTTGTTCCTTATGATAAGACTCGTTGAATCACACCAACCTGGGGGTCTCTTTGTGCTGAGGCAATGTGCCCCGCCCTTCCACTTCATAAAATGCTTTATATTTCAGAAACCATTCAAATCCCCACCCCATAATCATATATGTTCTTGTTCCTAATTATTAGCACACCTACTGTAGGGGGGTCAGCAGGGGCCAAGCCTATCCTTTCCACTTCATAAAAGGGCCTCAAATCTCAGAAACCGTTAGATTCCCAGCACTAAACCATATGTATACTTGGTCCTTATGACAAGACACATTTAGGGACAACAATTTGGGCTTTCCTGGGATCAACAGGGCATGCCCCAACCCCTCCACTGTTTAAGAGGCCTTACAGATCCCCACTGCTAAACCATATATATTTTGTTTCTTATGATAAGACGCATTTAGTGATACCAACCAGGGCTCCATTGGGTCCATGCCCCACCCCCTCTACTTCATAAAAGGCCTAATGTTTCAGATACTGAGTCCACATGGGTGCTCATTTGGACATGGGGGTTCATTTGGTAGATTAAAATGATATCATGTTAAAATACATGGCTGCCATTGGGCAGTGCCCACCTGAGCTCTGGTGAGCATAGTGGCCCATGGGCCTCTTGTTTTTTTATTATTATTTGTTTAGTTATTCCTGAAATGCAATGGCTAGCCGTCCAGTACCGGACAACCAGCCTACGCGACTGCCTGACAGATCGTGAGTGCTTCTTACCCTAAATATTTATTTTGACAATACATAAACGAACTAAATATCTATTCAGTCTTTCCATAAAAACCCAGTTTGTACAATATAAGATGGAATTTGCTGGAATATTTAGATCGAATTGTTAGTAATCTATACTGACCGGAAATGGAACTATACACTTTTAAACTGTCTCGCCTGACAAAACAAGTGGATTATTCAGATAAAAATTACTGATTAAGGATTTGACTAACTATAGACATGAATCCTGTAACAATTTAAAGAAAACCTGGTGTTCAAAATAAAAGTTTTTGTGGAAAATGTAAAACAGTACATTTTTCACAAAATCTGTTTGTAATCGAATTTTGACTTCAACATTTTTGCGTGTAGGTAACAAGTGAAAAGCAACGAATAAAAAATAACATAACATATAAAAATGATCGAGAAACAAACATTTTATTGAAATCTCAAAAATTGCTTTTTTCAGCGAAATTTTCAAAATAATGTTTCAAGCCAAAAATAGACCCAAAATGCCTTCAATCGTTTTAGCATCTTCAGTTGTGTCTTAAATATTGATAAAAACAAAAACCGTAATCAGAAATGCCATACTTTTCGCTCACTTCCCGTGGTTTGGTCCAATATTTAAAGGTCGATAACTTTTTAACCATTGTGAAAATTTTCATTTTGTAAACAATATTCCCAACGTTCGATGATGCGTAATAAATGGTAAAAATGGGAATCACATTCGCGACACAAAATGTTTGAGTCACTGGAAAAACTTGAACAGCAAGATTTGGACCTTTGCTTTGAACCTAGGCTTTACCCGTTAAATCGTAGCTATCATTAAACATTTTATTCGATAAATCAGACATGCCAATGGTGATAATTTATATAATTGGAATTCAAATCATTAAAAGGCTTTGCCAGTGACAACTTACAAACGAGTGTATACGTTCTATTTCCGGTGAGTATATTATTACGAGTTGTTTGTGTGACCAAAAGCTGACCTTAGCACCACTAGGTGTCCGGATTAGAGCTAATCTACGCTGTAACCGCGATGAGAATCTTAGCGATCAAAGCACTACTTGACTTGAACAGCACTGGTGGGTCGATTGTCTCTAAGTGTAGTCTCGAAAAATAGTCCTGGACGGTAATTTAGATTATATCCTTTAAAGGCATTTTTTCTTGTAATAGTAGCACACACTTCGTGTCCATAATTGTGATATACTGTCCATAGCAGATCAAAGGCGGCCCTTTATTGGGTGAGTAGTAGCTCTTGTTGAATCCCCTGACTGAAGCACTCAAGGGGGAAATCAATAATGAACGCTCTAGTCAACAGTCAGTAAACTATTGATTTTCCCCAACGAAGCCCCTTACCTGTTGAAGACCGAGGAGATCTCTTCAGTCAGCACTGAGGGCTACATAATATTATGTAATGTAATGATTGTCCCTAATAATCAAGAATAAATGTCTTTAACCCGCAAATTCCTGTTCAGTAAGTAACCAGAGTAGACCCCGGGTATAAATTTAGGTAAAAATCTTACTTTACTTTTAGAATAATACATCAGATTTTTACTTTTCTGACTTGAATTGTGCGTTGAGTATACACATTAGAATCGCCTCGTCGAGGTAGTTCTTATGTGTATACACAACAAAATTGTATGTTGAGTATACACATTAGAATCGCCTCGTCGACAACACACCTTCATAATGTATATTTTAGATATTTAAAAAGTCATTTTTCCTGGTAGGAAAATACACATTTTTACACAAAACCCTTATAGTCCATTATATGCCACCAGTAACACTATACTACGTAAAATAGGGCTCTAACAATATACAAAATAGTACCGTCTTGTGCACTATAACTTGAATTTAACTGATCATTATGTGTCCTGCAGGAAGGCATTCATATATATAAATGTCAAAAATATACATACACGTACTGTCAGATCATGAACCATCTTATATTGTGCCAAAATAATGTTTATATCCAATAAAATACTGTTTTAAACCCAGATACCGCGGCCCCGCCCATTAGGGCTTGAAAAAATAGATGGGCTGCATGATGCTGCCAGGCAGAGCTGAAACCGACCGCACACGAGCACTGGTAAACCGCCAAGAGGATCTAAGCCTGCCTAGGCAAAGCGGTGTGAGTCGGACCGTCCATGCTTATAAACCCTATTGGTTTCATTGGGCGACAGAGGATGAGATGTCATTTCATCTCAATGTCGGGAAAAAGTCCCACAAAATTGGAAGTAACGTCTCCAAAATGAGCTATACCGTGTTGACGGGGACGTTAAGCCTCAAATCAAACAAACAAAAACCCAGATACATTATTTGTTGGGAAGATTTATTTGACAGATTCACTCTTGTCTAATTTGTGTAATTTCTTAGCTATATAGTACTTACGCTTCAAGCCAACATGCCCTTTTGGAGACAAAGAAGAAATGCATAAAACTATGCATCAAGAATCAGAAAAATATGTTCACTTTACCATGATAGAAGCAATCATTTTTTTGACAGTCACAAAGACCAATAGGATAAAAGAAGAACAGGAATTATAGAAGAACATGCAAAATTTTAATAGATCAGAAGCAACATTGAGTTAACTAAATCCATGTCCAAACTATAGTAGACCTGTGTTTCACCCTGGATTAATTGTTATTGTAGTGTGAATTTTGGGCACAGCAATATCGAAATTGAAAAAAAAATAGTACGTGGGACAGGGCAACCATCCAGCAACCGGAAATATGTTTCCTTTCCTTCTTATCCAGTAACATTTTATTTATAATATTTTTAGATATATTTTTGCATTCAAAATCAAACCGCAAACTCTGCAAAACTAAAAGCTTGATTTAAGAATATAATTGTGTATCTCGCCATAATCTAAAATGAATAAGGACAACAGTAGAAACAAATAGCATTTTCTGCTTATTTCTATAAATATGCAACAAAGTTACTCAATTAACATACTTTAACTAAATACTGGAGGATCAGTCAAATAGTATTAAAGCAAGTTAAAGGTGCATTATTGAGCTACCGGGTCTCATTTTTTTCTGGTTTTTATCTTCAATGCATACTCCTTTGTCATGTGTACACTTCTGGAGCCAAATACAGCTTCAGAACTTTGTGAAAATGGTCGTTTTCATTCGTGTTTACCCTTAGCTCTGAACATGTGTTCGGAATTTCTGTTCTAAAAATAAATCTGTCACTTCACACATACATGGCGACAGTATCGTCTCTGAGTGTCGTTACTTATGGCATGGTATTCAGCGTCATATTTCGTCCGATTCAGGCATGGCCTAAGCAAACAAGGCCAAAAATGAACGTCGCATAACGTCATATATGGGGATTCTATTTTTGTCACGAACTAAAAATAGATCTAACTAGTGTGCGAAACCTAGTTAGGGAATCCCTCTCAAACTCGTTTACCTGTCATCATAATTGTTCGCATTTTCATAAAATGCATTCATTTGTATTGTTTTAAAGAAAAATACCGGCTATATGTAATTTATTTTTGGAAGCATTTTTTTTTTCAGATAGCTCAATAATACACCTTAAAAGCAAGAAAACCATGATGGCCCTGCATGTATATCCCTCATCAAAGCTAACATATTTGCATACTGAATATTGAAATTTCACATGAACTTTTAGAGTTTTTGTTTGAATTTCATCTCCAAGACGCCAATTAGTCATGTATTGAGTACCAATACCGTATTTGACAAGCAGTGCTTAAATTTAGACCATTTAAGGACACAAGGGACGCCAATTAATCTCTACACCACTGATTAATTTGAACAACGTTGGTGGAGGGCCACCCAAGGAACATTTGTGTAATCAGCCCGTTTCTGTTCTCCAGGTTATACAATTCTAAGAAAACTTTTGAAGATCACCCGAGGATTATTCCTGCACAGTTTAGTTGAAATCCTTGCAGTAAAGACATTGTGAATGGATGGATTGATGATGGAAATGGTCCCAATTACATGGCATGAGCACACTCATGTGAGTTCACAAATTACCCCCAATGATGGGGCCATATCTGACCCTATAGCTGTAATTTGAACACACTGATAAAGGTTTACTTGCTGTAGCTACACCTACTTACCAAATATCAAAGGTCCTGGGCCTTCTAGTTTCAACGTTGTTTTAAAAGCTTTTCCCTATATGAGTCTATGCAAAATAAGTGACCCCCCTTGAGTTGGGCCATTTTTATTCCTGGGCTATAATATAAACAATGTTGGTTGAGAAGTACTATATAAAGGTATACCAAATATCAAAGGCCTTTGCCCTCTGTTTCATCTCACGAGAAGATTTTAAAATGTCTGTGTAAAACAAGTGATTCTGAAGGCGGGGCCCTTGTTGATAACAGTGCGATGATTTGAACAATCTTGGTAAAAGTCAACTAGATGAATATACATACAAATATCAAGGACATAGATTTTTATAGTTTTCCCTATATGAATCAATTTGTGAACAATCTTGACAAAAAATCACTATCTGAAGCTATATTTACCAAACATCAAAGGCCCGGCCCTTCCATTTTCAGGCAAGAAGATTTTTAAAGTTTTCCAGTATGGGTAAATTTAAAACAAGTGACCATCAGAGGGGGCCATTTTTGACCCCAGGGCTATAATTTCAACAGTCCTGGAAAAAGCTACATACCAAATCTCTAAAACCTTACAGCTTTATACAAGATGATTTTCAAGATTTTACTTATTCCCCTTTTTTCTGCCATGGCAACAAAAGCTGCATGGGATGGAATTCTTCGAACAGCAGACCCCAGTGTGGGCCAATTGGTACCTCAGGGCTATACTCTGGGCAATCTTAATTGGCAGAGATCCACTAGATGAGAATACCTATTAAATATCAAAGGCCAAGATCGTCTAGTTTCAGGATGTGAGTTCATGTAAAACATTTGTAACACCAGGGATGGGTACACTTTTGATCCCAAGGCTAAGATTTAAACAATGTTGATAAAAGCTGCTGGCCAAACCTAATAAAAGACCTTCTTGTTCTGGTTTCGGACATGTAATCTTGCTAATTGCCCCGTTTTCGTTCCCATGACAATCAGAGTTGCATGGAATGGATTTTTGAATAATTCTGAACAAGATTTAGTGACTTAAGAAATGTCATTTAAGAAAATTGAGAACAGAAGGGCAGACGGATGACAGTGACGACCATGGGCAGTGACCAGCTACAATAGATTCCCAGAAGCCTTAAGCTTATGCAAGCTAATATACATAATACATGTTCATTTTTCATGTTTGTTTTTTTCTGTAAAAGTATTATCTTTTTACCTGAAATAAGGATTTGTTTTTCAAAAGCTAAAAATGTTTCTTCATGCAGTAATCTGATGTAACGCTACATCAAAGTGTTTTCAAAAGCCTTTACCGTATATATGTATTAAAAATGTTCGTATTCCATGTTTTTTTTTCTTTGACAAAATTTCCAACAACCTTAGAAAAGAACATTTCTGTGAAGGTATGAAGTTGAAGCATTAGATAGCTGCTTCAAAGTAGTTTGTGCATATCTGGTAATACAAACCAGCTCCACGTCAGACATGTATGTACTATGAAATTTTGTTAAGTAATTCCTACATGTGAAAAACATATGGTATTGTTCGGTAATTCAACATTTTCATTGCCTGAAAAATGAAACTTTATAAACATTTCAATATCTTTCTTTGTTTCTGTAGTTAACGGTTATCGATATGTAACTTTTTGCATCAAAACATTTTCAACAATCCTCACCACTAACTTTTTACAAAATCATTCCCGTTTCCCTCGCTTTTTTGTCAAAATTTTGAATTTCTCCCTTAAAAGGCAAACTTCTGAGCAGGATTGTTTTTTATAACTACTTGAGAGTAGTTAGTGCACATCTGGCTATAAATTGGTTCGACAGCATACAATACATTTTTATACTGTGGTTGCTACTTGCCCAAAAACTAATGGATTATGAGCGTTTATATAAAAAATGTGCATATTCCTACCCTGCAAAAATGATTTTTTTTTTGACATATAAAATTTTATTTTTTTCCTTTAGTTAACTTATACACATATATAACATTTTACACCAAAACATTTTCAAGAATCCAAACCAGTCACTTCTTAAAAATTTATTCCCATTTTCTGCATTTTTTTGCATTTTTTGTCAATATTTCCAAGTTTTTAACCCCAAAAAGACAGGTTTCTGTACACGTATCAAGCTAAAACTTCTTTTATCGCTACTTGACAATAGTTAGCTTATTTTGGGCTATTTGAATCAATTTAATATAATTTAATGAATTTTTTATAATTTAATTCCTGTTTTTGGCGATTTTTATTCAAATTTCGAACATTTTCCCCCAAAAAAATCAATTTCGCCAGGGAATATTTTTGGAGATTTTTTTTTCCTGTAAGTCAGGACACCTCACTGATTTGGAAAATAGTGAAAACCCTTCTGAAGGAATTTGTTTGAGGTCGAGGGTCTTTTTGGGTTAAACTGACTTGCCTATTAATTGTGACCCGTCACGCGAAAAGGGGCGAGTTGGGTGGATGACGTCGTTGTAAGAAATCGTGTTTCGAAGTTGACGTCATTATTCATTAATTCAGTCTCTCGATATCTAAGCAAGTACAGTTGAACTTCCATGGCTCGAACACCGATGGCTCGTTTATTATGGCTGAGTCGAACCTGTTCTTGAGTACATCGGGAATTTCTCTAAGTTAAGAAATAGTGAGGAAAAATTTAGGATAACTTCGTCTTTTAGCTTGCAAGTGTATGTTGTGTGTACTCATTAGAATCGACTCAATGAGGTGATTCTAATGAGTACACACAGCATAATTTATATCACAGAAACTTGAAAGAAGTCCCAAAAGTATCCCCGTTATGTCTCCTGGAAGTAGCCATCAGTGGCTGGAACTACCCCTGTCTCGAACAGATTTTCGTGGTCCCAAAGGAGTTCGAGTCATTGAAGGCCGACTGTATGGGGCGCCGTTTTACTATTTAATCCGTATTTATGGATATCCATTAATCAAATTATGGATATCCATAAATATCCATAATTCGATTTAGGGATATCCATAAATCAGCCGAATAATGGATATCCATAAATCGAATTATTCGATTAATGGATATCATTAATTCAGATCGATTTATGGATATCCAAAATTCGATTTATGGATATCCATAATTCGAATTATGGATATCCATAATTCCTCTGATTTATGGATATCCATAATTCGAATTATGTATGGAGTACCTGGCAGATTCAGATATATCTCCTGGCCCCCGCCAATTGGGGCTTGGAGAAATAGTTGTGGGTGCATGAGCTGAGAGTTAACCGTTTAGAAGGTCTAAGCCTGTCCAAACAAAGTCGTGCGAATCAATAGGCGACAGAGATTGAGCTGTTTGTTTGTTTGTTTGTATTTGAGTTTAATGGCCCAGTCAAGACAAAGGGGGAGTTCCAAATCTGCCCCCGCACAGATTTTCTTGAAACTTCAGTTGTTGTTTACTTTAGGACTATCAACTATATATATAACTTTGTTTCATTTGATACATTACTGTAGACCTCAGGAGAGCTCCCTGGGGTAGTCCCCTGTAGAGGTCCTACACACCTGTGAACTTTTCAGTCTTAAATCAATAGGTTTGATTATTTTCAAATTTTGTTGCTTTGATTGGCAACAGAACTCTATAAGGTTTAATCTTATACAAAAAATGTAAATGTGTCTATGTCTTTTAATTTTTCTGATAAATTTATTTTCAAAATATCTTCTACTCTTCATGGAAATTGATAAATAATGAGATTTTCATCATAAGTATTAGAGGTGTTACTGATCTTGTCACCCCAAGATATTGCATATAAAGTAGGCCACATATATCCTCTGTATAGAAAACAAATTTTAAAAAAGTCAGAAACCGGTAACATTGTTTTTGATTGCTAGATATGGGTTCAGGTCTATTTTTGTGCTAAAATCATTTGCAATATAAGGGGACAAGATTTCCTTTAAGTGCAGTTTTATTGTGTTTTTAATGACAAATTAGTACCACCTTATCACACAAAGCTTAGCATAGGCATTTATGTAATAAAATCTCTCCCCCAACCCACCCATACACCACCCGGCAACCCCCCCCCCCCAAAAAAAAAAAGACACTGTTTACAGACAGGAGTTTTAGTTTGACTTTTAAAAAGTAAATGAGAACATACATAAGCAAAGTATACAAGTTCAATCAAAACATTTTAAAGAGAAAAAATAACATGCATTCATGCAGTGTTCATGATGAATGTTAATGCTGACAGTATTGCAAAAATGATAATCCTGAAAAACCCGAATTCACACACACACACACACACACACAGTAGGACTAAAACAAGGTGAATCTTTTACCCTGTTTTATTTGGTCTTTCTGTATATTTTTAAACCCTGCAATACAAGGACACTTAATGTCAGTAATACGCAATGACGTATTGAATCTGCTTAATAAATTACTTTCATATTCCTATTTCTTTCTTTATTTATTTTTGTTGTTGTTATTTTCTTCTATAAAATAAAACAGCAGCCAATAAATTGCCAACTGTGAAGGGACAGACTGATTTTTTCGATTTTTTCTACTTATTGGTCGGTCCATGTGTTGGTAATTTTTCTTACATCACTTGGTCAAAGAGACTCACAATCCGCTCCACCAACAAAGGTTTTGTGAGATCATTTTCTGCATTTTTTTCTAGGTTCATTATAACATCTGCAAAAGTGTAAGGTACAGTGCCCTTGTCTTCAAAATAAAAGCAGAGCTAATCACACTGTAACTAGTTATAAAATTGGCATTTGGTATACACTTCCCTAAATGAAATAGATGGAAGGCAAGTTGCTGTAACTAATTCATTTGATAGCTTATATTATATTAAGTTGTTGTAATACCATTCGCATTTATAGTCATCTGTATGCAGTACTTGCCATCTATGTTAAGTTTTCTAGCTCTGTATTCATCAATTTTTGCAAATGGCATAAATCAGCTGTTAGCTGTACAATTAGCATATTTTTGAGCCAAAATCTGCAGTTGGCTTTATATTTTTCTATAATACTGATAGCAAATATACCCTTTGCTTATCATATTTAAGAATATAACTTTTGACACTGATTTGTCCAGCTGGCGACATTTGTTTGTGCTTTAGTTCAGATTTTGCGGAGGCATTGTTAGAGTGACAAAAGAACCAACTCAATTGTGTTTCCATTTTGTCTACAGTAATCTGTGTATACAGTGAGCCAATCGATCAGAAAATATTGTCTGTGGTATTATGACATACTTGGCTCAACCATAATAAACATCATTACTCTTGGCCATTCAAGCAAGCTGTGCCATTCAGGTATGACAATCAGACTTTTCACACTCAGGTATGACAATCAGACTTTTTAAGTAGACTGCATCAGTTCAGAGAGTCAAGCGAAATTGTCTGGTTTACAGAGCCATCCATTTTACTTGCCATTTCAACAATCTTTGTCATAATAAGTTTCAGCAGACATTAGGATTACTTAAAATGCAAAAACGCATGTTAAGAAATGAAATATATTTTTTTTATAAAATCCGATTGAATTGTTAATGAACGCTCAAAATGAATTGTGTTTTTGGTTCCCCAGGGTACCATAACTAATACAAATGCTGATTAAATGAGCTCATACTATACAATCAAGGGTTAAACGTACAGATATTTATGTGTGTATATATATATATTGGCGATAAATTTCTCGATTGAAAATGTTATACCATATCTATAAATGGTTTGAAAAAAAAAGTTAAAATCTGATCACTACTATTCAATGTTCAAATGCAGTATGTTACCGGTCTCAGATTTTCAAGAAAATTTGACAAAATGTTCTACACATATATGGGCAATTTTCATATTAAAATGATGGGGTGACAAGAACTGCAACAATGTGAAATTAAAAGTCAAACATACTCCAAAAGATTTTATGGTTGTGAAATCTGGGGCCTGCTCCATATGAAATTGATCATGGTCTATGGAACTTCAACTGAACAATAGCAAATGTGATACAAAATTAAGCACAGATGACTACAGCGATGCCTGCAGACAAACATAAGAAGTTGTTGTGTATATATACACTTGCTTGAGGGTACCCCTATTTTCGGATGTGGAAATGAACAAAACATTGTAGATTTATAATGAAAACAGATATGAAAGTGAAATAGCTAAATAATGAACAGTCATTTACCAGGCATTAATTATGCATATTATCATTGAAATCTGTGCGTGGGCAGAACCCTATGGAAATTTACTATAGGCTGGAACTCCCCCTTTAGGCCATGTTTGAGCTGGTCAGTTTACCTATCCACACTTTTCCTGGGCAGGCTTATACGTAAGCAGTTAACCAGTACAGTGCACATTCTTCGCCAGAAACTGACAACTGCCCTTCTTGAATCAGCGGAAGGGAGAGAATGACCGTAGAAAAGATTTCATGATCAATCTCCACGAATGAATGTTGCCGACCCCGGCAGGTATCGAACCCGCTTCCTCCTGATCACCAGTCAGACGCGCATCCGACTAAGCTACCGAAGCCGGCGGGATCGAGATGTCATTTGATCTCAGTGAAGGCTTAATGCCCAACATATTTGGAAGCAACGTCCCCAAAATTACATAAATAGTATTGAAGGGGACATTAAACCTGAAATCAAACATAACTCTCCCACCCCATAGGCCACCACTAAGCCTACCCTACATTACCTCCACCTCTATCCCGACTTTTTTCGGCCCCCGCCCATCGGGGCTTGAAAAAATATATGGACTGCATGATGCTTCCACGCAGAGCTGAAACCGACCCGCACAAAAGTACTGGTAAAACGCTTAGGGGATCTAAGCCTGCCCAGGCAAAGCGGTGCGAGTCGGCCCGTCCATGCTTATAAACCCTATTGGTTTCATTGGGCTTGAGATGTCATTTCATCTCAGTGTCGGAAAAAAGTCCCACAAAATTGGAAGCAACGTCTCCAGAATGACCATTACAGTGTTGACGGGGACGTTAAACCTAAAATCAAACAAACAAAATCCCGGCTTTCATCACACACCTAAATCGGAAATCTGACGCGAAAGTCGATTTTTGTGTGTGTGTGTTTTTTTTTCCAAAGGGAGCAGTCATAATTCATTAGGTTTATTTGCAGAGAAGAATTATGGATATCCATAATTCGATTTATGGATATCAATAAATCGAATAATGGATATCCATTATTCGATTTGTTGATATCATTAATTCTTCGAATTATGGATATCCATACATAACTATGGATATCTATAAATAATAATGGATATCCATAATTCTAGTTATGGATTTCCATAATTCGAATTATGGATATCCATTAATAATTATGGATATCCATAAATACGGATTAAATAGTAAAACGGCGCCCCATACGACTGTACTTGCATTTTCAGGCTTTACTTTTGTTAATATTTCTTCTGGGCGGTTGGGCGAGGCAAAGGTGATGTGTACCTCCAACTGATGCGTGAAGCCTGTTGTTCGTGCAGCAGGTAAGATTGTCACTTCTTCTAGTTTCTACACTTCCATTCATTTTCCTCTGTCTCCTCTCTCCCTTGCTTTCTACTCCTCTACTATCTCTTCTACCTATATTCATCCTTTCTCTGGGAGAAGACACAAAATGACCCACGAGGGTTGATGAGTCGTTAAACTCAAAACAATCAACAAATCCCGCAAGCCTGTCAGTTATGTGAGGTAAATAAAGTTATGTCCCCTTGGAAGCATATTTCAGTTTTGATGCCGCGAAAAATATGAGACGAAACACAACAACCGATAAAAAATCTAAAAATGCTGATTGTTGTTGTTGTTGATTTTGGTCATTTGACATATTTGACACTTATTTGGCGAAACAACGTGCCAAGTTCTTGTGCACTGAATGTTTTTGTTTGTTTGATTTGAGGTTTAACGTCCCCGTCAACACTGTAAAGGTCATTTTGGAGACGTTGCTTCCAATGTTGTGGGGCTTTTACCCGACATTGAGATGAAATGACATCTCAAACCCTGCCGCCCAATGAAACCAATAGGATTTATAAGCATGGACTCGCACCGCTTTGCCTGGGCAGGCTTAGATCCTCTAAGTGGTTTACCAGTACTCGTGTGCGGGTCGGTTTCAGCTCTACGTGGAAACATCATGCAGCCCATCTGTTTCTTCAAGCCCCGATGGGCGCGGTCCGTGTGCACTGAATGCATGCACACTCATCATAATGACGTCATTTGAATTGAATCAAAGGCCGCATACTACTGATGTTCTTTCTGACTAATATGTCTCAGTCTCGTTTCGCGCGTACGTACCTGTGTGTATACTCTCTCTCTCTCTCTCTCTCTCTCTCTCTCTCTCTCTCTCTCTCTCTCTCTCTCTCTCTCTCGTTTTGTGCGTGCGTATGTACCCGTGTGTTTGATAGAGAGAGAGAGAGAGAGAGAGAGAGAGAGAGAGAGAGAGAGAGAGAGAGAGAGAGAGAGATTTTACGGGTGACACTCAGATCGCGTATCTGTAAACTTCAAATGATAAAACTGGTTTTTGTACCGCTGTTAACTATCTCTCTCTCTCTCTTTCACTGATTTTAAAACTGCAAAATCGCGCATCCATTTTATTTTCAACCTGGCCTTTGGTTTGATTCTCTCTCTCTTTCTCTCTCTCTCTCTCTCTCTCTCTCTCTCTCTCTCTCTCTCTCTCTCTCAAACGCACAAGCAAACGAATAAACGGACACGAAAACTGACTGTTATCTTTGTCTGGAGATAATCCTATTCTAACTTTCATAGTATTCCAGTTTTGTCTCCACTTCTATTTTGTTTTGTTTGTTTGATTTGAGGTTTAACATCCCCGTCAACACTGTAAAGGATCATTTTGGAGACGTTACTTCCAATTCTGTGGGACTTTTACCCGACATTGAGATGAAATGACATCTCGAACCAATGAAACCAATAGGGTTTATATACATGGATGGTCCGACTCGCACCACTTCTCTGGGCAGGCTAAGAACCTCTTGGCAGTTTACAAGTATTCTCAGGTCCGACTCGCACCACTTCTCTGGGCAGGCTAAGAACCTCTTAGCAGTTTACCAGTATTCTCAGGTCTGCGTGGAAGAGTAATGCAACCATTTAGCTATTTATTCAAGCTCCGAAGGGCGGAAGCCTACAAGCCCATGTAAAACATCCATGCGTACCAATGCAGATCAAGAAAAAATGGTATTTATAATGTTAACATTAAACTACTGCTCAAAACATCACAACCAGCTCGCTGTATCCTTGTATCCTTGCAGTCATTGTGCCGCACTTGCGGTATTGGCGTATGTTGCTTATATCCCGCCCAGTGAAAATATCTTTGAGATATATTCTAACCTTTCAAGGGTCCTTGTCCGTCATTGTCAGTCCTTGTGCAGTCTTTGTGCCGTCCTTGTCAGTCTTTGTCTGTCCTTGTCAGTCCCAGCAGTGTTAAGTAGGACCGTATAATTTAGTGCAGAAATAATAAAAATAAGGTTTACCCCTGTAACCCCAGGTTTTACTAAATAAAAGATGGGTCCAAAGTGGTCAAGAGGTCAGAATTACATAGGCGTGTTTTCATGTTGCCTAGGCAGCTGATACAATAGACAGTTGATTTTTTAACTATTTTAATCTTCGCAGAAACGTTGAATCTATCAGAACCTCTGTCTATACCAATTTTCTTTGTTTTGTCAGAACGGCGATGGTCAAAATTTCTCATGCATAGCGATGGACCACAACGTTTATATAATATGAAGACAATACCTTTCACACGTTCACTTTTTAAAGGCTGCAGCTAAGCGTACAGTTTTTATTCGACTTTTGCAGCTAATGATTGCGTACAGGTGCAGCTAATCGTACAGTCGCTGGATAGATAGGTCCTGAATAAAGCAGGTCTCTGTTTGAAGGGAGGCAAGAAGAACTAGCAAATGGGTACTGAGATGTACTGGTTAATGATTGTTTTATGTCTACGCTTATTTGGAATAAGTGTAAACTGGCCATAAGACGGACAAAATGTGAAAAAATAATGGTCGCTGCGAGCGAGAATGGAAAAAATAACTGATGCAGAGCAAGAATCATTTTACTGTGCAAACATTAATAAGGGTATGGATTTTATAGATTTGCCCAGTATCTTCCGTGAGAGATCGGTGCTTTCTTCCATTCCTGCTTATTTTCAAAATACTGAAACACCTATAATTTGCTATAAATATAACAAACCTAATTTCAATAAACTTGTTTCAGATCTTGATATTGATACTAATACTCCTGATTCATGTGATTGTAAAAACTCTAAGTATTGCAATCCTGCTGCTGGTCATGTGATTACTGGCAATTTGAAAATTATTCCTGATTCTAGGATAAGGAATATAATTTCTAAAGGACCGAAATATCGGTTTCCTTCTAAAATTGATTTCAGTAAATGTAGAGATGAAATCGCTGCTTCCTTGAATGAATTCGGTAATCGATGGTGTAAGCGAGAGTATGTTGAGCATAAAGCCCTTAAGGACTGGAAACTTAGCATTTTAAAACTAGTGAATAAACGCATTTCTTTCTATTCTCAAAATACTAACTTATTACCTCCTAAGCCCAAGACGTCTTTACGTCATCTTAAACTAGGTATTCAGGAATTTCATAAGAAGTTTGTTTTGGCCCCTGCAGACAAGGCCGCTAACAACGTCGTCGTTGTGTGACGGCTCCACTATGTTAACACGCTTAAGCAGGAGCTTGGTGGTATTAAGGCCTATGAACTTCAGCCTTTCGCTGAAGAGAGAGCTATAGTAGATAAACATGTTTGTCATTCAGCCACCAAGTTTGCTGTGTGTGTTAACGAAGGCCAACACAAGCTTCCTACGCTATACTGGTTACCAAAACTTCATAAAAGACCTTACAAAGCACGGTTTATTGCAAATTCTAGCTCTTGCACTACCACTGAACTTTCTAAATTATTAACTTCCTGTCTTACTGCTATTAAAACGCATGTGATTAAATATTGTGACAAAGTCTTTGAAAGATCAGGAAGAAATCTGTTTTGGTCTATAAAAATTTCGAATGAGGTTTTAAATAAATTGAAATCCAGACATTTCCGTGCTTCAAGTCTGTCTACTTGCGATTTTTCCACTCTTTACACTACGCTTCCTCATAATCTTATAAAAGAAAAGCTTAATGATTTAATTGAATGCGCTTTTCACAGAGAAGATTCTCTCTATCTTGCATGTAATGTCAGAAATGCATTTTTCACATCTAAAGAGCATAAGAATTATACACTTTGGTCATGTCAGAAAGTGTGTGATGCCCTCACCTTTCTACTTGAAAATATTTATATTAGATTCGGTACTAAGTTATTTAGACAAATTGTGGGTTTTCCGATGGGTACGAATTGCGCACCTCTTGTGGCTGATCTGTTCTTGTATTGTTATGAAAGAGACTTCATGTTGTCGCTTTCCATTGATAACCAATCTGAAATTATTGAAGCTTTTAGCTCCACTTCTAGATATTTAGATGATTTATTAAATATTGATAATACCTATTTCGATGGTTTGATCAGTCAGATTTACCCCCCAGAACTTCAGTTAAATAAAGCAAATTCTTCTGATACCGAGGCCCCGTTTTTGGATTTACATCTATCTATTGTAGATGGATTTGTTTCGTGCAAAATTTATGATAAACGCGATGACTTTGATTTTGAGATTGTAAATTTTCCTTTTTTGGATGGTGATGTTCCTCGTGCGCCATCCTATGGCGTTTATATTTCGCAATTAATTCGATTTGCTAGAGTGTGTAGTCATGTTACTGACTTCAACACTCGTAATAAATTATTAACGGCTAAACTCCTTAATCAGGGTTATCGGTACCATAAACTACGCAAAGCCTTTTCAAAATTTTATAGACGCCATTCTGATTTAATTTCAAAATTCAATATTGGACTTAAATATCTTCTGCAACAAAGTCTATCGGAACCCGAATTTTATGGTGACTTAGTATATAAATTCAGAAAAATATATAACCGCAATGACTTCAGCACCCAATTTCGTAAAATCATTCTTCGATATAAAAAGATTGGGTACAACATGGATGTTATACGACAGACTGCATGCATGGTAGTTAACCCAATCACGGTTGGCAACTTTGCTTCCCTCTTTAATTGCACGCCAGTGGGTCAGGCCTCAGATTCTATGACTGCTCCAACGTAAAGGCTTATTGAGAATTAGAGAGATCTAATTCAAGGTAATGTTGGTTGGTGCCTGATGCTCTGTCTCTGGTCGGGCCCATCGGAGTCTAACTGTTGGTTTTCTTTTGCTCCAGCATTTCAGTGGTTTCTTGCTGTCGAGTCCTCACCGTTGTCTCACCTCTGTGGTTCTTTGATTTTTTTTGTGTTCACGGAGATGTTGCACTGATGAGTTAGGAGGCCTTCATGCGGACTGAACAAATTATTTGTCTAAATCGCGACGGAAGTAAGGGCGAG
Organism: Lucinisca nassula; assembly: GCA_963580285.1. Taxonomy (NCBI): domain Eukaryota; kingdom Metazoa; phylum Mollusca; class Bivalvia; order Lucinida; family Lucinidae; genus Lucinisca; species Lucinisca nassula. Next base: position 55,680,737 of record OY757016.1, read on the forward strand.
GATTGTGGCCACGTAAAATCGATTTAAGCCCCCCAGTGGAAATCATTCCACTGACCGTTCCAAGGCGTTTATTCTGTGGCGGTTTATTTATGGTGTTGTTTTTTTACTTACTGTGTGTATCACTTGTGTCTTTTTATTTTGGATGGCCATATGGTCATTTTGTGGGAAAGTAACTGTCCTTATCGCCTTCCTTTGTTTAGGTTTCCATTATGGTCTGGTCGCTTAATGTGTGTTTCTTTCCCTTTGGTGTCTTTGATGGGTGGAGTAAGTTAATTGTATCGGTTCCTGGTCTTTGTTTTACTTCTACTTTACCTTATGATCCCAAATCGAAGCTAATTTGAAAAGGGATGACTCTTACCTTCCCAAGCATGTGTCATCTCCGGGTGTTAATACCGAATTAATTGATTTTTAGCGTATATATACATATCGTGTACAGCAGCTAACGATTTTTGAGCGTACAGTATCAGCAGCTTCCGATTTCAGGTACTGTTGGATGGTCAATTATGATCTTAGGATCATTCCAGTGAAGTTTGGTTAAAATCCTATCAGTGGTTTAGGAGATGTCGTTTGAAGAAATTGTTTACGGACGGACGCACGCACGGACGAAAAGTGATCACAAAGCACACCTCGTCACCACATGACAGGTGAGCTAAAAATAGATCTGGTTTAAAGGTTTTCAAAATGGCCACCTTGATGGCCATCCTGCACATCACAACAAAATTTTAGCAATTCTGGATCTCCAAGTCACCCTGATTCCTCTCATTGAGTTCAATCCATCTTCTGACTTACTACAGTTTAAGAGATGTCAATAGAAGATTTTTCAAGATGGATGCATGGTGGCCAGGTTGGATATCAAATGCAACAGTGTTAACACTTCTGAATCTTGCTTCCCTACAAGTTTCAACTCAGTCTGACATATTGTTCTGAAGGAAATATCGAACATGTGAAAATTAAACAATGGACAAACAATGACAACAGGCCACTCTATTATCTGACATAATATTCAAAACAGCCTAACTCTCACACAAAAAATCCAGTCTGCCCCATAGTGATCTTGCCCAAGTTTTATGGCTGTCCTTATTACCCACAAGTTTGTTGAGGGTCAAATACAAACCAAGCGTCAATCATGGAAAACAATTTCCCCATGATACGTCTATGGGGGTTGAAAGGACGAGTAACTTTCACACGATCAATCCAATTGCCACATTCAGGGTGGGGAACCCACCTGATCATTTGATATAGTAAACGGGATTTATAGGCGGAAACTCGCTCGCTTCAGGTACGGTTTTTCTATTACAGCACGCATTTTTACGAGTCATATACCAAAGTACTCTGCTCACTTTCCGAATTTTGATGACGTTTGGTTTGGAGGCAGAAACTGCCTGGTTTTCGAGAAATGCTCGCCCTAATGTTTTCCTCGAGCCCGACAGGTGATGATAAAGACTACGGCAAACAAAAGATGTCATAAGAAGACCCAGATATTTCTAAATGCGCCTTCTCAGTGTTGTCTAAGGTGATTCTATTCGTACGGTGGCTGTGCCTTATTTGTCTGTTTTGGTCAGATGAGCTAAGAAAGGAACATGTATTATATAGAAAAGTTTAATAAAGACTTGTATAGCTAAATATGAATAAAACAAACATACACACACTCTTTCAGAAGTTCTTATTCAGTTATTATAGGCAATTTTGCGTCTCTATCTTGTGAACCAATGAAGTCTTTTTATGCTGATAACTGCTGGTTGTGTTTGTTCCCCGACACGTAGTAATGTCCCGTATTTAACTGCCGCACCAGACACTGTATTGTATCCCAAATGACCCCTCGCAGCACTGAACGTAGTTTTGACTGAATCGTATTTGCTCCACGTATTTGATCCAAGCAAGTATGTCCCAAACTAGCTTTATGGCGAACTGAGTATTCAGTTTAACAAACTGACTTCTAGATGGAATCTAGGATAATATTCGAGCAGTCTTGTACAACTCGCACAGTTTCTTCGTATAGAATTATGATTTCTCAACACTAACCTTTTATGTCCATTTATTTATTCCATTTTCCAGTTTAACACATATTGTCCATTTCCCTCCTCCAACATCGACACGTTTCGTTCTGACCTGAACACGACTGAACTGCCTTTGCCAAAAAATGTCCATTTTTTATGTCTACTCATCACCCACACAAACACTCACACCCTATGATATGGCAACATCCTCTAGAACTATCCCTTTGCACACCTACTATACCATGAATAAGCTACTACGTCATACAGAAGACTCTCTCTCTCTCTCTCTCTCTCTCTCTCTCTCTCTCTCTCTCTCTCAGGAAACTATAACTTCCAGACAACATTATTATGAAATACATATAAACTAAGAAATATAGGTGTGATCAGTTTTGATTCTTCTGACAGAAGAAATCTTTAATTTATTGCAAATAGAGTGTTTTAGATGATCCTACCGCATCTGAAATTGCAAATATTACCTCTAGCATGTTTCCATGTAACAGTTAACACCGATACACCATTTGTTTGCCTGGTATGCAAAGTTATATAAAGTGATCAAGTTCATGGTAATTTCCACAATCGTGATAACGTAAACGCCATACTGATAATGCTTTTCAACATATCTCAACAACAAGATGGCACTTCACGTAATGTTGGTCATGGGAAATACATTTTCGTTGATACATAATGTATTCATTTTTTCCAAATGACTTCCGCATGCCAGACATGTAGTAAAGACTTAAGATTGAAACATCTAAACGAACATACGCGAATTCACATGGGCACGGCCGCCTACGTTTGTTGTGGAAAGAGCTTTTTCTCTCAGACTTATTGGAAGATCGATCAATGCCGTAAACATGGAGCGGCAAAGGAGAGTTTGTGTTCAAAAGGTCGGAAAGCGTTTGCCATAAAAGCGAACTCAGACCCTGAGGATGAAGGTTGGGGTTCCGTAAAGTATACTTAAGCCCGCCAGTAATTGTTACTGGCCGTTTCGAGTCGGTGCTTTTGCTGCGGTGTTGGTGAGTCTGATAATTTCCTCAGTAATGTTTATTAATTAGTTTTTAGTTACGTAAATCAATTTCTTTACCTAATACTGTGTGTTTCTCCTTTACTTATGTCATAAATGCTTGTTTGTACCACACTGAAAGTGAGGGTGAGGGTTGATATCCTGTAAAGTATACTAAAATGTTTGCTGACCGTTCCAAATTAGAAGTAAAGCAATGATCAAGAATCGATACAATTAATTTACACCTGCCATCAGATACACCAAAGGGAAAGAAGCACAAACAAGAAGTAAACATGGAAACGTTTTAGAGATAACACTTGTAATTCAGATTGTGGTAGGGCCATTTAAAACACATTATTTGCAATAAATTATGAGTTTCTTCTGTTTACCGTGGACTTTTTCATCACCGGTTAAAACCGTACCTGAAGCGAGCGTGTTGACACATCCAAATTCCGTTTACTGTCTCAAATGGTCACGTGGGATAGCCACCCTGGAGCAACAAACATAAAAGTTCCAGAAAAGAATTAGAATCACCTACATGACTACTGTGACCATGAAAAGAATATCAATGTTACGGAACCCTGATAGAGTCTTCATCCTGACCAAATGTTCTATCCATTGTAATTTGACTTAAACTGACTGCAAACAATCTAACAATCTATTTTTGCCTAAATTTGACCTATATAGCACAGCTTTGACTTTGAAAATAGATTCAAGGTCACCAAATCCTAATGGGCTCTTCATCCTTTCCCAATGTTTCGCCATGTTATATCCATACAAGTTTGATTGAAATCCATCCAGTCAACATATTTTTCACTGCTGTGACCTTGAAAATAAGGCCATGGTCAGAAAACCTAATTAGTTCTTCATCCTGTTTCATCAGGTATATTCATGCAAATTTTATTGGAATCCACCAAGTTTGTCATGAGATATAATGAACTTAACCTAAATTTTGACAACAGTTGACCTATTTAACATGGATGTGACCTTGAAACCTAAGAATTCTTCATCCTGTCCCAATTTTATATCCTTGCAAATTTTATCAATATCCAACAAGCAGTTCATGAGAAAGTGTCATCGTAAAAATGCGTGCTGCAATAACCAAAATATCTACTTGCGAGCTCTTCCACCGCTATGGCACTTGGTTAGCCCCGCTCACCGCAACGCTAATCACCCTCAAGCATGACCGATTTGGACACTGCTGCTCTGTCAGTTCATACGATGATGTCGGAGAAGACGGAGGAGAACCAAGCGACGCTGCGACACTCTGACGCCATCAAAGCCAAGACTGGCGCAAACGACCTCCTCGATAGTTCATGGCCGCCTTGTTGGTATCAAGGAGCCGAAAATCCCCTCGCGAGTTGGCGTTCGGTTCCTTTACCAGCTTGGTGAGCTAGAGGGCGGACGGCGACGGGACACAGACCCTGTGTGGTCCCTTGAGGTGTGCCGGTTGGGACGCCCAGTGACAAAGCCCGGCGAGCCTGTGGTCTACTACTTGGGGGATGGTCCTCAACGGAACTTCGTGCGTGAGGAGCTCCTCGTGGTGTCGCCCGACACCCAGCTTCCGCCGGATGGGGTCCTCAGGCGTTAAGCAGTTGACGATGTTCGCCAGCCGGGAGGGCGTCTTTATGGCCATGCCAGACCTTGTTTAGGTGCTGCCCGTAGATGTGGTGCCCCTCTGATCGCAGAAGGTTCATTCCGTGGCGGACGGTTCGCCCCTCGAACAACGCCTCTTTGTACTGCTCGTGGCGGATGCAGTGCCTCAGGCATGCCTTTTAACCGCCCTTCGCTTTCTTAATGGTTTTGCCAGAGGCCTCGAGGATGCTGTACATCTTAGGCCGCAAGCCTACAAACACAGCGATCTCTCGCCCGCTCCACTCGTCCTTCATCTTCCCAAGGACGTTTTTGTTCGCCGTTCACATCGACCCGTTTCCGCAGGTTCTCCATGATCTTCCCGAAGACGCTGATGTTCATTAGCTTGTACAGGTCCTTCTCAAACCGGATGGCGGCCTTCTTTCGGAGCTCGGTGTTCACCCGGATGTACGGCTCCATCCACGGGCTTTGACCGAACCGGAGGACACGGTGGACCTTAGTCAGACGCATGCCCAGCTACAAGCGGGAGCACAGAGGCCCCAGAACTATAATTTGAACAATCTTGGTAGAGTCCGCTAGATGAAGCTACACACCAAATATCGAAGGCCTGGGCCTTGCGGTTTCAGAGGAGAATATTTTTTAAATTTTCGTTAAAAATCTATATTTGGCAATGTGCAATGGACCGAAACTATTTGAACAACTTTGAAAGGGTACCACCTAAGGATCATTCCAGTAAAATTTGGTTTAAATCCGATCAGTGGTTTAGGAGGAGATGTCGTTTGAAGAAATTGTTTACGACCGACGCACGCACGGACGAAAAGTGATCACAAAGCTTAACTCGTCACCACATGACAGGTGAGCTAAAAATAGATCTGGTTTAAAGTTTTCAAAATGGTCACCTTGATGGCCATCTGGCACATCACAACAAAATTTTCCCGAGGATGCTGTACATCTTAGGCCGCAATATAATGAACGTAGCCTAAAGTTTGGCAACAGTTGACCTATTGAACATGGATGTTACCTTGTAAATAGTCAGGGTCATGGAAACCTAATCAATTCTTCATCCTGTCCCAATTTTATATCCTTGCAAATTTTATCAATATCCAACAAGCAGTTCATGAGAAAGTGTCATCGTAAAAATGCGTGCTGCAATAACCAAAATATCTGGGAAAACCGTCCCTGAAATTCCGTTTACTATATCAAATTCCCCACCCTGATATTCAAACTCGTCCAAGATTTTATGGCTGTTCTTTTATCTGCAAGACTGTTGAGAATTAAAGAAAAATAAAGCGTCTATTATCTGGAGCATATTCCCACCATTATATGTCTATGGGAGACAAAAGGGCAAGTAACTCTCATGTGACAAATCTTATCTGCCCCGAATTCGAACTTGTCCTCATTACAAGTGTAACGAGGGTCAGTTTAAAAATAGGTTCGCTATCAACCAGACAACATTTTCCCTCATTTTATGTCTATGGGAGATGAAAGGGCAAGTAACTCTCACAAGAATAATCTGAACTGCCCCAAATTCGAACTCGTCAAAGTTTTTTACAATATTGATGAGGATCAGATAAGATCGCCACTGCTTAGAGAAAAAAAAATAACGACGGACGGGCAGATGACGGACACAGGCCACAGCATAAGCTGACCGTGAAATGTGCTCCGATCTAAACATAAAATTACTATCGCCAGGTCAACATTTTCCCCATTATATGTCTATGGGAGACAAACGGGCAGGTAACTCTCGTTTGGATAGTCCGATCAGCCCTAAAAGTAAAACTCATCCAAGATTTTATGGCTGTCCTCATTACCTGCAAGTTTAATGGGGATCAGATCAAAAATAAAGTCAACCCGTACAACATTTTCCCCATTGTATGTCTATGGGAGACGAAAGGGCAAATAACTCTCATGTAAATAAGCCGAACTGCCCCCAAATTTGAACTCATCCAAGGTTTTATAGCTGTCCTCATTGCCCACAAATTAAGTGAGGATCAGATCAAAATTAAAGTCGCTATCGTCCGGATAATATTTCCCCATTATATGTCTATAGGAGAGGAAAGGGCAAGTAACTCTCATGTGAAAAATCTGATCTGCCCTAAATTCAGACTCGTCCAAGATTTTATGGCTGTCCTCATTACCTACAAGTTTAATGAGGAACAGATAAAAAATAAAGCCGCTACCACCCGGGCAACATTTTCGTCATTATATGTCTATGGGTGAGGAAAGGGCAAGTAACTCATGTAAATAATCTGATCTGCCCATTATTCGATCTCGTCCAAGATTTTATGGCTGTCCTCATTACCTACAAGTTTAATGAGGATCAGATAAAAAATAAAGTCGCTTTTTCCCCCGGATAACATTTTTCCCCTTTATAAGTATATGGGGGTGAAAGGGCAAGTAACTCTCATACAAACAATCTAATCTGCCCCAATTCGAACTCAGTCAAGATTTTATGGCTGTTCTCATCCCTACAAGTTTGTTGAAGATCTGATCAAAAGTAAAATGTCTATCGCCCGGACAATATTTTCCCCATTATAAGTCTATGGGAGATAAAGGGGAAGTAACTCTCACATGATCAATCCGAACTGCTCGGAATTCAAACTTGTACAAGACTTTATGGTTATCCTTATTACCTACATGTATGTTGAGGATCCGATCAAAATAAACTTGATATAGCCAGGACAACGTTTTCCCCAATGTAAGTCTATGGGGGCTAAAAGGGCAAGTAACACTAACACGAACAATCCAATCTGTTCCAGGTTCGAACTCGTCCAAGATTTTATGGCTGTCCTTATTACCTACAAATCTGTTGAGGATCAAATTAAAAATAAAGCGTCTATTGCCCGGACAAAACTTTCCCCATTATAAGCCTTTGGGGATGGAAGGGCAGAGTAACTCTCACAAGAACAATCTTATCTGCCCCATATTCGAACTCGTCAAAGATTTTATGGCTGCTATTACCTACAAGTTTGTTGAGGATCAAATAGAAATTAAAGCATATATAACACCCGGGCAACATTTTCCCCATTTTAAGTCTGTGGGGGATGAAAGAGCAAGTAACTCTGACACGTACACTCCGATCTGCCCGAAATTTGAATGTGTCCAATATTTTATGGCTGTCCTCATTACCTACAAGTTTAATGTGGATCAGATCAAAAATAAGGTCGCTTTCACCCGGAAAACAGTTTCCCCATTTTATATCTATGGGAGACGAAAGGGCAAGTAACTCTAACACGAATTATCCGATCTGCACAAAATTCGAACTCGTCCAAGATTTTTTGGCTGTCCAGATTGATGAGAATCAAGCGAAAAAATAAAATAAAGTCGCTTTTACCCGGACAAGAAAAGTTAACAACAGACGACGGACAACAGGCCACGGCATAAGCAAAACTCTACTCCAGGTTAACTAATAAAAATATCACCATGAAGATAAATACTTGTAAAAAATTACTCAATTTCAAGATCTTGGTACAAGAAAACTGACTCATGTCCGCTCTTTTTGACTGGGCCAGAACGCGAGTACTGAAAACTTCGAATGCGGTGGTTCTCTAGCGTGTATACAACCCATATGTATGTATCTATCTATCCCCTATACTGAGTCGGTCCGGCCCCCGACCATCGGGGCTTTAAGAAACAGTTGAGCTGCATGATGCTTCCACGTAGAGCTGAAACCGACCGCACACGAGTACTGGTAGACTGTTTGGAGGATCTAAGCCTGCTCAGGCAAAGTGGTGGGAGTCGGACCATCCATGCTAATAAACCCTATTGGTTTCATCTCAATGTCGGGTAAAAGTCCCACAAAATTGGAAGCAACGTCTCCAAAATGACCTATACAGTGTTGACGGGGATGTTAAACCTCAAATCAAACAAACTCAACAATACTAAGTCAGTCATACTTGGCCATTACACGGGTGGTAATCAGGGGAACTAGCTCGAAAATGAGTCAATGGAAATTTGTTCCCTCGACAAATCCGGGAACTCTCGAGCTAGCTCCATCACCAAGAAACTCGTAAACAAAGGTAGGTCGCGAAGAGTTTTATCACCATTTTTTTCTTTGTAAGCTATTAATAAAAAAAAACGTCAATGCAGTTCCACATAGAAATGATTTAACTTTGTACTCCGCTAGAGGTTGCCATGTAAATTTGCAGCGCTGGAGTATGAATGAAAGCAAACTTTTTATCACGGACCGGAAAAATTGTCAATTTATGTCATTACGGAGATTTTGGCCGACGATTTTTCATTTTCCGTCAAAAGTACGCACTTCACACCCACAGAAACAACATCCCTGGTGAAATGGAACATGGAAAGTTTGAAATAAGCAAAAAAAAAAAAATTGGCCGTGATTACGTAACTTGCGACTTATTATGAAATTACTGTCCGAGCTAGTCTTCTCGCCAAGGAGCTAGTTCACTCGACATAAAAAAGAAAATGAAACATTCATCAGATTCGATGTCTTTCTATGGTCCCACCCAGGTTATCCAACTGGTTTCTTTACCACTGGCTAGTTGGGTAACAAGATGCTATGCCCCAAAGGCGTCCCCCAGTCGTTTCTCCCTGTTCGTTTCGCCCCCATTTTGCACCCCTAGTTGTTTTGCCAACAGTGCCTGGTCTTTTCGCCCCCCTTAGTCATTTCGCCCACCTAGTTGCTTCGCCCCCTCCCATTTGGAGCGGATCAATGGATGTTGGATGGATGGATGGATGGATGGAATGATTGATGGATGGATGGAAGGGTGCACAATAGAAAGGGATGAGTGGGTATTTGGATGGATTGGTCCATTGGAGGACGGATGGACGAACGAACATATAGACGGACAGACAGACGGACGGATGGATGGATGGGTCGGTGGGTATATGGATGGAAGGATGGATGGAAAGAGAGAGAAAATATATATGCACACAAATGTCAGTGTCGTGTGAAGGTTTGATTAAATAAATGAAGTATTTGATTCCTACCGGTAATCTTTTTGATGATTTTTGTTTCACTAAGAAATCACATATTGTTCCCGCAGGTGATCTGATTATTTTTGATAAACCTAAAGTCATCGTTTATACAAATTATGTTGTGCTGCAGTCCTAGGTACTACAAGTTTCTTGAATTCAGCCCACTGGTTCTAGAGAAGATTTTTAATGGTTTCACCATATATGGGCGTGGTAACCATCTTGGTCATGTGACCCAGATGCCTCAAACTATCGTTTCCCCTATACCCACAAATGCTCAACACAGTTTTCGACTAAATTGTTGAAAGATAAGATGGTGCTTATTAGTTGCTTAATATATCACAGACTGGAAGTCAGTCATTATAGTGAATAGATCATGAGCGCGTAGCGCGAGTGATCACGGCCGCGTACCGCGAGTAATCTCTGCACTTGTGACCGTCAGACAGTGATCTATTAAGCAATTAATCACCTAACAACATGAATCTATGTCGATTAGGGATCCTGCCGGTGTGGTTCGAGCCTCTCTTGAGTCATATATGGATGTCCTAGTTCTGCAATGGAAAGTCACGTTCATAAACAGAGTCTAACAAATTTCGAAGTTTACGTCTGCATTTCTCTTGGAGCCCATAACTACCATTTAAAATTAACTACCAGTTGAAAATTGGTATGACGCTTACTCAGACGGTGACCTTTCTGTTCATGATACGATTGTCCCAGGGCCATGCTCCTGAGCGTGTCCGAGTGTCAGATGCCATTGCCCAAGAATCCTAACCAGAGTCTAACAAACGTTAAAGTTAACTATTTTATTTTGCTATTTCCGGGATTGTGATAAATCTCTCAGTAATGGAAGCGACTTTTCGTCTTTACAACCATAGTGGACACACAATCAGGGATAATTAAATCGTGCTCTGGCTGTGATTCGAACCCACGCACAGATGCGGCGACGTCGCCTAGCACTGCAGTGGCCGACGTCCTTAACCACTGCGCCACAGAGGCATCCCCAAAAAAGGATGCTCATATAGCGCATATAAGGCTATCGGGCACTGCAGTACACTCTGTATATAGGAAGAGTTCGAATCACAGTTAAAGTTAACGTTCGCGTTTCTCTTGGAGCCCATAATTCCCGTTTCTGTTATGCTACAAAGTTGAAATTTCGCATGACACTTACTCAGCCAAAGACCTTTCCGTTCATGATACAATTGCCCCTGGATGGGCCTTGGGGTAAAATTACATAAAACGTAAAATTGACATATAGGCATTTGTATGGAAAACTCAAAATGTCTAATATTTTGAAAATTATTCAGCTCGCAACCCCTAAACCATATATATCATTGTTCCTTATGATAAGACTCTGTTTTATTTCACCAGGGATGTTGTTTCTGTGGGTGTGAAGGGCGTACTTTTTACGGAAAATGAAAAATCGTCGGCCAAAATCTCCGTAATGACATTAATTGACAATTTTTCAGGTCCGTAATATAAAGTTAACTTTCATTCATACTCCAGCGCTGCAAATTTCCATGGAAAATTCTAGCGGAGTACAAAGTTAAATCATTTCTATGTGGAACTGCATTGCCGTATTTTTTTTTATAAATAGCTTACAAAGAAAAAAATGGTGATAAAACTCTTCGAGACCTACCTTTGTTAGCCAGAGGTAAAGAAACCAGCTGGAGAACCTGGGCGGGACCATAGAAAGACATCAAATCTGATGAACGTTTCATTTTCTTTTTTTATGTCGAGTGAACTAGCTCCTTGTCGAGAAGACTAGCTCGGACAATAATTTCGTCATAAGTCGCAAGTTACGTAATCACTGCCAAATTTTTTTTGCTTATTTCAAACTTTCCATGTTTCATTTCACCAGGGATGTTGTTTCTGTGGGTGTGAAGGGCGTACTTTTGACAGAAAATGAAAAATCGTCGGCCAAAATCTCCGTAATGACATAAATTGACAATTTTTCCGGTCCGTGATAAAAAGTTTGCTTTCATTCATACTCCAGCGCTGCAAATTTCCATGGCAAATTCTAGCGGAGTACAAAGTTAAATCATTTCTATGTGGAACTGCATTGCCGGATTTTTTATAATTAGCTTACAAAGAAAGAAAATGGTGATAAAACTCTTCGAGACCTACCTTTGTTTACGAGTTTCTTGGTGATGGAGCTAGCTCGAGAGTTCCCGGATGTGTCGAGGGAACAAATTTCCATTGACTCATTTTCGAGCTAGTTCCCCTGATTACCACCCGTGCATTACCTCAGTTATAGCATATGGTTTCACTGGGCGGCAGGGATCGAGCTCCACGAAATTGGATAAAATGTCTTCTGCATGACCTAAACCCCAAATTTTTGCTTTAGTCAAGTTCACAGTTCTATGTACAGTCCCCCGTCACTCAAATACTCTCTCCTTTTAATGTGTCCTGCTTCTGTACAGGCCTTCAAATAAACGTTGTTGTTGTTGTTGTATAACAAACAAATTTACGTTGTTGTTGTAGCGATTGAGTGAAACCGAGATAAAGCAATATTTTAGAAATTCAAATGATTCTGGTTTAAGCCAATGTATCTAAATGGCACCTGTCATTGAATAAAAAAAAGTTGAAGCAAGACTATTGCGTTTAAAACCAATTATATTGTAATGATGTTTTATTATCATATTTATTTCAAATTTAGTCATTTAGTTAAACACACACAAAAAAAAAAAAAAAAAAACACACAACAACTATATAATGCCGGTGTCAACAACCTGCGCATACAAATTGAAGGGAAATAACCCGTAAAACAAGCACTAAATTTGGTAAAAAGATTTCCCCAGATACTTATTTGCTTATTGCGCTGCGCCATTAGACTTATAAAGTCTGTTGAGATGTGACTTCTTTTTATTAAGTAATCCTTAGATGAATAAAAAAGTTCCACTCACTAAATCTCTCTCTTGTGCTCTATCTCAACAGACTTATCCAATGTGTTCAGTGGTTATGTAAGGAATCTGACAACTGCCCATTAATATATCAGTCTCATTAAGTTTCCTCTAGCAGACTTTAGATTTCTTGCATTTATAGAGTGAAGAGAGTTGTGTAACTACTTATTTGTTGGAATAAAACAATAGCATAAACATGAATGCCCAACTGTGAATACATTATTGGCATTTTTAAAATGTGAAAATAAAGACTGAATAAATTTAAAAAAGGCAATAAATTATTGAGTTCAACGGCCCGGTTAACACTATTTAGGCCATTTTTGAGCCGGTCAGTTTACATATCCACACTTTTCCTGGGTATCCTTATACATAAGCGGTCAACTAATACAGTGCACATTATTTCCCCAGAAACTGACAACTGCCCTTCTTGAATCAGCGTGAGAGAATGACCGTAGAAAAGATTTCATGATCAATCTCCACGAAAGAATGTTGCCGACTCCGGCAGGTATCGAACACGCGCCCTCCTGGTCCGACTGAGCTACCAAGGCCGGCAAGCCTAGATGTTGAGACAGCATAAAATAAAATCTGGCCTGGCATGACGGCATAATCTAAAATGTGGCAAACATGGAAAAAAAAAACATTAACATCTAGGACTGAAATCAGTCTACTGCGCCATTTGTGATGAGTTTGAGACACGGACTATGCATTCATGAAACTTTACTTTTCATTGATGTAAGCGAATTGTCCGTTTATAGATAAAATTAAAACACTTTTTTAAACAATTTTAATCTGCGGCTTTACGGCCCCCGCCCATAGGGGCTTGAAGAAATATATGGGCTACATGATGATACCACGCAGAGCTGAATCCGGCCCGCACACTAGTACTGGTAAACCGCTTAGAGGATCTAAGCCTGTCCAGGAACCGCGGTGCGAGGCGGACCGTCCATGCTAATAAACTCTAATGGTTTCATTGGGCGACAGGGCTTGAGATGTCATTTCATCTAAATGTCGGGTGAAAGTCCCCCAAAATTAGAAGCAACGTCTCCAAAATGACCTTGCAGTGTTGACGGGGACGTTAAACCTCAAATCAAACAAAACAAAAAATCTGCGGCTTCATTCAATTATATACATTTACAATATGAATGTTTGCCATTCGCACTCTATTTTTGATACATTCTGGATTTTTAATAACGAACTATGTTCTTCGTTCTCCGCCCCCGCCCATCGGGGCTTGAAGAAATAGATGGGCTGCATGATGCTTCCACGCAGATATGAAACCGACATCACATGAGTACTAGTAAACCGCTTAGAGGATCTAAGTCTGCCCAAGCAAAGTGGTGCGAGTCGGACCGTCCATGCTTATAAACCCTATTGGTTTCAATGGGCGACAGGGCTTGAGATGTCATTTCATCTCAATGTCGGGTAAAAGTCCCACAAAATTGGAAGCAACATCTCCAAAATGGCCTATACAATGTTGACGGGGACGTTAAAACCTCAACTCAAACAAATAAATTATTTGCACAGATCAAATGGTTGCTTGTTTCGGCCTGTGTAAAATTAGCCGGAAGACATTGTAATCCGCTTAGCCTAGCCACTAGGCGTTAAATGAATAATATGGAATTAAAATCATCTTTTGCACTAAAATGAACAGTGTATAAAAGTTTAGCTAGTCTAGTCTCTCTGGCTCAATTTTAACGCCTAGTACTTTGCGACATATGGTTCCCCTCAAATTTTACAGTGGATATCTGATCCAATCCATCAATGTCAGATCTGACCAGCATGATAGAGATTAGACTAGAGATAAGAGAACAGGAGTTTATGACCAAGTGTTTACACAGAAAATAATAGCTCTAGTGACCTGCTACTAAAAATATTGGATGAATGTCAGAACAAGTTTGATAAAAAAAAAATGACTTAAATAATGATTATAATTGTAACCTTACAACTACTGACCTATATATCTAGTTTTAATTAAAAAAAGAAAATGGGGGATTAATAAAAAAAAAAACCCGGATATTCAGTGCTAAGCAATACTTAACCTTTTTTGTACCAAATGGAATCTTCCACCTTATATATAGCAGGAGTCCATTTCAAAATTTAGGCTTATATGGCTGTGTTTTCTTCAAAATTGATTTTGAAAATGGCTGAACTTTTTGTAAACAGTGTAGGGCCCTGACCAGACACCGGGTCCTGCTGCGGTCTCTGATCTGGGCCTGCTCTGTTTGCCAGGGTACCCGTTTTGGGGTTTCTCGAACTAAATGGGAAAGCCAAACATGTTCTTTATTTTTCACTAACTGGAACCGGCAAAAGTTTAATATTTGAAATCTTACCTTTCTTTATTCTATTTTCACACCTACCTAAAATAAGATTAACCCATATTCTACTGGATAAAATAATTTAGCCACAAAATATACCAAAATATTTCATCAAGTGAGTTGAAAACATCAGACTTTTCAAGGATGCGAAGCACGAGTGAAAATTCTAATGCGGTGTTTTTTTTTTTTTTTTTTTTGTTGTTGTTTTTTTTTAATTTGTCAACTAGAAATGTGTCAGTATGGCACGGATGCCTCCGCCCAGGGGTCAACGATACCCGAAAACAAGCATTTTGCAAAAAGATGAAGATGAAATGGGCCATAACTGTCCTAATAATCGGCATACTGTAAGTTCAATCACACTTTACCTAGATTTCATGATTATATACAACATGAATTCAGTGTAAATTAACTCTCTAATCATGATTTCAAAAAATATCAAACACAAACTACTTTTATGTGTAATATAAATGAAGTTTTAAAAAAGGGCCATACCTCCCAGAATAACTGTCGGCTTTTACCAGAAATCAAATTTGACCTGCATTTTGTGAGGTTATATTAAAAATCTAATACATGAACAAACATAAGCGCTATAGGGCGATGACAATTTTCTAAAAATAGCCAGTGACCTTGATCTTAAGGCCAGGACTCTGAAAGTCAAACTCGATCGAGATATTATCATATGCAACATTTATGTAATGTTATATGAAGATCCATCAATAAATGTAAGCGCAGGAGCGATGACAATGTTTTTTGTTTTTTTTTTTCTAAAAATAATCACAGTTTTTTCTAAAAATAATCACATCTTGAGCCCAGGACCCTTAAAGTCAAACTCACTCGAGATATTAGCACATGCAAAATTTGTGTGAATTAAATTAAATTCCATCGATAAATGTAGGCGCTATAGCAATGACAGTTTTTCTTGACCTTGAGTCTCAGACCCTGCGTACGGGCAATGGTGATACTATATGCAACCCCCTTCCCCCCGCCCCTAATTTTAAAATGGCGGAGGCATAAAAATTTTCTTTTCACATGAATTATATGAGGAATATATATATATTCCACTTGCCTCGGTTTTTCTACGTTTTTATTGATATATATCCGGGACAAGGGATCTAAAACGCGTGAAAACGGATGAAAGCAGCTCGGAAAATTCTCCATCTGCGTCAACAGATTCAGTGCCAGAGGAATCCGAAAATAGACAGCTAAGTAAGATAAGTACAAAATTATCTATTATTATCTCTGCCATTCATGAGCTTACCGCCGCGATAAAAGAAAGTAATATGCATGGATTTTCTGCTATTAGCGAGGTTATGGCTTCAGAAATTTCTAATTTAATGAAAAGTGTGGACGAAAATGTGAAAAGTAGATTTAATAGCGAAATCCATACACACGATATAGAAATGCAGGACAGCAACAATGTAAATTTTCTGGAAGCAGAAGCAATGAAAATAAAATCGCGCATTGGCCAGATGTGGGATAGAAAACTAGGTCAAAGAAAAGATGCGTATTGGGCTTATGTACGCAACAGCGGAAATCTTCTGTTTCATCGGAAATGGATAGAAGGCAATCCAGTAGTTATTCCACGTAAACTTCAAAAATTTGAAATTAAATATGAAAATGAAAACCAAAGGCAATTAAGAGAGAGAGCCGTGATTCAAGACTTCAGGATGGAAATAGAATTGGAAAAACTAAGGGTGGAATCCTGCAACGAAAGAGTAAGGAAACTAGATCAAGAAATGGAAGACATTATAAAAAAACAAATGTACAGGACAAGTATCCGAATTAGTGCTCGACATGTGGAAGAAACATGTCAAAAGAAATGAAGAAATTTCGCATAAAAGATGGCAAAGCAATGAGAATTGGCTCAATAAGTATGAATCAGAGTTCACCATACAGTATGCAAATACTAGTCCTTTTTTCAAAGCTGGAAATGGCAACTTCAAACAAACACACCCACAAATTCAACAAAAATCATATGCCGATGTAGTGAGTGAGGCTCCAGAAAACCAAAGAAGACCAGATGAGAGTATCCATACTCTTCTTACACAACTGATTTCAAAACTTGATAACAACAAATATCAACAGGGACAGCAGAGACAACCAAGAAACAGCGGACGGTATCACCAACAGCAGAGAAGGGGGGGGGGATGAACAATATTCACGGCTATAAAAGACCATGGGAAAACAGGTCCAACAATTCTATGAAAGAAAACGATGGACAAATAGAAGAACCCGTAGATTCTTTTCTACAGGCGGACCACAACTGGAAAAGCCGGATATAATTGGAGGTAACCTTGCTGAAACATCAGACAAAACATTAAATTTTACTAAAATATATAATCTTTCTAACCGTAAACTTAATGATATAGAAAAAAGTGTCTTGTTGATGGGTCTCAAATTTACTCCCACACCTGAAAAAAGTAATAGTTCTGAACTTGATGATGATATAAATGAATTCTTTCGAAAAATAAGATTGCAAGAGTATTTTGATGGCAAAGAACAAACAGATATTTCATTAGTGAGAAATAAATCAAGTTTTACCCCTCCCAGTGGGCGTAATTTAAACCTTGAAACTTACATAACAACAACCAAAACGATATGTGATAATATTACTAAAGAAAATAAAAACATACAATATAATGTTACTTTAGAGCAAAGAAAAGCAATAAAATCTCTGTCAGAAGACAAATCCATAGTAATCAAGGAAGTAGATAAAGGTGGTGGTATTGTGATAATGAATGTTCAATTTTACAAGAGAAAAATTCTAGAAATGTTAATGGATGAATCATACTATACATCTATTCCAGACAGCAATGAAAAAGAAGTATTTGTTAAATAAAAAGAACTGATAAATCTGTATAAAGATATAACAATCCAGGAGGCAGAATTTTTACTTAATTTTGATTACAAAACAAGTACTTTTTATGGTTTACCGAAAATACACAAAAGCAAACTTATACAGAACGCATGTAACATATTGAATTCCGAATATATTGAAGTACTGGATCCTGAAGATTTACAATTTTGACCAATTGTTGCAGGCCCAAGATGTGAAACGAGCCGCTTAAGTTCCCTCCTTGATATTTTACTAAAAACCATTTTTGAAACAGTTTTTCTTGACCTTGAGTCTCAGACCCTGCGTACGGGCAATGGTGATACTATATGCAACCCCTCTGCCCCCCCCCTAATTTTAAAATGGCGGAGGCATAAAAATTTTCTTTTCACATGAATTATATGAGGAATATATATATATTCCACTTGCCTCGGTTTTTCTACGTTTTTATTGATATATATCCGGGACAAGGGATCTAAAACGCGTGAAAACGGATGAAAGCAGCTCGGAAAATTCTCCATCTGCGTCAACAGATTCAGTGCCAGAGGAATCCGAAAATAGACAGCTAAGTAAGATAAGTAAAAAAAATATCTATTATTATCTCTGCCATTCATGAACTTACCGCCGCGATAAAAGAAAGTAATATGCATGGATTTTCTGCTATTAGCGAGGTTATGGCTTCAGAAATTTCTAATTTAATGAAAAGTGTGGACGAAAATGTGAAAAGTAGATTTAATAGCGAAATCCATACACACGATATAGAAATGCAGGACAGCAACAATGTAAATTTTCTGGAAGCAGAAGCAATGAAAATAAAATCGCGCATTGGCCAGATGTGGGATAGAAAACTAGGTCAAAGAAAAGATGCGTATTGGGCTTATGTACGCAACAGCGGAAATCTTCTGTTTCATCGGAAATGGATAGAAGGCAATCCAGTAGTTATTCCACGTAAACTTCAAAAATTTGAAATTAAATATGAAAATGAAAACCAAAGGCAATTAAGAGAGAGAGCCGTGATTCAAGACTTCAGGATGGAAATAGAATTGGAAAAACTAAGGGTGGAATCCTGCAACGAAAGAGTAAGGAAACTAGATCAAGAAATGGAAGACATTATAAAAAAACAAATGTACAGGACAAGTATCCGAATTAGTGCTCGACATGTGGAAGAAACATGTCAAAAGAAATGAAGAAATTTCGCATAAAAGATGGCAAAGCAATGAGAATTGGCTCAATAAGTATGAATCAGAGTTCACCATACAGTATGCAAATACTAGTCCTTTTTCAAAGCTGGAAATGGCAACTTCAAACAAACACACCCACAAATTCAACAAAAATCATATGCCGATGTAGTGAGTGAGGCTCCAGAAAACCAAAGAAGACCAGATGAGAGTATCCATACTCTTCTTACACAACTGATTTCAAAACTTGATAACAACAAATATCAACAGGGACAGCAGAGACAACCAAGAAACAGCGGACGGTATCACCAACAGCAGAGAAGGGGGGGGGGATGAACAATATTCACGGCTATAAAAGACCATGGGAAAACAGGTCCAACAATTCTATGAAAGAAAACGATGGACAAATAGAAGAACCCGTAGATTCTTTTCTACAGGCGGACCACAACTGGAAAAGCCGGATATTTTTGGAGGTAACCTTGCTGAAACATCAGACAAAACATTTACTAAAATATATAATCTTTCTAACCGTAAACTTAATGATATAGAAAAAAGTGTCTTGTTGATTGGTCTCAAATTTACTCCCACACCTGAAAAAAGTAATAGTTCTGAACTTGATGATGATATAAATGAATTCTTTCGAAAAATAAGATTGCAAGAGTATTTTGATGGTAAAGAACAAACAGATATTTCATTAGTGAGAAATAAATCAAGTTTTACCCCTCCCAGTGGGCGTAATTTAAACCTTGAAACTTACATAACAACAACCAAAACGATATGTGATAATATTACTAAAGAAAATAAAAACATACAATATAATGTTACTTTAGAGCAAAGAAAAGCAATAAAATCTCTGTCAGAAGACAAATCCATAGTAATCAAGGAAGTAGATAAAGGTGGTGGTATTGTGATAATGAATGTTCAATTTTACAAGAGAAAAATTCTAGAAATGTTAATGGATGAATCATACTATACATCTATTCCAGACAGCAATGAAAAAGAAGTATTTGTTAAATAAAAAGAACTGATAAATCTGTATAAAGATATAACAATCCAGGAGGCAGAATTTTTACTTAATTTTGATTACAAAACAAGTACTTTTTATGGTTTACCGAAAATACACAAAAGCAAACTTATACAGAACGCATGTAACATATTGAATTCCGAATATATTGAAGTACTGGATCCTGAAGATTTACAATTTCGACCAATTGTTGCAGGCCCAAGATGTGAAACGAGCCGCTTAAGTTCCCTCCTGGATATTTTACTAAAAACCATTTTTGAAACATGTAAAAAGTTACTTACGGGATGATATAGATTTTCTTAATTTTTTACCTAAAATATCCCAGAAAACACATTATTGGTTTCTTTTGATATTGTCAGCTTATATTCAAATATACCCCATGATTTAGGCCTAGAAGCTGTATCATATTGGTTGGAAAAACACCCAGAATTAATTTCAGAAAGATTTTCAAAAGATTTTATTCTTGAGGGTTTAAAACTAATTTTAGAAAACAACAATTTTTCTTTTAATGGTTTATATTGTAACCAATCAAAAGGCACAGCCATGGGCACCAAAGTAGCACCAACATATGCAACATTAGTTTTAGGCTTTTTAGAAGAAACTTTATATGAAAAAAATCAAGCAAGAAATGGATGAACAGTTTGGACAGTATGTAGAAAATCAATGGAAAAGATATTTAGACGATTGTTTCATACTTTGGCAAAGGTCACAGAAAGATTTAAATTTAATGGAAAATATACTTAACTCTCTTCATAAAGATATCAAGTTTAAAATTGAGGTTAACCCCGTACAACTACCCTTCCTGGACATATAAGTCATTAAAACTGGAACTTCCATTTCAACAGACATATACTTTAAGGTCACTGATTCTAAACAATACCTAAATTTCAAATCTTGTCACCCAAAACACACAAAAACCAATATACCATTTTCCTTAGCTCGAAGAATCTGTACCATTGTTTCTGATAAAACAAGTATGACCTTGGAGGTACGGATCTGGGTTTGCATGTGACACATTGTCTCATGATGGTTAACATTTCTTCAAAATTATTTCAAAATTCATCCAAAAATAAGTAAGTTATTGGCTGCATTTAAGTTTCGGACCCTTTTTTGACCTTTGACCTCCAAGTATGACCTTGACCTTGGAGGTACGGACCTGGATTTTGCATGTGACACATCGACTGATGATGGTTAACATTTCTACAAAGTAATTTCAAAATCCATCCAGAAATAAGTAAGTTATTAACTGCGTTTAAGTTTCGGACCCTTTTTTTGACCTTTGACCTCCAAGTATGACCTTGACCTTGGAGGTACGGACCTGGGTTTTGCAGGTGACACATCGACTCATGATGGTTAACATTTCTCCAAAGTAATTTCAAAATCCATCCAGAAATAAGAAAGTTATTGACTGCGTTTAAGTTTCGGACCCTTTTTTGACCTTTGACCTCTAAGTATGACCTTGACCTTGGAGGTACGGACCTGGGTTTTGCACGTGACACGTCGTCTCATGATGGTTAACATTTCTGCTGAGTAATTTTAAAATCCACCAAGAATTAAGGAAGTTATTGACTGCGTTTAAGTTTCGGACGCACGGACGGACGGACATTCTCACGAACGGATACTTAAGTGGCTAGGCGTCGGCATATTGACTACTTAAGCGGCAAATTCTCTTGCGGCAAGCCACCTAAGAGCGAGTTTTTGCCACTTAAGTACCCAAATAACGGAATAAACCCCATTTGGACCTACGAATATATACTTAAGTGTCAAAATGTCCAAATTTTTTGCCCCCTAAATGTCGTTTCGTTGGTGCGGACGGACGCACGCACGGACGGACGAACGGACGGACGGACGGACGGACAGGGGCAACGCTATATGCCCTTTCCACCATTCTTCGAATGGCGGGGGCATAAATATACTTAGTTACCGTTTAAAAGAACTTGCCACCACTTTAACCAAACGACACTATCGGTAAAAGTTTAATTTGTAGGTCCAATGTGGTCCCCTGCCTTATAATAAGGTGAATCACACCAAATAAGGTCTTAAAACAAACTTCAATATCTCATCTCGAATATCACAAAGAAAAATGATAGCCTAGGCAGAAGGATGGTTGGCTAGGATCGGATGAACTGAGGTAGGGTATGGAAATTTTTCCGCTTCTGCTCCGCCATTTTGCTTTCTAGTGCAAGGGGGTAGCAACTGTTTTTCTCTTATTTGCATGACTTGGCAACTATATTCCATTGTGATTTCCAATTTATCATTAACCAAATACTTAACTAGAGATACTGTTCATCTGATGATGACGGTAAATTCTTTAAAATGTCTACATTTTACAATCTAATGCAAAATTTAGCTCTCTGGGCGTTACGAACATGCAAGCGTCCACCAACTTGGATCAAAGAGACAGCGTGACCATTCATTCATAAATTTTTGAAGGGTGCTGTAAGCATTCTAAAGCACAACAAGATTTTTAGCTTCCACCAATGGGATTTCTGGATTCATTTAAGAGGGGTGGCAGTTATATCCAAATTAACATACATAATAATTGGGCACTAATCATTATCAAAATTAGATTCATTCCGTGTATGTAGCGTGTCTAATAATAATAATAGGGATCAACTTAAGTTTTTTTAATGGGTGACCAAATTATTAAGACCACAATCCTTCAGCACAGGCTTTTTTCTTCTCCTTGAATTTATCATTTTCCTAAATATTGTGGTCTCGTCCCAGCCCAGGCTTTTTGTATTTTATTTAGGGTGAGACCACATTTTCTGTTCTATATAGGGAGTGAGACCACATTTTTTAGATTTACCATGAATTTATCATTTTCCTAAATAATGTGGTCTCATCTCTATAAAGAGATGAGACCACATTCCTTCAGCCCAGGATTTTAGTATGTGATTTAAGGTGAGACCACATTTTCTTCTCTATATAGAAGTGAGACCACATTTTTTAGATTTACCATGAATTTATCATTTTCCTTAATAATGTGGTCGCATCCCTATATAGAGATGAGACCACATTCCTTCAGCCCAGACTTTTAGTATGTTATTTGAGGTGAGACCAGATTTTCTTCTCTATATAGGAGTGAGACCACATTTGTTAGATTTGCCATGAATTTATCATTTTCCTTAATAATGTGGTCTCATCTCTATATAGAGATGAGACCACATTCCTTCAGCCCAGACTTTTAGTATGTTATTTGAGGTGAGACCAGATTTTCTTCTCTATATAGGAGTGAGACCACATTTGTTAGATTTGCCATGAATTTATCATTTTCCTTAATAATGTGGTCTCATCTCTATATAGAGATGAGACCACATTCCTTCAGCCCAGACTTTTAGTATGTTATTTGAGGTGAGACCAGATTTTCTTCTCTATATAGGAGTGAGACCACATTTTTTAGATTTGCCATGAATTTATCATTTTCCTAAATAATGATGTTTCATCCCTATTCAGAGATGAGACCAGTCTTCCAGCAAGCTGTTATTCTGTCATTCTTTCAGCCTGGGCTAAATTTGATATTTTTTGCATTTGTCACTTTATAGACATAGGTCCATTAGAGAGCATTAACGGAATAAATCGCATGTAGTAATATTTTTACACACTCCAAACATTATCCAAAAACCCCCAATGGAGCCTCTTTTTTGTTGTTGTCTTCCTCGTGATTTACCATTGGTTATTTATTAGAATAAAGATGTAAGATGCAACTAAAGAATAACTCCTAAGTTAATGTTTGAAAAATAATAAAATACAAAATATTAAACAGATAAATGAACGTTTGTGGAATTTCTTGGCTGAATATAGTTTTAGCATGCGGTATGCAAATGAGTAAGTTACTGTAAGCATTCTCAAAATGATACACCGCCGTCCTTCTCACAATCGACCAAAAACTAGTCGATCCTGACAATCCTGCTGAGGTAAAAAAATCTGTATTCATCGGAAGCTAATAACAATTTACTATAATAAGTGACGGATATAATTTGGATGCTCTTATCTCGCACATTCAGAAGATTTTACAGTCTTCTCTAGAATAGAATGAAGAACAAAAAACATCGTTTTATGTAGTTACGTCCCTTAATTTTCGCGCCATTATCAGACGTCGCTTTAATTTTGGCACGTCATTCCACGTCATTGAGGCGCTTTATGTAAACAAGTCACCAAGTGCGTGAAAATGGCTATCGTTGTACTGAAGTCTGGAAATCACAGTTTTATGATATGAGTTTTGCAATGTATGTTGGTAAGAAAGCAATTTTATGACATTCAAATGATTACTCCTCATAACTGAAGCCGGATTTTCACTCTCCGTATCTGTGGCACAGTGAACGAAGTCAAAAACTGCTAAAATATATCGCGATCCAGATAGATCAAAATGTGACTGACCCTAGTGGTATTTGAGTTGCCCTGGTGCAAAAAGTACATGGTTTGGAAAAAGATAATAGGTCTCATTGTGGAGATAAGATGCCCATGTTTATTTTAATACCAATTTTATCTACTTTGGACCACTATAAAGGTACGAAGACCACATTGGACCTACAAATTAAACTTATGCCACACTATCCACTGTCGTATTCCACACTATACAATCTGGAATACATAAAGCCTTAGAAATACCACGAAAAAAATTGCTGAATGTAAAGGAAAAAGTGGAGGAAAATATAACTCCTTTTATTTCAACATACAATCCAAAACATAAAGAAATGTTTGGCATTTTGAAAAATAACATGAAAATTTTAAACTCTGATAAAACAATGGATAGAATAATAAGCAACACCAAGGTCATAAAATGCAAGCGACAACTCCCAAATTTAAAACGTATGTTAATAAAATCTCAATTCAGTGAAACAAATACTACCCCACCTGTTACTAAATGCAATGAGCCACGATGCGGACTTTGTAATTTCATTATTGAAGGATCTTCCTTACAGTTAAATAACAAAATATTTCACGTTAAAGAAAACATGAACTGCACTGTCAAAAATGTATTGTATGTTTTAGTTTGTAATGGCTGCAAAGAATTCTACATTGGACAGACAGGTGACAAACTTCGAAACCGACGGACAGTCCATGACCAACAAACAAGAGACCCATCAACGAGGCAACTGCCCGTCAGTTTTCATTTAGACCAATGTTCTCTAAACAATCCAAAGTTTTCCATTTTTCCGTTTTACAAGTTTCACAATAATAATGTTTCAGCACGGTTATCCAAAGAAAAGTATTTCATTAAGGTTTTCAAACCTAAACTTAACAATCACTAACGGCACCATTTTGCCGCATGACGTTTCATTTTGTGTGCTGTGTATACGTCTTATCCGTTACTAAGTAACGTCGCGACGTAACGCCATTTTGTTATTGTACTATTCCCCTGATGAGTTATAAACGAAACCGGTTGGGAATAATATATATATATATATATATATATATATATATATATATATATATATATATATGTGTGTGTGTGTGTTTAAAAGCAAAGATGATAGTGTTTTAACCCACCTAAAGTCTGAACACTAAAGGGGAAGTGAATAATTGGAGACAACAAACCATTTTACCAATATACAGATACGGATAAGCTTTAACTTACGTCCCTTGTTGAAACAGACAGCATTTTGGTTCTGTATAGCTTTACATGAGAGCATTCTTGCTGACTGTATAACCTTTGTGAGCATTCTTGCTGACTGCCAGAATTAGAAATGTTTACTGGTGACACGTCCATAGACAATCCTTCACCAGTCTGATTAAAACATGGTTTCCGAAGCCAAAGGTCTTGCGAACTGCAAGTAGTTCAATTTTACCATGACATTGTGGGCATTCTGGATGGGGCCATAAAATTCATAAATCGTGGTCACAAACAGACTGACTCGATCATCATGGACTTCGCCAAGGCCTTTGACAAGGTTGAAGGTACCTCACAGAGGGCTTTTATATAAACTTGACTATTATGGGATAAGTGTATCCACACATAGGTGGATAAGCTCATGGCCCTCTGGGTGCTCTTAACAAGTTGTACTTGATGGCCAAGAATCTGATCCAGTCCCTGTTTTATCCGGAGTCCAACAAGGTTCAGTCCTTGGACTGGTCTTCTTGGTTTTCATCAATGATCTGACTGATAATATCAGGTCATCAGTCAGTTTGTTTGCTGATGATGTGTCCTGTATATATTCTCCGTCTGACTGTCTTATTTTACAAGATGACCTGGATCAACTTGCAGAGTGGGAGGCCGATTCGCAGATGAGGTTCAATGTGGCGGTGGCATTTTTGGCCCCAGGGCCATAATTTGAACAATCTTGGTAGAGGTACAATAGATGAAGCTACACACCAAATTTCAAAGACCTGGGCCTTGCGGTTTCAGAAGTCTGGAGAAGATTTTTATTTTAGATTTTTCCTCTATAAGTCAGTGTAAAACCAAGGGGCCCCAGGGTGTGGGCATTTTTGGCCCCAGAGCTATAATTTGAACAATCTTGATAGAGGTCCACAAGACGAAGCTTCATGCCAAATATCAAACACCTGAGAGAGTGTTGGAGTTTTACATCCTACCAACAGTGATTTAAAGACTCATCCGAAAGTCTGAAGAAGCCCGGGATCCCTGGTTTACAAGGCGAGTAGCATAACCACTACACCAGGGAGGCTTCTGATCAAACACCTGAGCCTTCTGGTTTCAGACAAGAAGATTTTTAAAGCTTTTCCCTACGTAAGACTATGTAAAAACAAAGGCCTCCGGGGCAGGGGCAGTTTTTGGCCCCAGGACTATAATTTGAACAATCTTGGCAGAGGTCCACTAGATGAAGCTGCACACCAACTATCGAAGGCCTGGTTTCAGAGGAGACTATTTTTAAGTTTTCATTAAAAACATCTGTTGTTGGCTCCCGTGACCTTGATGTGTAGACTGGAACCATTTGAACACTTCTGAAAGGGAACCGTCTAAGAATCATTCCTATGAAGTTTGGTGAAAATCCGATCAGTGGTTTAGGAGGAGATGTGGTTTGAAGAAATTGTTTAAGCAAGGGCAGACGCACGACGGACGAAAAGTGATCCCAAAAGCTCACCTCGTCATTACATGACAGGTGAGTTAATAAAAAACGAAAAAATAGGCCTAACCCCCTTATCACAGTTGAACATCGTACAGTACCTGAAATCGGAAGCTGCTGATACTGCACGCTCAAAAATCGTTAGCTGCATTAAACGATATGTATAAAAACGCTAAAAAATCAATAAATTCGGTATAAACACCCGGAGATGACACATGCTTGGGAAGGTAAGAGTCATCCCTTTTCAAATAAGCTTCGATTAGGGATCATAAGGTACCCTGTTTGCACAGTAAAATGATTCTTGTTCTGCATCAGTTATTTTTTCCATTCTCGCTCGCAGCGACCATTATGTTTCACATTTTGTCCGTCTTATGGCCAGTTTACACTTATTCCAAATAAGCGTAGACATAAAACAATCATTAACCAGCACATCTCAGTACCCATTTGCTAGTTCTTCTTGCCTCCCTTCAAACAGAGACCTGCTTTATTCAGGACCTATCTATCCAGCGACTATACGATTAGCTGCACCTGTACGCAATCATTAGCTGCAAAAGTCGAATAAAAAACTGTACGCTTAGCTGCAGCATTTAAAAAGTGAACGTGTGAAAGGTATTGACTTCATATTATATAAACGTTGTGGTCCATCGCTATGCATGAGAAATTCGGACCATCGCCGTTCTGACAAAACAAAGAAAATTGGTATAGACAGAGGTTCTGATAGATTCAACGTTTCTGCGAAGATTAAAATAGTTAAAAAATCAACTGTCTATTGTATCAGCTGTCTAGGCAACATGAAAACACGCCTATGTAATTCTGACCTCTTGACCACTTTGGACCCATCTTTTATTTAGTAAAACCTGGGGTTACAGGGGTAAACCTTATTTTTATTATTTCTGCACTAAATTATACGGTCCTACTAAACACTGCTGGGACTGACAAGGACTGACAAGGACTGCACAAAGACTGCACAAGGACTGACAATGACGGACAAGGGCCCTTGAAAGGTTAGAATATAACTCAAAGATATTTTCACTGGGCGAGATATAAGCAACATACGCCAATACCGCAAGTGCGGCACAATGACTGCAAGGATACAAGGATACAGCGAGCTGGTTGTGATGTTTTGAGCAGTAGTTTAATGTTAACATTATAAACACCATTTTTTTCTTGATCTGCATTTGGGTACGCATGGATGTTTTACATGGGCTTGTAGGCTTCCGCCCTTCGGAGCTTGAATAAATAGTTGAATAATAGTAGGACCGTATAATTTAGTGCAGAAATAATAAAAATAAGGTTTACCCCTGTAACCCCAGGTTTTACTAAATAAAAGATGGGTCCAAAGTGGTCAAGAGGTCAGAATTACATAGGCGTGTTTTCATGTTGCCTAGACAGCTGATACAATAGACAGTTGATTTTTTAACTATTTTAATCTTCGCAGAAACGTTGAATCTATCAGAACCTCTGTCTATACCAATAATGGTTGCATTACTCTTCCACGCAGACCTGAGAATACTGGTAAACTGCTAAGAGGTTCTTAGCCTGCCCAGAGAAGTGGTGCGAGTCGGACCTGAGAATACTTGTAAACTGCCAAGAGGTTCTTAGCCTGCCCAGAGAAGTGGTGCGAGTCGGACCATCCATGTATATAAACCCTATTGGTTTCATTGGTTCGAGATGTCATTTCATCTCAATGTCGGGTAAAAGTCCCACAGAATTGGAAGTAACGTCTCCAAAATGATCCTTTACAGTGTTGACGGGGATGTTAAACCTCAAATCAAACAAACAAAACAAAATAGAAGTGGAGACAATACTGGAATACTATGAAAGTTAGAATAGGATTATCTCCAGACAAAGATAACAGTCAGTTTTCGTGTCCGTTTATTCGTTTGCTTGAGCGTTTGACAAAGAGAGAGAGAGAGAGAGAGAGAGAGAGAGAGAGAGAGAGAGAGAGTCAATTACATTTTTACATCCCATCGACAGGTAAGGTCATACTGAGACGGGACCTCGGTTTAAAGACATTTGAATTTTTGAGAAGCCCAGAGAGAGAGAGAGAGAGAGAGAGAGAGAGAGAGAGAGAGAGAGAATCAAACCAAAGGCCAGGTTGAAAATAAAATGAATGTGCGATCTTGCAGTTTCAAAATCAGAGAAGAGAGAGAGAGAGAGAGAGAGAGAGAGAGAGAGAGAGAGAGAGAGAGAGAGAGAGAGTTAACAGTTGTACAAAAACCAGTTTTATCATTTGAAGTTTACAGATACGCGATCTGAGTGTCACCCGTAAAATCTCTCTCTCTCTCTCTCTCTCTCTCTCTCTCTCTCTCTCTCTCTCTCTCTCTCTCTCTCTCTCTCTCTCTCTCTCAAACACACGGGTACATACGCACGCACAAAACGAGAGAGAGAGAGAGAGAGAGAGAGAGAGAGAGAGAGAGAGAGAGAGAGAGAGAGAGAGAATGGGCTGCATGATGCTTCACGTAGAGCTGAAACCGACCCGCACACGAGTACTGGTAAACCACTTAGAGGATCTAAGCCTGTCCAGGCAAAGCGGTGCGAGTCGGACCGTCCATGCTTATAAATCCTATTGGTTTCATTGGGCGGCAGGGTTTGAGATGTCATTTCATCTCAATGTCGGGTAAACCCCCACAACATTGGAAGCAACGTCTCCAAAATGACCTTTGTAGTGTTGACGGGGACGTTAAACCTCAAATCAAACAAACAAAAACTTTCAGTGCACAAGAACTTGGGACGTTGTTTCGCCAAATAAGTGTCAAATATGTCAAATGACCAAAATCAACAACAACAACAACAACAAAATCAGCATTTTTAGATTTTTTTATTGGTTGTTGTGTTTCGTCTCATATTTTTCGCGGCATCAAAAGTGAAATATGCTTCCAAGGGGACATAGCTTTATTTACCTCACATAACTGACAGGCTTGCGGGATTTGTTGATTGTTTTGGGTTTAACGACTGATCAACCTTCGTGGGTCATTTTGTGTCTTCTCCCAGAGAAAGGATGAATATAGGTAGAAGAGATAGTAGAGGAGTAGAAAGCAAGGGAGAGAGGAAAATGAATGGAAGTGTAGAAACTAGAAGAAGTGACAATCTTACCTGCTGCAAGAACAACAGGCTTCACACATCAGTTGGAGGTACACATCACCTTTGCCTCGCCCAACCGCCCAGAAGAAATATAAACAAAAGTAAAGCCTGAAAATGCAAGTACAGTCGTATGGGGCGCCGTTTTACTATTTAATCCGTATTTATGGATATCCATAAATATTTATGGATATCCATAATTCGAATTATGGATATCCATAATTAGAATTATGCATATCCATTATTATTTATAGATATCCATAGTTATGTATGGATATCCATAATTCGAATTATAGATATCCATATTTCGAATTATGGATATCCATAAATCGAACTGAATTAATGATAGCAATAAATCGAATTATGGATATCCATTACTCGGTTCATTTATGGATATCCATAAATCAAATTATGGATATCCATAAATTGATTTATGGATATCATTAATTTAGATCGAAATATGGATATCCATAAATCGAATAATGGATATCTTTAATTCGAATTATGGATATCCATTATTCGGCTGATTTATGGATATCCATTAAACGAATTATGGATATCCATAATTCTTCTCTGCACATAAACCTAATGAATTATGACTGCTCCCTTTGGAAAAACAAAAAACAAAAAAAAAAACTCGACTTTCGCGTCAGATTTCCTATTTAGGTGTTTGATGAAAGCCGGGATTTTGTTTGTTTGATTTTAGGTTTAACGTCCCCGTCAACACTGTAATGGTCATTCTGGAGACGTTGCTTCCAATTTTGTGGGACTTTTTCCCGACATTGAGATGAAATAACATCTCAAGCCCTGCCGCCCAATGAAACCAATGGGGTTTATAAGCATGGACGGGCCGACTCGCACCGCTTTGCCTGGGCAGGCTTAGATCCTCTAAGCGGTTTACCAGTACTTGTGTGCGGGTCGGTTTCAGCTCTGCGTGAAAGCATCATGCAGCCCATATATTTTTTCAAGCCCCGATGGGCGGGGGCCGAAAAAAGTCGGGATGGAGGTGGAGGTAATGTAGGGTAGGCTTAGTGCTGGCCTATGGGGTGGGAGATATATGTTTGATTTGAGGTTTAATGTCCCCTTCAATAATATTTAGGTCATTTTGGAGACGTTGCTTCCAATTATGTTGGGCATTAAGCCTTCACTGAGATCAAATGACATCTCGATCCCGCCGGCTTCGGTAGCTCAGTCGGATGCGCGTCTGACTGGTGATCAGGAGGAAGCGGGTTCGATACCTGCCGGGGTCGGCAACATTCATTCGTGGAGATTGATCATGAAATCTTTTCTACGGTCATTCTCTCCCTTCCGCTGATTCAAGAAGGGCAGTTCATGAGTTGTCAGTTTCTGGCGAAGAATGTGCACTGTACTGGTTAACTGCTTACGTATAAGCCTGCCCAGGAAAAGTGTGGATAGATAAACTGACCGGCTCAAACATGGCCTAAACTAGTCTTGACTGGGCCGTTAAACTCAAATACAAACAAACAAACAGCTCAATCCCTGTCGCCTATTGACTCGCACGACTTTGTTTGGACAGGCTTAGACCTTCTAAACGGTTAACTCTCAGCTCATGCACCCAAATCTATTTCTCCAAGCCCCAATTGGCGGGGGGGGGGGGGGCGCAGGAGATATATCTGAATCTGCCAGGTACTCCATACATAATTCGAATTATGTATATCCATAAATCAGAGGAATTATGGATATCCATAATTCGAATTATGGATATCCATAAATCGAATTATGGATATCCATAAATCGATCTGAATTAATGATATCCATTAATCGAATTATGGATATCCATAATTCGATTTATGAATATCCATTATTCGGCTGATTTATGGATATCCCTAAATCGAATTATGGATATTTATGGATATCCATAATTTGATTAATGGATATCCATAAATACGGATTAAATAGTAAAACGGCGCCCCATACAGTCTGCCTTCAATGACTGGAACTCCTTTGGGACCACGAAAATCTGTTCAAGACAGGGGTAGTTCCAGCCACTGATGGCTACTTCCAGGAGACATAACGGGGATACTTTTGGCTTTCAATGTTCTGTGATATAAATTATGCTGTGTGTACTCATTAGAATCACCTCATTGAGGCGATTCTAATGAGTACACACAACATACATTTGCAAGCTTAAAGACGAAATTATCCTAAATTTTTCCTCACTATTTCTTAACTTAGAGAAATTCCCTATGTACTCAAGAACAGGTTCGACTCAGCCGTAATAAACGAGCCATCGGTGTTCGAGCCATCGAAGTTCAACTGTACTTGCTTAGATATCGCGAGACGCCCCCGCCCATAGGGGCTTGAAGAAATATATGGGCTGCACGATGCTTCCACGCAGAGTTGATACCGACCACACATTAGTACTGGTTATCTGCTTGGAAGGTCTAAGCTTGCCCAGGAAAACTGATGCGAGTCGGCCCGCCCATGCATATAAACCCTATTGGGCGGCAGGGATTGAGATGTCGCTTCATCTCAATGTCGGGTAAAAGTCCCACGAAATTGGAAGCAACGTCTCCAAAATGACCTAAATAGTGTTGACGGGGACGTTAAACCTCAAATCAATCAATCAATTTAGATATCGCGAGACTGAATTAATGAATAATGGCGCCAACTTCGAAACACGATTTCTTACAACGACGCCATCCAGCCTTTTCGCGTGACGGGTCACAATTAATAGGCCAGTCATTTTAGCCCAAAAAGACCCTCAACCTCAAACAAATTCCTTCATAAGGGTTTTCACTATTTTCCAAATCAGTGAGGTGTCCTGACTTACAGGAAAAAAAAATCCCCAAAAATATTCCCTGGCGAAATTGATTGAAATTACACGTTCGTTCGGTGCTTAACACGTCCGTTTTACGTTTGCAGCAAGTTCTCATAGCGTCCATGTCACGTCAAGCAATTTAGTATAAATACTTCACCGAATTTCTCACATTTTCACTTGTGTTTCAACTTTTATCATGAACACACAGAATCAAAACGTTCTTCTGCAGTGTGCATTGTTCTAAGGCAATCAAACTCTGCTTGATGCGCAGGCTGCCTTGTGTTATTACGGAGAATAAGACGGAGAAGGAATAGAAGGCAACCTAGATCTTGTTCACTCAAGGAAACTTGCAGAACGAATGAGAACGCAGAGGCAGTTGACTTTAATTTATAACATCTTGAAGGGCGCAGTGAGGACGTGGTAAACGCGCACTAAGCACGTGGTGTTGTCTCAATGGCCTTGGGAAGAACGTAGTAAAAACGCAAAGGACGTGGTATATGCCTGATCAAGCGCGCGACAAAACGTAGCTGGTGCGTGTTAGACGCAGTGGCATCCTGCCATGGGCGTAGTAAGGACGTAGAACCAACTTGAAAACTGCGATTTTTCCTGCATTTCATCTCGTTCTCCCTGCGTAGTTAAAGTTTTAAGAACGCAGTGCGGTCTTTGAGGTTTTTGTCTGAGTGTGACGAGGCCCTTATATTGCGTTGTAGGAGACCTCTGTGCGCCCCTGCCGAGCTCCTGTAGCGTTGTAGGAGACCTTACTGCGCTGCTATGGCAACCTTACGGCGACCTCACTGCGCTCTGATCAGAAGGCCGAGCGAAGGCGTTTGTTTTGAGCATGCTCAAAATGCCGCCGTCGCTTGGCGTTCTATGCGATCCCAACGCGCCTACTGGCGATGCTACTGCATTGCTACGGCGATGTTTGCGATCGTACTGCGCGCACCTCGGCGTTCTGCATTTTACTTGGACACCGCGAGAACGCAGCCCTGGTGTGACAGGGGTTTTACCGAACAATACCATATGTTTTTCACATGTAGGAATTACTTAACAAAACCAGTGCTTCAGCTGAAGTGCACGACCCGCCGGATGCTTTTAGCTTTATGTGTGTTACCGTATATGGGTATGGCGGCCATTTTGATCATGTGACCTGGACCTAAAACGGTTCCCCCAATAAATGCGCCTTATCGTAAGGAGCAAAAATATATCTTATACTTTAGTACTGTATTCTGAATCGTTTGCAGGATAAAATGCATTTTCCTATACAAAAGCATATGTGTCAAAGTTTGACCTAGGCACAAAGAAGGTCAAGGTCAACCCAGGGTCACCATTCTAGCAATTTATGATGGGCCTACGTCCCAGATGCCATTTATCAAGTTTCGTGGAAATCTGCCCAGTGGTTCTGGAAAAGACTATTTTTGAAGGGTTTTTACCATATATGGCTTGGCGGCCATTTTGGTCATGTGACCTGGACCCCATGAGCAAATTTTGGTTTCCCCATCCCATAAAAGCTCCATATGAAATTTGACTTCAATCGGCCCAACGGTTGCCGAGGAGAAGCAGTTCGAAAATTTTCACAGGTTTCGCCTCTGCGAGGCTACTTTAAATGGGATGTAATATTTCGCAAGTTCATTGGTTAGATCTCATTGATATCCATCAGTATGCTAACAGTTGTTTAAATATTCCGAGCGGTTAAGTCACTATCAACAGTTTTCACAAACGGGTTACGGACGGACAGACAGACAGACAATATATGGCTTGGCGGCCATTTTGGTCATGTGAGCTGGACCCCATGAGCAAATTTTGGTTAGCCCCATCCCATAGAGGCTCCATATGAAATTTGACTTCAATCGGCCCAACGGTTTCCGAGAAGAAGCAGTTCGAAAATTTTCACATTTTTCGCCTCGGCGAGGCTATTCTAAATGGAATGTAATATTTCGCAAGTTCATTTGTTGGATCTCATTGATATCTATCAGTATGCCAAAAATTGTTTAAATACTCCAAGCGGTTTAGTCACTATCACCAATTTTCACAAACGCGTTACGGATTTTTCGCCTCGGCGAGGCTATACTAAATGGAATGTAATATTTCGCAAGTTCATTGGTTAGATCTCATTGATATCTATCAGTATGCCAAAAATTGTTTAATATTCCAAGTGGTTAAGTCACTATCACCAATTTTCACAAACGGGTTACGGACGGACAGACAGACCATATATGGCTTGGCGGCCATTTTTGTCATGTGACCTGGACCCCATGAGCAAAGTTTGGTTTCCCCCATCCCATAGAGGCTCCATATGAAATTTAATTTCAATCGGCCCACAGGTTTCCGAGGAGAAGCAGTTCGAAAATTTTCACATTTTTCGCCTCGGCGGGGCTATACTAGATGGAATGTAATATTTCGCAAGTTCATTTGTTGGATCTCATTGATATCTATCAGTATGCCAAAAATTGTTTAAATATTCCAAGCGGTTAAGTCACTATCACCAATTTTCACAAACGGGTTACGGATTTTTCGCCTCGACGAGGCTATACTAAATGGAATGTAATATTTCGCAAGTTCATTGGTTAGATCTCATTGATATCTATCAGTATGCCAAAAATTGTTTAAATATTCCAAGCGGTTAAGTCACTATCAACCAATTTTCACAAACGGGTTACGAACGGACAGACAGACCATATATGGCTTGGCGGCCATTTTTGTCATGTGACCTGGACTCCATGAGCAAATTTTGATTAAGAAACTGATGTCACATTCTCACTGTGAATTGATACATGTACTTGGCTAATTCTGTTAAAATGAGTCTCCCGGCTCTTCCAGGAGGATTCACACTTTAAGGAAAAAAGATGCTCCTGGGGAGCTTTTTCCTCTTGTAGGGCAGACGGAAAAGCAAACAGGAGTTTACAACAGTTGTCCCTCTGTGTAAATTATCTTGTTTATTTATTTTATGCAGATAAAACATACAGAAAAACAGTTTGAAGCTTTGAGTTTTTATTTCCTTCTCAAACAAGAAAATATGTTTCAGGCAATAGTATCGCAATAGTATTGCAATAATAGTCAGCAATAGTAATAGTATCGCAATGTCAGTACTATCGCAATAGTCATTTTCTGACTATCGTTACATTCAAGCCTTCTCGGTAGCGACCATATGCCACGGGACGTGAGTACATGAACCACACACCGTCCTTTTCATACTCGCGGAGTAGCACATCGCAGCCAGTATGTAAGAACTTTTTTTTTTTATCTCGCCCGTTCTCTTTTCACCAAAGAACACTTTTACCTCCATCCCGCCCACGAGTTTTACTGTTACAAGAAAATGTCTAAAACATATGCGTCTTATCAGTATCTACACTGAGAAAAAAATAGCAAAAGCCGTGTCTGTTACAGCACTTTTACCACCCTATACTAGGTAGAAATCTTTACACTCGCACCCCAGCATCGGGTGATGGTTGCTTCCGCCTTTCTTACGAACCCCTGCCTGTAGGCTCACGACAAGCTCTCTGCCCCAGAGTAACCTTTAACCACATATTCCCAGCCTAACCGAAACGAACAGCTCGACTGGTCTGAAGTAAGGTGAATGGCGACTTTAACGGGGAGAATTTTATTGCACGCGTAACCTATCAAAGTCACACCTCACAAATGCATGGCATTAAGCAAGCCATTTACCCTTAGACAGACGGACGTCATACTCGGAGACAGATAACCGTGATCTAACAGAGCCAACTGATTATTGAATGCCACTTTATATTTTATATGTTCCTCACTCATGCGATTGTCAAAACATTGCGTTTAAAATTTGCATCTTTCAAAATTTATGGGTTTATACATAGAACCCCAAAACGTGGACAGCTTTTTGACCTAGCTGTATTCGATCTCGTTTTTGCTCTTACCTGAGCTTCCGACCGAACCGGGTATCCAAAATTTAGCTAATGCATCCAAAATGCTTAATGAAATGAACATTTCATGGGGAACAATCAAGGATCGGAGTAAGCTAGACGATCGGTAAAACAAGCTGGGCAACTTCATTATGAAAAAAAAAAAAAAAAAAAAAAAAAAATGGCTGAGTTGTTTCTCTTTGCTTGTAAAATAAAGAGCCATTCTCAATCACGGCGTTCAGGTATGTCATGATCACGCCAATGTCCAATAAACGGATCGACCATGATGCGCCTGGGCCGGATCCGCCGCCGCCATCGGCGGGCTTGGACCCCGGCAAACCGAGCGCACGGGCGAACGGTCGCGGACATTCTCCTCGACTTCGATCCATCCCCTCCCAACGGAATGAACGCATTATACGCCCATTCGCTGAACTGCACCATCGAACACATCCCTTAGACTTTCGGATGAGTCTTTAAACCGAGGTCCCGTCTCCGTATGACCTTAGCTGTTGGTGGGACGTAAAACTAAAACTCACTCACTCGAACACATCCCACCACCGGCGTCCTCTTCGAGCCCCACGAACCTGGCAAACATTTTTGCCTACAGCGAGCGATATTCGAGCTCGTTCATGACAACGCAGTGGTTGCGCCTTGCCCGGGCTTCGGCTCAAACAAGGTATTTTTGGCCCTTTTGGTCTCTCACGGTCCACCAAGGTAAATCTCCGACTGGGTCCCTTTGCCACACCTCCGGCAAGGCACTGGGATTTGGGAATTCCGGTGTACACGAGCGCGGTAAACCTTAAAATACACACCGAGACAGCTTCTGCCGCAGTGCTCTCAGGAGCCGATGAAAAGCCATTCGCAATGACGCCGACCTGTCATGGTTTCCAGGTACGACATGATCATGCTAATGTCTAATAAGGTACTCGACCATGAGGCGCCTCGTTCCGGCCCCGCCAAGGGGGTGGGGCGGGGCTAGAACGGGGGCTTGGGGCCTTTGTGGCTGGTGGGATGGGTCCTATCATCATCAACTGCGCCAACGGTCATTCTAGTTCTCGGTCGGTACAAGAAAATTTCAATCCCATTACCTTTTTTATACAGGAGGCAGCAGATAAACATATCCCCTCAAAATTGAGCAAATCGAAATCTTCCGTCCCTTAGATCACATCTGAGATCAGGCGAAAAATTCGCAGAAACACTAAGACTCACGCAAAGGCTAAAAAGTCAGTAAAAAAATTTGGTCAAAGTTCCAGTATTTGAGACGGGAAATAAAGGCTGATATTAAGACTCAGCATGATTCGTATGTGAATAACTTGGTTGGTGACATCAAGGGCAATCCCCGAGATTTTTATTGGTACATTAATGGTCAAAAGAAGGACACCCAAGGTATCCCCATTGAAAAAAAAAAGAAATGGAGCAGGCATCACTGAAACTGAGGCAGAGCAAGCAGAGGAATTAAACGGTCAGTTCACGAATGTGTTCCCTTGCTTGAAAGGACGGCCCCGATCTTGGAGAACATTGTTGTAGCTAAAGAAGATGTAATCAAACTTCTGAAAGGCCTGAACCCTTCTAAAACATTAGGACCTGATGAGTTGCATCCCAGAGTCCTCAAGGAACTTGCAGATGAATAAGGTCCGATTTTCGCACACCTTTGATTCGGGTGAAAGTCCCAAGGAATGGTCTTTAGCAAATATATGCCCATTGTACAAGAAAGGTGATCGAACTTGTGCTGGAAATTATCGCCCTGTATCACTCACATGCGTACCTTGCTAACTTTTGGAGCACATTGTATGTTCAAATGTTTAGGCCCACCTTGATCATCATAAACTATTATCTGATAGACAGCATGCTTTCAGAAAGAACCATAGCTGTGAAACACAACTGGTGACAGTGATAGATGATTGGGCTAAAATCTTGGATAATGGTGGACAAATTGACACATTCATCTTGGATTTCGAGAAAGCTCCTCATGGGCTTCTGAACAGCAAACTTAATGAATATGGCATTGGTGGCAAGACTTTACGTTTTTTCTATACCACAGAGAGCAACGGGTGGTTGTTAATGGTAGTAAATCTGATTTGGCCCCTGTCCTGTCTGGGGTCCCACAGGGGACGGTTCTTGGCCCACTTTTTTTATCCATTTACATTAATGCCATCTCACAGGAAATTGATTAAGAAATAAGGCTCTTCGCTGATGACTGTGTTTGCTACCGAGAAATAAAAACTACGGAAGATACAGAGAACTTCGGTATGATATCGACAAATTGGGTAGCTGGGCTAGGAGGTTGGGAATGCGGTTCCAACCCAGTAAATGTAACATGATGCAACTTACAAGAATAGGATCTAAAAGATCAATGCTACATATGAATTGAAAGGAACTCTCCTTGAAAATGTAGAAAGCATTAAATACCTTGGTGTGACAATAACGAATTATTTAAGATGGAACACTCACATTAGTAATGTTTCTACTAAGGCAAATAGGACCCTTGGCTTCTTGAGATGGAATCTGTCAGCATGCCCGCAAGACGTAAAAGAAATGGCATACATGGA
Source organism: Lucinisca nassula (assembly GCA_963580285.1). NCBI lineage: Eukaryota > Metazoa > Mollusca > Bivalvia > Lucinida > Lucinidae > Lucinisca > Lucinisca nassula. Next base: position 55,719,827 of record OY757016.1, read on the forward strand.
CTGGTTCGTCCAGTCCTGGAATATGCAAGTACGTCCTGGGATCCACCTACTGTTACCCTCCATGAGGAACTGGAGAAAGTCCAAAAACGTGCGGCCCGTTTTGTAACTGGGAATTTCTCGTTTGAAACTGGGAGTATGACTGGCATTCTGGAACAGTTAAATTGGGAGTCTCTTAAAGAGCGGAGAAAACAAAGTAGGCTGATACTTTTATATAAAGGTCTAAAGGGTAGAGCCAGTATACCCATGGGTGACCTTGTTCCCCCTTCAAAGACAACACTCCGGAGAAAACATTCATTAACCCTCCAAAAAATTGGCACTAGGACTGAGATCTACAAATTTAGCTTCATCCCTAGGACAACCTCAGATTGGAACGAGCTCCCCTCTTCCCTCTTGATGTCTACAGAAGGTGCTGATACTCCCATCTCTAGATTCACCACACTTGTGAGGTCTAGTGACTAGTTCTGTCGGTCGAAGGTCCTGGTGAAGGATTGTCTAAGGACGTCTCACCAGTAAACAGTTCTGATTGCCAGAACCGCTATCCCTAGTACTAGTAAATCAATAAAAAGTGCTTTGTTGGGAACAACAAGTCGACAAAAAAGAGTACATGTAGCACTGGAACTTCTGGAAATCCAAAAAGCTCCTTTTCACTAAATTAACAGACTTTTTCAATGCAATGCATGAGAGTTACAGTTTTACGTCCCACCAACAGCTAAGGTCATATGGAGACGAGACCTCGGTTTAAAGACTCATCCGAAAATCTGGAGAAGCCCGGGATCGAACCTGCGACCCCTGGTTTACAAGGCGAGTAGCGTAACCACTCGACCACGGAGGCTTCTTTCAATGCAATGAGTCTTTTTCGCATTTTGGGTAAGTCCTTGGTCGGGTATAAAAGCCAAGGCCGCGTCGGGCCGTGCCGGGCCGAGCCGCCCAGCCAAAAATTCCGATCCAAAGATTGTATATTTCGTCTCTTGTCACAATGAAGATATATATTGTAGTCAGTTTGGTATAAATTATTATGAATAACATATTTGATAACGGCACGAAGGTTCATCTCTCTACATTGTTTTATTTTCTTGTTATAACTATTTTTCCGATATCGAAGGGTATAAAAGCCAAGGCCGGGAAAAATGGAAATATTTCTTAATTTCTTTCGATTTTATCGGTTAAAGCAATTTATTTGTGTACTTAGAAATACATGTATAATAAACCAATTAAACTAATCTTAAATGATCAAATTTCTTATTTTCCAATGGTTTCTATTTTTAGATTAACTTCACTAATGGAAACGATAGAAATGTACCGAAAAGGAAAAAATGTATTATTACTGCTAGCTGGAATTAAAGAAATAAAAAAAATTGATTGTTATATTTATTAACATGTATGTGTAAATTAAAATGATAAAGAAAAATGTTATTTTTTATTTTTATTTAATTCCAGCTAGCAGTAAATAAAACTTTCCTCCCTTTCGGTCCTTTTCGGTCATTTTCTTTAATTAAGTAAATCTAAAAATAGAAACAATTTGAAAATGAGAAAATTGATAATTTAAGGTAGTCATATGTGTTTGTTATATTTTTCTATTAACATATGATGACAATAATCAAATTCAAATATTTTCAGGACACAAAGAAGTACTTTAACCTGTAAATTTGTTAGATATTAAGAAATATTATCATTTTTCCCGGCATTGGCTTTTATACCCTCCATTTCGGAATCAGAATCAGAATCAGAATTGTTACTGGTGACACGTCAAATGACGTTCATACACCAGGACCTGTGTTTTGGGAAGTTAGTCCCTAGCTCTAACCAAAGAGGTAAATTTAGCTACGCAATCATCAACACTTTCAGCTGTCGAAATAATCGAATCGGGAAGGACATTTCAATCTCTAATGGTTCTTGGGAAGAGCGACTCTTTATAAATGTCAGTTCTTGCAGTAAGGGTCTGAAACGCCAAAGAATGGTGATTTCTACAGTGTCTAGCTGGGGGGAACAAGGTCATCTGTTGGGATGCTGGCAGCACCCTTTAGAATTTTGCGTAAAATGATGAGCCTACTGTCTTTTCTCCTTTCCTTGAGAGACTCCCATTTTAATTTTCCAAGTATTCCAGTCATGCTCCCAGTTTCAAAGCAGTAATTGCCTGTTACAGATCTAGCAGCCTTATTCTGAACTTTCTCAATTTCTTCGTTAAGGACCACTCCACTGGGGTCCCAGATACAACTACCATATTCCAAGATTGGGCGAACAAACCCTTTATATGCTGCCTCTTTTACATTCTGAGGGCACTGATGAAGATTTCGCCTCAGGAAACCAAGCGTTCTATTTGCCTTAGTACACATGTTGCTAATATGGGTATTCCATCTCCAGTTGTGTGTGATTGTCATTCCAAGGTATTTAATGGAGTCCACATTTTAGAGGACCGTTCCCTCTAAGGTGTAAAAAGCCTCAACATTATTAGAAATCTTCCTAGTTATCTGCATAATATTGCATTGAATTGGTTGAAATCTCATGTCCCATTTTCGGGCCCAACATCTTAATCTATCTATGTCAGCTTGAAGTTTCAGTGAGTCATCTGTATCTCTAATTTCCCGGTAACAAACAGTCGTCTGCAAACAGTCTTATTTCTGAGTCAATGTCAGTGGAAATATCATTTATGTACAGGGAGAACAATACAGGACCAAGAACAGTCCCTTGCGGGACTCCAGACAAAGCTGTTTTCTGTGGCAAGGAAAGGAATCTATCCATTTGAGGGTCTTCCACCTACCCCATTCCGTAACCAAATAACTTAGATTTAAGAAGTTAATGAGGAGGGGTGTCAAAAGCCTTCTCGAAGTCCAGAATAAATGTGTGCACCTGTCCCCCTTTGTCCAAGATTTTTGCCCAGTCATTAATAACTGTGCTCAGCTGAGTTTCACATCTATGCCTTTTCCTAAATGCATGTTGTCTGTCTGACAAAAGTTTATGTTCATCCGAGTGGGCCATGATGTTTGAGCAGACTATATTGAACATTTAGTCTGCTCAAACATCATGGCCAACAATTTATACAGAACACAAGTCAGAGACACAGGGCGATAATTACGGGCAAGAGCCCTACCGGTATCTCCTTTATTGAAGAGTGGACAGATGTTTGCTAAGAGCCATTCTTTGGGGATTTCACCCGTATCAAGAGACTGTTGAAACAAGTGTGCAAAAACTGGACCTAACTCATTTGCTAGTTCCTTCAGGACTCTAGGATGAAGCTCATCACGTCCTAAGGCCTTACTGGGGTTTAGCCTTGAAGTAACTTGATCATTTCTGCAGCTGACACAACAATATTATTCATGAATGGGGCCGATCTTCCAGTCAATGGAACCTCCATGAACTCAGTTTTATTAAATGCATCATTGAATAGTCCAACTAGTTCCTCTGCCCTTTCAGAGTCTGATTCAGCAGCCCCGTTTCCTCCTCTTTTATTAAGGGGCGGGATGGGATACCTTACTTGTCTTTCTTCTGGCTATTGATATATCTATAGAAGTCTCTAGGATTTGCCTTTACATCAATTACAAAGTTATTCACATACAAATCATGCTGACTTTTTTTTTTTTATATCAGTCTTGATTTCACGTCTCAAGTTTTCAAATTTTGTTCGGAGTTTACCTCTTCCCGTCCTTTTTGCCTTTGCATGAATCTTATTCCTTCTCCGATTTTTTTCTTCTTATCTCTGGTGTGATCCAGGGAATAGAAGGTACAGACTTACTAGTTTTTGAGGGGATATGATTTTCGGACGAAGTATGAATGAAAGACGTTATCAAATCAAAGTTCTCCTGTACAGACCGATTATCTGAATAACCATTAAAGTATTTCTCCTTTGCAAATCTGAGTGCATCCTTCCTCATAGTTTTATAGTCACCTTTCTGATATGAGTACACCTTCCTCCGAAGTTTATTTATTGGTGGTATGTGAATTTTTAAATATCCGGAGACAATATCGTGATCACTTAGTTTATCTGGGGAATGAATATCTTCAAATTGTCCTGGCAAAATAGAAGTGGAGGCAATGGTCAGGAATCGATACAATCAACCCACAGCTCCCATCAGAGACATCAAAGGGAAAGACACACAAACATGAAACAACAGACCCTAATGGAAACACCAACAGCGGAAAGCCAAATGACAGTCACTTTCCCACAAAATGGCCAATACGGCCGAATAGGCTATCCAAAATAAAATAACACAAGCGACACAAACACCCAAAGACAAACCATAACAAAAATAAACCGCAACAGAAGAACCGCCTTGGAACGGTCAGCGGAAACGAATTCCACTGGGGGGGGGGGGGGAATTCTACTGTTTGGCTTAAATCGATTTTACGCGGCCACAATCCTCGCCCTTACTTCCGTCGCGATTTAGACAAATAATTTGTTCACGGAGATGTTGCACTGATGAGTTTGGAAGCCTTCATGAAGTAACTAGATCAATCAAACAACCACAAAGAAGAAACAACGGTGAGGACTCGACAGCAAGAAACCACTGAAATGCTGTAGCAAAAGAAAACCAACAGTTAGACTCCGATGGGCCCGACCAGAGACAGAGCATCAGGCACCAACCAACATTACCTTGAATTAGATCTCTCTAATTCTCAATAAGCCTTTACGTTGGAACCGTCATTGAATCTGAGGCCTGACCCACCGGCGTGCAATTAAAGAGGGAAGCAAAGTTGTCAACCGTGATTGGGTTAACTACCATGCATGCAGTCTGTCGTATAACATTTAATAATGTTGTACCCAATCTTTTTATTCCAAGAATGATTTTACGAAATAGGATGCTGAAGTCATTGCGGTTATACATTTTTCTGAATTTATATATTAAGTCACCATTAAATTCGGGTTCCGACAGACCTTGTTGCAGAAGAGATTTAAGTCCAATATTGAATTTAGAAATTAAATCAGAATGACGTCTATAAAATTTTGAAAAGACTCTGCTTAGTTTATATGGTACCGATAAGCCTGATTAAGAAGTTTAGCCGTTATAAATTTATTATGAGTGTTGAAGTCAGTTACATGACTACACACTCTGGCAAATCGAATTAATTGCGAAATATAAACGCCATATGATGGCGCACGAGGAACATCACCATCCCAAAAAGGAAAATTTACAATCTCAAAATCAAAATCATCGCGTTTATCATAAATTTTGCATTAAACAAACCCATCTACAATAGATAGATGTAAATCCAAAAAACGGGGCCTCGGTATCCGAAGAATTTGCTTTATTTAACTGAAGTTCTGGGGGGTAAATATGACTAATCAAACCATCGAAATAGGTATTATCAATATTTAATAAATCATCCAAATATCTAGAAGTGGAGCTAAAAGCTTCAATTATTTCAGACTGGTTTTCAACAGAAAGGGACATCATGAAGTCTCTCTCGTAGCAAAACAAAAACAGATCAGACACAAGTGGTGCGCAATTAGTACCCACAACTTGTCTAATTAACTTAGTACCAAATCTTAAGTACATATTGTCAAGTAGAAAGGTGAGAGCTTAACACACTTTCTGACATGACCATAAAGTATAATTTTTATGCTCTTCAAAGTAAAAGTAAAACAAAGATCAGGAATTGATACAATTAACTTACTCCATCCATAAAAGACACCAAAGGGAAAGAAATACAAACATTAAGCGACCAGACCATAATGGAAACCTAAACAAAGGAAGGCCATATGGACAGTTACTTTCCCACAAAATGGCCATATGGCCATCCAAAATTAAAAGACACAAGTAATACACACAACAAGTAACAAACAACAACATAAATAAATCGCCACAGAAGAGCCGCCTTGGAACGGTCAGTGGAAGATTTCCACTGGGGGGCTTAAATCGATTTTACGTGGCCACAATCCTCGCCCTTACTTCCGTCGCGATTTAGACAAATAATTTGTTCAGTCCGCATGAAGGCCTCCTAACTCATCAGTGCAACATCTCCGTAAACACAGAAATCAAAGAACCACAGAGGTGAGACAACGGTGAGGACTCGACAGCAAGAAACCACTGAAATGCTGGAGCAAAAGAAAACCAACAGTTAGACTCCGATGAGTCCGACCAGAGCCAGAGCATCAGGCACCAACCAACATTATCTCTTTAATTTTCAATAAGCCTTTACGTTGGAGCCGTCATAGAATCTGAGGCCTGACCCACCGGCGTGCAATTAAAGAAGTCCTTAGGATCAGATCCATTGTGTTCTCGCGAGTGGGAAAGTTAACAATTTGTTCCAACCAATGGTCGTTCATAATGTCAATTAATATTTGTGCTTTGGACAAACGGAAAAACGGTTATTACAAGAAAATTAAACAATGTAGAGAGATAAACCTTTTTTCTCTCCTATTACTTCTACTCTGCTTCATTTCACAAGAAGAAACACGCTACCAAACTGTCTGTGAAAATATATGGATCAAAATGGAACTCCACTCATTATAGATTGCTACTACAAGAAAATGACCAACATAGTTTACAAGAACTTAAAAATCTCTCTCCTTGGTATCCAAATCAAATTCTACTGTCTGGTTAGGAGGATATTTCAACATACCTAAAATGGACTGGGAAAACATGTTACCTACAAGGGACTGTAAACTAACAGTACACTACAGAGATTTTATTGACACACTGTATGACAACAACCTGACACAAGTAGTCCAGGAACCCACAAGAGAAAGTAACCTATTAGACCTGTTCCTTACAACAAACACATCCTTCATAAATAGAACCAGCACAATACCTGGCATTAGTGATCATGATTCTGTCTTGGTCGAGTCCAACACCTCTGCCTCAGTAAAGCCCCAAGTGCCCAGAAAAATTCCTTTGTATAAAAGAGCAGACTGGGATGGCTACCGCTCCCATATCTCAAACTTACATTATTCCCTTCTGTCCTCCAATTGCTATAAATCAGACTCCCTCGAATCCCTTTGGAATACTGTTTCTTCTGAAATTGACAAATCATGTGACCTGTTCATTCCAACCAAACGAGCCTCAACAAAGAATAAGCTACCCTGGATCAAGAGGGACCTGAGACAATTATACAGGAAAGGGGACAAAACCTACAAGAAATATAAATCAAACAAGCACAACACTACAAAACAACAATATTTGGACATAAAGCACCTGTGCAGAAAAGAAACAAAACTTGCCTACCGGAAGTACTTAGAAGATATCCTAAATGTTAACACTGAGACACAAAATACACATGAACAAACACAAACACGGCCTAACAATAAAAAATTGTATTCACTGCTAAAGCACTCCAAACAGGACTCAAATGGCATTGGCACTCTCAAAAAAACACAACAAATTGCACACCACAGACACAGCCAAAGCACACATTTTAAATCAACAGTTTCAATCTGTCTTTACTGCAAAGTCACCTCTCTCTTTGAAAGCACTCGCAGGCATGAAAGTTCAGGAACTAGCTGATGCAGGTTTGGAGACTGTCCAACAAAATCCTAGCCCCCATGTACCCATGCCTGATATTGACATCTCCATAGCTGGAGTGGAGAAATTGCTTAAAAACCTAAATCCCCATAAGGCTTGTGGACCCGATCAAATAAAACCCATTGTCCTTAAGAATGCACACCAGGAACTTGCCCCGACTATTACCCAGCTGTTCAAAAAATCACTTGAGACCCATTCCCTACCTGAAACCTGGAAAATGGCAAATGTTGCACCCATCTATAAGAAAGGCCCGAGGTCAGACCCAGCAAATTATCGCCCGATCTCCCTTACCTGTATTCTATGCAAAACTCTTGAACACATCCGGTCCCCGCCCATAGGGGCTTGAAGAAATATATGGGCTGCATGATGCTGAATCCCGCCCGCACACTAGTACTGGTAAACCGCTTAGAGGATCAAAGCCTGTCTAGGAACCGCAATGCGAGGCGGACCGTCCATTCTAATAAACCCTATTGATTTCATTGGGCGACAGAGCTTAAGATGTCATTTCATCTCAATGTTGGGTAAAAGTCCCACAAAATTGGAAGCAACGTCTCGAAAATGACCTTTACAGTGTTGACGGGGACGTTAAACCTCAAATCAACCAACCAACACATCATTGCCTCCAGTATCATTTAGCACTTTACACAACATAACCTCTTCTATGACCTCCAGCATGGATTCAGGGAAAAACGCTCCTGTCAAACTCACCTCCTTATGCTTCTTGACGACATCCTCCAGGCAGTAAATGACAAAAGCCAGGTAGATCTCATTCTACTTGACTTTTCGAAGGCTTTTGACATGGTCAATCATGAAAAATTAGTGTACAAGCTTCACTTCTACGGTATACGGGGTCAAACACTGCAGTGGATTAAGAGTTTCCTAGACAACAGGTCTCAGTCTGTTGTAGTGAATGGATCCTCCTCCACTTCTATCCCTGTTTCCTCTGGAGTCCCTCAGGGTTCTGTTCTTGGTCCCCTTCTGTTCTTCATATACATTAACGACCTCCCTGAGGCTGTTAAATCTTCTATAGTCAGATTATTCGCTGATGACACGGCTATCTATCTAGCTATCTCTACCTCAGCCCACTCAAGACTTCTCCAGCATGACCTGCAGCAACTTGAGATCTGGGAAAAGACCTGGGACATGTCCTTTAACCCAGCTAAGTGTCAGGTTATGGAAATCACCAAACGAAAAACCCCAATACCTACCCAGTATTTTCTTCACAACACTCTTCTGGACACTGTAGATGCAGCCAAATACTTAGGTGTGACACTCACAAAGGACCTCACCTGGCACGCACACATAGACAACATCACAAAAAAGGCAAACCAGACACTAGGCTTTCTAAGGCGTAACATCAAAGTCCATTCTGAACAGCTAAAAAAAGTAGCATATAAGACTCTTGTAAGACCACAACTCTAATACTGCTCTACAGTCTGGGCACCCTACACAAGCAATCTCATGGACCAACTTGAAGCAGTGCAGAAGAGAGATGCTCGGTGGACCAAACGGGAGTACGGGCAGACCTCCTCTGTTACTGACATGCTAAATTTTCTACAGTGGCGACGACTTGACCTCAGACGCATTAACCAACGCCTTGTTATGTTCCAGAACATTCTGCATAGCAGGGTTGCCATCCCCATACCTAACTCCGTGACCCCTCTCTCTAGACCCTCCAGAACTTCTCATTCTCAGGCATTCCAGCAAATACATACAAAAACTGACTATCACAAGTACTCTTTTTTTTCCCAGAACTATTGTCCACTGGAATGCCTTGCCCCCTGACGTTGTCACCCTGTCCGGCCCCGAGTTCAGTCTGGCTGTAAGCCAGATTGAACATGTCTCACCATAGTACTCTTGTCCTGTTTTTATCTATTTTTAACATTTCTTTTCTGTCTTTTTTTTTGCTTTTACTACACTTTTAACCTTATGGCGGTTGACGCGCGTCAAAGTCTATGTCCCCACGATGGGTTTGAATATACGGGAGATAGATAGATAGATAGATAGATAGATAGATAGATAGATAGATAGATAGATAGATGGATAGATAGATAGATAGATAGATAGATAGATAGATAGATAGATAGATACTCGCTCACATCTGAGCATTACGAGCAGGATTTCCTGGGTGGTAACTAGTACTTTTTTAAGCAATGTGGATGAAGTGCCTTGCTCAAGGGCACAACACTTTGGTCAGTTGAGGCTCGAACCCGCAACCTCTTGATCACAAATCCGATGCGCTACCACTGCACCAAAGCAGTTATCAGATATCGTGCAGTTATCAAATATGTTATTTCTAATAATTTGATACCCAACTGACTACATTATCTATCTTAATTATAACAAGAAATATAAAATCTTCGGATCACCTGCCTAGAATGTCCGCGAGGGCGTATGGCAGTATATATAGAAGAAGAAGATCGACATTTTTGGATCGGCGGGTAACAAGACGTTTCGCCCCCAAGACGTTTCGCCCCTGGTCGTTTCCCCCTAGTCGTTTCGCCCCCTTTTTTTGGCCTCAAGTCGTTTCGCCTCCAAACCATAGTCGTTTCGCCCCCAAACTATTTTACTATATTTTTGGCTTCCAATTTCGATTGGAAGCAATTTAGATTGGATTGGTGCTACCCCACTTTATTTCTAACCGTCTTATGACGTAACTAGGAAAGCCCTACAGATAAGACTGCTCTCCACATATTTACGAAGTGAAAACTCGTTCGGAATAAACAAGAATATGCCGCGCCCGTCGATGTCTATTTATAAAGCGTTTCAAAGAAGTCAAACCAAGAAAAAAAAAAGTTACCTACTTTCACTTCGTCCATTTGATGTAACCTCATAATTAACCCATAGGTGCCCGGCAAAAAATATTCCACCTTTATAAGTCTGGAGTGGTCAATTTCTAAGCATAGGGGATGTCAGTTTTTGTTGTAAGTTTTACAAAAATGCATATACTTTGAGCAAACAGTTTAGACCTTGATCAGATGCGGCGTCTGATCTGGGTCTGCACTATTTGCCAATGTCTCAAAAGATGGAGGCATATATGGGTTAATTCCAATATTTGAAGGTCATTGTAAAAAGCAGGAATACTTGATTCCAGTTTCCCATTTTCCGGTAGGATGGTGAAACTATCTTAACTGCCGTATTCGACGTAATAATCGTTTGTTGTGACTCGAAACTAACCCTATGGTCTTCTCCATTGGAATCATTATAAAACATCTATGTGCTAAAATCTCATGAACTAGCATTTTCAGTTCATTATGAAAACACGCCTATTCAAATATATACAGAATTTTGCCACCCAAATGAAAATTGTCCGATAAAAAAATCAGATTTTTTCATATTTCTGCTCTAAACATAGATTGTGGGTACTGGTAAGAACTGCCTCGATGACGCGGTTCTTACGACTACCCACTGTCTAGGGGTCAAAATTAGGCAGGCGTGTTTCGTGATGTGAAAAAAAAAATCTTTTTTTTTCTAGTCTAAATATAGATTGTCGGTGCTCGGTGTTCTGAACCCCCTTAAAAGGAAAATAGTGTACCCCTGTACACCCAACTTTCTCTATATAAAGTTGGGCTTATAGGGTTGTTCAGTACATATGGGGTAGCCTCATTGTGCTTCTAGTGCCCGGTTACCTTAAAAACAAGATCATCGTTGTTCAGTACACGGACTTGTTGATGTAATGCTTTTCTTTTCTTAAGGATTTGTAAAAAAAAAAAAAAAAAAAAAAAAAAATAAATGTCTATAGATAACAAAAGTTAATTCTGTCACTTGACTTCTCTCGTAGTCTCAAACTTTTCATGGTCACTCAGAATTTCCAGGACGAGTTTACGAAGGGAGTTTGACAGTTAGAATCAGTAAAAATAGTTTTGCAGAGTCCAGTTACAGGCAGATAGTCTAACTTGCATTGTGTAAAACAATTTTTCCGAAGTAAATCAATCAAGTGTGCTTGTTGTAGGGTGGTCTCTATGAAAGTGATATGACATTTTTTCTTCATTTATTTAGAAACATTATTAACCGCTCCTTTATAAGCGGTGGGTGAAGAGAACGACGGTTTTAAACCATTGCAGAACTTGTCATGATCGTGCCTCGAACTCAGGCAGAAAGAGACCTCATATCCTACCAACATGGTCAATATTACAAAACATGTTCATCTCTCAAATCAAATTGCGTTTCAAACGAGTAATTTAAAAGCTTAACATGTTTCAGTCTTTTCTGACAAATTTTCCACCAGCATAAAACTTGTGCGATTGAGCAGCTCGCCACATTCAGCCTTCGCTCTTCATAAATGCCGATTTTTTTAACCATTTCATTTAGATGCGCATCGACGTTGCGGTTTCTCTCCTCGCCGGGTCCGCGAATATGTTTCTACGTACATTGTCCTCCTTTCAATGGTTTAAGACGGACAGCTAACACTGAAACAATTTCCGTAAAAGTCTTACCAGGAAAATCGTGCTTAGTTAGAGCGACCACGTCGATGCAACGTCAAGACGTGGGTCTTTTTCACAAAGGCGACCAGCACTGACTCAGGCGAGCCTTGGAGTACGCGCAGCTTTACCAGAACCTTTGCTGCTCTCGGATATGAAGAAAAGAAAAAGCGTTTTAGTTGGCTGCGCACATGCATTTGACAAAATGTATGCTTATAAGGGAGGTAATACATAACATAACATAACATAATTTTATTTCGTAATACAAGGCCACCGGCTCATAATACATATCTCATAGATACATGCAAAGTGGAGTGGTTTGCTTGTAACAGCTTTTAAGTTTGCCTAACATCTTAAAAAGAGAGGTTCTCATCTGGCATATATGTTTATAAATCTGGCATATATGTTTAAGTACATTACTTCAGTTTTACATGTATGTTTATAAATACATGTAAAACTGAAGTAATGTACTTAATGTTTGAAGAACATTAGTGTGTAGGAAAAACATGTTTCTACAGTATAGAGTTGATTTACTTGTAATGAAAAATTATACCCCTGCTTGTAATAGTTCTTTTCTACATGCAAAAGCACTTAAAAGAAATCTACAGATCGACATAATCGAATTTTGTCAGCATGTGACATTACATGATAGAACCTATGAATAGTTATTATACCTGTTATCCATTGTGGCTTGAAATACAATAATCTAATATCTTGGCATGAAGGGCAAATACAAAGAAAGTGGAACTCGTCTTCGACTGTATAAACATTCCGTTTCAAACATAACGGACAAAAACGCATTTCTCTATCAATGCTTTGATGCCGACCTTTTTCAATCATCAGAGAGTGACTTGAGCAACGAAAATTGGCTAAAGTTTTTCGATACATATAAGGCAATTCTAAAGTTAGGGACGTTTCGAGTGCCAAAATAAGTTTAAATTTACAATAATATTTAGACTTTGGTGACTCATTAATATCAGACTGCCATTCTTGCAGACAACAATCTTTCAATCGTTGTTTAAAGACTTTAACAAATGCATTAACATCTCCAATGGTATTTGACTCCCAAACATATCCAAAACCATATTTATACAATAGCTTTCTAACGTTGGTAGCCCATGTTTCTTATAAGGGAGGTAATACAGGAGAAATGATTAACTTTTCAAGCCCCAAAACCTGGGAAATCGAGTGAAAAAGAATGTGAAAAATATTTTTTTTTTTTACCAGTTGATAACTTTACTTGCAAATAAATTTGTACAACAGCACAAATGATTGTGTCACAGGGTGAAATTATGGAAACTGGAGGAGCGCTTGCGCCTTCAAGCAGGGGCCGTCTACTCTCTCGTTTTAACAGCTAGGTAGGGGCCGGTCTGTAAGTAAAGTCTGAGGGATTTTTTAACCTGTGCCGGTTGGGCGACGCTACTGTAGCCGGAGAGGTCTGGTTTCCAATGATGATTTGAAAAAGCCGGCAGGAATCTTTCCTTTCTTTTCTTTCTTGTCTATCCACAGCTAGGTGTTTCTTTACAGTATTTTCCACTTTCCTTTTTTTCACGCGCCATCAGAGACATACTGTTCAATTATGAATGATGTCCCTTAACGAACAGATACAGACACTTAGGCTGACGTGACAGGCGATGATGCTACTTAAATATTTCAGTGAAAAGTGGGCGAAACGACTAGGGGGCGAAACGACTAGGGTGACGAATCGACTAGGGGGGCGAAACGACTAGGGGGGAAATGACCAGGGAGGAAACGTCTTGGGGGCGAAACGACTAGGGGAGGAAACGGTTTGGGGGCGAAACAACCCGGATTCGATCGGCGCGGCCTTGGCTTTTATTCCCGACCGACCCCTTTTCGCATTTCAGGGTAACCCGTACTCGCGTCCACGTTAAAGCCGGAAGTGCCGAAGAAAATGGTTGCGAGAATCGTATTTTTATTAGTAATAAGCCTGTGTTTCATGATTTGTTATGCAGTGCAAAAGAAAAAGGAGGTACTCTTGAAGCAGCGTTTGTTTTGAAAAAAAAAAAAAAAAAAATGCAATCCATGCTTCTCTGACCGTCTCTGCGGTTTATTGTCAACTCGTCCCTAAGTTAGGTAGGAAACGGGTCAAATCGGCCTGTAACCAACTCGGCCCCTGGGTCACAAAGGATAATATTCATTTCGGGTCCGATTGTTTCGAAATTTGAGTAATTTTCCAGTCTAGTAAAAATACCACACCACGTTAAATCAGGGGAGCGTGAAAGCTCATGGGGAGCGTGATAACTCAGTGGTTAGTGCCACAGGCGCTTGGCCCGTTGATTTGTCCGAAAAACTTGTGGAATAGGTAAAATGACAAAATATGAGTAAAAAAAAATTTTTTTTTCACACTGGTATAGAAAGCTAGACAAGGTTCTCAACAAACCAGTGCCATTTTCTCGGTACACATAAAATGACAATTGGCACAGGCACATTTTTTGACACAGGAAGGTATATTTTGTATGAACTTCAACCTAAGACATGCAGAATTTCATCAAAATAAAGCAGAACTCCTGGTTCAAGCCCCATCGGGATCTAAACGTCAAATTACCCCGGATAGACCTTAGTAGGACAACTAACTGTCACACCCACTCAATGGTTTTTCACTGTTTCCCTGCAATTTTCTGCAGAAATCAGATAATGTCAGCACAAAAGCCAACATTCTAATAAATATCAATGAAGATGCTCTCACCTAATGCAAAAGTTTTCTCCAGATAACCGTTATTATCAGCAATTTTCACCTTTTTGTGTGGGAGCAGGCATTTCCCAAAGCAGTATTGTTTTCATTCTGTATCTTGAAGCTGATGTAATCTACGCGCTGATTGGTCGATATTTGGGAAATCCAGCGATTTCGACCAATCAGCTCTCAGATAACATCAGCTTCAAAATATAGAATGAAAACAATTGCAATTAGAAATGCCTACTCCCACACAAAAAAAAGGCGAAAATTGCTGGTAATAATTGTTAACTGGCGGAAACTTTTGCATCAGGTGAGAGCATCTTCTTTGAGATTTATACTTAAGTTGGCTTTTGTGCTGACATTATTGGATTTCAACAGGAAATCGCAGGGAAACAGTGAAAAACCATGGAGTTGGTGTGACAGTTAGTTGTCCTACTAAATACTATCCGGGGTAATTTGACCTGTAGATCACAATGTGGCTTGATCCAGATGTTCTGCATTATTTTATTGAAATTCTGCATGCCTTAGGTTGAACTTCATACAAAATATACCTTCCTGTGTCAAAAACTGTACCTGTGCCAACTGTCATTTAATGTGTACCGAGAAAATGGTGCTGGTTTGTTGTGAACCTTGTCTAGCTTTCTATACCAGTATGAAAAAAATTTTTTTTTTTTACTCACATTTTTACTTTAATCACATTCCACACGTTTTTCGGACAAATCAACGGGCCAAGTGCCTGTGATGCTAGAGGTCCCGGGTTTGATCCCCGGCAGCGGCAATAAAATTTCGGTGTCCGAACACGCTCCATTGGCATCATTTGCAGGGATGAATGTCATAAAATGCACCGTCCTTCGGATCGGGACGTTAACTGGAGGCCCCCTGTGCAGGGAGACCCATCCCCTGTGCGGTGTCGGGGACAACTCGGCACATAGCAAACTCGGCACATAACCAACTCGGCCCCTACAAACTCGGCACATAGCAAACTCGGCCCACAATAGTTATAATGGTTATTAAGCTGTACAGTAATACTTTATTTGCCTGTATTATTATTATTGTTTTATAATAGGCAGTGGCTAGCCGTCCGGTACCGGACGACCAGCCTACGAGTCTGCCCGTCCGGTACCAGACGACCAGCCAACGAGTCTGCTCGTCCGGTACCGGACAGCTAGCCAACCCACGTAGGAATGGCTAGCCGTCCGGTAGTAAATTTTACTCTTATTTCATATACAGTACAGTCTTAGAAATCTTATTATCCCTCTCGATCGTGCGTGATGAATTTCGAATGTCACGTGACTTTTTAGCGTGGGTTTTCCGTGGAGTAATCGTGGAACTAGCGCGGGTTTTGCGTGGAGCGTGGAGAACCAACGTGAGCTCGCGCAACGCAAGCGTGATCGCGAGCGTGGAAAAGATTAACGGTAAACGCGAAGAGGATTATCTATCTTTCGTTTTGCGAGAAATACATGTATTGAACCTGTTTTTTTGCCGCAAATTGTACATTTATTTTATTAAATGGGGCAGAAAGTAATTATCGCAAAAACACAAATAACTTTAGAGAGTTATACCTTTGGTCATAATCCCGATGAAGTTTATCAGCATGACCCGGGATGCATGTTTTTTTTTTTTTTTTTTTTGCACACATGCATAAACAAAATTTGCAGCCCAACGTTGGGTCTACAATGACATGACGTGGTAACATTGTCGCATCACTGTCGGACCGACATTGGCCTGCTGTAGTGTGCTCGCTCGGAATGACCATACGTATTGTTATTGCAGTCTCCGCGAAATCTTTTGAAGTGTCCCAGGACAATTGTCAGACAGACAGAAATATTTTGCAGGACCGAGCAGAAATCTGCAGGACCGAAATAAACTTCTAACCAATATTAATCGGTTTGCTTAAAGGCAGCCAAATTTATTAGTTATATTTCATGCCAATGCAATGTGATGTAGTAAATAAATAACATATAATGTTGATTTTAGTTTTTATTTATTTCTATATAAAATAAAATAAATATGTTGTGGGTATCAGTACTCACTGAGTGGACGATTCTGCTTGGTGACAGCATGTGCATCACGAAATAAATAGGCCAATCTATGTCTTTCTGCAGACTTGGTGTCTTTTATGGATGGAGTAAGTTAATTGTATCAATTCCTGATCTTTGTTTTACTTCTACTTTGAGTGACACCCATTGTCATATATGGATTAAAAAGAAATAAAGAAAAATATTTTGTAAAAGATCTTTGCCAAACTTTGCAAAACATACGCTTCGAGTCTTCATTGTACTCTAAACACTCAGAACTGCTTCAGGCAAACAGGCAGAAACACGTGCAACTTTGGTCAATTGGAGCAGACTTAGACGAGTCAGCAGTAGTTTTTTTTTTAGCTCACCAGAGCCGAAGGCTCCGGGGGAGCTTATAGGATAGGCAGTTGTCCGGCGTCGTCGTCGTTGTCGTCGTCGTCGTCGTCGTCTGACGTCAACACTTTCAAACATCTTCTTCTCTGAAGCCACTGGACCGATTCAGCCCAAATTTTATCTGTAGCATCCTTGGGCTGGGGGATTGAAAGTTTGTGTTTTTTATGAAAATTGGCCCATTAGTTTGGTTGCTATAGCAACTTAGAGCTCCCATAGACTTATAATGGGGAAAATTGAAAAATGGCATTTACTGCCAAGCCACTGCAGATATTTTGACAAAGCTTTCATAGAAATATTCCTTAGGCAATCTACTATCTGCCATATGATTTTAGGCCTACTGCTAATTTGTATTGGTTGCCATGGAAACCAAAATGAAAAAATAGAAAAAAAAATTCTTAAAAAATCATCTCCTCAGAAACCGTATGCTCTATGAGGCTGAAAGTTTATGGAAATATTCACCATATTTGCCTTTACAGGTTTTGTGTTTTTTATGAAATTCGGCTCTTTAGTTTGGTTGCTATGGCAACTTAGATTTTCCATAGACTTATAATGGGGAAAATTGAAAAATGGCATTAACTACAAAGCCTTTGCAGATATTTTGACAAAACTTTCATAGAAATGTTCCTTTAGTAAACTTCTCTCAGCCATATGCTGTTATGTCAACCTGGGGGTCCAGTAGGTTGTGCCGGGGCCATGCCCCGCCCCCAGTACTTCATAAAATGACTTATATCTCAGAAACCTTACAGATCCCCACCCCTAAACCATATATATTCTTGTTCCTATTGATAAGACGCATTCAGTGACACCAACCTGGAGGTCCTCCGGGATGTGCCGAGGCCATGCCCCACCCCCTCCACTTCATAAAAGGCCCAATATCTCGGAAACCATTCAGATCCCCACCCCTGAACCCTATATACTCTTGTTCCTTATGATAAGACGCATTCAGTGACATCAAACTGGGGGTCCCCCGGGATGCGCCGGGGCCATGTCCCGCCCCTCCATTTCATAAAAGGCCCAATATCTCGGAAACCTTACAGATCCCCACCCCAAAACCATATATATTCTTGCTCCTTATGATAAGACGCATTCATTGACCCCTAATTGGGGGTCTTCCGGAGTGCGCCGGAGCCATGCCCCACCCCTTCACTTCACAAAAGGCCATATATCTCAGAAACTGTTCAGATCCCCACCCCTAAACCATATATGTTCTTGTTCATTATGATGAGACACATTCAGTGACACCAACCTGGGGGTCCCCAGGGATGTGCTGGGGCCATGCCCCACCCCCTCCATTTCATAATATCACAATATCTCAGAAACCTTACAGATCCCCACCCCTAAACCATATATATTCTTGTACCTTATGATAAGACACTTTCATTGACACCAACCTGGGGGTCTCCCTGGGCCTTGCCCCACCCCTGCACTTCACAAAAGGCCTTATATCTCAGAAACTGTTCAGAGCCCCACCCCTAAACCATATATATTCATCTTCCTTATGATAAGGCACATTCATTGACACCACCTTGTGAGTCCCCGGGGCATGCCCGGGCCTTGCTCCACCGCTTGACTTCATTAAAAGCCACATATCTCAGAAGTAGTTCAGATCCCGCCCCCTAAACCATATATATTCTTGTTCCTTATGATAAGACTCATTCAGTCACACCAACTTGGGGGTCTCTTTGTGCTGAGGCAATGTGCCCCGCCCTTCCACTTCATAAAAGGCCATATATTTCAGAAACCATTAAATCCCCACCCCATATTCATATAATATTATGTTCTTGTTCCTTATTATTAGCACACCTACTGTAGGTGTGTCCGCAGGGGCCAGTCCTCTCCTTTCCACTTCATGAAAGGATATCTTGGAAACCGTTCAGATTCCCACCCCTAAACCATATATATACTTGGTCCTTATGATGAGACACATTTAGGGATAACAATCTTGGGCTTTCCTGGGAACGACAGGGCATGCTCCAACCCCTCCAATTATATCTCCAGCCATGCAGATCCCCACTGCTAAACCATATATATTCTTGTTCTTTGTGATAAGACACATTTAGTGATACCAACCAGGGCTCCATTGGGTCCATGCCCCACCCCCTCTACTTCATAAAAGGCCTAATGTTTTATATACTGAGTCCACATGGATGCTCATTTGGATATGGGGGTTCATTTGGCAGATTAAAATGATATCATGTTAAAATACATGGCTGCAATTTGGCAGTGCCCACCTGAGCTCTGGTGAGCATAGTGGCCCATGGGCCTCTTGTTTTTTTTTTTTTTTTTTTGCTTTTTGGCTAACAGACAGATCAGACTGCAGCTCGTACCCTGACGAAACGGCCTGGTCACATTCGCCGGTTTACGTATTTTCAAGGCGCCAAAATCAAACGTCGATCGCAGCGACATTTTGGAATTTTATAAATTATTTTCGTCATTTCACCTAGTGAACACCCGCTATTTACTCAAGAAAAAAAACGTATCTATCTATGAAACTATTGTCACACTTTGCATCGCTAATGATAATCTCACTAGCAAACACCTTAATTACGACCCGCTTTAATTTAATCAGTAACAAGTTTACAGGATTAAAAAAAAACATTTATCGTCAATGAGATAATTAGTTTATCCTCAACTACTAATCCCTTAAATTATATGCAAACACCGAGCAATCACCTCGACACGTTTTTCACACACCGATGACGATCAAAGGTGTGCCGACGCACGTGATTCTGACTGTCAATATAATACCGCGCAGATAGAAAATGGGACGTCCTTAGTACTCAATAAACACAGAAAGCGGTTTCAGCTAAGAAGGCGGAGCAAACTTTTTACAAACCGCTAAAAGTGGGCGGGTTTATACGTCTCGGTAAATATTTTTGGCCGTACAGAGAAAATTTCGGGAGTCCGCGGGACGCCTTTGATGTTTAATTTGGGCGTCCGGAAGCGATTTCAGGACGAAATATACGCCGTACGTCCGCCTAACGAAAGCCCTGAGTTACTTCAAAAGGCGGGAAAATGCACGTGCGTGCGAGTATCACCAGAAAGCATGTATTTTACATTAAAATGTTGAAAAAACTTTACCTGTATTTACCATTGTTATTTTTTTTTATTAACCCACATATGCCCGCGGCCCTTTTTTGGGACATTGGTAAACAGTGCAGTCCCAGATCAGACACCTCAGAAAGATACCGCAGACGTCTGATTTGGATATACACTGTTTGATGATTTATAACGGTTCAATTATGACACTATTGTTAATCCCTGTCATATAATCGCCACCTGCGGTTATTGTCGATAAGGTGTGAAAATATGGTCAAGTTATGTCTCTAATTTTCGTTAATTCCCCAGTCATAAAATTTAATCCGCAATCAATGTGAAAATTATTTAATCGCTCCTTAGACGAGTTGCTACGACTACTGTACTATCTCGGGTTTTACGGAAAATTGAAGGCTTAACGCAGCAGAAAAACAGGTAGTAAATGATTCGATACTTTGATTGGAATGGACCGAAATGGCTACCCGCAAAGTACCGAGACGGACCGAAACTGCCGGACCCGTGGTCAGAGAATGCCGGTCATTTTCGGAAATTGCCGGTTTTGTCCGACGGACCGACGGTTTTCGCGGAGACTGTTATTGAGATATATGTATCTTACTAACTGTACTTACTATTTGCAGGAAAGAGGTATGATCTTGAGGAGAAAAAATTTCTTCATGAAGAATTCATACAGTAAACACAAACCCGGCATGGATATTAACGAATTTTTAAAACCCTCGCATATACGATTCAAAAGGCATATCGTCACTTATATATGTTATTATGTATCAAAAAGAGTATCTAACGGATGCATGGGCTCACGCACATACCCACAGCCGATCCTGAAGCACGTGCCCATTGTGGGCATTAGACTGAATACAGCAGTGGCTGACATTTAAGGCCGAAAGAGCACGGGAACGGACTGCATCGAACCGGGGTCGTTCATCATACATACCTGTGTAAAGTTCCGTTTTAGAATACTGACTTTTATCAGCTCACACAAAGTATGTTGCCCTATGAATTATGACTCCAGTTCATGTTCTACAACAACTAGAAATGCGTCCATAGGACATGGATGCCCCCGCCCGAAAATATGTCGATGTTCATATTCATCCATAGAAAGTTATTGACAGTGTTTAAGTTTTGGACCCTTTTTAAGCCATTTGACCTCCCAAGTATGACCTTGGAGGTACGGATCTGGGTTTGCACGTGACACATTGTCTCATGATGGTTAACATTTCTTCAAAATAATTTCAAAATCCATCCAAAAATAAGTAAGTTATTGGCTGCGTTTAAGTTTCGGACCGTTTTTTTGACCTTTGACGTCCAAGTATGACCTTGACCTTGGAGGTACGGACCTGGATTTTGCATGTGACACATCGACTCATGATGGTTAACATTTCTACAAAGTAATTTCAAAATCCATCCAGAAATAAGAAAGTTATTGACTGCGTTTAAGTTTCGGACCCTTTTTTTGACCTTTGACCTCCAAGTATGACCTTGACCTTGGAGGTACGGACCTGGGTTTTGCACGTGACACATCGACTCATGATGGTTAACATTTTTAAGTTTCGGAGCCTTTTTTTTTACCTTTGACCTCTAAGTATGACCTTGACCTTGAAGGTACGGACCTGGGTTTTGCACGTGACACTTCGTCTCATGATGGTTAACATTTCTGGCGAGTAATTTTAAAATCCATCAAGAAATAAGGAAGTTATTGACTGCGTTTAAGTTTCGGACGGACGGACGCACGAACGGACGGACAGGGGCAACGCTATATGCCCTTTCCACCATTCTTCGAATGGCGGGGGCATAATAAAAAGTTCTTTATGACGCACGACGCCATTGATTGACACATCACGTTAACAAGTCCGTGAAATGAACACCTCCTAAACCCCACATTATATAGAGAAAATGGGGTTTACGGGGGTATAAATTATTTTTCTCATATTTGTTCTCAGACATAGATTGTGGCTACTCGTTAGAGGCAGTTCTAACGAGCACCCACAACATATGTTTGCCGTACAAATAAATGAAAATCAGGGATTTTCATCAGAAAAGTAGCCGTTTTGGATACGTAAAATATACTTTGTCGCACGGATGCGATACAGACCAAGAACCGAGTCTTGATTAATTTCTTTAAGGAAACCTCTGCTCTAACCTCTCAAATGCGTCCATTATTAGGATTAACCAATATACATGTACACTGTTTAAGCCTTGCGTCCAGGAAAGCGGTGCAGATCCAGCATTATGCGGTATCTTAACTGGTTCTGCACTGTTTGCTACATTAATTTTATGGTAAAATAATAAAGCCAAAACGAGCTTAGTTTATCCATTGGACTAACCCAAATGGTACGAGTAGAAGAATCCATTCGGCTTTTATGGGTTGAAAGCAAATGATTCTAATATAAGAAAAGAAAAGTCAAGTTTACTGGTTATCTTTAATAAAAATCCTTAAAACATTTAAAACTACAAGTCATTTTGAACAACAGCCCCCGCCCATTGGGGCTTGAAGAAATACATGGGCTGCATGATGCTTCCACGCAGAGATGAAACCGACCGCATACTAGTACTGGTAATTCACTTATAGGATCTAAGCCTGCTCAGGAAACGCCGTGCGAGTCGGGCCGTCCATGCTTAAAAACCCTTTTGGTTTGACTTGGTGGTAGGGCTTGAGAAGTCATTTCATCTCAATGTCGGGTAAAAGTCAAACTTAATTGGAAGCAAACTCTCCAAAAAGACATACACTGTGTTGACGGGGACGTTAACCTCAATTCAAACAAACAAAGTCATTTTGAACAACAGCTTAAATGAGCGTCCAGTGTCTGGTAAAAGACCCACAAATTTTGAAGCAACGTCCCCAAAATGAGCTAAATAGTGTTAATGGGGACATTAAACCCAAATTCAAACAAAAGACTGAAGAAGCCATTCGATCAGCATCACGAAATAACGTATATGTCGTCTGCTGATTATTTTGCAAACTTCCTTTTGCACACAGGCAAACAGTGTGGGCCCACATGAGACTGCACCTTTTCTGATCAGGGTCCACACTGTTTGCCAAAATTACTTTTATGGTAACCAGCAGATGACAAAGCAGTCGACATTTGTTGTGTTTGGGATTTTATGATAGAACACAATCCTTATCAGCTGATCAGCATTTTGAGTGACATCTCTAATGTTAAAAAAAGCATGCTTTTGCAACATTCACAAACAAGGATTGACGTTCTACAACTGCGGCTGATAATAAAACACTCCATTTCCATTGCCGTTATGGGCGTCATTTTTTAACTGATCAGTTTACCAATCAGCACTTCCTGGGCAGTCTTTTACGGTAACGGTTAACCAGCACAGTGCGTATTCTTTGGCCAGAGAATGACAACTGCCCTTCTTGATTACAGCGGAAGGGAGCGAAAGGCCAGAACAAATTTCATGATCAATTTCCACAACAGAATGTTGCCGACCCCGGCAGGTATCGGACCCGCGTTCTCCTGATCCCAAGTCAGACGCGCATCTGAATGAGATACCGAGGCTGGCAATGGGCATGCTGTACTAGAATAAATTGATTATAGAAGAAATATTGTTTGTTGGTTTTGAACATTCCAGGAGAGCAACCTAGCCATTAAAAATGTATGACCGGAAAGCCATACGGCGTAGTAACTAGTAACCTTTATATGTGACCTTGACCTGGTGTCAGCAAGATTCATTTATGAACTCTGCACATGAGCTCACTGAGGGGGATGATTGATCAAAGTAATGAAAATCCTTTGAGGGGTATAGGAGATATGGAACGGACACAAAATTCAAAGTTTTAAACTCGTGACCTTCAAATGTGACCTTGACCTGGAGTCGGCATGGTTTATTTATGGGTTCTGCACATACATGTAAGCTCACTGAGGGGGATAATTGACCAAAGTTTAATAAGAATCCTTGTATGGGATAAAAGAGATATGGAACGGACACAAAAATCAAAGTTTCAAACCTTTGACCTTCAGCTGTGACCTTGAGTCGGCATGGTTCATTTATGTGTTCTGCACATGAGCTCACTCAAAAGAATATTTGACCAAAGTTTAATGAAAATCCTTCCAAGGGTAAAGGAGATATAGAACGGACAAAAAATATCAAGTTTCAAACTCGTGCCCTTCAACTGTGACCTTGACCTTGAGTCGGCATGGTTCATTTATGGGTTCTGAACATCAGCTCACTGAGACTAACACTTGACCAAAGTTTAATGAAAATCTATCAAAGGGTCAAGGAGATATGGGGCGGACAAGGAAGTGTTACGGACAGACGGACGGACATTCCTATAATCCCCGCCGCGAAGGACGGATAGACGAAAGACATTCCTATAATCCCCGCTCCGCTTCGCGGCGGGGGATTAAAAATTGTTGATGTCACAAATCCTGGTATTGATAGCCGCGCTATTCTAATCGCTGTGAGGTCAGAGTGTTGCGCAAATGTGTTGATTATCTCCAGAATCTGGACTGGAATCCTGTTGTCGGGTTTGAAGACCCAGATCAGACGCCGCATGAAATAGGTGTAAAGAAATTTAAAACTAGATCTGCAGTCGATGGTAAACCATCGCAAATACCCGCTTTTTCTATTAATAACACTAATGACTATGTATTAGCTACATGATAGTTAAAAAAAGTTGCAAAGAACATTCTAACTGATAAGCAAAGTTTCAGAAGTGTAACTCTTATAGTTTAGAAGATATTGCAAAGTCATACTTTTTGACCTTTGACCTTGGGGTTATGTTGAGGTCCACCTAAAGTATCCCAATTTATTCTATATTCCAACAGCCATCCAATAACCAAGTTTCAGAAGTGTAACTTCAATAGTTTAGAAGATATGGCAAAGTCATACTTTTTGACCTTTGACCTTGGGGTCGAGGTCAAACCGAAAGTAGCCCAACATATTCTATATTCCAATGGCCATCCAATAAGCAAAGTTTCAGAAGTGTAACTCAAATAGTTTAGGAGATATGGCAAATCATAATTTTTGACCTTTGACCTTGGGGTCATGTTGAGGTCAAGGTCACACCAAAAGTATCCAAATTTATTCTATATTCCAACAGCCATCCAATAACCAAGTTTCAGAGGTGTAACTCTAATAGTTTAGAAGATATGGCAAAGTCATACTTTTTGACCTTTGACCTTGGGGTCGAGGTCAAACCGAAAGTAGCCCAACATATTCTATATTCCAAGGGCCATCCAATAAGCAAAGTTTCAGAAGTGTAACTCAAATAGTTTAGGAGATATGGCAAATCGTAATTTTTGACCTTTGACCTTGGGGTCATGTTGAGGTCAAGGTCACACCAAAAGTATCCAAATTTATTCTATATTCCAAGGGCCATCCAATAACCAAAGTTTCAGAGGTGTAACTCTAATAGTTTAGAAGATATGGCAAAATCATACTTTTTGACCTTTGACCTTGGGGTCAAGGTCACACCAAAATTTACCTGACATATTCTATATTCCAAGGACCATCCAATAAGCAAAGTTTCAGAAGTGTAACTCCAATAGTTTAGGAGATATGGCAAATCATAATTTTTGACCTTTGACCTTGGGGTCATGTTGAGATCAAGGTCACAAAAAAGTTGCCCACTGCCATCTACATTCCATGTACTATCCACATGCAAAGTTTCAAAAGTGTAACTTCAGTGGTTGCAGAGGAGATCCAATCACAAGAAACGTGACGGACGGACAGACGGACGGACAGACAGACGGACTGACGCCGGAGTGAAGTGTGGTACGAAAACAATATACCCGATTTTTCTTCGAAAAAGCGGGTATAATAATAATGATTTGCCACTATGACATACCTTTACCGGCCCCGATAGCTCAGTTGGTAGAGTGTCCGCTCCGGGGAACGGGAGGTCTCGGGTTCGATCCCGGGCCGCGACATACCAAAGTCGTTAAAAAATGGTACTAGCTGCTCCTCGTTTGGCACTCAGATTTACGGGGTAGAGCTAGGACTGGTCGATCCAGTGTCAGGATAATGTGACTGGGTGTGGTATCATGTAATGTGTCTGGGACATGATACTGCAGTGAGGCAGCACTATAAACGTGAGCATTGAGCTCCCTGTCGCAACCAGACACCGTCGTGATATGACTGAAAAATTGTTGAAAGCGACGTTAAACCCGAATTCACACACACACACACACACACACACACACACACACACACACACACCTTTATCTGTAGTCAGTTAACGGACTCCTTAACATAAAATCTGTCATTGAGGAATAAATTATAATAGCCGGTGTATAGTTGTTACGTTACTCGCCTCATAAACCAGGGATTGTCGGATCAATCCCGGGCCTCTCAGACTTTCGGATAAGTCTTTTAACCGAGGACCCGGCTCTGTATGACATTAGCTAGCTGTTGGTGGGACGAAAAACTAAAACAGACACATATGTAGACCGCATTCTTATACATTTTCCTTGTACATGAGCCGGCGCACGACAAAGACTTTTTTCTATTACAGAAGTATCAGATCAGCATGCGCATTTAGACAACATGTCCAGTCTTCGCTTGTTGCTCTTTGAATAGTCCACATAGTAGGCTTATTCGAACAGCAAAGGCTCTGATCAGACTGCACGGATGCGCAGGCTGATCTGAGTCTTCAATGGTTACACGTCTTATCGAATTACCTGTTCCCCAGTCTATGCATCCACTTTGGTCAAAGTCTTCACTTGTTGCTCTTTGAATAGCCCAGAGATCAGAATGCTCACAGGAACAGCAAATGCTCTGATCAGACAGCACAGATCAATTCTCAAACGAGCGATTATGTTCTTGTAAGTGCCTTTTCACACGCAATAACTGTGCGCGTGCTCACTATTATGACGTAGTGTGGTAAAACTGCACGTGCTTACATGACGAACTGCGGTAAATCGTGGGAATCATGTGCTCAGTCGGAGACAGCGCATGGAAAAAAGCAATCTGTCACACTGGTTGTTCACGAGAAGCGAGGGATGTTGAACCCTTTTTGTACCAAATGGAGTGAGTGAGTTTTAGTTTTACGTCCCGCCAACAGCTAAGGTCATACGGAGACGGGACCTCGGTTTAAAGACTTGTACCAAATGGAATCTTCCAGCTTATATATGGCAGGAGTCCATTTAAAAATTTAGGGATGTCAGGTTGTGTTTTCTTCAAAATTGATTAGGAAAAAGGCTGAACTTTTTGCAAACAGTGTAGGCCCTGATCAGACGCCGCGTTCTGTGGCGTCTGATCTGGGCCTGCACTGTTTGCCAGGGTATCCGTTTAGGGGTTTCAAGTCTGAAATGGGTTAATGGAGAAATAATGACACCGGCCTCGGTAGCTCAGTCGGATGCGCATCTGACTGGTGATCAGGAGGACGCGGGTTCGATTCCTGCCGGGGCCGGCAACATTCTTTCGTGGAGATTGATCATGAAATCTTTTCTACGGTCATTCTCTCCCTTCCGCTGATTCAAGAGGGGCAGCTGTCAGTTTCTGGCGAAATAATGTGTACTGTACTGGTTAACCGCTTACACGTATAAGCCTGTCCAGGAAAGTGTGGATAGGTCAACTGACCGGCTCAAAAATGACCTAAAATAGTGTTGACTGGGCCGTTAAACTCCAATTCAAACAAATGGAGAAATAATGAAAACAACATTACAATAAGATGGTTTAATCGAGGCATTAATGATTGTCTGAGTGTAGGCTGGGAAAATGGCCCTGGATGGGAGCTCAGACATTTGTTCGTTAATCCCTTAAATGCCTTAACTCTAAACAATGCAGCCTCTAATCAGAGGTCCTTTATTTGGCATCTGACCGGGATCTACCCTGTTTGCCATTTCCAGACCAGATCGATTCTACAGGTAAACCTTTACACACTACTCTGGCCTCACTGATACGAACAGCGCGGCTTTAATAAACCGTTACCTGGATTTCATTTTTTTTTTTTTTGGTTTGGGTTTTACGGCCCTTTCAAGATTATTTCACTCATATCGAGCCGATCGTTAATCATAGGTGGGCGAAAACCGGAGTACACGGAGAAAAACCACCTGACCTTCCGTTGCAGAACTTGGCGTCTCAAACCTGGATTTCATACAAATTAGTGACAATCATTTAGAATTAGTATCGTAAAGCTTCTGCATTTCGTAACTTTTGGTCGATTGTCAATCTACCTAAAACTTCTGTGGTGCTGTGTAATAATAAAAACCTTTTCCGAGATGGGATGCTACTCTTGACGGAAAGAATTTGCTCCCGAAAGGCAAGTATTTTTTTACTTTACGCACATGCGTAATATGTCTATGAGCCTTTCGCCTATGAATACACTGGAAGTCGCTGAAATAACACACGCACCCACATTTCGAGGACGGTTTTCCAGGTTGGCGTGCGCATCCATGCAGTCTGGTCAATATTCAGCCATCACAAGTGGCCGCAGTTCTACCCATGGTGAAATGATACACTTACCTTTGACAATGCATGTTATTCTGGGTCTTTGTTTTGTTTGTTAGTTTGATAAAGGTTTAACGTCTCCTTGAACAATATAAAGGTCATTTTGGAGACGTCGCTTCCAATTTTGTGGGACTTTGTCTTTTACCCGACAATGAGATGAAATGACATCTCAAGCCCTGTTGCCCAATGAAACCAATAGGGTTTATATGCATGGACGGGCCGGCTCGCACCGCTTTGCATGAGCGGTTTACCAGTACTCGTGTGCGGGTCGGTTTCAGCTCTGTGTGGAAGCATCATGCAGCTCATATACATGTATATTTCTTCAAGCCCCGATGGGCGGGGGCCGTCTGGGTCTTTGTAGTAGCACGGGTTTTATGTCGAGCGCTAACTTATGTACGATCTCAGTGGTTTGTTTTAAAATATGCTGAACATGAGGCCGGTTGCGACATTTATTTTAAAAAAGGTATACGATTCATTGGTCGAGTCTACTGATTAAAATAGGGGTATGCTGTTGATTTTAATATACCCGGTTTTTTTTGTTGTTTTTTTTTTTTGAAGAAAAAAACATGGGTATATTATTTTCGTCATTGTTGTTCGTCCGTCCGTAACAAGTGGCCGCATTTCTATCTATGGTGAAATTAGCGAAAACACTTACTTTTGACAGTGCATGTTATTCTGGGTCTTTGTTCATGTCGAGCGCTAGCTAATGTACGATCTCAATGGTTTGTTTTAAAACATGCTGAACATGAGACCGACGGCCCAAACCAGCCAGCTCCGGCTACGACATTTTATTTTTCAGCTAAAGGGTATACGATTCATTGGGTGGTGTCACTGGTTATTGTTTTTTGGGGGGTATATTATTTTCGTCACTGGTGTTCATCCGTCCTTCAAACTGTCACAAACCTTGTGAATGCAACTACTTTTTTATTCATCACGCAAAAATGCATGCCTATATAGTTATGACCCCCTTCTATCCCACTTTTATATAGCGAAGCTGGGGTTCACAGGGGTTAATCTTTATGTTCTTATATAGATGCATTAGATAGTGGGTACCCGTTACAACCGCCTCGCCGAGGTTGTGCTAACGAGTACCCACAATCTATGTTTTGAGCAGAAATATGAAAATTATCAGGATTTTTATCTGAAAAATTCCGTTTTGGGTGGTAAAATTTTACCGATGTATTTCAATAGGCGTGTTTTCGTAATGTCTTAGCCTATGGTGACCGAACTTGGACGGTAAAACTTAGGAAAAAGGCTGAACTTTTTGCAAAACGCCTCGGTGAGGTGATAAAGATAGCTGTGTAGCGAGAAAGTTCTGACTGATCAGTCGACGAAAACCTCGTCTGATACTCGGATAAGGAACTGAACTGTTTACGCAAATAACAAAAATTATGTATGTTTTGTTTGTTTGTTTGATTTGAGGGTTAACGCCCCCGTCAACACTGTATAGGTCATTTATGAGACGTTGCATCCAATTTTGTGGGACTCTTATCCGACATTGAGATGAAATGACATCTCAAGCCCTGGCGCCCAATGAAACCATTAGGGTTTATAATCATGGACGGTCCTTCTCGCACCGCTTTGCCTGGGCAGGCTTAGATCCTCTAAGTGGTTTACCAGTTTCCGTGTGCGGTCGGATACAGCTCTGCGTGGAAGCATCATGCAGCCCATTTATTTCTTTAGCCCCGATGGGCGGGGGCCAAGAGGTTGTGGTGTATATAGATATCTAGAGCTTTTGGAACAATTTGCTATGTGCTCAAGAACGATTTCGATTTGGCCATTATAAACAAGCAAGTACTCGTTTGCGGTCGGTTTCAGCTCTGCGTAGCCCATCTATTTCTTCAAGCCCCGATGGGCGGGGCGTAATTATGTATGCTAAAGTCATGGCTGATCATTCTTGTGAACGTCACTTTAACCCATCAGACCCAGTGCTTGCACGACCTGCAAAAACTCAAGATTAACCTGCAAATCCTGCCTAACCAGCGTAGATCAGCCTTTCCGTATGCGCAGTTTGAAAAGCATTTCCGTTTTGTAGGCATCTGATCATGATCTACACGGTTTAAAAACAACAAAAAAAACAAACAAAAAAAACACGCACACACGAAGACAGGAGTTATTACAAGTTATGCTACATATATAAATGTCATGATTGTTATTATAAATAATGGAATCGCCTCGTTAAACTAGAAGCAAAGTTCGAGCGAGCGCCAGCCAAATACAATAAGATTCGCATGACCGGTAAAGACTCAGATTGGAGCATGACAAGAGTTGATCAGCCTGCACAACCGCGAGGTCTGATCAGAGACAATCATCGGGCATTCAGATTGGGATCTGAACTGTTTACGCAAATAACGCTGGTCACGTCACAGATACGTTTACATGTATCGCAGCGACGAACAAACACTACAAAAAATGGAATCGCCTTGCTAACTGTAGTTTGAGCCAGCGCATGGCAGTTAGTTCTGAACGAGCAGTAAAGTGAGTCTTTCAGCTTTACGTCTCACCAACAGCTAAGGTCAAACGGAGACGGGACCTCGGTTTAAAGACACATCCGAAAGTCTGGAGAAGCCCGGGATAGATCCTGCAATCCCTGATTTACAATGCGAGTAGTATAACCACTACACCACGGAGGCTTCTCGAGCAGTAAAGACCTCACAGCCTGTGCACCCGCTCAGCCTCATCTGGACCAGCCTGTGCATTCGCGCAGTCTCATCTGAGGAATCAAAAGAGGGAAGTGAAAACATGCTAAGTTTCGCCCACCTTTGATTAACGATCAACAACTTGAAAGAGCCATATTACCACACTACACCTACCAAAAAAAGATGGGTCAATTTAGGAGTGCTTACGTGATGCAATCTTGCATTTTCTAAACTCTATCTGTATGTCTGTCCGCTGGTCTATCTTGTCTGTATGTGCCCATCTGTTTGTCCGTCGGTCGGTCGACCAATGTCCAAGACGGGTGTCCGACTTTTGATCGAAAGGCAAATAAAAAAACACGGAAACTTCAAAACATCTAATGCGACATCACATAGAAACATCAAAACAACACGCGACCAAACATCGGAAAACAAAACATCTTTAATGTCACACACGCAGACACACACACATACACAAAGACAAAACATCGAAAAAAAATATCGTCTTTTTTTGTATATAGAAAACGGACCTGGGAAACACATGAGCATATAAAAGATAAATTCTTCAACACTGATACACTGCGCCATTCAACCGTGTTTGTTTTAAACCTTTTCTCTTTTTCATTTCCAATAACTTTCATTATTATTTCTTTTTCTTTTTTTTTTCTTCTTCTTTTTTTCATAATTAATTATCAGTTGTACACACAGGTAATAATTAAATACACTCCGCGTAGAAAAAAATTAGGTTCAATTACACAATATTTCTTCAAAATTCCAAAAAAAGTTAAGTGATTAATTTCTTTGGGCCTCATCGCGATCTTCTTCATCGTCTCGGACCGATTAAAACCTAATTCTGTAATTATTTCATGCTTTGTTTCACCGGGTCAGTTGGTGTTAAATTTCTTTGGGCGATATTTTGTTTGACCAGGCCAATCAATCATAATTATCTGCAGCTTAAGCATACTTGTTTGTTACGTAAGTGGAGAGTACATAATACTACGGATAGCTACATGTATGTTTGATTGCCAATTTAATTGCCAATTTAAGGAAACCGAACACTATCTCTTTCTTCATAGTCACAGAAGCACTATAATCATTTCATGCTTTGTTTCACCGGGTCATTTAGTCGTAATTTACGGTACTTAACCATTCATAATGTTTTTTTTTATTTTTATTCCAATGGGTTGTAATTTAATGAACAAAAACCTATACATGTACATGTATTTCGATAAAAATTGATGCGCGAGAGTAGCGTGGGCCAACATGGACCTAAGCGTGTAGCGTGAAGGCTTTCCGTGGATCGCGATGGTTGCGAGATACGAGCGTGGACAAACGTGAAATAAGCGTGGAACTAGCGTGGGTTTTGCGAGGGTTGTGCGCGAAGCGTAATCCTTTTCTCGTTCATGCACGATCGTGAGGGATAATAAGATTTCTAAGACTGTACTGTAGGGTATGAATGCTGAATAGCATTTGTATCATTTTCTGGAGTACTGGATGCTAAATAGTTCCTACTTTGAGACTATGTGGATGGCATTGAGATCATTTTAAAAATAAGGCAAAACGGAGCCCTAGCGGTAATGCATGATTGTCGTAGCAATTATGCCTGTGATAATAAAAGCTGTAGTCGTGTTTACTTATTTCTAATAGTACATGTATTACTATCAATAATATATTTATTTATAAGTAACTACCAATCGGTAATGTAACTTAATATTTTTATAAGTTTATATATTTTTCTTTTCCTTTCTTTATGTAAATGCGGCTTGAAGGTACTAAAACGTTTGATCCAGGCGTCGCGAAAAACAACTAATAGCAACTGAGCAGTGCTGTAAATATCCGAAGAAATAAGGATCTTGATGACTTGCAATTTTTCTCCTATTTTTTTAACAAATTTGTTTCACGATACAGCAAAACGTCCAAAAGGTACAGATGGAATGGCAAACAGTGTAGACCCTGCTTCAGGGGCCTGCTTCAGGGGCAGTCTGATCTGGGACTGCACTATTTACCGAAGCCTATCTGTCCCAATACATAGGATCATTACGGTAATTGCTCTACTCATGGAGTTTCGGATCGTTGCCCTTATGTGTGCCCTGCTAACGAGATAATTACCCCTAATTGATATTTCTTTGTACCTACCATGTTAAACTGATAGGTTAAATTTAATATAAATCTATCACGATTAATATCAAGCACAATATCGGACACACATTTGTAGATTTTAATAATAACAATAATAATATAAAATTGAACTTATCACATTGACATAATAATAATAATAATAATAATAATAATAATAATAATAATAACTAGAATACTGTCGATGGCGCGCCATCGCAAATCCCCACGTTTTCTACAGAGGGGCCAAGTACCGAAAACCCCTCACCCTGGGCCCTAATTTGACTCCATGGTCAAAATAT
The DNA here is from genome assembly GCA_963580285.1 of Lucinisca nassula. Lineage (NCBI taxonomy): Eukaryota > Metazoa > Mollusca > Bivalvia > Lucinida > Lucinidae > Lucinisca > Lucinisca nassula. The sequence goes on from OY757016.1 coordinate 55,753,321, forward strand.
TACCTTTATTATATTCTACTAATCATGCCCTTCAATATCATATGCCACATGACTATGTTCCAAAAAACTTAAATTTTGACCCTTTGACCCCTCTCCCAGGGCCCCAATCTGACCCCAGGGTCAAAATTTTACTTGTAGTTTATTCTACCCATTATCCCCTTCGCATAGATATGCAACATGACTATGTTCTGAAAAACTTTAATTTTGACCCCCGACCCCCCCCCCCCAAGTCCGACCCCCAGGGCGTGACCTAGGGGTCACAGCCAAAATCCCGTTCAATATGTTTTACTTTTTATGCCCCCGCCATTCGAAGAATGGTGGAAAGGGCATATAGCGTTGCCCCTGTCCGTCCGTCCGTCCGTCCGTGCGTCCGTTCGTCCGTGCGTCTGTCCGTCCGTGCGTCCGAAACTTAAACGCAGTCAATAACTTCCTTATTTCTTGATGGATTTTAAAATTACATTGCATCCATGTTAACCATCATGAGACGACGTGTCACGTGCAAAACCCAGGTCCGTACCACCAAGGTCAAGGTCATACTTAGAGGTCAAAGGTCAAAAAAAGGGTCCGAAACTTAAACGCAGTCAATAACTTTCTTATTTCTGGATGGATTTTGAAATTATTTTGGAGAAATGTTAACCATCATGAGTTGATGTGTTACCTGCAAAACCCAGGTCCGTACCTCCAAGGTCAAGGTCATACTTGGAGGTCAAAGGCCAAAAAAAGGGTCCGAAACTTAAACGCAGTCAATAACTTTCTTATTTCTGGATGGATTTTGAAATTACTTTGTAGAAATGTTAACCATCATCAGTCGATGTGTCACATGCAAAATCCAGGTCCGTACCTCCAAGGTCAAGGTCATACTTGGAGGTCAAAGGTCAAAAAATGGGTCCGAAACATAAACGCAGCCAATAACTTACTTATTTTTGGATGGATTTTGAAATAATTTTGAAGAAATGTTAACCATCATGAGACAATGTGTCACGTGCAAACCCAGAACCGTACCTCCAAGGTCATACTTGGAGGTCAAATGGCATAAAAAGGGTCAAAAACTTAAACACTGTCAATAACTTTCTATGGATGAATACGAACATAGACATATTTTCGGGCGGGGGCATCCGTGTCCTATGGACGCATTTCTAGTTTCATAACTAAGTACATGTGCAAAGTTTGGCATCAAAATCTTCAAAATTGACTTTGAAATTGAATTTTATTGATATTTGACCTTTTGACCCCTCCCCAGGGCCCCTGGGGGCGGGGACAAAAAATCAAAGTACTGAAAGTACTAATAGAAGGTGATGGTAGAAAACTGTTAGTTTTTACATCGGGCCATTTCATTTCATTACCTTTTTTGATTTTTAAAACAGTCATGGTTTTATATGATTGTAGTAACGCGAGGAGCAGACAAATGAAATGTCAAAAACAAAATTGAGGATCGAACGCTACATGTTGTGAATCCCTTCTTGTGTCAATGAGAATAATTCTGGAGACAATTACATACATAGTCTCTAGCAAACAAGACTAGAATACTGTCGATGGCGCGCCATCGCAAATCCCCACGCTTTCTACATAGGGGCCAAGTACCAAAAACCCCTCACCCTGGGCCCTAATTTGACCCCAGGGTCAAAATATTACCTGTGTTATATTCTACTAATTATGCCCTTCAATTTGATATGCCACATGACTATGTTCCAAAAAACTTAAATTTTGACCCTTTGACTCCTCCCCCAGGGCCCAGGGCTCCAATCTGACCCCAGGGTCAAAATTTTACTTGTAGTGTATTCTACTAATCACCCCCTTCAATTTGATATTCCATATGACAATATTCGGTAAAATTTGAATTTTGACCCCCTGACCCCCCCCCGTCCGACCCCTTGGGCATGACCCAGGGGTCGCAGCCAAAATCTCGTCCAATATGTGTTACATATATCATTAATCATTACTTATGCAAAGTTTGGTTTTAAAATCTATAAAATTGACTTTGAAATTGAATTTAATTGATATATGACCTTTTGACCCCTCCCCAAGGCCCCTGGGGACGGGGCCAAAAATAAATGTGACGTTGCACGCCCTCATCATGTAAGGAAGCTGTGAACCAAATTTGGTTACATTCCGACCAGTGGTTAAGGAGGAGATAGCCGGACGGACAGACGGACGGACGGAGGCAATAACAATATCCCCACTTTTTCTTCGAAAAGACGTGGGGATAATAATTTACTCAACACTATACGTTCTAGTAGCAAATGGCTTTCTAACACCAATATTCCGGGACACAGACTGGTTTTTTTATCTGAAGCTTCGATCAAAAGTTTAAAAGTTTGTTGGTTGCTATGTTTTGTCAAGTGTTTGAAAGACGTCCGTCGACCCAGTGAAACCTGGATAAAACAAGAGGGACATAATGGCCCTGGAACGCTCACCTAATCCTTATTGTACAGATAAAGTGATAGGTAATATAAGGTGGAGTGGATGGTTTGAGCCATTTTGGTTGATAGTGACCAAAGGAACATTCCTGTGAAATTATTTCAAAATCAGTCTACCTATTTAGTACTACATCACGTGAACAAGTCCGTGAAATGAAAAACCCTCTAAACCCCACTTCATATAGAGCAAACTGGGGTTAGGGGTGGGGGTTTATACATTATTTTTCATAATTCTGCTCAAAGACATAGGTTGTGGGTAATCGTTAGAACCGCCTCATAAAGGCGGTTCTAACAAGCACTCACAACCTATGTTTTGATCATTGTTAAGAAAAATATCATAGCCATTTTGGGGATGTTAAAAATGCACTATTTCGCATGGGTGTGTTATCGTAATTAGAAGTCTTATTGTTTCGTTTGGTGGCTTTTATGTTCAGTGGAGCGAAACTATTATGAGCACTTTTGTCAGAGGGTCACCCATGGAACATTCCTTCCAAAATTATTTTCTTTCTGCATGAGGATGAAGTCTTTTCAAAGTTCCCTTCTAAAGAGCTGACTTATATGTTACTACCTGGACATTTTCCGGACATTGAGGGTCATGTCCTAGTGAATGGTTATGAATTTGCTCAGCAGCACGTGAACAAATCCGTTAAATGACCCCCACCCCCTTTGTATGGAGAAAACTGCATGGGGTTTACGAGGGTATACATTGTTTTTCTTATTTCTGCTCCACGACATAGGTTGTGGGTACTCGTTAGAAACGCCTTACTGAGGCGGTTCTAACGAGTACCCTCAACCTATATTTTGAACATTAGTATAAAAAATATCAAGGTTTTTCATCAGAAAACTAGCCGTTTTGGAGATGTGACAAAAGCTCTGTCACACGGGTGAGTTATCGTAATGGTCTAACTTACAATGTGTCGCTGTGACAATTGGCGGGGGTGGGAGGTGTGTGTGTGTGGGGGGGGGGGGGGGGGGCAATGACAGTCATTGGTTCCCTTTGACAATACAGAGCTAACTTGTATGTCACTATCTGGACATATTGTGAACATTGTGGGCATCGAGAGTCAGACAGGTCCTATAGTGCAACAGAGGGAAATGAATTAGTTTTACTAATACTGTCACATGGTGACAAAGTGAGGATGGTTATGTGTCCGTGGTTCCCTTTGACAATACAGAGCTGACTTGTATGTAACTGTCTAGGCACCTTGTGGACATTGAGGGTGCAGCAGAAGGAGATTAATAGGCTCAGTCTTAACCCTATATAAAACCAGTGGGCTCCAGGCAGGTCCAGTTTTGACCCGCTGGGGTTATAGGTTGGACAATCTTGGTAGAGGGCAACTAGAGGAAGTTTCATTCCAAATATCAAAGACTTGGGCCTTCTGGTTTCAGACGAGAAGGTATTTAAAGGTTTTCAGTACGTAAGTCTGTGAAACCAGTGGGCCCTGGGGCGGGGCCATTTTTGACTCCAGGGCTTTGATTTGTATAATCTTGGTAGAGGTCATCCGCATGAAACTTCTAGCAAAATATCAAAGACCTGGGCCTTGGGTTTTTTTAGAAGAACATTTTAAAGGTTTTCCATATATGGCTATGTAAAACCGGTGGGGCCTGAGGCTGGGCAACCTTTGGTCCAAGGGCTTTAATTTACACAGCATAGTAGAGGACAACCAGATGAAGCATTATACCAAATATCAAAGACCTGGGCCTTCTAGTTCCAGATAAGAAGCTTTTTTAAAGGTTTTCCATATATAAGTCAACATAAAACCAGTGGGCCCCAGGGCAGGGCCATTTTTGACCCAAGGGCTATAATTTGAACAATCTTGGTGGAGGTCTGCTAGATAAATCTTCACAAATATCAAAGACCTGGGCCTTGCGTTTACAGAGAAGTTTTAAGATTTTCCTTATATATCCCAATGTAAGAGCAAAGGGCACCGGGGGGGGGGGGGGGTGTGATTTTGGCACAAGAACTATAATTTGAAACTCTTGATATAGGTTCACAAGACGAAGTTACATACCAAATATCAAATATCTGAGATCTGAGGCTTATATTTTCAGACAAGAAGATTTTTGAAGATTTTCCGGCGAGATGTCTATGTAAAACCAGTGGGCTACAGAGGGGTGGCATTTTTGGTCAGAGGGCTATAATTCTAACAATCTTGATAGAGGTCCACTAGACGCAGCTTCATATCAATTATCAAACACCTCAGCCTCCTGGTTTCTGACAAGAAGATTTTCAAAGGGTTTCCCTGTATAAGTCAGTATAAAACCAAAGTGCCTCGGGGCGGGGGCATTTTTGGCCCAAGGGCTATGATTTGAAGTCGGAAAGTCCATTGGACTCGCTCATAGTGTGGCAAGGCTTTAAATGCCATTTCATCACAATGTTAGGTAAGAGTCCAACGAAATTCGAAGCACGTCGGTACAGTTTTGTTTGTTTGATTTGAGGTTTAACACCCCGTCAACACTTTATAGGTCATTTTGGAGACATCGCTTCCAATTGTGTCGGACTTTTACCCGACATTGAGATGAAATGGCAACTCAGTCTCTGCCGCACAATGCAACCAATAGAGCTTATATGCATGGGTGGTCCAACACGCACCACCTTTCCTGGACAGGCTTAGAATCTGAACCTTTACGGTGTCTACCAGTACTCGTGCTCGGTCGATTTCAGCTCTGCGTGGAAGCATCATGCAGCCCAATCTGTTTCCTCAAGCCCCGGTGGGCGGGGCCGTTATACAGTTTTGACGGGGACGTTAAACGTCAAATCAAACAAATCAAATACACCTCAGTAAAAAAGGGGAATATTCAGATACAGAAATAGAGGAAACAAAATCTGATATTTTCTGACCTCGGCTTAAAAAAACAACAAAAAAACAAGCGCCCACCGCCCGGAATAAATGTGTATTATCCCGTACTTTAAACGTTAAAGGAGTTTAAGTTATAAAGTTATATTTTCCCGATGGTTCAAAAATATATCCATGCAACAGTGAATCGCAACCCCCCCCCCACCACCCATCGGGGCTTGTAGAAATATATGGGCGGCATGATGCTTCCACACAGAGCTGAATCCGACCCGCGCACGAGTACTTGTAAACCGCTTAGAGGATCTAAGCCTGTCCAGGCAAAGCGGTATGCACGAGTCTGACCGTCCATGCTTATAAACCCTATTGCTTTCATTGGGCGAAAGGCATGGAGATGTCATTTTATCTCAATGTCGGGTAAAAGTCCCACAAAATTGGAAGCAACGTCTCCAAAATGACCTTTACAGTGTTGATGGGGACGTTAAACCTCAAATCAAAACAAATGCAACAGTGAAGGTAACTTCTCTTTATCCGCCCCCGCCCATGGAGGCTTGAAGAAATATATGGGCTGCATGATGCTTCCACGCAGAGCTGAATCCGGCCCGCACACTAGTACTGGTAAACCACTTAGAGGATCTAAGCCTGTCCAGGAACCGCGGTGCGAGGCAGACCCTCCATGCTTATAAACCCTATTGGTTTCATTGGGCGAGAGGGCTTGAGAGGTCATTTCATCTCAATGTCGGGTAAAAGTCCCACCAACTTGGAAGCAACGTGTCCAATATGACCTTTACAGTGTTGACGGAGACGTTTAACCTCAAATCAAACAAACAAACAAAACTTCGCTCTATCTGTAGTATAGAAAGTCGTAGTATTCCATTCATGCTGTCAACTCATTCATTGAATTATTAATCCGCGTTCTAGATTTTTAGCGAGTTCAGTTGACGTACTAGAGTTAACGAGAGTTGACTTGCTCCAAAACGCGCCATGTAGGAATATTGCGACTGCGAGAGTTAGCTTGGTATGAGAGATGGAAGCCTTGCCTAGTAACAACGAATACGGTGGAAGGTGGAAAATTGTAAGTTAAATGCAATCCGAAAATCGATTATTTCCAACTTTATGAAATTTTGGCCACGTGTTGGAAAAATCATGTCCAACTTGAAAACATTTTTATACTTTCGATTTACCCGAGGGCAAACGATGACATTTTCTTGACGTCAGTAGAGTTCTGAATCTGAATCGTTACTGGTGACGCATCAAATGAAATTTGATGCTTCCTGTCGCTTCTAATTGTGGGATCGAAAAGTGGGGCGTGGGGTGATACAGTCATTATACAATTTTCTACAAGAGTAAGCCTACTGTCTCTCCTACTTTTCTTGAGTTAACTTTAGTTGGTCAACTGAACTCGCTCAAAGCAAACTAGGTCATGACAAAGCTGCGAATCGGGACCAATTTGAACCATAGGGTTAATTTTATGGCATTTTACTCTGAAGTTAGTTGTTTGTGTAATTGGCTTCCTCAGTTTGACAATCAGCATCATTTTCACTTATCAAATGATACATGCGCGTCTATTGATAAATATATGGAGACTTATTTTTCTTGAAGCATAGGAGTTATTCGTCATCGAGGTGGGCTCCAGTGTCGATTGACATAAGAAGGTGAGACCTGAAAGGGCATCACCTTCTAATAAGTTTATATTCATTTAATTAACCTACTATTATCCCCCTGCCGCCGTGGTTTTGTTCTTGCTAGACAGAACTCCCAAATCCCAAAGCAAGCTTGATTGAACTCATGTTAACTCTAGTAGTGCGGCACGAGCCATAACCCCCGTGTTTTGGTGTAACTATAGTTAACTCTAGTAAATCAACCGAACTCGCTCCTAATAACTAGGCCAGGTCAGCTGCGAAACGAGACCAATTTCAAATCTAGATCAATTTTATGACATTTAACTCTGAAGTTCATTATTTGTGTATTTTGCATCCACAGTTTTTATTTCAATCTGCATATTATTTTCACATATCAAATGATACAAGCGCATCTCTTCACTGATTTATGAAGACCTATTTTTCTTGAAAAAGGAGTGATGCGGTATCAAGGGAATTCCCTGAGTGTTGCCATAAGAAGGTGAGACCTGAAAGGTCATCACCTTCTAAAAATGTGCTCTTGCGCAAGCCATTCATGTAAGCAACTCGCATACCAAATTTGGTTGAACTCCGGCTAACGGTTTAGGAGGAGATAGCCGGACAGACAGACAGACGGACGGAGGCGATAACAATATCCCCACTTTTTTTAAAAACGTGGGGATAATAACTGTCACAGTGCCCTGACAAGGCTTTGAGTACAATAGTCTATTGCATCAGGGTCAATTACAATTATGTCCCTTACTTAAATTAGGTGAAAATAATGGCGACAAACAGGTGATAAGCATACAGTTAGAGTAAATTAGAAATATTTTTATTACACTATAAGATGGATAATATTATTTGGAACGCATACCCTATATAAAATGATAGACTTCAATTTACTACCGGACGGCTAGCCATTCCTACGTGGGTTGGCTAGCCGTCCGGTACCCGACGAGCAGACTCTTTGGTTGCTCGTCCGGTACCGGACGGGCAGACCCGTAGGCTGGTCGTCCGGTACCGGACGGCTAGCCACTGCCTTTATAATAATTATATGTATGCTTCTTAAATAAAAAAGTTTTTTTTTTTTTTTTGCATTTTAAAAACAAATCATTTAAATCGATCAATAAGCTCTGGATATGACTTAATTGCTACACTAATTATCTGATTAATCAGGCGATGACTAAAGCTGTGAATATGATATTTGGGACTCATTGCGACCCATGATTACCCAGCCGAGTTGATGGGCGTATTGTCAAACAAGACATTGCCCAGCCGAGTTGATGGGCGTCTTGTCAAACGATATTTTTTCCTTGTTTTCAATAAAAATAGGTTGTGGGTGCTTGTTAGAACCACCTCATTGAGGCGGTTCTAACGAGTACCCACAACCTATGTCTTGTTTTTTTTTTAAATTCATTCGCTGGTAAATTTAAGAAACAACTTAAATATTTGAAACTTAAAAAGTTGAAATTGTATTGTAAATAAAAAAATCTTCATATTTTGTTTTTTAATAAAGATCTACTCCATTAAATATTGATGTTTGCTCCCTATTTAGTTGGTCCCTATTTCACAGGTAACTTTAATTTGATTATTTGTTTGGTTATGCAATTATCATTACCAAGTGAACAATAGATAATTGACCCAAACAGCTAATTATGTGCCGAGTTTGTCATGTGCCGAGTTTGTTATGTGCCGAGTTTGTCATGTGCCGAGTTTGCTATGTGCCGAGTTGTCCCACAACCCCCTGTGCAGGTTAAAGATCCCTACCGTAATTACATGATTACTGTGTAGGCTTTCATCCTGCAAAACCTGGAGTGTATGTAATATACACCTGCGGTAATGGTCAAATGTGACGGACGCAGTATCATAAGATAGATAGAAAGGGCTTCAGATAAGGCTGCGTACCGCGTAAATTATGAAAATATTTAGGAGGATACTCCTTAGTTTCCAAATCTGGTGCGTATCGGGTACGAAAAACAAAAGCATTACGCATTATATATTTTTCGAGGGCGTATTTAGTTTTTTCCGCCCGTTGTTTACAAAGTCAAAGAAAATGGTAGAGAATATCTGAATGATTTGAGTAGCGTCCCTTTGTTTTGGTCAATGATTAACCCTTTACCACTCAGGGATTGTGTGAATTTCGCTTATTTTCACAGTGTTGCGCCTGACAGCAACTTCAACTAGCTGTTGTTTCATAAAAGATGGTCTGTTTTACACCAAACTCGGTATGAACATTCATTGGGCAGTAGCCTTTCAAATGCAACCTTTCATGACTTGTTCATTGTTGTCATGGTAAAGAGGGGGCATCTCAAAGTTGGCAAAAAATGTGTTTTCACATGAATTTTTGACCACATTTTAATCTTCACACAGCTGTAAAGGCAACAATTAAGGTGTTTGGCACTGGCCATTATCACTGTTTGCAGCATGTTTTATCAGCATCCATTTACAGGCATTTTTGACCCCAGACACCCTCAGATATAAATTTTAGCAGCCAGTTGGGCTATACACCCAAAATTTTTCTGGATGTGAGGGTGGGGGGGGCCCCCCCCCCCTTCAATCTCCCCCAGAATATTTTTAGTGGGGAGGCGCACGAAAAAAAACAGGTCACTTTTTTGCCCAACAAATCCTTAAGCAAACATACAGTACAGGTCACGCAGAACAGCCGAAAGACTCTTTATTCCGAATTTCTTCATTTCACATGATTCTTTTGGCCCTCTAAAACATTCCGAATCTGAAAATTATTCGGAGTGTTTTACTCGCAAACACTCCGCGAACCGTCGTCGTTTGTGGTTCGCGGAGCATATTCCGAGTGTTTCGGAAGCTTTACCTCTTTGCCGCAGGCTATCTTTGCCGCGAAATCCATGCTAGAGTTACGCGGAGTGTATTTAATTATTACCTGTATGTACAACTGATAATTAATTATGAAAAAAAAGAAGAAATAATAATGAAAGTTATTGGAAATGAAAAAGAGAAAAGGTTTAAAACAAACACATTTGAATGGCGCAGTGTATCATTGTTGAAGAATTTATCTTTTATATGCTCATGTGTTTTCCCGGTCCATTTTCTGTATACAAAAAGACGATTTTTTTTCGATGTTTTGTCTTTGTGTATGTGTGTGTGTCTGCGTGAGTGACATTCAAGATGTTTTGTCTTCCGATGTTTGGTCGCGTGTTGTTTTGATGTTTCTATGTGATGTCGCATTAGATGTTTTGAAGTTTCCATGTTTTCCGATCAAAAGTCGGACACCCGTCTTGGATATTGGTCGACCGACCGACAGACAGACAGATAGGCACAGACAGAGAAGATATACCAACGGTCACACTATACAGACATGTTTGCGTGATGAATAAAAAAGTAGTTGCATTCACAAGGTTTGTGACAGTTGGTAGGAAGGATGGACGGACGGACGAACACCAGTGACGAAAATAATATAACCCCCAAAAACAATAACCAGTGACACCACCCAATGAATCGTATACACTTTAGCTGAAAAATAAAATGTCGTAGCCGGAGCTGACTGGTTTTTGCCGTCGGTCTCATGGTCAGCATGTTTTAAACAAACCATTGAGATCGTACATTAGCTAGCGCTCGACATGAACAAAGACCCAGAATAGCATGCACTGTCAAAGGTAAGTGTTTTTCGCTCATTTCATCTTGGATAGAACTGCGGCCACTTGTGACGGATGGACGAACAACAATGACGAAAATAATATACCCATGTTTTTTTTTTTCTAAAAAAAAATAAACGAGTATCAACAACACACCCCTTTTTTAATCAGTAGACTCACCCAAGGAATCGTATACCCTTTTACTGAAAATGAATGTCGCAGCCCGCCTCATGTTCAGCATATTTTAAAACAAACCACTGAGATCGCACATTAGTTAGCGCTCGACATAAAACCCGTGCTACTACAATGACCCAGACGGCCCCCGCCCATCGGGGCTTGAAAAAATATATGGGCTGCATGATGCTTCCACGCAGAGCTGAAACCGACTCGCACACGAGTACTGGTAAACCGCTTAGAGGATCTAAGCCTGCCCATGCAAAGCGGTGGGAGCCGGCCTGTCCATGCATATAAACCCTATTGGTTTCATTGGGCAATAGGGCTTGAGATGTCATTTCTTCTCCTTGTCGGGTTAAAGACAAAAAGTCCCACAAAATGGGAAGCGACATCTCCAAAATGACCTTTACAGCGTTGACGGGGACGTTAAACCTCAATCAAACTAACAAACAAAACAAAGACACAGAATAACATGCATTGTCAAAGGTAAGTGTATCATTTCACCATGGGTAGAACTGCGGCCACTTGTGATGGCTGACTATTGATCAGACTGCATGGATGTGCCCGCCAACCTGGAAAAACCGTCCATGAAAGGTGTTTGTGTGTGTGTTATTCCAGCGCCTTCCAGTTTATTCATAGGCGAAAGGCTCATCAGACATATAACGCATGTGCTTATAAAAGTAAAAAAATTCTTGCCCTTCGGGAGCAAATTCTTTCCTTCAAGAGTAGCATCCCATCTCTGAAAAGGCTTTTATTATTACACAGCACCACAGAAGTTTTCGGTAGACTGACCAAAAGTTACGAAGTGCAGTAGCTTTACGATACTAATTCTAAATGATTGTCACTAATTTGTATGAAATCCAGGTAGCGGTTTATTAAAGTCGCGCTGTTCGTATCAGAGTGAGGCCAGAGTAGTGTTAATGTATAAAGGTTTACCTGAAGAATCGATCTGGTCTGGAAATAGCAAACAGGGTAGATCCGGGTCAGACGCCAAATAAAAAACCTCTGATTAGAGTCTGCATTGTTTAGAGTTAAGACATTTAAGGGATTAACGAACGAATGTCTGATCTCCCATCCAGGGCAATTTTCCCAGCCTACACTCGGACAATCATCACTTCCTCGATTAAGCCATCTTATTGTAATGCTGTTTTCATTATTTCTCCATTAACCCATTTCAGACTGGAAACCCCTAAACGGGTACCCTGACAAACAGTGCAGGCCCAGATCAGACGCCGCAGAACGCGGCGTCTGATCAGGGCCTACACTGTTTACAAAAGGTTCAGCCTTTTACCTAATCAATTTTGAAGAAAACACAACCTGACATCCCTAAATTTTCAAATGGACTCCTGTCATATATAAGCTGGAAGATTTCATTTGGTACAAAAAGGGTTAAACACCCCTCGCTTCTCGTGAACAACCTGTGTGACAGAATGCTTTTTTCCATGCGCTGTCTCCGACTGAGCACATGAATTCCACGATTTACCGGAGTTTGTCATGTAAGCACGTGCAGTTTTACCATACTACGTCATAATAGTGAGCACGCGCACAGTTATTGCGTGTGAAAAGGCACTTACAGGAAACATAATCGCTCGTTTGAGAATTGATCTGTGCAGTCTGATCAGAGCATTTGCTGTTCCTGTGAGCATTCTGAACTCTGGTCTATTCTAAGAGCAACAAGTGAAGACTTTGACCAAAGTGGATGCATAGACTGGGGAACACGTAATTCGATAAGACGTGTAACCATTGAAGACTCAGATCAGCCTGCGCATCCGTGCAGTCTGATCAGAGCCTTTGCTGATCTAATACGCCTACTATGTGGGATATTCAAAGAGCAACAAGCGAAGACTGGACATGTTGTCTAGATGAAAATGCTGATCTGATACTTCTGTAGTAGAAAAAAAGTCTTTGTCGTGCGCCGGCTCATGTACAAGGAAAATGTATAAGGATGCGGTCCCATAGGGGCTTGAAGAAATATATGGGCTGCATGATGCTTCAACGCAGAGCTGAATCTGGTCCGCACACTAGTACTGGTAAACCGCTTAGTGGATCTAAGCCTGTCCAGGAACCGCAGTGCGAGGCGGACCGTCCATGCTAATAAACTCTATTGGTTTCATTGGGCGACAGGGCTTGAGATGTCATTTCATCTCAATGTCGGGTAAAAGTCCCACAAAATTGGAAGCAATGTCTCCAAAATGACCTTTACAGTGTTGACGGGGACGTTAAACCTCAAATCAAACAAACAATAAGGATGCTGTCTACATAAAAATTATGTGTCTGTTTTAGTTTTTCGTCCCACCAACAGCTAATGTCATACTGAGCCGGGTCCTCGGTTAAAAGACTCATCCGAAAGTCTGGAGAGGCCCGGGATTGATCCGACAATCCCTGGTTTATGAGGTAACGTAATAACTATACACCGGCGATTATAATTTTTTCCTCAATGACAGATTTCATGTTAAGGAGTCTGTTAACTGACTACAGATAAAGGTATGTAATAGTGGCAAATCATTATTATTTTAAATTTCTTTACTTCCTATTTCATGCGGCGTCTGATCTGGGTCTTCAATATCCGACGACAGGATTTCAGTCCAGATTCTAGAGATAATCAACACATTTGCGCTATACTCTTGACCTCACAGCGATTAGAATAGCGCGGCTATCAATACCAGGATTTGTGGCATCAACAATTTTTAATCTCCCGCCGCGAAGCGGAGTGAGGATTATAGGAGTGTCTTTCGTCTATCTGTCCTTCGCGGCGGGGATTATAGGAATGTCCATCCGTCTGTCTGTCTGTAACACTTTCTTGTCCGCCCCATATCTCCTTTACCCTTTGATCGATTTTCATTAAACTTTGGTCAAGTGTTAGTCTCTGTGAACTGATGTTCAGAACCCATAAATGAACCATGCCGACTCAAGGTCAAGGTCACACTTGAAGGTCACGAGTTTGAAACTTGGTATTTTTGTCTGTTCTATATCTCCTTTACCCTTGGAAGGATTTTCATTAAACTTTGTTCAAATATTCTTTTGAGTGAGCTCATGTGCAGAACCCATAAATGAACCATGCCGACTCAAGGTCAAGGTCACAGCTGAAGGTCAAGAGTTTGAAACTTTGATATTTGTGTCCGTTCCATATCTCTTTTACCCCATTCAAGGATTCTTATTAAAAATTTGGTCAATTATCCCCCTCAGTGAGCTTATGTTCCGAACCCATAAATGAACCATGCTGGCTCAAGGGCAAGGTCACATTTGAAGGTCACGAGTTTAGAACTTTGAATTTTGTGTCAGTTCCATATCTCCTATACCCTTAAAGGATTTTCATTTAACTTTGATCAATTATCCCCCTCAGTGAGCTCATGTGCAGAGTTCATAAATGAATCTTGCTGACACCAGGTCAAGGTCACATTGGAAGGTTACTACGCCATATGGCTTTCCGGTTATACATGTTTGATGGCTAGGTTGCGCATCCTGGAATGTTTAAAACCAACAAACACAATTTCTTCTATAATCATTTTATTCTAGTAAATCACGCCCATTGCCAGCCTCGGTATCTCATTCGGATGCGCGTCTGAATGGGGATCAGGAGAAAAGCGGGTCCGATACGTCCGGAGTCAGCAACATTCTGTTGTGGAGATTGATCATGAAATTTGTTCTGGCCTTTCTCTCCCTTCCGCTGTAATCAAGAAGGGCAGTTGTCATTCTCTGGTGAAAGAATACGCACAGTGCTGGTTAACCGTTACCGTAAAAGACTGCCCAGGAATAGTGCTGATGGGTAAACTGATCAGTTAAAAAATGACGCCCATAACCGCAATGGAAATGGAGGGTTTTATTATGCAATAAATCCCAACGAAGAAGAGCGTGACCGAAAAGACGCAGTTGTAGAACGTCACTCCTTGTTTGTTTGTTTTTTTGTTTGTTTGTTTGTATTAGAGTTTGACGGTCCAGTCAATACTATTTTAGGTCATTCTTTTTGCTGTCAACACTTCCTGTGCAGACCTATTGGCTACATAAGCGTTTAACTAATAGGCTGCAGTGCGCAAATTCTTTCACCAGAAACTGACAAGTGCCCTTGACTCAGCGGAATGGATTTGTTTGTTTGATTTGATGTTTACGTCCCCGTTAACACTGTATAGGTCATTTTGGAGTGACAGTCGTTGCTTCCAATTTTGTGGGACTTTTACCAGACATGGAGATGAAATTGCATCTCAAGCCCTGTTGGCCAATGAAACCAATAGGGATTACAACCATGGATGGTCCGACTCTCACCGCTTTGCCTGGGAAGGCTTAGATCCTCTAAGCAGTCAACCAGTACTCTTGTGCGGTCTGTTTCAGTTCTGCATGGAAGCACCGTGCAGCCCATCTATTTCTTCAAGCCCCGATGGGCGGGGGCCGTCAGCGGAATGCAGAGAATGACTGTAGAAAAATTGTAATGATCGATTTCCATGACAGAAAGCTGCCGACTTCTGGCAGGTATTGAATCCACATCTCCCTGAATCACTTACTTTGCCGGGATTCCTTTTTACATATGGAGCGTGATAGCTCAGTGGTTAGTGCACTTGCCTTTGATGCTAGAGGTCCCAGGTTCGATCCCCGGCAGCAGTGATAAAATTTCGGTACCGAACACGCTCCATTGGCATCATTTGCAGGGATGAATGTCATAAAGGGTACTGTCCTTCGGATCGGGACGTTAACTGGAGGCCCCCCTGTACAGGGAGAGTCATGCCCTGTGCAGGTTGAAGACCCCTACCATAAGTACATGATTACTGTGTTGGCTTTCATCCTGCAAACCTGGTGTGTATGTAATTTACACCTGCGAGTAATGGTCAGACGTGACCGATCGCAGTATTAGTAGAAAGAAAAGAAAGAAACAAAGTCGAAAATGTGGGAGAATTTGATGGTTTTGTTGTATATGTGTATTAGAATCCAAATGGATCAGCTCCAGTTTGTGAACCATTGCAAAAAAAAAAAATCACAGTTCAAGCTGCCGGTTACTTTAAAGTAGATACACCAATCGTGGTTTAGTCTTCTTTACAAATGCCTCCAAACTGTGATTTATTACTCAACAAATCACATAGAATAAGATAAAATCGAGTCATTTCTCATATTATAACAAGACTGAGCTAAGGGGTGGGAGTGTTTCGCAACTCTCTCAAGATTATTTCATTTCTTTCTATCAAAATGCTAATCTGAGATGGGCGAAAACTGGAGTACCCAGTTAAGAACCTGATAGCCGTTGTTTGTCTACATGCCCGAGTGAGACCCAACAGCGGTGAGAGACAAAATCATTGCTCTTGCAGGGGAGGCTCTTATCGTATTTCTTATCTCTAGAACTAGCGTTTTTTTTTTGTTTTTTTTTTTAAGATATAGACATATTTCGGTATCATCGCGAAAACACGTCTAAATAATTCTGACCCCCTTTAACCCCACTTTTATATAGTAAAACTGGGGTTTAGATGGGGTAATCGTTGTTTTCTTTATTCTGCTCTATAATACAGCCAGTGGTACTCGTTCGAACCGCCTCGATCAGGCGGTTCCAATGTGTACCCATAATCCATATTTTGAGCAGAAATAAGAAAAATATCACGCTTTTACACTGAAAAATTTCAATTTTGGTGGTAAAATTATCCAATATATTTCAATAGGCGTGCTTCCGTATTTTTTAGCTCACTGTCACGTAGTGACGAGGTGAGCTTTTGGGATCACTTTTTGTCCGTCGTGCGTGCGTGCGTCCGTCCGTACGTCCGTCCGTACGTCCGTAAACTTTTTCTTCAAACGACATCTCCTCCTAAACCACTGAGCGGATTTTGACCAAACTTCACAGGAATGATCCTTAGGTGGTCCCCTTTCAAAGTTGTTCAAATGGTTCCGGTCCGTTGCACATATAGGTCACAGGAGCCAAAAATAGATTTTTTTCACCGAAAACTTAAAAAAAACTTCTTCTCTGAAACTGCAAGGCCCAGGTCTTTGATATTTGGTATGAAGCTTCATCTAGTGGACCCCTACCAAGATTGTTCAAATTATAGTGCTGGGGCCAAAAATGCCCCTGCCCCGGGGCCCTTTGGTTTTACATGGGCTTATATAGGGAAAATCTTTAAAAATCTTCTTCTCTGAAACTGCAAGGCCCAGGTCTTTGATATTTGGTATGAATCTTTATCTGGTGGACCCCTACCAAGATTGTTCAAATTATTGTGCTGGGGCCAAAGATGCCCCCGCCCCAGTGCCCTTTTGTTTTACATAGGCTTATGTAGGGAAAATCTTTAAAAATCTTCTTCCCTGAAACTGCAAGGCCCAGGTCTTTGATATTTGGTATGGAGCTTCATCTAGTGGACCCCTACCAAGATTGTTCAAATTAAAGTGCTGGGGCCAAAAATGCCCCCGCCCCGGGGCCCTTTGGTTTTACATGGGCTTATATAGGGAAAATCTTTAAAAAATCTTCTTCTCTGAAACTGCAAGGCCCAGGTCTTTGATATTTGGTATGAATCTTCATCTTATGGACCCCTACCAAGATGGTTCAAATTAAAGTGCTGGGGCCAAAAATGCCCCCGCCCCTGGCCCTTTGGTTTTACATAGGCTTATATAGGGAAAACTTTTAAAAACCTTCTTCTATGAAACCGCAAGGCCCAGGTCTTTGATATTTGGTATGAAGCTTCATCTAGTGGACCCCTACCAAGGTTGTTCAAATTATAGTGCTGGGACAAAAAATGCCCCCGCCCCAGGGCCCTTTGGTTTTACATGGGCTTATATTGGGAAAATCTTTAAAAAATCTTCTTCTCTGAAACTGCAGGGCCCAGGTCTTTGCTATTTGGTATGAAGCTTCATCTAGTGGACCCCTACCAAGACTGTTCAAATTATAGTGCTGGGGCCAAAAATGCCCCCGCCCCGGGGCCCTTTGGTTTAACATAGGCTTATATAGGGAAAATCTTTAAAAATCTTCTTTTCTGAAACTGCAAGGCCCAGGTCTTTGACATTTGGTATGAAGTTTCATCTTGTGGACCTCTACCAAGATTGTTCAAATTATAGCCCTGAGGCCAAAATTGTCCCCGCTCCTGGGCCCTTTGGTTTTTCATAGACTTATATAGGGAAAATCTTGAAAAATCTTCTACTCTGAAACCACAAGGCCTAGGTCTTTGACATTTGGTATGAAGCTTCAGCTAGTGGACCTCTACCAAGATTGTTCAAATTATAGCCCTGGGGCCACAATGCCCCCGTCCCAGGGCCCTTTGGTTTTACATAGACTTATAATAGAGATAATCTTTGAAAATCTTCTTCTCTGAAACAACAAGGCCCAGGTCTTTGATATAATTTGGTGTGAAGCTTCATCTAGTGGACCACTTTCAAGATTGTTTAAATTATAGCCCTGAGGCCAAAAATGCCCCTGCCCCGGGGCCATTTGGTTTTACATAGGCTTATAGTTATTAACGGCTGAACTCCTTGATCAGGGTTATCGGTGCCATAAACTACGCAAGGCCTTTTCAAAATTTTATAGACGCCATTCTGATTTAATTTCAAAATTCAATATTGGACTTAAATCTCTTCTGCAACAAGGTCTATCGGAACCCGAATTTTATGGTGACTTAGTATTTAAATTCAGAAAGATATGTAACCGCAATGACTTCGGTACCCAATTTCGTAAAATCATTCTTCGATATAAAAAGATTGGGTACGGCGTGGATATTATACGACAGACTGCATGCATGGTAGTTAACCCAATCACGGTTGGCAACTTTGCTTCCCTCTTTAATTGCACGCCGGTGGGTCAGGCCTCAGATTCTATGACGGCTCCAACGTAAAGGCTTATTGAGAATTAGAGAGATCTAATTCAAGGTAATGTTGGTTGGTGCCTGATGCTCTGTCTCTGGTCGGGCTCATCGGAGTCTAACTGTTGGTTTTCTTTTGCTCCAGCATTTCAGTGGTTTCTTGCTGTCGAGTCCTCACCGTTGTCTCACCTCTGTGGTTCTTTGATTTTTGTGTTCACGGAGATGTTGCACTGATGAGTTAGGAGGCCTTCATGCGGACTGAACAAATTATTTGTCTAAATCGCGACGGAAGTAAGGGCGAGGATTGTGGCCACGTAAAATCGATTTAAGCCCCCCAGTGGAAATCTTCCACTGACCGTTCCAAGGCGGCTCTTCTGTGGCGATTTATTTTATGTTGTTGTTTGTTACTTACTGTGTGTATCACTTGTGTCTTTTAGTTTCGGATGACCATATGGCCATTTTGTGGGAAAGTAACTGTCCTTATGGCCTTCCTTTGTTTAGGTTTCCATTATGGTCTGGTCGCTTAATGTTTGTATTTCTTTCCCTTTGGTGTCTTTTATGGGTGGAGTAAGTTAATTGTATCAATTCCTGATCTTTGTTTTACTTCTACTTTATGTAAGGAATATCTTTAAAAAAATCTTTCTCCCTGAAACCACAAGGCCCAGGTCTTTGATATTTGTTGTGTAGCTTTATCTAGTGGACCTTTGCCGAGATTGTTCAAATTATACCCTTTTGTTGATATTTGGTATGAAGCTTCACCTTTTTAGACCCCCCTCAACATTATGCACATTATAACCCTGGGGTCAATAATGGCCCTCCCCGGGGCCCACTTGTTACTCTATGGATCAGGTGAGCGATCCAGGGCCATCATGGTCCTCTTGTTTTACAAATCTAGTTCAAATGTAAACTACTGGTCAATTAGCCGATCCTTACGAGATCCATAAATCTGTACATGTAAGCTTCTGTCTAAAAATAAGAGAACTAATGAATATCTCCAATCCTCGTAAACCCCACTGCTTTATATAAGCTAGGTGTTCATCTCACGGACCTGTTCACCTGACGGACACGTGCTCGGCTACGGATGCTGTAGATGCTGATTCGGATGTTTTCCTTCTTCCCTTCCTCTCCTTGAAATTTGGATTTCGCCAGCCTTTAAAATAACGATCTGGTCGAAAGAAGTGAATTCTTCAACAGAACACCAATCTATATATATATTGCATTTTGGAACATATCACAAGTACCCTTTACTCATTATATGCATGTTTATTACAAGTACGGCATTTTACCGTAATGGTCCCGTTTCCATGCTGGGGTATATTAGTTGCACGTGCAAATTGAAAATCCAACCGGCATGAAAAAAGATTGTGTCAAATGATACATGCTGCGCGAAAGTTGGCGAGGCATGTTAGAAAGGTGAAATTTTGCTAGGGGAAGGAAAAACGACATAATGAAAAATTGTCAGTAAAATAATAATAATAAAAATAATAATAATGATAATAAAAATTCATTTACAACCAATATCATATGAATAAATATAAACTTGAATCACTCGGAGTATTTCTACCGACGTTCGGAATATTAGCCCCGGGCATTATTGACCAAACATTACCTGTATAGTCGTTTGGAAAACTCCGGGTATACTCGATATTTCGCGGAGTGTTTGGGAGTGGTTTGTTTCCTCATTCCGAGTGTTTTGATGAAAATATGCGGAGTGGTTTGGAGTGCTTTGAAAATTGCATTCGGAGTGAAAAAGAAAACTGGCTTTTATGCGTGACTTGTACTGTAACTATCCAGGGGTAGAAATGCAGATTTGAGGTGCTTCTGGGGCTTCAAATGGGGGAGGGGTGGGCCATACACCCAAAATTTTTCGGGATGTGAGGGGGGGGGGGCAAACGCCCCCCCCCCACCTTCAATCTCCCCCAGAATATTTTTAGTGGGGAGGCGCGCGAAAAAACAGGTCACTTTTTTGCCCAACAAATCCTAGAGCAAACATAACTATCCAGGGGGAGAAATGCAGATTTTAGGTGCTTCTGGGGCTTAAAATGGGGAAGGGCGGGGGGTGCAGACACGTAAAAACACGTATCTGAGTGGTAAAGGGTTAACTGAAATCTGGGAACATACTGAATTTTAGTCTAAAATGCATTAATTATATCTGAAATATTGTTTCTTGCAATAAAATGATGAAAAAAACATTATTTTGGTCAGTTGGGATTTTCTTCATTAACCCTTTACCACTCAGGGATTTTGTGAATTTCGCTGATTTTCACAGTGTTGCACCTGACAGCAACTTCAACTAGCCGTTGTTTCATAAAAGATGGTCTGTTTTACACCAAACTCGGTATGAACGTTCATTGGGCAGTAGCCTTTCAAATGCAACCTTTCATGACTTGATCATTGTTGTCATGGTAAAGAGGGGGCATCTCAAAGTTGGCAAAAAGTGTGTTTTCACATGAATTTTTGACCACATTTTAATCTTCACACAGCTGTAAAGGCATCAATTAAGGTGTTTGGCACTGGCTATTTTCACTGTTTGCAGCATGTTTTATCAGCATCCATTTACAGGCATTTTTGACCCCAGACACCCTCAGATATAAATTTTAGCAGCCGGTTGGGCCATACACCCAAAATTTTTCGGGATGTGAGGGGGGGGGGCACCCCCCCACTTCAATATCCCCCAGAATATTTTAAGTGGGGAGGCGCGCGAAAAAACAGGTCACTTTTTTGCCCAACAAATCCTAAAGCAAACACAACTATCCAGGGGTAGAAATGCAGATTTTAGGTGCTTCCTGGGCTTAAAATGGGGGGGGGGGGGAGGGTGCAGACACGTAAAAACACGTATCTGAGTGGTAAAGGGTTAACTGAAAGCTGGGAATTTTAGTCTAAAATGCATTATTATATCTGAAATATTCTTTCTTGCAATAAAATGATGAAAAAACATTATTTTGGTCAGTTGCGATTTTCTTCATTAAACTGCACCGAATATTGTAGCGTAAGCTGGTCGGTAAACAGCGGAAACCTTGTCCTTGTTGCGGCGCCTCCGAAAAATGGCGTACACCACCTCGATTACAGTCGATATTTAACCGTTCTAAACCGAAAGTAGCGTGAATAATGACAAAACATGAGACAAGGACGACCCCCAAAGGGCTGATAATAATTCAGAGACAATCCTTAAGTTCAGGAGCCTGTCTGTGCCGCACTTATTGTGAAAAAGGTCCTGACATATTTTTGGCCCAGTAACTGATTCTGATTGTAACAATGCATGTAAGGAAACACGATGGGTCCCATGATCGATGGGTGGAAAAAAATAAATATCCATGGACAATATATGATGCAATTGAGAATATGGTTTGGAAAAGGAATAAAAGTTTAAAGAATATGAGTTTCACTCCATATATTTGACAATAAATTGAAGCTCGTATTCTAATTTCTTTTATTTCACCCCCAAAACTCTTTGGCCACAATAATCAGCCATTAAGGTCCTGCTATCCTTTAAGAGGACTGGACCCCAAAAGCTAGATTTCTCTGTCAACAAACTGCTCAGAAGAGATTTCGATATGACATTGTTTTGACTGACTTGTGACCAGGCTTACTGCTTGTTTTCTAATAGACACAGATATTGAATATATGTATCTACAAGAAAACAAACAGAACACCTGGCCACAAATCAGTCAATAAAAACATTGTGTCGAGGCTGCAAGATAAAGTTTTTTGATTTATTTGTCAGTACTCTTTAAAAATAGCAACCCCAGTCATTTTTTTTTGTTACATGAGCTATGTCTTTCAAATCTATCTCTTATTAAAGAACTCTTCAAAAGCTGCACAGAACAGTTTAAATTTTGAAGATATCTCTACTAACACCAAAGTTATAGCATTTTGAAGGTGTGAAAAATACTTCGTTTTCTGGAATTTTTTCATTGTGTAAGATGTATGTTTTCGTCGCGCAACGACGGAACCAGATTGAATGGAAAATGTAATCAAATTGCTATAACTTTTTTACTTTTTGAGATATCTTTATGAAATTTGGCAGTGTATAGTATTTTTTCATGCTGAATTCAATGCTGGTATTAGTTTTTATCTAGCTGGCATACTTTCTGTGTTATTTAATGAATAAAAGAGGAAAAATTATGAGCAAAATTATATAAATTTTGATGACATGTCATACTTCATTTAAAGTCTTATTACTGATCTAGATTCAACAACTATCTATCAAATGAATGAAAATTGCATCATGAAATGAAATGTGTTGTGTTTTTATTATGATACCCTGGAAATAAAGCAAGTAAACTACCAACTGTCAATGTAAAATAGAGTATTTGTCTTACCAGCAGCTCGCATCGACAAGTATGTAGCTTCATGCTTTTTAGGTTCCAGTCTGTATTGAATCACTGCTGTAAATCACAGTTAAATGTTTTTTCAATGTTCTGGCATACTTATCATTGTTGACAGCAACTAATGGCCAGCATCCCACTTCAGGAGGGTACCAAAGCTTGGCATCAAAATAAACAACTTGGAAAGGCCGCTTTCCTATTTAGGGTGGGTCCTACAATGCCAAACAGTTCTATGTTCAAGGCCGGCTTCCCACTTAAGGTGGGTGCCACAAGACCAAACATTTCCAAGGCCAGATTCCCACATTTGATTGATACCACTAGACATACAGTTCTATGTTCAAGGCCGGCTGCCCACTTAAGGTGGGTGCCACAAGACCAAAGAGTTCCATTTTCAAGGCCGGCTTTCCACTTAAGGTGGGTGCCACAAGACCAAAATTTCCATTTTCAAGGCTGGATTCCCACTTCAGGCGCGTACCACTAGACAAACAGTTCTATGTTCAAGGCCGGCTGCCCACTTAAGGTGGGTGCCACAAGACCAAACAGTTCCATTTTCAAGGCCGGCTTCCCACTTAAGGTGGGTGCCACAAGACCGAACAGTTCAATTTTCAATGCCAACGTCCCACTTAAGGCGGGTACCAATAGACAAACAGTTCTATGTTCTAGGCCGGCTGCCCACTTAAGGTGGGTGCCACAAGACCAAACAGTTCCATGTTCAAGGCCGGCTTCCCACTTAAGGTGGGTGCCACAAGACCGAACAGTTCCATTTTCAATGCCAACTTCCCACTCCAGGTGGGTACCACAAAACCAGATAGTTTACTTTAAGCTCAGTGAAAATAATGGCCAGCATACTTGGCCTACAAAACAACTTACTCTTTTTATTACCTTTTTACCACTTCAATTAAGGATACAAAACTAACCATTTAGTTCATAGCGGGATTCCAACTTCAGGTTGGTGCAAATTAAAAGAAGACTTCCCTATATTTTCTGTAAATAGCATCTATTTCTTTGAATTCCTTAAAAAGCCACTGTCTACCAGAGTTAACACATACAGGAATGAATCCACGCCTCTGAACAGTTTGATTGTCTTGTCTCTGTGGCCACTTGAAATGCCCCGGGGCTCTACATGGTGCCATAAATCGAACAACAGCAGTTTCATCATTGATAATTCTATCGACACAGCCCGGATACCATGCATCTTGATATGCAACAGCCACATATTCAAACAGCAAAAATTTATTAATTTCTGGTAATTTTTCCTGTAAGGCTGCAGCTTCATTTTCAAATTCATCCTCAATGTCAGACAGCCCTTCATTTGACTGATTTTCTTTTTCATTCTTCCTTGACCTTTTCTTTTTACTGTCTTTCATTTTTACCATTTCCTCATGAATTTCACTTAACACTAATTTTTCATTATTTCTATGTATTTCGCGAAGAGCGCGACCACCTTTTCTTGCTGATTTCAGGAGGTCACTTCTCTGATTTTTCGGCATATCATCAAGCCACTGCCTCATACTGTTACGGTTTCGCTTTAGAAGCTGAACAGAGGAGTGATGATGCATAGATGCATTGGGCCGACGCTTCTGACTGCTGTCAAGGTCACCAAAATGGTGTTCACAACCTAGATTTGTGACATGAGCAAATCCTGTTCGGTGAATGTCATCCTTTTTGGGCGTCATGCTGTACTGTCCTCCAGGCAGGAAATCCACCAGCTGTTTTTCAATCGTTCTGACCATGGCTTTCATAGTAACAATTATCAGCTGGGACTCAAATTCAGATGCCTTTTCTTCCGTTGCAAGCCTCTCATTGAATCTTTCTAAGTGTGGAACGTCATTCAGTAGTTCTTCGTTCAGCCATTTAGAATCACCTTTTAACAACAAGGATGGCTCATCAACACAAGCTTCAAGGAATGCGCGCAAGTCTTGGACATATGAAAACAGCTCGAGATAGGCAACACAACCTGATGTCATTAAATTCCAGTATGGACCGGTTATCTTTAAATATACGAGTCCGAACACTTTCATCATAGTAATGACTGTATCGCACCGTAGATCAGCTTCAACTGATTTCAGCTTCAAATTAGGTTGTTTGACTGTGGCCAGCACCTCAAGGAAGTCTTGGTGGTGTAAAATGATCTCTGCTGATGTCTGGAAGATAGCATTGAATCGATTGTCCCTGTAATTCCCAATTGTTGATTTAATACCTTTGTTGAGGCAGTATGCTTCCCAGCAGTCATGAAGTCCATGATGATCTCCTACCGGACCAAATATATCTGATGTTGTACGAACACTCCGTTCTAAAGCTGTTCCTTTCTTACTCCATGACTTGAAGATTGGTAATGTATCCCGCCCCAGTGGACCATTGGCCTCCACCATTTTTTTCTTTAATTCTTTTAAGTCATCGCATATATATTTATGAAAGCCCAACAGCACATGAGCCATGCAGTGAAAATGGTGAACAACCTTCTTTTGTTGTTCGTCACAGTCTGCAAGAACAGAATCACGCCACTTGTTTAACAGTTTATCTGCTAACTTCTCATTGCTAGCTCTATCACTCATTGTGAATGCAAGTTTACTTAAAGTATGCCTAATATATTCTTCAGATCCAGTGCTGCTATTCTCCATATTTGCATGTGCATCTGCAAGTTTAGTCATGTGTTGTTTTGTTACGTTATTTATTGTTGCTGCAGTTTCGTGAGCGACACGACTGAAACCAAGACTAATCACATCACCTGTATCTAAAGTGACTGACGTATCTAGTATTTTCTGTTTCCGCCTTGTTGTTCCATCTCGGCTTAGCCCCCAGTTATTTGTATTTTCAAGAGTCTGGGCAATGTACGTTTTAGCAAGAAAATGCCCTTCATCCACTATAGACTGTACTGTTGTACTGTTTGGCAAATCAGACAATCCAACCTCTTGACCACACATTTTTGCCACAGACTGAATCACTGGCGAAACTTTCTCCACGGCTACTTCAAGTCCTGTAAGTTCTTTAACTGCTAGTCTTACACTGTCGGAATATGAGCCATCATAGTTTTTAGCTCACCAGAGCCGAAGGCTCCGGGGGAGCTTTTAGGATAGGCAGTTGTCCGTCGTCGTCTGCGTCTGCGTCGTCAACACTTTCAAACGACATCTCCTCTGAAGCCACTGGGCCGATTCAGCCCAAATTTCATCTGTAGCATCCTTGGGTTGGGGGATTGAAAGTTTGTGTTTTTTATGAAATTCGGCTTATTAGTTTGGTTGCTATGGCAACTTAGAGTTTCGATAGATTTATAATGGGGAAAATTGAAAGATGGCATTTACTGCTAAGCCGCTGCAGATATTTTGACAAAACTTTCATAGAAAAATTCCTTAGGCGATCTACTATCTGCCATATGATTTTAGGCCTACTGCTCATTTGTATTGGTTGCCATGGAAACCAAAATGAAAAAAATAGAAAAAAATTCCTTAAAAAATCATCTCCTCAGAAACCGTATGCTCTATGAGGCTGAGAGTTTATGGAAATATTCACCATATTTGCCTTTACAGGTTTTGTGTTTTTTATGAAATTCGGCTCTTTAGTTTGGTTGCTATGGCAACTTAGATTTTCCATAGACTTATAATGGGGAAAATTGAAAAATGGCATTAACTACAAAGCCTTTGCAGATATTTTGACAAAACTTTCATAGAAATGTTCCTTTAGCAAACTTCTCTCAGCCATATGCTTTTATGTCAACCTGGGGGTCCAGTAGGTTGTGCCGGGGCCATGGGCCGCCCCCAGTACTTCATAAAATGCCTTATATCTCAGAAACCTTACAGATCCCCACCCCTAAACCATATATATTCTTGTTTCTATTGATAAGACGCATTCATTGACACCAACCTGGAGGTCCTCCGGGATGCGCCGAGGCCATGCCCCACCCCCTCCACTTCATAAAAGGCCCAATATCTCGGAAACCATTCAGATCCCCACCCCTGAACCCTATATACTCTTGTTCCTTATGATAAGACCCATTCAGTGACATCAAACTGGGGGTCCCCCGGGATGCGCCGGGGCCATGTCCCTGTTACGAGATGGAATAGGAAACCTCTCTGGTGCTTATGCACATCTAAATTATTTTAGTAGATATATGGTAGGGCGGTGTGAGTGAAATATTTTGGGTGAAATATGGTACGCAAACTATGCGGCTCCATGAACAAGTCATGCACATATCATACGATGTATGCATGAGTGGTTTATAGAGAGCTGTTTTTACAATACAGGGGGCCGCTAAAAGGCTGAGTTCTATAGAATTTGCCTAAAAATCGCCAACCGCCAAATTGTGCCATATATGATTTTTATTCCCGTCACGTGTTGTGTGGGTGTTCGTTTTGACAGGAGTCATGTCATTGATTATAGGGTCGTTTCATAAATTTTTCCTATGGGAAATATACTATTTGAAGGCAAATCCATTATCTACTCGATTTTGCTATCTGGCTTTGTTTGTGGCCGGTATCTCCACTTCCCCACGAACAAGGCAAGGTAATACGAGTAGGCATGATTTTCCGGTAGTATTCATAGATATATAAACCCTGAAAAAAGCGGACACCTTAGCAGCAGGTCAAGTTGTAAAGAGTAAACACAACATTGTGACGGGGAAATAGAAAGTATATTGAAAGGTATGTTTAATCTATGTTTAATTTTGTATGAACATGCTTGTAGGTTTTGGAGGGGTTTACTTCTAGTATACCCCAACTTTCTGAAGCCTATTTTGAATTCACTGTTGTGGCCTGTAGTGATTAGGCTACTAGCTTTGCCAGCTAGACGTCGCAAGGTCGATCCCAGGCTTCTCCAGTAGTAGAATGAGTCTTTCTGGGTGGGGTCCTGTCTCATGCTGACCCTGGATGTTGGTGAGACGTGGAGTTTGGACGCCCGCTCATTCTGGATTCATTTAGGCTTTTAGACCCCTTTTGTAGAATGTAATTAATAAACGCCGGGTCACTTGTTTGATCCATGACTTGTGACTGGCTGTGGTTAGAAAACCGTGGTTCCGTCCCAATATGATATTAGGTGTAGAGGGGACGTAAACTTAAGACGGGTTTAACCACATCTTCATCATCAGGGCAAACTCATACAAGAGCCTGTTGGGTTATCCGTGATGATGAACCGTAATGAATTTTATTTTACAAGCATGTTCACGTTGATTAGAAATAATTTTGTTCAAGAAGAATTACGAGTTCATTTTGTAATGATGCCGTTTTTGTCTGATAACTCAGTTTGTGCATGTATGTACATATAAAGAACGTGATGATGATAAGTGGGAGTATTTGGTCGCCACACGTCATAGCGGCCTGAGCGGCGGGGATGACGTCAGCTGCGTCATCGGCGTCGCGAGGACGGTTGTGACGGGGTGCCTACCAAATAGAGAGAATTTACGGCAAACAGTGTTGGCCCATATGAGACACTAACAAATGTTGTAGATTATAGATGAAAATCTTCTGTTGTAGTTTCTATCTGTTATTAATGTATTGAATTTGTGAATAGCTATATTTGTGAGCCGTGTCGCGGAGAAGGATATGAAATAGAGATTGTTATGTTTCCTGTAATTGGCGGCTGACCAGGTAGCGCAAAGGCGTGGTCTGTTCAATTGCCTCTTACTTGTGATAATGTAGTGAGCACAAATTTGATGAGTATTATGCTCAGTAGTAGTGAGCATTAATTGATTTCTGTAGTGCTCAGTAAGGAAACATGAACTTTGAGTATTATTGTGTCAAGCGCTGGGTGCCGATAATTTGATGCACAGTCGAGTTGAGTTCTGCTGTACGGTTATTTGTCGCATGCACTAATCAGCCTGTATGTCTGGTCGGCGCATGCGCAATAGCGGTATATGCATGAACATATTTTTACTTCTCCGGGAGGGGGATCATGATATAGCATGTATGTTTTGTGACTCGTTTCTAGTCCCGTTATCGTAATTTGCAGGCATAACAATGTGTGACCTGCTGCTCCCTGCTTCATAGCAGCAGGTACTGGTACGACGCTAGGCGTTAGGGTCCAGCAAGGGCGGACAGACCGCCGTAATCAGCGCCTACCAGGATAGAAGCAGATTCTTCTAAATCATTGTTCGTTGTAAACAAATGTGATCAGGGAAGAGGTCAACTTACCTTATTTGGACGATCACTAAACGTTTGATCAGCAAACGTGATCGCTAATCCTAGGATAATCAATTATGTTGATAGACTAGTTTTACTAGTTCGCGAGAAGAAGTGTCACGCGAGTGGGGGATTCACCCAAAGTTATAAACTGGCCAGTCGCGTTTTGTGTTGTTTCTTTTTTTGTTTTTCTTGTTGTTTTTGTTGTTTGCTTCTGTAGGTATTCACGTCACCCGTTCCGAGCACAGAACAGTGTTTTGCCTTCGGAGCGGACGTCGTGAGTTGGCTACAGAGGCAACAATTTGTGATGTTTTGTGTTAGTAAGTGTTGTATGTAGATACTGTAAATAATTCATGTCAATCATTTAACATCTTTCTTGTGCCTTACCCCACAGCTGCCCGTACACCTGTCAGAGATCACGCTCGGTTGTCTTGTCAGCATGGGGGTTTGCGGGACGCCGTAAACCCACATGTAACATTTGGTGTCAGTGAAGTGAGGATTTGATCTCTGGCTGGTGTTCCCGGCTGTGGAACAGCACATTGATAATCTGAATCATCAATTTAAAAAAAAAAAAAAAAAAAAATGTATTGACAGCCACATTTAGAAATTAACTTGAATCTTCCTTCCTGCGTTGATGAAGTGCGAAACCCATGTATTCAACTGAATGGATACTGACAAGTCGATAATTTCTGAGCAGGAAGGCAAGGCAAACCCCACTTTTTCTTGGTAACGAAAAATTTAAGTAGACCCCACTTAATTGTGTTACCTGACATTCTACTAAGTTAAACTAGAGTTACTAATTGATCTTACCCACACATGGTTCTGACGTAGTGACGTTAACAATTTACTGACGTTGACATAACGTTAGCGTTAATATTTACGCTGTGGCTTGAGGTTAGGTATGACGTAATAGAAACATTAATGGTGACTTGTTATGATCGGAGTTTTGTAATGTGATAAAACTTCGGATTGTAGCATTTTACTGTAAACGTCGTCAGTTTATGACGTCATATTAGACTACCAGTACGCAACGTCATACTGTGCTGAAAGCATTTGACATTTCAAATCGCGTGTGCTTTAATAACTAACGTTTTAGTTAGATTAACGCGTATAACACATATCTTAACGTTTTAGTTAAGCCCATTCAATCATCACTGATCATAACTGATCAGTTTATAGTGGTTTTGATAGTAACGTGAGATTTACGTTATCAATAATGGAGCGTTTAATGCAAATGGGAAAGGACTTAGGTTATGAGGGGAAGGAGTTACAAGGTTTTGTTAAAGAGCAGCAGGATATTGAGCGGGCAGAAAGGCCACCTCCAGTGAGATTAAAACGATATCCGTTTTCTAACAAACAGCAGAGTGTCAGGGGAACAGGAAAACTCTGGGGCAAACCACCTTGGCTTACTAGCTAAATTTTACTTAAGAAAATTTGGGGGCAGACTACCTTAGTAGGTAATTCTTCGCACGGTTGTTGTGTAAATAGCTGTCTTGTTTAGATAGGTTCATCCTATTCCATCTCTATACACAAAGAAAAAACATTTCTGATTGTTTTTTCTCCAAAAGGGGAAACCTTTGTTACGAGATGGAATAGGAAACCTCTCTGGTGCTTATGCACATCTAAATTATTTTAGTAGATATATGGTAGGGCGGTGTGAGTGAAATATTTTTGGGTGAAATATGGTACGCAAACTATGCGGCTCCATGAACAAGTCATGCACATATCATACGATGTATGCATGAGTGGTTTATAGAGAGCTGTTTTTACAATACAGGGGGCCGCTAAAAGGCTGAGTTCTATAGAATTTGCCTAAAAATCGCCAACCGCCAAATTGTGCCATATATGATTTTTATTCCCGTCACGTGTTGTGTGGGTGTTCGTTTTGACAGGAGTCATGTCATTGATTATAGGGTCGTTTCATAAATTTTTCCTATGGGAAATATACTATTTGAAGGCAAATCCATTATCTACTCGATTTTGCTATCTGGCTTTGTTTGTGGCCGGTATCTCCACTTCCCCACGAACAAGGCAAGGTAATACGAGTAGGCATGATTTTCCGGTAGTATTCATAGATATATAAACCCTGAAAAAAGCGGACACCTTAGCAGCAGGTCAAGTTGTAAAGAGTAAACACAACATTGTGACGGGGAAATAGAAAGTATATTGAAAGGTATGTTTAATCTATGTTTAATTTTGTATGAACATGCTTGTAGGTTTTGGAGGGGTTTACTTCTAGTATACCCCAACTTTCTGAAGCCTATTTTGAATTCACTGTTGTGGCCTGTAGTGATTAGGCTACTAGCTTTGCCAGCTAGACGTCGCAAGGTCGATCCCAGGCTTCTCCAGTAGTAGAATGAGTCTTTCTGGGTGGGGTCCTGTCTCATGCTGACCCTGGATGTTGGTGAGACGTGGAGTTTGGACGCCCGCTCATTCTGGATTCATTTAGGCTTTTAGACCCCTTTTGTAGAATGTAATTAATAAACGCCGGGTCACTTGTTTGATCCATGACTTGTGACTGGCTGTGGTTAGAAAACCGTGGTTCCGTCCCAATATGATATTAGGTGTAGAGGGGACGTAAACTTAAGACGGGTTTAACCACATCTTCATCATCAGGGCAAACTCATACAAGAGCCTGTTGGGTTATCCGTGATGATGAACCGTAATGAATTTTATTTTACAAGCATGTTCACGTTGATTAGAAATAATTTTGTTCAAGAAGAATTACGAGTTCATTTTGTAATGATGCCGTTTTTGTCTGATAACTCAGTTTGTGCATGTATGTACATATAAAGAACGTGATGATGATAAGTGGGAGTATTTGGTCGCCACACGTCATAGCGGCCTGAGCGGCGGGGATGACGTCAGCTGCGTCATCGGCGTCGCGAGGACGGTTGTGACGGGGTGCCTACCAAATAGAGAGAATTTACGGCAAACAGTGTTGGCCCATATGAGACACTAACAAATGTTGTAGATTATAGATGAAAATCTTCTGTTGTAGTTTCTATCTGTTATTAATGTATTGAATTTGTGAATAGCTATATTTGTGAGCCGTGTCGCGGAGAAGGATATGAAATAGAGATTGTTATGTTTCCTGTAATTGGCGGCTGACCAGGTAGCGCAAAGGCGTGGTCTGTTCAATTGCCTCTTACTTGTGATAATGTAGTGAGCACAAATTTGATGAGTATTATGCTCAGTAGTAGTGAGCATTAATTGATTTCTGTAGTGCTCAGTAAGGAAACATGAACTTTGAGTATTATTGTGTCAAGCGCTGGGTGCCGATAATTTGATGCACAGTCGAGTTGAGTTCTGCTGTACGGTTATTTGTCGCATGCACTAATCAGCCTGTATGTCTGGTCGGCGCATGCGCAATAGCGGTATATGCATGAACATATTTTTACTTCTCCGGGAGGGGGATCATGATATAGCATGTATGTTTTGTGACTCGTTTCTAGTCCCGTTATCGTAATTTGCAGGCATAACAATGTGTGACCTGCTGCTCCCTGCTTCATAGCAGCAGGTACTGGTACGACGCTAGGCGTTAGGGTCCAGCAAGGGCGGACAGACCGCCGTAATCAGCGCCTACCAGGATAGAAGCAGATTCTTCTAAATCATTGTTCGTTGTAAACAAATGTGATCAGGGAAGAGGTCAACTTACCTTATTTGGACGATCACTAAACGTTTGATCAGCAAACGTGATCGCTAATCCTAGGATAATCAATTATGTTGATAGACTAGTTTTACTAGTTCGCGAGAAGAAGTGTCACGCGAGTGGGGGATTCACCCAAAGTTATAAACTGGCCAGTCGCGTTTTGTGTTGTTTCTTTTTTTGTTTTTCTTGTTGTTTTTGTTGTTTGCTTCTGTAGGTATTCACGTCACCCGTTCCGAGCACAGAACAGTGTTTTGCCTTCGGAGCGGACGTCGTGAGTTGGCTACAGAGGCAACAATTTGTGATGTTTTGTGTTAGTAAGTGTTGTATGTAGATACTGTAAATAATTCATGTCAATCATTTAACATCTTTCTTGTGCCTTACCCCACAGCTGCCCGTACACCTGTCAGAGATCACGCTCGGTTGTCTTGTCAGCATGGGGGTTTGCGGGACGCCGTAAACCCACATGTAACAGTCCCGCCCCTCCATTTCATAAAAGGCCCAATATCTCGGAAACCTTACAGATCCCCACCCCTAAACCATATATATTCTTGCTCCTTATGATAAGACACATT
The DNA here is from genome assembly GCA_963580285.1 of Lucinisca nassula. Lineage (NCBI taxonomy): Eukaryota > Metazoa > Mollusca > Bivalvia > Lucinida > Lucinidae > Lucinisca > Lucinisca nassula. Next base: position 55,786,344 of record OY757016.1, read on the forward strand.
CATTGACCCCAAATTGGGGGTCTTCCGGGGTGCGCCGGAGCCATGCCACACCCCTTCACTTCACAAAAGGCCATATATCTCAGAAACTGTTCAGATCCCTACCCCTAAACCATATATGTTCTTGTTCATTATGATGAGACACATTCAGTGACACCAACCTGGGGGTCCCCAGGGATGTGCTGGGGCCATGCCCCACCCCCTCCATTTCATAATATCACAATATCTCGGAAACCTTACAGATCTCCACCCCTAAACCATATATATTCTTGTACCTTATGATAAGACACATTCATTGACACCAACCTGGGGGTCTCCCTGGGCCTTGCCCCACCCCTGCACTTCACAAAATGCCTTTTATCTCAGAAACTGTTCAGAGCCCCACCCCTAAACCATATATATTCATCTTCCTTATGATAAGGCACATTCATTAACACCAGCTTGTGAGTCCCCGGGGCATGCCCGGGCCTTGCTCCACCGCTTGACTTCATTAAAAGCCACATATCTCAGAAATAGTTCAGATCCCCACCCCTAAACCATATATATTATTGTTCCTTATGATAAGACTCATTCAGTCACACCAACTTGGGGGTCTCTTTGTGCTGAGGCAATGTGCCCCGCCCTTCCACTTCATAAAAGGCCATATATTTCAGAAACCATTCAAATCTCCACCCCATATTCATATATGTTCTTGTTCCTTATTATTAGCACACCTACTGTAGGGGTGTCCGCAGGGGCCAGTCCTCTCCTTTCCACTTCATGAAAGGATATCTTGGATACCGTTCAGATTCCCACCCCTAAACCATATATATACTTGGTCCTTATGATAAGACACATTTAGGGACAACAATCTTGGGCTTTCCTGGGAACGACAGGGCATGTTCCAACCCCTCCACTTATATCTCCAGCCATGCAGATCCCCACTGCTAAACCATATATATTCTTGTTCTTTGTAATAAGACACATTTAGTGACACCAACCAGGGCTCCATTGGGTCCATGCCCCACCCCCTCTACTTCATAAAAGGCCTGTTTCATATACTGAGTCCACATGGGTGCTCATTTGGATATGGGGGTTCTTTTGGCAGATTAAAATGATATCATGTTAAAATACATGGCTGCAATTGGGCAGTGCCCACCTGAGCTCTGGTGAGCATAGTGGCCCATGGGCCTCTTGTTAGTGGATATTTTCTCCTGCAGGTTTTCATTCAATTCATCAACTCTAATTTGAAGGGAATGAATCTCATTGTCTTTATCTTTCAAACTCTGCTTCAACTGGACAATTTGGTCCGCATTATTTGTCTGAATGTGTTGTTTCAAAATATTTGATCGTTTCTTAAAATAGCTAGCTGATTTCTGGGCTTTCAGCTTCAAATTTTCAGCTGTTTGAATTGCTTCTTGTGTAACATGTTCCTGTTGCACAAGTTTCTTAAGCTCTTCATTTTGATGTGTAATGTTATATAGCTCAATGTCCTTTAGTTTGGAATCAACTGTGGTCTCTCTCAAAAGTTTACTTTGTCGCGAAATAGCTCTGTTTGCCTGTCTCAACAGACGTCTGGTCTTCCTCGCAGTATCATTCCTCTTATTGACATTCCGGACAGAAAAGTGACCGCGCCTTGATTTTAACTCCTCAAGCTTGTCTTTACACTGATGAAGTTGTTTTTGCAATTTACTTTAATGTTTCTCCTTCTTGCTTATTTCATATTCAAGGCTATTTAACTGTTTTCTCAGCTCTGGATTTTGGCAATCATCAGTCTGCACAAGTACAGAAACGCTTAATTTTGGTGGAAGGGGAGGGGGTTGAATCACTGCGGCAAATACTTGTGAAATTGTTTCATCGGTGTTCTCTCGAGAACTCTTCTGGGCATTCATCGCCAAGATTTGCCAAATACTTCACGCTACCACCGATGCCGGCTGGAAAAGTTGGAACAAAAAACTCATCCTGCAATTGTTCTATTGTTGCTATGCCTTTAACCTTCTTCTTGTGTTCAATTTTTTTTTGTTTTCATACAGCCTGTTTAACCGGGTTTTGATTGTTTGGAATTTGACATCACAAAAACTTTGATCGATTAGAAGTATCCACTCAATAACTTTCTTGGCTGATAATCTTTGTCTTTCTTGAAAGAATTTCAGTTCAAAAATCACACCATTCTTCAATGTTCCTGCTTCAATGGGATTGATATTTTCTGACAGTAAATCATCTGTTTTTAGCTCACCGTCACGTAGTGACGAGGTGAGCTTTTGGGATCACTTTTTGTCCGTCGTGCGTCCGTGGGTGCGTGCGTCCGTGCGTAAACAATTTCTTCAAACGACATCACCTCCTAAACCACTGAGCGGATTTTGACCAAACTTCACAGGAATGATCCTTAGGTGGTCCCCTTTCAAAGTTGTTCAAATGGTTCCGGTCCGTTGCACATATAGGTCACAGGAGCCAAAAATAGATTTTTTTCACCGAAAACTTAAAAAATCTTCTTCTCTGAAACTGCAAGGCCCAGGTCTTTGATATTTGGTATGAAGCTTCATCTAGTGGACCCCTACCAAGATTGTTCAAATTATAGTGCTGGGGTCAAAAATGCCCCCGCCCCGGGGCCCTTTGGTTTTACATGGGCTTATATAGGGAAAATCTTTAAAAATCTTCTTCTCTGAAACTGCAAGGCCCAGGTCTTTGATATTTGGTATGAATCTTCATCTGTTGGACCTCTACCAAGATTGTTCAAATTATAGTGCTGGGGCCAAAGATGCCCCCGCCCCGGGGCCCTTTGGGTTTACATAGGCTTATATAGGGAAAATCTTTAAAAATCTTCTTCTCTGAAACTGCAAGGCCCAGGTCTTTGCTATTTGGTATGAAGCTTCATCCAGTGGACCCCTACCAAGATTGTTCAAATTATAGTGCTGGGGCCAAAAATGCCCCCGCCCCGGGGCCCTTTGGTTTTACATGGGCTTATATAGGGAAAATCTTTAAAAATCTTCTTCTCTGAAACTGCAAGGCCCAGGTCTTTGATATTTGGTATGAATCTTCATCTTAAGGACCCCTACCAAGATTGTTCAAATTATAGTGCTGGGGCCAAAAATGCCCCCGCCCTGGGGCCCTTCGGTTTTACATAGGCTTATATAGGGAAAACCTTTAAAAATCTTCTTCTCTGAAACCCCAAGGCCCAGGTCTTTGATATTTGGTATGAAGCTTCATCTAAAGGATCCCTACCAAGATTGTTCAAATTATAGTGCTGGGGCCAAAAATGACCCCGCCCCAGGGCCCTTTGCTTTTACATGGGCTTATATTGGGAAAATCTTTAAAAAAACTTCTTCTCTGAAACTGCAAGGCCCAGGTCTTTGCTATTTGGTATGAAGCTTCATCTAGTGGACCCCTACCAAGACTGTTCAAATTATAGTGCTGGGACCAAAAATGCTAGCCCCGGGGCTCTTTGGTTTTACATAGGCTTATATAGGGAAAATCTTTAAAAATCTTCTTCTCTGAAACTGCAGGGCCCAGGTCTTTGATATTTGGTATGAAGCTTCATCTTGTGGACCTCTATCAAGATTGCTCAAATTATAGCCCTGGGGCCAAAAATGCCCCCGCTCCTGGGCCCTTTGGTTTTTCATAGACTTATATAGGAAAAATCTTGAAAAATCTTCTACTCTGAAACCACAAGGCCTAGATCTTTGACATTTGGTATGAAGCTTCAGCTAGTGGACCTCTACCAAGATTGTTAAAATTATAGCCATGGGGCCACAAATGTCCCCGCCCCAGGGCCCTTTGGTTTTACATAGACTTATAATAGAGATAATCTTTGAAAAGCTTCTTCTCTGAAACAACAAGGCCCAGGTCTTTGATATTTGGTGTGAAGCTTCATCTAGTGGACCTCTATCAAGATTGTTTAAATTATAGCCCTGAGGCCAAAAATGCCCCTGCCCCGGGGCCATTTGGTTTTACATAGGCTTATGTAAGGAATATCTTTAAAACAAATCTTCTTCTCTTATTTGTTGTGTAGCTTCATCTAGTAGACCTTTGCCAAGATTGTTCAAATTATAGCCTTTGTTGATATTTGGTATGAAGCTTCATCTTTTTAGACCTCCCTCAACATTATGCACATTATAACCCTGGGGTCAATAATGGCCCTCCCCGGGGCCCACTTGTTACTCTATGGATCAGGTGAGCGATCCAGGGCCATCATGGTCCTCTTGTTAAATTAATTTCCTTACAAAATGGACCTAAAAACTGTTCCATTGTGAAACTTGATAATCTGGTGAAATATGTTTCTTTCTGCCTGCAATAAACGACAGAAAAAATAATGTACTTCCCAGCGTGTGAAATTCGGGACTGTCCGAATATATGTTACACAATGTAACCAAGTGTCACGGGTCGTTTCGGCTGTCAAAGAAAAACGATAATGTTTGGCTTTCAGAATCGTCATATTTCTTCAAATCTTGCATAATTTTGTTGAAAAATGATTAAGGAACACACTTCATAAGCGATTTTGTTTACTTTTCATGCTTTCTATGAAAATCGAGCCGAAATTTTCATCGACCGGAAAAATGGATAGTTGAAAATGGCCGTAACATTTGCCTAACAGTACCTCATGAAAATCTAAAAATAGATAACCAAATTAAATAATTTGGTAGTTTTTATGCAGAAAAAAGCAAAATATAAACAATAATCATTATTCTAATGATATTTTATCGTCCATTTTCATTGGAGATCATTGAATTATTGGGTTAAACTTTGTGACTTATCGATAATTTTTCGGAAAATCCAATATGGCGTCGGTCTGTTTACAACTGCTTTGGGGAATTTCCATGGGGGTCATGACCTTTGAGGCTCCATGCGGGTAGTTATATATGCTCAAAATATCAAGTATTTTACATATTTAAAAAGATAAAACTATGTAGAATATGATAAGGAATGAACTTTTACGATTTACCTTTTTATTTTCGAGCCACCGACCTTTGACTTTGGATCACTATAGCGTTTGTTTTGAGAATCGGAAAATTGAGAAAAGTTCAAGGACTCTGGGATAGCTTGACACCTCCTCTGATTGGATATTCTATTTTTAATTATGCAAATGACCACGCGCTTGTCGCATGGTTAATTGTTTACACACACCCCTCCAAATCACGCGCCGAAAATCGCCATTAGTTGACTTACCTGTAATTCCTTAATATTTCGATAATTAATAATCAATAATCAATAAAATGGAAAATAAAATATAACAAACATCATACCATCAGAAAGACAATTTTATTGCCATTTAAAACATATAAAACATAAAACAATAAAAACAACAGTATTTGGAATAATTTGATTTATTTTCCACTGGCCAGGAAATTTGACAAAATTCTTAATGCATGACTATGAGCTTGCGGGGTTGCTATTAAAAATTCCTTGTTACTCCTTTTTTTTAAAAAAAGGCGAGTACTGTACTCATTGAAAAAAAAAATATCTAAAGCCCTGTTAAATATTTATGACTTATTCTAAATGATATTAACCTGCTGTTCACTAACTGATTAGAAATGTTAATGTTGTTTGACAATCCAACCTTGCCGTCGAGGTCTGCTGTAAAAGATGTATGCAATATAAATAAACATACAGAAAAATGGAAGGTCACACATATAAAATAGTTTGTAGCAGCATATCATTTCATTAAGGACACGTCCATCAAGCTAAATTCATACTGGGGTCCGACTTGACCAGGCTGAGTTGACTCAGGGCCGAGTTGACCCGGATTCAGTTATGTATAGGACCAGAAAATTGAAAAAATGAACAAATCCAATTAAATTATAGCTCAGCATATTTAGCAATACTCTACAAATACAACACTTTTTATTTGAGAACAATCGGTTCACCAGATCCTAAGATATTGGCATTTAAACTGAGTGGGGGTCATTTCAGAAAAAAAAAGGTTTTCCTTCATTTCCAACCAAATTGTGGTCCCAGTTATTTTTGTCCCTCCAAGTACAACTTTTCTTTTGTGTTCAAGCCATTGATGTATAACTGTCGTCCAGGCAGTTAACTCAATGATGGAAAGTGCATGCAAAGTCAATGTCAGACTAATGACAAGGTCCCAAAACACAGCGGTGAAACCTTTAATTGGACATAATTTTAAATGTTACAATTCAAGAGTTTCATTAACTCAGAATGGTTTACTGTGGATAAAGCCTGAAGTTCAGTTATTTAATATGGCAATATGCTAGTATTTTTGCTGAAAAATGAAAGCAGCTGGCATCATTTTTAGCTCACCTGTCACGTAGTGACAAGGTGAGCTTTTGTGATCACTTTTTGTCCGTCGTGCGTCCGTGCGTGCGTGCGTCCGTAAACAATTTCAAATAAGTATATCTCTAATACCCCATGGTCAATCTTAATCAAATTTCATGAAAAGCATCACCAGGTAGGAGGAAAGGCTGCATAAGGTTTTTGGGCTGATCAGATGGGAATTCTGGTTGCTATGGCAACATATTATAGCTCCCATAGACATACAATGGGAAAAAAATAAAATATCTTCTTCTCTGAAACCACAGGGCCCAGAGCTTAGATATTTAGCATGTAGCAACGGCCAGTGGTCACCTACATAATTCCTGCCAATCATGCCCCTGGGGTCCACATTGGCTATGCCCCGGGGCCCCTTCGCTCCCATAGACTCACAATTGAACAAAAAGCTTCAAAAATCTTCTTCTCGGAAACCACAGGACCCAGAGTTTAGATATTTAGCATATAGCAAGGGCAAATGATCACATACATAATTCCTGCCAATCATGCCCCTGGGTTCCAAACGGGCCACACCCCGGGGCCCTTTAGCTCCTATAGACTTATAATGGAAAAAAAGCTTCAAAAATCTTCTTCTCTGAAACCACAGGGCCCAGAGCTGAGATATTTGGCATGTAGCAACGGCAAGTGGTCACCTACATAATTCCTGCCAATCATGCCCCTGGGGTCCAAATTGGCCACACCCCGAGGCCCCTTAGCTCCCATAGACTCATAATGGAAAAAAAGCTTCAAAAATCTTCTTCTCTGAAACCACAGGGCCCAGAGCTTAGATATTTAGCATGTAGCAACGGCCAGTGGCCACCTACATAATTCCTGCCAATCATGCCCCAGGGGGATCCAAATGGGCGACGCCCTGGGGCCCCTTCGCTCCCATAGACTCATAATGAAACAAAAAGCTTCAAAAATCTTCTTCTCTGAAATCACAGGGCCCAGAGTTTAGATATTTAGCATGTAGCAACGGCAAGTGGTCACCTACATAGTTCCTGCCAATCATGCCCCTGGGGTCCAAACGGGCCACGCCCCGGGACCCTTTAGCTCATATAGACTCATAATGGAAAAAAGCTTCAAAGATATTCTTCTCGGAAACCACAGGGCCCAGAGCTCAGATATTTGGAATGTAGTAGGGGCAAGTGGTCACCTACATAAATCCTGCCAATCATGCCCCTAGGTTCCAAATGGGCCACGCCCCGGGGCCCCTTCTCTCCCATAGACTCATAATGCAAAAAAAAAAAGCTTCAAAAATCTTCTTTGAAACCACAGGGCCCAGAGTTTAGATATATAGCATGTAGCAACGCCAATTGGTCACCTACAAGATTCCTGCCAATCATGCCCCTGGGTTCCAAATGGGCCATGCCCCGGGGCCCCTTCACTCCCATAGACTCATAATGGAAAAAAAGCTTCAAAAATCTTCTTCTCTGAAACCACAGCACCAAGAGCTTAGATATTTAGCAAGTAGCAACGGCAAGTGGTCACCTACATAATTCCTGCCAATCATGCCCCTGGGGTCCAAAAGGGCCACGCCCCGGGGCCAGTTAGCTCCTATAGACTCATAGTGGAAAAAAAAGCTTCAAAAATCTTCTTCTCTGAAATCACAGGGCCCAGAGTTTAGATATTTAGCATGTAGCAATGGCAAGTGGTCACCTACATAAATCCTGCAAATCATGCCCGTGGGGTCCAAATGGGCCACCCCCCAGGGCCCCTTTGCTCTCATTGACACATAATGGCAAAAAGCTTCAAAATCTTCTCTTAAACCACAGGGCCAAGAGCTTAGTTATTTAGCATGTAGCAATGACAAGTGGTCACCTACATAATTCCTGCCAATCATGCCCCTGGGGTCCAAATGGGCCACACCCTGGGACCCCCATAGCTCCCATAGACTCATATGGAAAAAAAAAAAAAATCTTCTTCTCTGAAACCACAGGACCAAGAGCTTAGATATTTAGCATGTAGCAATGGCAAGTGGTCTCCTACATATTTACTGCTAATCATGCCCCTTGGGTCCAAATGGGCCACGCCCCGGGGCCCCTTAGCTCCCATAGACTCATAATGGAAAAAAGCTTCAAAAACCTTCTTCTCAGAAACTGTGAAGCACAGAACTTAGATATTTAGTGTCTAGCAACATAAAATAACCAGCTACATAAATCCTGCTTACCCTGCCCCTGGGGTCAAAATTGGCCACGCCCGAGCTCATCACCTCCAATAGACTTATAATGGAAAAAAAACTTAAAAAATCTTCTTCTATGAAACCATAAGACCCAGAGCTTAGATTTTTAGTATGTAGCAACGTCAAGTGGCCACCTACATAAATCCTGCCAGTTATGCCCCTGGGATCCAAATTGGCCACACCCCAGGGGTCTTTAGCTTCCATAGACTTACAATTGGAGAAACTTCAAAAATCTTCTTCTCTGAAACCACAGGGCCCTTATAATGAAAAAAAAACAACAAAAAAACTTAAAATGGGGGAATAAAATCTTCAAAAATCTTCTTCTCTGAAACCATAAGTCCCAGAGCCTAGGTATTCAGCATGTAGCAATGTCGAGTGGTCGCCTACATGAATCCTGCCAATCATGCCCCTGGTGTCCAAATCCTGTGGCCCCTTAACTCCAACAAACTTATAATGGAAAAAAAAAGCTTCAAACATCTTTGAAACCATGAAGTACAGACCTTAGATATTTAGTATATAGCAACACAAAATGGTCGCCTACATAAATCCTGCCAACCGTGCCCTTTGAGTCAAAATTGGCCAAGCCCCAGAGCTCATTAGCTCCTATAGACTTATACTGGAAAAAAACTTAAAAAAAATCTTTCTCTCCAAAACCATAAGGCACAGATTTTGTTTGATTTGAGGTTTTACATCCTCTACAACACTGTATAGGTCATTTTGGAGATGTCTCTTCCAATTTTGTGGGACTTTTACCCGACATTGAGATGAAATTACATCTTAAGCCCTGTTGCCCAATGAAACCAGTAGGGTTTATAATCATGGACACCGCTTTGCCTGAGCTTAGATATTTAGTATATAGCAATGTCAAGTGGTCTCCTAACTAATGATTTTCTGGTACACAGGTGAGCGATATAGGGCCATTGGGCCCTCTTGTTTCAGCAAAAATAACACTATACTCGATGCTGTACTTCAGCACAGCCAACAAGTTTAGGAATAATGAGCTTGTTAAGCTAACAAGGCTTTGAACAACTACAAATTTACTTCAATGCCAAGTTCAGTGTAATGTCAAGCACCTTAACTACCAAATAACTTTTACACAATTGAACTACCAATTAACTTCAAGTGTGTAAAAGTAGTTTTATCCAAACTAGATGGATAGTTTCATCCAAACTGGATGGAAAAATTGCAGATATATTCCAAAGTTTCACTGTTTGGATAAGGCATGCCCCGCTGTACCCAGGCTTATCACATTAATACTAATACAGGAATTTTCCTACACTTCATAATCGGGGTCCAGGGCCGTTGGGTTTGGGAAAAACAGCTCGCATATATTTAAAGTTGGGAATTTAAATCAGCTGTTCTTTGTCAATTCTTTGTCAATTCTGGTTCAATTTTCATGAAATTTTCATCAAAATGTAGCACAAAATCAGAAATTGGGAAATTTGTTGTAAAATTTGGGAATATCTGTCTCTAAATTGGAAAACGTTTTTTTTTTTTTTGAAAATGAATTATAATCCAAGTTCTGACAGTAATGGTGAGTCAAATGTTTCTGAGTGCTGTCCTGAAGTGAGATTTAAAATGTTTCCTTTAACCCATAAATTCCACTTTTTTTAGTAAAGAGTGTAGACGTTCTTACTCTACACACGGGCAGACAGAGAATATTATCTAAAAAATAAGCATTATTTCGACATGTCAGTGATATATAATCACATGGACTTTAGCACAGAAGAGTTTCTATGCTTTCTAACGTAGACAAATGATTCGCCCAAAATAGAATACATAAATCATCAAGAAAATACGCCGTCGTTATGTTGACCCCTTAAACCCCACTTTCGGGTACTCCGGTTTTCATCCAACTCTGATTAACGATCTACCCCCGCCCATCGGGACTTGGAGAAATACATGTAAATGGGCTGCATGACGCTTCCAGGCAGAGCTGCACACGAGTATTAGTAAACTGCTTAGAGGATCTAAGCCTGCACAGGAAAAGCGATGCGAGTTGGTCCGTCCATGCTTATAAACCCTATTTGTTTCATTGGGCAACAGGGCTTGAGATGTCATTTCATCTCAATGTCAGGTAAAAGTCCCACAAAACTGGAAGCGATGTCTCAAAAATGACCTATACAGTGTTGACGGGGACATTAAACCTCAAATCAAGCAATCAAACAAAATCACACTGCAGATTATTCTTCGAAATCTGCTCTCGTACTACTTCAATCCTGTGTTGCGGGTAACTTGTGAATGAGGCCACAGATAGACCAAATCTGACAAACAGTCAGCAGGGCATTGAATGTCACAGCTATCACAAAAGAAAATTAACAGTGGGGGAGATATACGCAACGTTCTCAAACGCCCGTACTCATCACGAAAACACGCCTATATAATTTTGGCACTTTTAATCCCAATTTTATGTTGTAAAAATGGGGATTACAGGGCTATACATTACTTTATTTAGCTCACCTAAGCCGAAGGCTCTGGGGGAGCTATTGTGATCGGTCACCGTCCGTCGTCGTTGTCCGTCCGTATGTCCGTCCGTCCACAATTTCTTTAAACGACATCTCCTAAACCACTCAACAGATTTTGACCAAATGTGGCAGAAATGATCTTTGGGTGGTCCTCTCTCAAAATGGTTCAAAGAATTCCATTCCATGCAGAACTCTGGCAACCAAAAGTGGAAAATTAGAAAAAAAAAACTTCAGAAATCTTCTTGTCTGAAACCAGAAGGTCCAGGTCTTTGATATTTGGTATGAAGCTTCATCTAGTGGACCTCTACCAAGATTGTTCAAATTATAGCCCTGGGGCAAAAAAAAAGTGTTCCCACACCTGGCCTATTGGTTTTACATGGGATTATATAGAGAAAATCTTTAAAAATCTTCTTGTCTGAAACCAGAAGGTCCAGGCCTTTGATGTTTGGTATGAAGCTTAATCTAGTGGACCTCTACAAAGATTTTTCAAATCATAGCCCTTGGGACAAAAAATGCCCCCACACCAGGGCCCCCTGGTTTTACATAGGGAAAACCTTCTTGTCCGAAATCAGGAGCCCAGGTCTTTGATATTTGGTACAAACCTTCATCTAGTGGACTTCTTCCAAGATTGTTCAAATTATAGCCCTGGGGCCAAAAATGGCCCTGCGGTTTTACATAGATTTATATTGGGAAAACTTTTAAAAAATCTTCTTGTCTGAAACCAGACGGCCCAGGCCTTTGATATTTGGTATTAAGTCTCATTTTGTGGACCTCTACCAAAATTTTTCAAATTTTAGACCTGGCCCAAAAAGTTACCTGACCGGGCACACACATCAAATCTGTTAGCTCAGGTAAGAGTTATAGGACCATGATGGTCCTCTTGTCTTATTTCTGCTCAAAAACATAGATTGTGGGTACCCATTAGAACCGTGCCAACACCTGTGTTTGGACTATATATAAGAAAAATATATCACAAATTCAGAAAAGTAACCATTTTGAAGATATGAAAGAATGTACTTTGTTACATGGCTGTGCTATTGTAATGTCTCTGTGTTGCCTTTGATGCGAATTTGTTAAAACGCCATTGCCTAGTGACAGTTTCTTGTTTCTTGTCATGCAGAAATTCACTGAAACAAAACCTTTTTTATGAATAAAAATCAAAAATGAGTTCCTTTAAGAGCAATGAAAACATTCATAAGAAAGAAGATGGGCCATACTACGTAGTTTCGGCTAATAAAGCCTCATCAGTGACCCTGTAAGGATCCGGCAAAGAAAGCCAGAGGAAACATACTGCAATTTAGCGAAGTTCGAATAGGCAGTCGATTCAAAGACTGCTATAAATCAAAATGGGGTCCAAATAATTAAAAACCTGTCTAGAATACGAGTCTAAACCAATAATTTATTTCTGATTTCTCAGAATATTCACGCTGATCTCAAAGGACCAAAAGTAAAATATAAACTGCACTATGGTTGATGTACGGGGAGACGTTTTACGGCCGCCACACGGCACAACACCAGCTGCAGTGAAGGCCAAAAAAATCAAAAATGAGTTCCTTTAAGAGCAATGAAAACATTCATAAGAAAGAAGATGGGCCATACTACGTAGTTTCGGCTAATAAAGCCTCATCAGTGACCCTGTAAGGATCCGGCAAAGAAAGCCAGAGGAAACATACTGCAATTTAGCGAAGTTCGAATAGGCAGTCGATTCAAAGACTCATATTAAATGAAAATTCACAGGTATTGAATATAATTAAAACCACTTTAAACCCAATTTTTTTGCAATAAAAAGTGTTCATCACATGCACTTCTTTTTACTTGACAATGTCACTATATGTAATTTAGGCAATAATCATCATCCAGCCAGCAAGCAGTGTAGGGACGTATGAGGTGAGTTACCACACTTTTCTGTGCCGGTCTACTTGATCAATGAAATAGCTCGGATGCGCAAATCGCGAGATTACATGTATGTAGGCTTAATTGATTTTTTATGCCCCTGCCATTCGAGGAATGGTGGAAGGGCATATAGCGTTGCCCCTGTCTGTCCGTCCGTTCGTCTGTCCGTCTGTCCGTCCGAAACTTAAACGCAGTCAATGACTTTCTTATTTCTGGATGGATTTTGAAATTACTTTGTAGAAATGTTAACCATCATGAGATGATGTGTCACGTGCAAAACCCAGGTCCGTACCTCCAAGGTTAAGGTCATACTAAGAGGTCAAAGGTTAAAAAAAAGGGTCCGAAACTTAAACGCAGTCAATAACTTTCTTATTTCTCGATGTATTTTGAAATTACTTTGTATAAATGTTAACCATCATGAGACAATGTGGCTCTTGTCACAGCGATCACATACAATAATACCTCATTGAGGCTGTTTTAAGTGTTCAAATACAATATTTTTTATTATTATTTTCAGTCAAGAAGAGAAATACAATATATTTAGCTCACGAGAAGGAAGGCTCCGGGGGAGCTTATAGGATGGACATTGTCCGTCGTCGTCGTCTGCGTCATCGTCGTCGTTAACACTTTCAAACGACATCTCATCTGAAGCCACTGGTGTTACGAGATGGAATAGGAAACCTCTCTGGTGCTTATGCACATCTAAATTATTTTAGTAGGTATATGGTAGGGCGGTGCGAGTGAAATATTTTAGGTGAAATATGGTAGGCAAAATGTGCTGCTCCATGCACAAGTCATGCACATATCATACGATGTATGCATGAGTGGTTTGTGGAGATCTGTTTTTACAATACAGGGGGCCGCTATAAGGCTGACTTCTATAAAATTTGCCTAAAAATCGCCAACGGCCAAATTGTGCCATATATGATTTTCATTCCTATCACGTGTTGTGTGGGTGTTCGTTTTGACAGGAGTCATGGCATTGATTTATAGGGTCGTTTCATCATTTTTTTTTCCTATGGGAAATATACTATTTGAACGCAAATCCATTATCTACTCGATTTTTGCTATCTGGCTTTAATTGTGGACGGTATCTCCACCTCACCACGATTTTAGCAAGCTAATATGAGTATGCATGATTTTCCGGTAGTATTCATAGATATAAAAACCCTGAAAAAACGATCACTCTTTAGCAGCAGGTCAAGTGGTAACGTATACCCACAACATTGTGACGGGACAGTGAAAGTATATTGAAAGGTATGTTAAATCTATGTTTAGTATTATTTTTGTATGAACATGCTTGTAGGTTTTGGAGGGGTTTACTTCTAGTATACACCAACTTTCTGCAGCCTATTCTGAATTCACTGTTGAAGCCTGTAGTGATTAGGCTACTAGCTTTGCCAGCTAGAGGTCGCAGGATCGATCCCAGGCTTCTCCAGAAGTAGAATGAGTTTTTTAAGCGAGGTCCTGTCTCATTCTGACCCTAGATGTTGGTGAGACGTAAAGTTTGGACACCCGCTCATTCTAGATTCATTTAGGCTTTTAGACCCCTTTTGTAGAATGTAATAAATAAACGCCGGGTCCCTTGTTTGATCCATGATTTTTGACTAGCTGTGGTTAGAGAACCGTCTCTATATGATATTAGGTGTAGAGGGGACGTAAACTTAAGACGGGTTTAACCATATCTTCATCATCAGGGCACACTCTTACAAGAGCCTGTCGGGTTATCCGTGATGATGAACCATAATGAGTCTGATTTTACAAGCGTGTTCATGTTGAGTATTTTGTCTGATAACTCAGTTTGTGCATATATTTACATATAAAGAACGTGAAGATGATAAGTGGGAGTATTTGGTCGCCAAGCGTCATAACGGCCTGATCGGCGTGGATGACATCAGCCGCGTCATCAGCGTCACGAGGACGGTTATAATGTGGTGCCTACCAAATACAGAGAATTAACGGCAAACAGTGTTGGCCCTTATGAGACACTAACAAATGTTGTGGAGAATAGATGAAAATCTTTCTGTTTGTAGTTCTATCTGTTGTTAATGTAATGAATTTGTGCATAGCTATATTTGTGAGCCTTGTCGCGGAGAAGGATATGAAATAGAGTTTGTTATGTTTCCCGTAATTGGCGGCTGACCAGGTAGTGCAAAGGCGTGGTCTGTTCAATTGCCTCTTACTTGTGATAATGTAGTGAGCACAAATTTGATGAGTATTATGCTCAGTAGTAGTGAGCATTAATTGATTTCTGTAGTGCTCAGTAAGGAAACATGAACTTTGAGTATTATTGTGTCAAGCGCTGATAATTTGATCCACAGTCAAGTTGAGTTCTGCTGTACGGTTATTTGTCACATGCACTAATCAGCCTGTGTGTCTGGTCGGCGCATGCGCAATAACGGTATATGCATGAACATATTCTTATTTCTCCGGGAGGGGGATCATGATATAGCATGTATGTTTTGTGAACTGTATCTTAGTCCAATTATCGTAATTTGCAGGCACAACAATGTGTGGTGACCTGCTGCTCCCTGCAATATAGCAGCAGGTACTGGTAAGACGCTGTCAGTTAGGGTCAAGCAAGGGCAGACGAACCAACATAAACAGGTCGTAGCAGTGTGAAACGAATGTGAGACCATTCAAATGAAACAGATCGAATAAATAACCTGCAGGCGATTCAGGCGAATCAAACTAGTGCGCGATCGCTAAATAATACGTATTAACCTGTGGTCGACAACAATGTCGACAAACTAGTTTACACTAGTGCGCGAGAGGGAGATTCACGCGAGAGGGGGATTCACCCTAAGTTATAAACTGGCCAGTCGCGTCTTGTGGTGTTTCTTTTTTTTTATCCCCTCGCAACAACGTTGCGAATGGGGATATAGCATCGGTGCCGTGCGTCCGTGTGTTAGTGTGTCTGTGTGTGTGTGTGTCTGTCCGGAACCTTGTGAGCAGGATAGAAGACACAGTATTCATCGTAGAAGCATCAAACCTTCCACAAATGTTCACCATGTACAGAGGATGAACCCTATTGAATTTCAAGGTCAGGGGTCAATGGTCAAGGTCACAATGGACTTGACCTTGAAAACCTTGTGAGCAGGATAGAAGACACAGTATTCATCGTAGAAGCATCAAACCTTCCACAAATGTTCACCATGTACAGAGGATGAACCCTATTGAATTTCAAGGTCAGGGGTCAAAGGTCAAGGTCACAATGGACTTGGCCTTGAAAACCTTGTGAGCAGGATAGATTTTTTTTATTTTGTTGTTGTTTTTGTTGTTTGCTTCTGTAGGCATTCACGTCACCCGTTCCGAGCACAGAACATTGTTTTGCCTTCAGGGCGGACGTCGTGAGTTGGCTACAGAAGCAACTAATTGTGATGTTTTGTGTTAGTAAGTGTTGTATATAGATACTGTAAATAACTCATGTCATTCATTTGATATCTTTCTTGTGCCTTACCCCACAGCTGCCCGTACACCTGTCAGAGATCACGCTCGGTTGTCTTGTCAGCATGGGGGTTTGCGGGACGCCGTAAACCCACATGTAACAACCGGGCCCGTTGGGCCCAAATTTTATCTGTAGCATCCTTGGGATGGGGGATTGCAAGTTTGTGTTTTTTATGAAAATCGGCTATTTAGTTTGGTTGCTATGGCAACTTAGTTTCCATAGACTTATAATGGGGAAAAATGAAAAATGGCATTTACTGCCAAGTCATTGCAGATATTTTGACAAAACTTTCATAGAAATGTTCAATAGGCAATCTACTATCTGCCATATGATTTGAGGTCTACTGCTTATTTTGTTGGTTGCCATGGAAACCAAAATGCAAAAAATAGAAAAAAAAAATACTTAAAAAATCATCTCCTCAGAAACAATATGCTCTAGGAGGCTGAGACTTTATGAAAATATTTACCATTTTTGCCTTTACAGGTTTTGTGTTTTTAGCTCACCGTCACGTAGTGACCAGGTGAGCTTTTGGGATCACTTTTCGTCCGTCCTGCGTCCGTGTGTCGGTGCGTGCGTGCGTCCGTAAACAATTTCTTTAAACGACATCTCCTCCTAAACCACTGATCGGATTTTGACCAAACTTCACAGGAATGATCCTTAGGTGGTCCTCTTCCAAAGTTGTTCAAATGGTTCAGGTCCGTTGCACATCTAGGTCATAAGTGCCAAAAATAGATATTTTTTTACCAAAAACTTAAAAAATCTTCTTCTCTGAAACCACAAGGCCCAGGTCTTTGATATTTGGTATGAAGCTTCATCTAGTGGACCCCTACCAAGATTGTTCAAATTATAGTGCTGGGGCCAAAAATGCCCCCGCTCTGGGGCCCTTGGGTTTTACATGGGCTTATATAGGTCAAATCTTTAAAAATCTTCTTCTCTGAAACCGTAAGACCCAGGTCTTTGATATTTGGTACGAAGCTTCATCTAGTGGTTTCCTACCAAGATTGTTCAAATTATAGTGCTGGGGCCAAAAATGCCCCCGCCCCGGGGCCCTTTGGTTTTACATAGGCTTAAAAATGGAAAATGTTTAAAAATCTTCTTCTCTGAAACCGCAAGGCCCAGGTCTTTGATATTTTGTATGAAGCTTCATCTAGTGGACCCCTACCAAGATTGTTCAAATTATAGTGCTGGGGCCAAAAATGCCCCCGCTCCGGGGCCCTTTGGTTTTACATGGGCTTATATAGGGAAGATCTTTAAAAATTTTCTTCTCTGAAACCATAAGGCCCAGGTCTTTGATATTTGGTATGAAGCTTCATCTAGTGGACCCCTACCAAGATTGTTCAAATTATAGTGCTGGGGCCAAAAATGCCCCCGCCCGGGCCCTTTGGTTTTTACATGGGCTTATATAGGGAAGATCTTTAAAAATCTTCTTCTCTGAAACGGCAAGGCCCAGGTCTTTGATATTTGGTATTAAGCTTCATCTAGTGGACCCCTACCAAGATTGTTCAAGTTATAGTGCTGGGGCCAAAATTCCCCCGCCCCGGGGCCCTGTGGTTTTACATTGGCTAATATAGGGAAAATCTTTAAAAATTTTCTTCTCTGAAACCGTAAGGCCCGTGTCTTTGATATTTGGTTTTTGTTTGTTTGATTTAAGGTTTAACGTCCCCGTCAACACTGTAAAGGTCATTTTGGAGACGTTGCTTCCAATTTTGTGGGACTTTTACCCTACATTGAGATGAAATGACATCTCAAGCCCTGACGCCCAATGAAATCAATAGGGTTTATTAGCATGGACGGTCCGCCTTGCACCGCGGTTCCTGGACAGGCTTAGTTCCTCTAAGCGGTTTACCAGTATTAGTGTACGAGCCGGATTTAGCTCTGCGTGGAAGCATCATGCAGCCCATTTAGTCTTCAAGCCCCTATGGGCGTATTTGATAGTTGGTATGAAGCTTCACCCCACAAGGCCCAGGTCCACTCCTGCCCCCCGTCCCCCTACCCTAACCCCCCTTCCCCCCCCCCCCGTCGCCACAAGGCCTTTTGGTTCTACATGAGCTTATATAGGGAGAATCTTGAAAAATCTTCTTCTCTGAAACTGCAAGGCTCAGGTCTTTGATATTTGTTATGAAGCTTCATCTTGCGGATCTCTACCAAGATTGTCCAAATTTTAGCCCAGGGGCCAAAAATGCCCCCGCTTCGGGGCCCTTTGGTATTACATAGACTTATATAGGGAAAATCTTGAAGAATCTTCTTCTCTGAAACCACAAGGCTAGACCTTTGATATTTGGTATGAAGCTTCAGCTAGTCATCCTCTACCAAGATTAGTCAAATAATAGCCCCGAGACCAAAAATGCCCCCGCCTGGTGGCCCTTTGGTTTTACATAAACTTATATGGGGAAATCTTTAAAAATCTTCTGTGAAACAACAAGGCCTAGGTCTTTGGTAATTGGTGTGAAATATCATCTAGTGGACCTCTATCAAGATTGTTCAAATAATAGCCTGGGGCCAAAAACGCCCCCGCCCCGAGACCCCTTGGTTTTACATAGACTTATATAGGGAAATGTTTAAAAATCTTCTTCTCTGAAACCACAACACCCTTGACTTTGATATTTGGTATGAAGCTTCATCTTGTAGACCTCTACCAAGATTGTTCAAATGATAGTCCCCGCCCCGGGGCCCTTTGGTTTTACATAGACTTATATATGGAGATAATCTTTGAAAATCTTCTCTGAAACAGCAAGGCCCAGGGCTTTGATATTTGGTGTGAAGCTTCATCTAGTGGACCTCTATCATGATTGTTTAAATTATGGCCCTGAGGCCAAAAATGCCCCCGCCCTGGGGCCATTTGGTTTCACAAAGGCTAATGTAGGGATTATCTTTAAAAAATCTTCCTCTCTGAAACTCCAAGGCCCAGGTCTTTGATATTTGGTGTGTAGCTTCATCTAGTGGACCTTTGCCAAGATTGTTCAAATTATAGCCTTTGTTGATATTTGGTATGAAGCTTCACCTTTTTAGACCTGCCTCAACATTATGCTTTTTGTAGCACTGGGGTCAATAATGTCCCTCCCCGAGGCCCACTTGTTACTCTATCATATGGATCAGGTGAGCGATCCAGGGCCATCATGGCCTTCTTGTTTATGAAATTTGGCCTTTCAGTTTTGTTCTTATGGCAACTTAGAGTTTCCATTGACTTATAATGTGGAAAACTGAAAAATGGCATTTGCTGCCAAGTCATTGCAGATATTTTGACAAAATTTACATAGAAATGTTCCTTGGGTAAACTTCTCTTAGCCATATGCTTTTATGTCAACCTGGGGGTCCCCTAGGTTGTGCTGGGCCTGGCCCCACCCCCCTCCACTTCATAAAATGCCTTATATCTCAGAAACCTTACAGATCCCCACCCCTAAACCATATATATTCTTGTTCCTTATGATAAGATGCATTAAGTGACACCAACCTTGGGGTCCCCCGGGATGTGCCGAGGACATGCCCCATCCACTCCACTTCATAAAAGACCATTTATCTCAGAAACCATTCAGATCCCCACCCCTAAACCATATATATTCTTGTTCCTTATGATAAGACGCATAAAGTGACACCAACCTGTGGGTCCCCAGGGATGTGCCGGGGACATTCCCCAACCCCTCAACTTCTTAAACTGCCGTTTATTTCAGAAACCATTGAGATCCCCACCCCTAAACCATATATATTCTCATTCCTTATGATAAGTTGCAGTCAGTGACACCAACTTGGTGGTCCCCCAGGATGTGCCGGGGCCATGCCCAACCCCCTCCACTTCATAAAAGGCCAAATATTCCAGAAACCTTACAGATCCCCATGCCTAAACCATATATATTCTTGTTCCTTATGATAAGACACATTCAGTGACACCAACCTAGGGGTCACACAGGGCGTGCCCGGGGCATGCTGCACCCCTCGACTTCACAAAAGACCATATATCTGAGAAACTGTTCAGAGCCCCACCCCTAAACCATATATATTCTTGTTCCTTATGATAAGACGCAATCAGTGACACCAGCATGCGCCCCCCACTCACCCCCACCCCATCCCGGGTGCGACGGGCCATTCCCCACCTCTTTACTTTATTAAAATCTATATATCTCAGAAAACGTTCAGATCCCCACCACTTAACCATAGATATTCTTGTTCCTTATTATAAGACTCCACTTCATAATAGGCCATATATCTCAGAAACCATTCAAATCCCAATCCTATAATCACATAATTGTATATTCTTGTTCATAGTTATTAGACACATTCAGTCACCCCACCCCATCTTGGGGGGTCCGCAGGGGCCATTTTTCTCCCTGCCATTTCATAAAAAGGCGTCATATTTCAGAAACCATTCATATCCTCACCGTTTCACCATACCGTATATACTCTTGGTCCTTACAGTGACAACAATCTTGGGCTTTTTTTTTTGATCTGCCATGCCCAAATCCCTCCATTGCTTGAAAGGCCTTACATCTCAGGAACCATGCATATCCCCACTGCTAAACCATATAAGTCTCTGTTCCTTTTGATAAGACGCATTTAGTGACACCAACCGGGGCACCATTGGGCCCATGCCCCACCCTCTCTACTTTATAAAACACCTAATATTTCAGATACAGTCCACATGAGTGCTCATTTGGGTCTGGAGTTTGTTTTGGAAACTTTATAATTGGTAGATTAAAATCATATCATGTTATAATACATGGCTGCCATTTGGCAGTGTCCACCTGAGCTCTGGTTTATGCAATTTGGCTCTTTGGTTTGTTTGCTATGGCAAGTTAAGGCGGCTCTTCTGTGGCGATTTATTTATGTTGTTGTTTGTTACTTACTGTGTGTGTCGCTTGTGTCTTTTGGTTTTGGATGGCCATATGGCCATTTTGTGGGAAAGTAACTGTCCTTATGGCCTTCCTTTGTTTAGGTTTCCATTATGGTCTGGTCGCTTAATGTTTGTATGTCTTTCCCTTTGGTGTCTTTTATGGGTGGAGTAAGTTAATTGTATCAATTCCTGATCTTTGTTTTACTTCTACTTTCCATTGACTTATAATGGGGAAAATTGAAAAATGGCATTAATGCCTTTCAAGATATTTTGTCACACTTTCATAGAAATGTTCCTTTAATAATGTTCTTTTTGACCTATTTGTTGCCACAGATGGGAAATTGTCAATTGTCATCTGTTGTCCTGCATCAACGCATTCAAGCGACATCAGAATCTGAAGCCACTAGGCTGATTGGGTCCAAATTTTATCTGTCGCATCCTTGGGCACAGGGCTTCCATGGTTAATTAAAATATATTGCTGCCAGTGGGCAGTGGCCCCCTGAGCTCTGGTGAGCATTGTGGCCCATGGGCCTCTTGTTTATCATTATTTTCAATCAGGAAGACAAACAAACATACCGTATTCGCCCTAATTACCGCACATGGTCCTATAAGCGCACACCAAAGCTATTTTTGAAAAAAAAAATATGCATAAGCGCACACCTTACAGTAACCTCCTATTGAAGCTTTCACAGGAAATCTATAAAAACTTACCGTTATTTCTTCAACAGTGAAGGCAAAGCAACTGCATTTCTGTCAAATTCATTCGACAGATCTAATACAGACTTTAATTCCTTGTTAAAATATGGTTCCCAAACCTTTTGGTACACATGAAATCCACAGATACCTGGCAGGGATCAGCCGAGGGGGCGATTCAGGCGACTTCTCCACCCAAAGTTCAAGAACTTCGTCTTACCAGACTAGAAAAGAGAAGTTGACTTCGCCCTGTTTTTTACCGGACATTTCTGACTCCGTCTCCAAGATCGAAGTATTAAATATTTATCGATAAAGGAAACAAGTGGATTACAAAAAAAAAACACAAATTGATACTCCAGTAATAATAATCCCGCTGAATGTGTTTATTACCCTTGTCAGAAACTGACCACCTGTAGTGTGGATTGCCTTGAGTACGAGTTGTCAGATCAGTTATGAAAATAGGTGAAACGAATTAGTCCACATCGGCATCTTTGATCTTATCGCAGGGTCACTTGAACCATGTGTCAAAATTGAGTAATTAGATTTATTCACGCAAAATGTACACCTGCGGTAATGGTCAAATGTTACCAACGCAGTATCAGTTGAAAGAACGGACGATCAGCCTTTGCAGGCTGTTAATTTTGGCAGTATGATTGACGCATGAAAAACGTGCGTCTCTAGTTACATGGTCGCACAGACCCAAACTCCCACCCGCCTGCATAACTCGACTCATAAGGTAGTCGAAAAAGGAGCCCCAAGAGGCATCTTGAATATTCATGAGTCCCATCGTGTCTATTTCGGAAATGATTGGGAAAACATGTTAAGGTGTAAGGATGTAACAAGTTGGCTTCTTTCAAAAGAAGCCAATGTGAGGGCTACAACATGACTACAATAATCGGCATGTGGGTTTTAAGAAAGTATCGATTTTTTTTTCCTGACGAAATTTGCGAAGCTGGAAACAAGACAGTTCAACTGCCAAGACAGCTACCCGAAATGATTTCTGTGCGCTTAATAAATCGAATTTTCACTACGATTTTTTGACACAATTTTGAAAAAACTAAGCGCACAGTGCGGTTATTAGGCCGAATACGGTATATAAACAAGAAATGCGTCCATAGGACACGGATGCCCCTGCCTGAAAATATGTTGATGTTCGTATTAATCCATAGAAAGTTATTGATGGTGTTCAAGTTTTGGACCCTTTTTTCACATTTTACGTCTAAGTATGAGGTAAGGACCTTGGTATTGTGTGAGGCAGATTGTCTTATGATGGCCAACATTTCTGCCAAGTTATTTCAAAATCCTTCCAGAAATAAGAATGTTATTGACTTTGTTTAAGTTTCGGACCCTTTTTTGACCTTTGTCCTCTAAGTATGACCTTGGCCTTGGAGATACGGACCTTCAGAATCAGAATTGTTACTGATGACACGTCAAATGACATTCATACACCAGGACCTGTGATATGAGAAGTTAGTCCCTAGCTCTAACCAAAGAGGTAAACTTAGCTACACAATCCTCAGCACCTTCAGCCGACGAAATAATCAAATCAGGAAGGGCATTCAAATCTCTAATGGTTCGGTGGAAGAACGATTCCTTATAAATATCAGTTCTTGCAGTAAGGGTCTGAAACGTCATTGAATGGTGCTTTCTACAGTGCCTAGCTGGGGGAACAAGGCCATCTGTTGGAATGCTGGCATCACCCATCAAACCTTTGTATAAGAGTATCAGCCTACTGTCTCTTCTCCTTTTCTTGAGAGACTCCCATCTTAATTTTCCTAGAATTCCAGTCATGCTCCTAGTTTCAAAGCAGTAATTTCTTGATAAAAATCTGGCAGCTCTATTCTGAACTTTTTCAATTTCTTCATTAAGGACCACTCCGCTTGGGTCCCAGATGCAACTACCATATTCCAAGATTGGGCGAACAAGTCCCCTATATGCTGTCTCTTTCACATCCTGAGGACACTGATGAGATTTCGCCTCAGGAAACCAAGTGTTCTATTCGCCTTTTTACACATGTTGCTAATGTGTGTATTCCATCTCAAATCGTGAGTAATTGTCACTCCAAGGTATTTAATGGAATTCACATTTTCGAGGACTGTTCCCTCTAAGGTGTAAGAAGCCTCAATTTTATTTATTCTTTTCATAGTTATCTGCATAAAATTACATTTAAAGGGTTGAAATCTCATTCCCCATTTTCGTGTCCAACATCCTTATCTATCTATATCCTTCTGAAGTTTCATTGAGTCCTCAGTATCTCTGATTTCCCGATAGCAAACACAGTCGTCTGCGCTGCGAAAAGTCTTATTTCCGAGTCAGTGTCGGTGGAAATACAGTACAGTCGTGGAAATCTTACTATCCCCCACGTTCTTGCGTGACAATTTCAAATGTCACGTGACTTTTTGGCGTGGGTTTTCCGTGGAGTAATCGTGGAACTAGTGTGGGTTTTGCGTGAAGCGTGGAGAACAAAAGTGAGCTCGCCCAACGCGAGCGTGAAAAAGATTAACGGTAAACGTGAAGAGGATTATTTATCTCTGCTTTTGCGAGAAACATTGAACCATTGTTTGTGTTACTATTTCATTTTCAACATTCTGCATACTGTAGTATTTTAAAGGAGGCAGGGAGTAATTATGACCTTCGACAATTTCTTTTTTGGCTGTAATCTTGATGAAGTATATCCGCATGTATGACCAGAGATGCATGTATAGTCCCGCGTCCTGCATTATACAGTAGGCGGCAAAACGCTTGCTTTGCACATGCTGTATTTGCCGCGAAAGGAAAACAAAATAAGAGCTGGTATTTTTTAAACACATCGCCCTAGCATACAAGGTTTAAAAGTTATACCATGCATCAAAAAGCGTAACGGACAGACGGGCACACGCACACACAGACGAACGACCCTGAAGCAGTATGTCAGTATAAATAAAACTAGCTGACGGTTAAGACCCTGAAGAGACCGGGCGCGTAATGCATCGAGCAGTGGCGTCGAGGGCCGTACACTCTAGTGTAAAGTTAAGTTTTTGAACACTGACTATTCTTTGTACATTTATATGCTCACACCAAGCCAGCAGCCTCACCACGCAAGACTCGTCACCACTCAAGAGTCGTATTCATGTTCTAAAACTTAACACAGTTATTTACGACGCCACTGATCAGCGCAAAAGGAGCCGACCTGTTTCGCTCTTAATGGCAGTTTGATTTACCGAAAAGTAACGTTGACTAGGCTGTTATACTCCAAACACTTAAATATGAGACAAATATTACCACTGCTTCGTCGCTTTGCCCTTTCCCGGTCTAGAAGCCTCTGTGTGTAGTGTTTACGCTACTCGCCTTGTAAACCAGGGATTGCAGGATTGATCCCGGGCTTCTCCAGACTTTCGGATGAGTCTTTAAACCGAGGTCCCGTCTCTGTATGACCTTAGCTGTTGGTGGGACGTAAATCTCAAACACACTTTCCCGGTCTGCATGTGTTACATGGCTTCCCCTGAGTGTCATCGCGATACTCACCTTTGTGCTGGGAATATTTCAACTTTAAAGATTTAAAACTAGAGACCATCGGGAACTGATACAGTCGTCTCATAAGAGTGAATAGGAATAGTGCCATATTGGGATATGAGCATCGGGATGGTTCTTTACTCGGGTTTCCCCAGACACCAACCACTGGGGCGACGTACACCTAAAGTCAGTTTTAACCACTGTCCTTACTGGATCTGGCAATAGCGGGGACGTCCATTCATTTTCTATAAAAGGAAACCCCATGCTCACACATTATATTTCGATCACGTGCGAACCTGGTTTTTGTTTGTTTGATTTGAGGTTTAACGTCCCTGTCAACATTGTGTAGGTCATTTTGGAGACGTTGCTTCCAATTTTGTGGGACTTTTACCCGACGCTGAGATGAAATAACATCTCAAGCCATGTCGCCCAATGGAACTAATAGGGTTTATAAGCATGGACGGTCCGACACACATCGCTTGACCTGGGCAGGCGGTCGGTTTCAGTTCTGTGTGGAAGAATCATGCAGACCATCTATTTCTTCCAGTCCAGATGGGCGGGGGCTGATGTGCGAATCTTGTTTAATCTATATAAGTTCTATAAAAGCAAGGAATACACCAAAGAATTGAAAAATATGGAGTGTACATGTTTTCTGGGCCAGACTAGCTAGTTTCGGCCAATTAGGCCTCATCAGTGACCCTCAGATATATTCAAAATTCCACAATGGAATCAATGATGCCAAAGGACAAGAAATTGAACATCGACAAGCAGTGCAAGCAGTGCAAATCCGGATGAGATGCAGGATGATGCATAATGCAGCGTCTCACCAGGGTCTGCACTGTTTGCTAGACATATACACTACAGTAATGTTTGTTAAAATAATAAAGATAAATCAACCACGCACCCCTATTTTAACCGGTAGACTCGCCCAATGGAACGTACACCCTCTAACTGAAAACAAAATGTCGTTATATAACACTACAGCAATGACCATGTACCAAGCTTGAAGAAATATATGGGCTGCATGATGCTTCCACGCAGACCGCCCCCGCCCATAGGGGCTTGAAGAAATATATGGGGTGCATGATGCTTTCACGCAGAGCTGAATTCGGCCCGCACACTAGTACTGGTAAACCGCTTAGAGGATCTAAGCCTGTCCAGGAACCGCGGTGCGAGGCGGACCGTCCATGCTAATAAACCCTATTGGTTTCATTGGGCGACAGGGCATGAGATGTTATTTCATCTCAATGTCGGGTAAAAGTCCCACAAAATTGGAAGCAACGTCTCCAAAATGACCTTTACAGTGTTGACGGGGACGTTAAACCTCAAATCAAACAAAGCTTCCACGCAGAGCCGATTCCGACCCACACACGAGTACTGGTAAACCGCTTAGAGGATCTAAGCCTGCCCAGGTAAAGCGGTGCGCACGAGTCGGACCGTCCATGCTTATAAACCCTATCGGTTTCATAATTTGGGCGACAGGACTTGAGATGCCATTTCATCTCAATGTCGGGTAAAAGTCCCGCAAAATTGGAAGCAACGTCTCCAAAATGACCCTCAGTGTTGACGGGGACGTTAAACCTCAAATCAAACAAACAAAGCCTCATTGATTATGTGCCTCTCTGATAGCTGAACGCCCCTGTAAGAGAGTCTACCCGCTTTTCACAACAGCACGTGAGGTCACTGAGATACAATTACGTCATTTAGGCACGAGTGGTTGTAGCATACGAAAAAGTAGTTTCAGGAATGGCAAACACAAATATGCTATCACTCGTTTGGGAAGGGATCTTTCATAGGAGTAACGCCCATTACGCATATTACGCATTTTCGTAATGTTAAAATATTTGCAGTAAAGAAAAAGCACGTATATGGGTTGTTCTTAAAGGAAAGACTTTGCTCCGAGGAATTTGCTTCACCTGGGAGCAAATTGTTTCCTTTAAGAGTAGCCCAGATCTCGGAAAAATCTGTTTCACATCAGGTTGAGCGCTATAATATTTTGGTTCTGTTTGATTCTGTTAGGATTTTGTGCGTGTGTTAATCCCCGCCGCGAGGTGGAGAGGGGATTGTTGGAATGTCCTTCCTCCGTCCATGTCCGTCCGTCCGTTTATAATGCACTAGTCATTTGTAACCACTGCACCCCCCCACACCTACGGGGATAGATAACGGGGCTAATGTGCGGGGTAGTTATCCCCTGTGTTCCCCTATGCAGTGCCGGGTTAATGCGGGGTGGGGGGGGGTGATATTATGCAAATATACCCCCAGTGGAATGAACTATTAAAACAGCGGAGCTGTGACCTTCTGGAGGTCCCCTGCAGTTAAGGGCTTCTAGCAGGGCTGTGAAAAGTGAAAAGTCATTGTCCCGCTTTCCCCGTAGGTGGGGGGGGGGGGGGGGGGGGCAGTAGTTACAAATGACTAGTGCATAACACGTTTCTGTCCACTGCATATCTCCTTAACGCCATTATATTTTGGTCAGATCTTGGCATAGAAGTGAGATGATGTGCAGAACCCATAACACAACCATGCCAACTCAAGGTCATTGTCACAGTTGTAGGTCATGAGTTTAAGCATGACTTCTTTTCTGTTCCATATCAACTGAACCCTTTCATAGTTTGTTTGATTTGAGAGTTTTTGTCCCCATCAACACTGTATAGGTCATTTTGGAGACATCGTTCCAACTTTGTGGGACCTTTTTAAGACACTTAGATGAAATGACGGCTCAAGCCCTTTCGCCCAATGAAACCAATAGGGTTAATAAGCATGGACGGTCCGACTCGCACCACACAAAAAAATAACAGCAACGTACAATAAGTAATCCGGATCACAGCAATTCGCACAACAAGCATGCATGTACATGCGACATGCGAAGACCAAGATTAGGGTCAGCGGTGAACCCCCCACCCCCACCCCACACACACACCAACACACACACATGCTCATTTAATTCGAGCACGAAATTTGTTCCGCTCATAAACTTCATAACTGTTGGCATTTTTAAATTTATGAGCAGGACAAATAACAGTCTGTGCTGATCTGAGCAGGAAAACTTGCTCTTTCAATTCATATGTACATGTATCTCAATATTTATAAGCATCATAAATTTCATGCCATGAAGACCCGAGCATGAAAAGGTTCTATTATCGCGAGACCAGGCTAGGCGGATCAGCCTGCGCATCCGCACAGTCTGATAAAAGTCCCCATCGGCCGCACAAATAGTAACTAGCTTCCTAGCCATCCAAAGCGCGCACAGTGAAGACCCATATTAAACTGAGCAAATGTGCAGGCTGATCTGAGTCATACCCGGGCGCGCATGCAAATCTAACAAATCGCTGCAGCCCTGAAAACTATCACCAGCCTAGGCACTGAAACCCTCGTAGAGGCAATAACAACGGCCCGCAAAAAAAGAGATAGATTACCAGGCCACACCAACGCGCAGGCTGGCCAAATTATAAGCGGATCGTAAAAAGATAACCTGGAAAGGCATAGGCACGGACCAGCATCCGCGGGGCTCAGCCGTGCCCAAAAACAAAAGTAGTCACAATACTGGATCAATGTTGATGAAAGATTGTGCGCTGTACTGATTACGGTCACGGGGGGGTGGGGGGTGGAGGGGGGGCTGTAAATACTGGATTTTGAAAACAGCATACATCAAGGTCAGACGCCACAGGAAGCGGCCACTGATCAGAGTCTACACTGTTTGCTTAAATTATAGGCATTTTAGGGTTAAACGAAAAAGCCCGGGCCCTATTTCGCCAATTTTCCAGCCTGCACTCAGAGACAGTCTACCTGCAAGTGCTATCGGTGCTTTAATTAAACAATCTTATCGTAATGCTTTTTTCTTATCCACTCTTCTAAGTCAGATCTTATTGTAAGCTGTTTTTTTATGTGACATAGCCTTTTCCCATGTGACGTCTCGGGTTGAGTACGAACCGCAGTACGTCAGCTTAGCACGTGCAGTGTTGCACTTTGTGAAGTTGTCCCGCCGCCTTTAACCAAATTTACGTCATCATAGTGAGCACGCGCGGTTCTTGCTTGTGAAAAAAGGGTATACTAGGCTGTGACGGTTGAAGACTCTGATCAGCCTGTGCAGACTTTTAATAGCATTCGCTGTTTGTACAAGCCATCTATGACCTATGGAATATTCATGGAGCAGCAGACAAAGAATATAACAACACCCATTAGATGCACAGACTGATCTGATAAAGTTTTCTTAGCTCTGCGCCGGCTCATATCTTTAAATAAAGTTTTCTTTGCTCTGCGCCGGCTCATGGACGCCAGTAGAATGCGGTTTTACTTCTTGTATATAAGGCTGTGACGAGTGAAGACTCAGATCAGTCTGCACAGTCAGTCTGATGTTTGTACGAGCCTTCTATGGCCTCTGGGCTAACCGCATTTCCCATATACACTTTTCTGCGTCCCACGATGCTAGCTTTTAATGAGTGCTGTTCAGCTGTCATTTTGTGGTGCACTGAATGTTCATGTGCGGACATGAAAGACTCGGATAAGCCTGTGTAATTGCGCAATCGCAGTGCGATTTGAGACGTTACTTTTCACAAGGCGTTTAATAAAACCACAAAACTAGATTATTTAATTTAATGGCGAGAAAAACAGAAACGTGAGACTAGCGTGGACAAACGTGGACTGAAGCGTGTAGCGCGAAGGCTTCACGTGGCTCGCGATGGTTGCGAAAAACGAACGTGAAATAAGTGTGGATCAAACATGGAAATAGCGTGGGTTTTGCGAGGGTTGTGTGCGAAGCGTAATCCTTTTCTCGTTCGCGCAAGAAAGTGAGAGATAGTAGCATTTCGACGACTGTAGTGTATCATTTATGTACAGAGAGAATAGCAGCTGACCAAGAACAGACCCCTGGGGGACCCCAGATAAAACTAGCGCCCATACTGAAGATTCACCATTAACAACAACACGCTGTTTTCTGTAGCAAACCATTTGAGAGTCTTCCCTCCAATTCCATAACCAAATAATTTGGATTTAAGTAGTTCATGAGGAGGGGTGTCAAAAGCCTTCTCGAAGTCCAGAATAAATGTATCCACCTGCCCCCCTTTGTCCAAGATTTTTGCCCAATCATTAATAACCGTGCTCAACTGAGTTTCGCAACTATGCCTTTTCCTAAATGCATGTTGTCTGTCTGACAATACAGTCGAACTTCGATGGCTCGAACTCGCCGGGACGGCGGAAAAAAGTTCGAGCCATCGGTAGTTCGAGCCATTGGAGTCCAACTCGGCAAGATCCATCTTTGTGTACTATGACTTTTAGCTCACCTGTCACGTAGTGACAAGGTGAGCTTTTAGGATCACTTTTTGTCCGTCGTGCGTACGTGCGTGTGTACGTGCGTGCGTAAACTTTTTCTTCAAATGCTATCTCCTCCTAAACCACTGATCGGATTTTAACCAAACTTCACAGGAATGATCCTTAGGTGGTCCCCTTTCAAAGTTGTTCAACTGGTTCCGGTCCATTGCACATTTAGGTCACAGGAGCTAAAAATAGATTTCTAAAATGAAAACTTTAAAAATCTTCTTCTCTGAAATCGAAAGGCCCAGGTCTTCGATATTTGGTATGAAGCTTCATATAGTGGACCTCTACCAAGATTGTTCAAATTATGGCCCTTGGCCTTTGGGTTTACATAGGCTTATATAGGGAAAATGTTCAAAAATCTTCTCCTCTGAAACCACAAGGCCCAGGTCTTTGATATTTGGTGTTGAGCTTCACCTAGTGGACCTCTACCAAGATTAATCAAATTATAGCCCTAGGGCCAAAAATGCCCCCGCCCCAGGGGCCTTTGGTTTTACATAGGCCTATATAGGGAAAATCTATAAAAATCTTCTTCTCTGAAACCGAAAGGCTCAGGTCTTCGATATTTGGTATGAAACTTCATCTAGTGGACCTCTACCAAGATTGTTCAAATTATGGCCCTTGGGCCAGAAATGCCCCCGCCCCGGGGGCCTTTGGGTTTACATAGGCTTATATAGGGAAAATCTTTAAAACTCTTCTTCTCTGAAACCACAAGGCCCAGGTCTTTGATATTTAGTGTGAAGCTTCACCTAGTGGACCTCTACCAAGATTGTTCAAATTATAGCCCTGGTGCCAAAAATGCCCCCGCCACGGGTACACACATACGGTATTACAAAGGCTTATACAGGGAAAATCTTTAAAAATCTTCATCTCTGTACTGCAAGGCTCAGATCTTTGATATTTGGTGTGAAGCTTCATCTAGAGGACCTCTACCAAGATTGTTCAAATTATAGCCCTAGGGCCAAAAAAGGTCATGCTCCGGGGGCCTTTGGGTTTTACATAGGCTTATATAGGGAAAATCTTCTCTGACACCACAAGGCCCAGGTCTTTGATATTTGGTGTGAAGCTTCACCTTGTGGACCTCTACCAAGATTAATCAAATTATAGCCCTAGGGCCAAAAATGCCCCCGCCCTGGGGGCCTTTGTTGTTACATACAGGGAAAATCTTTAAAAATCTTCTTGTCTGAAACCGAAAGGCCCAGGTCTTCAATATTTGGTATGAACCTTCATCTAGTGGACCTCTACCAAGATTGTTCAAATAATGGCCCTGGGGCCAGAAATGCCCCCGCCCCGGGGCCTTTGGGTTTACATAGGCTTATATAGGGAAAATCTTAAAATCTTCTTCTGTAAAACCGAAAGGCCCAGGTCTTTGATATTTGGTGTGAAGCTTCATCTAGTTTACGTCTACCATGATTGTTCAAATTATAGCCCTGGGGCTAGCAATGTCCCCGCCCCGGGGGCCTTTGGTTTTATATAGGCTTATATAGGGAAAATCTTTAAAATCTTCTTCTCTGAAACCGCAAGGCCCAGGTCTTTGATATTTGGTGTGAAGCTTCACTTAGTGGACCTCTACGAAGATTGTTCAAATTATAGCCCAGGGGCCAGAAATGCCCCCGCCCCGGGGGCCTTTGATTTTACATTGGCTTATACAGGGAAAATCTTTAAAAATCTTCTTCTCTGAAACCGCAAGGCTCAGATCTTTGATATTTGGTGTGAAGCTTCATCTAGAGGACCTCTACCAAGATTGTTCAAATTATAGCCCTGGGGCCAAAAATGCCCCCATCCTCGGGGCCCTTTGGTTTTTCATAGGCTTATATAGGGAAAATATTTAAAAATCTTCATATCTGAAACCACAAGGCTCAGGTCTTTGATATTTGGTATGAAGCTTCACCTAGTAAAGCCCTTGGGCCAAGAATGTACTAGAGACATTAATTCTCAGGTGAGCGATTCAGGGCCCTCTGGGCCCTCTTGTTTATTATAGCTGCGGCGATTTTGGTGACTTCCGGTACATTTATCGGTCATAATTTAAGCCACGTATAAACCCCCGATATGGCTATCCCCCTGTTGCCGGGTCCTTCACCAGATTGCTCGAAAGCTGGCGTACTCTGAGTGAATGATGAGCCGTATTTTTGGTCCGTATTTTAAGGCAAAGACTGTAATTTTGGCAGGTCTTACTCAATGTCGGTGTGAAATTTTAATTTGTGAAAAATTTTTGGCAGCTTTAATTTCCTAATGCCGCCTCATTCGCCCTGGGTTATTATAGGTGTTTACACTTATCTTAATTTGACACCTTCTCAACATTAATCCTTTGACCTGTTGATCAAAAGGATTGCGCCAATCAAATACACCTGTGTATCAAATACAGCTGTTTCGGCAAGACGCTTTGTCAATATCAAAGCGTCTTATGATACTGATCATGCGCCTGCGTGACTTGATCGATAAAATTAGAATTTTTAAAAAGTTATTAAGTGCGAGCCATCGGTGGGATTTTACATAGAAAATGCACTCTAGGGACCAGGCTTAGAGTTCGAGGGTTAGAGCCATCGTGGTTCGAGCCAAGGTTGGCATGTTTAGTTAAAATGAATATGGATTTTGCCGGGACTGAAAAGTCAGTTCAACCCAAACGTGGTGTTCAAGCCTACTGAATTCGACCCATCGAAGTTCGACTGTAGTTTATGTTCATCCAAGTGGGCTATGATGTTTGAGCAGACTATGTGTTCAAGCAATTTACATAGAACACAAGTCTGTGACACCGGGCGATAATTACGAGCAAGAGCCCTGTCTCCTTTTTTGAAAAGTGGACAGAATGATGTTCGCTAGGAGCCATTCTTTGGGAATTTCACCCGTTCTTTGGGAATTTCACCCGTATCGAGAGATTGTTGGAAAAGATGAGCAAAAACTGGACCTTACTCGTTTGCTAGTTCCTTCAGGACTCTATGATGAAGCTCATCAGGCCCTAAAGCTTTAGCCGGGTTCAAGCCTTTAAGTAACCTGATCACTCCTGCCGAGGATGCAACAATATTTTCCATGAAAGGGGCCGATCTTCCAGTCAATGGAACCTCGTTGAACTCAGTTTTATTACATGCATCATTGAATTGACCAACCAATTCCTCTGCCTCTAAAAACTTTAAAAATCTCCTCAGGAACCAAATGGCCTTGACCTTGAAACTTGGCATGCAGCATTCGGGACTAGGGTCCTACCAAGTTTTTCAAATGATGACCTTTGGTTGACATTGACCTATTTTACGTCAAGGTCAAATTTGGTCACTTAGGTATTTGTATGGAATAAAGGGCAAAACATTGGATTTTTCTGATTACATGGTAACCTGTGGCATCAGAAATGATATTCGCAATCAGCTGAATGGAAGTTTATCAATTTCAAAGGTCAAGGTCATTTACTGACCTTTGTCCTGGAAGGCTCAGATTCAGTGTTTTTATCTTCTTTTCAAAAACTTCTAGGCCAATTGAAACCAAATTACATGTGGAGCCTTTGTGGAAGGGGGGACGAAAGTTTGATCGTAAGGACTGGGTCACATGACCAATTTGGCTGCCATGCCAATATATGGTAAAAACCTTTAAAAATCTTCTTCTCAGGAACCAAATGGCCGATGACCTTGATACTATGCAGCATCGGGGATTCGGGGGCCTTACCAAGTTTGTTCAAATAATGACCTTTGGTTGACCTTGACCTATTTTATGTCAAGGTCAAATTTGGTCACTCAGACATTTATATGGAAAAAGGGCATAACATTGGATGTTTCTGATTGCATGGTAGCCGTTGGCATCAGAAATGATTTTTGCAATCAGCTGAATGGAAGTTTATCAATTCCAAAGGTTGTCCTGGATAGCTCAGATTCAGTATTTTAATCGTCTTCTCTACTCAGACTGCTAAGTTGATTGAAACCAAATTACATGTGGAGCGTCTATGGGAAGGTTGTTCGTCAGGACTTGGTCACATGACCAATATGGCCACCATGCCCATATATCGCCCATAGGGGCTTGAAGAAATATATATGGGCTGCATGATGCTCCCATGCAGAGCTGAATCCAGCCCGCACACTAGTACTGGTAAACCGCTTAGAGGATCTAAGCCTGTCGAGGAACCGCGGTGCGAGGCGGACCGTCCATGCTAATAAACCCTATTGGTTTCATTGGGCGACAGGGCTTGAGATGTCATTTCATCTAAATGCCGGGTAAAAGTCCCACAAAATTGGAAGCAATGTCTCCAAGATGACGTTTACAGTGTTGACGGGGACGTTAAACCTCAAATCAAACAAACAAACAAATGCCCATATATGGTAAAAACCTTAAAAATCTTCTCAGAACCAAATGGCTGATGACCTTGAAACTTGGTATGCAGCATCGGGACTTGGACCCTTACCAATTTTGTTCAAATGATGACCTTTGGTTGACCTTGAGCTGTTTTACATCAAGGTCAAATTTGGTGACTTAGACATTCGTATGGAAAAAAGGCAAGACTGGATTTTACTGATTGCATGGTAGCCTGTTGTTGTCACATGACCAAGATGGGCACCATGCCTGTATATGGTATAAATCATATGACCTCTGGTGAGCGTAGTGGCCCATGGGCCTCTTGTTTATTGCCCTTGTTGGACTAAGATAAATTAATTTCCTTTTCAGCCTCATTGGTAAAGTATTTCGCCTCAGGCTTAGGACCTATTTTTGCCTCAGCTGGGTTTGAAATTTCGATAGGTTGAACAGATTGGCTGGTTTGTTGAAACAATTCAGACTGGTCTGCATGCATTGCATTCATTAATTGACATGCTATCAATATTGATTGGTGTTAATTGCACTGAGGTGTGAATTTCACAATAAACAGATTAAGATTATTGCAGTTGAGAAAGTGCTAATTATTGGATGTGTCAAGCTACACACAACTCTAGAAAGCTGTGCCCAATACAAGACACTTTATAATCCTCAACAGGCTGTCATTACAAAGACTTATTTTAACACTCTAGGTCATAGAAATTATTTTTTTGCCAAGTAAAACCATTTGTCATTATTTTTCAACAAGAAAGTACAGTACCCTTAGAAATGACCCTTGTCACACTCCTATATGTCCTTTGACGTCTAGATTGGGCAAAACCTTACGGTAATTTGTCAGTTGTTTTGACCAAGAAAAAACAAACAAAACATTTATACTTGTAAAGTCACTATGGTGTGTCATTACCACACTGCAAATTCGTTTTTTTAAGTCCATAATAGGGAATATGTGACCAACTTTTACCTGTGGGGCATTCGGCCATCGGGGCTTGAAGAAATAGATGGGCTGCATGATGCTTCCACGCAGAGCTGAAACCGACCCGCACACGATTACTGGTAAACTGCTTAGAGAATCTAAGCCTGCCCAGGCAAAGCAGTGCGTGTCAGCCCGTCCATGCTTATAAACCATATTTGTTTCATTGGGCTGCCGGGCTTGAGATTTCATTTCAATGTCGTGTAAAAGTCCCACAAAATTAGAAGCAATGTCTCCAAAATGACCTTTACCGTGTTCATGGGGACGTTAAATCTCAAATCAAACAAAACAAAACCTGTGGGGTATTGGGGAAACACTGGAGCGTGTTATACAAACAAACTTATTTTTATGTCCCCCACCGAGAATCTTTGATTCGGGGGGCATATAGTTTTTGCCCTGTCTGTCTGTCTTTGTCGGTCTGTCTGTCTGTCACAAAAACTTTAACCTTGGCCATAACTCCCACGGGAGTGCATTGGTCGCTTACAGTGACAGCTCTTGTTTCCCTCTGACCTGATGCTGAAAATCGGGTGCGAACTATACACAAGTATGTGCTATACAGGCAGAAATATGGCAGTCTGTTAGAAGCACTAGGTATATCTCCTGAACCTATTGATGGATTCTGACTAATCTTGCATTGTTACATCAACACCTTGTGGCCAAAGGTTCTTTGTGAAGTGAGGGATGGTTGTTTACTGTCTTTGAGTGGATGTGCAGGTTTATCAATAAAACCGAGTCTGCTATTTTCGTTTATTTGGTGTATTCTTTGCTTCCAAAGGATCTAACTGTTCAGAACTTATTTATCTTCACTGCAGCTGGTGCTGTGCCGTGTGGCGGCCGTAAAACGTCTCCCCGTACATCCATCATAGTGCAGATTATATTTTCTGGTCTTTTGGGATCATTGAGTTCATTTAGAATCATTTTGAAAAAAGAGTTCTGCTTAAGCCGGTGCTAGGGGGCGTGGCCGGTGTAGCACATTTCAGTACTGGTCATGAACAGACTCAATAAAACCGAGTCTGCTATTTTCGTTTATTTGGTGTATTCTTTGCTTCCAAAGGATCTAACTATTCAGAACTTATTTATCTTCACTGCAGCTGGTGCTGTGCCGTGTGGCGGCCGTAAAACGTCTCCCCGTACATCCATCATAGTGCAGATTATATTTTCTGGTCTTTTTGGATCATTGAGTTCATTTAGAATCATTTTGAAAATAGAGTTCTGCTTAAGCCGGTGCTAGGGGGCGTGGCCGGTGTAGCACATTTCAGTACTGGTCATGAACAGACTCAATAAAACCGAGTCTGCTATTTTCGTTTATTTGGTGTATTCTTTGCTTCCAAAGGATCTAACTATTCAGAACTTATTTATCTTCACTGCAGCTGGTGCTGTGCCGTGTGGCGGCCGTAAAACGTCTCCCCGTACATCCATCATAGTGCAGATTATATTTTCTGGTCTTTTGGGATCATTGAGTTCATTTAGAATCATTTTGAAAATAGAGTTCTGCTTAAGCCGGTGCTAGGGGGCGTGGCCGGTGTAGCACATTTCAGTACTGGTCATGAACAGACTCAATAAAACCGAGTCTGCTATTTTCGTTTATTTGGTGTATTCTTTGCTTCCAAAGGATCTAACTATTCAGAACTTATTTATCTTCTCTGCAGCTGGTGCTGTGCCGTGTGGCGGCCGTAAAACGTCTCCCCGTACATCCATCATAGTGCAGATTATATTTTCTGGTCTTTTGGGATCATTGAGTTCATTTAGAATCATTTTGAAAATAGAGTTCTGCTTAAGCCGGTGCTAGGGGGCGTGGCCGGTGTAGCACATTTCAGTAATGGTCATGAACAGACTCAATAAAACCGAGTCTGCTATTTTCGTTTATTTGGTGTACTCTTTGCTTCCAAAGGATCTAACTATTCAGAACTTATTTATCTTAGTTTTCACTAAGCACACAAATAAATATTACCATTTGATGTAGCTTAGCTTCTGTACTCAGCCCAAGTACTTCTTCATTTCAGGACTCATTATCAGAACGTGTACAGCAGCTAGTAGAATGGAATAGTAAGAAATCTATTATCCGACTCAACGGTGACAAGTTCAGGCAATATGTGAAGACCTCGCCAAGAAACTACTCAGTTGTTGTCATGTTGACAGCTCTTCAGCCTAATAGACAGTGCTCAGTGTGCAAGTAAGATTATGAATTGAAGCCATGTTGCAAGAAAGTACACATAAACTTCTTTTCATTGAGACACCAAGAATTGTAGCAGATGGTTGGGTGGTCTTCTAAGGGTACTCAAGTTATGGTCATATTTTTAGCTCACATGAACCGAAGGCCCATAGGTGAGCTTATAGTACGGGAAGATATAAAAAAATCATCTATATTACCATGATTACAGTAATTGCTTATGCCGTCAGTATACACATTTCTAATGTCATTAGCACGTTTTTGTGAAGTAGATAAAATTCAACGGACTTAGCGAAGCCAAGAAATAATTTTTATTGAACAGGTACATGTATAATTAATGATTCCAGGACATTTGCCCCCCACCCCCCACAGGACATTTGCCTCCCCAATGCTTAGAAATGTGTATACTGACAGCATAAGCACTAACAGTAATCATGGTAATGTTGGTGAATTTTAGCTCCCCTGAGCCGAAGGTTTCGGGGGAGCTTATAGGATGGTAGGCCTCTGTTTTCCGTCCGTCCGTCTGTCAGTTGTCCGCCATTTTCAAATGTCTTCTTCCATAACACCACTGGGCCAGTTTCATTTAAATTTTATATGCAGCCTTAGGACACTTAGTGAACAAAAAATTATTATAGCCCTGCTTTGAAAAGTGGGGGCTACATTGGATTTGCCTTGTCCTGTGATTCCGTAATTCTGTAATTCCTTAATTCCATTATTCCATTTGAGATATTTTCATGAAACTTCACACTATGATGTGCAGAGTGCATGAACCATAACTCTGGATTGCCTTTTGGAGTTATTGCCCTTTGAACATTGAAAAAATTCCGTTATTCATGATAACAGGAAAAACTTTTGAGGTATTTTCATGAAACTTCACACAAATGTAAAGCACTATGAGACGATGTGCAGAGCGCATGAACCATAACTCTGGATTGCCTACTTTTGGAGTTATTGCCCTTTGAACATTGAAAAAATTCTGTTATTCATGATAACTCGAAAACTATTTGGGGTATACCTCGAAATCCTCAGAAGTATACCGTTTGCTAACCAGATGAGAAGAGAGAATGCCGATGTTGTAGGTGACAAACCAGTAAAGAATGATGCAAGGGAGATGTCAATGAGTGAAGACTCAAAGCAGAGGGCCTGGTTAGAACACTACCAAAGGCTACTCAATGTTCAGTTTGACTGGGACCCAGACCACTTGTCTGATGAACCACCAGTGGAAAGGCTGCCCATCCCAATTACTATTGATATGGTTAAGAAGGCTATCTCTCAGATGAAGACTGGCAAAGCACCAGGCCCTTCTGCAGCTGCAATCATCCGTGATGGAAAGGTACCCTCTGACGGGGAACAGAGTTTCATTGTCTGTCTCTACCAGGGCAAGGGCGATGTATTGGAATGGGGCAACTACCATGGTCTCAAGCTGACAGAACAGGACATGAAAGTCCTGGAGAGGATTGTGGATGGCCTCATTAGGCAGTTGGTGTCCATCAACGATTCCCAGTTTGGCTTAGTCCCAGGAAGAGGCACAACATATGCAATTTTTGTTGTACGGCAGCTGCAAGAGAAGTATCTGGCAGCCAACAGGAGACTCTACATGGCTTTTGTAGACCTGGAGAAGGCATTTGATCGAGTGCCTCGATAAGTCATCTGGTGGGCACTACGAAAACCTGGAGTGGACGAGTGGTTTGTGCGACTAGTCCAAGGGATGTATGCTAATGCTCGGAGCCGTGTCCGTGTTGCTGATGGTTACAGTGAATAATTCAAAGTGAAGGTGGGTGTTCATCAAGGCTCTGTTCTCAGCTCACTGATTTTCATCATTGTGCTTGAAGCCTTGTCATGCAAGTTCCGCTCTGGAGTCCCCTGGGAGGACCTGTATGCTGATAGCATTGTCATCATAGCTGAATCCCTTGAGGAATGTGTC
This sequence comes from Lucinisca nassula, assembly GCA_963580285.1. Lineage (NCBI taxonomy): Eukaryota > Metazoa > Mollusca > Bivalvia > Lucinida > Lucinidae > Lucinisca > Lucinisca nassula. The sequence goes on from OY757016.1 coordinate 55,826,237, forward strand.
AGGAGGCTCTTAACTTGGAAAGACGCAATGGAGGCAAAAGGGCTGAGAGTGAATGCAGGAAAGACAAATATCGTGATCTGTGGTTCAGGTCTGGACCTCCTGCAGAGTACAGGCCAGTTCCCATGCGCTGTATGTCGCACTGGAGTGGGCAGTAACAGTATCTTTTGTAATGGCTGCAAGTTCTGGGTGCACAAGAAATGCAGTGGGCTCAAGCGCTTGATAGAGGACCCTGATTACAGGTGTACATGGTGCCATGGAACTGCACATCCCTTAGATGGCAGACCACAGAGGGAAGTCCAAGTCGGATCCGACAAGTTGGAGGTTGTAGCTTCCTTTTACTACCCAGGTGATATGCTCTCAGCAGCGGGTGGCTGCGACTTTTCAACCACATCACGTGTGAAAAGAGCCTGGAAGAAATTCAAGGAGTTGCTACCAGTTCTCTCTTCCCGCCACCTCTCGTTCAAGACACGTGGCCGTGTGTACAGCTCTTGTGTGCTGAGCGCAATGCTCCATGCCAGTGAGACATGGCCATTGACAAAGCCAAACTTCCAACATTTTCAGCAGAATGACAGGGCAATGATCAGACAGAACTGCAATGTCAAGCCACAGGACACTGTCACCGTCAGGTCGAGTGATTTACTTGAGCGTCTTGGCATTGAGGATCTGGACCCCATCCTGAAAGAGAGAAGGCTCCGCTGGTATGGACATGTGGAATGCTCCATCGGTGCAGTCAAGACTGCCTGTGACATACAGGTGGGTGGAAAGCGGGGGCCTGGAAGGCCCAAGATGGCCTGGAAGCAGCTGACAGAAGATTGCAGAGAATGGAAGCTCTCTTCTATCGATCCTCATGATAGACAGGCCTAGAGATCTGGTGTAAGATCTGCCATGCGTGCAGCAAGCCAGCTACCTGGAAGGGGGGCCACTGATGTGGGGGTTGCCCCTGTACCTGCACATTAATAAAAAATGATGATGATGATGATGATGTATTTTCATGAAACTTTACACAAATGTAAAGCACTGTGAGACAATGTGCAGAGCGCATGAACCATAACTCTTGATTGCCTACTTTTGGAGTTATTGCCCTTTGAACATTGAAAAATGACAATTTTAATCTTGTTTTTAGCTCACCTGTCACATAGTGACAAGGTGAGCTTTTGTGATCACTTATCGTCCGTCGTCAGTGCATCCGTAAACAATTCTTCAAACAACATCTCCTAAACCACTGATCGGATTTTGACCAAACTTCACAGGAATGATCCTTAGCCGGACCCCTTTCAAAGTCGATCAAATGGTTCCTGTCCGTAGCACATATATGTCACAGGAGCTAAAAATAGATTTTTAGCTCACCAGAGCCGAAGGCTCCGGGGGAGCTTATAGTATAGGCATTGGTCTGTCGCTCGTCGTCATCGTCGTCGTCCCTGTCGTCTGCGTCCCCAACATTTTCAAACAACATCTCCTCTGGAACTACTTGGTCAATTGAAACCAAATAACGTGGAGCCTCTATGGGAAGGGGGAACGAAAGTTTGTTCAAGAGGACTGGGTCACATAACCAATATGGCCACCATGCCCATATATGGTAAAAATCTTCAAAAATCTTGTTCTCAAGAACCGAATGGCCGATGATCTTGAAACTTGGTATGCAGCATCGAGGACTCGGGTCCTCCCAAGTTTGTTCTAATGATGACCTTTGGTTGACCTTGACCTGTTTTACATCGAGGTCCAATTTGGTCACTTAGATATTTGCATGGAAAAACAGCAAAACTGTGGATTTTTCTGATTGTATGTTAGCTAGTGGCATCAAAAAGGTATATGCAATCAGCTGAATGGAAGTTTATCAATTCCAAAGGTCAAGGTCATTTACAGACCTTTGTCCAGGGCGGCTCAGATTCAGTATTTTTATCTTCTTCACTTAAACTACTTGGCCAATTGAAACCAAATTACATGTGGATCCTCTATGGAATGAGGGAACGAAAATTTGTTCGTGAGGACTGGGTCACATGACCAATATGGCTGCCATGCCCATATATGGTAAAAAAACCTTTAAAAAATTTCCTTCTCAAGAACCGAAATGGCCGATGATCTTGAAACTTGGTATGCAGCATCAGGGACTCTGGCCCTGCCAAGTTTGTTCAAATGATGACCTTTGGTTGACCTTGACCTGTTTTGCATCAAGGTCAAATTTGGTCACTTAGACATTTTTTATGGAAAAATGGCAAAACAGTGGATTTTTTTTCTGATTGTATATTAGCTAGTGGCATCAGAAATGGTATTTACAATCAGCTGAATGGAAGTTTATTAGTTCCAAAGGTCAAGGTCATTTTCCGACCTTCGTCCAGGACGGCTCAGATTAAGTATTTTTATCTTCTTCTTCAATTAAACTACTTGGCCAGTTGAAACCAAATTACATGTGGAGCCACTTTGGAATGAGGGAACGAAAGTTTGTTCGTGAGGGCTGGCTCACATGACCAATATGGGCCGCCATGCCCATATATGGTAAAAACCATTAAAAATCTTCTTCTCAAGAACCGATTGGCCGATGATCTTGAAACTTGGTATGCAGGGACTCTGGCCCTACCAAGTTTGTTAAAATGATGACCTTTGGCTGACCTTCACCTGTTTTATGTCAAGGTCAAATTTGGGCACTTAGATATTTGTATGGAAAAATGGCAAAGTAGTGGATATTTCTGATTGCCTGGTACGCTGTGACATCAAAAATGATGTTTGCAGTTAGCTGAATGGAAGTTTATAAATTCCAAAGGTCAAGGTCATTACTGACCTTTGTCTTGGATGGCTCAGATTCAGTATTTTTATCTTCTTCTCTAGTAAAAGAGCTGTGCTGATTGAAACCAAATTACATGAAAGGCCTCCATGGTGGTGAGGCAATTAAACATTATTCGTGGTATTGTTTGTCACATGACCAAGATGGGCACCTTGCCTGTATATGGTATAAACCACATGACCTCTGGTGAGCGTAGTGGCCCATGGGCCTCTGGTTTTTACTGAAAACTTGAAAAATCTTCTTCTCTGAAACCTCATGATCCAGGTATTTGATATTTGGTATGAAGCTTCATCTACTGGACCTCTACCAAGATTGTTCAAATCATAGCCCTGGCGCCAAAAATGCCCCCACGCCGAAGCCCACCAGTTAGACTTATATGGGGAAAACCTTAAAAAATCTTCATGTCTGAAACCAGAAGGCCCAGGTCTTTGATATTTGGTATGAAGCTTCATCTAGTGGACCTCTACCAAGATTGTTCAAAATATAGTCCTGGGACCAAAAATGCCCCCGTGCCGGGACCCACTGGTTTCGCATAGGTGTTTATGGGGCAAACTTTTAAAAATCTTCTTGTCTGATACCAGAAGGCCCAGGTCTTTGATATTTGGCATGAAGCTTCATCTAGTGGACCTCTACCAAGATTGTTCAAATTATAGACCTTGGGCCAAAAATGCACCCAGCCAGAGCCCACTGGTTTTACATAGGCTTATAAAGGGAAAAACCATTAAAAATCTTCTTATCCGAAACCAGAAGGCCTGAGGTCTTTGACATATGGCATGATTCTTCATCTAGTGGACCGCTTCCAAGTTTGTTCAAACTATAGCCCTAGGGCCAAGAATGTACTAGAGACACTGATAGTTAGGTGAGCGATTCAGGTCTTGTTATGTCTCCCCTGAAAAATTTTTTTTCGGAGAGACATACGTCTGTCCGTCTGTCACACTTTCGTGTCCGCTCTAAAACTTGAAAAACCGTTTGAGCTATCTTCACGAAACTTAGTATAATTATTAATCAGCATTAGACGAAGAACTTTAACTCTCCCATTTATACTTTTTGAATTATCTCCCTTGGAAGTTTGTCGGTATGTATTAATGTATTGGCAAATCGTGTCCGGTCAATAACTTTCTTATTTTGAGATGGATTTTAAAATTACTTGGCAGAAATATTAACAACCATAAGGCGATGTGTGGTGCGCATGAGGCAGGTCGGTACCTCAAAGGTCAAGGTCATACTTAGAGGTCAAAGGTAAAAAAAGGGGCCTTTTTTCATATTTGGTCAATAACTTTCTCATTTTGATATGGATTTTAAAATTGCTTGGCAGAAATATTAACAACCATGAGATGATGTGTGGTGCGCATGAGGCAGGTTGGTACCTCAAAGGTCAAGGTCATACTTAGAGGTCAAAGGTAAAAAAGGGGCCTTTTTTTCGTATTTGGTCAATAACTTTCTCATTTTGAGATGGATTTTAAAATTAGATGGCAGAAATATTAACAACCATGAGATGTGTGGTGCGCATGGGGCAGGTTGGTACCTCAAAGGTCAAGGTCATACTTAGAGGTCAAAGGTAAAAAAGGGGCCTTTTTTTCGTGTTTGGTCAATAACTTTCTTATTTTGAGATGGATTTTGAAATCACTTGGCAGAAATGTTAACCAATATAAGACGATGTGGTGCATGCATGACCCAGGTTGGTACCTCAAAGGTCAAGGTCATACTTAGAGGTCAAAGGTAAAAAAGGGGCCTTTTTTCGGGTTTTGTCAATAACTTGCTTATCTTAAGATAGAATTTGAAGTTACTTGGCAAAAATGTTGATTATCATGAGACGATGTGTTGCATGCATGATTCAGTTTGGTACCTAAAATGTCAAGGTCATACATAGAGGTCAAAGGTAAAAAAGGGGCCTTTTTTCGTGTTTGGTCAATAACTTTCTTATTTTTTGATGGATTTTGAAATTGCTTGGCAGAATTGTTAACCACCATGAGATGTGTTGCACGCATGACCCAGTTTGCTACCTGAAAGGTCAAGGTCATACATAGAGGTTTAAGGTAAAAAGGGGGCCCTTTTTTGTGTTCTGTCAATAACTTTCTTATTTTTAGATGGATTTTGAAATTACTTGTCAGAAATGTTAACCACCATGAGACGATGTGTTGCGTGCGTGACCCAAGTTGGTACCTCAAATGTCAAGGTCGTACTAAGAGGTCAAAGGACGAAAAGGGGCCTTTTTTAGTGTTCAGTCAATAACTTTCTTATTCCTGGATAGATTGTGAAATTACTTGGCAGAAATGTTAACAATCATGAGACGATGTGGTGCATGCTAGACCCAGGTCGGTACCTCCAAGATCAAGGTAATACTAAGAGGTCAGAGGTAAAAAAGATTGTTTTTTTTTGTGTTCAGTCAATAACTTATTTTATTTCTGGATGGACTTTATAAAGTAACCATGCAGAAATGTTCACCGTCATTAGACCATGAGTCATGTGCAAGACCAAGGTCCATACCTCCAATGTCAAGGTCATACCTAGAGGTCAAAGGTAAAAAAGGGACAGTCAATAACTTCCTTATTCTTTGATGGATTATGAAATTACTTGGCAGAAATGTTAACCATCATGAGACGATGTGTTGAACCTCAAAGGTCAAGGCCATAGAGGTCAAAGGTAAAAAAGGGCTTTTTTGTGTTTGACCAATAACTTTTTTATTTTTCTTTGAACATTTTTAAAGTTACTTTGCAGAAATGTTCATCTTCATTAGATGATGTGTTGCACACAAGAGCCAGCTCAATACCTCCAATGTCAAGGTTATACTTAGAGATAAAAAATGGGGGAGACATCTGTGTTTTTGTAGAAAAACAAATTCTTGTTCTTTTCTGATAGCGCTATTTCTTGTATTTTTCTTTTCTGATAATGCTATAGCGGGGCTATAGTCATGTCCTTTGACAGTTCTAGTTCGGATGGTCCAGGTCACATGAAAAGGCAGGTACAAACGTTAGCTCCGCCTAGTCAGTTTTATCTGCGACTATATACTGGTGTCAAAGTTTTGGTAGTAGCATCAGCTCTCATGACCATAACCTTGGGGTCAAGGTCACAGAACGTTCATGATTTTAGGGTTTCGCACTAAAGATTTTAGATAATTACTTGGTTGCCTTTAGATTAATTTTGTTTGGTAATAGATATTGCTTTAAGTTTTTATCAGCAACAACAGCGCCTATAACCATGACCTTGGAGTCAAGGTCACAGACTTAGAATTTTAATGTTAAAGACTTTGCGTTAAAGTTTTAGGAGCTCATTTCTTCTTTACCGCATGATATATTCAGTTCATTATTGCTGAGGTGATACCCGGTAGATACTCGACCCAAAATTTTATCAGCAGCATCCGCTCTCATGACTGTGACCTTGGGGTCAAAGTCAAGGTCACAGACACTGAGACACACTTGTTAGCTCAACTGAACAAAGGATTATGCTATCCTTGCATTTGCTGTTTGTCGCCCATGTTGATTCATTGAAAGCATGTGAAATGGTTTCTATATTCCCATGAAAATCTGCCTGTTGTTATGCATAAGAATTTATTTTTCTGATTCCCACTTTCACCCCACTGGGTGACCTAATTATGCTATAAATATCTTTTTAAAGAAAATTCTGGAAATGAGTCATATATTTGAAAACAACTTGTTTACAAGGAAAAGTACTTTGGAACCTTCCAGAAAGTTCAGATTTGCATTATTTTTAGGAAATTACATCATCTTATTCCACAGCCCTGTAGAACATTCTGGAGAAATCTAAGGGTCTATAAAAGAGCTTGATTTTTAGCTACCCTTACGAAAGTAAGGGGGAGCTATTGCCATACCCCCGGGCGTCCGTCGTCGGCGACGGCGTCAGCGTCGGCGTCTGCATTTGGTTAAAGTTTACCTGCAAGCTCTTATATGTGCTGTTTTACAATCTTATTTTGAATATATAATTAACAATTGGTAAAAAGCAATATTAACATTATCATTGCACTTCATTTTACAGGTTTTTTGGCTTAAATTGGACTTTTTGAGAAGTTAGTGTTTTCCTCTGTATTACCTCCCTTACTTTCCTGTTTTAAAATTTACCTGCAAGCTGCTTGAGTTCAAATCCATTTTTTTTCTTTTCTTTTTTCTTTTACTTTTTAAAAAGATAGCAGGTCTGGGGCTTAAGGTCAAGGTCACTGTGGCTAGTTTTAGAAAAACATTGTCATCGCTCTATCGCCTTCATTTATTGATGGATTTTAATATAACTTCACACATATGTTGGGTATAATAATATCTCGAGTGACTTTCACTTTCAGGGTCTGGGGCTTAAGGTCAAGGTCACTACTTTCAGGTTCACAGGGTCAAGGTCACTGTGGCTATTTTTAGAAAAACACTGTCACCGTTCTTGCACTTTAATTTATTGATGTATTTTAATATAATTTCACACAATGTTGGATATGATGATATCTCTAGCAAGTTCGGCTTTCAGGTTCCTTGGCTGAAGGTCAGGTCACTGTGGCTATTTTTAGCTCACCAGAGCAGAAGGCTCCGGGGGAGCTTATAGTATAGGCATTGTCCGTCGTCCGTCGTCGTCGTCGTCGTCGTCGTCTGCGTCTGCGTCGTCAACATTTTCAAACAACATCTCCTCTGAAACTACTTGGCCAATTGAAACCAAATTACATGTGGAGCCTCTGTGGGAAGGGGGAACGAAAGTTTGTTCGGGAGGACTGGGTCACATGACCAATATGGCCGCCATGCCCATATATGGTAAAAACCTTTAAAAATCTTCTTCTCAAGAACCGAATAGCCGATGATCTTGAAACTTGGTATGCAGCATCGGGGAATTGGGCTCTACCAAGTTTGTTCAAATGATGACCTTCGGTTGACCTTGACCTATTTTACGTCAAGGTCAAATTTGGTCACTTAGACATTTGTTTGGAAAAATGGCAAAACAGTGGATTTTTCTGACTGTGTGTTAGCTAGTGGCATCAGAAATGGTATTTGCAATCAGCTGAATGGAAGTTTATCAGTTTCAAAGGTCAAGGTCATTTACCGACCTTTGTCCAGGACGCCTAAAATTCAGTATTTTTATCTTCCTCTTCACTTAAACTACTGGGCCAATTGAAACCAAATTACATGTGGAGCCTCTATGGAATGAGGGAACGAAAATTTGTTCGTGAGGACTGGGTCAGATGACCAATATGGCCGCCATGCCCATATATGGTAAAAACCTTTAAAAATCTTCTTCTCAAGAACCGAATGGCCGATGATCTTGAAACTTGGTATACAGCATCAAGGACTCTGGCCCTACCAAGTTTGTTCAAATGGTGACCTTAGGTTGACCTTGACCTGTTTTACGTCAAGGTCAAATTTGGTCACTTAGACATTTGTATGGAAAAATGGCAAAAACAGTGGATTTTTCTGATTGTAGATTAGTTAGTGGTATCAGGAATGGTATTTACAATCAGCTGAATGGAAGTTTATCAGTTCCAAAGGTCAAGGTCATTTACTGGCCTTTGTCCAGGACGCCTCAGATTCAGTATTTTTATCTTCTTCACTTAAACTCCTTGGCCAATTGAAACCAAATTAAATGTGGTGCCTCTATGGAATGAGGGAAAGTTTGTTCCTGAGGACTGGGTCACATGACCAATATGGCCGCCATGCCCATATATGGTAAAAACGTTTAAAAATCTTCTTTTCAAGAGCCAAATGGCCGATGATCTTGAAACTTGGTATACAGCATCAGGGACTCTGGCTATACCAAAGTTCAAATGATGACCTTAGGTTGACCTTGACCTGTTTTACTTCAAGGTCAAATTTGGTCACTTAGACATTTGTGTGGAAAAATGGCAAAACAGTGGAATTTTTCTGATTGTATATTAGCTAGTGGCATCAGAAATGGTATTTACCTTCAGCTGAATGGAAGTTTATCATTTCTAAAGGTCAAGGTCATTTTTATCTTCTTCTTCACTTAAACTACTTGGCCAGTTGAAACCAAATAACATGTGGAGCCTCTATGGAATGAGCGAACGAAAATTTGTTCGTGAGGACTGGCTCACATGACCAATATGGGCCGCCTTGCACATATATGGTAAAAATCTTTAAAAATATTCTTCTCAAGAACCGAATGGCTGATGATTTTGAAACTTGGTATGCAGCATCAGGGACTCTGGCCCTACCATATTTGTTCAAATGATGACCTTTGGTTGACCTTGACCTGTTTATATCAAGGTCAAATTTGGTCATTTGTATGGAAAAATGGCAAAGTAGTGGATATTTCTGATTGCCTGGTAGGCTGTGACATCGAAAATGATATTTGCAGTTAGCTGAATGGAACTTTATCAATTCCAAAGGTCAAGGTCATTACTGATCTTTGTCTTGGATGGCTCTGATTCAGTATTTTTATCTTCTTCTCCAGTAAAAGAGCTGTGCTGATTGAAACCAAATTACATGAAAAGCCTCTATGGGGTGAGGTAATTAAACATTATTCGTGGTATTGTCACATGACCAAGATGGGCACCTTGCCCCTATATATGGTATAAACCACATGACCTCTGGTGAGCATAGTGGCCCATGAGCCTCTTGTTTTAAAAAACTTTGTGATCGCTCTAGTGCCTACATTTATGGATGGATTTTAATATATCTTCACACAAATGTTGGGTATGATGATATCTCGAGTGGTTTGACTTTCAAGGTCTGGGGCTGAAGGTCAAGATCACTGTGGCTATTTTTAGAAAAAATTTTTCATCGCTCTTCGTCTTTTTTTATGGATGGATTTTAATTTAACTTCACACAAATATTCAGTATGATGATATCTCGAGTGACTTTGACTTTCAGGTTCCGAGGCTGAAGGTCAAGGTTACTGTGGCGATTTTTGTCGCGCTGCTATTAGCATGGCGTGATATAGGCGCCCGGTTTTCCGTCCATTCGTCCGATTGTCCATCCGTCCGTTTGTCAAGGCGTCAACATTTGCGACCACCCTAGCGTTCACCATGAGGTTCAAGTTTATTTCTCAAGAACTATAAGAGCTTCATTAATGATACTTGGTACAAACTTGTATCTGGGGATGACAACTTACATGCAAGCATCCGTATTTGACCTTGACCTATATTTCATGGTTCACTGACTTTGTAAAATATTGCGACCACCCTAGCGTTCACCCTGAGGTTCAAGTTTATTTCTCAAGAACTAAAAGAGCTTCATTAATGATACTTGTTACAAACTTGTATCTGGGTATGGTAACTTAAATGCAAGCATCCATATTTGACCTTGACCTATATTTCATGGTTCACTGACTTTGTAAAATATTGCGACCACCCTAGCATTCACCCTAATGGTCAAGTTTATTTCTCAAGAACTTTAAGAGCTACATTAATGATACTTGGTACAACCTTGCATTTAAGAATGGAAACTTTTGTGCAAGCATCTATGTTTGACCTTGACCTACATATCATGGTTGGGTGACTTAGCGCCCCCACAGGCGAGACATAGCCTTCGGCAGAATTCTTGTTAGAATAAGTTTATGATCGCTCTAGTGCCTACATTTATTGATGGATTTTAATATAACTTCACACAAATGTTGGGTATGCTGATATCTTGAGGGAGTTCGACTTTCAGGGTTCAGGGCTGAAGGTGAAGGTCACTGTGGCCATTTTCAGGAAAACTTTGTCCTCGCTCTTGTGCCTTCATTTATTGATGGATTTTAATACAACTTCACACAAATGTTGAAAACTTTCTCACTCTTGTGCCTTCATTTATTGATGGATTTTAATACAACTTCACACAAATATCTCCAGTGACTTTGACTTTCAGGGTCAGGGCTAAAGGTCAAGGTCACTGTGGCTATTTTTAGCTCACCTGTCACGTAGTGACAAGGTGAGCTTTTGTGATCACATTTTGTCCGTCGTCCGTCGTCCGTGCGTGCGTCCGTGCGTGCGTGCGTCCGTAAACAATTTCTTGTCCGCACGATAGCATCTTCATTTATGATTTGATTTTAACCAGACTTGCACACAACTTGTACCACCATGAGATCTCAGTTCCTTTCTTGAACCAGCCATATCCCATCATGTGATACGGAGTTACGGCCCCTGAAAGGGCAAAATTTGCCTATTTTGTTCTTGTCTGCATGATAGCTGTTTCATTTATGATTTGATTTTAACTAAACTTGCACACAATTTGTAACACCACAAAATTTTGGCTCCTTTCTTGAACCAGCCATATCCCATCATGGGTACCAGAGTTATGGCTCCTGAAAAGGCAAAAATTTCCTATTTTGGTATTGTCTGCACAATAGCTGTTTCATTTATCATTTGATTTTAACCAAACTTACACACAATTTGAACCACCACAAGATCTTGGTTCCTTTCTTGAACCAGGCATATCACATCAAGGGTACTAGAGTTATGGCCCCTGAAAGGGCAAAAATTGGCTGTTTTGGTCTTGTCTGCATGATAGCTGTTTTGTTTATGGTATAATTTTAACCAAATTTACACATAACTTGAAGCACTATAAGATCTTGGTTCCTTTGTTGAACCACCCATATCGCATCATCTGTTCCAGAGTTATGGCCCCTGAAAGGGCACAAATTGCCTATTTTGGTCTTATCTGCACAATAGCTGTTTCATTTATGATTTGATTGTAACCAAACTTGCATATAACTTAAACCGTCATAAGATCTTGGTTCCTTTGTTCAAGTTTGAATATGGGTCATGACCGGTCAAAATTTAGGTCAGTAGGTCAAATCATAAGAAAACCCTTGTGAACACTCTAGAGGCCAAAGTTTTGGTCCGATCGTCATCAAACTTGCTCAGAGTGATCATCTTGACAATATCTCGGTCAAGTTCGAATATGGGTTATGTCGGGTCAAAAAATAGGTCAGTAGGTCAAATCATAGAAAATCCTTGTGAACACTCTAGAGGCCACAGTGTTGGTCAGAATGTCATCAAACTTGCTCACAATGATCGTCTTAACAATATCTGGGTCAAGTTCAAATATGGGTCATGTCGGGTCACAAAGTAGGTCAGTAGGTCAAATCATAGAAAAACTTTGTGAATACACTAGAGGCCACAGTTTTGGTCCTATCATCATCAAACTTGCCCAGACTGATTATCTTGACAATATGTCGGTCAAGTTTGAATATAGGTCATTTCGGATCAAAAAGTAAATCAGTAGGTCAAATCAGAGTAAAACCTTGTGAACACACTAGAGGCCACAGTTTTGGTCCGATCATCATCAGACTTGTCCAGAATGATCAACTTGACAATGTCTCAGTCAAGTTCAAGTATCGGCGTTGTCTTGTCAAAAAGAAGGTCAGTAGGTCAAATCAGAAAAACCTTCTGAACACACTAGAGGCCACAGGTTTGGTCCAATCATCATCAAACTTGCTCAGAATGATCATCTTGATAATATCTTGGTCACTTTTGAATATGAGTCATGTCGGGTCACAAAGTAGGTCAGTAGGTAAAATCATAGAAAAGCTTGTGAATACACTAGAGGCCACAGTTTTGGTCCAATCATCATCAAACATGCCCAGAATGATTGACATGACAATGTCTTGGTGAAGTTCGAATATGGGACATGTTGGATCAAAAAGTAGGTCAGTAGGTCAAATCAGAGAAAAACCTTGTGAACACACTAGAGGCTACCGTTATGGTCCGATCATCATCAAACTTGCCCAGAATGATCAGTTTGACAATATCTCAGTCAAGTTTGAATATGGATCATACCAGGTCAAAAAGTAGGTCAGTAGGTCAAATCATAGAAAAACCTTGTGAACACACTAGAGGCCACAGTTGTAGTCTGATCACCATCAAACTTGCCCGGAATGATCATCTTGACAATATCTCAGTCAAGTTCAAATATGGGTCATGTTAGGTCAAAAAGTAGGTCAGTAGGTCAAATCATAGAAAAAAAACTCTGAACACACTAGAGGCTACAGGTTTGGTCCGACCATCATCGAACTTGCTCAAAATGATCATTTGACAATATCTAGGGTTAATTTTGAATACAGGTCATATCTGGTCAATATGCAGGTAAGTAGGTCAGATTGTTGAAAAACCTTGTAAACACACAAGAGGCCCCAGTTTTGGTCCAATCATCATCAAACTTGCTCAGAATGATCATCTTGACAATATCTGGGTAAATTTTGAATATGGGTCATGTCGGGTCAAAAAGTAGATCAGCAGGTAAAATCATAGAAAAACATTTTGAACACTCTTAGAGGCCACAGTTTTAGTCAAATCATCATAAAACTTGCTCAGAATGATCATCTGGACAATATCTCAGTTAAGTTCGAATGTGGGTCATGTCAAATCAAAAAGTAGATCAGTAGGTCATTTTGTTATAACTTTAAAACCGTTTGAGATAGAGCCTTCATATTTGGCATGTTAATTCCTTCTGACAAGGGCTTCCCACTCATGTAAAGATTTGACCTGTGATCTTAACCTGTGACCTACTTTATCATACCTTTTGAACCATATGAGATAGAGCCTTCATATTTGGCATGTATGTTCCTTGTGACAAGGTTTTCTCAACCATTCAAAACTTTTGACCCATGATCTTGACCTTTGACCTACTTTGTCATAACTTTTGAAGTATTTGAGATACAGCCTTCATATTTAGCATGTAGGTTCCTTGCGATAATGTTGCTTAGATGACCCTCTACCAAAAAGGCTAAAATGATCTCACTCTGATGAACAAAATGGTTTACCGGAGCTAAAAATAGAAAATAGTGTAAATTTGATTCAAACGTAAACTCCACCTAAACCCTAAGGTCAATTTGACTCAAAGTTCACAGGAATGTTTCCTAGGTTATTCCCTACCAACTAAGCTGAAATCACTCTGTTGATGAACAAGATGGCCCCCAGAGCTTTAAATAGAATGTACTAGAGACAGTGGCACACAGGTGAGTGAACCAGGGCCCTCTTGTGATATAATTTTAAACAAATTTACACACAACTTGGAAGCACCATAGGATCTGGGTTCCTTTGTTGAACCACCCATATCCCATCATCTTTTCCAGAGTTATTGCCCCTGAAAGGGCACAAATTGCCTACTTTTGTCTTATCTGCACAAAAGCCCTTTCATTTATGATTTGATTTTAACCAAACTTGCAAACAGTTTAAACCACCATAAGATGTTCGTTCCTTTGTTCAAGTTTGAATATGGGTCATGTCCGGTCAAAAATGAGGTCAGTGGGTCAAATCATAAAAAACCCTTGTGAAGAGGCCACATTTTAAGTCCAATTGTCATAAAACTTACTCAGAATGATTGCCTTGATGAAATCTTGGCCAAGTTTGTCAGGTCAAAAAGTAGGTCAGTAGGTCAAATCATAGAAAAACTTTGTGAACACTCTGGTAGCAACATTTTCAGGCTAAACTTCATGAAACTTGCTCAAAACGATCACCTCGACTAAATCTCTGTCATGTTCGAATATGGGTCATGTCCGGTCAAAAATAAGGTCATAGGAAAACCTTGTGAACACTCTAGAGGCCACATTTTAAGTCCATTTATCATGAAACTTGCTCAGAATGATTGCCTTGATGAAATCTGGGTCAAGTTCGAAAAAGGGTCCAGTCAAACAGTAGGTCAGTAGGTCAAATCATGGAAAAATCTTGTGAACACTGTAGTAGCCACATTTTTGAGCCTGAACGTCTTGATCAGGTTTAAATATGGGTCTAAGTTTGTATAAGTTTGTATAAACATGGACATTGACTGGATTCGTGTATAACAGAATAAGAGTCTGTGGGTTATCACTCTTGGAGTTATGTCCCTTGGTAGTTTTTTTAAAAGTCAAAATGCTTTTTGCTTCACGTTTATAATTTTATTCCTATTTCAATGAAACTTATACCACACTTTGTCTCTAAGATAAGGGAGGTGTAATGGTGGAATTATGGCCAAGGGTTTATAACTCTTGGATTTTTAAACATCAAAATTTTCCAGCTCTCATCTTATGCCTTGTAGTAGAATTATAGTCAGATTATCTGACAGCTCTAGTCATTCTTTTCAGTGATCTTTTTCTTCTTTTCAGGAGCTGGGCACACAGACCAGAAGATATATTTTCAACATTCTTTAAAATTCTGCACTTGCAGAATTGTACCCATTATTTGAAAATGATTGCATTTAACTAAATACACATCTTTCTGTCTTAATATTGATTACTAAGACATTTTGATGTGGGTAAAACAGGTATTCCTGTACCGGGTAAGTGCCATTGGTAAAAGAGAAAATTTAATTTGTTTATTCTGTGAAAACAAAATAATTCTTTTTATTTTGTTTGTTGCAACATCTGAAACAATTTTGTATCAAAGTTCATACTAAAACTTATAAATATCATATGCTCACACAAAACACTTTTAAGGCAAAAATTATCAGTGCACAAGTGGGTCTCTTCTTGGGATAATGCCTCCTTGCTGATCACGGTGTTTCCTTTGTATGATTGTAAATATGATTGTAAATTGTGACTATTCAGTTTTGTTTCTTCATAAAGCTACTATGTTTTTCTTTTCTTTTTTAGTATCGCCAAACAGATTTTCTGTCTGAACATTCTGCTGTGAACAATTGTGTTTAACAATTATTTATATTCATAACTATTTTTACTGTACATTATAATTTTTGTGAGAATCAAATTTGTGTTGGATTGAGGAATAAGGATGCCACGTTTGAAGAAAAAGTCTTTGAATCAACGGAGAAAGGAAGACAGAGTTAGAAAGGAAAGAACAAGACACGAAGAATCAGATGTGGAACCTCCTGGTGTGGCAGTACAGATGGGTGTTATTGGTTTATCAGATGGGGGCCTAGCCCACCCTTTCCTTTCATCTGTTTCAGATGAAGGGCCATCTGTGTCTATGGGTGTTATTGGTTTATCAGATGGGGGTCTATCCCAGCCCACAGAAAAACCATCTGTGTTCATTGAAGAGTCACCTGAAAATGTGTCTGATAATGTGTCTGATAATATGTCTGATAATGTGTCTGATAATGTGTCTGAAAATATGTCTGAATACTTGTCTGAAAACTTCTATGAAAACAAGCCTGACAGTCTTTCCAGTTATTGTTGTGAACCTTTTGAAAATGTTTTAGAAAGTTCTTCAAATACCTGTATACATGAAACAATGAGGTCCCCTAATGTAAATATAAGAGAACAGAACTGTTTGATGGATTCTAATAAGCCATTGTATAGTGCCATTCCAGCAAGTGAACATGCTGAAACAATGCTATGGACTCCTTCTAATGGTCCATTTAATTCTGCCAAATTTGAACTGGGATCTTTTCACCAAGGTTCTGAAATATTTAGCAATGAGTCCAGAGGATGTCAATGCACTACAAATGCACTTTGTTCATTAATATATGCAGCGTACTCGGACATTTCTTGTAGTACAGATTTAGACAACATTCTTTTAGCTGGAGATTGTCTGTATAATAAGATTATATATGAATTAAAGGCTAAAGGTAAATTCAGAAGTAAGTTGCTCAACTTTGATGAACTTCCAAGATTAGTTTCAATTTTAAACAAAGAAGTTGCTGTTAAAAAATCTGCTATTATGACAGGTCTTTGCACAGAACAGTTTGTCAATACCAGTTTACCTACTCTTCACCAGGCATTATACACTGCTTTACAATGTTCTTCAAATGTTTTACTAATGATAGGTTCAATTTGTTCTTCTGTGTTCAAGAAAGATTGCAAATATTTTATATTTGATTCACATTCCCATGGTTTCAATGGATTATCAGTTCCAGATGGAAAATCATTACTAGCTGCTTTCAGTTGTTTAGATGATCTAGTTACATTTCTATATGCGTTGTATGAAAGTATGATGATTTCCATTTCCACACAGTTCGAAATTCTTCCTATAGACTTTGACTTATCTGATCTTGAGCATAACTCAGCATTTGATATTGAAAATACAGCACAGTGTCATACTGACACTCCATGTGACTATGCTTGGAAATCTGTAACTTACAAGAGAAAGATGTCTGAAAGCCATATGAGGAATGCACATGCAGGAGAAAACGTTTTTGATGATACAAGTAGTGAAAGTCATGCAACCCTTATTGGCAAATACTTCAAGGATCAAAAGCATAGACTTGAACAGAAGACTGGAAATAGCACAAAGGTAACTAAAAATCAAAAGATTAGGAACAAAGAAAAAACAAATAAGAAAAAAATTACAGACAGAAAAGAATATATGAGAGCTTATATGCAGAAACTGAGGCAGTGCTCTAACTTCAAAATAAAAGACAAAGAGTATACACTTCAATCTAAGCAGAGTGCTAGACAATCTGAAGAATACCAAAAAAAGGATAGAGAATATACGCTTCAATCTATGAAGAATGCTAGACAGTCTGAAGAATACAGAAAAAAGGATAGACAATATACGCTTAAATCTAAGCAGAGTGCTAGACAAACTGAAGAATACCAAAAAAAAGATAGAGAATATACGCTTAAATCTATGAAGAATGCTAGACAGTCTGAAGAATACAGAAAAAAGGATAGAGAATATACGCTTAAATCTATGCAGAGTGCTAGACAATCTGAAGAATACCAAAAAAAGGATAGAGAATATACGCTTAAATCTATGAAGAATGCTAGACAGTCTGAAGAATACAGAAAAAAGGATAGACAATATACGCTTAAATCTAAGCAGAGTGCTAGACAATCTGAAGAATACAGAAAAAAGGATAGAGAATATACGCTTAAATCTATGCAGAGTGCTAGACAATCTGAAGAATACCAAAAAAAGGATAGAGAATATACGCTTAAATCTATGAAGAATGCTAGACAGTCTGAAGAATACAGAAAAAAGGATAGACAATATACGCTTAAATCTAAGCAGAGTGCTAGACAATCTGAAGAATACCAAAAAAAGGATAGAGAATATACGCTTAAATCTATGAAGAATGCTAGACAGTCTGAAGAATACCAAAAAAAGGACAGAGAACATACGCTTAAATCTATGCAGAGTGCTAGACAATCTGAAGAAAACAGGAGAAAAGACAAAGCTATGACAAAGGCATGTAAGAGAAGAGCTAGATTGATAGATGAATATAAAAGATGGGAAAGTGAAAAGAAACGAGAATATCGAAAAAGCCATGAATTCAAACAGAAAGACATTCAAATACAAAATCGGTCAAAGAGGAAGGCAAGGTCAGATCCATATATATTAGAACAAGAAAGGGTTGCAAAACAACAATGGAGATTAAATGAAAGAAACAAAAAAGGTGAAAACATTACAGACTGTAAAAGAAAAGCTGCCAAGCGTAAAGATCCATCCTTTTCACAGGCTGAAAAGTTAACTGCAAAGCTTAGAAAATGTGGTAGTGATATTGATGCTTGTATTGAAAAGTTTCACAAGAATATTTCAGTTGGACCTCTCTATATATGTAGTTGTTGTCACCAGACATGGTTTGCAGAGACTGTATCAAAAGCTGAAACATTTTTATGTAAAGACAAGGAAAAATACTTAACAGGTGTAAAATCTGTCAAGGAAGAAGAATGGATTTGTTGTACATGCAAAGACAATATTAAGTTTGGTAAAGTCCCAAGATTGTCTGTGTTAAACGGAATGAAGTGGCCACTAAAACCTAAAGAATTGGAGCTGTTTCCACTCGAAGAACGTCTTATTGCTTTACGTATACCATTCATGCAGATGCATGAACTACCTAGAGG
Source organism: Lucinisca nassula (assembly GCA_963580285.1). NCBI lineage: Eukaryota > Metazoa > Mollusca > Bivalvia > Lucinida > Lucinidae > Lucinisca > Lucinisca nassula. The sequence continues at coordinate 55,844,655 of OY757016.1, forward strand.
TCGCCAATTATCAGTAAAAGGAAATGTTGTTAATGTTCCTGTTGATATTCAACCAGTTGTGAATGCTCTACCAAGGCCTTTCGATGAAAATGTTACAGTTGCCGTGAAATTGAAGAAGAAGATGTCATTTAAGTCTTATGTATTCTCAGAAAATGTTCGACCATTTCATGTACTTCGTGCTTTGCACTGGCTAATGAAAGGTAGTGAGCTGTATAAACATGCAAATGTTGAAATTGACCAGCAGTGGATAAAGAGAATCACAGAACAAAGTAATGAAATATTGCATGCATTTTTTGAGTCACAAATAAAAAGCTGTTCAGAAACAAATATTGTTGATTTTGATGGTGTTTTGAATGAAACTCTACAGGATATCCCAAGTGATCAGAACCATGCTGAGGTTATACATGATTTTTTTGAGGTGTGTATAAAAGATTGTTCAAAGTATAATATTGTTGATTTTGATGGTGCTGTAAATGAAATGTTTGAGAATGATAAAAAAAATGATGATATTTCAAATGATAACACATCTCATGTGGAAGAACTTTATGATTCAGATGCAGAAGAAATCACCCAGGAAAATGTGGGAAATATTGACACTTTGCTCGATGATGCAGATCTTGAAAACAGAAATTGTACTTTCACATTTGCTCCTGGAGAAGGTCAACGACCGCTAAGTATTTTTCAAGATAAAGATTCAGAATATCTTTGTTTCCCATCCATATTTTGTGGACAGAGGCGAATAGATAATGATGATAGAAAAGTGCCTGTACATTATAGTGATATAGCAAAGTGGGAATTGAGAAGTCAGGATAGGCGGGCTGCTAACAGTGTACCTAATATATTTTTTAAACTGAAAAAATTACAAATGAAGCAATTGAATGACAAAGCAAACCTTGCTGTTAGAAGGTGTCAAACTGGAATAAATAATATTACTGCTGCACAAGCAAGGAACTCAGAGTGTATTGACAGTATTGTAAAAAATGATGAAGGTTACTATTTGTTTAAACAGCTAAGAAATTCTCCAGCATATTTAGAATCTAAAAAAAAAGATGTTTATGCTATGATTCGACAGATGGGTTTGCCAACTTGGTTTATGTCATTGTCCTCAGCTGATACAAGATGGGTTGATCTTTTAAAAATGTTAGCTATCTTAAATAAAAATGTGAACTACACTGATGATCAACTTGAGAACTTGGCTTGGGAACAAAAGATTAAGCTCATTCAATCCGATCCAGTCACTTGTTCCAGATATTTCGAGCATAGAGTTAAAGAATTCATTAACACAGTTCTAAAGAGTGAGCATGAGCCTCTTGGAAAAGTTGTTGATTACTTTTTTAGAGTGGAATTTCAGCAACGTGGATCTCCACACATTCACATGATTGTATGGGTACAAAATGCACCAAAATTCAATGTGGACTCTGATGATAAATTGGCTGCTTATGTGGATCAATATTTAAAATGTTCTATAAACAACCCTCATCTTAGTAGTTTGATAGAACTTCAAATTCACAAACATTCTAGAACGTGTAGAAAACGAGAAGACAAAATCTGTCGTTTTGGTTATCCATTACCACCTCTTTCCAAAACTACTGTCTTAGAACCACTGGAAACTGAAAAAGACAAGTATTATAAATTGTACCAAAACATACAGAAAAAAATAAACAATGAGAAAGATGGGTATGATATGTCTTATGAAGAGTTTTTGAATAATGTTGTCCAAATGAGAGAGGAAGAATATATTAAATGTATTAGAAGTTCTTTAAACTCTTCAAAGGTATTTTTGAAAAGAAATCCAAGTGAGATCCGTGTAAATTTGTACAATGATAGTGTGTTAAAAGCATGGAAGGCAAACATTGACATACAATTTGTTTTAGATCCATATGCTTGTGCTATGTATATAGTTTCATACATTAGCAAATCCCAAAGAGGGATGAGTAATTTGTTGCATGCAGCTGCAAAAGAAGCAAGGAATGGCAACATGGATCTCAAAAGACAAGTTAGACATATTGGAAATGTATTTTCAAACAGTGTTGAAGTAAGTGCACAAGAGGCAGTTTATTTGGTACTGCAAATGCCATTGACTAAAAGTTCAAGGAGTGTTGTCTTCATAAACACCTCACTTCCAAATCAGAGAGTACAATTATTGAAACCAAAGTCAGTGCTTGATGAGTTGCCTGCAGACTCAATAGATATAATGTCAGACAATAAAATTAAGAGATACTCAAAACGTCCCAAACCATTGGAAAAGTATTGTTTAGCTGATTATGTGTCAGAGTTAGAAGTAATTTACCCAGATGGACATAGGGATGAGGAGGAGCAAGATTGTGAGAAAAATGCAGAAATGTCAGATGGAGAATGCTTTGATGGCAGTAAAACTATTTTAACTTTAAAGAATGGCATAAAAATCAAACAATGTCGTAATCCTAAAATAATACGGTATGTCAGGTTCAATCTCAAAACAGACGAAGAGAACCATTACAGAGAGAAACTTTTACTATTTTACCCATGGAGAAATGAAGAGACTGACTTACTTGGAACTTTTAGTACATATAAAGAACACTATGAGTCTATAAGGCATATGATAGATCATAAATGTTCAGCTTATGAACATCATGCTGAAGAGTTGGAATTAGCAAGAGATATAGCAGAAGCTGAATATAATGCATTTGATGATATTGCACCAAGTACACAGCAAGTTGAAGGTGACGATGATGAAATAGAACCAGTTGAGTCAGAAGAGTTTATATATTATAATCCTGATAGGATTGAACATAGAGATTATGATATAGGGACTGAAATTGGATGTTATGTTTCTGCACCTCAAATTAATGTAAATGAAAATATCATGTCTGATATTGAATATAGAAAGCTCTTGCAGTGTTTAAATAGTAAACAGAAACAGTTCTACTATCATGTAATACACTGGATTAAAACAAAGGATGCCCCTTTATATGTATTTCTTTCTGGCGGAGCTGGTGTTGGAAAAAGTCTAGTTATTCGAGCATTGTATCAGACTTTGTTTAGAATATTAAATCTGAAAGAAGGAGAAGATGCTGATCATACAAGGGTTCTTCTTTGTGCTTTTACAGGAAAAGCAGCATTTAATATTAATGGCTCTACCATCTCATCTGCATTTAAGCAAAAGTATAAGCAATCAGATCAAACATTAACATGTGACAGTCTTAATACCTTTAGATCAAAGTACCAAGATTTGTCAGTTGTAATTATTGATGAAATTTCAATGGTTAGTAATTCTATGTTGAATTTCATTGATCAAAGACTTCAAGCATTGAAAGGAACACGAACACCTTTTGGTGGTGTTAGCATTATTGCTGTTGGTGATCTTTATCAGTTGAAACCAGTGAGTGGTGATTGGATATTTAATGATATGAAACATGATGCTGCTGCTTTATCAAGAAATCTCTGGAAAGACTTATTTACTATGTTTGAATTAACAGAAATTATGAGACAGAAAGATGACCTTGAATTTGCCGAATTGCTAAATAGATTGAGAATCAATACCTTGACCTCTGAAGACAAGACTAGGTTGAAGCAGTGTGAAGTTACTACAATTGATATTGAGTATCAGAAAAATGCCCCACATCTCTTTGCAGAAAACTATTTCATGCATGTTTTTAATGATGGAATTATAAGAAATATGGCGACAGAAAAGGTTGAAATACCATGTATGGATACATATGTCTCGCCTAAGTTATCTAAAGAAAAGATCGACTGCGCGCTCAAGAACCTAAAGAATGTAACAGATCCAAACCAAACAGCAAATTTGCATTGCTCTTTAACAGTTGTTGTTGACATGATTTATGATTTAACAATAAACATAAAAACAGAAGATGGACTAGCTAATGGAGCATCATGTGTAGTTAAGTTAATTGAGTATAAATTACAAACCACACAACGTCCAAGCATCATTTGGGTTCAGTTTGATGATAAGAAAGCAGGAATAGAAACAAGAATCAAATACAGAAATAGGGGACTGTATCATAGCAGTATTGATGATAACTGGACACCAATTTTTGATGTCAACAGGTCATTTACATACAACAGAAAGACATTTCAGAGAGTTCAGTTCCCTTTGCAACCTTCTGCAGGACGTTCTGTACATAGAGCCCAAGGTAGTACCCTTGAAAGAGTTGTCATTGATTTATCACAGCGCAAACCCCGCAAAGTTCCACATTTACACTATGTTGCATTAAGCAGAGTAAGATCAATTGAAAAACTTCAGATCCTTAACTTTAATGAGAAAGCATTACAAGTTGATGATCAAGTTAAGACAGAAATGCAACGTTTGCATGAAACAGCAGTGCTTGAACTGTGTGATACTTCTTTAGAATTGATAGATCCAGTTTCACATTTCAAAGTTGCTTTCAATAATTGTAGATCCTTGAATCTTCATTTTGATGATATTAGACATGACAAAAATTTGTTGTCAACCCACATATTTGGATTAGCAGAAACACGATTACATCAGCCTGATAATGATAATGATTATGCAATAAAAGGCTACTTTTTGATTAGAAATGACCAAATTGGATGCAATACTTGCAAAAGACCTGCTCATGGGTTAGCAGTTTATGCCAAAGATGATACCATTATAATACAAGATAGACAGTATAGTTCAGATACATTAGAATTTATCATGGTAACTGCCAGCCACGTCTTGATTGAGAGTCAGATAGTATTTTTGTATAAGTCACCTCAAATGTCTGACAGTAATCTTCTTTCTTCTCTGAACAAAGAACTTATTCCATATTTGATCCCATCAAAGCCATTGATGATAATTGGAGATTTCAATATTGATGTTTTGTTAAAACATAACATTGTTAAGAAATTAAGTGAAATGTTTTCATGCAAAATGCTGATAAATGAATGTACCACAGATAATATGACAACGCTTGATTTGATATTTACTAATATTGATTTTCCAGATGTGGATGGTGCAGTTGGAACGTGTGAAACATACTGGTCAGATCACAAAATAGTTTTTCTGCACATAAAATCCACATAATTAAAGTCTTGTCACCCACTCAGTTTTAAATGCATAATATCAACCTTTCATATTAAGGTTACTATTTTTTTTATTAATTTGGTAAAATTGGAACAGAGGAATCCATTGGTCAGATCATAAAATCTGCACTTTTTCACATAACATCTTGGAAATTTTGTCAGGTGGTTTGTATGGTACTTTGCAGTGCACTCACCCACCAGATAAAATGCAGTACTTTCCTTTTCAAAAGGTAGGTATTGCTGGTGGTTTGGCATGATTTGGGTGGCCACCACTTACAGACATCACAAAAATAAACACTTCTGTTAAACCCCACATTATATAGAGAAAAGTGGAGTTTTCAGGGCTATATATTTTTTTCGCTCAAAACATAGACTGTGGGTACTCCTAAGAACTGAGGCATTTCTAACAAACACCCGCAATGGTCCGTGTTTGAAGCAGAAAGAAGAAAAAATATCTAAATTTTTATCCCCCGACCAAATAGATTTGGGGGATATAGCGATCAGCCTGGCGTCCGTCTGTCCGTCCGTAGACACAACCTTGTGATGGCCATAACTCCTATACCCTTTGAGATTCATTGATGGTTCTTGGCACAGTTGTTCACAAGGCTGAGACGTCATGTCATGCACAAGAACCAGAACTCTGGATGCCATACTTTTTTTTGTTATCTCCCCTTTTAATAAAATAGAATGACTACTTTGTGATGGCCATAATTCCAATACCTTTTGAGATATATTGATGGTACGTGGCACAGTTGTTCACAAGGCGGAGACAGTGTATCATTCACAAGAACCACAACTCTGGTTGCTATGGTTTTTGAGTTATCTCCCCTTCCAATATAATAGAGTGACTACGTTGTGATGGCCATAACTCCAATACCCTTTAAGATATATTGATGAAACTTGGCACAGTTGTTCACAAGGCCAAGGCGTTGTGTCATGCTTAACTCTAGGTGCCATGGTTTTTTAGTTAGTTCCCCTTCCAATAATATAGAATCACTACCTTGTGACGGCCACATCTCCAATACTCTTCGAGATATATTGATGGTACTTGGTACAGTTATACATGAGGTTAAGCAGGTGTGTCACGTGCAAGAACCCCAACTCTGGATGCCCTGGTTTTTGAATTATCTCCCCTGACAATATGACCTTGTGATGGCCATATCTCAAATACCCTTTTAGATATATTGATGGTACTTGGAACAATTGTATACAAGGTTGAGATGGTGCTTCATGCCTAAGAACCACAACTCTAAGTGCTATGCTGTTTGAGTTATCTCCCCTTCCAATGTAACAGCATGACCACCTTGTGAGGACCGTACATCCAATACCCTTCGAGACATATTGGTGGTTCTTGATGCAGTTGTACATGAGGTTAAGCAGGTGTGTCATGCTCAAGAAACACAACTCTGGGTGCTCTGGTTTTTTAGTTATCTCCCGTGACAATATAACCTTGGGATGGCCATAAGTCCAAGACCCTTTGAGATATATTCAAGGAACTTGGTGCAATTGGATACAAGGTACAGAAGGGGTGTTATGTCCAAGAACCACAACTGTTGGTGCTGTGGTATTTGAGTTATCTACCCATCCAATATAACAGTATGACCATATCTCCAATACCCTTTGAGACATATTGATGGTACTTCGTACATAAAAACATGAGCTTAAGCAGGCATGTCATGCACAAGAACACAATTCTGAGTGCCCTGGTTTTTGAGTTATCTCCCCTGACAGTACAATCTTGTGGTGGCCATAACTGCAGTACTTTTGTGATATATTGCTGGTTTAATTCTGGTGCACTTTCTATTGGTGAACAATCTTCTGAAGGCCATATTGGCTTTTGGTCGGTGATTTGCCATCTCTTCCGATGGTTATTTTCATTTTAAAAAGTGCCATTTTTACGATCATGATTGAAAGCATTACATCTCATAAATGTGTCATTCAAATAATGGAATAGGTCCTCATTCAGAAGTGAGGAATATGGTACTTTTGAAAAACAATATGGGAAAAGGAAAGTTGGCATTTATAGGACCTTCATTATATTTACCTCACATTTTGATTTTGTTAAATCTCCTTACGGCAGACCCTTATTCCAGTTTTGTAGTCCTACTTTCAGAGTAGAAGATGATAAAATCTTTTTTTTTATCGCCCCCATCGAAGGGAGGGGGACATACTGATTTTTGTGCAGATCCCGCCAGTGTCTGTCAGCGTCAGCGTCGGCGTGACAATTTCTTGTCTGCAAAATATCTCATGAACGAGTGGATGGATTTGAAACATATTTCCATGGCTATTACACTAGGACAGGATGAAGATTTGATTAGGTTTTGGTGACCTTGGCCTAATTTTCAAAGTAACAGGGCTCAAAACAGTCAAATTATAGGCCAAAAATGCACGCTCGTCTGCACTCTATCTCTTGAATTAATGGATGGATTTGGTTCAACTTGGTACATTATATAAGTGGGATGGTCTCAAGAACTGTTTAGATTTTGGTGACCTTGACCCGATCTTCAAGGTCACTACATGACCTAAATTTTTAAAAATAAGTTTCTGCACTCTATCTCCTGAACCCTGGATGGATTTGGTTCAAAGTTCATACATAAAATAAGTGGGATGGTCTTCAGAACCATTTACATTTTGGTGCCCTTGACTAATTTACAAGGTCACAGGGCTCAAAACATTGTCAAATTGTAGGCTAAAAAAAAGCTAAAATTTTACTGGAAGACCATATACAGAAGAAATGTCAAGATGCTGGTGGGGGGACATGTTTTCCTCTGAAAACACTTTTCCATTTTTTTTAGTGTCAGTAGAATTTACCTAGAATGAACAATTTACCTTTTCTCAATGTTTTCAACTTTTTATTATAATTCATGTCAGAATATAAAAACTTATGTAAAATGTTTTTTTTTTTTTATATAGACAACCAGGGATATATGTGTAAGTTAAGATGTTGGGGGAACGTATGATTTACAAGATAAAACTATACTACTTATAAAGTTCATAGAACATTTGATAGTCTATTGATACAGTGAAGGTTTCAAAGATTTGAGTTTTATATGTGTAAATTTTTATTATGTTGTATTAAATGTATGTTTTGATGCATGTTTTGGTTAATTTAAATGGTAGTCTTCAACAACTACTTTTTACTATATTCATTTAGATGTATTGCAGAATAATTTGAAAAATAATAATTCTTTCCTTATACATTTGAACAACATTTGCTGCCTTCATATTAAATGTCTGACTAGACACATTGTCAGTTGAAGAACTAACTTGCAATATATATTCTGTCCATTTGTCACAATATTGTATTGCAATCTTACTTTCGATTTTGACATGTAAATCTGTTGTTCCTAGAGAAAGTTTTGTCTCAGTATTTTGAATTCTGTCAAATAGTAGAATTTGTTTTCTTATTTGCAACAGTATTTTGACATGTAAAGTAGAAGTAAAACAAAGATCAGGAATTGATACAATTAACTTACTCCATCCATAAAAGACACCAAAGGGAAAGAAATACAAACATTAAGCGACCAGACCATATTGGAAACCTAAACAAAGGAAGGCCATATGGACAGTTACTTTCCCACAAAAAAACCTGTTTTTACTAGAAAAGGCAAACAGAGGTTTTTTTTTTGTTATTAGGGCCCCGCACTGAAAGTGTGGGTGCCCTATAGTAATCACTCTGTCCGTCCGTCTGTCCGTCCACAAATTTTCCTACTCCTCTGATAGCGCTGCTGGGGCCCTAGTCAGTTTCACTGACAGCTCTATTTTTTTTTAAATTAAAGAAACCATTTTTCTAGATCATTGCAAGATCAGGAAAAGCTTTGTTAATGATCAAGAGAATTGGTTGATGCATCTATATTATGTGGGTTGATGCATCTATATTCTTTTTAACTGTTCTTTATATTAGATTGTGTGCTCTTAAAGAGAACTTTTTGGAACATATCACCTCATCGAATACACACATTTCTGTGTCTTACTGTATGCCTCTTTCCCATAAGTATGCCCATTGTAAAAGAAATAATTTTTGTGGGATTTTGGTAGTCTTAACAACTGAAATATTTATGATAGAAAGGTAACTTAATCTATATGAACCTTATAGATCAATGTAGCTAAGTAATAAAGTAAAAAATACAGTCTGGACAAAACTTCCGAGACATTGGTCCCACATTTTTGATATGTAAGCTGCTATTTCAGATTAGCTGTGTTTCATTATGTATATTTTGTCATACCATACACTACTATTGTTAACTTCTATGACAAAAGGAAATCACCTCTCGAGATATTGATTTCTTTGACAAATTATATGACTTACACCATAGACAGAATAGCTGCATGGATTCAATCAAGTCTGTATACAATACATCATGCCCTTCAAGATTTAGATGTGACGTGTTCAACTGATGTACAACTATATGGACAACACTGAGGCTATGAAGAAATGTATATCAATCAGGTAAACAATCATATCTTACCTTTATTCAAATTTATTTTCTAGACCTAGCAAATGATTTTCTGATACACAGGTGACCGATACAAAAATGAAATAATGAAGAAAGAAAAGTAGATGACCGCCGCTTTTCTGTTTCTTGTGATGAATGTGAGCGATGGCAACATGGACTTTGTGGAACAGGTTATTTTATATTATTTATTTATTTTTGATAGTTTATGTTCATTGTATGCCTCTTGTACAAATTACAAAATAATAAGAAGGTTACTAAGGAAATGCCACAATCAAAGACCACAGCCATCTCAAGACACTAAAGATAATCAACATAAGAAAACACAAAGACACCAACAAAAACAACAAAACAGCACTCGCACACACAGCACACAACACAAAAACAAAGGAAAAACTGTGTCGGAACTAATTTTTCAGATCAAACAAATTACCCGTATGTTCACTGTACTCCTCTTTTAAGTATTACATGTTTTCAGGCCACACAATATAACCATGAAGCTACAGTTTGGTTAGCATTTATTTATATACTTATTTATTTGTTACATTACTTATTTGTACTCTCGGTTTCATGGCTTACATGTTTCCAGGACAAAAATATCAGTCAACTACATGTTCATGTTTATTTATTTATTTGCTTTCGGCTGCATTGCATGTTTCAAGCACAACGAGTTACATTTCGTATGAGACGCGGTTTTGGGGCGAAACAGCTAAGTGGGGAGAAACCACTAGGGGGGGGGGGAACGTCTTGGGAATGAAACGTCTTGGGGACAAAACGACCGGGGGGGGGGGGGGAATTGATGCTAAAAAGATACAAATAGAAAAAACAGTGTAAATTCACTTCAAATGCGAACTTCTAAACCATTGGGCCAATTGGATTAAAAACTTCACAGGAATGTTGCCTAGGTGACTCCCAACCAAAATAGTTAAAACTCATTCCACTCCAATGAATAAGATGGCTGCCAGAGCTAAAAATTGAAAAAAAAATCTTTAAACCTCAATTCCTCCTGTACCCTTGAGCCAATTTCATTCAAACTTCGAAGTAATGTTGCTTAGATGACCCTCTACTGAAAAGGCTAAAACAATCCCGCTCCGATGAACAAAATGGCTACCAGAGCTAAAAATAGAAAAATATTGTAACTTTGATTCAGACGTGAACCCCTCCTAAACCCTAAGGCCAATTTGATTCAAACTTCACAGGAATGTTGCCTAGGTTACTCCCTACCAAATGAGCTAAAATCCCTCTGCTGATGAACAAGATGGCCACCTTAGCTAAAAATAGAATGTACTCGAGACAGTGAAACACAGGTGAGCGAACCAGGGCCCTGTGGGCCCTCTTGTTAGAAAAACTTGGTCATTGCTCTAGTATCCACATTTATAAATGCATTTAAAGATGACTTCATACAAATGTTTAGTATGATGATATCAAGGGGTGAGTTCAACTTTCAGGGTCTGGGGTCAAGGTAACTGTGGATATTTTCAGAAAAAAAATTAGTGATTGCTCTAGTGCCTACATTTATGGATGGATTTTAATATAACTTCACACAAATGTTGGCAATGGTGATATCTTGAGCGAGTTTGACTTTCAGGGTCTGGGGCTGAAGGTCTAGGTCACTGGCTATTTTTAGAAAAACTTTGTCATCACTCTTGTGCCTTCATTTATTGATGGATTTTAATATAACCTGACACAAATGTTTGGTATGATGATATCTTGAGTGACTTTGACTTTCTGGGTCAGGGGTTGAAGGCCAAGGTCACGGTGGCTATTTTTTAGAAAAACTTGATAATTGCTCTAGGTTCCACATTTATTGATGGATTTTAAGATAACTTCATAAAAATGTTGGGTATGATAATATCTCGAGTCAGTTCAAATTTCAGGGTCTGAGGCTCAAAGTCAAGGTCACTGTGGCTATTTTTAGAAAAACTTTATCATCACTCTTAAGTACCTACATTTATTGATGGATACAATGTCATTTTACACAAATGCTAGACTAGGCTTTGTTTAATTTGTCTTGCGTGAGGCGATTTGTATCATCTGTGATGCCTTGTTTGGAAGTTTGTAGAATTTTTTTTTTATCAAGTATAGATTTCTTTTTCATCTTTTTAGCTCACCTGTCACGTAGTGACAAGGTGAGTTTTTGGGATCACTTTTTGTCCGTCGTCCGTCGTGCGTCCGTGCGTGCGTCCGTGCGTCCGTAAACTTTTCTTCAAACAACATCTCCTCCTAAACCACTGATCGGATTTTGACCAAACTTCACAGAAATGATCCTTAGGTGGTCCCCTTTCAAAGTTGTTCAAATGGTTCCGGTCCATTGCACATATAGGTCACAGTAGCCAAAAATAGATCTTTTTCACCGAAAACTTAAAAAATCTTCTTCTCTGAAACCGCAAGGCCCAGGTCTTTGATATTTGGTATGAAGCTTCATCTAGTGGACCCCTACCAAGATTGTTCAAATTATAGTGCTGGGGCCAAAAATGCCCCCGCAAGGGGGCCCTTTGGTTTTACATGGGCTTATATAGGGAAAATCTTTAAAAATCTTCTTCTCTGAAACCGCTAGGCCCAGATCTTTGATATTTGGTATGAAGCTTCATCTAGTGGACCCCTACCAAGATTGTTCAAATTATAGTGCTGGAGCTAAAAATGCCCCCGCACGGGGGCCCTTTGGTTTTACATGGGCTTATATAGGGAAAATCTTGAAAAATCTTCTTTTCTGAAACCGCAAGGCCCAGGTCTTTGATATTTGGTATGAAGCTTCATCTAGTGGACCCCTACCAAGATTGTTCAAATTATAGTGCTGGGGCCAAAAATGCCCCCGCAGGGGGGCCCTTTGGTTTTACAAGGGCTTATATAGGGAAAATCTTTAAAAATCTTCTTCTCTGAAACCGCAAGGCCCAGGTCTTTGATATTAGGTATGAAGCTTTATCTAGTGGACCCCTACCAAGATTGTTCAAATTATAGTGCTGAAGCTAAAAATGCCCCCGCACGGGGGCCCTTTGGTTTTACATGGGCTTATATAGGGAAAATCTTGAAAAATCTTCTTCTCTGAAACCGCTAGGCCCAGGTCTTTGATATTTGGTATGAAGCTTCATCTAGTGGACCCCTACCAAGATTGTTCAAATTATAGTGCTGGGGCCAAAAATGCCCCCCCCCCCACCAGGGCCCTTTTGTTTTACATAGGCTTATATAGGGAAAATCTTTGAAAATCTTCTTCTCTGAAACTGCAAGGCCCAGGTCTTTGATATTTGGTATGAAGCTTCATCTAGTGGACCCCTACCAAGATTGTTCAAATTATAGTGCTGGAGCTAAAAATGCCCCCTGCACCGGGGCCCTTTGGTTTTACATGGGCTTATATAGGGAAAATCTTGAAAAATCTTCTTCTCTGAAACCGCAAGGCCCAGGTCTTTGATATTTGGTATGAAGCTTCATCTAGTAGACCCCTACCAAGATTGTTCAAATTATAGTGCTGGGGCCAAAAATGCCCCCGCACCAGGGCCCTTTTGTTTTACATAGGCTTATATTGGGAAAATCTTGACAAATCTTCTTCTCTGAAACTGCAAGGCCCAGGTCTTTGATATTTGGTATGAAGCTTCATCTTGTGGACCTCTACCAAGATTGTTCAAATTATAGCCCTGGGGCCAAAAATGCCCCCGCTCCGGGGCCCTTTGGTTTTACATAGACTTATATAGGGAAAATCTTGAAAAATCTTCTTCTGTGAAACCACAAGGCTCAGGTCTTCGATATTTTTTATGACGCTTCAGCTAGTGGACCTCTATAAAGATTGTTCAAATTATAGCCCTGAGACCAAAAATGCCTCCGCCATTTGGCCCTTTGGTTTTACATAGACTTATTTAGGGAAAATCTTTAAAAATCATCTTCTCTGAAACACAAGGCTTAGGTCTTTGATATTTGTTATGAAGCTTCAGCTAGTGGACCTCTACCAAGATTGTTCAAATTATAGCCCTGGGGCCAAAAATGCCCCCGCTCCGGGGCCCTTTGGTTTAACATAGACTTATATAGGGAAAATCTTGTTTTACATAGACTTCTATATGCAGGGTAAACCTTTAAAATCTTCTTCTCTGAAACCAGAAAGCCCAGGTCTTTCATATTAGATATGAAGCTTCATCTTGTGGACCTCTACCAAGATTGTTCAAATTTTAGCCCTAGGGCCAAAATTGACCCTGCCCGGGGGCCCACTTGTTATGCTTTGGATCAGGTGAGCGAACCAGGGCCCTCTGGGCCCTCTTGTTTACAGTGGAAAGGCTTGAAAACAGGATGATTAGGGGTACTTTTTGGTTCTCTTTCATTTGCTGCAGTCTGTTGGCTGTCTTACAGAAGAAAAAAATTTGATAGCTTGCCCTCATCCATCTTAGGCCCCCAAAGGCGAGCTATGTTGTCTTCTGACAACTCTTGTTCTCTTTGAGTCAGACTTCGGAGTTTGAAGTTTGGGTTTATAAGAAAAGTTATTTCTGAATTTTGTGTTGGATTGTTAAAGGATATTATTTGTCATTTCGGACTGTGAATTCTGTGGGATCAAGGAAAATAGATTAATTCAAGGATATTTCATAACAGAGCTAAGTACATTTTATTTTCTTACTTCTACAGGTTAAAGATACCATATAAATAAAATTTGTTAAATTTTTCCGAAAGGCTTGTTTGCTTTTTCTTTCTGCTATGCCTGGCTCTTAACACTGTTTACATGGATATGGGTTAAATGGAATAAAAAGGGATATTTATGTTACAGATCATTCATGATCCCCAATATTGATATAGTGTAGTAGGAGGGCTTGAAGTGGAATGTGAATTACCTTTGTTACTTTGGGTATGCAGGGTAGAATTGTGGAAATTTTTTATATGTCAGGCGAGCGTTCTCGCTTTGACGCCATTTTGCATTTCTTCCTGAATTTACTACAAAAGCTTCCGTCCAGTTGCCTCTTACAACCAGAACTCCACCCAATTGACCAATCAGTGTTAGGCTTGTTTCCTGCATTGACGGTCAAGGCTTGGGTTTTTTTTTACAACGGAAAGGTTTGGTAATTAACGCAACATAAAGACTCTTAAGACCGGTTGTTACATCACCTTAGATATTAAAATCTATTTTATTCATTTTTCACATATTTTACGTATTTTGAGACATTTCTCGAAAAACATAAATTATTGCTCTATATTTTAGGATATTTCTATGTTAAATTCTTTAAACACTTATAACATACTGCCCAGACGTGGTATAAAAAAAGGATTCTTAGAGTTTTTGGGGTGCCATTACAATAGCATCAATTCTCATTAATTTTGTCTTTATAAGGCGCCTCTGATATCCAATCTTCAGTCTAGGGTTTTCTCTGTTTTACACAAGTCGTTCATGGTGAGTCGAATTTATTTCTTTTGGCTGAACCTATATGGTTCAGAAACATTAATTTTCTTTCTTTAAATAATACTGTCTAGTTTTCCTGTGGACTAGAATTTCTCATCAAGACTCTCATAGTCTTGAAATCTTATTCCTGATTTTTCCTAATTTCTAAAATTTCTCTCATATCACATTCATTTTACAACAGCTGATTCTCTCTTCAACTTAAAGCTAAGGCTAAGGAAATTCTATGTTATTTCTGAAATTCAACGGGAAGTACACTGTAGCATCACATCATTTCTAAATTATTGTAATTTATTGAATCTAGAATTATTGAAATTTGAATTTGTTCCTCTTACATTTTAATGAGACTTTAAGACAGAAATCCGGAGATCGAACCTAAAAGCACTATACTAATGATGGAGGGTCTACCATACCCTCAGACATGCTAACCTAACCACTGGTATGACATCCATCCGTCTGTCCATCTATGCTTTGACGTCTAAAACCCGGTACTGAGTTCCGGGCTTCCAAATAATTCTGCTAACCCTTAAGATGCGTCCGTCAGAGGTTCCAACCTAACTGCTGACACGGATTGTCCATGCATATAAACCCTACTGGTTTCATTGGGCGGCAGGGCTTGAGATGTCATTTCATCTCAATGTTGGGTAAAGGTCCAACAAAATTGGAAGCAATGTATCCAAAATGACCTTTACAGTGTTCACGGGGATGTAAAACCTTAAATCAAACAAACAAAACAAAAACTGCTGACACGGTGTCCGTCTGTCTGTCCGTCCATCCATGAATGTCAGCTATCTCAAAGCCGCTTCTGCAACAATAGCACTGGATTCTTTCTTTGTGACTTTGTTTCCGTTATGGGTCTGAAAATTTGCCTTTGCGCAACTAAGTCAAAGTGCAACTTCCGGTGAGCTATCCTCTCAGGCGACAGGTTTATTTTACATAGACTTATATATAGGGAAAAACCTTTAAAAATGTTTTTGTCTTTAACCAGAAGGCCAAGATATTAATAACCAGAAGGCCCTGTCCTTTTGAAATGGGCTTGCAGCTTCAAATAGTGGACACTACAGACATAAACCAAGATCATTCAAACAATATACCCCTGGGGTCCAAATATGTATACAAAGTCTTAGAGCAATTTCGATATTAAGTATCTCTTAGCTCAGGTGAGTGATATAGGACCACCATGGTCCTCTTGTTAGATGTATAAACCACACACAGTTTTTCAAGGGCAAAACTGTACTTTACAATGTTCGAAGGAAGGGTAATACAAAAATTCTAAACCAATGTTTCTTGTACTCTGCATGCAATTACAAAAGGGGGGCAACATATGGGATTTTATAGAAAAACAAATTCTAGTTTAATTTTGTGCTTGTTGGAACTGTTAACATTTTGATCACTTATGAGTTTGTTAAACTTACAAGGCTTTGAACAATAATTATTGTCCCCGAATTTTATTTTTCAGACAAGCCCATGATGAATATACTATTCTTGCCAATTCCTGGCGTTACTCTCAACAGTTCTCTAATAAACTCTTCTTTGCTATGGTCGACTTTGATGAGGGATCAGACATCTTCCAGCAGGTATTACAAATGAGCCAGCACACAAAAGAGCCATATGACCAGTGAAGACTCAGATCAGCATGTGTATCAAGCATTGCTTACTGCTCTATGCAAATGTTCTTTGTCCGAGAGGTGTTCAAGCCATGCACAAAGCAGAAAGCACTGGCTAGAGTTGACAGCTTCAGAAACATAATGCTGGACTAGAAGCAGTGCTTAGACAACTAACATCCCTGTTCATATTTGTTGTTTCACCATAGTATTTATTGTAAAATAGTCTAGACGGGCCATGATTTTTATCCTCATGCTTTTTGAAGAAAAAGTGGGGATCATGTATTACCTTCAGTCAGTATACTTCCGTTTGTAATGTCCCAATATTGCTCCTAGACCATTTAATCAAGAATCTCGAAACTTTCACAGACAAAAGCCCTTTGGCTGATGACTACAGGAACATATTCAGAATTTTGATGTGAACCCACCAAGCAGGGGGTAGGGCACAACACTGCCCAAGGGGTCAAAATTCAGTTTGTTCAAACATAGTCATGTTGCATATCAAAAAGATGGTAATAAAGAGCAGAATACAGTGGTGCAACAATTTTGCCCCGGGGGCATGACTGGGGGTCACCAGAGGTCAAAAAGAAGAGTTTGGGGTCCTCTAGCTCACCAGAGCCGAAGACTCTGGGAGAGCTTATAGGATAGGCACTGGTCCGTCGTTCATTGTCTGTGTCTGAATCTGCATCATCAACAGTTTTTGTCGCACCTGCTTGTAGCAGGGTGCGACATGGGCATCTGCTTTTCGATCCGATCGTCCGTCCATCTGTCTGTTAACAATTTACGTCCAAGTTGGACATTTATGTCAAAGTTTGTATTAAAATCAACTACAAAGCTGATCAACCATCAGACCTTGCATGAAACATCTCCCTGACCTTCTGACTTGGTAGGCACCTTGATCTGGTGACCTTGACCTATATTTTGCACGCCATTGACTTTGACCATTATGCCGAGGTTTGACATTATGTCAAAGTTAGTAGTGTAATCAACGACAAGACTAAACGACCATCAAAACTTGCATGAAACATCTCCCTTAGCTCCTGACTTGGCCCCTTGACCTATATTTTACGCTACAGTGACTTTGACACAAATTACGTCAATGTTCCAGATCTCCTCAAATAAAATGCCTACAACCATTAAATCTTGCAAAGTGCTTCTCCTAGATGTACTGACTCTCCAGGTATCTTGATGCTGTGACCTTGACCTATATTTTACGCTCCAGAGATTTTGACACAATTTACATCTATGTTCCAAATCTCCTCAAATAAAGATGACCCTCTACCAGAATTGATAATATGGTTCCGCTCTACTAAACAAAATGGTCACCAGAGCTAAAAATAGAAAAAACATTAGAAAAACCTTTAAACGACCTCTCCTCATACCATATAACATTTCTAGATTGTTAACAATACTATCTTTTCCACGTCCATCATAATGTTCAATGCAATGGTCAAGGTAAAAGAGATTTTGCTGCAAACTGGCAAAATTCTGCCATTTATTTTGAAACAGCGTTTATAACTCTTCAGGTGACAGTTCAAAATCAGATCAGATGACTACAAATCTGAAACATGCTTCTGCAAGTGACATCACAAAATTGCTTTAGTACAAGAGGAAGGACTGTGGTATTTCTATGGAATTTGGGGATTTCTTGGAAATCGTTAATAAACACATTGACTGTATACACGAACATACCTTTTTATTGGTAGAAAACCTGTTCACGCATGCTAATGAGCTGATACTAGCAGATCATTGCAGGCAGAATCATTTCAAATTTTGCACGCCAAAATGATCAAGCCATTCTCATTGCTCTTAAAAAGTTGCACAAGGCACCCTTAAATGCCTGACATGTTCCATATAATCCAACTCACAACTGGATAACATGGGTTCGAGGTAACTGCCAAAAAAGATAAATGAGCACAAACTTTACATACCATGTCAACTTCAATTGGTCCGACAAGTGTCGAACTGTCACTGTACAGAATCTCAGGTCACATCGGCCCCCGCCCATCGGGGCTTGAAGAAATAGATGGGCTGCATGATGCTTCCACGCAGAGCTGAAACCGACCCGCGCACGAGTACTGGTTAACTGCTTAGAGGATCTATGCCTGCCCAGGCAAAGCGGTTTATGTCGGTCCGTCCATGCTTATAAACCCTATTGGTTTCATTGGGCCACAGGTCTTGAGATGTCATTTCATCTCAATGTCGGGTAAAAGTCCCACAAAATTGGAAGCAATGTCTCCAAAATGACCTATACAGTGTTGACGGAGACGTTAAACCTCAAATCAAACAAAATCTCAGGTCACATACAATCCCTAACACTGGTCTAGTACGTCATAACTCGGGTGAGCGAATTAGGTCCATCATAGACCTCGTGTTTCACAGAAACCATTTGTAACCAAATTTCATATGAAAGCTTTTTGGAACAAACAAAAGAAAGTTTATTAATATGAATTCGGTCACTTTTCCAAAATGGCCATCTCCCCATATAAGGTATAAACCCTTCAGAAATCTTCTCCAGAACAAATGGGCCCATTATCAGGTCACATGACCAAAATACCCTTTTGAAATCTCAGAAATCATGTGCTTCATAAACTTTTAGCACTCAGGTGAGCGGCTCAGGACCATTGGTCCTCTTATTAGCTCACTTGAGCACGAAGTGCTCATGGTTTCGTGCTCATGGTGAGGCATTGTGATCAGTGAATGTCTGTCGTCTGTCGTGCGTCTTCAACAATTCGATTTAAATGCAAACTACTCCTAAACTCTTGGGCCAATTTGCATCAAACTTCACAGGAATGTTGCCTGGGTGGCTCCCTACCAAAATAACTAAAATTGCTCTGCTCCGATGAGCAAGATGGCTCCCAGAGCTAAATAGAAAAATAGTTAAATGCCAACTCCTACTGTACCCTTGAGCCAATTTCATTCAAGCTTCACAGAAATGTTGCTTAGGTGACCCTTTACCAAAATAGCTAAAATGGTTGTGTTCCAAAGAGCGAAATGGCCACCAGAGCTAAAAATAGAATAGCATCGTAAATTTGCTTCAAATGCTAACTCTCCTAAACCCTTGTGCCAGTTTCATTCAATTTTCACAGGAATGTTGCCTAGGTGACTCCCTACCAAAATAGCTAAAACCGTTCCACACTGACAAACAAGCTGGCTGTCAGAACAAAAAATAGAAAAAATATTTAAACGACAACTCCTCCTGTACCCTTGGGCCAATTTCATTCAAACTTCATAGGAATGTTGCTTAGGTGATGTTTAGGTTTCATGTAAATTTTATGTGCAGCCTTTGCACAGTGAGGGAACAAAAATACATTCAAATGGTCCAGGCCACATGACCAAGATGGCTGCCATGCCCAAATATGGTAAAAACTAAAAAAACATCTCCAGAACCACTGGGCTGATTGTGTATTGAAACTTGATATGAAGCATTGGGTGACTGAGTACTACCAAGTTTGCTGAAAAAAATTACACTAGTTGACCTTGACCAATTTTACAGCAAGGTCAGTTTGGTTCCTTAGGCTTTTGAATGGGAAAATGGTAAAACAATGCATTTTTAATACACCCATTTTGAAAAAATGGTCGTATTATGTTACGGGGTCGGCGTCCATCTGTCCATCCGTCTGTAAACTTTTTTGTTTTGGGATAACTCCTCCTACAGTTTTCATCTGATTAACCTGAAACTTTGTAGATAGTAAGACTATGAGGTGGACATGTGCGTAAAGTTTCAAGATTAACCATACACCCAATATTAATAGAGTTATGCCCCTTTGAAAATTGCGGTAAGCCTTTTCATTTCTGGATAACTCCTCCTACAGTTTTCATCTGACCAACCTGAAACATTGTAGATAGCAAGACCATGATGTAGAGATATGCATAAAGTTTTAAGGTTAACAGTACACCAAATATTTATAAACTTATGCTCCTTTGAAAATTTGGATAAACATTTTCATTTCCGTACAACTCCTCCTGCAGTTTTCATCCATTTAACCTGAAACTTTGTGAATACAGTATAGATCCAATATATCGCGTTCCGATATTTCGCGATGTCCAATATATCGCGGTCGCGCCGTGGATCCTGTTGTTTTTTCCCCCTTAAAAATTCATAATTAAAAAAAAAAAATAGAGTTTTAAGTTGTTAAAATTTATTTAAAACCAGGTTAAACTAGGGGCCAACAGCGTTTGACTTTTCCTGCCCAGCGTCTGCTATTTGGCGCCAAAACCTACCCATTCACGAGATCGCAGAAAAGACCATTTTCATTATGCAAACATCTACCATTAGATGTAGCTAATTGTCTGAGGAGCAATTAAATCATTTTCACATTGATTGCACGACCCGCAGAAAAAGCAACCGACTGAAGTCGGTTGATTTTCTAAGAGTGCCCTAAAATCACCGTGTCATTCTGTCAGTCTGTCAATCTGTCAGTCTGTCTGTCCGTCTGTAACCCGTTTGTGAAAATTGGTGATAGTGACTTAACCGCTTGGAATATTTAAACAATTTTTGGCATACTGATAGATATCAATAAGATCTAACAAATGAACTTGCGAAATATAACATTCCATTTAGTATAGCCTCGCTGAGGCGAAAAATGTGAAATTTTTCGAACTGCTTCTCCTCGGAAACCGTTAGGCCGATTGCAGTCAAATTTCATATGGAGCCTCTATGGGATGGGGGAAACCAAAATTTGCTCATGGGGTCCAGGTCACATGACCAAAATGGCCGCCAAGCCATATATGGTCTGTCTGTCCGTCCGTAACCCGTTTGTGAAAATTGGTAATAGTGACTTAACCCCTTGGAATATTTAAACAATTTTTGGCATACTGATAGATATTAACCCTTTACCACTCAGACCCGTGTTTCGCCGTATCTATCCATTACCACACCGACCCGTATATTTACGTCTCTATCCATTACCACTCCGATCCGTATTTGCCCGTATATCGGCCATTTGAACAAATACGTGTTTCCCCGTGTCTCAAAATCAATCGCGTCATTTTTACCTTTTTCCTAAATATAAAAACGCCGGATGTTTATTATTGTTAAGTTTGGTCTTTTGCCAACAATATTTGCGAACAAGTTGTACTGCTTTCAAAAAGCATCCAATAGGTTTGGTCTTGTCAGTCTACATTCTGATTTGAGCCAGCTGATATCATTATCCCACTAAATGCATTTAACTTCAAACGTTCCAATAAAAATAAAAAATGAGTTCCTTTAAGAGCAATGAAAACATTCATAAGAAAAAAAAATGGGTCATACTACGTAGTTTCGGCTAATAAAGCCTCATCAGTGACCCTGCAATGATCCGGCAAAGAAAGCCAGAGGAAGCATACTGCAATTTTGCGAACTTCGAATAGGCAGTCGATTCAAAGACTGATATAAATCAAAATGGGATCCAGATAATTAAAAACCTGTCTAGAATATGAGTCTAAACCAATAATTTATTTCCGATTTCTCAGAATATTCACGCTGATCTCAAAGGACCAAAAGTAAAATATAAACTGCACTATGGTTGATGTACGGGGAGACGTTTTACGGCCGCCACACGGCACAACACCAGCTGCAGTGAAGGCAAATAAAAATCAAAAATGAGTTCCTTTAAGAGCAATGAAAACATTCATAAGAAAGAAGATGGGTCATACTACGTAGTTTCGGCTAATAAAGCCTCATCAGTGACCCTGCAATGATCCGGCAAAGAAAGCCAGAGGAAGCATACTGCAATTTTGCGAATTTCGAATAGGCAGTCGATTCAAAGACTGATATAAATCAAAATGGGATCCAGATAATTTAAAACCTGTCTAGAATATGAGTCTTAACCAATAATTTATTTCCGATTTCTCAGAATATTCACGCTGATCTCAAAGGACCAAAAGTAAAATATAAACTGCACTATGGTTGATGTACGTGGAGACGTTTTACGGCCGCCACACGGCACAACACCAGCTGCAGTGAAGGCAAATAAAAATCAAAAATGAGTTCCTTTAAGAGCAATGAAAACATTCATACGAAAAAAGATGGGTCATACTACGTAGTTTCGGCTAATAAAGCCTCATCAGTGACCCTGCAATGATCCGGCAAAGAAAGCCAGAGGAAGCATACTGCAGTTTTGCGAATTTCGAATAGGCAGTCGATACAAAGACTGATATAAATCAAAATGGGATCCAGATAATTAAAAACCTGTCTAGAATATGAGTCTAAACCAATAATTTATTTCCGATTTCTCAGAATATTCACGCTGATCTCAAAGGACCAAAAGTAAAATATAAACTGCACTATGGTTGATGTACGGGGAGACGTTTTACGGCCGCCACACGGCACAACACCAGCTGCAGTGAAGGCAAATAAAAATCAAAAATGAGTTCCTTTAAGAGCAATGAAAACATTCATAAGAAAGAAGATGGGTCATACTACGTAGTTTCGGCTAATAAAGCCTCATCAGTGACCCTGCAATGATCCGGCAAAGAAAGCCAGAGGAAGCATACTGCAATTTTGCGAATTTCGAAGGCGGTTCTTTTGTCGCGGTATATTTTTGTTATGGTCTGTCTGAAGTTTGGAGGCCTTCATGCGGACTGAGCAAATTATTTGTCTAAATCGCGACGGAAGGAAGGGCGAGGATTGTGGCCATATAAAACCGATTTAAGCCCCCCAGTAAATGTCGTTTCCGCTGACCGTTCCAAGGCGGTTCTTCTGTCGCGGTTTGTTTTTGTTATGGTTTGTCTTTGGATGTTTGTGTCGCTAATGTTATTTTATTTTGGATAGCCTATTGGCCATTTTATGGGAAAGTAACTGTCCTTTTGGCTTTCCGCTGTTGGTGTTTCCATTAGGGTCTGTTGTTTCATGTATGTGTCTTTCCCTTTGGTGTCTCTGATGGGAGCTGTGGGTTGATTATAACGATTCCTGAGCATTGCCTCCACTTCTGTTTTTAATATAAAACGTGTATATAAAATTTCGAAGTCTGTGACCTTGGTATCAGGAGGGGTAGGTAGTGATGAGTATTCTGTGGTAAATTGTTTAACGCAATGACAAGTATAAACTAAATGTAACTTATATATGGTTTACACATGTATAGCACAAAACTTAACCAAACGAAAATGTAAACCGAATTTTCCAAAGGTTATAACTGGTGGACAGTAATTCTCGAAACTTAAGGCAAATCTTCACATCTTAACCTTACTACATACACATTTTAGGTTTGATCGGATGAAAACTGTATAGTAGGAGTAATACGGAAACGAAAAAAAAAGTTTACGAACGGACGGACGGACACCAACCCCATAACTTAATACGACCGTTTTTTTTTTTTTTTTTTGTTTTTTTTTTTTCAAACGGGTATATAAAAAGATTTTTCCTAAGTCATCAGATCTTTTATAGGGCCTTGGTTATCTATTTCATGTGTTGTTAACGTCCTTGTTAACACTGTATGAGTCTTTTTTTTTTTTTTTTTTTTTTGAGACATTGCTTCCAATCTGTCGCCCAATGAAACTAAATGGTTGAAATGCATGAACGGTCCGACTCGAGCCACTTTTCCGGGGCAGGCTTAGAACTTCTAGGCGATTTAACACTACTCATGTGCGGCCGGTATCAGCTCTGCGTGGAAGCATCATGAAGCCCAATCTATTTCTTCAATCCCCGATGAAAGGGGGCCGATCAGACCTTGGGGCAATATATTGGACTGCATGAGCTGAAACTGACCGAACTTTGAAGTATTGCTGAACCGCCTTAGAAGATCTAAGCCTGCCCAGACAAAGTGCTGCGAATCAGACTGTATCTTAAACCTCGGCAGTTTCTTTGAGCGGTACCTCCGCAAAAAACCTGAAATTTGCAATACTTTTGATTCCTTTCTGGATCACAATTTAATTGTGAAAGAAACTGATTAGTAAAACGTCAAGTATTGAGTGGAAATAAAGAACACCACTCTCGGCTTATCAGATACAATAGCTCCCATCGAATGCGCCAAAAAGTCTTTTAACAACTCAGTCTGTAACTGGTGGCAGGTCACTTAGTAGTCATAAAGTTTTTGAACAGAAACTATTGCTATCTGTGCTGGGCTCAAGAACAATAAACAACGACCCATCAACGTTAAGACTTTGTTTCGCTCCCTAAATATTTTATACATTTGGAAGAGTTAGAACCTTCGACCTTGGCACTGACGTTAATTCTAGTAGCAAAGACATGAAAATGTTTTACACACCCAGCGATCTTTTTTTAAGTTTGGTTTTACGATCCTTTCAAAACTATTTCACTCACATCAAGCCGATCGTTAATCAGAGGTGAGCGAAAACTGGAGTACCCGATGAAAAACCTCCTGACTTTCAGTTGCAGAACTTCTCATTATGTGACCTGAGCCATGCTCAAACATACAGCGTTGAGAGACCTGATGATTACACCCAGCGACCTTTATAAATGAGGAAAAATAACGTTCTCTGTCTTTCCAACATTTACATATACGTATAATTAGAGCTATCAGCGTACCGAAAGATGTTCAGAATATATAAATCTGTTCCTATCTGTGTGAAGTAAACTTTGCAAATTTTGTTTATTTGTATTAAACGGCCCTGTCAACACTGGTTAGGGCCATGTTTGGGCCTGTCAGTGTACCTATCCACGCTTTTCCTGAGCAGGCTTATCCGTATACGGTTTACCAGTACAGTGCACATTCTGTAGTCAAAAACTGACCCCTGCCCTTCCTGAATCAGCGGAAGGGAGAGAATGACCATAGAAAATATTTCATAGAAAGACCCCGGTAGGTATCGAACCCGAGTCTTCCTTATCACCAGTCAGACTGCATCCGACTGAGCTACCGCAGCCAGCCACACTTTGTGAGTAGTAGTAGTTATGTTCTGTTGTTTTTAGTTTCCATGGCCCCATGGACTTACTCCATAATGGCATTCCAAGACGTAAAATTTGCGAAAATGACTGCGGCTGTTATAAGTTCCCCATAAGGGCAAATAGATACGCCTTAAGGGGATGGGGCTACTTCTGCAAAAGTAGTTTGTCTTTTGATATGTGTAAGGGGTATACTCTAAAAGGAAAGAATTTGCTCCTGGGGAGCAAATTCTTCCCTTTTAGAGTAGACCCCTTGAGGAGCAAATTCTTCCCCCTTTAGAGTAGACCCCTTTTTCAGTTGGACAGAGCCAACAGAGTAGCAACCATAAGGTCCTTAGAGTTGTATTTCCATCAGGAAATCATGCCTATAGAATTTTGATCCTCTTTAATATGTTCTATAAAAGGGTTATCCTTTGGAAGCAAGGAATACACCACAGAACTGAAAAATATGGTGTGCACATGTTTTCTGGACCAGACTAGCTAGTTTCGGCCAATTAGGCCTTGGCCAATTAGGCCTATTCATTGATCCAAAGATATTATCAAAATTCCACAATGGAATCAATGATCCCAAAGGACAAGAAAATATACTCTACACTATGATGTAAGGCAGGGAGATGTTTTACCGCCGCCACACATTCCCATACACTAGTTGAAGTGAAGTTAAATATGTTCTATAAAAGGGCTATCCTTTGGAAGCAAGGAATACACCACAGAACTGAAAAATATGGAGTGTACATGTTTTTTCTGGGCCAGACTAGCTAGTTTCGGCCAAAAAGGCCTCATCAGTGACCCTCAGATATTTTCAAAATTCCACAATGGAATCAATGATCCCAAAGGACAAGAAAATATAATCTTCACTTTTATATAGTAAAGCTCGGGTTTGCAGGGGTATACATTAATTTCCGTATTCATGCTCTGAGACACTAGACTGTGGGCACTCGATAGAATTGCCTCGTCGAGGCGTTTCTGTCGACTCCCCGCAATTTATGTTTTGTGCCAAAAAACAAATATTCCAATTTTTCTTAAGTAAATTTCTTTTTCTTTGGCCCAAAAATGACAATGTATTTGTATAGGTGTGTTTCGAAATACGGTAAAAATAGTAGACTAACAGCTACACCTGCCAGGTGTATCGATTTCCCTTAAGTATTTTTTTATTGTTGGAGTTGAAACGTTTGCTTTTCGGTCTGTTTCGCTATTCAAACAGGCTGTTTCCTGTAATTGCTGTATAGTATTGCATCATCGTTAAAAGTAGAAGAAAAACAAAAGCTGATTGGTTGATCGCGTCACGTGCCCCTCCATGGAACAGTTACAATCTGGTCATTATACCCGGTTTGCCCGCCTCATGGCGACCAAACCAAAAAAACAAATATGTTTCTATACAAAGTTTTTGTGTAATTTACAACCAAAAACACCAGGGGTTTCTTCTACTGAATCACGATGACCTTGTCTGACCGGAATGGAAAATTACTGGGTTGAGTTACTGAATGACGCAATATTTGTGTGTCGGTCGCGCATGATTTGCATGATTTAGGTAGAGACAATTAGCGCTGTATAATCAGTTAGATTCAAGGGATTTATGGTTCAAGATAATTAGTTAATTGGGGATTATGATACCCTAGGAATGTTTATACAGCGGATGCCACCCGGAGCGTGCCGAGCATTGAAACGCAATAAATTACGTAACAGTACCCAAAAGTGTACCCAGGTGGTCATCGGAAGGGCAATAAAACCCACAGATGGGTAGAAGGCCTTTCATTGGTCAATAGTTTCAGCCCCTTTAATGAATATTAATTTCTAAAAAAAAAAAAAAAATATGCGACGTCTGATCAGGGTCTCACCGCCGACACGTTAACAGACAAACAGATGCAATTATTAAGCGGCACCTGATCAGGGTCTTCAGGTTTTTGGACCTTATAATGCTACGGCACCCGGATCAGACCCTCCACAATTATTGCCGCGACGTCTGATTCAGCTCCAACCGCCGACGGTTCATTTTATTTTATTTTCCGCGACCGAATAGGTTTCGAGGATATAGCGACCGTCCAAATGTCCGTCCGTCCGTAGACACAACAGACAGATGCAAACAATGCAGACTCGGATCAGACGCCGTACTATTATTGAACGGCGTCTGATGAGGGTCAGCATGTTTGTAGAAGGCATCTGAGACGGCGCAGACCCAGACAAGACGCTGCGCAACGGTTATGCGGCGTCTGATCAGGGTCTTATCGGCGACGGTGGTGTTTTTATCCCTAGTCTAAACAGGTTCGGATCCTGGCGTCCGTTCATTCGCCCGTTCGTAGACACAAAATTATGAGTGACAAGACGCTGCGCAACGGTTATGCGGCGTCTGATCAGGGTCTTATCGGCGACGGTGTTGTTTTTTATCCCTAGTCTGAACAGGTTCGGAGCCTGGCGTCCGTTCAAACGTCCGTCCGTAGACGCAATAGACATGAAAACAATGCAGATCCGGATCAGATGTACAATTATTAAACGGCGTCTGATGATGGTCTACATGTATGTAGACGGTATCTGAGACGGCGCAGACCCGGACAAGACGTTGCGCAACGACGCGGCGTCTGATCAGGGTCTTATCGCCAACGGTTGTGTTTTTTTTTAACCCTAGTCTGAACAGGTTCGGGGGATATAGCGATCAGCGTGGCGTCATTCACCCAACCGTCTGTATAACAAAAGACAGAACACAAAGGTGCAAACAGTGCAGATTTGAATCAGACGCCATACAATTATTATACGGCGTCTGGATAGGGTCTACAAGTTTGTAGACGGAATATACGACGGCACAGACCCAGACCAGACGCTGTACAATGATCATGCGGCGTCTGATCATGGTCTGACCGCCGCCGGTGCGTTTTATTTTTATCCCCTGACCAAATAGGTTCGGGGATATAACTATCAGCCTGGCGTCCGTCCGCAAACAAAATTATGAGTGGCGTCCGTTCACATGTCCGTCCGTTCGTCCGTAGACACAACAGACAGATGCAAGGAATGCAGATAAGAATCAGACCTGTACAATTATTAAACGGCGTCTGATGAGGGTCTACAGGTTTGTAGACGGCATATGGGTCGGCGCATACCCGGACAAGACGCTACACAACAATAATGCGGCGTCTGATCAGGGACTAATTGCCGACGGTGGTGTTTTTATCCCTAGTCTGAACATGTTCGGGGGATATAGCGATCAGCCTGGCGTCATCCACTCAACCGTCTGTATAACAATAGACAGAACACAAAGGTGCAAACAGTGCAGATTTGAATCAGACGCCATACAATGATTATAAGGCGTCTGGATAGGGTCTACAGGTTTGAAGATGGCATATGCGACGACACAGACCATGCGACGTCTGATCATGGTCTGACCGCCGCCGGTGCGTTTTATTTTTTATCCCCTGACCAAATAGGTTCGGGGATATAACAATCAGCCTGGCGTCCGTCCGTCCGCAAACAAAATTGAGTCTGGCGTCCGTTCACATGTCCGTCCGTCCGTAGACACAACAGACAGATGCAAGCAATGCAGATTCGAATCAGACTTTAACAATTATTAAACGGCGTCTGATGAGGGTCTACAGGTTTGTAGACGGCATATGGGTCGGCGCAGACCCGGACAAGACGCTGCACAAAGGTAATGCGGCGTCTGATCAGGGACTCATTGCCGACGGTGGTGTTTTTTATTCCTAGTCTGAACATGTTCGGGGGATATAGCGATCAGCCTGGCATCATCCACCCGTCTGTGTGTATAACTACAGACGGAACACAAAGGTGCAAACAGCGCAGTTCGGGATCAGAGCCCAGAAAATTATTATAAGGCATCCGATCAGGGTTTACAGGATTGCAGACGGCACAGACCCAGACCAGTAGCTATCAACCTGACGTCATCCACCCGTTAGTCTGTATGACAATAGACAGAACACAAAGGTACAAACAGTGCAGATCGGTATCAGAGCCCAGACAAATATTATAAGGTGTCTGATCAGGGTCTACAGGGTTGTAGACAGCACATGCGATGGACAGACCCAGACCAGACGCTGTACAATGACCATGCGCATCAGATGTCATTGCACCTCAGTGTTGGGTAAAAGTCCCACCAAATTGGAAGCAATATCTCCAAAATGTCCTAAATAGTGTTGATGGGGATGTTATACCTCTAATCAAACAAACAAATCTTATTTATAAAAAAAAATAAAAAAAATACAGAGACGGCTCTTTGGGGTGAGCTGGCTATGGGCTGGTTGATACATTTATTAAAAAAAAAAAAAAAGGTAAAGTTGGGGATGGGGGTTCAAAAAAGGATAGATAGGCTGTAATAGTTATTTTATTCTTATGCAAAAGTACTGATTTTTTCATAAACAAAACACACCCATGTGTCATAGCACATTCTTTAATTTCTCCAAAATGGCTACTTTTCCATTGAAAACTTTTATATTTTTCTTATTTATACTCAGAACATAGGTCGTGGGTGCCGATTGAGGCAGTTCTAACGAGTACCCACAACCTTGGTCTTGGTGCAGAAATAAGTAAAATAATGTATACCGGGTTCAGATAGATGTTCATTTCACAGACTTATGAACATGATCTTATTTCTGCATAAAAAGTATGTTATGGAAACTTGTTGGAAGACCCTTAGTGACATGCCCTAATGATTACCTACAAATACGTTTTTTTCGCGGAAATAAGAAAAATAATACGTGGATACCCCCTCTTTTCTGGGGCTATGGTGGTTAAAAATACTTTCTCTGACCAACCCAAAACAGAAATTTTTGCTAACGAAAATATTTTGCTTACTTTGACACTTCATATTTTCAAAACGCAAAGAGAAACTATAATAAATTTAGTACCATTGGAAAGAAAATTTAATTTCCTAGAAACTTTACATTTACATAAATATTGTCAAATGTACAGAAAATACTAAAATAATCATTTTTGTAACATAAGGGTGAAAATCACACAAAAATGCCAATATCTCTGTTCAGATAAGACTGTCAGGCCTATCAGCCAGATATGGACTATTGGTTATTGATTTACCTATATCAGTGTTCTGTTAAGATGCTGTATTGGATAATTTTCTGAGTGGTAAAGGGTTAATGAGATCTAACCAATGAACTTGCCAAATATTACATTCCATTTAGTATAGCCTCGCTGAGGCGAAAAATGTGAAAATTTTCAAACTGCTTCTCCTCGGAAACAGTTGGGCCGATTGAAGTCAAATTTCATATGGAGCCTCTATGGGATGGGGGGAACCAAAATTTTCTCATAAGGTCCAGGTCACATGATCAAAATGGCC
This sequence comes from Lucinisca nassula, assembly GCA_963580285.1. Taxonomy (NCBI): domain Eukaryota; kingdom Metazoa; phylum Mollusca; class Bivalvia; order Lucinida; family Lucinidae; genus Lucinisca; species Lucinisca nassula. Next base: position 55,875,220 of record OY757016.1, read on the forward strand.
GCCAAGCCGTATATGGTAAAAACCCTTCAAAAATAGTCTTCTCCAGAACCACCGGGCAGATTTCCACGAAACTTGATAAATAGCATCCGGGATGTAGGCCCATCATAAATTGCTAAAATGGTGACCCTGGGTTGACATTGACATTCTTTGTGCCTAGGTCAAATTTTGACACATATGCTTTTGTTTTGTTTGTTTGATTTTAGGTTTAACGTCCCTGTCAACATTTTAAAGGTCATTTTGGAGACGTTGCTTCCAATTTTGTGGGACTTTTACCCGACATTGAGATGAAATGACATCTCAAGCCCTGTCACCCAATGAAACCAAAAGGGTTTATTAGCATTGACAGTCCCCCTCGCACCGCGGTTCCTGGACAGGCTTAGATCCTCTAAGCGTTAAAGCAATTTTTGGCATACTGATAGAGATCAATGAGATCTAACCAATGAACTTGCAAAATATTACATTCCATTTAGTATAGCCTCGTCAAGGCGAAAAATGTGAAAATTTTCAAACTGCTTCTCCTCGGAAACCGTTGGGCCGATTGAAGTTAAATTTTATATGGGGCCTCTATGGGATGGGGGAAACCAAAATTTGCTCATGGGGTCCAGGTCACATGACCAAAATGGCCGCCAAGCCATAATTATATTATATGGTCTGTCTGTCCGTCCGTAACCCATTTGTGAAAATTGGTGATAGTGACTTAACCCCTTGGAATATTTTAACAATTTTTGGCATACTGATAGATATTAATGATATCTAACCAATGAACTTGCGAAATATTACATTCCATTTAGTATAGCCTCGCTGAGGCGAAAAATGTGAAAATTTTCGAACTGCTTCTCCTCGGAAACCGTTGGGCAGATTGAAGTCAAATTTCATATGGAGCCTCTATGGGATGGGGGAACCAAAATTTTCTCATAAGGTCCAGGTCACATGATCAAAATGGCCGCCAAGCCATATATGGTAAAAACCCTTCAAAAATAGTCTTCTCCAGAACCACTGGGCAGATTTCCACGAAACTTGATAAATAGCATCTGGGATGTAGGCCCATCTTAAATTGCTAAAATGGTGACCCTGGGTTGACCTTGACCTTCTTTGTGCCTAGGTCAAACTTTGACACATATGCTTTTGTTTTGTTTGTTTGATTTGAGGTTTAGCCTCCCCGTCAACACTTTAAAGGTCATTTTGGAGACGTTGCTTCCAATTTTGTGGGACTTTTACCCGACAGTGAGATGAAATGACATCTCAAGCCCTGTCGCCCAATGAAACCAATAGGGTTTATTAGCATGGACGGTCCGCCTCGCACCGCGGTTCCTGGACAGGCTTAGATCCTCTAAGCGTTTTACCAGTACTAGTGTGTGGGCCGGATTCAGCTCTGCGTGGAAGCATCATGCAGCCCATATATTTCTTCAAGCCCCTATGGGCAGGGGCAGCCATATGCTTTTGTATTTAACCGCTTGGAATATTTAAACAATTTTTGGCATACTGATAGAGATTAATGAGATCTAACCAATTAACTTGCAAAATATTACATTCCATTTAGTATAGCCTCGCCGAGGCGAAAAATGGGAAATTTTTTGAACTGCTTCTCCTCGGAAACCGTTGGGCCGATTGAAGTCAAATTTCATATGGAGCCTCTATGGGATGGGGGAAACCAAAATTTGCTAATGGGGTCAAGGTCACATGACCAAAATGGCCGCCAAGCCATATATTGTAAAAACCCTTCAAAAATAGTCTTCTCCAGAACCACTTGGCAGATTTCCACGAAACTTGATAAATAGCCTCTGGGACATAGGCCCATCATAAATTGATAAAATGGTGACCCTGGGTTGACCTTGACCTTCTTTGTGCCTAGGTCAAACTTTGACGCATATGCTTTTGTATTGGAAAAGGGAGAATGCATTTTATCCTGCAAACGATTCAGAATACAGTACTAAAGTATAAGATATATTTTTGCCCCTTCATAAGGCGCATTTATTGGGGGAACCGTTTTAGGTCCAGGTCACATGACCAAAATGGCCACCATACCCATATATGGTAACACTCATAAAGCTAAAAGCATCCGGCGGGTCGTGCACTTCAGCTGAAGCACTGGTTGTGGATTAAATTTTATGACTGGAGGATAAACCCCAATTAGAGACATAACTTGACCATATTTTCACACCTTATTGACACGCACCGCAGGGTGGCAATTATATGACAGGGATTAACAATAGTGTCATACTTGAAACGTAATAAATACACAGATTGTTTGTCTCTCAATTGACAGTGCAGCAATTATTGCGATTTACTTACTGGTCTAGTTTTACCGTATTTAAGGACTCAAAAAGACTGACAGTTGTAGACGATTTTTTTACACTTGCCCGAAATCAAAACACAATAAATGAACTTTGTTGTTGTTGTATAGTTTTTCGGCCCGTGGTAGACGTTAAATAATTTTTTTCCAACCGCTACTTTTAATGATTCTGAGATCGGGAAAGCCAAGGGAAACAACTAGAATTGCTTTAGCGCTTGGCGCTTATGGTAGTTGCGCCCCTTGGCCGTCACCGTTACAGACAACCAGGGTAACCCGCAAATCCAAAATGATGTCCTGTTTTGACGTTTTAGCAATCACATGTTTTCAGACGCAGACTTTCAGCTTTTCTCGAATGTAAGTTAATTGGTAGACAAAGTCCCCTTTGTTTGTTCTGCCACTTAGTAATTCGCAACCTACTTTAATGGTAAAATACGGCCGATAGCATTACTGACAGCCATTAGTGTGGCTTGATTAACGGTATCTCACCAAACTATCACCGCGACTTGTATTGGCATCTCGGCAAACTACCGCGACTTATATCGCACTCCGACCACATCGCGGTTTTCGGGCTATGGACCCCGACTACCGCGATATATTGGAGCTATACTGTAGTAAGACTACAAGGTGGAGATGTGCGTAAAGTTTCGAGGTTAATCATACACCAAATATTTATAGAGTTATGCCCACGTGTGAGACGCCAAGTTCTGCAACGGAAGGTCAGGTGGTTTTTCACCGGGTACTCCGGTTTTCGCCCACCTTTGATTAACGATCGGCTCGATATGAGTGAAATAATCTTGAAAGGGCCGTAAAACCCAAACCAAAAAAAAAAAAAAATTATAGAGTTATGCCCTTTTGAAAATTTCGGTATACATTTTCATTTCCGGATAACTCCTCCTACAGTTTTCATCAGATTATTCTGATCAACCTGAAACTTTGTAGATAGCAAGACTATGATGTGGAGATATGTGTAAAGTTTCAAGTTTAACCGTACACCAAATATTTATAGACTTATGCCCCTTTGAAAATTTAGGTAAACATCATCATTTCCGTTTAACTCCTCCTACAGTTTTCATCTGATTAACCTGAAACTTTGTAGATAGTAAGACTGCCAAGTGATTGCAGATATTTTGATTAAACTTTTATAGAATTGTTCCTTGAGTAAACTTCTCTCAGCAATATGCTTTTATGCCAACATGGGGGTCCCCCAGGTTGTGCTGGGGCCATGCCCCACCCCCTCCACTTCATAAAAGGCCATATAACTCAGAAACCATTCAGATGTCCATCCCTAAACCATATATATTCTTGTTCCTTATGATAAGACGCATTCAGTAACACCTACCTGGGGGTCCCCCGGGATGTGGCCGGGTCATGCCCCACCCCCTCCACTTCATGAAAGGCCCAATATATCAGACACCTTGCAGATCCCCACCCCTATACCATATATATTCTTGTTCCTTATGAAGAAACACATTCATTGACGCCAACTTCGGGGTCTCCTGGGGTGAGCCGGGGCCTTGCCCAAACCCCACCCCTAAACCATATATATTCTTGTTTCTTTTGATAAGAGGCTTTCAAAAACACCAACCTGGGAGTCCCCTGTGATGCGCCGGGGTCATGCCCCACCCTCTCCATTTCATAAAAGGCCTAATATCTTGGAAACCCTAAGGATCCCCACCCCTTAACCATATATATTCTTGTTCCTTACGCATTCATTGATACCAACTTGGGGGTCTCCCTGGGTGCGCCTGGGCCTTGCCCCACCCCTTCACTTCACAGAAGGCCATATATATCAGAAACCATTCAGATCCCCACCGCTAAACCATATATATTCTTGTTCCTTATGAGGAGACACATTCAGTGACATCAACCTGGGGGTCCCCTGGGATGTGCCGGGGCCGTACCCCACCCTTTCATTTCATAAATAGCCCAATATCTCGGAAACTTTACAAATCCCCACCCCTAAATCATATATATTGTTATTCCTTATGATAAGACTCATTCATTGACACCAACCTGGGGGTATCCTGGGTCAAGCCAGGGCCTCTCCCCACCCCTCCACTTCACAAAAGGCTATATATCTCAGAAACTGTTCAGAGCCCCACCCCTAAACCATATATATTAATCTTCCTTATGATAAGACGCATTCAAATGACACCAACTTAGGAGTCCTCCAGGGTGCCCGGGCCATGCCCCATTGCTTTACTTCATTAAAAGCAATATTTCTCAGAAATCATTCAGATCCCCACCCCTAAACTATATCTATATTCTTGTTCCTTATGATAAGACTCAATGTGCCTCACCCCTCCACTTCATAAAAGGCAATATATTTCAGAAACCATTCAAATCCCTTACCCATAATCATATTATGTACTTGTTCCTGAATAATAGCACACCATCTTGGGAGTTAGCAGGGGCCATTCCTCTCCTCTCCACTTCATAGAAGGGCCTCATATATCAGAAACCGTTCAGATTCCCACCCAATAAACCATATATATTCGGGGTCCTTATGATAAGACACATTTAGGGACAACAATCTTGGCTTTCCTGGGATCAATTGGGCATGCCCCAAACCCTCCACTGCTTAGGAGGCCTTATATTTCCGGCATACAGATCCCCACTGTTAAACCATATATATTCTTGTTCCTTATGATAAGACGCATTTAGTGACACCAACCAGGGCTCCATTGGGTCCATGCTCCACCCCTCTACTTCATATAAGGTCTAATGTTTCAGATACTGAGTCCACATGGGTGCTCATTTGGATATGGGGGTTCATTTGGGAGACTTTATATTTGGTAGATTAAAATACTATCATGTTAAAATACATGGCTGCAATTGGGCAGTGCAGCCTGAGTTCTGGTATGCATTGTGGCTCATGGGCCTCTTGTTTATGAATTCGGCTTTTTAGTTGGTTGCCATGGCAACTTAGAGTTTCCATAGACTTACAATGGGGAAAATTGAAAAATGGGATTTACTGTCAAACCTTTGCAGATATTTTGATCAAACTCTCATAGAAATGTTCCTTAGGCAGTCTTCTGTCTGACAAATTTGAGGCCTACTGCTCATATTCATTGGTTGCCATGGAAGCCAAAATGCCAAAAATTAGTAAAAAAAACCTTAACAAATCATCTTCTCATAAACCATTCGCCTAATGGGGCTGAGATTTTATGGAAATATTCACAATACATGTATTGGCCTGTACAGGTTTTGTGTTTTAGCTCACCTGTCACGTAGTGACGAGGTGAGCTTTTGTGATGACTTTTCGTCCGTCTTGCATCAGTCTGGACAGGTCTGGACCTTCTGCTGAGTACATGGAGTGGGCAGCAACAGGATCTTTTGTAATGGCTGCAAGTTATGGGTGCACAAGAAATGCAGTGATAGAAGACCCTGATTGCAGGTGTATACAGTGCCAAAGAACTGGAGGTTGTAGCTTCCTTTTGCTACTTAGGTGATATGCTCTTAGCAGCAGGTGGTTGCGACCTTTCAAGCACATCACATGTGAAAACAGCCTTGAAGAAATTCAAGGCGTTGCTACCAGTTCTCTCTTTCTGCCACCTCTCGTTCAAGACATGCGGCCATGTGTACAGCTCTTGTGTGCTGAGCACAATGCTTCATGCCAGTGAGACATGGCCATTGACAAAGCCAAACCTCCAGCATCTTCAGCGGAATGACAAGGCAATGATAAGACAGATCTGCAATGTCAAGCCACAGGACACTGTCACCATCAGGTCCATTGAGCTACTTGAGTGTTGAGGACCTTGCATTGAGGACCTGGACTTCATCTTGAAAGAGAGAAGACTCCGCTGGTATGTGTTAATTGCAAGCTCTTTGTCCAGGGGAAGTTACTCTGTACTCTGCACATGAGTTACTGTTACTGTATGTACTGTGACGTCATAATTGTCATAGTTACGATGTCATGACGTTAGCTTATTATATAGTAATTGAACTGATGCTGTGTATTAAAGCTCTACTGTCTACATGGAGTAATTTATTGAATTAACAAACGGTAGCAGAGCGAGGTTGCGTCTGAGGACCGCAATATAGACACTGTGATAACAAGAACACTGACATCAGCCGTGACAGTTAATTTGTGGAAGAAATCCTGAAAATGGCTACAAGAATTGACCCACCAAGTCTGAGGACAAAAACTTATGAACTTTACAGACAAGAGCTACTGGCATGGAGGGAAGTCACAGACCTAAGAAAAGAAAAACAGGGAGTGGCTATAGCATTATCTCTACCCGAGGATGATAAAACCAAAATCAGAGAAAAGGTATTTGAACAAATTAGTCTGGGTGATTTTAAGAAGGATGATGGACTTGACACTCTGATAGGCTGTTTGGATAGACATCTAAAAAAAGATGACCTTGCTGACAGCCTGGAAAAAATTGAGGAGTTTGAAGGTTTTGAGAGACAAGTCAGTATAAGTATAACAGAATTTATGGTATCCTTAGTTGACCCCCTCTACAGGAAGATAGAGAAATTGAATATGAAGTTGCCTATGGAAATACTTGCATTCAAACTTCTCAGGAAAGCAAATATTGGAAAAGAGGAGAAACTGCTGGTTTTAACAGGTATGAATTATGAGCATAAAGAAACTTTATATGAAGAGGCCAAAAAGTCACTTCAGAAGTTTAAGGGTGATATCACAGAGGGTCAGAGAAGTTCAAGCTCAGCCATCAAAATGGAACCAGCCTTTCTTCCTGAAAATGAAGAGGCTCTTTTAGCTGCAGGCTACAGTAGGCAGTTCATGCGTGGGAGAAAATCAGGAGGACCAGTAAGAAAGGATTATGGTCCTGGAAGTCATTGTCGACAACAAGATAGACAGGTGAACCCACTTGGACAAGATGGTAAGCCTCTTACATGTAGATGTTGTGGCTCCTTTAGACACTTTGTAGCAAAATGCCCACACAGCTGGGAAAACACAGCAAATACATATAATCAACATGAACAGGCTGAAGTCAATATTTCAGAAGATGAACAAGTTGTCCTTGTTACAGGCTATCATAAAGGTGACATTTCCCAGCTAAGCAATGATGCACGGAACTGTGCTGTATTAGACAGTGCCTGTAGTAGTACGGTTAATGGGGAAAACTGGCTAGAACATTATCTCAATTCATTGGACGAGACAGACAAAAAGAAAATTCAACAGGCTGTTTGTCAGAGAACATTTAAGTTTGTTTGTTTCTTTCTTTTTTCTTTTTCTTTAATTATGGTAGGGTTCTTTAACCTGCACAGGGGATGGTTCTTCCTGCACAGGGGGCCTCCAGTTAACGTCCTAATCCGAAGGACAGTGCACTTAATGACATCCATCCCTGCAAATGATGCCAATGGAGCGTGTTCGGACACCGAAATTTTATCGCCGCTGCCGGGGATCGAACCCGGACCTCTAGCATCAGAGGCAAGTGCACTAACCACTGAGCTATCACTGTGGTGGAGAATGTCTGAAATATAAAGGAGAATACAGTCTTCCAGCAGTATTTGCAGGAAAAGAGGTCACCATCAGAACTGACGTGGTAAAATCTGATATTCCTTCGCTGTTGTCTAGGAAAGCCATGAAAACAGCAGAAGTGAAAATAGATCTGAAACGGGATACTGTTATGATTTTTGGGAAGATGATTGCTCTGAATCTGACCTCCACAGGGAATTATTATATACAAATAGGTAGACCTGTATCGATATCAGTAAAGGTTGGTGATATAAGGGGAGAACAGACAGGGGCCCACTTATGTGGATGTTGCCCCTGTACCTGCATGTTAATAAAAAATACGATGATGATGAAGATATCTCCTTAACCACTGATCAGACTTTTACCAAACTTTAAAAATTGTCTCCTATGAAACCGCAAGGCCCAGATCTTTGACATTTGATGTGCAGCTTCATCTAGTGGACTTCAACCAGCCCTGGGGCCAAAAATGCCCCCGACCAGGGGCCATTTGGTTTTACATAGACTTACAAAGGGAAAACCTTAAAAAATCTTCTTGTCTGAAACCAGAAGGCTCAGGTGTTTAATATTTGGTATGAAGCTTCGTCTTGTGGACCTCTATCAAGATTGTTCCAATTATAGCCTTAGGGTGAAAAATGCCCCCGCCTTGGGGCCCTTTGGTTTTACATTGACTTATATAGGAAAAATCTTTTAAAATCTTGCCCTTTGAAAAGGATCATTTAATGTAATCTTGTCAGCAAAATATCTCTAAAAAATAAAGCTAAAAATAGAAAAAAATCTTTAAATGAAAATTCCTCCCGTAGTCTTGGGTCAGTTTCATACAAACTTTTAAGGAATGTTGCTTAAGTGACCTTCTACCAAAATAGCAAAAATGGTTCTGCTCAGATGAGCAAAACGGCCACCAGAGCTAAAAATAGAAAATATAAATTTGCTACAGAAGCGAACTCTTCCTTAAACACTTGAGCCAATTTGATTAAAACTTCACAGGAGTGTTGCTCAGATGGCTCCCTACCAAAATAGCTAAAATCATTCTGCTCTGACAAACAAGATGGTTGCCAGGGCTAAAAATAGAAAAAATGTTGTAAATTTGTTTCAAACACCGAACTTCTCCTGAGCCCTTGTGCCAGTTTCATTCAAACTTCATAGAAATGTGAGTGCAATAGTTATGCTTCATGGAATGGCTGTCACCCACATGACTGTCAGAAACTATATGACAACTTAATATCAGGTGAGCGATTCAGGGCCATCTTGGCCCTCTTGTTTTGATTATCACACAACTCATCGCTAGAATCTTGAAACTGCCACAGCTATTGGCCCTGTGGAAATCTATTTTGTAGAAACAGTCTTGTTGCATATCAAAGATAATGAAGAGTAGAATACAGTGGTGCAGAATTTTTGCCCATGAATCTATGTCTTGGGGTCACCAGAGGTCAAAAAGAAGTATTTGGGTCCTTTTATTGTGACATGATTTTCTCAGTGAGGGGATATGTGAAGGCAAGCCATTAACTTGCTCTAGTTACAAATTATGATAATTTTAGGTATATTTTGATATAAATAATAATGGAAACTTGAGTCATGCAAGAATGGCAATCATTCGCATATATTTCAATACATTAACATTTTCCATGTCCTGTGGGAGATGATCGAAAGCCTTGCCTTCAGACAACTTTCCCAGTTGTCAATGCATCAAAAATATGAATGATGTATTTTATATTTGATTCTTTTCAGTTAAAAATCAACACAGCTCCAGTGTTTATGCATTTCCCAGAGAAAGGCAAGCCAAAGAAAGGTGATACAATGGATATACATAGGTAGGAATCATGGTTGCACATAAGTAGAAGTAACTGCAGCAATTTTGGAGTAATATTTTCCTCACCTCAGGGCCCAAGCTAGCCCAAAAAATTTGGGAGAAGTGACTTCTCCCTCCTGAGAAAATAGGGAGAAGTTTGCTGGGTCTAGGGAGAAGTGGGTACACCGAACAACAACAATGTAATGAGTTTTCCTGTAAACCCCTATTTGGAGAAAAGTGTGTTTTATAGGGGTATCAATCAATTCCGCTATTGAGACTACCTGAAATGAAGACTAATTCTGCTTTAAAAAGCTTATATGGTTGGCTGCAGTTATTCTTTCTTTCTGTTTTCTGCATACAGTGACCCCTGATCAGAGACCTCTTTTGGGACTGTTCAAAAGTGGTCTTTAAGACCACTTTTGAACTGTCTCAAAGGTGGTCTTAATATAGTAATTTTACTGTATTTGGGCAAGCTGTAACTTTTGTTGTATCCAACCATGTTATAATGAATGGTGAGGTTTCTGCGTAATAGTTAGATCATTTCTAACTAAGTTCCTGTCACAATTGTATTTTAAAACAGACTATAGAAACGAGGGGGAACAACCTCAGTTGTTATTTTTTTTATGAATTTGGATAATTACTGAATATTTACTGGCAAGTAATAATTATTTTCACTTACAAAATAAAAAATGTGCTACCTACTTTTGTTGTTGTCCATAAAAAAAATGAAAACGATTGATGGATGCAAAAGTAATGTACAAACAATCAATGGCGAAATAAATAAACCATCTTTATTTAAAAATTATTAAATCCTAATGCAGTGTCAATGCCAAAAGGCGCAATAATCTTATTACTGTATACAACAGTACTTAACAAAGTACTTCCGCACCCGGACTTTGGCAAGAGCTAACGTACAAATATACCTGTTTAGGTTACGTAATCTTGTGTAATCTTAATTGGCTCTTATTGCAATAAAAACTTTGTGCAATCAAACGAGATAGATTTATGACAGTACAAGACTACTAAGCGTGTTGCAAGTGGCTTGAGCGGCATGAGCTAACGGTTAGAATTAAATTACATAACAGTACCAAACTGCAACTGGCACAAAGTGCAGAATAAACAGTTAGCTTTGTTCAGTGTAATTACTGATATTGCACGACCCGCAGAAAAAGTAACCGACTGAAGTCGGTTTTTTCTAAGAGTGCCCTAAAATCACCGTGTCATTCTGTCATTCTGTCAGTCTGTCATTCTGTCTGTCCGTCCGTAACCCGTTTGTGAAAATTGGTGATAGTGACTTAACCGCTTGGAATATTTAAACAATTTTTGGCATACTGATAGATATCAATGAGATCTAACCAATGAACTTACGAAATATTACATTCCATTTAGTATAGCCTCGCCGAGGCGAAAAATGTGAAAATTTTCGAACATTTTTGAACTGCTTCTCCTCGGAAACCGTTGGGCCGATTGAAGTCAAATTTCATATGGAGCCTCTATGGGATGGAGGAAACCAAAATTTCCTCATGGGGTCAAGGTCACATGACCAAAATGGCCGCCAAGCCATATATGGTTTGTCTGTCTGTCCGTCCGTAACCCGTAAGTGAAAATTGGTGATAGTGACTTAACCGCTTGGAATATTTAAACAATTTTTGGCATACTGATAGATATCAATGAGATCTAACCAATGAACTTGCGAAATATTACATTCCATTTAGTATAGCCTCGCCGAGGCGAAAAATGTGAAAATTTTCGAACTGCTTCTCCTCGGAAACCGTTGGGCCTGTTGAAGTCAAATTTCATATGGAGCCTCTATGGGATAGGGAAACCAAAATTTGCTCATGGGGTCCAGGTCACATGACCAAAATGGCCGCCAAGCCATATATGGTAAAAACCCTTCAAAAATAGTCTTCTCCAGAACCACTGGGCAAATTTCCACGAAACTTAATAAATAGCATCTGGGATGTAGGCCTATCATAAATTGCTAAAATGGTGACCCTGGGTTGACCTTGACCTTCTTTGGGTCCGTCCGTAACCCGTTTGTGAAAATTGGTGATAGTGACTTAACCGCTTGGAATATTTAAACAATTTTTGGCATACTGATAGATATCAATGAGATCTAACCAATGAACTTACGAAATATTATATTCCTTTTAGTATAGCCTCGCCGAGGCGAAAAATGTGAAATTTTTCTAACATTTTTGAACTGCTTCTCCTCAGAAACCGTTGGGCCGATTGAAGTCAAATTTCATATGGAGCCTCTATGGGATGGGGGAAACCAAAATTTGCTCATGGGGTCAAGGTCACATGACCAAAATGGCCGCCAAGCCATATATGGTTTGTCTGTCTGTCCGTCCGTAACCCGTAAGTGAAAATTGGTGATAGTGACTTAACCGCTTGGAATATTTAAACAATTTTTGGCATACTGATAGATATCAATGAGATCTAACCAATGAACTTGCGAAATATTACATTCCATTTAGTATAGCTTCGCCGAGGCGAAAAATGTGAAAATTTTCGAACTGCTTCTCCTCGGAAACCGTTGGGCCGATTGAAGTCAAATTTCATATGGAGCCTCTACGGGATGGGGGAAACCAAAATTTCCTCATGGGGTCCAGGTTACATGACCAAAATGGCCGCCAAGCAATATTTGGTAAAAACCCTTCAAAAATAGTCTTTTCCAGAACCACTGTGCAGATTTCCACGAAACTTGATAAATAGCATCTGGAACGTAGGCCCATCATAAATTGCTAAAATGGTGACCCTGGGTTGACCTTGACCTTCTTTGTGCCTAGGTCAAACTTTGACACATATGCTTTTGTGTTGGATTTTATCCTGCAAACGATTCAGAATACAGTACTAAAGTATAAGATATATTTTTGCTCCTTACGATAAGGCGCATTTATTGGGGGAACCGTTTTATGTCCAGGTCACATGACCAAAATGGCCGCCATACCCATATATGGTAACACTCATAAAGCTAAAAGCATCCGGCCGGTCGTGCACTTCAGCTGAAGCACTGGTTTCTGACACTAGTGGATCGAAGGATTATCGTCACCATGTCAGTTTACCCTTACTGTTCACAAGGAAGACACAAAAAAAAAAAAACTGGCAAAATTTCAGGGCGAAGTTTTTTTCGCTTTCATCGCCAAAGTCGGCGAAGTGAGCCCCAACAGGGCGACTTCTTCGCCTGAGTCGCCCTCTAGCTTGAGCCCTGCACCTGGACAAAGTGCAGGAAGAGCTCTTGCTCTACCTCCAGTGTTGAAATTGAAGTTGGCACCCACGCACCCGCTCAGGCTTAGAGAAACAGATTGGGTTGCATGGTGCTTCAACATAGAGCTGAAACTGAGCAAACTTCTTAGCTCCCTTGAGCTAAAGGCTTCAGGCGAGCTTAATGGATGGTAGGCCTCCATGGTCTGTTGTCTGTCCATCCGTCATATTGTCAGCCATTTTCCACTGGGCCAATTTCAGTTAAATGTCATATACAGTCTTCTGACAGTGGGGTAACAAATGTTTATTTGAATTGTTCAAATCCATGGTAAAAACCTTGAAAAATCTTCTTCAGAACCATTGATTGACTTGAAACCTTATACGTAGCATTGGGTGACTTAGTACTACCAAGTTTGCAAAACTGATGGCCCTAGGCTGTCCTTGACCTATTTTATGCCAAAGTAAAATTTGGTTCCTGAGGCTTTTCAATGGGAAAAAAGGTAAAAAGCAGTTTTAGCTTGCCTGGACAAAGTGCAGGTAGAGCTATTGCAGTACCCCTGGCATTGGCGTTGGCGTCGGCATTAGCATTGGCATTTACGTTAAAATTTTTGAGAGCTCATATTTGCCAAACCATATAATGGATTTTGTTCATGGTGGATGTAGATCCAAAGTTTTATTCAGCAATACCCATGCCATGGCCTCAAGGTCAAGGTCATGGACTTAGAATTTTTATGTTTGTTTTTGTCGATTTTTGTTATGTTTTTAGCTCACCTGCTTTGGCTCACACCGTGTGAGCTCATAGTATAGGCAGGCATTCATCGTCCATTGTCCACACCTTTGAACTTCAATATCTCAGTTACTAGCTGGCCACTCTTGATTAAATTTTATGTGCAGCACCACTGGGTTGGGAGATTGACTGCATTAGGTTTTAGACCAGTTTTGATCAGAACTGTGGTTGCCATGGAAACAAACGTGTTCCATAGACTTATAATGGGGAAAACCATGTCTCCAACTTTTCTCGGGCATATCTGATCTAACCTTAATTAAACTTGCAGATATCCAGATGTCAAGTTCGAATTTGGGACTCACAGGGCCAACGGCTTTGGAGTTACTGCCCTTGAGCATAAAAATAAGCCAAAAATGGTGTCTATACTTTTTCTCAGCTGTTTTTAGCTCACCTGAGCATGTGAGCTATTGTGATCACCCTGTGTCCGGCGTCCGTCGTGCGTCGTCAACAATTTACTTAAATGACATCTCCTCCTAAACTGGTGAATGGATTCAAAAATAATTTCATGGAAATATTCCTTAGGTGACGCTGTACCAAAATTGCTAAAATGGTTCTGCTCCTTTGAACAAAATGGCCAACAGAGCTAAAAATGGAAAAAAAAACTTTAAAGGGCATCTCCTCCTAGCCCACTGGCCCGATTTCAAAATTATTTCACAGAAATGTTCCTTGGGTGACCCTCTACCAAAATTGCTAAAATGGTTCCGCTCCGTTGAACAAAATGGCCAGCAGAGCTAAAAATAGAAAAATGTTTAAACGAGATCTTCTCCTAGCCCTTTGGCCCAATTTGAAAATAATTTCACAGAAATGTTCCTTGGGTGTCCCTGTACCAAAATTGCTAAAATGGTTCAGCTCCTTTGAACAAAATGGCTGCCAGAGCTAAAAATAGAAAACCTTTAAACGACATCTAGTCCACTGGCCCGATTACAAAATAATTTCACGGAAATATTCCTGAGGTAACATTGTTCCAAAATTGCTAAAATGGTTCAGCTTCTTTGAACAAAATGGCCAGCAGAGCTAAAAATAGAAAAACCTTTAAACGACATCATCTCCTAGCCCACTGACCCTATTTCAAAATTATTTCCTAGAAATGTTCCTTCGGTGAACCTCTACCAAAATAATACCGGCCCCGATAGCTCAGTTGGTAGAGTGTCCGCTCCGGGGAACGGGAGGTCTCGGGTTCGATCCCGGGCCGCGACATACCAAAGTCGTTAAAAATGGTACTAGCTGCTCCTCGTTTGGCACTCAGATTTACGGGGTAGAGCTAGGACTGGTCGATCCAGTGTCAGGATAATGTGACTGGGTGTGGTATCATGTAATGTGTCTGGGACATGATACTTCAGTGAGGCAGCACTATAAACGTGAGCATTGAGCTCCCTGTCGCAACCAGACACCGTCGTGATATGACTGAAAAATTGTTGAAAGCGACGTTAAACCCGAATTCACACACTCTACCAAAATAACTAAAATGTATCCACTCTGCTGAACAAAATGGCCACCAGAGCTAAAAATAGAGAAACCTTTAAATGAGATCTCCTCCTAGCCATTTGGCCCAATTTGAAAATAATTTCACAGAAATTTTCCTTGGGTGACCCTGTACCAAGATTGCTAAAATGGTTCAACTCCGTTGAACAAAATGGCCACCAGAGCTAAAAATAGAAAAACCTTTAAGCAACATCTCCTAGCCCACTGACCCGATTTCAAAATAATTTCACAGAAATGTTCCTTGGGTGACCCTCTACCAAAATTGCTAAAATGGTTCCACTCTGCTGAACAAAATGGCCACCAGAGCTAAAAATAGAAAAACCTTTAAACAACATCTCTTCCTAGCCCTTTGGCCAAGTTTCAAAATAATTTAACAGAAATGTTCCTTGGGTGACCCTCAGTCAAAATTGATAAAGTGGTTCTGCTCCGCTGAATAAAATGGCCACCAGGGCCAAAAATAGAAAACCCTTTATACAATACCTCCTCCTACACCACTGGCCCCGATTTCAAAATGATATAAGAAATATTTCATAGGTGACCCTCTACCAAAATAGCTAAAATGACTTTGCCCTGCTGAACAAGATGGCCACCAGAGCTTAAAATAGAATAAATTTTAAACGACATTTCCTCCTAGCCCATTGGCCAATTTTCAAAATAATTTCACAGAAATGTTTCTTGGGTGACCCTCTACCATAGTTGCTAAAATGGTTTCACTTCATTGAAAACAATGGCCACCACACCAGAAAATAGAAAAAAACGTTAAACCTCATCTCCTGTGGCCTGATTTCAAAGTAATTTTACAGAAATGTTCTTTGGGTGACCCTCTACCATAATTGCTAAAATGGTTCCACTCTACTGAACAAAATGGCCACCAGAGTTAAAAATAGGAAAAAAAAAAATCCTTTAACGACATCTCCTCCTAGCCCTTTGGCCCAACTAATTGTGGTTTCTTGTGACAAGGATTTCCCGCTCATAAAAAAAAATTGATCTGTGACCTTGACCTTTGACCTACTTTGTTTTTAGAACCATTTGAATTACAGCCTTTATATTTTGCAGTTAGGTTGTTTACAAGGGCTTCCCACCCATACAAAATTTTTTCTTGTAACCTTTTCCTTGACCTGTAATCACTTTTAAAGAAAAGATTGACCTCAGCCTGGGGCCTTGTTTCCATAATCTATGAAACATCTTGGACTCAGATGAGCGATCCAGGGCCATCAGGCCCTCTTGTTGATCTGTTTCAGTAAACAAGGAGAAGCATAATATCTCAGACAAGTTCAAATTTGGCTTGAATCTGACAATCTGTTTCACAGTTACGTTCCCTTGAGCATGAAAGATTTTACCATAGGCTTACAACGGAAAAAAACAATGTCTCCAACTTCTCTCAGCCATTTCTGATCTGATCTTTATCATACTTGCAGATAACCAGGAGAGGCATACAGTCTACGTCATGTTCGAATTCGGGGCCTCGCAGGACCAACCCCTTTGGATTTACCTGCCCTTGAGTATAAATATGAGCAAAAAATGTTGTCTCCACTTTTTAGCTCACCTGCAGCCAGGTCAGATTATGCGGTGGCCTGTGGTCCGTCGTTAGCTTTTTCTTGTCTGAGCAATAGCTGCTTTATTTTTGATGGGATCCTCAATAGACATGCTGGTAATGATGACAGCAATAAATCTTGGACAAGTTCGAATTTAGGTCAGATTGGATTGTTCACGTGAGAGTTACCTGCCTTTTTGTCTGCCATAGACATGTAATTGGGAAAATACTGTCCAGGCAATACCGACCTTATTAGCTCACCAGATCTGAAGGCTCGGGGGGAGCTTATAGTATAGGCAGTGATCCGCCGTCCGTCGTCTGACGTCCCGTGTCCGCGTCGGCGTCAACATTTTCAAATGACTTCACCAAAACTGCTGGGCCGATTGAAGTCAGATTTCATGTAGAGCATCCATGGGATGGGGGAACAAAATTTTGCTCGCGGGGTCCAGGTCACATGACCAAGCTGGCCTCCATGCCCATATAAGGTAAAAACCTTTCAAAAATCTTCTTCTCCTGAACCAGAGGGCAGATTGTGATGAAACGTGGTATGTAGCATAGGGGACTCGGGCCCATCATAGTTTGCTAAAATGATGGCACTCGTATGACCTTGACACATTTTATGCCAAGGTCAAATTTGGTTACATAGACTTTTGTATGGGAAATAGTAAAAACAGCATAATTTTTTTAAACTATTGCAGCCTGTGACCTGAAAATTAGTAAATTCAGTGGGCAAAATGTGCTAGTGTAACTACATTAGTTTTCAAGGTCAAGGTAATTCCCTGACCTTGGCCCAAGGTCATTCAGATATGAAAATTAAAAATTTGTTTTTCACTGAAACCACTTGGCCATTTGCAACCAAATTTTGTCTGAAAACTTTTTAGAACAAGGAAATGAAATTTAATTAATTTGAGTTTGGTCACATGACCAAGATGTCCGCTATGCCCATATAAGGTAAAAACCCTTAAAAAATCTTCTCATCCTGAACCAGTGGGCTGATTGTGATGAAACTTGGTATGTGGCATTTGGGACTTGGGGCCCATCATAAGTTGCTAAAATGATGACCCTCAGGTGACCTTGACCCAATTTGGGGCAAGGTCAAATTTGGTCACAGAGACTTTTATATGGGAAAAAGTCAAAATAGCATATATTTTTAGCTCACCAGAGCGGAAGGCTCCGGGGGAGCGTATAGTATTGGTAGTGATCTGCCGTCAGCGTCGGTGTCAACATTTTCAAATGACTTCTCAAAAAACTGCTGGGCCGATTGAAGTAAAATTTCATGTGCAGCATTCATGGGATGGGGGAACGAAAGTTTGCTCGCAGGGTCCAGGTCACATGACCAAGCTGGCCTCCATGCCCATATAAGGTAGAAACCCTTCAAAAATCTTCTCCTGAACCAGTGGTCTGCTTGTGATGAAACTTGGTATGTAGCATTGGGGACTCGGGCCTATTAGAGTTTGCTAAAATGATGACTCTAGGATGTCCTTGACCCATTTTACGCCAAGGCAAAAATTGCTCACGTAGACTTTTGTGTGGGGAAAAAGTCAAAACAGCATATTTTGTTTTCAATTGTTGCAGCCTGTGACTTGAAAATTAGGAGATGCAGTGGGCAAAATGTGCTAGTGAAACTACATTAGTTTTCAAGGTCAAGGTCATTTTCTGACATTCAGATATGAAAATTAAAAAATTGTTGATCACTGAAACCACTAGGCCATTTGCAACCAAATTTTATATGAAAGCTTTAAGGAACAAAGAATTGAAAAACAATTAATTGGGGTTTTGTCACATGACCGGGATGGCCGCTATGCCCATATAAGGTAAAAACCATTAAAAAATCTTTTTCTCGTATTCTAGTGAGATGATTGTCATGAAACTTGGTATGTAGAACAAGGAACTTGGGTCCATCATAATTTGTTCAATTGATGACCCTCAAATGGCCTTGACCCACTTTATGCCAAGGTCAAATTAGGTCACAGACTTTTGTGTGGGATAAAAGGTCAAAACCAATTTTTTTTCGAAACTATTGCAGCCTTTAATCTGAAACTGAGTAGATGCAGCTAGGGAAATGATTTTCCACTGTCGTTCGTCAATATTTTCTGATGAGAAAAAATTCTTCAAAGATCTTCTCTGGAACCAATATGCCAATGGTCATGAAACTTGATATGTGGCATTTGGGACTTAAGCCTATCATATTGTGTTCAAATAATGACCCTCAGATGACCTTGACCTATTTTATGCCAAGGTTATATTTAATCACATTGACTTTTGTGTGAAAACTATGTACATGTAATTTTCAGACACTATTGCAGCTTTATTGTTATGTATTAGCTAATGGCCTTAGGACCCCTGGTGAGCGTAGTGGCCCATGGGCCTCTTGTTTTTAGCTCACCTGTCACATAGTGACAAGGTGAGCTTTTGTGATAACATTTTGTCCGTCGTCAGTGCGTCCGCCCGTAAACAATTTCTTGTCCGCACGATAGCATCTTCATTTATTATCCCCACGTTTTTCAACGAAAAGTGGGGATATTGTTATCGCCTCCGTCCGTCTGTCCATCTGTCCATTTGTCTGTCCGGCTATCTCCTAAACCGTTAGCCGGAATTCAACCAAATTTGGTATGCGAGTTGCTTACATGAATGGCTTGCGCAAGAGCACATTTTTTTTTGTCCCCGCCCCAAGGGGCCCTGGGGAGGGGTCAAAAGGTCAAATTTTGACTATTGTGGAGAAAACGTGGTGATTTGCGATGGATTGCCATCGACTGCGCGCTCTAGTTATTTGATTTTAACCAGACTTGCACACAACTTGTACCACCATGAGATCTGGGTTCCTTTCTTGAACCAGCCATATCCCATCATATGCTACGGAGTTACCACGATAGCATCTTCATTTATGATTTGATTTTAACCAGACATGCACACAACTTGTACCACCATGAGATCTGGGTTCCTTTCTTGAACCAGCCATATCCAATCATGTGTCACAGAGTTACGATCCCTGAAAGGGCAAAAACTGCCTATTTTGGTCTTGTCAGCTCATGATCAGGGTTCCTTTTTTGAACCAACCATATCCCATCATGTGTTTCAGAGTTACGGCCCCTGAAAGGGCAAAAATTTCCTATATTTGGCATATAGGTTCCTTCATAGGAGTGAGTGTTTGAGTTTAAGTCTCACCAACAGCTAAGGTCATACAGTGATGGGACCTCTGTTTAAGGACTAATCTGAAAGTCTGGAGAAGCCTGGGATTGATCATGCTACCCCTGGTTTACAAGGCAAGTAGCATGACCACTTCACCATGAAGGCTTCTAAACTTCATTGGAATGTTGTGTAGATGACCCTCTAGGAAAATAGCATAACGATTTACAAATGGTCACAAGAGCTAAAAATAGAAAAAACATTGTAAATTTGCTTCAAATGCGAACTCCTTCTAAACCTTTGGACCAATTGGATTTAAAACTTCACAGGAATGTTGCCTAGGTGACTCCCTACCAAAATAGTTAAAACTTCATTCCCCTCCAATGAACAAGATGGCTGCCAGAGCTGAAAATTAAAAAAAAACAAACTTAAAACAACAATTCCTTCTCTACCCTTGGGCCAATTTCATTCAAACTTCGAAGTAATGTTGCTTAGATGACCCTCTACCAAAAAGGCTAAAACCATCCCGCTCCGATGAACAAAATGGCCATCGGAGCTAAAAAAAGAAAAATATTGAAAATTTGACTTAAATGTGAACCCCTCCTAAACCCTAAGGCCAATTTGATTCAAACTTCACAGGAATGTTGCCTAGGTTACTCCCTACCAAAATAAGCTAAAATCACTCTGCTGATGAACAAGATGGCCACCATAGCTAAAACTAGAATGTACTCGAGACAGTGACACATGTTGAGCGAACCAAGGCCCTGTGGGCCCTCTTGTTGATTTGATCCTCAACAATTTTGTAGCTAATCAGGACAGCCATAAAATCTTGGACGAGTTCGAATTTGGGGCAGATCGGATTATTTGTGTCAGTTACTTGCCCTTTAGTCCCCCATAGACTTATAATGGGGAAAATGTTGTCTGGGCGATAGGAACTTTATTTTTTGTTTGATCCTCAACAAACTTTTAGGTAATGAGGACAGCCATAAAATGTTGGTTATGTTCGAATTTATGGCAGATCGGAATGTTCCTGTGAGAGCCCTTTCATCCCCAACTTATTATACCCCTGGCATACGCAGTATGCCAAGGGGGTATATAGTTTTCGTCTTTTCTGTGTGTGTTTGTGTGTGTGTCTGTTAACATTTTCTTGTCCGCTCCATAACTTTTGAACCGCTTGACATATTTTCATGAAACTTCACATAAATGTTAAACACCATGAGACGACGTGCAGAACACATGACCCGTAACTCTTGCTTTTCTACTTTCAGAGAGAAGCCTCCGTGGTGCAGTGGTTACGCTACTCGCCTTGTAAACCAGGGATCGCAGGATCGATCCCGGGCTTCTCCAGACTTTCGGATGAGTCTTTAAACCGAAGTCCCGTCTCCGTATGACCTTAGCTGTTGGTGGGACGTGAAAATAAAACTCACTCTACTTTCAGAGTTATTGCCCTTGGTATGTTTTAACTTGCATTTTCGTGTCCGACCCATAACTTTTGAACCGCTTGACATATTTTCATGGAACTTCACATAAATATTAAACACCATAAGACGACATGCAGAACACATGAACTGTAACTCTTGCTGTTCTACTTTTAGAGTTATTGCCCTTTGTATGTTTTAACTTGCATTTTCGTGTCCGCTCCGTAGCTTTTGAACCGCTTGACATATTTTCATGAAACTTCACATAAATGTTAAACCCCATGCGACGACATGCAGGACACATGAACTGTAACTCTTGCTGTTCTACTTTTAGAGTTATTGCCCTTTGTATGTTTTAACTTGCATTTTCGTGTCCGCTCCATAACTTTTCAACCGCTTGATATATTTTCATGAAACTTTACATAAATGTTAAACACCATGAGACGACGTGCAGAACACATGAACCGTAACTCTTGCTTTTCTACTTTCAGAGTTATTGCCCTTTGCATGTTTTAACTTGCATTTTCGTGTCCGCTCCATGACTTTTCAACCGCTTGATATATTTTCATGAAACTTCACACAAATGTTAAACACCATGAGACGACGTGCAGAACACATGAACCGTAACCCTTGCTTTTCTACTTTCAGAGTTATTGCCCTTTGTATATTTTAACTTGCATTTTCGTGTCTGCTCCATAACTTTTCAACCACTTAATATATTTTCATGAAACTTCACATAAATGTTAAACACCATGAGAGGACATGCAGAACACATGAACCGTAACTCTTGCTTTTCTACTTTCAGAGTTATTGCCCATTGTATGTTTTAACTTGCATTTTCGTGTCTGCTCCATAACTTTTCAACCGCTTGATATATTTTCATGAAACTTCACATAAATGTTAAACACCATGAGACGACGTGCAGAACACATGAACCGTAACTCTTGCTTTTCTACTTTCAGAGTTATTGCCCTTTGTATGTTTTAACTTGCATTTTCGGGTCGCTCCATAACTTTTCAACCGCTTGATATATTTTCATGAAACTTCACATAAATGTTAAACACCATGAGATGACGTGCAGAATACATTAACCTTAACTCTTGCTTTTCTACTTTCAGAGTTATTGCCCTTTGAATGTTATAACTTGCATTTTCGTGTACGCTCCATAACTTTTAAACTGTTTGACATATTTTCATGAAACTTCACATAAATGTTAAACACCATGAGACGACGTGCACAACACATGAACCGTAACTCTTGCTTTCCTACTTGTAGAGTTATTGCCCTTTGAATATTAAGAGTTTGACCATACACTTGTGTCCGCTCTGTAACTTTAAAACCGTTTGAGATAATTTCATGAAACTTCAAACAAATGTAAAGAAAGATAATAGGATTGGCAGAACACAAGAACCATAACTCTTGTTTGCATACATTACAAATTATTTCCCTTTGAAGATTGTTAATTATGTGTCTGCTAACATCTTCGTGTCTTCTCCATTACTTTTAAACGGCTTGACATATTTGCATGAAACTCCACACGAATGTTGAACACCATGAGACGACATGCAGAACACATGAACCATAACTCTTGCTTTCTACTTTCAGAGTTATTGCACTTTGAATCTTGAAAATGGCCATTCTATGGAATATGGCCTGTATATGCAAAGAAGCTTTTGACATTGCTATTTTCAGCTGAGGTGATGGCACTGGCTGGGGGTATACGTGCCCCGCTGGGCACTTTTGTCTAGTTATGGGTAAAATGTTGTCCAGGCAATAGAGGCTTTATTTTTTGTTTAATCCTCAACAAATTTGTAGGTTATGAGGAAAGCCATAAAGTCTTGGACAAGTTCGAATTTGGGGCAGATCGGATTGTTTGTGTGAAAGTTACTTGCCCTTTCATCCCCCATAGACATATAATGGGGAAAAGTTGTCCGGGCAATATCAACCTTATTTTTGATCTGATCCTAATTAACCTTGCAGGTAATGAGGACAGCCATAAAATCTTGGATGAGTTTGAATTTGGGGTCGATAGGATTATTTGTGTTAAGGTTTATTTGCCCTGTCATCCCCCATAGCCTTATAATGGGGAAAATGTTTTCTGGGCAATAGACACTTTATTTTTAGCTCACCAGAGCCGAAGGCTCCGGGGGAGCTTATAGGATGGACATTGTCCGTCGTCGTCTGTGTCTGCGTCTGCGTCGTCGTCGTTAACACTTTCAAACGACATCTCCTCTGAAGCCACTGGGCCGATTGGGCCCAAATTTTATCTGTAGCATCCTTGGGCTAGGGGATTGAAAGTTTGTGTTTTTTATGAAAATCGGCTTTTTAGTTTGGTTGCTATGGCAACTTAGAGTTTCCATAGACTTATAATGGGGAAAAATGAAAAATGGCATTTACTGTCAAGTCATTGCAGATATTTTGACAAAACTTTCATAGAAATGTTCCATAGGCAATCTTCTATCTGCCGTATGATTTTTGGCCTACTGCTTATTTTTAGCTCACCTGTCACGTAGTGACAAGGTGAGCTTTTGGGATAACTTTTTGTCTGTTGTGTGTCCGTGCTGCGTCCATAAACTTTTTCTTCAAACGATATCTCCTCCTCAACCGCTGATCAGATTTTGACCAAACTTCACAGGAATGATCCTTAGGTGGTCCCCTTTCATAGTTGTTCAAATGGTTCCGGGCCGTTGCACATAGGTCACAGGAGCCAAAAATAGATTTTTTTCATCGAAAACTTAAAAAATCTTCTTCTCTGAAACCGCAAGGCCCAGGACATTGATATTTGGTATGAAGCTTCATCTAGTGGACCCCTACCAAGATTGTTCATATTATTGTGCTAGGTCCGAAAATGCTCCCGCACCTGGGCCCTTTGGTTTTACATGGGCTTATATAGGGAAAATCTTTAAAAATCTTCTTCTCTAAAACCGCAAGGCCCAGGTCTGTGATATTTGGTATGAAGCTTCATCTAGTGGACCCCTACCAAGATTGTTCATATTATAGTGCTGGAGCTTTAAATGCCCCCGCACCGGGGTCCTTTGGTTTTACATGGGCATATATAGGGAAAATCTTTTAAAATCTTCTTCTCTGAAACCACAAGGCCCAGGTCTTTGATATTTGGTATGAAGCTTCATCTTGTGGACCCCTTCCAAGATTGTTCAAATTATAGTGCTGGGGCCAAAAATGCCCCCGCCTGGGGGCCCTTTTGTTTTACATAGACTTACATAGGGAAAATCTTGTTTTACATAGACTTCTATATGCAGGGTAAACCTTTAAAATCTTCTTCTCTGAAACCACAAAGCCCAGGTCTTTCATATTTGATATGAAGCTTCATCTTGTAGACCTCTACCAAGATTGTTCAAATTATAGCCCTGGGGCCATAAATGACCCTGCCTGGGGCCCACTTGTTATACATTGAATCAGGTGAGCGAACCAGGGCCCTCTTGTTGTTGGTTGCCATGGAAACCAAAATGCAAAAAAATAGAAAAAAATACTTAAAAAATCATCTCCTCATAAACCATATGCTCTAGGAGGCTGAGACTTTACGAAAATATTCACCGTTTTTGCCTTTACAGGTTTTGTGTACGGGCCGTAAAACGTCTCCCCGTACATCAACCATAGTGCAGTTTATATTTTACTTTTGGTCCTTTCAGATCAGCGTGAATATTCTGAGAAATCAGAGATAAATTATTGGTTTAGACTCATATTCTAGACAGGTTTTTAATTATTTGGACCCCATTTTGATTTATATCAGTCTTTGAATCGACTGCCTATTCCAAATTCGCAAAATTGCAGTATGTTTCCTCTTGCTTTCTTTGCCGGATCATTACAGGGTCACTGATGAGGCTTTATTAGCCGAAACTACGTAGTATGACCCATCTTCTTTCTTACGAATGTTTTCATTGCTCTTAAAGGAACTCATTTTTGAATTTTTATTTGTGTTTTTTATGAAATTTGGCCTTTCAGTTTTGTTGCTATGGCAACTTAGAGTTTCCATTGACTTATAATGTGGAAACTAAAAATGGCATTTACTGCCAAGTCATTGCAGATATTTTGACAAAATTTACATTGAAATGTTCCTTGAGTAAACTTCTCTTAGCCATATGCTTTTATGTCAACCTGGGGGTCCCCTATGTTGTGCCGGGCCATGCCCCACCCCCCTCCACTACATAAAATGCCTTATATCTCAGAAACCTTACAGATCCCCCACCCCTTAACCATATTTATTCTTGTTCCTTATGATAAGATGCATTAAGTGGCACCAACCTGGGGGTCCCCCGGGATGTGCCAGGGACATACCCCATCCACTCCACTTCAAAAAAAGACCATTTATCTCAGAAACCATTCAAATCCCCACCCCTAAACCATATATATTCTTGTTCCTTATGATAAGACGCATAAAGTGACACCAACCTGTGGGTCCCCAGGATGTGCCTGGGACATTCCCCACCCTCTCCACTTCATAAAATGCCATTTATTTCAGAAACCATTGAGATCCCCACCCCTAAACCATATATATTCTCATTCCTTATGATAAGTTGCAGTCAGTGACACCAACTTGATGGTCCCCCGGGATGTGCCGGGGCCATGCCCAACCCCCTCCACTTCATAGAAGGCCAAATATTCCAGAAACCTTACAGATCCCCACCCCTAAACCATATATATTCTTGTTCCTTATGATAAGACACACTCAGTGACACCAACCTAGGGGTCACGCAGGGCGTGCCCGGGGCATGCTCCACCCCTCTACTTCACAAAAGACCATATATCTGAGAAAGAAACTGTTCAGAGCCCCACCCCTAAACTATATATATTCTTGTCCCTGGTGCCACGGGCCATTCCCCACCCCTTAACTTCATTAAAATCCATATATCTCAGAAACCGTTCAGATCCCCACCCCTTAACCATAGATATTCTTGTTCCTTATGATAAGACTTCACTTCATAATAGGCCATATATCTCAGAAGCCATTCAAATCCCTATCCTATAATCACATACATGTATATTCTTGTTCATTGTTATTAGACACATTCAGTCACCTCACCCCATCTTGGGGGGTCCGCAGGGGCGTTTTTTCCCTGCCACTTCATAAAAGGGCCTCATATTTCAGAAACCATTCAGATCCCCACCATTTAACCATACCATATATACTCTTGGTCCTTACAGTGACAATAATTCTGGGGCTTTTTTTAGCTCACCTGAGCCTTTAGGCTCATAGGTGAGCTTATAGTACAGCCATGGTCTGTCGTCCGTCAGTCTGTCCATCCGTCCGTCGTCCGTCCGTACGTCTGTCCACCATTTTCAAAGATCTTCTTCTCCTATACTGCAGGGCCAATCATAGCCAAATTTCATATGGAGCCTCAGTGGGATGGGGGAACGAAAGTTTGTTTGCGGGGTCTGGATCACATGACCAAGATGGCCGCCATGCCCATATATGGTAAAAAGCCTTCAAAAATCTTCTTCTCCAGAACCATAAGGCCAGTGGCCTTGAAACTTGGCATGTAGCATATGGTACTCTGGCCCATCAGGGTTTATACAAATGGTGACCCTGGGTTGACCTTGACCTATTTTACAGCAATGTCAAATTTGTCGACTTAGGCTTTTGCATGGGGCAAAGTGAAAATAATGGATTTATAGGAAACCATTGAAGACAGTGTCACCAAAATTTGTAGATCAGGTAAAGTAACTGAATACATGAATGTATATGGATCAGAAAGGTCAAGGTCATTCATTGGCCTTGTTCGCGGGTCTGGATCACATGACCAAGATGGCCGCCATGCCCATATATGGTAAAAAGCATTCAAAAATCTTCTTCTCCAGAACCATAAGGCCAGTGGCTTTGAAACTTGGCATGTAGCATATGGTACTCGGGCCCATTATGGTTTGTACAAATGGTGACCCTGGGTTGACCTTGACCTATTTTACAGCAATGTCAAATTTTCCGACTTAGGCTTTTGCATGGGGCAAAGTGAAAATAATGGATTTATAGGAAACCATTGAAGACAGTGTCAACAAAATTTGTAGATCAGGTAAAGTAATTGAATACATGAAGATTTATATGTCAGAAAGGTCAAGGTCATTCATTGGCCTTAGACCAAAGTCATTCAGGATCCATATTTCAAACATTTTTTTCTCCAAAACTGCTGAGCCAATTTAAGTAAAATTTAATATGGAGCCTTTGTGAGTTGAACAAATGAAAAAATGCCAATACGGTCTAGATCACATGACCAAAATGGCCGTTACGCCCATATATGGTAAAAAGCCTTAAAAATTCTTCTCCTCCAGAACCGTAAGGCCAATGGCCTTGAAACTTGGCATGTAGCATATGGTACTCAGGCCCATCATAGTTTGTACAAATGGTGACCCTGAGTTGACCTTGACCTATTTTACAGCAATGTCAAATTTGCCGACTTAGGCTTTTGCATGGGAAAAAGTGAAAATAATGGATTTTTAGGAAACCATTGAAGACAGTGTCACCAAAATTAGTAGATAAGGTAAAGTAGCTGAATACATGAAGATCTATGTGTAAGAAAGGTCAAGGTCATTAATTGACCTTAGACCAAGGTCACGCAGGTTCCATATTTCAAACATTTTTTCTCAGAAACTACTGAGCCAATTGAAGTGAAATTCAATATGGAGCCTTGAACAAATGAAAAGCTGCCAATATGGTCTAGATCACATGACCAAGATGGCAACCACGCCCATATATGGTAAAAACACTTCGAAATTCTTCTTCTCAAGAATCGTAAGGCCAATGGCCTTGAAACTTGGCATGTAGCATATGGTACTCGGGCCTATCATAATTTGTTCAAATGGTGACCTTGGGTTGAACTTGACCTATTTTACAGTAATGTCAAATATGCTGACTTAGGCTTTTGCATAGGAAAAAGTGAAAATAATGGATTTTTAGCTCACCTGAGCCTTTAGGCTCATAGGTGAGCTTATAGTATAGCCATGGTCCGTCGTCAGTCCGTCTGTCCACCATTTTCAAAGATCTTCTTCACCTATACTGCAGCGCCAATCAAAGCCAAATTTCATATGGAGCCTCAGTGGGATGGGGGAACGAAAGTTTGTTCGCGGGGTCTGGATCACATGACCAAGATGGCCGCCATGCCCATATATGGTAAAAAACCTTCAAAAATCTTCTTCTCCAGAACCATAAGGCCATTGGCCTTGAAACTTGGCATGTAGCATATGGTACTCGGGCCCATCATGGTTTGTACAAATGGTGACCCTGGGTTGACCTTGACCTATTTTACAGCAATGTCAAATTTGCCGACTTAGGCTTTTGCATGGGGCAAAGTGAAAATAATGGATTTATAGGAAACCATTGAAGACAGTGTCACCAAAATTGGTAGATCAGGTTAAGTAACTGAATACATGAAGATCTGTGGGTGAGAAAGGTCAAGGTCATTCATTGGCCTTAGACCCAAGATGGCCGCCATGCCCATATATGGTAAAAAGCCTTCAAAAATCTTCTTCTCCAGAACCATAACTTGGCATGTAGCATATGGTACTCGGGCCCATCATGGTTTGTACAACTGGTGACCCTGGGTTGACCTTGACCTATTTTACAGCAATGTCAAATTTGCAGACTTAGGCTTTTGCATGGGGCAAAGTGAAAATAATGGATTTATAGGAAACCACCTCAATGATAAAAAAAGTGGGGAGACATCTGTGTTTTTGTAGAAAAACAAATTCTAGTTTTGTTCTGTTACTGCTCTTGAGATATGAAAATAAATTGGAACAAGTTTTCTTTTTGTTTCATTTGCTTCTGTATACAGTATACCATTTATGTCCAATGGACAGTTCCTCATATTTTCCCTTTCTGTGAGCCAGGCACTGAGGTTATAAAACTTTTTTCACGCTCAACTCACTTCAGCATGAAATTTACCCTGCTCATAAATTTTAAAATGCCAACAAATATTAAGATGGCATTTTAAAATTTATGAGCAGGGTAAATGACATTTTCTGCTGATCTAAGTAGGAAAATTGTCACCAGACAGGTGAGTGGTTCAGGACCACTGGTCCTCTGGTTGGATCTGCCATGCCCGAATCCCTCCATTGCTTAAAAGGCCTTACATCTCAGGAACCATAGATATCCCCACTGCTAAACCATATAAGTCTCTGTTCCTTTTGATAAGACACATTTAGTGACACCAACCTGGGCTCCATTAGGTCCATGCCCTACCCTCTCTACTTTATAAAACACCTAATATTTCAGATACAGTCCACATGTGTGCTCATTTGGGTCTGGAGTTTGTTTGGGAGACTTTATAATTGGTAGATTAAAATCATATCATGTTATAATACATGGCTGCCATTGGGCAGTGTCCACCTGAGCTCTGGTTAAGGAAATTTGGCTCTTTGGTTTGTTTGCTATGGCAAGTCAAGAGTTTCCATTGACTTATAATGGGGAAAATTGAAAAATGACATTAATGCCTTTCAAGATATTTTGTCACACTTTCTTAGAAATGTTCCTTTAATAATGTTCTTTTTGGCCTATTTGTTGCCACAGATGGGAAATTGGCAATTGTCATCTGTTGTCCTGCATCAACACATTCAAGCGACATCAGAATCTGAAGCCACTAGGCTGATTGGGTCCAAATTTTATCTGTAGCATCCTTTGGCACAGGGCTTCCATGGTTAATTCAAATACATTGCTGCCAGTGGGCAGTGGCCCCCTGAGCTCTGGTGAGCATTGTGGCCCATGGGCCTCTTGTTTGTTTGATCCTTAACAAACTTATAGATAATGAGGAAAGCCATAAAATCTTGGATGAGTTCGAATTTGGGGCAGATCCGATTGTTTGTGTGAGTATACCTTGCCCTTTCGTCCCCATTGACTTATAATGGTGAAATTGTTGTCTGGGCGATAGACACTTTATTTCTTGTTTGATCCTCAACAAACTTGTAGGTAATGAAGGGAGCCATAAAATCTTGGATGAGTTCGAAATTGGGGCAGATCGGATTGTTCATATGAGAGTTACTTGCCCTTTAGTCTCCGATAGAATTAAAAAGGGGAAAATGTTGTCTGGCCGATAGACACTTTACTTTTGATCAGATCTTCAACGCACCTGAAGGCAATGAGGACAGCCATAAAATTTTGGATGAGTTCGAATTTGGGGCAGATAGGATTGTTCATGTGAGTTACTTGCCGTTTCGTCCCCCATAGACTTAATATGAGGAAAATGTTGTCTGGGTGATAGATGTTTAGCTCACCCTTTGTTCGTTGTCCGCCATTAGCTTTTCCTTGTCCGGGCAATAGCTACTTTATTAGGGCCCCGCACTGAAAGTGTGGGTGCCCTATAGTAATCACTGTCCGTCCGTCTGTCCGTCTGTCCGTCCACAAATTTTTTTATCCTCCATAACTTTTTATTATTATTCCTGGATGGATTTAAATATTACTTGGCATCACTGTCCGTCCGTCTGTCTGTCCGTCTGTCCGTCCACAAATTTTTTTATCCTCCATAACTTTCTTATTCCTGGATGGATTTAAATATTACTTGGCAGAAATGTTAACCATAATGTGATGGAGTGTTGCGCGCAAGACTCAGGTCCGTACCTCAAAGGTCAAGGTCATACTTAGATGTTAAAGGTCAAAAAAGGGTCTTTCCTGTGTCCAATTAATAACTTTGTTATTATTCCTGGATGGATTTAAATATTACTTGGCAGAAATGTTAACCATAATGTGACGAAGTGTCACACGCAAGACCCACAGCCGTACCTCAAAGGTCAAGGTCATACTTAGAGATAAAAGGTCAAAAAAGCGTCTTTTTTATTGTGTCCAATCTATAACTTTCTTATACCTGGATGGATTTAAATATTACTTAGCAGAAATATTAACCATAATGTGACAGTGTGTCACGCGCAAGACCCAGGTCCGTACCTCAAAGGTCAAGGTCATACTTAGAGGTGAAAGGAAAAAAAAACGTCTTTTTTAACATCAACATTTTCCTACTCCTCTGATAGCGCTGCCGGGGCCCTAGTCAGTTTCACTGACAGCTCTAGTTTTTGATCGGATCCTCGACAAACTTGCAGGTAATGATGACAGCCATACAATCTTGGACAAGTTCGAATTTTGTTCACGTGAGAGTTACCTGCCCTTTCATCTTCCATAGACATATAATGGGGAAACGGCCCCCACCCATCGGGGCTTGCAGAAATGTATGGGCGGCATGATGCTTCCACGCAGAGCTGAAACCGACCCGCACACAAGTACTGGTAAACTGCTCAGAGGATCTGAGCCTGCCCAGGCAAAGCGGTGTGAGTATCGGCCTGTCCATGCTTATAAACCCTATTGGTTCCATTGGGCGGCAGGGCTGGAGATGTTATTTCATCTCGTTGTCGGGTAAAAGTCTCACAAAATTGGAAGCAACATCGCCAAATTGACCTTTACAGTGTTGACTGGGACGTTAAACCTCAAATCAAACAAAACAAAATAATGGGGAAAATGTTGTGCAGGCAATATCGACCTTATTTTTGATTTGATCCTCAACAAACTTGTAGGTAATGAGGACAGCCATAAAATCCTGGAAGAGTTCAAATTTGGTGCATATCAAATTATTCGTGTCAGAGTTACTTGCCCTTTCATCCCCCATAGATTTATAATGGGGAAAATGTTTTCCAGGTGATAGGAACTTTATGTTTTGTTTGATCCTCAACAAACTTTTAGGTTATGAGGATAGCCATAAAATCTTGGACGAGTTCAAATTTGGGGCAGATTGGAATGTTCGTGTGAGAGTGGCATGATTTGCCCTTTCATCCCCCATAGACTTATAAGTAATTTAGGTCGTAGTACCAAAGCGTTAATCCAAAATCGTTAATCCATAGACAAAATGGCAAATATCAATGTTCAGATCAACAGACATGGACTTCAGAAGAGTGTAAATGTCATCCGGGTAATAGACACTTTTTTTGTTTAATCTTCAACAAACTTGTAGGTAATGAGGAAAGTCATAAAACCTTGGAGGAGTTCGAATTTAGGGCAGATCGGATTGTTCGCGTGAGAGTTACTTGCCCTTTCATCCCCCATAGGCATATCGTCACATTAGCGGAAAAAGTCAATAATTGCACGACCCGCAGAAAAAGCAACCGACTGAAGTCGGTTTTTTCTAAGAGTGCCCTAAAATCACCATGTCATTCTGTCATTCTGTCAGTCTGTCATTCTGTCAGTCTGTCATTCTGTCTGTCCGTCCGTAACCCGTTTGTGAAAATTGGTGATAGTGACTTAACCGCTTGGAATATTTAAACAATTTTTGGCATACTGATAGATATCAATGAGATCTAATCAATGCACTTACGAAATATTACATTCCATTTAGTATAGCCTCGCCGAGGCGAAAAATGTGAAAATTTTCGAACATTTTTGAACTGCTTCTCCTCGGAAACCGTTGGGCCGATTGAAGTCAAATTTCATATGGAGCCTCTACGGGATGGGGGAAACCAAAATTTGCTCATGGGGTCAAGGTCACATGACCAAAATGGCCGCCAAGCCATATATGGTTTGTCTGTCTGTCCGTCGGTAACCCGTAAGTGAAAATTGGTGATAGTGACTTAACCGCTTGGAATATTTTAACAGTTTTTGGCATACTGATAGATATCAATGAGATCTAACCAATGAACTTGCGAAATATTACATTCCATTTAGTATAGCCTCGCCGAGGCGAAAAATGTGAAAATTTTCGAACTGCTTCTCCTCGGAAACCGTTGGGCCGATTGAAGTCAAATTTCATATGGAGCCTCTATGGGATAGGGAAACCAAAATTTGCTCATGGGGTCCAGGTCACATGACCAAAATGGCCGCCAAGCCATATATGATAAAAACCCTTCAAAAATAGTCTTCTCCAGAACCACTGGGCAGATTTCAACGAAACTTGATGTCCGTAACCCGTTTGTGAAAACTGGTGATAGTGACTTAACCGCTTGGAATATTTAAACAATTTTTGGCATACTGATAGATATCAATGAGATCTAACCAATGAACTTACGAAATATTACATTCCATTTAGTATAGCCTCGCCGAGGCGAAAAATGTGAAAATTTTCGAACATTTTTTAACTGCTTCTCCTCGGAAACCGTTGGGCCGATTGAAGTCAAATTTCATATGGAGCCTCTATGGGATGGGGGAAACCAAAATTTGCTCATGGGGTCAAGGTCACATGACCAAAATGGCCGCCAAGCCATATATGGTTTGTCTGTCTGTCCGTCCGTAACCCGTTTGTGAAAATTGGTGATAGTGACTTAACCGCTTGGAATATGTAAACAGTTTTGGCATACTGATAGATATCAATGAGATCTAACCAATGAACTTGCGAAATATTACATTCCATTTAGTATAGCTTCGCCGAGGCGAAAAATGTGAAAATTTTCGAACTGCTTCTCCTCGAAAACCGTTGGGTCGATTGAAATCAAATTTCCTATGGAGCCTCTATGGGATGGGGGAAACCAAAAATTGCTCATGGGGTCCAGGACACATGACCAAACTGGCTGCCAAGCCATATATGGTCTGTCTATCTGTCCGTCCGTAACCCGTTTGTGAAAATTGGTGATAGTAACTTAAGCGCTTGGAATATTTAAACAATATTTGGCATACTGATAAATATCAATGAGATCTTATCAATGAACTTGAGAGATATTACATTCCATTTAGTACAGCCTCGCCGAGGCGAATAATGTGAAAATTTTCGAACTGCTTCTCCTCGGAAATCGTTGGGCCGATTGAAGTCAAATTTCATATGGAGCCTCTACGGGATGGGGGAAACCAAAATTTCCTCATGGGGTCCAGGTCACATGACCAAAATGGCCGCCAAGCAATATTTGGTAAAAACCCTTAAAAAATAGTCTTCTCCAGAACCACTGTGCAGATTTCCACGAAACTTGATAAATAGCATCTGGAACGTAGGCCCATCATAAATTGCTAAAATGGTGACCCTGGGTTGACCTTGACCTTCTTTGTGCCTAGGTCAATCTTTGACACATATGCTTTTGTGTTGGATTTAATCCTGCAAACGATTCAGCATACAGTACTAAAGTATAAGATATAGTTTTGCTCCTTACGATAAGGCGCATTTATTGGGGGAACCGTTTTATGTCCAGGTCACATGACCAAAATGGCCGCCATACCCATATATGGTAATACTCATAAAGCTAAAAGCATCCGGCGGGTCGTGCACTTCAGCTGAAGCACTGGTTCCTATTTAAAATGTATTGGAGTTATTGACTCTTTGCGCTAAGGTGACGATATAATGGGGAAAATATTGTCCGGGCAATATCAACCTTATCCGGGCAATAGACACTTTATTTTTTGTTTAATCCTCAACAAACTTGTAGGTAATGAGGACAGCCATAAAATCTTGGATGAATTTGAATTTGGGGCAGATCAGATTGTTCATGTGAGAGTACCTTGCCCTTTCATCCCACATAGACTTATAATGGGGAAAATAGTCTGGGCGATAGACACTTTCTTTTTTGTTTGATCCCTAACAAACTTATAGGTAATGAGGAAAGCCATAAAATCTTGGACGAATTCAATTTTGGGGCAGATCAGATGGTTTGTGTGAGAGTACTTCTTTGCTCTTTCTACCC
This sequence comes from Lucinisca nassula, assembly GCA_963580285.1. Lineage (NCBI taxonomy): Eukaryota > Metazoa > Mollusca > Bivalvia > Lucinida > Lucinidae > Lucinisca > Lucinisca nassula. The sequence continues at coordinate 55,909,883 of OY757016.1, forward strand.
CCATAGACTATATTTTGAACAATCTTGGTAGAGGTCCACTACATTTCAATGTAGTACACTACAATGGTGAAATTGTTGTCTGTGCGATAGACACTTTATTTCTTGTTTGATCTTCAACAAACTTGTAGGTAATAAGTAGAGCCATAAAATCTTGGTTGAGTTAGAATTTGGGGTAGATTGAATTGTTCATATGAGAGGTACTTGCCCTTTTGTCTCCCATAGACTAAAAAAGGGGAAAATGTTGTCTTTACTTTTGAGCAGATCTTCAACAAACTTGAAGGGAATGAGGACAGCAATAAAATCTTGGACAAGTTCGAATTTGGGGCAGATCTGATTGTTCAAGTGAGTTACTTGCCTTTCATCTCCCATAGACTTAATATGGGGTAAATGTTGTCGGGGTGATAGATGTTTTATTATTAGCTCACCTGTTACGTAGTGAAGAGGTGAGCTATTGGGATCACTTTTTGTCTGTCGTGCATCTGTGCGTGCATGTGTGCATCTGTTAACAATTTCTTCAAACAACATCTCCTCCTAAACCACTGATCGTATTTTTACCAAACTTCACAGCAATGATCCTTTGGTGGTCCCCTTTCAAAGTTGTTCAAATGGTTCCGGTCCGTTGCACATCTAGGTCACAGGAGCTAAAAATAGATTTACTTTTTACTGAAAACTTAAAAAATCTTCTCTGAAACCGCATGGTCCAGGATTTTGGTATTTGGTATGAAGCTTCATCATGTGGACCTCTACCAAGATTGTTCAAATTATAACCCTGGGGCCAAAAATGCCCCGCTCTGGCACCCAACAGTTTTACATAGACTTTTATAGGTCTTTTAAATGGTTCCGGTCCGTTGCACATCTAGGTCACTGGAGCTAAAAATAGATTTACTTTTTGCTGAAAACTTAAAAAATCTTCTTCTCTGAAACCGCATGGTCCAGGTCTTTGGTATTTGGTATGAAGCTTCATGTGGACCTCTACCAAGATTGTTCAAATTATAACCCTGTGGCCAAAAATGCCCCGCTCCGGCACCGGCCAGTTTTACATAGACACATAGGGAAAACCTTTAAAAATCTTCTTGTCTGAAACCAGAAGGCCTAGGCCGTTGATATTGGTATGACGCTTCATCTAGTGGACCTCCACCAAGATTGTTCAAAATATAGTCCTTGGGCCAAAAATGCCCTCGTGCCGGGGCCCACTGGTTTCGCATAGGGGTATATAGGGAAAACCCTTTAAAAATCTTCTTCCCTGAAACAAGAAAGGCCAGGTCTTTGATATTTGGTTTGAAGCTTCATCTAGTGGACCTCTACCAAGATTGTTCAACTTATAGCCCTAGGGCCATAAATGCCCCCATGCCGGGGCCCATCAGTTTTACATAGACTTATATAAGGAAAACCTTAAAAAAATCTTCTTGTCTGAAACCAGAATGCTCAGGTCTTTGATATTTAGTATGAAGCTTCATCTAGTGGACCTCGACCAAGATTGTTCAAAATGTAGTCCTGGGGCCAAAAATGCCCCCGAGCCAGGGCCCACTGGTTTCACATAGGCGTATATAGGGAAAACGTTTAAAAATTTTCTTGTCTGAAACCAGAAGGCCCACGTCTTTGATATTTGGTATGAAGCTTCATCTAGTAGACCTCTACCAAGATTGTTCAAATTATAGCCCTGGGGCCATAAATGCCCCAGCGCTGGTGCCCACCAGTTTTACATAGACTTTTATAGGTAAAACCTTTAAAAACCTTCTTGTCTGAAACCAGAAGGCCCAGGCTGTTGATATTTGGTATGAAGCTTCATCTAGTGGACCTCTTCGAAGATTGTTCAAAATATAGTACTGGGGCCAAAAATGCCCCCGCGCCAGGGCCCACTGGTTTCACATAGGCGTAAGAAGCCCCTGTGGCGCAGTGGTTATGCTACTCGCCTTGTAAACCAGGGATTGCAGGATCGATCCCGGGCTTCTCCAGACTTTCGGATGAGTCTTTAAACCGAGGTCCCGTCTCAGTATGACCTTAGCTGTTGGTGGGACGTAAAACTAAAACTCACTCACTCACTTCACATAGGCGTTAGAAGCCTCTGTGGTGTAGTGGTTACGCTACTCGCCTTGTAAACCAGGGGTTGCAGGATCGACCCCAGGCTTCCCCAGACTTTCGGATGAGTCTTTAAACCAAGGTCCCGTCTCCGTATGACCTTAGCTGGTGGTGGAACGTAAAACTCAAACACTCACTCACTCACTTCACATAGGCGTATATAGGGAAAACCTTTGAAAAGCTTCTTATCTGAAACAAGAAGGCCCAGGTCTTTTCTTTTTGGCATGAAGCTTCATGTAGTGGACCTCTACCAAGATTGTTCAAAATATAGTCCTTGGGCCAAAAATGCCCCCGCGCCGGGGCCCACTGATTTCACATAGGTGTATACAGGGATAACCTTTAAAAATCTTCTTGTCTGAAACCAGAAGGCTCAGGTCTTTGATATTTGGTATGATGCTTCATCTAATGGACCTCAACCAAGATTGTTCAAAATATAGTCCTTAGGCCAAAAATGCCCCTGCGCCGGGCCACTGCTTTCACATAGCCGATATAGGGAAAACCTTTAAAAATCTTCTTGTCTGAAACAAGAAAGCCCAGGTCTTTGATATTTGGTATGAAGCTTCATCTAGTGGACCTCTACCAAGATTGTTCAAATTATAGCCCTAGGGCCATAAATGCCCCCACGCTGGGGCCCACCAGTTTTGCATAGACTTATATAGGAAAAAATTTAAAAATCTTCGTCTGAAACCAGATGGCCCAGGTCTCTGATATTTGGTATGAAGCTTCATCTAGTTGGCCTCTAGCAAGTTTGTTCAAATTATAGCCCTGGGGCCATAAATGCCCCCGCGCCAGGGCCTACCAGTTTTACATAGACTTTTATAGGTAAAACCTTTAAAAATATTTTTGCCTAAAACCAGACAATCCACACTGATGGCTGTCAGTAATGCTATTGGCCGTATTTCACCATTAAAGTAGGTTCAGAATTACTCAATGACAGAACAAACAAAGGGGACTATGTCTACCGATTAACTTACATTCGAGAACAGCTGAAAATCGGTGTCTGAAAACATGTGAAAACATGTGATTGCTCAAATGTCAAAACAGGATGCCATTTTGGTTGTCTGTAACGGTGACGGCCAAGGGGCCTAACTACCATAAGCAATTTGAGTTGTTTCTCTTGGCATGCCAGAGGTCAGATCATTAAAACGGGCCGAACAACTATACAACAACAAAACTATCATTTTATTGTGTTTTGATTTCTTTCATTTTATTTTCACGTGGAAGGCATGATAGATCACGATGAGGATGCTCTGCATGAGGGCGCACGGACATCGTTGTCTGATTGAGCATTGAGTGGATTACTCAGTGATGACACTAATTATGACAAGTTTGAGGATTAAGATTAATTGTTCGCAAATACCTGTTCTAACTGACGCTAATTGGATTATTTGCTTTTAATGTGTGAACTGACAATTGGCGCCTGGTTTAACCTGGTTTTAAATAAATTTTAACAACTTAAAACTCCGGGGGAGCTTATAGAATAGGCAGTTGTCCGTCGGCGTCGTCTGTGTCGTCGTGTGACGTCAACACTTTTAAACATCTTCTCCTCTGAAGCCACTGGGCCGATTGGGCCCAAGTTTTATCTGTAGCATCCTTGGGCTGGGGGATTGAAAGTTTGTGTTTTTTATGAAAATCGGCTCATTAGTTTGGTTGCTATGGCAACTTAGAGTTTCCATAGACTTATAATGGGGAAAATTGAAAAATGGCATTTACTGCCAAGTCATTGCAGATATTTTGACAAAACTTTTATAGAAATGTTTCTTGAGTATACTTCTCTCAGCCATATGCTTTTATGCCAACCTGAAGGTCCCCCAGGTTGTGCCGGGGCCATGCCCCACCCCCTCCACTTCATAAAAGGCCATATATCACAGAAACAATTCAGATCTCGACCCCTAAACCACATATATTCTTGTTCCTATTGATAAGACGCATTCAGTGACACCAACCTAGGGGTCCTCAGGGATGGGCCGAGGCCATGCCCCGCCCCCTCCACTTAATAAAAGGCCCAATATCTTGGAAACCATTCAGATCCCCACCCCTAAACCATATATATTCTTGTTCCTTATGATAAGACCCATTCAGTGACATCAACCTGGGAGTCCCCGGGATGTGTTTGTGGGGCCATGCCCCACCCCCACCATTTCATAAAAGGCCCAATATCTCAGAAACCTTACAGATCCCCGCCCCTAAACCATATATATTCTTGATCCTTATGATAAGACACATTCATTGACACCAACCTGGGGGTCCTCAGGGATGGGCCGGGGCCTTGCCCCACCCCTTCACTTCACAAAAAGCCATATATCTCAGAAACCGTTAAGATCCTCACCCCTAAACCATATATATTCTTGTTCATTATGATAAGACGCATTCAGTGATACCAACCTGGGGGTCCCCAGGGATGTGCTGGGGCCATGCCCCATCAGTGATACCAACCTGGGGGTCCCCAGGGATGTGCTGGCGCCATGCCCCACCTTCTCCATTTCATAATCTCACAATATCTCGGAAACCCTACAGATGGCTACCCCCTAAACCATATATATTCTTGTTTCTTGAGATAAGACACATTCATTGAAACCAACCTGGGAGTCTCCAGGGGCCTTGCCCCACCCCTCCACTTCACAAAAGGCCTTATATCTCAGAAACTGTTTTTAGCCCCACCCTAAACCATATATATTCATCTTCCTTATGATAAGACGCATTCAGTGACACCAGCTTGGGAGTCCCTGTGGCATACCCAGGCCATGCCCCATCGCTTTACATCTTTAAAAGCCATATATCTCAGAAATAGATCAGATCCCCACCATTAAACCATATACTTGTTCCTTATGATAAGACTCGTTCAATCACACCAACCTGGGGGTCTCTTTGTGCTGAGGCAATGTGCCCCACCCTTCCGCTTCATAAAAGGCTTTATATTTCAGAAGCCATTCAAATCCCCACCCCATAATCATATATGTTCTTGTTCCTTATTATTAGCACACCTACTGTAGGCCACAGGGCCATTCCTATCCTTTCCACTTCATAAAAGGGCCTCAGATCTCAGAAACCGTTCAGATTCCAACCCCTAAACCATTTATATACTTGGTCCTTATGATAAGACACATTTAGGGACAACGATCTCGGGCTTTCCTTGGATCAACAGGGCATGCCCCATTCCCTCCACCACTTAAGAGGCCTTACAGATCCCCACTGCTAAACCGTATATATTCTTGTTCCTTATGCTAAGACGCATTTAGTGATACCTACCAGGGCTCCATTGGGTCCATGCCCAACCCCCTCTACTTCATAAAAGGCCTAATGTTACAGATACTGAGTCCACATGGGTGCTCATTTGGACATGGGGGTTCATTTGGTATATTAAAATGATATCATGTTAAAATACATGGCTGCCATTGGGCAGTGCTCACCTGAGCTCTGGTGAGCATAGTGGCCCATGGGCCTCTTGATTTTTAATTAGCTCACCTGTCACGTAGGGACAAGGTGAGCTTTTGTGATCACTTTTTGTCAGTTGTCAGTGCGTGCGTGTGTGCATAAACAATTTCTTCAAACGACATCTCCTCCTAAACTTCACAGCAATGATCCTTAGGTGTCCCCTTTCAAAGTTGTTCAAATGGTTCTGGTCTGTTGCACATCTGGGTCACAGGAGCCAAAAATAGATTTTTTCACCGAAAACTTAAAAAATCTTCTTCTCTGAAACCGCAAGGCCCAGATCTTTGATATTTGGTATGAAGCTTCATCTAGTGGACCCCTACCAAGATTGTTCAAATTTTAGTGCTGGGACCAAAAATGCCCCTGCCCTGGGGCCCTTTGGTTTTACATGGGCTTATATAGGGAAAATCTTTAAAAAACCTTCTCTGAAACCGCAAGGCCCAGGTCTTTGCTATTTGGTATGAAGCTTCATTTAGTGGACCCCTACCAAGGTTGTTCAAATTTAAGTGCTGGGGCCAAAAATGCCCCGCCCCGGGGCCCTTTGGTTTTACATGGGCTTATATAGGGAAAATCTTTAAAATCTTCTTCTCTGAAACCGCAAGGCCCAGGTCTTTGATATTTGGTATGAAGGTTCATCTAGTGGACTCCTACCAAGATTGTTCAAATTATAGTGCTGGGGCCAAAAATGCCCCCACCCAGGGGCCCTTTGGTTTTACAGGGGCTTTTATAGGGAAAATCTTTAAACATCTTCTCTGAAACTGCATGGTCCTGGTCTTTGCTATTTGGTATGAAGCTTTATCTAGTGGACCCCTACCAAGATTGTTCAAATTATAGTGCTGGGGCCAAAAATGCTGCGCCCCGGGGCCCTTTGGTTTTACATGGGCATATATTAGGAAAATCTTTAAAAACCTTCTTCTCTGAAACCACAAGGCCCAGATCTTTGATATTTGGTATGAAGCTTCATCTAGTGGACCTCTACCAAGATTTTTCAAATTATAGTGCTGGGGTGAAAAAAGCCCCTGCTCCAGGGCGCTTTGGTTTTACAATTGCTTGTATGGGGAAAATCTTTAAAAGTCTTCTTCTCTGAAACCGCAAGGCCAAGATCTTTGAAATTTGGTATGAAGCTTCATCTAGTGGACCTTTACCAAGATTGTTCATACTTTAGTGCTGGGGCCAAAAATACTTTAGTGCTGGGGCCAAAAATGCCCCCAACCCAGGGCCCTTTGATTTTACATGGCCTTATATAGGGAAAATCTCTCAAAAATCTTCTTCTCTGAAACCACAAGGCCCAGATCTTTGATAATTGGTATGAAGCTTCATCTAGTGGACCCCTACCAAGATTGTTCAAAATATAGTGCTGGGGCCAAAAATGCCCCTGCTCCGGGGCCCTTTGGTTTTACATGGGCTTATATAGGGAAAATCTTAAAAAATCTTCTTCTCTGAAACCGCAAGGTCCAGGTCTTTGCTATTTGGTATGAAACTTTATCTAGTGGACCCCTACCAAGATTGTTCAAATTATAGTGCTGGGGCCAAAAATGCCTCCGCCCCGGGGCCCTTTGAATTTACATGGGCTTATATATGGAAAATCTTAAAAAATCTTCTTCTCTGAAACCGCAAGGTCAAGGTCTTTGCTATTTGGTATGAAACTTCATCTAGTGGACCCCTACCAAGATTGTTCATACTTTAGTGCTGGGGCCAAAAATACTTTAGTGCTGGGGCCAAAAATGCCCCCAACCCAGGGCCCTTTGATTTTACATGGCCTTATATAGGGAAAATCTCTCAAAAATCTTCTTCTCTGAAACCACAAGGCCCATATCTTTGATAATTGGTATGAAGCTTCATCTAGTGGACCTCTACCAAGATTTTTCAAATTATAGTGCTGGGGCCAAAAATTGCCCCGCCCCGGGGCTCTTTGGTTTTACATGGGCTTATATAGGGAAAATCTTTAAAAATCTTCTTCTCTGAAACCGCAAGGCCCAGGTCTTTGCCATTTGGTATGAAGCTTCATCGAGTGGACCCCTACCAAGATTGTTCAAATTATAGTGCTGGGGCCAAAAATGCCTCTGCCCTGGGGCCCTTTGGTTTTACATAGGCTTATATAGGGAAAATCTTTAGAAAATCTTCTCTGAAACCGCAAGGCCCAGGTCTTTGATATTTGGTATGAAGCTTCATCTAATGGACCTCTACCAAGATTGTTCAAATTATAGCCTTTGGGCCAAAAATGTCCCTGCGCTGGGACCCACTAGTTTTACATAGGCATATATAGGAAAAATCCTTTAAAAATCTTCATGTCCCAAACCAGAAGGCCCAGGTCTTTGATATCTGGTGTGAAGCTTCAACTAATGAACCTCTGCTAAGATTGTTCAAATTATAGCCCTGGCGCCAAAAATGCCCACACGCCAGGGCCCGCTGGTTTTACATAGGCTTATATATGGAAATCCTTTAAAGATCTTCTTTTCTGAAAGCAGAAGGCCCAGGTCTTTGATATTTGGTCTGAAGCCTTATCTAGTGGGCTGCTACCAAGTTTATTCAAATTATAGCCCTTGGGCGAAGAATGCACTACTGACACTGATACTCAGGTGAGCGATTCAGGGCCCTCTGGGCCCTCTTGTTAATGAAAATTGGCTCATTAGTTTGGTTGTTATGACACCTTAGAGTTTACATAGACTTATAATGGGGAGAATAGAAAAATGGCATTTACTGCTTATTAAAAAGAGAAACCATCAGGAACTGATACACTCAGATCTCATTTGAAGATATTTTGACAAGTTTTTTTTATAGAAATGTTCCTTCAGTAAACTTCTTTCAACCATATGCTTTTATGCCAACATAAGGGTCTGCCAGGTTGTGCCTGGGCCATGCCCCACCCCATTCCATTCATGAAAGGCCATATATCTTAGAAACCATTCAGATCCCCACCCCTTAACCATATTTATTTTTGTTCCTTGTGATAAGACACATTCAGTGACACCAACCTTTGGGTCCCCTGGGTGTCTGGGGGCCATGCCCCACCCCCTCCACTTTGTAAAACGCCCAGAATCCTACAGATACCCACCTCTAAACCATATATTTTGTTCCTTAAGATAAGACATATTCAGTGATTCCAACCTATGGGATTCCCAGGGTGCCTCGGGGCCATGCCCCACCCCTCCACTTCACAAAAGGCCAAATATCTGTGAAAATGTTCAGAGCCCCACCCCTAAATCGTATATATTCATGTTCCTTATGATAAGACATATTTGGTGACACCAGCCTGGTGATCCACAGGGCTGCCCGAGGTCGTATCTTAGCCATCCACTTCATAATAAGCCATATATCTCGGAAACTGTTCCAATCCCCACCCCAAAACCAAATATATTCTTGTTCCTTATGATAAGACACATTTTGTGAGATACCAATCTAGGGGTTTCTCGGGGTGTGCCTGTGCCTTGCCCCACCCCTCCACTTCACAAAAGGGGAAATAGCTGTTTAGAGACCCACCCCAAAACCATACATATTTACGTTCCATATGATAATTTAATAGAGAAACAATCAGGAACTGATACAGTCAGATCCCAAATTCTTCCCACAATATCACTAGGGAAAGACTTATTTAATGACACCATCCTTGGGGTCTCCCGGGATGCCCCGGGTCATGCCCTACCCCTCCAGTTCTTAAAAAGCCATATATCCCAGAAACCGTTCGGATCCCCACCCCTAAACCATATATATATATTTGTTACTTATAGTAAGAGTCATTCAGTCACTCCAACTTGGCACTACCAGACACCGTCGTGATATGACTGAAAAATTGTTGAAAGCGACGTTAAACCCGAATTCACACAGACACACAATCCAACTTGGGGTCTCTTTGTGCTAGGGCAATGTCCTGGGGCCATGCCCCACTCTCCACTTCATAAAAAGCCATATTCTTAGAAACCATTCAGATCCCCACCCTATAATCATATATATTCCATTTCGTGATGGTCACACCAACTTGGGAGTGTCCACCGCGCCGTTCTTCTCCCTTCCACTTCTCAAAAGAGCCTCATATCTTAAAGCTGTTCAGATCCCCCCCCCCCCTTAACCATATATTCTTGGTCCTTATGATAAAGACACATTCAAGGACATCATTCTTGGGCTTTCCTGGGATCTGCTCCAGCCCCTCCACTGCTTAAAAGGCCTTATATCTCAGGAACCGTACAGATCCCCACCCCTAAATTATATATATTCTTGTACCTTATGATATGATGCATTCAGTAATTCCAATCAGGGCTCCTTTTGGTCCATGCTCCAACCCCTCTACTTCATAAAATGCCTAACATTTCAGATACAGATTTCACATGGGTGCTCATTTGGATATGGGTGTTCATTTGAGAGACTTTGTAATCGGTAGATTAAAACCATATGTTAAAATACACGGCTGCCATTGGGCATTGCCTACCTGAGCTCTGGTGAGCACAGTGGCCCATGGGCCTCTTGTTTAAAAAAAAAAAGACTTGTATGATCTGAGTGCTTGCATTGTTACAGGGTTGGCTTTGCAGCAGAGCAGATTGCCAGATGGGTTGGAGAAAGAACGGATATACAGGTAAAGAATTCTTCTGAAAGGCCTGCTGCCCTTGCAGCAGATAGCAGCAGATACACACCTATGGATTGAAGAAATAGATAGGCTTCATGATGCTTCCACCTAGAGCTGAAATTGACCCACACACGAGTACTGGTAAACCGCTTAGAGGATCTAAGCCTGCCCAGGCACAGTGGTGCGAGTCGGCCCTTCCATGTTTATAAACCCTATTGGTTTCATTGGGTGGCAGGGCTTGAGATGTCATTTCATCTCAATGTCGGGTAAAAGTTCAACAAAATTGGAAGCAACCTCTCCAAAATGACCTTTACAGTGTTGACAGGGACGTTAAACCTCAAATCAAACAAACAAGCACACCTACGGAACGATAAAATGCGTAACCTTTGGGTAAGAACGTGAAGCAATTAGAGTGACATCTGTTTAGAAATTAGATGGCTTAAAAAAGATAAACAAACTGCATTTTCTGGGTTTCATAAGTTTTTAGCTCACCTGAGCCGAAGGCTAATGTAAGGTATTAGTATGCCAATGGTCCGGCGTCCGGCGTCCATTCACATTTTCAACTAAGTATAACTTTAAAGCCACTTGGCCAATCATGATTAAATTTCATGAGAAGCATTTTCCGGTTGGGGGAAAAGATGCAGTATGTTTGGGGGCAATTCAGATTGAAACTGGTGTTGCCATGGCAACATATAGCTCCCATAGACTTTCAATGGGAAAAACTTAAAAAATCTTCTTCTGAAACCACTAGGTCCAGAGCTTACATATTAAGCATATAGCAATGTCAAGTGGTCCCCTACATAAATTGTGCCAATCATGCCCCTGGGGTCTAAACTGGCCATGCCAATGGGGCCCCTTAGTCCCCATAGACTTATAATGAAAAAAAAAAAACACTTCAAAAATCTTCTCTGAAACCGCTAGGCACAGAGCTTACATATTAAGCATGTAGCAATGTCTAGTGGTCCCCTACATAAATTGTGCCAATCATGCCAATCTAGCAGGTATTGAACCTGTGTCTTCCTGATCACCAGTTAGATGCGCATCTGACTGAGCTACGGAGGCTGGCTTTCCTTCTCTGAAACCAAAGGTCCAAAGCTTTAATATTTAGTATGTTGCAGCATTAACTGGTCACCTACATTAATCCTACCAAACATGCCCCTAGGGTCCAAATTTACAATGCCGTGTCCCATTAGGAAGAACTTCAAAAAAAAAAAATCATGCTCAAAGACCACAAGACAAACAGCTAACTAAAATGGAACCCAGGTGAGCGGTTAGGCTCATTGAGCCTCCTGTTGAAATTTTACGAGGAAGTTAGTTAAAAAACGGGGAATTACATTCAGGAGCCCATTGATAACGGCATCTTTGGAGTAAATAGCAAATCCCGTACTTTACGCATTTTGACTAAATTTAGTTTCTCGTGCTGAAGGTGAACTCAAGCCTTAGGAAACACATGGTTTTTCAAGGTGTTTGTTACCTTTTATTTAATATTGCACTTTACTACAAGTTCAGCGTATCAACATGCACACACAATAAACATATATGGTTATATGTGTTATGGATATTGTGCTTGTCCGTGCAGCACTCGCGAGAAACCACCACGGAAAAGGTTGAAAATTGTTGGTTACGCATTAGATATATAGAAATGATAACAAAACTTACAACTATAAAACAGATCTGTTTTCATTTCCACGGCCCCAGAATCACCCGCACCTTGTTCTACGGAACGAAATTTAGCCAACCTGATAAGCAGTGCGCTATTGATTCGATAATAACATAGTATTTTATGGAAACATTTTCAATCTCCAGAATCATAGTGCCAAATGAATTTCACTGAGGTCTGTGTTCTGTTAGCTCACCTGTAACTTAGTGACGATGTGAGCTTTTGGGATCACTTTTTGTTCGTCGTGCGTGCATGCGTGTGTGTGTGTGTCAACTTTTTCTTCAAACAACATCTCCTAAACCACTGATCGGATTTTGACCAAACTTCACAGGAATGATCCTAAGGTGGTCCCCTTTCAGAGTTGTTCAAATGGTTGCAGTCTGTTGCACATCTAGGTCACAGGAGCTAAAAATAGATTTTTTAAATGAAAACTTTAAAATCTTCTTCAATATTTGGTATGAAGCTTCATCTAGTGGACCTCTACCAAGATTGTTCAAATTATAGCCCTGGGGCCAAAAATGCCCCAATCCTGGGGTCCTTTGGTTTTACATACTTATATAGGGAAAATCTTTAAAAATCTTCTTCTCTGACACCGCAAGGACCAGGTCTTTGATAATTGGTATGAAGCTTCATCTAGAGGACCTCTACCAAGATTGTTCAAATTATAGCCCTGGGGCTAAAAATGCCCCCCCCCCCACCCTGGGGCCCTTTTGTTTTACATAGACTTATATAGGGAAAATCTTTATAAAAAAATAGAGGTGGAGGCAGTGATCAGGAATCGATACAATTAGCCCACAGCTCCCATCAGAGACACCAAAGGGAGAGAACCACAAACATGAAACAACAGACCCCAATGGAAACATCAACAGCGGAAAGCCAAAAGAACAGTTACTTTCCCAGAAAATGGCCAATTGGCTATCCAAAATAAAATAATATAAGCGACACAAACACCCAAAGACAAACCATAACAAAAATAAATTGTGACAGAAGAACCGCCTTGGAACGGTCAACGGAAACAAATTCCACTGTGGGGCTTAAATCGATTTTACATGGCCACAATCCTCGCCCTTACAACCGTCGCGATTTAGACAAATAATTTGTTCAGTCCGCATGAAGGCCTCCTATCTCATCAGTGCGACATCTCCGTGAACACTAAAAATCAAACAACCACAGAGATGAAACAAAGGTGAGGACTTGACAGCAAGAAACCACTGAAATGCTGGAGCAAAAGAAAACCAACAGTTAGGCTCTGATGGGCCCAACCAGAGACAGAATATCAGGCACCAACCAACAGTCTAATTCTCGTAAGCCTTTACGCTGGAACCGTCACATAATCTGAGATCTGACCCACTGGCTTGCAATTAAAGAGGGAAGCAAAGTTGTCAACTGTGATTGGGTTAACTACCATGCATGCAGTCTGTTATGTTGCACCCAATCTTTTTTAGCTCACCTGTCACGAAGTGACGAGGTGAGCTTTTGGGATCACTTTTTGTCCGTCGTCCGTCCGTGCGTGCCTCCGTGCCACCGGGCTTAAACTTTTTTCTTCAAATGACATCGCCTCCTAAACCACTGATCAGATTTTGACCAAACTTCACAGGAATGATCCTTAGGTGGTCCCCTTTCAAAGTTGTTCAAATGGTTCCGGTCTGTTGCACATCTAGGTCACAAGAGCCAAAAATAGATTTTTTTCACCAAAAACTTAAAAAATCTTCTTCTCTGAAACCACAAGGCCCAGATCTTTGATATTTGGTATGAAGCTTCATCTAGTGGACCCCTACCAATAGTGTTTAAATTATAGTGCTGGGGCCCAATATGCCCCCGCCCCAGGGCTCTTTGGTTTTACATAGGATTATATAGGGAAAATCTTTAAAAATTTCTTCTCTGAAACCCAAAGGCCTAGGTCTTTGCTATTTGGTATGAAGCTTCATCTAGTGGACCCCTACCAAGATTGTTCAAATTATAGTGCTTGGGCAAAGAATGCCCCTGCCCCAAGGCCCTTTGGTTTTACATGGGCTTATATAGGGAAAATCTTTAAAAATCTTCTTCTCTGAAACCGCAAGGCCAAAATCTTTGCTTTGATATTTGGTATGAAGCTTCATCTATTGGATCCCTACCAAGATCTTTCAAATTATAGTGCTGGGGCCCAAAATGCCCCCGCCCCAGGGCTCTTTGGTTTTACATAGGATTATATAGGGAAAATCTTTAAAAATTTCTTCTCTGAAACCCAAAGGCCTAGGTCTTTGCTATTTGGTATGAAGCTTCATCTAGTGGACCCCTACCAAGATTGTTCAAATTATAGTGCTTGGGCAAAGAATGCCCCTGCCCCAAGGCCCTTTGGTTTTACATGGGCTTATATAGGGAAAATCTTTAAAAATCTTCTTCTCTGAAACAGCAAGGCCAAAATCTTTGCTTTGATATTTGGTATGAAGCTTCATCTATTGGACCCCTACCAAGATCTTTCAAATTATAGTGCTGGGGCCAAAAATGCCCCCGCCCCGGGACCCTTTGGTTTTACATGGGCTTATATAGGGAAAATATTTAAAAATCTTCTTCTCTGAAACCGCAAGGCCCATATCTTTGATATTTGGTATGAAGCTTCATCTAGTCGACCACTACCAAGATTGTTCAAGTTATAGTGCTTGGGCAAAGAATGCCCCTGCCCCATGGCCCTTTGGTTTTACATGGGCTTATATAGGGAAAATCTTTAAAAATCTTCTTCTCTGAAACCGCAAGGCCAAAATCTTTGCTTTGATATTTGGTATGAAGCTTCATCTATTGGACCCCAACCAAGATCTTTCAAATTATAGTGCTGGGGCCAAAAATGCCCCCGCCCCGGGACCCTGTGGTTTTACATGGGCTTATATAGGGAAAATATTTAAAAATCTTCTTCTCTGAAACTGCAAGGCCCATATCTTTGATATTTGGTATGAAGCTTCATCTAGTCGACCACTACCAAGATTGTTCAAATTATAATGCTGGGGCGAAAAATGCCCCCGCTCCGGGGCCCTTTGGGCTTATATAGGGAAAATCTTTAAAAATCTTCTTCTCTGAAACCGCAAGGCCCAGGTCTTTGCTATTTGGTATGAAGCTTCATCTAGTGGACCCCTACCAAGTCGACCCCTACCTAGGGGTAGGCCCCGCTCCGGGGCCCTTGGGCCCCCGCTCCGGGGCCCTTGGGCTTATATAGGGAAAATCTTTAAAAATCTTCTTCTCTGAAACCGCAAGGCCAGGTCTTTGCTATTTGGTATGAAGCTTCATCTAGTGGACCCCTACCAAGATGGTTCAAATTATAGTGCTGGGGCCCAAGATGCCCCCGCCCCAGGGCCCTTTGGTTTTACATGAGCTTATATAGGGAAAATCTTAAAAAATCTTCTTCTCTGAAACCACAAGGCTGAGGTCTTTGCTATTTGGTATGAGGCTTTATCTAGTGGACCCCTACCAAGATTGTTCAAATATTAGTGCTGGGGCCAAGAATGCCCCTGCCTTGGGGCCCTTTGGTTTTACGTGGGCTTACATAGGGAAAATCTTTTAAAGTCTTCTTCTCTGAAACTGCAAAGCCTATATCTTTGATATTTGGTATGAAGCTTCATCTGGTTGACCCTTACCAAGATTGTTCAAATTATAGTGCTGGGGCCAAAAATGCCTCCGCTCTGGGGCCCTTTGGTTTTACATGGGCTTAAATAGGGAAAATCTTTAAAAATCTTCTCTGAAACCACAAGGCCCAGGTCTTTGCTATTTGGTATGAAGCTTCATTTAGTGGACCCCTACCAAGATCGTTCAAATTATAGTGCTGGGGCCAAAAATGCCCCCGCCCCGGGGCCCTTTTGTTTTAAAAGGGCTTATATAGGGAAAATCTTTAAAAATCTTCTCTAAAACCGCAAGGCCCAGGTCTTTGCTATTTGGTATGAAGCTTCATCTAGTGGACCCCCTATCAAGATCATTTAAATTATAGTGCTGGGGCCAAAAATGCCCCCGCCCCGGGGCCCTTTGGTTTTACATGGGCTTATAAAGGGAAAATCTTTAAAAATCTTCTTCTCTGAAACCTCAAGGCCCAGGTCTTTGCAATTTGGTATTAAGCTTCATCTAGTGGACCCCTACCAAGATTGTTCAAATCATAGTGCTGGGGCCAAGAATGCCCCCGCCCTGGGGCCCTTTGGTTTTACATTGTCTTATAGGGAAAATCTTTAAAAATCTTCTTCTCTGAAACTGCAAAGCCTATATCTTTGATATTTGGTATGAAGCTTCATCTGGTCGACCCTTACCAAGATTGTTCAAATTATAGTGCTGGGGCCAAAAACGCCTCCGCTCTGGGGCCGTTTGGTTTTACATGGGCTTATATAGGGAAAATCTTTAAAAATCTTCTCTGAAACCGCAAGGCCCAGGTCTTTGCCATTTGGTATGAAGCTTCATCTAGAGGACCCCTACCAAGATTGTTCAAATTATAGTGCAGGGGCCAAAAATGCCCCGGCCCCGGGGCCCTTTGGTTTTACATGGGCTTATAAAAGGAAAATCTTTAAAAATCTTCTTCTCTGAAACCGCAAGGCCCAGGTCTTTGCTATTTGGTATGAAGCTTCATCTTGTGGACCCATACCAATATCTTTCAGATTATAGTGCTGGGGCCAAAAATGCAACTGATACCCAGGTGAGCGATTCAGGGCCCTCTTGTATATTGAAAAGTAGAAGTAAAACAAAGATCAGGAATCGATACAATTAACTTACTCCACCCATCAAAGACACCAGAGGGAAAGAAACACTAACATTAAGCGACCAGACCATAATGGAAACCTAAACAAAGGAAGGCCATTAGGACAGTTCGTCACCTTAGCGCAAAAAGTCAATAACTCCAATACAAATGTTACTTTCCCACAAAATGGCCATATGGCCATCCAAAATAAAAAGACACAAGTGATACACACAGTAAGTAACAAACAACACAATAAATAAACCGCCACAGAAGAACCGCCTTGGAATGGTCAGTGGAATGATTTCCATTGGGGGGGCTTAAATCGATTTTACGTGGCCACAATCCTTGCCCTTACTTCCGTCGCGATTTAGACAAATAATTTGTTCAGTCCGCATGAAGGCCTCCTAAGAATGATTTCACAAAATTGTTTGCTGAAGTCATTGCGGTTAAATATTTTTCTGAATTTAAATACTAAGTCACCATAAAACTCGGGTTCCGATAGACTTTGTTGCAGAAGAGTCCAATATTGAATTTTGAAATTAAATCAGAATGAGGTCTATAAAATTTTGAAAAGGCTTTGCGTAGTTTATGGTACCGATAACCCTGATTAAGAAGTTTAGCCGTTAACAATTTATTACGAGTGTTGAAGTCAGCTACATGACTACACATTCTGGCAAATCGAATTAATTGCGAAACATAAATGCCATAGGATGGCGCACAAGGAACATACCATCCAAAAAAGGAAAATTTACAATCTCAAATTCAAAATCATCACGTTTATCATAAATTTTGCAAGAATCAAACCCATCTACAATAGCCCTCTCTCAAATTATATGCATGATTCACATTCCATTACCAGAACGAGGCTGAGTGAGTACAGCTGCCTCGACTTCTAACCTGTGAAATACCAAAGTAAAGGGTTCTATTAAGCAGCATTGCTGTGTATCCGTATGTCATTCAAACAGTACATATGACCCATCATTGTCTTTTCATCATTTTCAATCGAAGTATTGAAGAAACAATGGATATTGAAAGAAGGGATTAGGAGCCCTATGCATAGTATGCCCGTATGGTCTATGTTACCATAAAAGATGAGTATCAAACACTGTCACCTACCTTGATCAAACTACATTAATCATCACAAAATTATATTCCCCATTTATTAATGCCACTTTTTTTTTGTCCTCTTTGAATACCGTTATTATTCTAGTAAACTCAGAATAAATGATACAAAATATTGATATGGGAAGAAAGTACTGCCAGACCAGCTGGAGAATGAAAATGCCATTGGTACCAAACAAAAAGACCTCACCATTCCAACCCAGTGACTGCAAGTTGTGTGTGTCTGTTTGAATGGAGGTTTTACATCCCCGTAAACACTATTTGGGTCATTTTGGAGACATTGCTTCCAATTTTGTAGGACTTTTACCCGACATTGAGATGAAATGACATCTCAAACCCAGCCACCCAATGGTGTCGTAGGGATGGTACAACTCACACCACTTTGCCTTGGCAGGCTTAGACCCTCTAAGCAGTTTATCAAGACTCATGTGTGGTCGGTTTCAGCCCTGAGACAGCGTGGAAACATCATGCAGTCCAATCTGTTTCTCCAAACCCCGATGGGTGGAGGCCGTTTGTTATACCCCCGCAAACGAAGTTTGAAGGGGGTATTTAGGAGTCAGCTTGTCGTCTGTCGTCTGTCGTCGGTGTCTGTCGTCGGTCCGTTACAAAAAACTTTAACATTGCTCATAACTTCCTTATTCTTTGACCGATTTCTTTAATATTCACACACCACACACCTTGCTACTAGTACTTAAGATTGATATACACAAACCTGACCTTGACCTTTACGTTGACCTTCCTCAAGGTCAAATACTTGTAAAAATTTGTCGTCGGTCCGTTACAAAAAACTTTAACATTGCTCATAACTTCCTTATTCTTTGACCGATTTCTTTAATATTCACACACCACACACCTTGCCACTAGTACTTAAGATTGATATACACAAACCTGACCTTGACCTTTACGTTGACCTTCCTCAAGGTCAAATACTTGTAAAAATTTGTCGGACAACGCATGCGGGGGTATAATTGGCGCCCGTTAGGCGGCAGCTCTAGTTTGATTTGAGGTTTAACGTCCAGGTCAACAAAGTATAGGTCATTTTGGAGACGTTGCTTCCAATTTTGTGGGACTTCTACCAGACATTGAGTACCCCGCCCCTAGGGTCTTGAAGAAATTTATGGGCTGCATGATGCTTCCACGCAGAGCTGAATCCAGCCCGCACACTAGTACTGGTAAACCGCTTAGAGGATCTAAGCCTGTCCAGGAACTGGGGTGCGAGGTGGAGCGTCCATGCTAATAAACCCTATTGGTTTCATTGGGCAACAGGGCTTGAGATGTCATTTCATCTCAATGTCAGGTAAAAGTCCCACAAAATTGGAAGCAACGTCTCCAAAATGACCTTTACAGTGTTGATGGGGACCTTAAACCTCAAATCAAACAAAACAAAACCCACCATTGAGATGAAATGACATCTCAAGACCTGTCAGGGTGGGGGCCGTGTAAGTTGTGTAAGAATTTGATAATAATAGTTATTTCTTTTCCGCTTCAGAGCTTCTGTTCCATATATATAGTCTAATTTAATACTGGGCTTCAAGTATACTTGGCACCTGTGGACACTGGTTTTATGCAGGCTTATGATAGGGAAATCTTTAAAATTCTTCTTGTCTGAAACCAGAAGGCACAGGTCTTTGATATTTAGTATGAAGCTTCATCTAGTTGACCTCTACTAAGATTGTTCAAATTATAGCCCTGGGCCCAAAAATTGCCCAGCGCCGAGGCCCACTCGCTTTACATAGACATATTAGGGAAAAACCTTTAAAGTCTTGTCTCAAACAGGTCACTGGGGCACGTGCACAACTCTAGCTCTTAGCTCAGGTGAGCGATATAGGACCATCATGGTCCTCTTGTATATGTAGCATCCTTGGGCTGGGGGATTGAAAGTTTGTGTTTTTAGCTCACCTGAGCCGAAGGCTCCGGGGTAGCGATTGTGATCACTCACCGTCCGTCATCGTCGGTCCGTCCGTCTGTCCGCACTAACAAATGTATAGTTAGGTGGCTATGTAAATGGACCGAATCAATGTAAGTCAATGGGATTTATTCCGTTGGACACCGAAAATACTTCTTTTCTGTGGCTAAAAGTACCACTAAAGTATCGATCCTGCCAAAAATAGCCACATAAGTATACATCCGTGAGAACGTCCGTCCACAATTGCTTTAAAGGACATCTCCTCATAAACTACTGAACATATTTTGACCAAACTTGGCAGAAATGTTCTTTGGATGGTCCACTTTCAACTTTGTTCAAAGAATTCCATTCCATGTGGAACTTTGGTTTCCATGGCAATGAAAAGGAGCAATTAAGAAAAAACCTTTAAAAATCTTCTTGTCTGAAACCAGAATGCCCAGGTCTTTGGTATTTGGTATGAAGCTTGTTCAAACTATAGCATTGGGGCAAAAACTGCCCCCCCCACCACCCCCCCCCCCCCCCCCCCCCCACCCCCCCCCCCCGGGGCCCACTCATTTTTATATAGGCTTATATAGGAAAAATCTTAAAAAATCTTCTTGTCTTAAACCAGATGGTCAAGGTCTTTGATGTTTGGTATGAAGCTTCATGTGGTGGACCCACTTTCAAAGTTGTTCAAAACAATTCCATTCCATGCGGAACTCTGGTTGCCATGGCTTCATCTAGTGGAACTCCACTAAGATTGTTCAAATTATAGCCTTGGGGCCAAAAATTCCCCCGCGCTGGGGCCCACTCACTGGGAAAATCTTAGAAAATCTTCTTGTCTGAAACCAGAAGGCCCAGGTCTTTGATATTTGGTATGAAGCTTCATCTGGTGGACCTCTACCAGCATTGTTCAAATTATAGCCCTAGAAGCTAAATGCCCCCACACCAGAGCCCACTGGTTTTGTATAGGCTTATATAGGGGAAACCTGTAAAAATCTTCTTGTCTGAAACCAGAAGGCCCAGGTCTTTGATATTTGGTATGAAGCTTTGTGTAGTGGACCTCTACCAAGATTGTTCAAATTATAGCCCTGGGGCCAAAATTGCCCACGTGCCAGGGCCCACTTGATTTACAATGGCTTATATAGGGAAAACATTTAAAAATATTCTTGTCTGAAACCAGAAGGCCCAGGTCTTTGATATTTGGTATGAAGCTTCATATAGTGTACCTCTACCAAGATTTTCAAATTATAGCCCTGGGGCCAAAAATGCTTATGTAGGGAAAAACTTTTAAAAGTCTTCTTGTCTGAAACCAGAAGGCCCAGGTCTTTGATATTTGGTATGAAGCTTCATTTAGTGGACCTCTACCAAGATTGTTCAAATTATAGCCCTGGGGCCAAAAATGCTTATGTAGGGAAAAACTTTTAAAAGTCTTCTTGTCTGAAACCAGAAGGCCCAGGTCTTTGATATTTGGTATGAAGCTTCATTTAGTGGACCTCTACCAAGATTGTTCAAATTATAGTCCTGGGGCCAAAAACGGCCCCGCCTTGGGGCCCACTGGTTTTAAATAGGCTTATATAGGGAAAACATATAAAAATCTTCTTGTCTGAAACCAGAAGACCCAGGTTCTTGATATTTGGTATGAAGCTTTATCTAGTGGACCTCATCAAGATTGTTCAAATTATAGTCCTGGGGCCAAAAACGGCCCCGCCTTGGGGCCCACTGGTTTTAAATAGGCTTATATAGGGTAAACATATAAAAATCTTCTTGTCTGAAACCAGAAGACCCAGGTTCTTGATATTTGGTATGAAGCTTTATCTAGTGGACCTCATCAAGATTGTTCCAATTTTGGCTCTGGGGCCACAAATGCCTCCATGCCGGGACCCAAAGGTTTTACATAGGCTAATATAGGGAAAAACCTTTAAAAATCTTTTTGTATGAAACCAGAAGGCCCAGGTCTTTGATATTTGGTATGAAGCTTCATCTAGTGGACCTCTACTAAGATTTTTCAAATTATAGCCCTGGGGCCAAAAACGGCCCTGCCCTTGGGCCCACTGGTTTTATATAGGCTTATGTAGGGAATACATATAAAATTCTTCTTGTCTGAAACCAGAAGACCCAGGTCTTTGATATTTGGTATGAAGCTTCATCTAGTGGACCTCTACCAAGATTGTTCAAATTATAGCCCTGGGATTGTTCAAATTATAGCCCTGGGGCCTAAAATGCCCGCGCGCCGGGGCCCAATGGTTTTACATAGGCTTATATAGGGAAAACATATAAAAATCTTCTTGTCCCAAAACCAGAAGGCCCAGGTCTTTGATATTTGGTATGAAGCTTCATCTAGTGGACCTCTACCCAGATTGTTCAAGTTATAGTCCTGGGGCCAAAACGACCCCGCCCCGGGGCCAACTGATTTTACATAGCCTTATATATGGAAAACCTTTAAAAAATCTTCTTCTCTGAAGGTCTTTGATATTTGGTATGAAGCTTCTTCTAATGGACCTATACCAAGATTGTTCAAATCATAGCCCTGGCGCCAATAATGCTCCTGCGCCGGGGCCCACCGGTTTTACATAGTCTATTAAAGGGAAAACCTTTGAAAATCTTCTTGTCTGAAACCAGAAGGCCCAGGTCTTTGATATTTTGTAGGACACTTCATCTAGTGGACCTCTACCAAGATTGTTCAAATTATAGCCCTGGGGCCAAAAACGCCCCAGTGCCGGGGCCCACTGGTTTTACATAGGCTTACATAGTGAAAACCTTTAAAAATCTACTTTTCTGAAACCAGAAGGCCCAGGTCTTTGATTTTTGGTATGAAGCTGCATCTAGTGAACCTAAATTGTTCAAATTATAGCCCTGGGGCCAAAAATACCCCCCCCACCCCACCCCCGGGCCAACTGGTTTTACATTGCCTTATATAGGGAAAACCTTTAAAAAATCTTTTTCTCTGATGCCAGAAGGCCCAGGTCTTTGATATTTGGTATGAAGCTTCATCTAATGGACCTATACCAAGATTGTTCAAATTATAGCCCTGGGGCCAATAATGCTGCCACACCGGGGCCCACTGGTTTTACATTGGCTATTATAGGGAAAACATTTAAAAATCTTCTTGTCTGAAACCAGAAGGCCCAGGTCTTTGATATTTGGTATGAAGCTTCATGTAGTGGACCTCTACCAAGATTGTTAAAATTATAGCCCTGGGGCAAAAAATGCCCCCGCACCAGGATCCCCTGGTTTTACCAAGGCATATATAGGAAAACCTTTAAAAAAGTTCGTTTGAAACAAGAAGGTGAAACAAGAAGGCCCAGGTCTTTGATATTTTTTATGAAGCTTCATCTAGTGGACCTCTACCAAGATTGTTCAAATTATAGCCCTGAAGCCAAAAATGCCCCAGCACCAGGGCCTACTGGTTTTACATAGGCTTATGTGAGGAAAACCTTTAAAAATCTTCTTGTCTGAAACCAGAAGGCCCAGGTCTTTGATATTTGGTATGAAGCTTCATCTAGTGAACCTCTACCAAGATTGTTCAAATTATAGCCATGGGGCCAAAAATGCTCCAATACCAGGGCCCCCTGGTTTTACAAAGGCATTATAGGGAAACCTTTAAAGAACTTCTTGTCTGAAACCAGAAGGCCCAGGTCTTTGATATTTGGTATGAAGCTTGATCTAATGGACCTCTACCATGATTGTTCAAATTATAGCCCTTAGGCCAAAAATTGCGAAGCCTGGGACCCACTGGCTTTACATAGACTTTCATGGAGAAAACATTTGAAAATCTTCATGTCTGAATCCAAAAGGCCCAGGTCTGAGATATTTGGTTTGAAGCTTAATCTGGTGGACCTCTTCCACGATTTTTCAAATCATATCCCGGGGTGTGGGGGCAAAATTCACCCCACCACAGGGCCCACTGGTCTTACATAGACTTATATAGTTAAACTTTTAGAAATCTTCTAGTCTGAAACCAGAAAGCCCAGGACTTTGATATTTGTTATTAAGCTTCATTTAGTTGACCTCTACCAAAATTGTTCAATTTATGGACCTGAGGCCAAAAATCGCCCTGCCCGGGCACCCACATTTAAATCTCTTAGCTCAGGTGAGCGATATAGGACCATCATGGTCCTCTTGTTTATGAAAATCGGCTGTTTAGTTTGGTTGCTATGGCAACTTAGAGTTTCCATAGACCTATAATGGGGAAAATTGAAAAATGGCATTTACTGCCAAGTCATTGCAGATATGTTCACAAAACTTTTATAGAAATGTTTCTTGAGTAAACTTCTCTCAGCCATATGCTTTTATGCCAACCTGAGGGTCCTCCAGGTTGTGCCAGGGCCATGCCCCACCCCCACCACTTATAAAAAGGCCATATATCTCAGAAACCATTCAGATCCTGACACCTAAACCTTATAATTATACCCTACCAATTTTGTACAAATGTTGACCTTTGGTTGACTTTGACCTGTTTTTATGTCACGGTCAAAGGGCTAGGGTCGATAAGGGCCATTTTTGGCCTCAATTTTTCAGAAAAATGAAAATCGTGTGTTTTGTTATGTTGATATCCGTTAAAACACAATACCATATAAAGTTTCAAGAAATGCTGTTAGAACGTCGGATCGTGCGCGTGTATTGCTATGGTGATGTCACTAAGGAAGGACGAAATGCAATTTTCATGAAATTTTATCTATTTTCGCACGTTTCCACGGAAAATTAAGTACCGCACCACCCCTCGACCAACCTTAAAATGTCGTAAAAGGAAGTTAACTTCAAGTTTATCTTAACACTAATGTTTGGTGTTGGTCTGGTCGAAGGGTGGTGCCATAGTTAAAATTATAAGAAAAGACAGTAAAAAAAGGCTTTGCGAAGCAAGCACATATTGACATTTTCTTAAAAAATGAAGCATTTCTGTGCGTTTTCTTCCTTCTTGTTTGTAGGAATATTATGCGACGGCGTTGATTTATATTTCAAACTAGACCTGGGATGAATTAGCATAAAATTTACTAGATCAAACTAGATTAACAATTTATCAAAATCTTGAGTTTAAAAAAAAACTCCTATAAGCCTACTCCTAGGACAAAAAGACAATGAATTTAAGTAACAATAGAATAAATATTGATGTCTTCGTGATAGGTTTTTTTTTTTTCTTTTTTTTTTTTTTTCTGGTTTTGTTTCCATGAACTTGAATAGCCTCCCTTGCAATTCACGGTATCTAACCGGATGGTCAAGTTGATGTCGGGTTTCAACTGTCATACGAAAGATTTGAGAGTTTTCAGGATCAAGCTTTGGGAATGATTCTTCTGTCACAGATGTCCTCCATTAAACGCCCACAGATCCAAACGACTGTGCACTTTGTGGAATCATCGTCTATTTTCTTTTTTTTCTTTCTTTCAACTGATACTGCGATCAGTCTGTTTGTTTGATTTTACCTTTGACCTCCAAGTATGATCTTGACCTTGGATGTACGGACCCGGGTTTTGCACGTGACACATCGACTCATGATGGTTAACATTTCTACAAAGTAATTTCAAAATCCATCCAGAAATAAGAAAGTTATTGACTGTGTTTAAGTTTTGGACCCTTTTTTTGACCTTTGACCTCAAAGTATGACCTTGACCTTGGAGGTACGGACCTGGGTTTTGCACGTGACACATCGACTCATGATGGTTAACATTTCTACAAAGTAATTTCAAAATCCATCCAGAAATAAGAAAGTTATTGACTGCGTTTATGTTTCGGACCCTTTTTTGACATTTGACCTTTAAAAATGACCTTGACCTTGGAGGTACGGACCTGGCTTTTGCATGTGACATGTCTTCTCATGATGGTTAACATTTCTGCGAAGTAATTTTAAAATACATCGAGAAAGAAGGAAGTTCTTGACCGCGTTTAAGTTTCGGACGCACGTTCGGACGGGCGGACGAATGGACGGACGGACAGGGGCAATGCTATATGCCCATTCCACCATTCTTTGAATGGCGGGGGCATAATAAAACACAATTCTAATGCATTTGCGCATGTAAGGTGGCGTGTGATTGGATAACCACAAAACTCTGAGACCGTGCGATACACTGTTGAAAACCCAACATCATTACGTAATGTCACTTTCTATTAGCTGACATTTGATTTTACGCAGCTCACAGTGCTTGCCGTTTTGTGCAAAATAGCACGGTTAACGAAACAACTGACTAAGTGCAGTAGAATAGAGATAACTGTATTGCAAAATTCCCATTTAGGGAGGTAAGTTGGCAATTTAACGGTCGCAAATATCGTTTTACAGCTCTGCTAACGCGTCGCCGTAAAACTAAAATTCCATTTGTAAAAACCGCCGATTTCCCGCCACAAATATCGATTTAGATACAGTTATCCGCTTGTTTACATTTCTTTTAATAAATACCAGACATGTTTAATCGTGTCAGTTGAAGACAGCAGAATTTTTAATCGTGAGAATTTTAACATATGAAATCATGCCTTTACCATGTTTACGTGTTATTACACTCTTGTAGTCGCTGGCCTCGGTAGCTCAGTCAGATGCGCATCTGACTGGTGATCTGGAGGATGCGGGTTCGATTCCTGTCAGGGTCGTCAACATTCTTTTGTGGAGATTGATTATGGAATCTTTTCTACGGTCATTCTCTTCCTTCCGCTGATTCAAGAAGGGCAGTTGTCAGTTTCTGGCAACAAAATGTTCACTGTACTGATTAACCCCTTTATATATAAGCCTGCCAAGAAAAGCCTGGATAGGTAAACTGACTGGCTCAAAAATGACCTAAATTAGTGTTGACAGGGCTGTTAAACTCCAATACAAACAAACAAAACACACTTTTTGTTGAGATTTGTTGTATATTGTGTACTGCATGGAAAAGAAAATAATAAAGAATGCGGAAATGCAAGAAATTACAATATGTTAAACACTGCGTTAATAATGTTAAACATTATGTCAAGGTCAGACGGCTGTTTACGGTCAGATTTATGACCCAAGTAGTCAAGGTTTCTGAAGAAATTAGCGGCATGTGGGTTTGGATATTAAGCAAAAGTTTATAAAATCTAAACAAATCTTTCGTATGCTGCTATAATATGTTAAACCAGTTCGACAAAAATTCATCAGCTGGTTTTGGGGACCTAATGGAGACGTTATCTTAAAAAAAAATAACGGTCACCAAAATCTGAACAAATCTTTGGTAGGATACAATTACACATTGTATTAAGTTTGATCAAAATTCATAAAATCTTTCATTTGATAGGGTCCAGTCAATTTTTTTTTGTGCAAAATGCGACAGTTTTCGGGAGTCTGTGACCTTGAAAATAAGGTATAGGTCGCGAAAATCTAAATAAATCTTTGGTCGGCCGCAATGATATTTTGTACCAAATTTTATTGAATTCCGTCGATTTGTTGAAGAGATGGGTTGTAGACTAGCGTGTATGACTTTCCTGAAGTAAAAAGCCTCGTTTAGAACAAGTTTGAATGAAAAGCAGGATGATATATGCCACTTTAACACTCAAAAAGAAGGCAAAAACGTGTTTTGATGGGAAAAACGGTGTCTTTCTTTCAGCGCGTGTTGCCATGGCAACGGACTTCAAAGGTGGAAACTATTTAAATTTTTCAAAATCACAACTCATACTGTCATTTGGTAAAATATTAAGGATTTTGAAGATGAGGCCAAAAACGGCCCTTATCGACCCTAGCCCTTTGATCACATAGACAATTGTATGGAAAAAAGGCAAGACAGTGGATTTTACTGATTGCATGGTGGCCTTTTGTTGTCACATGACCAAGACGGGCATCATGCCTGTATATGGTATAAACCACATGACCTCTGGTGAGCGTAGTGGCCCATGGGCCTCTTGTTTTAATTTGTCTTGCAGGAGGGGGTGTATCTTCTGTGATGCCTTTTTATCCCCCGACCGAATAGGTTCGGGGGATATAGCGATCAGCCTGGCGTCCGTCCGTCTGTCCGTCCGTCTGTCCGGGCGGATGATAGGACACTAGTTGGGTAGGCCTTTCTTGGGTACTTGCCGTTTATTCTGTTGTTGTCCAAGAAAAGTAGCCAGTAGCCTGTTGGGTATTTTGTCGCTTGTTGGGTAATTTTGAATGGGAAAATTAACATGGAGGTACCCAACAAATGTCCTCTCGTAAACACGTCCGTGCGTCCGTCCGTACACACAAATGGATAGATAGGTGGCTATGAACTTGGACAGAATCAATGTAAGTCAATGAGAGAAAGTGCGATTTATTCCGTTAGACACATAAAAGGTCTGTTATGTGGTTAAAATTAGCCACCTAAGTATCAATCTTGCTCAAAATAGCCACATAAGTAACCATTTGTGAGAATGTCCGTCCGTCTGTCCGTAGACGCAACCTTGTGATGGCCATAACTCCTATACCCTTTGAGATTCATTGATGGTTCTTGGCACAATTGTTCACAAGGCCGATACGGCGTGTCATGCGCAAGAACCAGAACTCTGGATGCCATACTTTTTTAGTTATCTCCCCTTTTAATAAAATAGAATGACTACTTTGTGATTGCCATAACTCCAATACCCTTTGAGATATATTGATGGTACCTGGCACAGATGTTCACAAGGCTGAGACGGCATGTCATGCACAAGAACCACAACTCTGGTTGCCATGGTTTTGGAGTTATCTCCCCTTCCAATAAAATAGAGTGACAACCTTGTGATGGCCATAACTCCTATACCCTTTGAGTTTCATTGATGGTTCTTGGCACAATTGTTCACAAGGCTTAGACAGCGTGTCATGTGCAAGAACCAGAACTCTGGATGCCATACTTTTTTAGTTATTTCCCCTTGTAATAAAATAGAATGACTACTTTGTGATTGCCATAACTCCAGTACCCTTTGAGATATATTGATGGTACCTAGCACAGTTGTTCACAAGGCTGAGATGGCATGTCATGCACAAGAACCACAACTCTGGTTGCCATGGTTTTGGAGTTATCTCCTCTTCCAATAAAATAGAGTGACAACCTTGTGATGGCCATAACTCCTATACCCTTTGAGATTCATTGATGGTTCTTGGCACAATTGTTCACAAGGCTGAGACAGCGTGTCATGTGCAAGAACCAGAACTCTGGATGCCATACTTTTTTAGTTATCTCCCCTTTCAATAAAATAAAATGACTACTTTGTGATGGTCATACCTCCAATACCCTTTGAGATATATTGATGGTACCTGGCACAGTTGTTTACAAGGCTGAGACGGCGTGTCATGCACAAGAACCACAACTCTGGTTGCCATGGTTTTGGAGTTATCTCCCCTTCCAATAAAATAGAGTGACAACCTTGTGATGGCCATAATTCCAATACCCTTTAAGATATATTGATGATACCTGGCACAGTTGTTCACAAGGCCGAGACGGTGTCTCATGCACAAGAACCACAACTCTGGGTGTCATGGTTTTTTAGTTATCTCCCCTTTTAATAAAATAGAATGACTACTTTGTGATGGCCATAACTCAAATACCCTTTGAGATATATTGATGGTACCTGGCACAGTTGTTCACAAGGCTGAGACGGCGTGTCATGCACAAGAACCAAAACTCTGGTTGCCATGGTTTTGGAGTTATCTCCCCTTCCAATAAAATAGAGTGACAACCTTGTGATGGCCATAACTCCAATACCCAACGGGCCTCCGTGGCCTAGTGGATAAGAGCGCTGACTCTTAGTCATTAGGTCTCTCACCGCCGTAGGTTCGAGCCTCGCTCGGGCCACGTGTGAGACGCCAAGTTCTGCAACGGAAGGTCAGGTGGTTTTTCTCCGGGTACTCCGGTTTTCGCCCACCTCTGATTAACGATCGGCTCGATATGAGTGAAATAATCTTGAAAGGGCCGTAAAACCCAAACCAAAAAAAAAAAAAAAAAACTCCAATACCCTTTAAGATATATTGATGATACCTGACCCAGTTGTTCACAAGGCCGAGACAGTGTCTCATGCACAAGAACCACAAGTCTGGGTGCCATGTTTTTTTAGTTATCTCCCCTTCCGATAATATAGAATCACTACCTTGTGATGGCCACATCTCCAACACTCTTTGAGATATATTGATGATACTTGGTACAGTTGTACATGAGGTTAAGCAGGCGTGTCACGTGCAAGAACCACAACACTTGGTGCCCTGGTTTTTTTATTATCTCCCCTGACAATATAACCTTGTGATGGCCATAACTCCAATACCCTTTGAGATATATTGATGATACTTGGCACAATTGTATACGTTGAGACGGCGCTTTATACCTTAGAACCACAACTCTGGGTGCTATGATATTTGAGTTATCTCCCCTTCCAATATAACAGTATGACAACCTTGTGATCATCGTACCTCCAATACCCTTTGAGACATATTGGTGGTACTTGATGCAGATGTACATGAGGTTAAGCAGGTGTGTCATGCTCAAGAATTACAACTCTGGGTGCTCTGGTTTTTTTAGTTATCTCCCCTGGCAATATAACCTTGTGATGGCCATAACTCCAACACCCTTTGAGATATATTGAAGGAACTTTGCACAATTGTAAACAAGGTACAGAAGGGATGTCATGTGCAAGAACCACAACTGTTGGTGCTGTGGTATTTGAGTTATCTACCCTTCCAATATAACAGTATGACCTGCTTGTGATCACCATATCTCCAATACCTTTTGAGACATATTGATGGTACTTTGTACAGAAATACATGAGCTTAAGCAGGCATGTCATGCGCAAGAACCACATTTCTGAGTGCCCTGGTTTTTTAGTTATCTCCCCTGACAGTATAATCTTGTGATGGCCATAACTGCAATACTTTTGTGATATATTGCTGGTTTAATTCTGGTTTACTTTCTATTGGTGAACAATCTTCTGAAGGCCATATTGGCTTTTGGTCGGGGGATTTGCCATCTCTTCCGATGGCTATTTTTATTACTTGGAAGTTTGTAGAATTTTTGTTTTATTAAATATAGATTTCTTTTTAATTTTTTTTTTACAGTTGAAAGGCTTGAAAACAGGATAATTAGGGTTTTTAGCTCACCTGGGCCGAAGGCTCCAGGGGAGCTTATAGTATAGGAGCTTATAGTATAGTTTTACATGGGCTTATATAGGGAAAATCTTCTTCTCTGAAACCGCAAGGCCCAGGTCTTTGATATTTGGTATGAAGCTTCATTTAGTGGACCCCTACCAAGATTGTTCAAATTATAGTGCTGGGGCCAAAAATGCCCCCGCTCCGGGGCCCTTTGGTTTAACATGGGCTTACATAGGGAAATTTTCTTCTCTGAAACCGCAAGGCCCTGGTCTTTGATATTTGGTATGAAGCTTCATCTAGTGGACCCCCACCAAGATTGTTCAAATTATAGTGCTGGGGCCAAAAATGCCCCCGCTCCGGGGCCCTTGGGTTTTACATGGGCTTATATAGGGAAGATCTTTAAAAATCTTCTTCTCTGAAACCGTAAGGCCCAGGTCTTTGATATTTGGTATGAAGCTTCATCTAGTGGACCCCTACGAAGATTGTTCAAATTATAGTGCTGGGGCCAATAAGTGCCCCCGCCCCGGGGCCCTTTTGTTTTACATGGGCTTATATAGGGAAAATCTAAAAATAATCTTCTTCTCTGAAACCGCAAGGCCCAGGTCTTTGATATTTGGTATGAAGCTTCACCTACTGGACCCCTACCAAGATTGTTCAAATTATAGCCCTGGGGCCAAAAATGCCCCCCACCCCGGGGTCCTTTGATTTTACATGGGCTTATATAGGGAAAATCTTTAAAAATCCTCTTCTCTAAAACCGCTAGGCCAAAGTCTTTGATATTTGGTATGAAGCTTCACCTAGTGGACCCCTACCAAGATTGTTCAAATTATAGTGCTGGGGCAAAAAATGCCCCCGCTCTTGGGCCCTTTGGTTTTACATGGGCTTATATAGCAAAAATCTTTAAAAATTTTCTTTTCTGAAACCGTAAGGCCCATGTTTTTGATATTTGGTATGAAGCTTCACCCCACAAGGCCCAGGTTCCCCACCCCCCCACCACGCCCCGGGGCCTTTTCGTTTTACATGGGCTTATACAGGGAAAATCTTAAAAAAACTGCTTCTCTGAAACCGCAAGGCCCAGGTCTTTGATATTTGGTATGAAGCTTCACCTAGTGGACCCCAACCATGGTTGTTCAAATGAAAGCCCTTGGGTCAAAAATGCCCCCGCTCCGGGGCCCTTTGGTTTTACATAGACTTATATATGGAAAATCTTGAAAAATCTTCTTCTCTGAAACCGCAAGGCCAAGGTCTTTGATATTTGGTATGAGGCTTCATCTAGTGGACCCCTACCAAGATTGTTCAAATTATAGTGCTGGGGCCAAAAATGCCCCCGCTCTGGGGCCCTCTGGTTATACATGGGCTTATATAGGGAAAATCTTGAAAAATTTTCTTCTCTGAAACCGTAATGCCCTTGTCTTTGATATTTGGTATGAAGCTTCACCCCCCCCCCCCCCCCCCCCCCCCCCCCCGCCCAAGCATGGCCTTTTGGTTTTACATGTGCTTATATAGGGAAAATCTTTAAAATCTTCTTCTCTGAAACCGTAAGGCCCAGGTCTTTGATATTTGGTATGAAGCTTCACCTAGTGGACCCCTACCAAGGTTGTTCAAAAATGCCCGCTCCGGGGCACTTTGGTTTTACATAGACTTATATATGGAAAATCTTGAAAAATCTTTTTCTCTGAAACCGCAATGCCCAGGTCTTTGATATTTGGTATGAGGCTTCATCTAGTTAACCCCTACCAAGATTGTTCAAATTATAGTGCTGGGGCCAAAAATGCCCCCACCCCGGGGCCCTTTGGTTTTACATGGGCTTATATAGGGAAAATCTTTAAAAATCTTCTTCTCTGAAACCACAAGGCCCAGGTCTTTGATGTTTGGTATGAAGCTTCATCTAGTGGACCCCTACCAAGATTGTTCAAATTATAGTGCTGGGACCAAAAATGCCCCCGCCCCGGGGCCTTTTGGTTTTACATGGGCTTATATAGGGAAAATCTTTAAAAATCTTTTTCTCTGAAACTGCTAGGCCCAGGTCTTTGATATTTGGTATGAAGCTTGACCTAGTGGACCCTTGCCAAGATTGTTCATATTATAGTGCTGGGGCCAAAATGCCCCCGCTCTGGGGCCCTTTTGTTTTACATGGGCTTATATAGGGAAAAATGTTTAAAAATTTTCTACTCTGAAACTGTAAGGCCCATGTCTTTGATATTTGTAATGAAGCTTCACCCCACAAGGCCCACGCCCTGGGGCCAAAAATGCCCCCACCCCGGGGCCTTTTGGTTTTACATTGGCTTATATAGGGTAAATCTTTAAAAATCTTCTTCTCTGAAACCGCTAGGCTCAGGTCTTTGATATTTGGTATGAAGCTTTACCTAGTGGACCCCTACCAAGATTGTTCAAATTATAGTGCTGGGGCCAAAAATGCCCCCACTCTGGGGCCCTTTGGTTTTACATGGGCTTATATAGGGAAAATCATTAAATATAATCTTCTCTGAAACCGTAAGGCCCTTGTCTTTGATATTTGGTATGAAGCTTCACCCCATAAGGCCCCCCCCCCCCCCCCTCACACACACACACACAGGGTCTTTTGGTTTTACATGGGCTTATGTAAGGAAAATCTTTAAAAATCTTCGTCTCTGAAACTGCAAGGCCCAGGTCTTTGATATTCGATATGAAGCTTCACCTAGTGGACCCCTACCAAGATTATTCAAATTATTGCCCTGGGGCCAAAAATGCTCCCGCTCCGGGGCCCTTTGGTTTTACATAGACTTATATAGGGAAAATCTTTAAAAATTTTCTTCCCTGAAACTGTTAGGCCCATGTTTTTGATATTTGGTATGAAGCTTCACCCCACAAGGCCCAGTTAACCCCCCCCCCCTTATATAGGGAAAGTCTTTAATAATCTTCTCTGAAACCGCAAGGCCCAGGTCTTTGATATTTGGTATGAAGCTTCATCTGGTGGACCCCTACCAATATTGTTCATATTTTATAGTGCTGAGGCCAAAAATGCCCCCACCCCGGGGCCTTTTGGTTTTACATGGGCTTATAGAGGGGAAAATCTTGAAAAATCTTCTTCTCAGAAACCACAAGGCCTAGGTCTTTGATATTTGGTATGAAGCTTCATCTAGTGGACCTCTACCAAGATTGTTCATATTATAGCCCTGCGACCAAAAATGCTCCCGCCACGGGGGCCCTTTGGTTTTACATAGACTTATATAGGGAAAATCTTTAAAAATCTTCTTCTCTGAAACCAGAAGGCCTAGGTCTTTGATATTTGGTATGAAGCTTCATCTTGTGGACCTTTACCAAGATTGTTCAAATTATAGCCCTGGGGCCAAAAATGCCCCCGCTCCGGGGCCCTTTGGTATTACATAGACTTATATAGGGAAAATCTTGCTGTTGAGTCCTCACCATTGTCTCACCTCTGTGGTTCTTTGATTATTTGTGTTCATGGAGATGTTGTACTGATGAGTTAGGAGGCGTTCATGCGGACTGAACAAATTATTTGTCTAAATCGCGGCGGAAGTAAGGGTGAGGATTGTGGCCATGTAAAATAGATTTAAGCCCCCCAGTGGAAATCTTTCCACTGACCGTTCCAAGGCGGTTCTTCTGTGGCGATTTATTCATGTTGTTGTTTGTTACTTACTGTGTGTATCACTTGTGTCTTTTAATTTTGGATGGCCATATGGCCACTTTGTGGGAAAGTAACTGTCCTTATGGCCTTCTTTTGTTTAGGTTTCCATTATGGTCTGGTCGCTTAATGTTTGTATTTCTTTCCCTTTGGTGTCTTTGATGGGTGGAGTAAGTTAATTGTATCGATTCCTGATCTTTGTTTTACTTCTACTTTATATAGGGAAAATCTTTAAAAATCTTCTTCTGTGAAACCACAAGGCCTGGGTCTTTGATATTTTTGGTGTGAAATTTCATCTAGTGGACCTCTATCTAGATTGTTCAAATTATAGGCTATTAGCCCTGGGGCCAAAAACGCCCCCGCTCCGAGACCTTTTGGTTTTACACAGACTTAAATAGGGAAATCTTTAAAAATCTTCTTCTCTGAAACCACTAGGCCCGTGCCTTTGATATTTGGTATGGAGCTTCATCTAGTGGACCTCTACCAAGATTGTTCAAATTATAGCCCCCACCCCGGGGCCCTTTGGTTTTACATAGACTTATATATAGAGATAATCTTTGAAAATTTTCTTCTCTGAAACAGCAAGGCCCAGGTCTTTGATATTTGGTGTGAAGCTTCATCTAGTGGACCTCTATCAAGATTGTTTAAATTATGGCCCTGAGGCCAAAAATGCCCCCGCTCCGGGGCCATTTGGTTTTACATAGGCTAATGTAGGGAATATCTTTAAAAAATCTTCTTCTGTGAAACCCCAAGGCCCAGGCCTTTGATATTTGGTGTGTAGCTTCATCTAGTGGACCTTTGCCAAGATTGTTCAAATTATAGCCTTTGTTGATATTTGGTATGAAGCTTCACCTCTTTAGACCTCCCTCAACATTATGCACATTGTAGCCCTGGGGTCAGTAATGGCCCTCCTTGAGGCCCACTTGTTACTCTATCATATGGATCAGGTGAGCGATCCAGGGCAATCATGGCCCTCTTGTTGACCTTGTCATCACCGTAGCCCTTTCAGTTTTGATCGAATCTCTCTGAAACTTATATGTAAAGTGGCTGGGGATAAAATCTCGGATGAGTTCGAAAACAAGCCAAGTTGGTCCATTTATCACAGAGTAACGTCCCTTTGATTGCTGAAAATGCCGATTTTTGACCTTGTCATCACCGTTGCCCTTTCAGTTTTGATCGGATCTTCCTGAAACTTATATGTAAAGTGGCTGGGTATAAAATCTCGGATGAGTTAGAAAACCAGCCAAGTTGGTCCATTTATCACAGAGTAACGTCCCTTTGATTGCTGAAAATGCCAATTTTGACCTTGTCATCACTGTAGCCCTTTCAGTTTTGATCAGATCTTTCTGAAACTTATTTGTAAGGTGGCTGGGGATAAAACCTCGGATGAGTTCGAATACCGGCCAAGAGGGCCTATTAATCATAGAGTTATGTCCCTTTGATTGCTGAAAATGTTGATGACCTTGTCATTACCGTAGCCCCTTCAGTTTTGATCGGATCTTTCTGAAACTTATATGTAAGGTGGCTGGGGATAAAACCTCGGATGAGTTCGAAAACCGGCCAAGTTGCCCCATTTATATATAGTTATGTCCCTTTGATGGCTGAAAATGTCGATTTTTAGCTCACATGGGCCGAAGGCTCCAGGGGAGCTTATAGTATAGTGGGTCCTCCGTCGTCCGTCGTCCGTCCGTCCACACTTTTGAGCAGCTATATCTCTGTATCCTGCAGGCTGATCTCAATCATTTCTCATCTGTAGCATGCCTCTGGTGGGGCATTGATGACATAAACTTTTTTTCGAAATCGCTCTAAAACTTTGGTTCCTATGGCAACCACAAGGTCCCATAGACTTACTTTGGGATAATGCTTGTCATCACCGTAGCGCCTTCAGTTTTGATCAGATCTCTCTGAAACTTATATGTAAGGTGACTGGGGATAAAAACTCGGATGAGTTCGAAAACCGGCCGAGTCGGCCCATTTATCATAGAGTTACGTCCCTTTGATTGCTGAAAATGCCCGTTTTCGACCTTGTCATCACCGTAGCCCCTTCAATTTTGATCGGATCTTTCTGAAACATATATGTAAGGTGGCTGGGGATAAAACCTCGGATGAGTTCGAAAACGGGCCAAGTCCGCCCATTTGTCATAGAGTTAGGTCCCTTTGATTGCTGAAAATGCCGATTTTTGACCTTGTCATCACGGTAGCCCCTTCAGTTTTGATCAGATCTTTCTGAAACTTATATGTAAGGTGGCAGGAGATAAAACATCAGATGAGTTCGAAAACCGGCCAAGTCGGTCCATTTATCATAGAGTTACGTCCCTTTGATTGCTGAAAATGCCCATTTTCGACCTCGTCGTCACCGTAGCCCCTTCAGTTTTGATCGGATCTTTCTGAAACTTATATGTAAGGTGGCTGGGGATAAAACCTCGGATGAGTTCGAAAACCGGCATAGTCTGCCCATAGAGTTAGGTCCCTTTGATTGCTG
The DNA here is from genome assembly GCA_963580285.1 of Lucinisca nassula. Taxonomy (NCBI): domain Eukaryota; kingdom Metazoa; phylum Mollusca; class Bivalvia; order Lucinida; family Lucinidae; genus Lucinisca; species Lucinisca nassula. Next base: position 55,946,415 of record OY757016.1, read on the forward strand.
AAAATGCCGATTTTTGACCTTGTCATCACGGTAGCCCTTCAGTTTTGGTTTTATCTTTCTGAAACTTATATGTAAGGTGGCTGGGGATAAAACCGTGGATGAGTTCGAAAACCGGCACAGTCCGCCCATTTAACATAGTGTTACTTCCCTTTGATTGCTGAAAATGCCGATTTTCGACCTTGTCATCAGCGTAGCCCCTTCAGTTTTGATCGGATCTTTCTGAAACTTTTATGTAGGGTGGCTGGGGATGAAACCTCGGATGGTTTGAAAACCGGCCAAGTCAGCCAATTTATCATAGAGTTCCCTTTGATTGCTGAAAATGCCGATTTTTGACCTTTTCATTATGGTAGCCCCTTCTGTTTTTATCGAATCTTTCTGAACTTATATGTAAGTTGGCTAGGGATAAAAACTCGGATGAGTTCGAAAGTCGGCCCATTTATCATAGAGTTACATCCCTTTGATTGCTGAAAATGCCAATTTTTAGCTCACCTGGGCCGAAGGCTCCAGGGGAGCTTATAGTATAGTGGGTCCTCCGTCGTCCGTCCACACTTTTGAGCAGCTATATCTCTGCAGCCTGCAGGCTGATCTCAATCATTTCTCATCTGTAGCATGCCTCTGGTGGGGCATTGATGACATAAACTTTTTTTCGAAATTGCTCTAAAACTTTGGTTTTTATGGCAACCACATGGTCCCATAGACTTACTATGGCAAAAAATGCTTGTCATCACCGTAGCCCCTTCAGTTTTGATCGGATCTTTCTGATACTTATATGTAAGGTGGCTGGGGATAAAAACTTGAATGAGTTCGAAAACTGGCTAAGTCGGCCCATCTATCGTATTAACTATATAGTTATGTCCCTTTGATGGCTGAAAATGTCAATTTTTTACCTTGCCATCACCGTAGCTCCTTCAGTTTTGATCGAATCTTTCTGAAACCTATATGTAAGGTGACTGGAGAAAAAACCTAGGATGAGTTTGCATACCGGCCAAGATGGCCCATTTATCATTGATTTACGTCCCTTTGATTGATGAAAATGCCGATTTTTGACCTTGTCATCACCATAGCCCCTTCAGTTTTGATCGGATCTTTCTGAAACTTATATGTAAGGTGGCTGGGGATAAAATCTTGGATGAGTTCGAAAACAGGCCAAGTCAGCAAATTTATCGTAGAGTTATGTCCCTTTGATGGCTGAAAATGTTGATTTTTTTACCTTGTCATTACCGTAGCCCCTTCAGTTTTGATCGGATTTTTCTGAAACTTATATAGAAGCCTCCGTGGTGGAGTGGTTACGCTACTCGCCTTGTAAACCAGGGGTCGCAGGTTCGATCCCGGGCTTCTCCAGACTTTCGGATGAGTCTTTAAACCGAGGTCCCGTCTCCGTATGACCTTAGCTGTTGGTGGGACGTAAAACTGAAACACTCACTCACTCACTCTGAAACTTATATGTAAGGTGGCTAGGGATGAAACCTCGGATGAGTTCGAAAACTGGCCAAGTCGGCTCATTTATTATAGAGTAACATCCCTTTGATTGCTAAAAATGCCAAATTTTGACCTTGTCATCACCGTAGCCCCTTCAGTTTTGATCGGATCTTTCTGAAACTTAAATGTGAGGTGGCTGGGAATAAAATCTTTGATGAATTTGAATACTGGCCAAGTCTGATCGGATCTGTCTGAAACTTACATGTAAGGTGGCTGGGAATAAAACCTCAGGTGAGTTCGAATACCGGCCAAGTCGGCACATTTATCATAGAGTGACGTGCCTTTGATTGCTGAAAATGCCTATTTTCTACATTGTCATCACTGCTGCCCCTTTAATTTTGAACGGATCTTCATGAAACTTAAAAACAAGGAAGTCAGGCAGAAAGCTTGGAGGAGTTTGAAAACTGTTTTTGAACTTGTCATCACCATAGCCACTTCAGTTTAGATCGGATCTTCTTAGCAAGTCAGGAATAAAAGCTTGAATGAGTTTGAAAACCGGTGAGGTCAGCCTGTTTATCATAGAGTTACAGTTTACTTGATTTTCAGAAAATGCTTACCCTGTCATCACCATGTCCTCCCATAAAGCCTTCAGTAAAGGTTTGCACTTCCTTAAACTTTGAATCTGTTAGCTCAGGTGAGCGATACAGGACCAGCTTGGTCCTCTTGTTTACCTTGTCATCACGGTAGCCCCTTCAGTTTTGATCGAATCTTTCTGAAACTTATATGTAAGGTGGCTGGGGATAAAATCTTGGATGAAATTGAAAACCGACCCAGTTGGCCCATTTATCGTAGAGTAACGTCCCTTTGATTGCTGAAAATGCTGATTTTTAGCTCACCTGGGCCGAAGGCTCCAGGGGAGCTTATAGTATAGTGGGTCCTCCGTCGTCCGTCCACCCGTCGTCCGTCCACACTTTTGAGCAGCTATATCTCTGTATCCTGCAGGCTGATCTCAATCATTTCTCATCTGTAGCATGCCTCTGGTGGGGCATTGATGACATAAACTTTTTTTTGAAATCGCTTTAAAACTTTGGTTCCTATGGCAACCACAAGGTCCCATAGACTTACTATGGAAAAATGCTTGTTATCACTGTAGCGCCTTCAGTTTTGATCGGATCTTTCTGAAACTTATATGTAAGGTGACTGGGGATAAAAACTCAGATGAGTTCGAAAACCGGCCAAGTCGGCCCATTTATCATAGAGTTAAGTCCCTTTGATTGCTGATAATGCCCATTTTCATCATTGTCATCACCGTAGCCCCTTCAGTTTTGAGTGGATCTTTCTAAAACTTATATGTAATGTGGCTGGGGATAAAACTTCGGATGAGTTCGAAAACCGGCCAAGACCGCCTATTTATCATAGAGTTACGTCCCTTTGATTGCTGAAAATGCCGATTTTTGACCTTGTCATCACCGTAGCCCCTTCAGTTTTGATGGGATCTTTCTGAAACTTATATGTAAGGTGGCTATGGATAAAATCTCGGATGAGTTCGAAAACCGACCAAGTCGGCCCTTTTATCGTAGAGTAACGTCGCTTTGATTGCTGAAAATGCTGATTTTTTACCTTGTCATCACTGTAGCCCTTTCAGTTTTGATCGAATCTTTCTGAAACTTATATGTAAAGTGGCTGGGGATAAAATCTCGGATGAGTTCGAAAACAAGCCAAGTTGGTCCATTTTCTGAAACTTATATGTGAGGTGGCTGGGAATAAAATCTTGGATGAGTTTGAATACTGGCCAAGTCTGATCGGATCTTTCTGAAACTTACATGTAAGGTGGCTGGGAATAAAACCTCAGGTGAGTTCGAATACCGGCCAAGTCGGCACATTTATCATAGAGTGAAGTGCCTTTGATTGCTGAAAATGCCTATTTTCTACATTGTCATCACTGCTGCCCCTTTAGTTTTGAACGGATCTTCATGAAACTTACAAACAAGGATGTCAGGCAGAAAGCTTGGAGGACTTTGAAAACTCTTGTTTTTGAACTTGTCATCACCATAGCCACTTCAGTTTAGATCGGATCTTCTTAGCAAGTCGGGAATAAAAGTTTGAATGAATTTGAAAACCGGTGAGGTCAGCCTGTTTATCATAGAGTTACATTCTACTTGATTTTCAGAAAATGCTTACCCTGTCATCACCATGTCCTCCCATAAGGCCTTCAGTAAAGGTTGGCACTTCCTTAAACTTTGAATCTGTTAGCTCAGGTGAGCGATACAGGACCAAGCTTGGTCCTCTTGTTTTTTGGTTCTCTTTCATTTGCTGTAGTCTGTTGGGCTTTCTTACAAAAGAAAAAAATTTGATAACTTGCCCTCATCCATCTTAGGCCCCTAAAGGCGAGCTATATTGTCTTCTGACAACTCTTGTCATAGAGTTATATTCTACTTGATTGCAGAAAATGCTTAACATGTCATCACCTTGTCCTCGCATAAATCCTTCAGTAAAGGTTGGCACTTCCTGAAACTGTGAATCTGTCAGCTCAGGTGAGCGATATAGGATCATCTTGGTTCTCTTGTTATTGGTTGCCATGGAAACCAAAATGAAAAAGTTAGAAAAAAAGATACTTAAAAAATCATCTCCTCTGAAACCGTATGCTCTATTAGGCTGAGAGGTTATGGAAATATTCACCATATTTGCCTTTACAGGTTTTGTGTTTTTAGCTCACCTGTCACATAGTGACAAGGTGAGCTTTTGTGATCACATTTTGTCCGTCGTCCATCTTGCGTGCATGCATCCGTGCGTGTATCCGTAAACAATTTCAAATAAGCATATCTTTAATACCCAATGGCCAATCTTGATGAAATTTCACGAGAAGCATCAGGTAGGAAGGCTTCATAAGGTTTTTGGGCTGATCAGATTGGAATTCTGGTTGCCATGGAAACAAAAAGGTTCCATAGATTTATAATGGGGAAAACAACGTCTCCACTTTTTCTCGGACATTTCTGATCCAATCTTCATCAAACTTGCAGATAACTAGGAAGGGCTTACAGTCTACGTCGATTTTGAATTTGGGCTGCACGGGACAAACAGCTTTGGAGTTACCTGCCCTTGAGCATAAATATAAGTGAAAAATGGCGTCTCAACCTTTTCTCAGCCGTTTTTGATCTGATCTATTTGTAACTTTTTATAAACGAGAACAAGCATAAAATATTGGACGAGTTCGAATTTGGCTTGAATCTGACGAGTGTATTTTTTTTCAGTTACACCCTCTTGAGCATGAACAAATTTTCCCATAGACTTATAATGGGGGAAAACGACATCTCCACTTTTTCTTCGCCATTTCTGATCCGATCTTAATCAAACTTGCAGATAACCAGGAGGGGCTTACAGTCTACGTTGAGTTTAAATTTGGGCTACACGGGACAAACAGCTTCTGAGTTACCTGCCCTTGAGCATAAATGTAAGTGAAAAATGGTGTCTCCAGCTTTTCTCAGCCGTTTTTTGATTGGATCATTTTTTGGTAAAGAGGACAAGCTTAAAATCTTGAGCGAGTTCGAAGTTGACTTGAATCTGACCAGTGGTTTTCCAGTTACATCTCCTTGAGTGTGAAAGATTTTCCCATAGACTTACAATGAGAAAACGGCGTCTCCAGCTTTTCTCGACCATTTCAAATCAGATCTACATCAAACTTGCAGATAACCAGGAGGGGCATACAGTCTATGTCATGTTTGAATTTGGGCCACGCAGGTCAAATGACTTCTGAGTTACCTGCCCTTGAGCATAAATATTAGCGAAAAATGGTGTATTCAGCTTTCCGCAGCCATTTTTAGCTCGTCTGTTTTTTGAAAAAAAACTTTCGAGCTATTGTCATCACTCCGGCGTCTGCGTTGTCGTCCTGCGTCGTCCTGCGTCGTCTTGCGTCGTTCCAAAAAAACTTAACCTTGGCTATAACTTAAAAAGTATTAGACCTAGCCTCATGAAACTTCATACACACACTCATCATCACAAGAGCTACATTTTGACCAAGGACCATAACAACATTGTTGATTTTGGCTGAATTATCTCCCCTTTTCCAATTTTTTTCTGAAACACATTTTTTGCTCTCATTTTAATACTATTCACAACAGAGCCTTCAAACTTCACATGAATGTTCCTTGGGACAAGACCTTTTCAGTGATACCACACTTTTTGATCTGTGACCTTGACCTTTGAACTTTGACCTATTTTTCGAAAATTTAACCGAAAACCTTAACCTTGACCATATTTCCAAAAGTATTTGGCCTACCTTCATGAAACTTCATACACATACTCACCATCACAAGAGCTACATTCCCTACAAGTTTTATAACTCCATCGAGCTATTGTCATCACTCCGGCGTCTGCGTTGTCGTCCTGCGTCGTCTTGCGTCGTCCTGCGTCGTTCCAAAAAAACTTAACCTTGGCTATAACTTAAAAAGTATTAGACCTAGCCTCATGAAACTTCATACACACACTCATCATCACAAGAGCTACATTTTGACCAAGGACCATAACAACATTGTTGATTTTGGCTGAATTATCTCCCCTTTTCCAATTTTTTTCTGAAACACATTTTTTGCTCTCATTTTAATACTATTCACAACAGAGCCTTCAAACATCACATGAATGTTCCTTGGGACAAGACCTTTTCAGTGATACCACACTTTTTGATCTGTGACCTTGACCTTTGAACTTTGACCTATTTTTCGAAAATTTAACCGAAAACCTTAACCTTGACCATATTTCCAAAAGTATTTGGCCTACCTTCATGAAACTTCATACACATACTCACCATCACAAGAGCTACATTCCCTACAAGTTTTATAACTCCATCTTGCAATTTGATTGAATTATCTCCCCTTTTCTCTCCGTTTTTTTAAATTGTTTTTGTCTCTTATTTCAATACTATTCACAACAGAGCCTTCAAACTTCACATGAATGTTCCTTGGGACAAGACCTTTTCAGTGATACCACACTTTTTGATCTGTGACCTTGACCTTTGAACTTTGACCTATTTTTCGAAAATTTAACCGAAAACCTTAACCTTGACCATATTTCCAAAAGTATTTGGCCTACCTTCATGAAACTTCATACACATACTCACCATCACAAGAGCTACATTCCCTACAAGTTTTATAACTCCATCTTGCAATTTGATTGAATTATCTCCCCTTTTCTCTCCGTTTTTTTTAAATTGTTTTTGTCTCTTATTTCAATACTATTCACAACAGAGCCTTCAAACTTCACATGAATGTTCCTTGGGACAAGACCTTTTCAGTGATACCACACTTTTTGATCTGTGACCTTGACCTATGAACTTTGACCTATTTTTCGAAAATTTAACCGAAAACCTTAACCTTAACCATATTTCCAAAAGTATTTGGCCTACCTTCATGAAACTCCATACACATACTCACCATCACAAGAGCTACATTCCCTACAAGTTTTATAACTCCATCTTGCAATTTGATTTGACTTAGAACTTTTGTTTTCTAAAAGAAACTGCAGACGAGCGTTGGCACCCGCTTGCGGTGCTCTTGTTGATCTGATCTTTTTGATACTTTTGGTAAACGAGGATAAGCATAAAATCTCTAAGGAGTTTCATTTTGGCTTGAATCTGACCACCAGATTTCCAGTTACATCCCCTTGAAGGTGAAAATTTTTTCCCATAGACTTACAATGGATAAAAGATGTCTCCAACTTTGCTTGGCTATTTCTACAGGTGAGCGATACAGGACCATCTTGGTCCTCTTGTTTATGAAATTTAGCTCTTTAGGTTGGTTGCTATGGCAACTTAGATTTCCCATAGACTTATATTTGGGAAAATGGAAAAATGGCATTTGCTGCCAAGTTATTGCAGATATTTTGACACAACTTTTATAGAAATGTTCCTTGAGTAAACTTATCTCAGCCATATGCTTTTTTGCCAACATCGGGGTCCCCTAAGTTGTACTGGGGCTATGCCCCTCCCACTCCACTTCATAAAAGGCCATTTTAATATCAAATATAACTACCCATCACTACAATTATAGCCTTTTCACCAGACGCAGGTCTGGGTCAGTCTGACGAAAAAAAAATCTAGCCAGAAATGCCACCGGCATGTCCCTTTTCCCGTGACCTCCCCAGCGTCGAGTCCTGATTGGTCGCTGATGTCACATGACCTATCAGACCAATAGGCAGACGATACAGGTCACGTGACCGCGATTTTCGCGCCGAGAGGTCATTATTTCTTCAGACTTACATGGGGTAGGATCGTGACAAACTACATTCCATGGAAGAATGGATAAACGGATAAGTGTTTTATTCTTTTTTGATTTTGCACTTACCTTGAGTTTCCACAACGTACTTAGGCTTTTTAAGCTTATTGTTTATTCCGAAATTCTTAGAGGCTTTATTTCGTGTGTTTCTGCCGACATTACATGTGTAGTGGTTGTCCGCCATTTTGAATTTTCACTTGGAAGTTTTGTTTATCATGTGATCAACCGTTTTTGGTTTTTGATAAGCACCACACTTCTTTTCATGTTATGTGCCAAGGTATACGCTCGTATTATTCCTGGTAATGTTTTAATAGCAGTCGGCGTTGTGGAAACTTAAATTGCCAGAAAAGAGGACGGTTTTTGTGCGTGTTCCTTCCACTTCCGGTATCGGAAGACGTTGTATTGCTGAATAAAAATTCTCAGCATTAATTTAGTTTTGAACATGTGCAAGACCCGTCTTCGTCTAGTACTTAAAAATCCCACGATGCAGATGGATAATATTCAGGTCCCTTTGTGGCCTTTCTATAGTATCTTCTAAACAGAATCCATCCAATTCGTGTGGGTCACCATTGCCGAATCAAGATGAGCCAGTCTATGTCCCCACCTCCCATTTGGGCCTGGGTTGACTAGGATAGGTTCGTCGACCGCCCCGTAGAGACCCTGCTCATAATTGCGGGGACGGCGGGGAACCTATGCTCAAATTTTTTGCCGAATCCATGTTACATACGAATTTTGGTAGGAATCGAGACAATTCATCGACAAGACAATTCATCGACACGGTTTTTGGAGACAATTCATCGACACAATTGAAGACAACTCATCAACACTTTTTGAAGACAATTCATCGACACATTATTATGTTGAAATTATACACAAGCTGATAAAATGAAGACAATGTTTTGAAAATAAAATTATCTATTATCACGTTTATGATCAAAATTACGAATTTAAAAAAAATTAATTCAATATTTTGGCTTATTGACCATTTTAACCGCAATAGTTTGCCTCGTCTGATTTGATGTCGCAAAACAGTGACTGTCGGGGAGCTGTCTCAAAGTAACTGAGGATAGCATTACATGTAGCTTTTAGGATGCTGATTGCTATATAGTGGCAGTATTGATAGTGCGACCACTGGAGTTGAAGGATAATTTAGCCTCGAGATTTGTACAATTCGCTTTTAGATACCTAATTCTGATCATAAGATATAAACCGTGTTGGTGAATTATCATCTAGATAATAAGCCCATGAGATGGACCTTGATTAATCCCACTTTAGGGGTAAAAGTTCAGTTTAACCATTTTTGAACCAAATGGAATCCTCCTCCTTATGAGTCCATATAAAAATGTAGGGTTGTCAGGCTGTGTTTTCAACTAAATTTGTTTTGGAAAATAGCTGAACATTTTGCAAACAGTGTAGGCCCTGATCAAAACTGTCTTCATTTTATCAACTTGTGTATAATTTCAACATAATAATGTGTCGTTGAATAGTCTTCAGAAAGTGTCGGTGAGTTGTCTTCATTTGTGTCGATGAATTGTCTCCAAAAACCGTGTCGACGAATTGTCTTGTCGATGAATTTACTTTTCCCTTTTGGTGCGGTTCCGATCCCGGTTTTTATCGGGTAACCTTTCCGGCCTTCGGTACTTAGTTTACCTTGGTCATATGCTTCTTTCCTCTTATTATACCCCCGGCATACGAAGTATGTCAGGGGGTATATAGTTTTCGTCTTTCCGTCCGTTGGTTCGTTCGTATGTTCGTTTGTTCGTTCGTACGTTCGTTCGTTCGTTCGTCAACCTTTACGTCAAAGTTTTGCGTTAAACCTTTTTGATTGCTCATATCTCTGTAACCACAGGTTGGATTCTCTTCATATTTGTTACAGGATATCTCTATAGCATTACCTTTCATATGGAATATCCAAGCCCCTGGGTGGGTTGTCTGTCTGTCCGTCTGTCTGTTCATCTACTTTTACGTCATAGTTTTGTGTTAAACCTTTTTCATTGCTAATATCTCTGCAACCGCATGTTAGATTCTCTTCATGTTTGGTAAAGGATATCTCTATAGCATTACCTTTCATACGGAATATCTAAGCCCCTGGGTGGGCTGTCTGTCTGTCTGTTCATCTAATTTTACGTCAAAGTTTTGTGTTAAACCTTTTTCATTGCTGATATCTCTTTAACCACATGTTAGATTCTCTTCATGTTTGGTAAAGGATATCTCTATTGCATTACCTTTCATATGGAATATCTAAGCCCCTGGGTCAAGCCCCTGGGTGGTTTGTCTGTCTGTCTGTTCATCTAATTTTACGTCAAAGTTTTGTGTTAAACCTTTTTCATTGCTGATATCTCTGCAACCATATGTAAGATTCTCTTCATGTTTGGTAAAGGATATCTCTATAGCATTACCTTTCATATGGAATATCTAAGCCTCTGGGTCAAGCCCCTGGGTGGGCTGTCTGTCTGTCTTTTCATCTTCTTTTACGTCAAAGTTTTGTGTTAAACCTTTTTCATGGCTGATATCTCTGTAACCACATGTTAGATTCTCTTCATGTTTGATAAATGATTTCATGATGCATGCCCCTTCCCCCACCCACGGTGACCTTGACCTCAAGGTCACGGACTTAGAAATTTTACATTTGGTTAAAGTTTTATGTCAAAGTTTATAGATGCCTGTATGTTCTATTTGATGCCCTCACTCCCTTGGTCCATTTAGAAATTTTATGTTTGGTTTAGCTTTTACAAGCACATTTATAGATTCTTATAGCTTCTTGACTTCATTCATATTACATACAAGCTCGAAAGATATATCAGAGGGTGGCACTGGCCGGGGGTATACGTGACCCACTGGTCACTTTCTCTAGTTATGATAATTTTTTTTTATCATAATCATTAAATTTCTCAGATATGCCCACCATTCTGATTTTTGCGGAATCTTACCGAATTTCAGGTCTGATTTCCACTTTACAATTTCGGACATCAAAATTCCGGCTAAAACGGTTCCTGATAAAAGTAATTGAACTTGTGTTTTCCTATTCACCGGAAGTAAATTGGATTGTTTTCCCTTGTAAAACATACAGATTTGGGCATTGTTTATTGGAATACCGTAACTATTGCAAGTGAATCCTGGACGTTTCGGTACTGAGTCGTTTCGGCCTGGGTCGTTTCGACCCGAATTTGCACCTGGGTCGATTCGGCCTATTTCGGTGGGTCGTTTCGGCCTTGGATCGATTCGGCCTTGATCGTTTTAGGTCCTATTTATTAGATGCATAAATTCATCGCAGATTACTCAATCTGTTACCCGTACTGAAGTCATCGAGGGCGGGACAATATTACGCTTTCTGCTATGTTTGTAAGACGGTCATTGCCATCTCCTTGAATGCTCAATTTTGATTCGGCAATTTCGCATGTTCAGTGCACTATACACAATTAAGGGCCTAACACTGAGGAAGTTTAATTGAGCCTCAAGTGTTTTGCCCCTAGAGCTGAATCTGGGCCTAGACCTTTATCCTCTGGGGATATATCAATACTCAGAGGTTGGTCTTCTTTCGTCCTTCCTAATTAGCGATTATGAGAAGGACATATTTAGAGCCTCAGCGCCTCTTGATTCTAAAACTATAAGCGGACCATGTCTTCCCAACGTTTTCAGAATCAAGCTTCAAGACCGTGGGCACTCGTACGAAAAGAACTTGGAACATTGGTTCTAACAATAAAAAACATCAATTTTTTGATCTTATGAAATTCCAAAATTCGACCCAGATTCAGTCTCTGTATATATGACGTCAGGGAAATTGGCATTACTTCCTGTTTCGACGCTCTAACATTGGAGTCTCTTACCAGGACTATTGTTAAGTGGGTTCTCATTATGACTGGTATTCTAGTTCTACCCACTCTGCCTTCAAACAAGAGCATTCCGACCATATAGCTGCTATTCTAATGCTTTTGTTTATTTCCCGGTCATTTTTTACATGCCATGGCTGTCTACCACCATGTTGCATGTTTGGCGCAACTCTGCTCTTGATAACTGGTTCAGTTTTTACTGAGCATAGTAAATGAAAACTTAGAGCCTCAGCGCCTCTTGATTCTAAAACTATAAGCGGGCCATGTCTTCCCAACGTTTTCAGAATCAAGCTTCAAGACCGTGGGCACTCGTCTTTTTTGAAGTCTTCGGAGAGCGTATCAAGTTCAGGTACCGCAACCAAGAGACTCTCTTCGACTACTTCCGATGACTTTTTAAGTGCTTATCACCCTCGACTAGAAGGTCTCAATCAGTTCCCATCTACTAATAGATCATTCTCAGATCAGGGTACACGGTCCTTTCGTTCCAGAGGTCGGACTGGAACGAAACCTCCCAATAGAGGAAGACCCAAGTCTAACAAATGACTTTCTTCCTTCCCCTCCTCTTCATCTTCTTCCAGTAGGAGCCGAGCTATTTCAGTTCTATCAAGCCGTGGCTTCTGTTATCAAATATATTTTGGGTTTTATACGTTTTGAGAAAGGGTTACTGGATTGCGTTTGTTAGGAATCCTTTCTCTTTCTCACATGCCAATACTATTTCCGGTAAATAGTATCAAGAAAAGAAATTTTTTTATTGGAAGAGGAAGGGTTCTTCTCCAAAAGAAAGCCGTATAAGTAGAAAAAGTTCTACCTTTCCCCAGGCTTCTACAGGCGGATCTTTCAGGTCGAGAAGAAAATGGGAAAATCGACTCATCATCGACTTCTCACACTTAACAAGACGATGCGAGTCGATCATTTCAAAATGGAAACTTCGTCCTCGATTAGTCAGGTCAATTTTCCCAAATTCGTGGACGATTTCCGTAGTTTTAAAGGACGCTTACCTTCACATCTCCATCCACAGGTCATTACGCAAATACCTTCGTTTCACCTTGGATGGAATTTTGTGTATCAGTCCGTTGCCTTTCCTTTGTTGGATTTGTCAACGGATCAATGTTTTCCCTGTTCACCAACTTAATAGAAATTAATTAAGCAGCTCTCATCAAAGAATTAGGCCTCAATCTCGTGTAGTGTTCCGATGATGGGTTTTGTTATCATCTTTCCAGATACTGTTTATCATAACTTGTCCTAACGTGTACAGGTTATTGTGAATTTAGATTTCATACACTTTATCGAGAAGTTGATATTGATTCTATCGCAAAGATACTTCTCCAATTTTTCACGCCCCAAAAAACTTTCGATTTATGTCAGGGGTTTGTTAACCCTTTTTAGAAACTTAGTAATTGGATCCAGTTTCCCTGGACAATCTCATCTTAGACCTTTCCAGTTTTTTGCTAATATTATCACTGGAAATACCATACGGTCTATAGGAGCAATAAATTCCATGTCAGCCTCGATAGCGCAGTGGTTAGCGCGTTCGACTCATGATCGAGAGGTTGTGCGTTCGAATCCGCCACCGGTATCGAGGTGTGTCCTTGGGCAAGACACGTAATGACACTGCCCCACTCCACCCAGGTGTAAATGGGTAGCAGTTGTGTGAAAGCCACTGCCTCTCTCTCTAGCGCGCGTGAAAACACACGGAATGAGTGTTCGAGAGCGATTCAATAAGCTTAAAGCTTTCATCGCAATCGAACTAAAATAAATTAGTATAAACTAAATTCCATTATCAAGATTGCTCTCTACGATTTATGAATCCCTCAGTATCAAATGGGGTCTCCTCTTTTTAGAGGCTATTCCCTATTTGTTTTTTCGCATGCCAGTCTTTCAGGTTGGTTTCCCACTTCGAACCTCAGGGATTAGTTGTTCAGGGAACGTGGGGCCTAGATTAGGCGGGGCTATATATATTTGTATATATATGTGTATGCGTATATGTATGTATATATGTATATGTGTATAAACATTCTGAAACTTCAGACAAATTTCCTTGGTTTATCAGTTCTTCATAGCTCAAAACTGAGGAACAGCTTCATTATTGTTACTCCAGACAAATGACCATAGTGTAGTTTTTTCTACGTACCAGGGAGTGACTCATTACTCTTCCCTGTTGGCTTTTACATGGAAGATTCTGACTTGGTGTCTTCAGGAAGGTATGTCTATCCTTGTCGGACACCTCCAGGGCAGATTATGTCATTGGGATCGCCCCTATAGACCAGTTCACCATCCGTTCTCTACAGGGCGTTTTCTCAAATGGAGAGAACCTTTATTGGGCCTTTTTTAATCAAACGTCCAAACAACTCGGTTCTCTAATCAACTTCCATTGTGTTTCCAGTTTCAGATCACCTGGAACGTGCAGTTGATTTAAAATCTCTAGATTGGGGGAATCTTTTACATATGCGTTTACACCATTCAACTGAATTCCTCTAGTTCAAGGTAAAAATTCAAGCGTCCAAAAGCCGAGCCATTCTGATTACGCCTCTATGGCCTCAGAGATATTGGTTTTTTAGTCATTCTGAGCCTAGTCTCAAGACTTGCAACCCGTCTTCCAGTAGTTCCAGATCTAATATCTAAAAGGTGTGGGTCAAGCATTCCATTTCAATCCAGAAATGCTTTACTTACACATCCAGATGTTGTCAGGAATCAAACCAGAGGTAGACACTTTTCTGGTTTCTCTGCCGAGTGTATCTTCAAATATAGAAAGAGCTCCACTCTCAAGTTTTACTCTGGAAGATGGAATATATTTTCTAGTTGGTGTAGGAAAAGGGAAATAAATCCAGACAATCCCTCTAGGGAGGGTTTTTTACTGGATTTCTTTTTCTGTCTGTTCTCTACCCTTCAATTTCTATTTCATCTAAGAGAAGGGTACAGATCAGTAATCTCGAACATGTTAAAATTTTAGTCGGCTTCACACATTTCATTAAACCATACCATCACCAGCTTATTAAAGGGGTTTTCACTATGCCGACAGGTTTCCAGGACTTTGAATCCAAATGGAATCTTGCATGAGTGTTGTGGTCTTTTCTAAACAACCTTACGATCCGGTGAATTCAGCTTCTTTTGTTCATTTGATAGTCAGGCTGTATTTCATTTGACATTTGCTTCAGTTCGTAGAAGTTATAGTCATGCTTTGCCAATTGCAGGGGGTTGTTTTCAGGTATGAGAAGAACAATGACTTCTTTTTCTCTTCTCACTCAACCTATTTTTGTTTCAGGCTATAAATCACCTTGTCTGAAACTATTATTTGTCCTGTCATTTCCAGGATTCGTGGATCGTAGGCTAATGTGAATTTTTTGTATACATTAGAACGTTTAAAACGTTTCGAGATTATCGTGAGAATTTTTTCTTTCCAATCAAGGGGTTTTGGATATATTTCTAACCATCCTTGATTGCAAAGTGGATTTGTAAAGTGATAAAGCTTCTACCGGTATATGCTTATTTCACTTCTGCCCTATTATCATTCAGAATACAGTATGAGGTTATAACCCTCTACATTTTGGGCATATTGGAACTCCGTTTTTTCTTCAGAATGTTTTTCTTACTGCGTAATGGATGTTCCAACTCTACTTTTCATCCCTTCACCTAAGGAGCTTGGTTCCCATTCGTAGTGGTACTCATTCCTTGTGTAGTTTAGTAGCTTCTCAATCTATTATGAGCACCACTTATTTTGGGATTTTGTTTTCCTTGGTTGTTTGTTAGCCTGTTTGAATAGGTGTGAACCTTCTATTTTGACTCCGGTTCCTGACCATTTATCTTCTCCACTTATTGTGATTTTTGGATTTGGATCCCTTGCAGTCATGGTGGATACTCCCTTACGTTACCATCATTGGATGGTTTTAAAAGGGGTATAAACAACCAAGGTTAGAGGAGTTAGGTATGTATAACTTTATTTTTCATCCAACCCTCCACTTTCTTTGAATTCAGGCTATAATTGTAGTGATGGGTAGTTATATTTGATATTAAAATGATATTTTTAATGTAAAATTAATTTTAATTAATAATATACCTACCCATCACTACAATGGCATGTCCCGCCTCCCAGCCCCGCCTGAAATATTTGTTTTCCTGAAAGAAATAATGACCTCTCGGCGCGAAAATCGCGGTCACGTGACCTGTATCGTCTGCCTATTGGTCTGATAGGTCATGTGACATCAGCGACCAATCAGGACTCGACGCTGGGGAGGTCACGGGAAAAGGGACATGCCGGTGGCATTTCTGGCTAGATTTTTTTTTTGTCAGACTGACCCAGACCTGCGTCTGGTGAAAAGGCTATAATTGTAGTGATGGGTAGGTATATTATTAATTAAAATTAATTTTACATTAAAAATATCATTTTACTCAGAAACCATTCAGATCCCCACCCCAAAACCATATATTTTCTTGTTCCTTATGATAAGACGCATTCAGTGACATCATATTTTTGTTCCTTATAAAAAGACACTTTCATTGACACCAACTTGGGGTCTTCCTGGGTGCACCAGGGCCCTTGCTCCACTTCACAAAAAGCCATATATCTCAGAATCCATTCAGATCCCCATCCCTGAACCGTATATATTCTTGTTGCTTATGATAAGACGCCTTCAGTGGCTCCAACCTGGATCCCCCGGATGTGCCCGGGTCATTCCCCACCCCCTCCATTTCATAAAAGGCCCAATATCTTGGAAACCTTACAGATCACCACCCCTAAACCATATATATTCTTGTTCCTTATGAAGAGACACATTCATTGACACCAATTATGGGGTCTTTCTGGATGCGCCGGGACCTTGCCCCACAGCTCCACTTCACAAAAGGCCATATATCTCAGAAACCATTCAGATCCCTGCTCCTTAACATTATATATTCTTGCTTCTTATGATAAGACGCATTCAGTGACACTAACCTGGGGGTCCCCCCTGGATGTGCAGGGGCATTGCCCAACCCCTTCATGTCATAAAAGACCCAATATCTAAGAAACCTTACAGATTCCCACCGCTTAACCATATATTGTTGTTCCTTATGATAAGACACATTCATTGACACTAACCTAGAGGTCCCCCAGGTCAAACCAGGGCCTTGCCTCACCCCACCACTTCACAAAAGGCCATATATCTCAGAAACTGTTCAGAGCCCCACCCCTAAACCATATATATTCATCTTCCTTATGATAAGACACATTCAAATAACACAAACTTAGGAGTCCTCCAGGATGCCTGGGCCATGCCCCACTGATTTACTTCATTAAAATCCATATATCTCAGAAATTATTCAGATCCCCACCCTATACTATATATATTCTTGTTCTTTATGATAAGGCTCGTTGAATCTCACCAACCTGGGTGCCACTTTGTGCTGGGGCAATGTGCCAGCCCCTCCACTTTAAAAGGCTATATATTACAGAAACCATTCAAATCCCCGGCCCATAATCATATATGTTCTTGTTCCTTATCAATAGCACACCAACTTGGGGGTTCGCAGGGGCCATTCCTCTCCTCTCCACTTCATCCAAGGGCCTCATATATCAGAAACTGTTCAGATTCCCACCCATAAACCATATATATTCTTGGTCCTTATGATAAGACACATTTTAGGGACAACAATCTTGCGTTTTCCTGGGATCAACAGGCCATGCCCCAACCCCTCCACCGCTTTAGATGCCTTATATCTCCGGCATACAGATCCCCATTGCTACACCATATTCTTGTTCCTTATGATAAGACACATTTAGTGATACCAACCAGGGCACCATTGGGTCCATGCCCTACCCCCTCTACTTCATAAATTGTCTAATGTTACAGATTCTGAGTCCACATGGGTGCTCATTTGGATAGGTGGGTTCATTTGGGAGACTTTAAAATTAGTAGATTAAAATGACATCATGTTAAAATACATGCCTGACATTGGGCAGTGCGCACCTGAGCTCTGGTGAGCATAGTGGCCCTTGGGCCTCTTGGGCCCATGAACCCCTTTGGTTTTACATTTTGACTTATATAGGGAAAACCTTTAAAAATTTTTTTATCTGAAACCAGAAGGCTCAGGTGTTTGATATTTGGTATGAAGCTTTGCCCAGGTTGTTCAAATTATAGCCTGGGGCCAAAATGGCTCAGACCCTGTGCCCACTGGTTTTACATAGACTTATATAGGAAATACCTTGCCTGAAACCAGAAAGCTCAGGTCTTTGATATTTGGTATGAAGCTTTGTGTAGTAGACCTCTACCAAGATTGCTCAAATATAGCCATGGGGCCAAAAATGGGCCCACCCTGGTGCCCACTGGTTTTACGTAAACTTATTTAGGGAAAACCTTTGAAAATGTTCTTGTCGGAAACCAGAAGGCCAAGGACTTTGATATTTGGTTTGAAGCTAGTGGACCTTCACCAAAATTGTTCAAATTATGGTTTCAGGTCCTCGTCATCACTGTATAGGTCATTTCGGAGACGTTGCTTCCAATTTTGTGGGCATTTTACCCGATACTGAGATGAAATGACATCTCAAGCCCTGTCGCCCAATGAAACCAATAGTGTTTATAAGCATGGATGTTCCGACTTGCACCGCTTTTTGTGGGCAGGCTTGGTGTCTCTGATGGGAGCTGTGGGTTAATTGTATCAATTCCTGATCAGTGCCTCCACTTCTATTTTAGATCCTTTTAGGGGTTTACCAGTTCTTGTGTGTGGTTGGTTTCAGCTCTGCGTGGAAGCATCATGCAGACCATTTATTTTTTATAGCCCCCCTTTAGCCCTGGGGCCAAAAATGGGCACATCCCGGGGCCCACTGGTTTTACATAGAATTATACTGGAAAACCTTTGAAAATCATCTTGTCTGAATCCAGAAGGCCAATGTATTTCATATTTGGTATGAAGCTTCGTCTTGTGGATTTCTACCAAGATTGTTCAAATTATAGCCCTGAAGCCAAAAATGGCCTACCCCAGGGCCCACAGGTTTTATAATAATATAGACTTATATAAGACAAACTTTTAAAAATCTTCTTGTTTGAAACCATAAGGCTCCGGTCTTTGATATTTGGTATGAAGCTTCAGCTTTTAGACCTCCCTCAAGATTATGCATATTATAGCCCTGGGGCCAATAATTCCCCTCTCCGGGGCCCTCTTGTTACACTATGGATCAGGTGAACGATCCAGGGTCACCTTGGGACTCCTGCTAGCTCACCCGTCATGTAATGACGAGGTGGGCTTTTGGGATTACTTTTCGTGCGTCCTTGCAGGCGTAAACAATTTCTTTAAAAGACATCTCCTAAAGCACTGATGTGATTTTGACCAAACTTCAGTGTCTCCAAAATGACCTTTAAAGTGTTGACGAGGACTTTAAACTTCAAATCAAACAAAACCAAACTTCACAGGAATGATCCTTAGGTGGTCCCCTTTCAAAGTTGTTCAAATGGTTCCAGTCTGTTGCACAGCAAGGTCATGGGACCCTAAAATAGATTGTTTTTTAATGAAAACTTAAAAAATCTCCTCCTCTGAAACCAGAAGGCCCAGGCCTTCAATATTTGGTGTGTAGCTTCATCTAGTGGACCTCTATCAAGATTGTTCAAATTATATTCCTGGGGTAAAAAATGCCCCTGCCTGGGGGGCCCTTTGGTTTTACATAGACTTACATAGGGAAAAGCTGTAAAAATCTTCTTTTCTGCAACCAGAAGGCTCAGGTGTTTGATATTTGGTATGAAGCTTCGTCTTGTGGACCTCTATCAAGATTGTTCAAATTATAGCACTAGGGCCAAAAATGATCCCGCCCATGGGCCCCTTGGTTTTACATTGACTTATATAGGAAAAATCTTAAAAAATCTTCTCCTCTGAAACCGCAAGGCCCAGGCCTTTAATGTTTGGTGTGTAGCTTTATTAGCTCACCAGAGCCGAAGGCTCCGGGGGAGCTTATAGGATAAGCACTTGTCCGTCGTCGTTGTATGTCTGGTGTCAACACTTTGGGTGTCTTCTCCTCTGAAGTCACTTGGCCGATTCAGCCAAAATTTCATCTGTAGCATTCTTGGGCTGGGGGATTAAAAGTTAAGAGTTTTTAATGAAAATCGGCTCATTAGTTTGCTTGCTATGGCAACTTAGAGTTTCCATAGACTTATACATGTAATTGGGAAAATTGAAAAATGGCATTTACTGCCATACCTTTGCAGATATTTTGACAAAACTTTTATAGAAATATTCCTTGAGTGAACTTCTCTAGCCACAAGCTTTTATGCCAACTTGGGGGTCCCCCAGTGTGTGCTGGGGCCATGCCCCACCCCCTCCAGTGCATTAAAGGCCATATATCTCAGAAACCATTCACATCCCCACCCCTTAACCATATATATTCTTTTTCCAATGATAAGACGCATTCAGTGACACCAACCTGGGGGTCCCCTCAGATGTGCCGGGCCCATGCCCCATCCCCTCCACTTTGTAAAAGGCCCAATATCTCAGAAACCATTTAGATCCCCACCCTAAAACCATATATATTCTTTTTTCTTATGATAAGACGCATTCAGTGACACCAACCTGGGGATCCCCTGAGATGTGCCCGGGCCATGCCCCCACCCCATCCACTTTGTAAAAGACCCAATATCTCAGAAACCGTTGAGATTCCCACCCCTAAACCATATATATTCTCTTCCTTATGATAGGATGCATTCAGTGATACCAACCTAGGTGTCTCCCAGGGTGCGCCGGGGCCATGCCCCACACCTCCACTTCATAAAAGGCGTCATATATCTCGGAAACCATTCAAATTTTCTTCTCTGAAACCACAGGGTCCAGAGCTTAGATATTTAGCATGTAGCAACGGCATAAGGTCACCTACATAAATCCTGCCAATCATGCCCCTGGGGTCAAAATGGGTCATGCCCCGGGGCCCCTTAGCTCCCATAGACTCATAATGAAAAAAAGCTTAAAAAATCTTCTTCTCTGAAACCAAAGAGCCAAGATCTTAGATATTTAGCATGTAGCAACGGCAAGTGGTCACAAACATAAATCCTGCCAATCATGCCCCTGGATTCCAAATGGGCTAAGCCCCAGGGCCCCTTAGCTCTCATAAACTCATAGTGGAAAAAAGCTTTGAAATCTTCTCTGAAACCACAGGAGCCAGAGCTTAAATATTTAGCATGTAGCAATGACAAGTGGTCACCTACATAAATCCTGCCAATAATGCCCCTGGGGTCCAAATGGGCCCCGCTCCGGGGCTCCTTAGCTCCCATAGACTCTTAATGGAAAAAAAGCTTCAAAAATCTTCTCTGAAACCACAGGGCTCAGAGCTTAGATATTGAGCATGTAGCAATGGCAAGTAGTCACCTACATAGAGCATGCAAATCATGCCCCTAGGGTCCAAATGGGACACATCCTGGGGCCTCTTAGCTCCCATAGACTCATAATGTAAAAAATCTTCTTCTCTGAAACCACAGGGCCCAGAGCTTAGATATTTATCTTGTTGCAATGGCAAGTGGTCACCTACATAAATCCTGCCAATCATGCCCCTGGGTCCAAATGGGCCACACCCTTTGGCCCCTTAGCTTCCATAGCCTCTTAATGGAAAAAAACCTTCAAAAATCTTCTTTTCTGAAACCATAAGTCCCAGAGCTTAGGTATTTTGCATGTAGCAATGTCGAGTGGTCGCCTACATGAATCCTGCCAATCATGCCCCTGGGGTCCAAATTGCTGAAACCATGAAGTACAGACCTTAGATATTTTGTTTATAGCAACACAAAATGGTTGCCTACTTAAATCCTGCCAACCATGCCCTTTGGGTCAAAATTGGCCAAGCCCCAGGTCTCATTAGCTCCTATAGACGTATACTAGAAAAAACTTCAAAAAAATCTTCTTCTCCAAAACCATAAGGTGCAGATTTTGTTTGATTTGAGGTTTTACATCCCTGTCAACACTGTATAGGTCATTTCGGAGAGGTCTCTTCCAATTTTGTGGGACTTTTACCCGACACTGCCGCCCCCGCCCATAGGGGCTTGAAGAAATATATGGGCTGCATGATGCTTCCACGCAGAGCTGAATCCGTCCCGCACACTAGTACTGGTAAACCGCTTGGAGGATCTATGCCTGTCCAGGAACCGCGGTGCGAGGCAGACCGTCCATGCTAATAAACCCTATTGGTTTCATTGGGCGACAGGGCTTGAGAAGTCATTTCATCTCAATGCCGGGTAAAAGTCCCACAAAATTGGAAGCAACGTCTCCAAAATGACCTTTACAGTGTTGACGGGGACGTTAAACCTCAAATCAAACAAACAAACAAATTACCCGACACTGAGATGAAATGACATCTCAAGCCCTGTCGCCCAATGAAACCAATAGAGTTTATAAGCATGGACACCACTTTGCTCTAGCTTAGATATTTAGTATGTAGCAATGTCAAGTGGTCTCCTACACTAATGATTTTCTGGTACACAGGTGAACGATATAGGGCCATTGGGCCCTCTTGTAATTGTATAAACAATTCATATTTCAGATCAGAGTATTCCGTCCACCGAACTACTCAGGAACCCTAGCCTTGGCACTGCTTTTCTCACTGGTTGGAGGGTTACTGTACTTGAAGAGAAACAATTTAGAATTCCTCTACAACAAAACTTTCTGGGGTATAGGTGCTTTGGTAAGTTAATGAAACATATACTGGATTGCCTAAAACAATCCATGTAAACAAAAATAATATTGTTCTTAAAAGCTGTAATGTAAAGCAGAATAATTAAGGCCTACAGCATTTGCTACCCCATGGCAGCTACTAATTGTCTGAATGGCATCATTTGTATATGAAGATTTAACTGTAAAAATAAGGGTGGGGGAAAGGTTTTACTTGTTTACATCTTTGTCAGTCGTCCGTCGTGCGTGTGTGCGTGCATCCATCCATGCGTCCGAAAACAATTTCAAATAATATCTCTAATACCCCATGGCCAATCTTGATCACTAATACCCCACGGCCAATCTTGATCAAATTTCATGAGAAGCATCATCAGGTAGGGGGAAAGGCTGCATAAGGTTTTTGGGCTGATCAGATTGGAATTCTGGTTGCCATGGCAACATATAGCTCCCATAGACTTACAATGGGAAATTTGTTTTTTAGCTCACCTGTCACGTAGTGACAAGGTGAGCTTTTTTGATCACATTTTGTCCGTCGTCCGTCGTCCGTGCGTGCGTCCATGCGTGCGTCCGTGCGTGCGTGCGTCCGTGCGTCCGTAAACAATTTCTTGTCCGCACGATAGCATCTTCATTTATGATTTGATTTTAACCAGACTTGCACACAACTTGTACCACCATGAGATCTCAGTTCCTTTCTTGAACCAGCCATATCCCATCATGTGATACGGAGTTACGGCCCCTGAAAGGGCAAAATTTGCCTATTTTGATCTTGTCTGCATGATAGCTGTTTCATTTATGATTTGATTTTAACTAAACTTGCACACAATTTGTAACACCACAAAATCTTGGTTCCTTTCTTGAACCAGCCATATCCCATCATGGGTACCAGAGTTATGGCTCCTGAAAAGGCAAAAATTTCCTATTTTGGTATTGTCTGCACAATAGCTGTTTCATTTATCATTTGATTTTAACCAAACTTACACACAATTTGTACCACCACAAGATCTTGGTTCCTTTCTTGAACCAGGCATATCACATCAAGGGTACTAGAGTTATGGCCCCTGAAAGGGCAAAAATTGGCTGTTTTGGTCTTGTCTGCATGATAGCTGTTTTGTTTATGGTATAATTTTAACCAAATTTACACATAACTTGAAGCACTATAAGATCTTGGTTCCTTTGTTGAACCATCCATATCGCATCATCTGTTCCAGAGTTATGGCCCCTGAAAGGGCACAAATTGCCTATTTTGGTCTTATCTGCACAATAGCTGTTTCATTTATGATTTGATTGTAACCAAACTTGCATATAACTTAAACCGTCATAAGATCTTGGTTCCTTTGTTCCAGTTTGAATATGGGTCATGACCGGTCAAAATTGAGGTCAGTAGGTCAAATCATAAGAAAACCCTTGTGAACACTCTAGAGGCCAAAGTTTTGGTCCGATCGTCATCAAACTTGCTCAGAGTGATCATCTTGACAATATCTCGGTCAAGTTCGAATATGGGTTATGTCGGGCCAAAAAATAGGTCAGTAGGTCAAATCATAGAAAAACCTTGTGAACACTCTAGAGGCCACAGTGTTGGTCAGAATGTCATCAAACTTGCTCACAATGATCGTCTTAACAATATCTGGGTCAAGTTCAAATATGGGTCATGTCGGGTCACAAAGTAGGTCAGTAGGTCAAATCATAGAAAAACTTTGTGAATACACTAGAGGCCACAGTTTTGGTCCTATCATCATCAAACTTGCCCAGACTGATTATCTTGACAATATGTCGGTCAAGTTCGAATATAGGTCATTTCGGATCAAAAAGTAAATCAGTAGGTCAAATCAGAGTAAAACCTTGTGAACACACTAGAGGCCACAGTTTTGGTCCGATCATCATCAGACTTGTCCAGAATGATCAACTTGACAATGTCTCAGTCAAGTTCAAGTATCGGTGTTGTCTTGTCAAAAAGAAGGTCAGTAGGTCAAATCAGAAAAACCTTCTGAACACACTAGGGGCCACAGGTTTGGTCCAATCATCATCAAACTTGCTCAGAATGATCATCTTGATAATATCTTGGTCACTTTTGAATATGAGTCATGTCGGGTCACAAAGTAGGTCAGTAGGTAAAATCATAGAAAAGCTTGTGAATACACTAGAGGCCACAGTTTTGGTCCAATCATCATCAAACATGCCCAGAATGATTGACATGACAATGTCTTGGTGAAGTTCGAATATGGGACATGTTGGATCAAAAAGTAGGTCAGTAGGTCAAATCAGAGAAAAACCTTGTGAACACACTAGAGGCTACCGTTATGGTCCGATCATCATCAAACTTGCCCAGAATGATCAGTTTGACAATATCTCAGTCAAGTTTGAATATGGATCATACCAGGTCAAAAAGTAGGTCAGTAGGTCAAATCATAGAAAAACCTTGTGAACACACTAGAGGCCACAGTTGTAGTCTGATCACCATCAAACTTGCCCGGAATGATCATCTTGACAATATCTCAGTCAAGTTCAAATATGGGTCATGTTAGGTCAAAAAGTAGGTCAGTAGGTCAAATCATAGAAAAAAACTCTGAACACACTAGAGGCTACAGGTTTGGTCCGACCATCATCGAACTTGCTCAAAATGATCATTTGACAATACCTAGGGTTAATTTTGAATACAGGTCATATCTGGTCAATATGCAGGTAAGTAGGTCAGATTGTTGAAAAACCTTGTAAACACACAAGAGGCCCCAGTTTTGGTCCAATCATCATCAAACTTGCTCAGAATGATCATCTTGACAATATCTGGGTAAATTTTGAATATGGGTCATGTCGGGTCAAAAAGTAGATCAGCAGGTAAAATCATAGAAAAACATTTTGAACACTCTTAGAGGCCACAGTTTTAGTCAAATCATCATAAAACTTGCTCAGAACGATCATCTGGACAATATCTCAGTTAAGTTCGAATGTGGGTCATGTCAAATCAAAAAGTAGATCAGTAGGTCATTTTGTTATAACTTTAAAACCGTTTGAGATAGAGCCTTCATATTTGGCATGTTAATTCCTTCTGACAAGGGCTTCCCACTCATGTAAAGATTTGACCTGTGATCTTGACCTGTGACCTACTTTATCATACCTTTTGAACCATATGAGATAGAGCCTTCATATTTGGCATGTATGTTCCTTGTGACAAGGTTTTCTCAACCATTCAAAACTTTTGACCCATGATCTTGACCTTTGACCTACTTTGTCATAACTTTTGAAGTATTTGAGATACAGCCTTCATATTTAGCATGTAGGTTCCTTGCGATAATGTTGCTTAGATGACCCTCTACCAAAAAGGCTAAAATGATCTCACTCTGATGAACAAAATGGTTTACCGGAGCTAAAAATAGAAAATATTGTAAATTTGATTCAAACTTAAACTCCAACTAAACCCTAAGGTCAATTTGACTCAAAGTTCACAGGAATGTTTCCTAGGTTATTCCCTACCAACTAAGCTGAAATCACTCTGTTGATGAACAAGATGGCCCCCAGAGCTTTAAATAGAATGTACTAGAGACAGTGGCACACAGGTGACTGAACCAGGGCCCTCTTGTGATATAATTTTAAACAAATTTACACACAACTTGGAAGCACCATAGGATCTGGGTTCCTTTGTTGAACCACCCATATCCCATCATCTTTTCCAGAGTTATTGCCCCTGAAAGGGCACAAATTGCCTACTTTTGTCTTATCTGCACAAAAGCCCTTTCATTTATGATTTGATTTTAACCAAACTTGCAAACAGTTTAAACCACCATAAGATGTTCGTTCCTTTGTTCAAGTTTGAATATGGGTCATGTCCGGTCAAAAATGAGGTCAGTGGGTCAAAACATAAAAAACCCTTGTGAAGAGGCCACATTTTAAGTCCAATTGTCATAAAACTTACTCAGAATGATTGCCTTGATGAAATCTTGGCCAAGTTTGTCAGGTCAAAAAGTAGGTCAGTAGGTCAAATCATAGAAAAACTTTGTGAACACTCTGGTAGCAACATTTTCAGGCTAAACTTCATGAAACTTGCTCAAAACGATCACCTCGACTAAATCTCTGTCATGTTCGAATATGGGTCATGTCCGGTCAAAAATAAGGTCATAGGAAAACCTTGTGAACACTCTAGAGGCCACATTTTAAGTCCATTTATCATGAAACTTGCTCAGAATGATTGCCTTGATGAAATCTGGGTCAAGTTCGAAAAAGGGTCCAGTCAAACAGTAGGTCAGTAGGTCAAATCATGGAAAAATCTTGTGAACACTGTAGTAGCCACATTTTGAGCCTGAACGTCTTGATCAGGTTTAAATATGGGTCTAAGTTTGTATAAGTTTGTATAAACATGGACATTGACTGGATGTACCGTGTATAACAGAATAAGAGTCTGTGGGTTATCACTCTTGGAGTTATGTCCCTTGGTAGTTTTTTTAAAAGTCAAAATGCTTTTTGCTTCACGTTTATAATTTTATTCCTATTTCAATGAAACTTATACCACACTTTGTCTCTAAGATAAGGGAGGTGTAATGGTGGAATAATGGCCAAGGGTTTATAACTCTTGGATTTTTAAACATCAAAATTTTCCAGCTCTCATCTTATGCCTTGTAGTAGAATTATAGTCAGATTATCTGACAGCTCTAGTCATTCTTTTCAGTGATCTTTTTCTTCTTTTCAGGAGCTGGGTACACAGACCAGAAGATATATTTTCAACATTCTTTAAAATTCTGCACTTGCAGAATTGTACCCATTATTTGAAAATGATTGCATTTAACTAAATACACATCTTTCTGTCTTAATATTGATTACTAAGACATTATGATGTGGGTAAAACAGGTATTCCTGTACCGGGTAAGTGCCATTGGTAAAAGAGAAAATTTAATTTGTTTATTCTGTGAAAACAAAATAATTCTTTTTATTTTGTTTGTTGCGACATCTGAAACAATTTTGTATCAAAGTTCATACTAAAACTTATAAATATCATATGCTCACACAAAACACTTTTAAGGCAAAAATTATCAGTGCACAAGTGGGTCTCTTCTTGGGATAATGCCTCCTTGCTGATCACGGTGTTTCCTTTGTATGATTGTAAATATGATTGTAAATTGTGACTATTCAGTTTTGTTTCTTCATAAAGCTACTATGTTTTTCTTTTCTTTTTTAGTATCGCCAAACAGATTTTCTGTCTGAACATTCTGCTGTGAACAATTGTGTTTAACAATTATTTATATTCATAACTATTTTTATTGTACATTATAATTTTTGTGAGAATCAAATTTGTGTTGGATTGAGGAATAAGGATGCCACGTTTGAAGAAAAAGTCTTTGAATCAACGGAGAAAGGAAGACAGAGTTAGAAAGGAAAGAACAAGACACGAAGAATCAGATGTGGAACCTCCTGGTGTGGCAGTACAGATGGGTGTTATTGGTTTATCAGATGGGGGCCTAGCCCACCCTTTCCTTTCATCTGTTTCAGATGAAGGGCCATCTGTGTCTATGGGTGTTATTGGTTTATCAGATGGGGGTCTATCCCAGCCCACAGAAAAACCATCTGTGTTCATTGAAGAGTCACCTGAAAATGTGTCTGATAATGTGTCTGATAATGTGTCTGATAATATGTCTGATAATGTGTCTGATAATGTGTCTGAAAATATGTCTGAATACTTGTCTGAAAACTTCTATGAAAACAAGCCTGACAGTCTTTCCAGTTATTGTTGTGAACCTTTTGAAAATGTTTTAGAAAGTTCTTCAAATACCTGTATACATGAAACAATGAGGTCCCCTAATGTAAATATAAGAGAACAGAACTGTTTGATGGATTCTAATAAGCCATTGTATAGTGCCATTCCAGCAAGTGAACATGCTGAAACAATGCTATGGACTCCTTCTAATGGTCCATTTAATTCTGCCAAATTTGAACTGGGATCTTTTCACCAAGGTTCTGAAATATTTAGCAATGAGTCCAGAGGATGTCAATGCACTACAAATGCACTTTGTTCATTAATATATGCAGCGTACTCGGACATTTCTTGTAGTACAGATTTAGACAACATTCTTTTAGCTGGAGATTGTCTGTATAATAAGATTATATATGAATTAAAGGCTAAAGGTAAATTCAGAAGTAAGTTGCTCAACTTTGATGAACTTCCAAGATTAGTTTCAATTTTAAACAAAGAAGTTGCTGTTAAAAAATCTGCTATTATGACAGGTCTTTGCACAGAACAGTTTGTCAATACCAGTTTACCTACTCTTCACCAAGCATTTTACACTGCTTTACAATGTTCTTCAAATGTTTTACTAATGATAGGTTCAATTTGTTCTTCTGTGTTCAAGAAAGATTGCAAATATTTTATATTTGATTCACATTCCCATGGTTTCAATGGATTATCTGTTCCAGATGGAAAATCATTACTAGCTGCTTTCAGTTGTTTAGATGATCTAGTTACATTTCTATATGCGTTGTATGAAAGTATGATGATTTCCATTTCCACACAGTTCGAAATTCTTCCTATAGACTTTGACTTATCTGATCTTGAGCATAACTCAGCATTTGATATTGAAAATACAGCACAGTGTCATACTGACACTCCATGTGACTATGCTTGGAAATCTGTAACTTACAAGAGAAAGATGTCTGAAAGCCATATGAGGAATGCACATGCAGGAGAAAACGTTTTTGATGATACAAGTAGTGAAAGTCATGCAACCCTTATTGGCAAATACTTCAAGGATCAAAAGCATAGACTTGAACAGAAGACTGGAAATAGCACAAAGGTAACTAAAAATCAAAAGATTAGGAACAAAGAAAAAACAAATAAGAAAAAAATTACAGACAGAAAAGAATATATGAGAGCTTATATGCAGAAACTGAAGCAGTGCTCTAACTTCAAAATAAAAGACAAAGAGTATACACTTCAATCTAAGCAGAGTGCTAGACAATCTGAAGAATACCAAAAAAAGGATAGAGAATATACGCTTCAATCTATGAAGAATGCTAGACAGTCTGAAGAATACAGAAAAAAGGATAGAGAATATACGCTTAAATCTAAGCAGAGTGCTAGACAAACTGAAGAATACCAAAAAAAAGATAGAGAATATACGCTTAAATCTATGAAGAATGCTAGACAGTCTGAAGAATACAGGAAAAATGATAGAGAATATACGCTTAAATCTATGCAGAGTGCTAGACAATCTGAAGAATACCAAAAAAAGGATAGAGAATATACGCTTAAATCTATGAAGAATGCTAGACAGTCTGAAGAATACAGAAAAAAGGATAGACAATATACGCTTAAATCTAAGCAGAGTGCTAGACAATCTGAAGAATACAGAAAAAAGGATAGAGAATATACGCTTAAATCTATGCAGAGTGCTAGACAATCTGAAGAATACCAAAAAAAGGATAGAGAATATACGCTTAAATCTATGAAGAATGCTAGACAGTCTGAAGAATACAGAAAAAAGGATAGACAATATACGCTTAAATCTAAGCAGAGTGCTAGACAATCTGAAGAATACCAAAAAAAGGATAGAGAATATACGCTTAAATCTATGAAGAATGCTAGACAGTCTGAAGAATACCAAAAAAAGGACAGAGAACATACGCTTAAATCTATGCAGAGTGCTAGACAATCTGAAGAAAACAGGAGAAAAGACAAAGCTATGACAAAGGCATGTAAGAGAAGAGCTAGATTGATAGATGAATATAAAAGATGGGGAAGTGAAAAGAAACGAGAATATCGAAAAAGCCATGAATTCAAACAGAAAGACATTCAAATACAAAATCGGTCAAAGAGGAAGGCAAGGTCAGATCCATATATATTAGAACAAGAAAGGGTTGCAAAACAACAATGGAGATTAAATGAAAGAAACAAAAAAGGTGAAAACATTACAGACTGTAAAAGAAAAGCTGCCAAGCGTAAAGATCCATCCTTTTCACAGGCTGAAAAGTTAACTGCAAAGCGTAGAAAATGTGGTAGTGATATTGATGCTTGTATTGAAAAGTTTCACAAGAATATTTCAGTTGGACCTCTCTATATATGTAGTTGTTGTCACCAGACATGGTTTGCAGAGACTGTATCAAAAGCTGAAACATTTTTATGTAAAGACAAGGAAAAATACTTAACAGGTGTAAAATCTGTCAAGGAAGAAGAATGGATTTGTTGTACATGCAAAGACAATATTAAGTTTGGTAAAGTCCCAAGATTGTCTGTGTTAAACGGAATGAAGTGGCCACTAAAACCTAAAGAATTGGAGGTGTTTCCACTCGAAGAACGTCTTATTGCTTTACGTATACCATTCATGCAGATGCGTGAACTACCTAGAGGTCGCCAATTATCAGTAAAAGGAAATGTTGTTAATGTTCCTGTTGATATTCAACCAGTTGTGAATGCTCTACCAAGGCCTTTCGATGAAAATGTTACAGTTGCCGTGAAATTGAAGAAGAAGATGTCATTTAAGTCTTATGTATTCTCAGAAAATGTTCGACCATTTCATGTACTTCGTGCTTTGCACTGGCTAATGAAAGGTAGTGAGCTGTATAAACATGCAAATGTTGAAATTGACCAGCAGTGGATAAAGAGAATCACAGAACAAAGTAATGAAATATTGCATGCATTTTTTGAGTCACAAATAAAAAGCTGTTCAGAAACAAATATTGTTGATTTTGATGGTGTTTTGAATGAAACTCTACAGGATATCCCAAGTGATCAGAACCATGCTGAGGTTATACATGATTTTTTTGAGGTGTGTATAAAAGATTGTTCAAAGTATAATATTGTTGATTTTGATGGTGCTGTAAATGAAATGTTTGAGAATGATAAAAAAATGATGATATTTCAAATGATAACACATCTCATGTGGAAGAACTTTATGATTCAGATGCAGAAGAAATCACCCAGGAAAATGTGGGAAATATTGACACTTTGCTCGATGATGCAGATCTTGAAAACAGAAATTGTACTTTCACATTTGCTCCTGGAGAAGGTCAACGACCGCTAAGTATTTTTCAAGATAAAGATTCAGAATATCTTTGTTTCCCATCCATATTTTGTGGACAGAGGCGAATAGATAATGATGATAGAAAAGTGCCTGTACATTATAGTGATATAGCAAAGTGGGAATTGAGAAGTCAGGATAGGCGGGCTGCTAACAGTGTACCTAATATATTTTTTAAACTGAAAAAATTACAAATGAAGCAATTGAATGACAAAGCAAACCTTGCTGTTAGAAGGTGTCAAACTGGAATAAATAATATTACTGCTGCACAAGCAAGGAACTCAGAGTGTATTGACAGTATTGTAAAAAATGATGAAGGTTACTATTTGTTTAAACAGCTAAGAAATTCTCCAGCATATTTAGAATCTAAAAAAAAAGATGTTTATGCTATGATTCGACAGATGGGTTTGCCAACTTGGTTTATGTCATTGTCCTCAGCTGATACAAGATGGGTTGATCTTTTAAAAATGTTAGCTATCTTAAATAAAAATGTGAACTACACTGATGATCAACTTGAGAACTTGGCTTGGGAACAAAAGATTAAACTCATTCAATCCGATCCAGTCACTTGTTCCAGATATTTCGAGCATAGAGTTAAAGAATTCATTAACACAGTTCTAAAGAGTGAGCATGAGCCTCTTGGAAAAGTTGTTGATTACCTTTTTAGAGTGGAATTTCAGCAACGTGGATCTCCACACATTCACATGATTGTATGGGTACAAAATGCACCAAAATTCAATGTGGACTCTGATGAAAAATTGGCTGCTTATGTGGATCAGTATTTAAAATGTTCTATAAACAACCCTCATCTTAGTAGTTTGATAGAACTTCAAATTCACAAACATTCTAGAACGTGTAGAAAACGAGAAGACAAAATCTGTCGTTTTGGTTATCCATTACCACCTCTTTCCAAAACTACTGTCTTAGAACCACTGGAAACTGAAAAAGACAAGTATTATAAATTGTACCAAAACATACAGAAAAAAATAAACAATGAGAAAGATGGGTATGATATGTCTTATGAAGAGTTTTTGAATAATGTTGTCCAAATGAGAGAGGAAGAATATATTAAATGTATTAGAAGTTCTTTAAACTCTTCAAAGGTATTTTTGAAAAGAAATCCAAGTGAGATCCGTGTAAATTTGTACAATGATAGTGTGTTAAAAGCATGGAAGGCAAACATTGACATACAATTTGTTTTAGATCCATATGCTTGTGCTATGTATATAGTTTCATACATTAGCAAATCCCAAAGAGGGATGAGTAATTTGTTGCATGCAGCTGCAAAAGAAGCAAGGAATGGCAACATGGATCTCAAAAGACAAGTTAGACATATTGGAAATGTATTTTCAAACAGTGTTGAAGTAAGTGCACAAGAGGCAGTTTATTTGGTACTGCAAATGCCATTGACTAAAAGTTCAAGGAGTGTTGTCTTCATAAACACCTCACTTCCAAATCAGAGAGTACAATTATTGAAACCAAAGTCAGTGCTTGATGAGTTGCCTGCAGACTCAATAGATATAATGTCAGACAATAAAATTAAGAGATACTCAAAACGTCCCAAACCATTGGAAAAGTATTGTTTAGCTGATTATGTGTCAGAGTTAGAAGTAATTTACCCAGATGGACATAGGGATGAAGAGGAGCAAGATTGTGAGAAAAATGCAGAAATGTCAGATGGAGAATGCTTTGATGGCAGTAAAACTATTTTAACTTTAAAGAATGGCATAAAAATCAAACAATGTCGTAATCCTAAAATAATACGGTATGTCAGATTCAATCTCAAAACAGACGAAGAGAACCATTATAGAGAGAAACTTTTACTATTTTACCCATGGAGAAATGAAGAGACTGACTTACTTGGAACTTTTAGTACATATAAAGAACACTATGAGTCTATAAGGCATATGATAGATCATAAATGTTCAGCTTATGAACATCATGCTGAAGAGTTGGAATTAGCAAGAGATATAGCAGAAGCTGAATATAATGCATTTGATGATATTGCACCAAGTACACAGCAAGTTGAAGGTGACGATGATGAAATAGAACCAGTTGAGTCAGAAGAGTTTATATATTATAATCCTGATAGGATTGAACATAGAGATTATGATATAGGGACTGAAATTGGATGTTATGTTTCTGCACCTCAAATTAATGTAAATGAAAATATCATGTCTGATATTGAATATAGAAAGCTCTTGCAGTGTTTAAATAGTAAACAGAAACAGTTCTACTATCATGTAATACACTGGATTAAAACAAAGGATGCCCCTTTATATGTATTTCTTTCTGGCGGAGCTGGTGTTGGAAAAAGTCTAGTTATTCGAGCATTGTATCAGACTTTGTTTAGAATATTAAATCTGAAAGAAGGAGAAGATGCTGATCATACAAGGGTTCTTCTTTGTGCTTTTACAGGAAAAGCAGCATTTAATATTAATGGCTCTACCATCTCATCTGCATTTAAGCAAAAGTATAAGCAATCAGATCAAACATTAACATGTGACAGTCTTAATACCTTTAGATCAAAGTACCAAGATTTGTCAGTTGTAATTATTGATGAAATTTCAATGGTTAGTAATTCTATGTTGAATTTCATTGATCAAAGACTTCAAGCATTGAAAGGAACACGAACACCTTTTGGTGGTGTTAGCATTATTGCTGTTGGTGATCTTTATCAGTTGAAACCAGTGAGTGGTGATTGGATATTTAATGATATGAAACATGATGCTGCTGCTTTATCAAGAAATCTCTGGAAAGACTTATTTACTATGTTTGAATTAACAGAAATTATGAGACAGAAAGATGACCTTGAATTTGCCGAATTGCTAAATAGATTGAGAATCAATACCTTGACCTCTGAAGACAAGACTAGGTTGAAGCAGTGTGAAGTTACTACAATTGATATTGAGTATCAGAAAAATGCCCCACATCTCTTTGCAGAAAACTATTTCATGCATGTTTTTAATGATGGAATTATAAGAAATATGGCGACAGAAAAGGTTGAAATACCATGTATGGATACATATGTCTCGCCTAAGTTATCTAAAGAAAAGATCGACTGCGCGCTCAAGAACCTAAAGAATGTAACAGATCCAAACCAAACAGCAAATTTGCATTGCTCTTTAACAGTTGTTGTTGACATGATTTATGATTTAACAATAAACATAAAAACAGAAGATGGACTAGCTAATGGAGCATCATGTGTAGTTAAGTTAATTGAGTATAAATTACAAACCACACAACGTCCAAGCATCATTTGGGTTCAGTTTGATGATAAGAAAGCAGGAATAGAAACAAGAATCAAATACAGAAATAGGGGACTGTATCATAGCAGTATTGATGATAACTGGACACCAATTTTTGATGTCAACAGGTCATTTACATACAACAGAAAGACATTTCAGAGAGTTCAGTTCCCTTTGCAACCTTCTGCAGGACGTTCTGTACATAGAGCCCAAGGTAGTACCCTTGAAAGAGTTGTCATTGATTTATCACAGCGCAAACCCCGCAAAGTTCCACATTTACACTATGTTGCATTAAGCAGAGTAAGATCAATTGAAAAACTTCAGATCCTTAACTTTAATGAGAAAGCATTACAAGTTGATGATCAAGTTAAGACAGAAATGCAACGTTTGCATGAAACAGCAGTGCTTGAACTGTGTGATACTTCTTTAGAATTGATAGATCCAGTTTCACATTTCAAAGTTGCTTTCAATAATTGTAGATCCTTGAATCTTCATTTTGATGATATTAGACATGACAAAAATTTGTTGTCAACCCACATATTTGGATTAGCAGAAACACGATTACATCAGCCTGATAATGATAATGATTATGCAATAGAAGGCTACTTTTTGATTAGAAATGACCAAATTGGATGCAATACTTGCAAAAGACCTGCTCATGGGTTAGCAGTTTATGCCAAAGATGATACCATTATAATACAAGATAGAAAGTATAGTTCAGATACATTAGAATTTATCATGGTAACTGCCAGCCACGTCTTGATTGAGAGTCAGATAGTATTTTTGTATAAGTCACCTCAAATGTCTGACAGTAATCTTCTTTCTTCTCTGAACAAAGAACTTATTCCATATTTGATCCCATCAAAGCCATTGATGATAATTGGAGATTTCAATATTGATGTTTTGTTAAAACATAACATTGTTAAGAAATTAAGTGAAATGTTTTCATGCAAAATGCTGATAAATGAATGTACCACAGATAATATGACAACGCTTGATTTGATATTTACTAATATTGATTTTCCAGATGTGGATGGTGCAGTTGGAACGTGTGAAACATACTGGTCAGATCACAAAATAGTTTTTCTGCACATAAAATCCACATAATTAAAGTCTTGTCACCCACTCAGTTTTAAATGCATAATATCAACCTTTCATATTAAGGTTACTATTTTTTTTATTAATTTGGTAAAATTGGAACAGAGGAATCCATTGGTCAGATCATAAAATACTGCACTTTTTCACATAACCTCTTGGAAATTTTGTCAGGTGGTTTGTATGGTACTTTGCAGTGCACTCACCCACCAGATAAAATGCAGTACTTACCTTTTCAAAAGGTAGGTATTGCTGGTGGTTTGGCATGATTTGGGTGGCCACCACTTACAGACATCACAAAAATAAACACTTCTGTTAAACCCCACATTATATAGAGAAAAGTGGAGTTTTCAGGGCTATATATTTTTTTCGCTCAAAACATAGACTGTGGGTACTCCTAAGAACTGAGGCATTTCTAACAAACACCCGCAATGGTCCGTGTTTGAAGCAGAAAGAAGAAAAAATATCTAAATTTTTATCCCCCGACCAAATAGATTTGGGGGATATAGCGATCAGCCTGGCGTCCGTCTGTCCGTCCGTAGACACAACCTTGTGATGGCCATAACTCCTATACCCTTTGAGATTCATTGATGGTTCTTGGCACAGTTGTTCACAAGGCTGAGACGTCATGTCATGCACAAGAACCAGAACTCTGGATGCCATACTTTTTTTTGTTATCTCCCCTTTTAATAAAATAGAATGACTACTTTGTGATGGCCATAATTCCAATACCTTTTGAGATATATTGATGGTACCTGGCACAGTTGTTCACAAGGCGGAGACAGTGTATCATTCACAAGAACCACAACTCTGGTTGCTATGGTTTTTGAGTTATCTCCCCTTCCAATATAATAGAGTGACTACGTTGTGATGGCCATAACTCCAATACCCTTTAAGATATATTGATGAAACTTGGCACAGTTGTTCACAAGGCCAAGGCGTTGTGTCATGCTTAACTCTAGGTGCCATGGTTTTTTAGTTAGTTCCCCTTCCAATAATATAGAATCACTACCTTGTGACGGCCACATCTCCAATAATCTTCGAGATATATTGATGGTACTTGGTACAGTTATACATGAGGTTAAGCAGGTGTGTCACGTGCAAGAACCCCAACTCTGGATGCCCTGGTTTTTGAATTATCTCCCCTGACAATATGACCTTGTGATGGCCATATCTCAAATACCCTTTTAGATATATTGATGGTACTTGGAACAATTGTATACAAGGTTGAGATGGTGCTTCATGCCTAAGAACCACAACTCTAAGTGCTATGCTGTTTGAGTTATCTCCCCTTCCAATGTAACAGCATGACCACCGTGTGAGGACCGTACATCCAATACCCTTCGAGACATATTGGTGGTTCTTGATGCAGTTGTACATGAGGTTAAGCAGGTGTGTCATGCTCAAGAAACACAACTCTGGGTGCTCTGGTTTTTGAGTTATCTCCCGTGACAATATAACCTTGGGATGGCCATAAGTCCAAGACCCTTTGAGATATATTCAAGGAACTTGGTGCAATTGGATACAAGGTACAGAAGGGGTGTTATGTCCAAGAACCACAACTGTTGGTGCTGTGGTATTTGAGTTATCTACCCCTCCAATATAACAGTATGACCATATCTCCAATACCCTTTGAGACATATTGATGGTACTTCGTACATAAAAACATGAGCTTAAGCAGGCATGTCATGCACAAGAACACAATTCTGAGTGCCCTGGTTTTTGAGTTATCTCCCCTGACAGTACAATCTTGTGGTGGCCATAACTGCAGTAATTTTGTGATATATTGCTGGTTTAATTCTGGTGCACTTTCTATTGGTGAACAATCTTCTGAAGGCCATATTGGCTTTTGGTCGGTGATTTGCCATCTCTTCCGATGGTTATTTTCATTTTAAAAAGTGCCATTTTTACGATCATGATTGAAAGCATTACATCTCATAAATGTGTCATTCAAATAATGGAATAGGTCCTCATTCAGAAGTGAGGAATATGGTACTTTTGAAAAACAATATGGGAAAAGGAAAGTTGGCATTTATAGGACCTTCATTATATTTACCTCACATTTTGATTTTGTTAAATATCCTTACGGCAGACCCTTATTCCAGTTTTGTAGTCCTACTTTCAGAGTAGAAGATGATAAAATCTTTTTTTTTATCGCCCCCATCGAAGGGAGGGGGACATACTGATTTTTGTGCAGATCCCGCCAGTGTCTGTCAGCGTCAGCGTCGGCGTGACAATTTCTTGTCTGCAAAATATCTCATGAACGAGTGGATGGATTTGAAACATATTTCCATGGCTATTACACTAGGACAGGATGAAGATTTGATTAGGTTTTGGTGACCTTGGCCTAATTTTCAAAGTAACAGGGCTCAAAACAGTCAAATTATAGGCCAAAAATGCACGCTCGTCTGCACTCTATCTCTTGAATTAATGGATGGATTTGGTTCAACTTGGTACATTATATAAGTGGGATGGTCTCAAGAACTGTTTAGATTTTGGTGACCTTGACCCGATCTTCAAGGTCACTACATGACCTAAATTTTTAAAAATAAGTTTCTGCACTCTATCTCCTGAACCCTGGATGGATTTGGTTCAAAGTTCATACATAAAATAAGTGGGATGGTCTTCAGAACCATTTACATTTTGGTGCCCTTGACTAATTTACAAGGTCACAGGGCTCAAAACATTGTCAAATTGTAGGCTAAAAAAAAAGCTAAAATTTTACTGGAAGACCATATACAGAAAAAATGTCAAGATGCTGGTGGGGGGACATGTTTTCCTCTGAAAACACTTTGCCATTTTTTTTAGTGTCAGTAGAATTTACCTAGAATGAACAATTTACCTTTTCTCAATGTTTTCAACTTTTTATTATAATTCATGTCAGAATATAAAAACTTATGTAAAATGTTTTTTTTTTTTTATATAGACAACCAGGGATATATGTGTAAGTTAAGATGTTGGGGGAACGTATGATTTACAAGATAAAACTATACTACTTATAAAGATCATAGAACATTTGATAGTCTATTGATACAGTGAAGGTTTCAAAGATTTGAGTTTTATATGTGTAAATTTTTATTATGTTGTATTAAATGTATGTTTTGATGCATGTTTTGGTTAATTTAAATGGTAGTCTTCAACAACTACTTTTTACTATATTCATTTAGATGTATTGCAGAATAATTTGAAAAATAATAATTCTTTCCTTATACATTTGAACAACATTTGCTGCCTTCATATTAAATGTCTGACTAGACACATTGTCAGTTGAAGAACTAACTTACAATATATATTCTGTCCATTTGTCACAATATTGTATTGCAATCTTACTTTCGATTTTGACATGTAAATCTGTTGTTCCTAGAGAAAGTTTTGTCTCAGTATTTTGAATTCTGTCAAATAGTAGAATTTGTTTTCTTATTTGCAACAGTATTTTGACATGTAAACCTGTTTTTACTAGAAAAGGCAAACAGAGGTTTTTTTTTGTTATTAGGGCCCCGCACTGAAAGTGTGGGTGCCCTATAGTAATCACTCTGTCCGTCCGTCTGTCCGTCCACAAATTTTCCTACTCCTCTGATAGCGCTGCCGGGGCCCTAGTCAGTTTCACTGACAGCTCTATTTTTTTTTTAAATTAAAGAAACCATTTTTCTAGATCATTGCAAGATCAGGAAAAGCTTTGTTAATGATCAAGAGAATTGGTTGATGCATCTATATTATGTGGGTTGATGCATCTATATTCTTTTTAACTGTTCTTTATATTAGATTGTGTGCTCTTAAAGAGAACTTTTTGGAACATATCACCTCATCGAATACACACATTTCTGTGTCTTACTGTATGCCTCTTTCCCATAAGTATGCCCATTGTAAAAGAAATAATTTTTGTGGGTTTTTGGTAGTCTTAACAACTGAAATATTTATGATAGAAAGGTAACTTAATCTATATGAACCTTATAGATCAATGTAGCTAAGTAATAAAGTCAAAAATATAGTCTGGACAAAACTTCCGAGACATTGGTCCCACATTTTTGATATGTAAGCTGCTATTTCAGATTAGCTGTGTTTCATTATGTATATTTTGTCATACCATACACTACTATTGTTAACTTCTATGACAAAAGGAAATCACGTCTCGAGATATTGATTTCTTTGACAAATTATATGACTTACATCATAGACAGAATAGCTGCATGGATTCAATCAAGTCTGTATACAATACATCATGCCCTTCAAGATTTAGATGTGAAGTGTTCAACTGATGTACAACTATATGGACAACACTGAGGCTATGAAGAAATGTATATCAATCAGGTAAACAATCATATCTTACCTTTATTCAAATTTATTTTCTAGACCTAGCAAATGATTTTCTGATACACAGGTGACCGATACAAAAATGAAATAATGAAGAAAGAAAAGTAGATGACCGCCGCTTTTCTGTTTCTTGTGATGAATGTGAGCGATGGCAACATGGACTTTGTGGAACAGGTTATTTTATATTATTTATTTATTTTTGATAGTTTATGTTCATTGTATGCCTCTTGTACAAATTACAAAATAATAAGAAGGTTACTAAGGAAATGCCACAATCAAAGACCACAGCCATCTCAAGACACTAAAGATAATCAACATAAGAAAACACAAAGACACCAACAAAAACAACAAAACAGCACTCGCACACACAGCACACAACACAAAAAAAAAGGAAAAACTGTGTTGGAACTAATTTTTCAGATCAAACAAATTACCCGTATGTTCACTGTACTCCTCTTTTAAGTATTACATGTTTTCAGGCCACACAATATATCCATGAAGCTACAGTTTAGTTAGCATTTATTTATATACTTATTTATTTGTTACATTACTTATTTGTACTCTCGGTTTCATGGCTTACATGTTTCCAGGACAAAAATATCAGTCAACTACATGTTCATGTTTATTTATTTATTTGCTTTCGGCTGCATTGCATGTTTCAAGCACAACGAGTTACATTTCGTATGAGACGCGGTTTTGGGGCGAAACAGCTAAGTGGGGAGAAACCACTACGGGGGGGGGGAACGTCTTGGGAATGAAACGTCTTGGGAACAAAACGACCAGGGGGGGGGGGGGAATTGATGCTAAAAAGATACAAATAGAAAAAACAGTGTAAATTCACTTCAAATGCGAACTTCTAAACCATTGGGCCAATTGGATTAAAAACTTCACAGGAATGTTGCCTAGGTGACTCCCAACCAAAATAGTTAAAACTCATTCCACTCCAATGAATAAGATGGCTGCCAGAGCTAAAAATTGAAAAAAAAAATCTTTAAACCTCAATTCCTCCTGTACACTTGAGCCAATTTCATTCAAACTTCGAAGTAATGTTGCTTAGATGACCCTCTACTGAAAAGGCTAAAACAATCCCGCTCCGATGAACAAAATGGCTACCAGAGCTAAAAATAGAAAAATATTGTAACTTTGATTCAGACGTGAACCCCTCCTAAACCCTAAGGCCAATTTGATTCAAACTTCACAGGAATGTTGCCTAGGTTACTCCCTACCAAAGGAGCTAAAATCCCTCTGCTGATGAACAAGATGGCCACCTTAGCTAAAAATAGAATGTACTCGAGACAGTGAAACACAGGTGAGCGAACCAGGGCCCTGTGGGCCCTCTTGTGTTTTATATTAGGATCACTTTTTGTCTGTCATCCGTGCGTAAACAATTTTTTCAAACGACATCTCCTCCTAAACCACTGATCGGATTTTGACCAAACTTCACAGGAATGATCCTTAGGTGGACCCCTTTCAAAGTTGTTCAAATGGTTCCGGTTCGTTGCACATCTAGGTCACAGGAGCCAAAAATAGATTTTTTTCACTGAAAACTTAAAAAATCTTCTTCTCTGAAACCACAAGGCCCAGGTCTTTGATATTTGGTATGAAGCTTCATCTAGTGGACCCCTACCAAGATTGTTCAAATTATAGTGCTGGGGCCAAAAATGCCCCCGCCCCGGGGCCCTTTGGTTTTACATGGGCTTATATAGGGAAAATCTTTAAAAATCTTCTTCTCTGAAACCGCAAGGCCCAGGTCTTTGCTATTTGGTATGAAGCTTCATCTGGTGGACCCCTACCAAGATTGTTCAAATTATAGTGCTGGGACAAAAATGCCCCCGCCCCGGGGCCCTTTGGTTTTACATGGGCTTATATAGGGAAATTCTTTAAAAATCTTCTTCTCTGAAACCGCAAGGCCCAGGTCTTTGCTATTTGGTATGAAGCTTCATCTAGTGGACCCCTACCAAGATTGTTCAAATTATAGTGCTGGGGCCAAAAATGCCCCCGCCCCGGGGCCCTTTGGTTTTACATGGGCTTATATAGGGAAAATCTTTAAAAATCTTCTTCTCTGAAACCACAAGGCCCAGGTCTTTGCTATTTGGTATGAAGCTTCATCTAGTGGACCCCTAACAAGATTGTTCAAATTATAGTGCTGGGGCCAAAAATGCCCCCGCCCCGGGGCCCTTTGGTTTTACATGGGCTTATATAGGGAAAATCTTTAAAAATCTTCTTCTCTGAAACCGCAAGGCCCAGGTCTTTGCTATTTGGTATGAAGCTTCATCTAGTGGACCCCTACCAAGATTGTTCAAATTATAGTGCTGGGGCCAAAAATGCCCCCACCCCAGGGCCCTTTGTTTTTACATAGGCTTTATATAGGGAAAATCTTTAAAAATCTTCTTCTCTGAAACCGCAAGGCCTAGGTCTTTGATATTTGGTATGAAGCTTCATCTAGTGGACCTCTACCAAGATTGTTCAAATTATAGTGCTGGGGCAAAAAAATGCCCCCGCTCCAGGGCCCTTTTGTTTAACATAGACTTATTTAGGGAATATCTTGAAAAATCTTCTTCTCTGAAACCACAAGGCCTAGGTCTTTGATATTTTGTGTGAAATTTCATCTAGTGGACCTCTATCAAGATTGTTCAAATTATAGCCCTGGGGCAAAATATGCCCCGGCTCG
This sequence comes from Lucinisca nassula, assembly GCA_963580285.1. Taxonomy (NCBI): domain Eukaryota; kingdom Metazoa; phylum Mollusca; class Bivalvia; order Lucinida; family Lucinidae; genus Lucinisca; species Lucinisca nassula. Next base: position 55,988,859 of record OY757016.1, read on the forward strand.
AGACCCTTTGGTTTTACATAGACTTATATAGGGAAATCTTTAAAAATCTTCTTCTCTGAAACTGCAAGGCGCATGTTTTTGATATTTGGTATGGAGCTTCATCTAGTGGACCTTTAAAAAAAAATCTTCTTCTCTGAAACCGCAAGGCCCAGGTCTTTGATATTTGGTGTGTAGCTTCATCTAGTGGACCTTTGCCAAGATTGTTAAAATTATAGCCTTTGTTGATATTTGGTATGAAGCTTCACCTTTTTAGACCTCTCTCAACATTATGCACATTATAGCCCTGGGGTTAACAATGGCCCTCTGCAGGGCCCACTTGTTACTCTATGGATCAGGTGAGCGATCCAGGGCCATCATGGCCCTCTTGTGTTTTTTATTAGGATCACTTTTTGTCTGTTATCCGTGCGTAAACAATTTCTTCAAACGACATCTCCTAAACCACTGATTGGATTTTGACCAAACTTCACAGGAATGATCCTCAGGTGGTCCCCTTTCAAAGTTGTTCAAATGGTTCCGGTCCATTGCACATATAGGTCACAGGAGCCAAAAATAGATTTTTTCACTGAAAACTTAAAAAATCTTCTTCTCTGAAACTGCAGGGCCCAGGTCTTTGATATTTGGTATGAAGCTTCATCTAGTGGACCCCTACCAAGATTGTTCAAAATATAGTACTGGGGCCAAAAATGCCCCCGCCCCGGGGCCCTTTGGTTTTACATGGGCTTATATAGGAAAATCTTCAAAAATCTTCTTCTCTGAAACCACAAGGCCCAGGTCTTTGATATTTGGTATGAGACTTCCTCTAGTGGACCCCTACCAAGATTGTTCAAACTATAGTGCTGGGGCCAAAAATGCCCCCGCCCCGGGGCCCTTTGGTTTTACATGGGCTTATATAGGGAAAATCTTGAAATACCTTCATCTCTGAAACCGCAAGGCCCAGGTCTTTGCTATTTGGTATGAACCTTCATCTAGTGGACCCCTACCAAGATTGTTCAAATTATAGTGCTGGGGCCAAAAATGCCCCGCCCCAGGGCCCTTTTGGTTGTACATAGGCTTATATAGGGAAAATCTTTAAAAATCTTCTTCTCTGAAACTGCAAGGCCTAGGTCTTTGATATTTGGTATGAAGCTTCATCTTGTGGACCCCTACCAAGATTGTTCAAATTATAGCCCTGGGGCTAAAAATGCCCCCTCTCTGGGGCCCTTTGGTTTTACGTAGACTTACATAGGGAAAATCTTGAAAAATCTTCTTCTCTGAAACTACAAGGCTTAGGTCTTTGATATTTGTTATGAAGCTTCAGCTAGTGGACCTCTACCAAGATTGTTCAAATTATAGCCCTGAGACCAAAAATGTCCCCGCCATGTGGCCCTTTGGTTTTACATAGACTTATAAAGGGAAAATCTTTAAAAATCTTCTTCTCTGAAACCATACGGCTTAGGTCTTTGATATTTGTTATGAAGCTTCAGCTAGTGGACCTCTACCAAGATCGTTCAAATTATAGCCCTGGGGCCAAAACAGGCCCCCGCTCCGGGGCCCTTTGGTTTTACTTATATAGGGAAAATCTTGTTTTACATAGACTTTTCTACGCAGGTTAAACATGTAAAATCTTCTTCTCTGAAACCACAAAGCCCAGGTCTTTCATATTCGATATGAAGCTTCATCTTGTGGAGTTCTACCAAGATTGTTCAAATTATAGCCGTGGGGCCAAAAATGACCCTGCCCAGGGCCCACTTGTTATACATTGGATCAGGTGAGCGAATCAGGGCCCTCTGGGCCCTCTTGTTTAAATCACAGGGCCCAGAGCTTAGATATTGAGCTTGTAACAATGTCAAGTGCTCACCTACATAATTCCTGCCAATCATGCCCCTGGGGTCCAAATTGGCCACACCCCGGGGCCCCTTAGCTCCCATAGACTTATAATGGAAAAGAAAGCTTCAAAAATCTTCTTCTCTGAAACCACAGGGCCCAGAGCTAAGATATTTAGCATGTAGCAACGGCAAGTGGGCACCTACATAAATCCTGCCAATCATGCCCCTGGGGTCCAAATGGGCCACGCCCCGGGCCCCTTAGCTCCAACAGACTCCTAATGGAAAAAGCTTCAAAAATCTTCTTCTCTGAAACCACAGGGCTCAAAGCTTAGATATTTAGAATGTAGCATCGGCAAGTGGTCACCTACATAAATCCTTCCAATCATACCCCTGGGGTACAAATGGGCCACGCCCCGGGGCCCCTTAGCTCCCATAGACTCATAATGGAAAGAAAGCTGCAAAACTCTTCTTCTCTGAAACCACAGGGCCTAGAGCTAAGATGTTTAGCATGTAGCAAGGGCAAGTGGTCACCTACATAAATCCTGCCAATCATGCCCCTGGGGTCCAAATGGGCCACACCCCAGGGCCCCTTATCTCCCACAGACTCATAATGGAAAAAAGCTTCAAAAATGTTCTTCTGAAACCACAGGGTTCAGAGCTTAGATATTTAGCATGTAGCAACGACAAGTGGTCGCCTAAATAAATCCTGCCAATCACGCCCCTGGGGTCCAAATGGGCCACACCCCGGGGCCCCTTAGCTGTCATAGACTCATAATGGAAAGAAAGCTTCAAAACTCTTCTTCTCTGAAGGGCCTAGATCTAAGATATTTATGTCTCCCCCCCCCCACCCCCGAAAAAAAAAATTTTGGATAGACATATTGTTTTTCCCCCTGGCGTCTGTCTGTCACACATTTGTGTCCGCTCTATAACTTGAAAACCTTTCCAGCTATCTTCAAGAAACTTCATATAAATATTAATCAGCATTAGACGACGTGCAGTGCACAAGAACTACAACTCTCCCATTTATACTTTTTGAATTATCTCCCTTGGAAGTTTGTCGGTATGTATATACGTATGGGCAAATCGTGTTTGGTCAATTATTTTCTTATTTTGAGATGGATTTTTAAATTAAAAGAAATATTAACAACCATGAGACAATGTGTGGTGCGCATGAGGCAGGTCGGTACCTCAAAGGTCAAGGTCATACTTAGACGTCAAAGGTAAAAAAGGTGCCTTTTTTCGGGTTTTGTCAATAACTTGCTTATTTTTAGATAGAATTTGAAGTTACTTGGCAAAAATGTTAACTATCATGAGACGATGTATTAAATGCATGATTCAGTTTGGTACCTAAAATGTCTAGGTCATACATAGAGGTCAAAGGTCAAAAAAGGGGCCTTTTCTCGTGTTTGGTCAATAACTTTCTAATTTTTAGATGGATTTTGAAATTGCTTGGCAGAAATGTTAACCACCATGAGATGTGTTGCACGCATGACCCAGTTTGGTACCTGAAAGGTCAAGGTTATACAAAGAGGTTAAAGGTCAAAGGGGCCTTTTCGTGTTCTGTCAATAACTTTTTTATTTTTAGATGGATTTTGAAATTATTTGGCAGAAATGTTAACCACCATGAGACGATGTGTTGCATGCATGACCCAAGTTGGTACCTCAAATGTAAAGGTCGTACTAAGAGGTCAAAGGACAAAAAGGGGCCTTTTTAGCTCACCTGAGCCTATCACCTGAGCCTTTAGGCTCATAGGTGAGCTTATAATATAGCCATGGTCCGTCGTCCGTCCGTCCGTCCGTCCACCATTTTCAAAGATCTTCTTCTCCTATACTGCAGGACCAATCAAAGCCAAATTTCATATGGAGCCTCAGTGGGATGGGGGAACGAAAGTTTGTTCGCGGGGTCTGGATCACATGACCAAGATGGCCGCCATGCCCATATATGGTAAAAAGCCTTCAAAAATCTTCTTCTCCAGAACCATAAGGCCAGTGGCCTTGAAACTTGGCATGTAGCATATGGTACTCGGGCCCATCATGGTTTGTACAAATGGTGACCCTGGGTTGACCTTGACCTATTTTACAGCAATGTCAAATTTGTCGACTTAGGCTTTTGCATGGGGCAAAGTGAAAATAATGGATTTATAGGAAACCATTGAAGACAGTGTCACAAAAATTTGTAGATCAGGTAAAGTAACTGAATACATGAATGTTTATGGATCAGAAAGGTCAAGGTCATTCATTGGCCTTGTTCGCGGGTCTGGATCACATGACCAAGATGGCCGCCATGCCCATATATGATAAATAGCCTTCAAAAATCTTCTTTAGAACCATAAGGCCAGTGGCTTTGAAACTTGGCCTGTAGCATATGGTACTCAGGCCCCTTATGGTTTGTACAAATGGTGACCCTGGGTTGACCTTGACCTATTTTACAGCAATGTCAAATTTTCCGACTTAGGCTTTTGCATGGGGCAAAGTGAAAATAATGGATTTATAGGAAACCATTGAAGACAGTGTCACCAAAATTTGTAGATCAGGTAAAGTAACTGAATACATGAAGATGTATGGGTCAGAAAGGTCAAGGTCATTCATTGGCCTTAGACCAAGGTCATTCAGGATCCATATTTCAAACATTTTTTTCTCCAAAACTGCTGAGCCAATTTAAGTGAAATTTCCTTTGGGAGTTGAACAAATGAAAAAAAATGCAAATACGGTCTAGATCACATGACCAAAATGGCCGTCACGCCCATATATGGTAAAAAGCCTTAAAAATTCTTCTCCTCCAGAACCGTAAGGCCAATGGCCTTGAAACTTGGCATGTAGCATATGGTACTCAGGCCCATCATAGTTTGTACAAATGGTGACCCTGAGTTGACCTTGACCTATTTAACAGCAATGTCAAATTTGCCGACTTAGGCTTTTGCATGGGAAAAAGTGAAAATAATGGATTTTTAGGAAACCATTGAAGACAGTGTCACCAAAATTAGTAGATAAGGTAAAGTAGCTGAATACATGAAGATCTATGTGTAAGAAAGGTCAAGGTCATTAATTGACCTTAGACCAAGGTCACGCAGGTTCCATATTTCAAACATTTTTTCTCAGAAACTACTGAGCCAATTGAAGTGAAATTCAATATGGAGCCTTTGGGAGTTGAACAAATGAAAAGCTGCCAATATGGTCTAGATCACATGACCAAGATGGCCACCACGCCCATATATGGTAAAAACACTTCGAAATTCTTCTACTCAAGCACCGTAAGGCCAATGGCCTTGAAACTTGGCATGTAGCATATGGTACTCGGGCCTATCATGATTTGTTCAAATGGTGACCCTGGGTTGAACTTGACCTATTTTACAGTAATGTCAAATATGCTGACTTAGGCTTTTGCATAGGAAAAAGTGAAAATAATGGATTTTTAGCTCACCTAAGCCTTTAGGCTCATAGGTGAGCTTATAGTATAGCCATGGTCCGTCGTCCATCCGTCCGTCCGTCCACCATTTTCAAAGATCTTCTTCTCCTATACTGCAGGGCCAATCAAAGCCAAATTTCATATGGAGCCTCAGTGGGATGGGGGAACGAAAGTTTGTTCGCGGGGTCTGGATCACATGACCAAGATGGCCGCCATGCCCATTTATGGTAAAAAGCCTTCAAAAATCTTCTTCTCCAGAACCATAAGGCCAGTGGCCTTGAAACTTGGCATGTAGCATATGGTACTCAGGCCCATCATGGTTTGTACAAATGGTGACCCTGGGTTGACCTTGACCTATTTTACAGCAATGTCAAATTTGCCGACTTAGGCTTTTGCATGGGGCAAAGTGAAAATTATGGATTTATAGGAAACCATTGAAAACAGTGTCACCAAAATTTGTAGATCAGGTAAAGTAACTGAATACATGAAGATCTGTGGGTGAGAAAGGTCAAGGTCATTCATTGGCCTTAGACCCAAGATGGCCACCATGCCCATATATGGTAAAAAGCCTTCAAAAATCTTCTTCTCCAGAACCATAACGCCAGTGGCCTTGAAATTTGGCATGTAGCATATGGTACTCGGGCCCATCATGGTTTGTACAACTGGTGACCCTGGGTTGACCTTGACCTATTTTACAGCAATGTCAAATTTGCCGACTTAGGCTTTTGCATGGGGCAAAGTGAAAATAATGTATTTATAGGAAACCATTGAAGACAGTGTCACCAAAATTTGTAGATCAGGTAAAGTAACTGAATACATGAAGATCTATGGGTGAGAAAGGTCAAGGTCATTCATTGGCCTTAGACCAAGGTCATTCAGGATCCATATTTCAGATATTTTTTTCTCCAAAACTGCTGAGCCAATTTAAGTGAAATTTAATATGGAGCCTTTGTGAGTTGAACAAATGAAAAAATGCCAATACGGTCTAGATCACATGACCAAGATGAAAAGTTGCCAATATGACCAAGATAGCCACCACGACTATATATTTATATATTTTTCTTATAACTATTTGATTTTGTGCAGAGTTTAATAGAAATAAATAAATAAAGGCTGTGTATAGTTTTAAACGTCAGTTGTTTTTTTTTTTTTATTATTTTCTACTTGAAAATAGACAAAAAGGGGACCAGTCTGAAGCATTTTTTTTGTCCCGTAGCTATTTATGGAATCAATCGAGTGCTGAAAAAAGGGCGAGAAGTGTACACGACAGCCCATGTATTTGTAATTACAAATGAAGGAGCTGGGGTGACGACTGGCACCATCAGCATCTTAGGGATTATGTTGAGAGTTGAGAATCACGTGTTTTGTTTTGATTTTAAATTGATGATATTTTTATATTTTTAATTGATTTATTGCACATATTTGTAACACCACAAATTTTTAAAAGCGCCTTCCCGAGGTGTGGTCTGGATACACGGCTAAATGCTTTTCATCAATTTTATATGCAGCAGAGTTCTCACTAGGATTTTGAAAACAGGAGTTCAAGAATCCATCCATGATAAAAGTTGGATTAAATCTGAAAAGTTTGATTCAAATCCTAAAAAGTTGGATTTTTACCGAAAAAAAAAACAAACTTGGGAGTGTATGGCCATTTCATGTCACAATTGTTACTTTTCTTAATATTTCCGTAAAGGTGAACTGTCTTGGTTGTCTCTTTTTCGGTAGTTCGTTGCACCTCAATACTCTGTCGGCCGCAATGCAGATTTTCGCAACACAATTGTTTATTTCAAATCGATTTTAAAAAATCTAACTTGTACATCTGGTGAAATTAACATTAAATGATTTGTTTGGTTATTCTGTTATTAAAGTTTAATAGCAAAACATTGATTTTATTTGCCAGTTCAACGCATTTTGTTATTTTCTTTGGATCGTATGGTGAAAGGTACAGAAGCGCAATATTGCATTAATCCTATAAAATAAATACATTTTCGGTGGCGAAACCTCCGAGTGGCGAAACCTCCTGTGGGGCGAAACCTCCTAGTGGCGAAACCTCTTGGTGGCGAAACCTCCGGTGGCGAACTTGTTTGGTGGCGAAACCTCTGTATTTACACGGTCGTCATATAAATAGTGGTAGCCAAAGCCCGGATGTTTCCCGCCAAAAAGCCAGTAAAACATGGCGTCTTAAAATGCCAACAAATATTGAGATGGCATTTTAAAATTTATGAGCAGGGTAAATGACATTTTCTGCTGATCTAAGTAGGAAAATTGTCACCAGACAGGTGAGCGGTTCAGGACCACTGGTCCTCTGGTTTAGTGTTCAGTCAATAACTTTCTTATTCCTGGATAGATTGTGAAATTACTTGGCAGAAATGTTAACCATCGTGAGACGATGTGGTGCACGCTAGACCCAGGCCGGTACCTCCAAGATCAAGGTCATACTAAGAGGTCAGGGGTAAAAAAGTTTTCGTTTTTTTGTGTCCAGTCAATAACAATTTTATTTCTGGATGGACTTTATAAAGTAACCATTCAGAAATGTTCACCGTCATTAGACCATGAGTCATGTGTACGACCAAGGTCCATACCTCCAATATCAAGGTCATACCTAGAGGTCAAAGGTAAAAAAAGGGACAGTCAGTAACTCCCTTATTCTTTGATTATACCCCTGGCATACGCAGTATGCGATGGGGGTATATAGTTTTCGTATTTTCTCTGTGTGTGTGTGTGTGTGTGTGTGTGTGTGTGTGTGTGTGTGTGTGTGTGTGTGTGTGTCTGTTAACATTTTCATGTATGCTTCATAACTTTTGAACCGCTTGACATATTTTCATGAAACTTCACATAAATGTTAAACACCTTGAATCAGAATCAGAATTGTTACTGGTGACACGTCAAATGACATTCATACACCAAGACCTGTGATGTGGGAAGTTAGTCCCTAGCTCTAACCAAAGAAGTAAATTTAGCTACACAATCATCAGCACCTTCAGCTGTCGAAATAATCGAATCGGGAAGGGCATTCCAATCTCTAATGGTTCTGGGGAAGAACGACTCTTTATAAATGTCAGTTCTTGCGCTAAGGGTCTGAAACGCCAACGAATGGTGATTTCTACAGTGTCTAGCTGGGGGAACAAGGTCATCTGTTGGAATGCTGGCAGCACCCTTTAGACCTTTGTATAAAAGGATTAACCTGCTGTCTTTTCTCCTTTTCTTGAGAGACTCCCATTTTATTTTTCCAAGTATTCCAGTCATGCTCCCAGTTTCAAAGCAGTAATTGCCTGTTACAAATCTAGCAGCTCTATTCTGAACTTTCTCAATTTCATTGTTAAGGACCACTCCACTGGGGTCCCAGATACAACTACCATATTCCAAGATTGGGCGAACAAGACCTTTATATGCTGCCTCTTTTACATCCTGAGGGCACTGATGAAGATTTTGCCTCAGGAAACCAAGCGTTCTATTTGCCTTAGTACACATGTTGCTAATATGAGTATTCCATCTCAGTTGTGTGAGATTGTCACTCCAAGGTATTTAATGGATTCCACATTCTCGAGGACCGTTCCCTCTAAGGTGTAAGAAGCCTCAACTTTATTAGATCTCTTCCTAGTTATCTCCATAATATTGTATTAAACTGGCTGAAATCTCATGCCCCATTTACGTGCCCAACATCCTAATCTATCTATGTCAGCCTGAAGTTTCAATGAGTCATCTGTATCTCTAATTTCCCGGTAACAAACACAGTCATCTGCGAACAGTCTTATTTCTGAGTCAATATCAGTGGAAATATCATTGATGTACAGGGAGAACAAAAGTTGACCAAGAACGGTCCCTTGCGGGACTCCAGACAAAACTGGAGCCCACTCCGAAGATTCACCATTAACAACAACCCGCTGTTTTCTGTAGCAAAGAAAGGAATCTATCCATTTGAGGGTCTTTCCCCCAATTCCATAACCAAATAACTTAGATTTAAGTAGTTCATGAGGAGGGGTGTCAAAAGCCTTCTGGAAGTCCAGAATAAATGTGTCCTCCCTTTGTCCAAGATTTTTGCCCAGTCATTAATAACTGTGCTTAGCTCAGTTTCACAACTGTGCCTTTTCCTAAATGCATGTTGTCTGTCTGACAAAAGTTTGTGTTCGTCCAAGTGGGCCATGACGTTTGAGCAGACTATATGTTCCAGCAATTTACACAGAACACAAGTCAGAGACACGGCGATAATTATGGGCAAGAGCCCTATCTCCTTTTTTGAAGAGTGGACAAATGTTTGCTAAGAGCCATTCTTTGGGGATTTCACCCGTATCAATAGACTGTAGAAACAAGTGTGCGTAAACTGGACCCAACTCATTTGCTATTTCCTTCAGGACTCTTGGATGAAGCTCATCAGGTCCTAAGGCCTTACTGGGGTATAAGCCTTGAAGTAATTTGATCACTCCTGCAGCTGTCACAACAATATTATTCATGAATGGGGCCGATCCTCCAGTCAATGGAACCTCCGTGAACTCAGTTTTATTAAATGCATCATTGAATTGACCAACTAGTTCCTCTGCCCTTTCAGAGTCTGATTCAGCAACCCCATCCCCTCCTCTTTTATTAAGGGGCGGGGTACCTTGCCTGTCTTTCTTCTGGCTATTAATATATCTGTAGAAGTCTCTGGGATTTGCCTTTACATCACCTACCAAGTTTTTCACATACAAATCATGCTGATTTTCAGCTCACCTGAGCCTTTAGGCTCATAGGTGAGCTTATAGTATAGCCATGGTCCGTCGTCCGTCCGTCGTCCGTCTGTCCGTCCGTCCGTCCACCATTTTCAAGGATCTTCTTCTCCTATACTGCAGGGCCAATCAAAGCCAAATTTCATATGGAGCCTCAGTGGGATGGGGGAACGAAAGTTTGTTCACGGGGTCTGGATCACATGACCAAGATGGCCGCCATGCCCATATATGGTAAAAAGCCTTCAAAAATCTTCTTCTCCAGAACCATAAGGCCATTGGCCTTGAAACTTGGCATGTAGCATATGGTACTCGGGCCCATCATGGTTTGTTCAAATGGTGATCCCTGGTTGACCTTGACCTATTTTACAGCAATGTCAAATTTGCCGAAGTAGGCTTTTGCATGGGGCAAAGTGAAAATAATGGATTTATAGGAAAACTATTGAAGACAGTGTCACCAAAATTTGTAGATCAGGTAAAGTAACTGAATACATGAAGATCTATGGGTCAGAAAGGTCAAGGTCATTCATTGGCCTTAGACCAAGGTCATTCAGGATCCATATTTCAAACATTTTTTTCTCCAAAACTGCTGAGCCAATTTAAGTGAAATTTAATATGGAGCCTTTGTGAGTTGAACAAATGAAAAAAATGCCAATACGGTCTAGATCACATGACCAAGATGGCCGTCACGCCTATATATATAGTAAAAAGCCTTAAAAATTCTTCTTCTCCAGAACCGTAAGGCCAATGGCCTTGAAACTTGGCATGTAGCATATGGTACTCAGGCCCATCATAGTTTGTACAAATGGTGACCCCGAGTTGACTATGACCTATTTTACAGCAATGTCAAATTCGCCGACTTAGGCTTTCGCATGGGAAAAAGTGAAAATAATGGATTTTTAGGAAATCATTGAAGAAGGTGTCACCAAAATTAGTAGATAAGGTAAAGTAGCTGAATACATGAAGATCTATGTGTAAGAAAGGTCAAGGTCATTAATTGACCTAAGACCAAGGTCACGCAGGTTCCATATTTCAAACATTTTTTCTCAGAAACTACTGAGCCAATTGAAGTGAAATTCAATATGGAGCCTTTGGGAGTTGAACAAATGAAAAGCTGCCAACATGGTCTAGATCACCTGACCAAGATGGCCACCACGCCCATATATGGTAAAGAAACTTCGAAATTCTTCTTCTCAAGAACCGTAAGGCCACTGGCCTTGAAACTTGGCCTGTAGCATATGGTACTCGGGCCTATCATAATTTGTTCAAATGGTGACCCTGGGTTGATCTTGACCCATTTTACAGTAATGTCAAATTTGCTGACTTAGGCTTTTGCATAGGAAAAAGTGAAAATAATGGATATTTAGGGAAACCATTGAAGACAGTGTCACCAAAATTTGTAGATTAGGTAAAGTAACTGAATACATGAAGATCTATGGGTAAGAAAGGTCAAGGTCATTCACTGACCTTAGACCAAGGTCACTCCGATTTCATATTTCAAAAAAAAAACATTTTTTCTCAGAAACTACTGAGCCAATTTAAGTGAAATTCAATATGGAGCTTTTGTGAGTTGAACAAATGAAAAGTTGCCAGTACGGTCTAGATCACATGACCAAGATGGCCGCCACGCCCATGTATGGTAAAAAGCCTTCAAACATTTTCTTCTCCAGAACCGTAAGGCCAGTGGCTTTGAAACTTGGCATATATCATATGGTACTCGGGCTCGTCATAGTTTTTACAAATGCTGACCCTGGGTTGACCTTGACCTATTTTGATGGCAGTGTCAAATTTGTCAACTTAGGCTTTTGCATGGGAAAAAGTGAAAATGATGGATTTTTAGGAAACCATTGAAGACAGTGTCACCAAATTGGTAGATCAGGTAAAGTAAATGAATACATGAAGATTCATGGGTAAGAAAAGTCATCATTCAGTGACCTGGGACCAAGATTAACCAGGTTCCATATTTCAAACAGTTTTTTCTCAGAAACCGCTGGCCCAATTCAAGTGAAATTTGATATGGATCCTTTATATGATGAACGAATGAAAATTTGCTCATATGGTCCAGGTCACATGACCAAGATGGTGGCTATGCCCATATATGGTAAAAACACTTCGAAATTCTTCTTCTCCAGAACCGTAAGGCAAATGACCTTGAAACTTGGCAGGAAGCATCTGGTACACGGGCCTATCATAATTTGTGCAAATGGTGACCCTGGGTTGACCTTTACCTATTTTACGGCAATGTCAAATTTGCGGACTTAGTCTTTTGCTTGGGAAAAAGTGAAAATAATTGATTTTTAGCTCACCTGAGCCTTTAGGCTCATAGGTGAGCTTATAGTATAGCCATGGTCTGTCGTCCGTCCATCCGTTGTCCGTCCGTCTAACATTGTCAAAGATCTTCTCCTCCAAAACAGGGAGGCCAATCAAAGCCAAATTTCATGTGGAGCTTCAGTAGGATGGGGGAACGAAAGTTTGTTCGCGGGGTCTGGGTCACATGACCAAGATGGCAGCCATGCCCATATATGGTAAAAAGCCTTAAAAATCTTCTTCTCCAGAACATGAAGCCAATGACCTTGAAAGTTGGCTTGTAGCATCTGTTACTTGAGCCCATCATAGTTTGTAAAAATGGTGACCCTGGGATGGCCTTTACCTATTTTATGGCTACCGTATTCGGGCGTGTATTACCCGCAGTTTTTTTCCCTCAAATTACAGGCCCAAGTTCAGGGTGCGGGTAATCCGCCCGAATTATTTTCGGACCATTTCATTTTTACTTTTGTCAGCTGAAAATACGATGCATCTCGTGTTATGCTCTATCCTTTTACGATTCCCGACATAAAAAAAACGTTTAATTGTCCACTCAATTTTACTTTCACATGAGTAATATAACAATCTCCATTACTAGCAAGCCCCGCCCCCGCCCATAGGGGCTTGAAGAAATATATGGGCTGCACGATGCTTCCACGCAGAGCTGAATCCGGCCCGCACACTAGTACTGGTAAACCGCTTAGAGGATCTAAGCCTGTCCAGGAACCGCAGTGCGAGGCGGACCGTCCATGCTAATAAACCCTATTGGTTTCATTGGGCGACAGGGCTTGAGATGTCATTTCATCTCAGTGTCGGGTAAAAGTCCCACAGAATTGGAAGCAACGTCTCCAAAATGACCTTTACAGTGTTGACGGGGAAGTTAAACCTCAAATCAAACAAACAAAATTACTAGCAAGCCCGATTTTGTAAGTATTATTCCTAAAACTCTGATTTCAAACGAAATAAACAAGTAAGTTCAATGCGAACATCAAAGTTTTCCGGCATCAAAACCGCCGCCCACAAACCACCGCTACATTTTTTTTCTGCACGCGATTGGTAAATGACGTCATCAGACCCCAGCAACACCACACGTGTCTATTGTTCTATCTTTATTGGGCGTATCTCTCTCATAAACAATTGTTTGGAAACGGTAAAAATATTCTCGATAGCAAAACGGTTGTGGAAAACAGCGTTTTCCGTAACTCCGTGTCAATACCAACAACAGCATACAGATGTGTTAACACAAATTAAAGTGTTCAACTTTTCTCGCCAAACGTCTGCTATTTGGCGCCAAAACATAACCATTTACGAGATAGTTGAATAGTCGTAGCAACTCGTCTTAGGAGCAATTAAATAATTTTCACATTGATTGCGGATTAAATTTTATGATTGGGCAATAAACGCAAATTAGAGACATAACTTGACCATATTTTCACACCTTATTGACACGCACCGCAGGGTGGCAATTATATGACAGGGATTAACAATAGTGTCATAATTGAACCGTTATAAATCATCAAACAGTGTAAATCCAAATCAGACGTATGCGGCGTCTTTCTGATGTGTCTGATCTGGGACTGCACTGTTTGCCGATGTCCCAAAAAAGAGACATCTGCGGCGCCTTTCTGAGGTGTCTGATCTGTGACTGCACTGTTTGCCGATGTCCCAAAAAAGGGTCGCGGGCATATGTGGGTTAATAAATAAATTACAATGGTGAACAGGTAAAGTTTTTTCAACATTTTAATGCAAAATAATGCTTTCTGGTGATACTCGCACGCACGTGCATTTTCCCGCCTTTTGAAGACGATCGCACGTTCCGTTGTGTGTTACAAAAACTGGCCAAATTCTTACTTTTTCTCACTTACGCATCCACCAAAATTTCAGCAAATGTTCAATGCGGGTAATACAACAGAATACCAGTTTTTCCCCCAGATTTTGGCAAAAAAAGGGGGGTGCGAGTAGTAGAGGCCCAGGTCTTTGATATTTGGTATGAAGCTTCATCTAGTGGACCCATACCAAGATTGTTCAAATTATAGTGCTGGTGCTAAAAATGCCCCCCCCCCCCCCCCCACACACACGGGGGCCCTTTGGTTTTACATGGGCTTATATAGGGAAAATCTTTAAAAATCTTCTTCTCTGAAACCACAAGGCCCAGGTCTTTGATATTTGGTATGAAGCTTCATCTAGTGGACCCCTACCAAGATTATTCAAATTATAGTGCTGGGGCCAAAAATGCCCCTGCACCAGGGCCCTTTTGTTTTACATAGGCTTATATAGGGAAAATCTTGAAAATCTTTTTCTCTGAAACTGCAAGGCCCAGGTCTTTGATATTTGGTATGAAGCTTCATCTTGTGGACCTCTATCAAGATTGTTCAAATTATAGCCCTGGGGACAAAAATGCCTCCGCTCCGGGGCCCTTTGGTTTTACATAGACGTATATTGGGAAAATCTTGAAAAATCTTCTTCTTTGAAACCACAAGGCTTAGGTCTTCGATATTTGTTATGAAGCTTCAGCTAGTGGACCTCTATAAAGAGTGTTCAAATTATAGCCCTGAGACAAAAATGCCTTCGCCATGTGGCCCTTTGGTTTTACATAGACTGATATAGGGAAAATCTTTAAAAATCATCTTCTCTGAAACACAAGGCTTAGGTCTTTGATATTTCATATGAAGCTTCAGCTAGTGGACCTCTACCAAGATTGTTCAAATTTTAGCCCTGGGGCCAAAAATGCCCCTGCTCCAGGGCCCTTTGGTTTAACATAGACTTATATAGAGAAAATCTTGTTTTACATAGACTTCTATATGCAAGGTAAACCTTTAAAATCTTCTTCTCTGAAACCAGAAAGCCCAGGTCTTTCATATTCGATATGAAGCTTCATCGTGTGGACCTCTACCAAGATTATTTAAATTATAGGCCTGGGGCCAAAATTGACCCTGCCCGGGGCCCACTTGTTATACATTGGATCAGGTGAGCGAACGAGGGCCCTCTGGGCCCTCTTGTTTGCCTTTGCATGAATCTTATTCCTTCTGCGAATTTTCCTTCTTATCTCTGGAGTGATCCAGGGAATAGAAGATACAGCCCTACTAGTTTTTAGCTCACCTGTCACGTAGTGACAAGGTGAGCTTTTGGGATCACTTTTTGTCTGTCGTGCGTCCGTGCGTGCGTGCATGCGTCCGTCCGTAAACTTTTTCTTCAAACAACATCTCCTAAACCATTGATCGGATTTTGACCAAACTTCACAGGAATGATCCTTAGGTGGTACCCTTTTAAAGTTGTTCAAATGGTTCCGGTCTGTTGCACATCTAGGTCACAGGAGCTAAAATAGATTTTTTTACTGAAAATCTTTAAAAATCTTCTTCTCTGAAACCGCAAGGCCCAGGTCTTTGATATTTGGTATGAAGCTTCAGCTAGTGGACCACTACCAAGATTGTTCAAATTATAGCCCTGGGGCCAAAAATGCCCCCGCCCCGGGGGCCTTTGGTTTTACATAGGCTTATATAGGGAAAATCTTTAAAAATCTTCTCCTCTGAAACCGCAAGGCCCAAGTCTTTGATATTCGGTGTGAAGCTTTATCTAGTGGACCTCTATCAAGATTGTTCAAATTATAGCCCTGGGGCCAAAAATGCCCCTGTCCCGAGGGCCTTTGGTTTTACATAGGCTTATATAGGGAAAATCTTTAAAAATCTTCTTCTCTTTTACCGGAAGGCCCAAGTCTTTGATATTTGGTGTGAAGCTTCATCTAATGGACCTCTATCAAGATTGTTCAAATTATAGCATAGGGCCAGAAATGCCCCCGCCCGGGGGCCCTTTGGTTTTACATAGGCTTATATAGGGAAAATCTTTAAAAATCTTCTTCTCTGAAACTGCAAGGCCTAAGTCTTTGATATTTGGTGTGAAGCTTCATCTAGTGGACCTCTATCAAGATTGTTCAAATTATAGCCCCGGGGCCAAAAATGCCCTTGCCCCAAGGGCCTTTGGTTTTACATAGGCTTATATAGGGAAAATCCTTAAAAATCTTCTCTGAAACCACAAGGCCCAGGTCTTTGATATTTGGTATGAAGCTTCATCTAGTGGACCTCTACCAAGATTGTTCAAATTATAGCCCTGGGGCCAAAAATGCCCCCGCCCCGGGGGCCTTTGGTTTTACATAGGCTTACCTTCCTTTGTTTAGGTTTCCATTATGGTCTGGTCGCTTAATGTTTGTATTTCTTTCCCTTTGGTGTCTTTTATGGGTGGAGTAAGTTAATTGTATCAATTCCTGATTGTTTTACTTCTACTTTATGTAGGGGAAATTTTTATGCTCCCCGAAGGGGGAGCCATATAGTCGCCGCTTTGTCCGTCCGTCCGACCGTCCGTCACGCTCTATGTCTCTAAAAGTATTAAAGGTATTTAAATGAAGCTTGATATACTGATAGAGGGCGATGAGGGGAATCGTAAAATACAAGAACCATAACCCTGTCACCAGTATTTATGGAGTTACTTCCCTTCTTAACTATTTCAATGAAAAAATTGTCCGGAGCATATCTCTGAAAGTATAGAAGGGATTTAAGTGAAACTTGATACATTGATAGATGGCCCTCAGAGGAAGTGCAGAGTGCAAGAACTGTAACTCTATCACAAGTAATTACAGAGTTATTTCCCTTTTTAGTTTTTGCTATATTAAGCTTGTCCGGAGCATATCTCTAAAAGTTTTAAAGGTAATTTAGTGAAACTTGATACACTGATAGGGGGCTATGAGAGAAATCGCAGAATGCAAGAAGCATAACCCTACCATCGGTATTTACGGAGTTACTTCCCTTCTTAAGTACGGCCCCACACAGTATTTTGGGTGCCCTATAGTAATCTTGTCAGTCAGTTCAAATGTAAACCAAAACATTTAACCGGTTATAACTTCAAAAGTATTATCCCTACTCCCATGAAACTTCACACTCTTACTAACAGCCACAAGACCTACATTCTGACAAACCATATTGCTTTTGTCCGTGTGTTTGTCACGCCTTAACCAAAAAATTTAACCTCGGTCATAACTTCAAAAGTATTTGCCCTACTCTCATGAAACTGCACACACTTACTTACTATCACAAGATCTACATTCTGACAAAGGGCCATAACTATATTGCTTTTCGGTGTGTGTTTGTCAGGCAATAACCAAACAACTTAAACTCCAAAAGTATTATCCCTACTCCCATGAAACTTCTCACTCTTACTAACAGCCACAAGACCCACATTCTGACAAACCATATTGCTTTTGTCCGTGTGTTTGTCACGCCTTAACCAAAAAATTTAACCTCGGTCATAACTTCAAAAGTATTTGCCCTACTCTCATGAAACTGCATACACTTACTTACTATCACAAGACCTACATTCTGACAAAGGGCCATAACTATATTGCTTTTGGGTGTGTGTTTGTCAGGCAATAACCAAACAACTTAAACTCGGGTCAAAATTTCAGAAGTATTTATCCTACTCTCATTAAACTTCACACACATACTTACCATCACAAAACCTACATTCTGACAAAGGGCCATAATTATGTTGCTTATTTTCACTGAATTATCTCCCCTTTTCCAAAAAATATCTCCTGTTGTTTCATAAACATGGGTAATAGGGCTTTCATATTTCACATATATATTCCTTGTGACATTCTTCATTGAAAATCACTTACTAGGGAACACAAAACTGAGTTTCTTTGTCTTATGGTTTAAGATTTACATGCCCTTGCACGGAAGGGGCCTTACATTTCTCCTTATTTTTGTAGACTTTTTTGAAAATCACTAACTAGTGAATTCTTAGACTTTAGGTTAAACCCATTTGGTACCGGAAACCCCAAAAGGGGTAAGTGGCAAACAGTACAGGCCCAGATCAGACGCCACGAAACTTGTGTTTGTCATGCCTTGACCTGGCCCTACTCTTATGAAACTTCACACACATACTTACCATCACAAGACCTACATTCTGACAAAGGAGAATAACTTGTGTTTTTGTCACACCTCAACCAAAAACCTTAACCTCGGTGATAACTTCAAAAGTATTTTGTCTACTCTCATGAAACATGACACACATAATTACCATCACAAGACCTACATCCTGACAGATTGCATTTGGGTGTGTGTTTGTCAGGCTACATTCTGACAAAGGGCCATTACTATATTGCTTATTTTCACTAATCATCTCCCCTTTTTCAAAAAAAAATATCTCCTGTTATTTCATAACCATGGGTGATAGGGCTTTCATGTTTCACATGTGTATTCCTTGTGACATTTTCCATTGAAAATCACTTACTAGGGAACACAAAATTGAGTTTCTTAGCCTTATGGTTTAAGATTTACAGGTCCTTGCAGGGAAGGGGCCTTACATTTCTCTTTTTTTTTTTGGCATTCTTGGTTGAAAATCACTACCTACTTTATTTGTACTCCAAACATCAACTGAGGGTACTCATTAGAGTACTGAGGGTCCTCATTCAGACGGTTCTAGCGAGTACCCATAACCTTTGTCTTCAAACAGATCTTATCAAACTTCAAAGTGTATAGGATCATTTCACTAAAATAACCCTCCTACTACTGCGCATCTTCGGGGAGCATCCCTCGGTTTCACCGATGCTCTTGTTAAAAATCTTCTTCTCTGAAACCACAAGGCCCAGGTCTTTGATATTTGGTATGAAGCTTCATCTAGTGGACCTCTTCCAAGATTGTTCAAATTATAGCCCTGGGGCCAAAAATGCCCCCGCCCCGGGGGCCTTTGGTTTTACTTAGGCTAATGTAGGGAAAAATCTTTAAAAATCTTCTCTGAAACCACAAGGCTCAAGTCTTTGATATTTGGTGTGAAGCTTCATCTAGTGGACCTCTATCAAGATTGTTCAAATTATAGCCCTAGGGCCAAAAATGCCCCCACCCCGTGGCCGTTTGGTTTTACATAGACTTATATAGGGAAAATCTTTAAGAATCTTCTTCTATGAAACCCCAAGGCCCAGGTCTTCAATATTTACTAGGAAGCTACATCCAGCAGAATTCTACCAAGAGTGTTCAAATTTTTAGCCCTGGAGCCATAATTTGCCCTGCCCCCAGGCCCACATGATTTACATAGATTTACATAGGGAAACCTATAAAATCTTTTTTCCCGACTACCTAGGCCTAGGTGTTTGATATGAGGCTTCATCTGGTGGACTTCTGCTAAGATTGTTCAGATTATAGCCCTAATGGGAAGAAACTGGTCCTGCCCTGGGGCCCACATGTTTTACATAGACTTCTGTTAGAAATACCTTTAAAATTCTTCTCAGAAATCACAGGGCTCAGGTCTTTGATATTTAGTGTGAAGCTTCATCTTGTGGACCTCTACCAAGGTTGTTCAAATTAAAGCCCAGGGGCTAAAATGGTCCTGCCTGAGGCCCACTTGTTAGCTCACCTGAGCCGAAGGCTCATTGGTGAGCTGATAGTATGGCCAGGCAAAAATTCTGTGTGTGTGTGTGTGTGTGTGTTCACATTTTCAAACGTCTTCTCCTCCGGAACCGCTGGGCCGATTGTAGTCAAATTTCATGTGGAGGCTCCATGGGGTGGGGGAACGAAAGTTTGCATTTTTGGTCTAGGTCACATGACCAAGATGGCCGCCATGCCCATATATGGTAAAAACCCTTCGAAAATCTTCTCCTCCGGAACCACTGGGCCGATTTGCATGAAACTTGGCATGTAGCACCTGGGACATGGGCCCATCATAAATTGCATAAATGGTGTCCCTGGGATGACCTTGACCTATTTTACGCCAAGGTTAAATTTGGTAACATGGGCATTTGTATGGGAAAAAGTAGAAATGTCTGATATCTTGCAAACTGTTACAAATAATGCCACTAAACCATATATATTCTTATTCCTTATGATGAGGCGCATTTAGTGACGTGGATTTTGGAACCCTGGGCCCCCCGGGGGGGCATGCCCCACCCCCTTTTTGGCACAAAATGCTTAATATCTCCAAAACAGCTAAGATCCCGACCCATAAACCATATATATTCTTGTTCCTTATGATAAGGCGCATTCAGTGACATGGACCTTTGGACCTTTGGGTACCGGGGTTCCCCGGGGGGGGGGGGGGGGCATGCCCCACCCCTATTTTGCACAAAATGCTTAATATCTCGGAAACGGTTAAGATCCCGACCCATAAACCATATATACTCTTGTTCCTTATGATGAGGCCCATTCAGTGACATGGACTTTTGGACCATGGGGTACCAGGGGTCCGGGGGGGGGGGCATGCCCCACCCCTTTTTTTGCACAAAATGCTTAATATCTCGGAAACGGTTAAGATCTCTATCCATGAACCATATATATTCTTGTTCCTGATCATAAGGCGCATTAAGTGACATGAACCTTTGGACCCGGGGGTCCCAGGGGGGCATGCCCCACCCCCTTTTTTGCATTAAATGCTTAATATCTCGGAAACGGTTAAGATCCCCACCCATAAACCATATATACTCTTGTTCTTTATGATGAGGCGCATTCAGTGACATGGACCTTTGGACCCTGGGGTACCAGGGGTCCGGGGGGGGGGGGGGCATGCCCCTCCCCCTTTTTTGCTCAAAATGCTTAATATCTCGGAAAAGGTTAAGATCCCCACCCACAAACCATATATATTCTTGTTCCTTATGATAAGGCGCATTCAGTGACATGGACCTTTGGACCCGGGGGGTCCCTGGGTGAGGGAGGGGGGCATGCCTAACCCCCTTTTTTCCACAAAATGCTTAATATCTCGGAAACGGTTAAGATCCCCACCCATAAACCATATATATTCTTGTTGCATTCAGTGTAATGGACCGTTGGACCTACGGTTCCAGTGGGGGGGGGGGGGGGCTGGGGGCCAACTCCCTTTATTGCATTGAATGCTTAATATCTCGGAAACAGTTGAGATCCCCACCCAGTTACACAGACCTTCGGTCCCTCTTGGCCAAAGATCACATATTAAAGTCTTTGAGGACTTCCTCAGAAAAGTCAGGTGAGCGAATCAGGACCAATGGTCCTCTGGTTACACTATGGATCAGGTGAGCGAACCCAGGGCCCTCTGGGCCCTCTTGTTGAGGGGATATGATTTTCGGCCGAAGTATGAATGAAAGAAGTTATCAAATCAAGATTCTCCTGTATAGACCGAGCATCGGAATGACCATTAAAGTAATTCTCCTTTGCAAATCTGAGTGCATCCTTCCTCATAGTTTCATAGTCACCTTTCTGATATGAGTACACCTTCCTCCGAGGTTTCTTTATTGGTGGGATGTGAATTTTTAAATATCCGGAGACAACATCATGGTCAGTTAGTTTATCTGGGGATTGTCTTCGAATTGTCCTGGCAAAGTCGTAAGGATCAGATCCAATGTGTTCTTATCACGAGTGGGGAAGTTGACAATTTGTTCAATGCCATGATCGTTCATAATGTCAATTAATATTTGTCCTTCCGACTGACTCAGCATTGTGCCTTGTTTGCTGAGCCTGTCGGGCCAAGCAATGTCTCTGAAGTTGAGGTCACCTAGAACATGTACAGCCGGGAGTTTTTTACCCTTATGCTGCGATTTAATGCAATCCAGTTGGTCTTTAAACAACTGGAAGTTTTCGATTGTACCATTTGGTGGTCGATACCAACTTGCTACGAAGTGGGAAGTTTTATTTGCAAAAACCTTAACCCAGACCGATTCGGTGTCATTTTAAAGTTCCATGAAAGGCATGTGAGGGATGTCTCTAGGAATGAGCAACATCACCCCACCGCCATGAGAGTTCCTATCTTTTCTGTACACACAGTACTCACAAATTTCAGGGAAAAGCTCAGATGTAGTAATTGAACTGTCAATCTTTGTTTCCAGAATAGCAACAATATGAGGTTGAGATGTATCGAGGAAAGCTAAAAGTTCAAGAATTTTCCCTCTAATTCCATTTATGTTTATACTGCAAAGTTTCAAACCTCTCACAAAATTTGACTTGGTTTCATCAGCAGTCGAAGATTTGCATCTCTTATCCTCTGACAGAGGTTCAAACCTGTTTGGCTTACTCAGTTCTACATATTCATCAAAGAAGGAGTCTGAAAAGTTACATACCTCACATTTTGGACATATCCAGTGGCAGCTTGAATTTACCAAAGTGCCATATTCTGCATCTGAAAATGAGACGACGTGCAGAACACATGAACTGTAACTCTTGCTTTTCTACTTTCAGAGTTATTGCCCTTTGTATGTTGTTACTTGCATTTTCGTGTCCGCTCCATAACTTTTCAACCGCTTGACATACAGTTGACTCTCGTTATCTCGACCTCACCTATCTCGATCCTATCACTTATGTCGAACCGATTTTTAAGTCCCATATATTTTCCCTATATATTTATTGTATTTCAACTTCGCATGTGTCGAACTACTTTTATGTCGACACTTCGGCTGTCTCGCCCATCATTTTCAGTCCCTGAATATATTTTTCACTTTTTTTTGCTACTGCGTATCTCGAACCGGGATTAAGGAAGGGGAAAAAACAACACATAAACGATGCCGCCGGTCTTTCAGTTAAAGAAAATCATAATAGACCTTTACAAAACAGTTCATCAATACTCACAATGTTTTTAATTTTCCAATTTGTCCAAGTGCGTTCGCAGTTAAAATTAGCGCAAACAATACCTTTACCACTAATACGAAACTCAAGTGCGCGTAATAAAGACTGACATACGGTGCTCAACCTTTGATCTAACCACGGTCTCGTTTCAATGACTTCCAAGATTTTTGTGACAAAAGGCGGCTCTTATTTGTATTAATGTATGATTAGGTATGACAAGTCTCTTTATTTGGCTGTTTTACGTACTCGTCATTTGTGTCAAAATTGAGTACTGTCCCTTGCACCGATGCACATATAAACAGTGTAGATCCTAAAAAGATGGCTCATGACCAGCGTTCTCGGCAGGACCTAAACTGTTTAAATCAATATGGGGGACTACCTTATGACGTTTAGCATGTACTGCTCGCCGAAGCGATATAAGCATTGCATTCACAAGCGGGGAACCAGTCCATTTAATACCCAAATATGCAGGAAAAACACGTGAGAAATCTTTTATAATCCCTATATTTCGACAAGCTCCATAACTTACATAAACAATTTTAAAAATAAGCGATGCAGGTAAGTGCTATTACTCTAGAATAAAAAAGAACACCCAGCATATCGTGGCAAATAATGGGTTTCGACATGCATGTGACGTCACACTTTGGTTATCTCGTACTACAGATAACTCAAACTTTTTTATCCGGTCCCGTGAGGTTTGAGATAACGAGCGTCGACTATATTTTCATGAAACTTCACATAGATGTTAAACACCATGAGACGACGTGCAGAACACACGAACCGTAACTCTTGCTTTTCTCCTTTCAGAGTTATTGCCCTTTGAATGTTTTAACTTGCATTTTCTTGTCCGCTCCATAACTTTTCAACCGCTTGATATATTTTCATGAAACTTCACATAAATGTTAAACACCATGAGACGACGTGCAGAACACATGAACCGTAACTCTTGCTTTTCTACTTTCAGAGTTATTGCCCTTTGTATGTTTTACCTTGCATTTTCGTGTCCGCTCCTTGGCGCTCCATAACTTTTCAACCGCTTGATATATTTTCATGAAACTTCACATAAATGTTAAACACCATGAGATGACATGCAGAACACATGAACCGTAACTCTTGCTTTCCTACTTGCAGAGTTATTGCCCTTTGAATGTTATAACTTGCATTTTTGTATCCGCTCCATAACTTTTAAACTGCTTGACATATTTTCATGAAACTTCACATAAATGTTAAACACCATGAGACGACGTGCAGAACACATGAATCGTTACTCTTGCTTTCCTACTTTCAGAGTTATTGCCCTTTGAATATTACGAGTTTTACCATACACTTGTGTCCGCTCTGTAACTTTAAAACCGTTTGAGATAATTTCATGAAACTTCAAACAAATGTAAAGCAAGATAATAGGATGGGCAGAACACAAGAACCTTAACTCTTGTTTGCATACATTACAAATTATTTCCCTTTGAAGATTGTAAATTATGTGTCTGCTAACATCTTCGTGTCTTCTCCATTACTTTTAAACAGCTTGACATATTTTCATGAAACTCCACACGAATGTTGAACACCATGAGACGACATGCAGAACACATGAACCATAACTCTTGCTTTTCTTCTTTCAGAGTTATTGCCCTTTGAATCTTGAAAATGGCCATTCTATGGAATATGGCCTGTATATGCAAAGAAGCTTTTGACATTGCTATTTTCAGCTGAGGTGATGGCACTTGTCATGGGTATACGTGCCCCACTGGGCACTTTTGTCTAGTTGATTATGAAATTACTTGGCAGAAATGTTAAGCATCATGAGGTGATGTGTTGTACCTCAAAGGTCAAGGCCCTACTTAGAGGTCAAAGGTAAAAAAGGGCTTTTTTGTGTAAGGCCAATAACTTTTTAGCTCACCTGTCACGTAGTGACAAGGTGAGCTTTTGTGATCACATTTTGTCCGTCGTCCGTGCGTGCGTCCGTGCGTGTGTAAACAATTTCTTGTCCGCACGATAGCATCTTCATTTATGATTTGATTTTAACCAAACTTGCACACAACTTGTACCACCATGAGATCTCGGTTCCTTTCTTAAACCAGCCATATCCCATCATGTGATACAGAGTTACGGCCCCTGAAAGGGCAAAATTTGCCTATTTTGATCTTGTCTGCATGATAGCTGTTTCATTTATGATTTGATTTAAACTAAACTTGCACACAATTTGTAACACCACAAAATTTTAGTTCCTTTCTTGAACCAGCCATATCCCATCATGGGTACCAGAGTTATGGCTCCTGAAAAGGCAAAAATTTCCTATTTTGGTATTGTCTGCACAATAGCTGTTTCATTTACCATTTGATTTTAACCAAACTTACACACAATTTGTACCACCACAAGATCCTGGTTCCTTTCTTGAACCAGGCATATCACATCAAGGGTACTAGAGTTATGGCCCCTGAAAGGGCAAAAATTGGCTGTTTTGGTCTTGTCTGCATGATAGCTGTTTTGTTTATGGTATAATTTTAACCAAATTTACACATAACCTGAAGCACTATAAGATCTTGGTTCTTTTGTTGAACCACCCATATCGCATCATCTGTTCCAGAGTTATGCCCCCTGAAAGGGCACAAATTGCCTATTTTGGTCTTATCTGCACAATACCTGTTTCATTTATGATTTGATTGTAACCAAACTTGCATATAACTTAAACCGTCATAAGATCTTGGTTCCTTTGTTCAAGTTTGAATATGGGTCATGACCGGTCAAAATTGAGGTCAGTAGGTCAAATCATAAGAAAACCCTTGTGAACACTCTAGAGGCCAAAGTTTTGGTCCGATCGTCATCAAACTTGCTCAGAGTGATCATCTTGACAACATCTCGGTCAAGTTCGAAAATGGGTTATGTTGGGTCAAAAAATAGGTCAGTAGGTCAAATCATAGAAAAACCTTGTGAACACTCTAGAGGCCACAGTGTTGGTCAGAATGTCATCAAACTTGCTCACAATGATCGTCGTAACAATATCTGGGTCAAGTTCGAATATGGGTCATGTCGGGTCACAAAGTAGGTCAGTAGGTCAAATCATAGAAAAACCTTGTAAATACACTAGAGGCCACAGTTTTGGTCCTATCATCATCAAACTTGCCCAGACTGATTATCTTGACAATCTGTCGGTCAAGTTCGAATATAGGTCATTTCGGATCAAAAAGTAAATCAGTAGGTCAAATCAGAGTAAAACCTTGTGAACACACTAGAGGTCACAGTTTTTGTCCGATCATCATCAGACTTGTCCAGAATGATCAACTTGACAATGTCTCAGTCAAGTTCAAGTATCGGTGTTCTCTTGTCAAAAAGTAGGTCAGTAGGTCAAATCAGAGAAAAACCTTGTGAACACACTAGAGGCTACCGTTATGGTCCGATCATCATTAAACTTGCCCAGAAGAATCAATTTGACAATATCTCGGTCAAGTTTGAATACGGATCATATCAGGTCAAAAAGTAGGTCAGTAGGTCAAATCATAGAAAAACCTTGTGAACACACTAGCGGCCACAGTTTTGGTCTGATCACCATCAAACTTGCCCGGAATGATCTTCTTGACAATATCTCAGTCAAGTTCAAATATGGGTCATGTTAGGTCAAAAAGTAGGTCAGTAGGTCAAATGATAGAAAAAAAACCCTAAACACACTAGAGGCTACAGTTTTGGTCCGACCCTCATCGAACTTGCTCAAAATGATCATTTGACAATATCTCGGGTTAATATTGAATACAGGTCATATCTGGTCAATATGCAGGTAAGTAGGTCAGATTGTTGAAAAACCTTGTGAACACACTAGAGGCCCCAGTTTTGGTCCAATTATCATCAAACTTGCTCAGAATGATCATCTTGACAATATCTGGGTAAATTTTGAATATGGGTCATGTCGGGTCAAAAAGTAGATCAGCAGGTAAAATCATAGAAAAACATTTTGAACACTCTTAGAGGCCACAGTTTTAGTCAAATCATCATAAAACTTGCTCAGAATGATCATCTGGACAATATCTCAGTTAAGTTTGAATGTGGGTCATGTCAAATCCAAAAGTAGATCAGTAGGTCATTTTGTTATAACTTTAAAATCGTTTGAGATAGAGCCTTCATATTTGGCATGTTGGTTCCTTCTGACAAGGGCTTCCCACTCATGTAAAGATTTGACCTATGACCTTGACCTGTAACCTACTTTATCATACATTTTGAACCATATGAGATAGAGCCTTCTTATTTGGCATGTATGTTCCTTGTGACAAGGTTTTCTCAACCATTCAAAACTTTTGGGCCCCGTGCCTGCCCGGGGGGTAGAAATATGGCGGCTGCCTTCGGGAGTGTGGCAGAGTGGTAAGACCCCACCGAAAACAGTCCCATTGCCGAGACCACCCGGTGCCTCGGAATAGGTGGCTGCCTTCAGCTTCTGTGGCAGCTGGGTAAAAGCCTCCAACATACAGAACAATCGTCCGTTCAACCGGTATTATTTGGTAATTCAATTTATTCAAATGCATCTGACCAATTTTTTTACAATTCACTACGCGAGATCTATCCTTTTAAACCTTTCCTATCTCATGTTACTACCACGCTGCCCGTATGACCTTAGCTGTTGGTGGGACGTAAAACTCAAACACTCACTCACTACCACGCTGCATTTGTACGTGTATCATCATTGCTGGTGGGTCGCTCACCGCAAAGAAGAAAATCTCATCTGTATATGTTTGTACTGTGTATGTGTCACTTTTTCATGCTCCTTCACTCTGCACATCAATGTAAGATGCATTTTAAATACATTATTAGATAAGTAACTTGTCGTTTCATGTTATCTCAAATTTATTTCATGTTACACGAAAGTTAACAGAATTGGATACTTATCACTAAGTTCTGAAGTGTGAGTTATCATCTAACACAGCTTATTTCTTTATCAGACTATAAAATAATTTGTTCTCTCGGAAACTTATCACATCAGAAATTTCTTACCCAAATCGTGGATCTCATATTTAGCAAAGGATCTCCTGTTTTCAGAGCCAAGCTTTTATTTAAGCAAACGTTTTCGGCCTCCCTTGTCTGTAGGGAATAAAATATACAGGTCACTTTCCTTCTGTAGTGAATGGGGATGAAATTCCTTGTTGAAACAGGAGCCACTTGTTTGCCGTGAGTGGCGTCTCGTACGCTGGAAGAAGGGATCCTGATGATTGAGGAAAGCCCAGGGATCTCCAGCTTTTCAACACATCATTTTGGCCCATATTTCAGATAGACGAGGGGTTTGGGCTAGATCCGGCCTGAATCAATCGGCTCAGTCGTGTCAAGCTCTAGAATCGCACAGCTTGTTCTTTACTTCCTTCTATCTTTCTTACGTATCTTTATGGTACAAACCGGGTGTAATTTTGTCTTATTCCTCTATCTTTGAGTGTTGTTTGATGGGCGGCGGCTGATGGATTAATCGGTGGGCTTGTACTGGGGAAATTCAGCAGAAACTTCTGTGAGGGAGAGAATACGGGCGGGGATGGATCCTAACTGTTCATCATTTTTTCTTTGAATTCTGGGTGCATAGTTGGGAATCATAAAACAGAAGTGGAGCGGAAGGACTCTGGTCCTGTCATCGAGTATAATAGCAATGTAGCCTTGGCGTTGGAAATAAGAGATCCATTTCCATTAAACGTCCCCTTGTAGGGCTCCAAGGAGGGTGGGGCGCATAGCTATCAAAACAAAAATTTCAACCATGGGATCCAACACTAGAAAAAGAGCTTTCTTAGACTTATCTGATGACGACCCGGAACCGACAACTTTCACTTTTAAAGCAAACGAAAATTTTGCTAGATTCTTGGTGATTACGAGCAACGAAGGAAAGGCTGTTACTTCTCTTTCACCGTTTGTCATGGAAAAACAAATTGAAACGCTTATCGGAACTCCTAAAAATGTTAAAAAACTAAAAAATGGTACCCTTTTAATCGAAACGAATAGAAAATCCCAAACAGAAAACCTCCTCAAAATCAACAAATTCTATAACCTTAACGTCTCTGTCACGGAGCACAAAACCTTAAATTCATGTAAAGGAATAATCCGTGACAGAATGCTGAAACAAGAATCAGAAGCCAGTATTGTGGAATATTTAAAAGATCAAGGAGTAACAGCCTGTAAACGTTTCAAAATTAAAAAAGACGGCAATCTAATCGAAACAAATACTCTTCTTCTGACTTTCAATACCACTTCGTTGCCGAAATCATTAAGGATATTTTACCGAATAATACCGGTTGAAATCTACGTGCCCAATCCTCTGCGATGTTTCAATTGTCAGAGGTTTGGGCACCACGAAAACGACTGTACTGTTCCTGACGGATCTGTTTGTGAGAAGTGTGGTGGTACTGACCACCACACTACCAACTGCAAGAATTCTCCAAAATGTGTGAACTGTGGAAAAGATCATTTGTCTAAATCCAATGTCTGTGAAGTTTGGAAAACCGAAAAAGAAATCATGAAAATTAAAGTTACACAAAATGTCACCTATTTGGAAGCAAAGAAAATACAACAAAACAAACCAGAAAACACATTCGCCAAAGTTGTCAAATCCCTTGCCAGTAAACCTGAAACAAAAGAAACATCAACACAATTCAACGAAAAAGATTTTGAAATTAAACCCCATTCTAAAGTTATTACCTCTTCTGTAAAACCCAAAACCACATCGTCACAACCTACTACATCTTCACAACTTACTACATCGTCACAACCCACTACATCTACTCATCATTCAAGAACCGAATCTAGACAAACTTCACAGACCAGTTCACAACCTAACGGCAAACATTCTAGCAGATCTCACTCCCGATCCACGTCGGGAACAGCAGATCAAAAAGAGAAAAACGGCAAAGAAAAGCATAAAGGATCAAACCCAAACAGTAAAGGGGCGTCTGCTGATCCAGTAAAAGTGGCTAATCAGTACGGCGCCCTTGAGGACATGGAGTTGGACGTTGATCCCTCCACGTTCTCAAAGCCTAATAAAAGATAAAGGATTAAATACCTTGTTTTAATCTTCTCTCCATTCAACCATCGATAAGAAGTCAATAATTCAATGGAATTGTCGATGACTGAAAGCCAATTTTAACGAACTTTTAATTTTAACTACACTTTTTTCTCCTAATGTCATTTGTCTCCAAGAAACTTTTTTGAAAACTACAGATAATATTAATTTCAAAGGTTACAGTATGTACAATCATATCACAACGGATAATCAGAAGGCATCAGGAGGTACATCAATCCTGGTAAAATCTGACGTTCCTCATAGGAAAATAGATGTAAACACTAATTTACAAGCTGTTGCTGTAAACGTCACTTTATCCAAATCCATAACGATTTGTTCTGTCTACCTTCCACCACACTATAATTTTTCTAAACAAGAATTAGAAAATTTAACAAATCAATTACCTAGTCCTTATATATTATTAGGAGATTTTAATAGTCACAGCAAATTATGGGGTTGCTCGGATACAAATGACAAAGGAGAAATCATAGAAAATTTTATTGCTGAAAATGATTTATGTCTATTTAATGATAAACAACCAACATATCTTCATTCTCCCACAAGAAATTATTTTGCTTTAGATCTTTCAATTTGCTCTCCAAATATTTATCTAGATTTTGATTGGTCTGTTGTGGACGATCTCCATGGGAGCGATCATTTTCCGATAGTAATTGAAGAAATTGCATCGACCCATGAGGATCGTCACCCCAGATGGAATTTGAGTAAAGCAAATTGGGAAAATTTTAATCAATTATGTAATGAAAAACTCGACCCTGAACTTTTTAAAACTGCAAGTGATATACAAGATTTTACTGATGAATTGATTGATATTGCTGAAAAATGTATTCCTAAATCCTCGACTTTTTCAAAACGAAACAAACCTTGGTTTAATGACGAAGTTAAAACTTCGATCAATAAAAGAAAATCTGCATTACGAAAATTTAACAAACAACCAACAAAAGAAAATCTTATCCATGCCAAACATATGCGAGCTAAAGCTCACAAAACAATAAAATCGGCCAAAAAAGCATCTTGGCATACGTCTCCAAACTGAATACCAGAACACCAACGAAAAAAATATGGGACATGATTAGAAAAATTAGTGGCAAAAACAAATCAAATAAACATGTCCATATCAAATCGAACGGAAATATATGTTCAACGGCTAAAGACATTTCCAATCCCTTGGGGGGAAATTTAAAAAAAAAACTCCTCTAGCTCAAATTATTCAGAAAGTTTCCAAAATATTAAACTAGAACAAGAGAAAAAGAATTTAAATTTTTCTTCATTGAATCACGAAAAATATAATTTACCATTCACTAATAAAGAATTATTAGATGCTCTCCATAAATCTCATGATACTGCTGTTGGTCCTGACGACATACACTATCAAATTTTAAAACATTTACCCAACAAGGCATTGGAAACCTTATTAAATATTCTGAATGATATTTGGATCACTGGAAAATTCCCTGAAAACTGGAGAAAAGCTACCATTATTCTTATTCCGAAACCTAATAAAGATCATACTAAAGCCACTAATTACAGACCTATTGCTTTGACAAGTTGCTTATGTAAAACAATGGAGAGAATGATTAATGATAGGTTGGTTTGGTTCTTAGAATCAAACCAGCTTATCACTAAATTTCAAGCTGGTTTTAGAAAAAACAGCTCTACTAACGATCATTTGATTCGATTAGAATCATTTATACGTGATGCCTTTATCAAAAAAGAACATGTCGTAGCTGTATTCTTTGACCTAGAAAAGGCCTATGATAGTACTTGGAAATTTGGCATCATGAAAGATTTACACAACTTGGGCCTTAAAGGCCGATTGCCTATTTTGTTCAAAATTTCTTGTCCGATCGAACATTTAATGTTCGCATAGGAAATACATTATCGGACACATTTGATCAAGAACAAGGTGTACCACAAGGTAGTATTTTATCACCAACCTTGTTCAGCATAAAAATTAATAATATAGTTAAATGTGTAAAAGACCCAGATTGTTCGCTTTTTGTTGACGATTTTGGAATCTTTTATCGATCCAAAAATATGGAAACCATTGAATTTAAACTCCAAAGGTGTTTAAATAATATAGAAACTTGGGCGACAGAAAATGGTTTTAAATTTTCTAAAACAAAAACTCAGTGTGTTCATTTCTGCCAAATACGAAAGTTGCATTTAGATCCTGTACTGACTATATACGGCAGTCCAATTCCAGTCGTCACTGAGGCGAAGTTTTTGGGTCTTTTATTCGATAGCAAATTGTCTTTTATTCCTCATATCAAAGCTTTGAAAGCTAAATGCTTAAAAGCTCTTGATATTCTTAAAGTCCTGTCCAGTTCCGACTGGGGAGAAGATCGCACTGTTCTTTTAAATCTTTATAGATCTTTAATTCGTTCCAAATTGGACTATGGTTCCATAGTCTATGGATCTGCTAGGAAATATTATTTAAAATCTTTGGATACTATACATCATCAAGGTTTACGTCTAGCACTAGGTGCATTTCGCACTTCACCTATTGAAAGTCCTTATGCTGAATCAAATGAACCATCACTTTATGTAAGAAGAGAAAAATTGTCTCTTCAATATGCTACCAAATTAGCTGCTAATCCACGAAATTCAGCATATGACTCAGTTTTTAACCCAAATTATGAAAGATTATACAATAACAAACCATCTGCTATAAAACCTCTTGGCCTGAGAATAAAACCGTTACTCGAAGAGGCCAATATAAATATTCAAAATATACAATCGTTCTCTTTTCCATCGAAAGAACCATGGGTGTTGAAACCACCAAGGATAATTTTAGATTTGGAAAAAAAAAAAAAAAAAAAAATCCGAAGTAGAATCTCATATATTTAAGAACGAAGTTTTAGAAATCAAATCCAATTTTAAACATCACATTCCCATTTACACTGACGGTTCGAAACAGGATGAGAAAGTTGCTTGTTCTGTCATTAGTCCGAATTTCACTGATAGCATTAGATTACCCGATAATAGCTCAATTTTTACTGCTGAAGCGAAAGCAATTGATATTGCACTGTATCATATTAGAGATCAGTATGAAAAACAATTTATCATTTTTTCAGATTCTCTTTCTGTTCTAAAGGCTCTTAAAGATCAACAGCACAAAAATCCCTTAATTCAACAAATTTTAAGAAGATTCCACTATCTTTCTCTCTCCAAGGAGATTATTTTCTGCTGGATTCCCAGTCACATCAATATTCGTGGAAATGAGTTGGCGGATTTAGAAGCTAAATCTGCTTTATCTTTGAATGTTACAAATTTTAAAATTCCCTTTTCAGATTTTAAATCTAACATTAATTAATATATCAAAAACAAATGTCAATCTATTTGGGAAAAAGAAACCGATAATAAATTATTCAAAATAGAACCTAATTTTCACAGTAAATGCTCTTTCTCAAATTACAGTAGGAAAGACCAGACTAAAATTACCAGATGCCGTATTGGACACATCAGACTAACTCATTCTTACATATTACAAAACGAACAAGCACCTTTCTGTGTATCCTGTAACGAACCGTTCACAGTTAATCATTTTCTCATTTCATGTGTAGAATTTTATCATATCCGCTCAAAATATTTTAATGTTACAACAATGAAAGATCTTTTTAACGACATACCATCTTATCAATTAATCAATTTTCTTAAAGAAATCGGACTTTTTAACAAACTGTAATCATTAATATTTTGACTTTTAAACTTCAATAACAATTTTATATCTAATACCTAATTATTTTTAGACGCTATATGCCCTATTAGGGTTGAGCGTCTTTGCACAAAATATCCATCCATCAAAACTTTTGACCCATGATTTTGACCTTTGACCTACTTTGTCATAACTTTTGAAGTATTTGAGATACAGCCTTCATATTTAGCATGTAGGTTCCTTGCGATAATGTTGCTTAGATGACCCTCTACCAAACAGGCTTAAATGATCTCACTATGATGAACAAAATGGTTTACCGGAGCTAAAAATAGAAAATATTGTAAGTTTGATTCAAACGTGAACTCCACCTAAACCCTAAGGTCAATTTGACTCAAAGTTCACAGGAATGTTTCCTAGGTTATTCCCTACCAAATAAGCTGAAATCACTCTGCTGATGAACAAGATGGCCCCCAGAGCTGAAAATAGAATGTACTCGAGACAGTGACACACAGGTGAGTGAACCAGGGCCCTCTTGTGATATAATTTTAACCAAATTTACACACAAGTTGGAAGCACCATAGGATCTGGGTTCCTTTGTTGAACCACCTATATCCCATCATCTTTTCCAGAGTTATTGCCCCTGAAAGGGCACAAATTGCCTACTTTTGTCTTATCTGCACAAAAGCCGTTTCATTTATGATTTGCTTTTAACCAAACTTGCACACAGCTTAAACCACCATAAGATGTTGGTTCCTTTGTTCAAGTTTAAATATGGGTCATGTCCGGTCAAAAATGAGGTCAGTAGGTCAAATCATAAAAACCCTTGTGAAGAGGCCACATTTTAAGTCCAATTGTCATAAAACTTACTCAGATTGATTGCCTTGATGAAATCTTGGCCAAGTTTGTCAGGTTAAAAAGTAGGTCAGTAGGTCAAATCATAGAAAAACTTTGTGAACACTCTGGTAGCAACATTTTCAGGCTAAACTTCATGAAACTTGCTCAAAACGATCACCTCGACAAAATCTCTGTCATGTTCGAATATGGGTCATGTCCGGTCAAAAATAAGGTCATAGGAAAACCTTGTGAACACTCTAGAGGCCATATTTTTAGTCCATTCATCATGAAACTTGCTCAGAATGATTGCCTTGATGAAAACTGGGTCAAGT
Source organism: Lucinisca nassula (assembly GCA_963580285.1). Taxonomy (NCBI): domain Eukaryota; kingdom Metazoa; phylum Mollusca; class Bivalvia; order Lucinida; family Lucinidae; genus Lucinisca; species Lucinisca nassula. Next base: position 56,023,496 of record OY757016.1, read on the forward strand.
TCGAAAAAGGGTCCAGTCAAACAGTAGGTCAGTAGGTCAAATTATGGAAAAAATCTTGTGAACACTGTAGTAGCCACATTTTGAGGCTGAACGTCTTGCTTAGGTTTGAATATGGGTCATGTCTGGCTAAAAAGTAGGTCAATAGGTCAAATGAAAAAAACTAAGTTTGTATAAACATGGACATTGACTGGATGTACCATGTATAACAGAATAAGAGTCAGTGGTTTATCACTATTGGAGTTATGTCCCTTGGTAGTTTTTTAAAAATCAAAATGCTTTTTGCTTCACGTTTATATTTTTATCCCCCGACCGAAAAGGTTCGGGGGATATAGCGATCAGCCTGGCGTCCGTCCGTCCGTCCGTCTGTCTGTCTGTCCGTCCGTCTGTCCGTCCGTCCGTCCGTAGACGCAACCTTGTGATGGCCATAACTCCTATACCCTTTGAGATTCATTGATGGTTCTTGGCACAATTGTTCACAAGGCTGAGACGGTGTGTCATGCGCAAGAACCAGAACTCTGGATGCCATGGTTTTTTTTAGTTATCTCCCCTTTTAATAAAATAGAATGACTACTTTGTGATGGCCATAACTCCAATACCCTTTGAGATATATTGATGGTACCTGGCACAGTTGTTCACAAGGCTGAGACAGCGTGTCATGCACAAGAACCACAACTCTAGTTGCCATGGTTTTTTAGTTATCTCCCCTTCCAATAAAATAGAGTGACTACCTTGTGATGGCCATAACTTCAATACCCTTTAAGATATATTGATGATACTTGGCACAGTTGTTCACAAGGCCGAGACGGTGTGTCATGCACAAGAACTCTGGGTGCCATGATTTTTATGCCCCCGCCTGCCTTGGCAGGAGTGGGGCATATAGCGTTTCGCCGTGATGTTACGTGCGTACGTGCGTTCGTGCGTATGTCCCGTTCGTAACCACCTCGGGCTGAAATGTCGACCTCGGGCTGAAATGTCGAGCTGAAACCTCGGACTTGCATATAATTTTTTTACCTGTTGTGCTACAAAGTTGAAATTTGGTATGACATCTACTCAGACCAAGACCTATATGTTCATGTTCAAGTTGACCCAAAGTCGTGCCCCTGGGTGGGCCTCGGGGTCAGATTGCGTAACAGGTCAAAATTGTCATATAGGAATTTGCATGCAAAACTGTCAAAATGTCTAATTATCTTGAAAATTTATCAGATTCGAACACCTAAACCATATATGTTGTTCCTTATGATATGACACATTCCATGACACAGACTTTGGGTCCCTACAGTCACCCCTGGGCCATGCCCCGCCCTCTTTGCTTCATTAAAGTCTTTATATCTTAGAAACTATCCATATCCCCACCCCTTAACCATATATATTATTGTTCCTTATGATAAGATGCATTGACTGATACAGACATTGGGTCCATGCTGCATGCTGACCCCCCCCCCCCCCCCCCGTTATATAGAAATTTGTATGCAAAACTGTCAAAATGTCTAAATGTCTTGAAAATTAATCGGATTCGTCGAACCCCTAAACCATATATATTGTTCCTTATGATTTGAAACATTCCATGACACAGACTTTGGATCCCTACGGTCACCCCTGGGCCATGCCCCGCCCCCTTTGCTTCATTAAAGTCTTTATATCCCAGAAACTATCCATATCCCCACCCCTTAACCATATATATTATTGTTCTTTATGATAAGATGCATTGACTGATACAGACATTGGGTCCATCCCGACTCCTCCCCCCCCCCCCCCCCCCCCCATTTATATAGAAATTTGTATGCAAAAATGTCTAATTATCTTGAAAATTAATCAGATTCGAACACCTAAACCATATATATTATTGTTCCTTATGATATGACACATTCCATGATACAGACTTTGGGTCCCTACAGTCACCCCTGGGCCATGCCCCGCCCCCTTTGCTTCATTAAAGTCTTTATATCTCAGAAACTATCCATATCTCCACCCCTTAACCATATATATTATTGTTCCTTATGAAAAGATGCTTTGACTGATACAGACATTGGGTTCATCCCGACCCCCCCCCCCCCACCTAAACCATATATATTATTGTTGCTTATGATATGACACATTCCAAGACAAAAAATTTGGGTCCCTCCGGTCACCCCTGGCCCATGCCCCGCCTAATTATCTTGAAAATTAATCAGATTCGAACACCTAAACCATATATATTATCGTTCCTTATGATATGACACATTCCATGACACAGACTTTGGATCCCTACGGTCACCCCTGGGCCATGCCCCGCCCCCTTTGCTTCATTAAAGTCTTTATATCTCAGAAACTATCCATATCCCCACCCCTTAACCATATATATTATTGTTCTTTATGATAAGATGCATTGACTGATACAGACATTGGGTCCATCCCGACTCCTCCCCCCCCCCCATTTATATAGAAATTTGTATGCAAAACTGTCAAAATGCCTAATTATCTTGAAAATTAATCAGATTCGAACACCTAAACCATATATATTATTGTTCCTTATGATATGACACATTCCATGATACAAACTGTTGGTTTTCTTTTGCTCCAGCATTTCAGTGGTTTCTTGCTGTCGAGTCCTCACCGTTGTCTCACCTCTGTGGTTCTTTGATTTTTGTGTTCACGGAGATGTTGCACTGATGAGTTAGGAGGCCTTCATGCGGACTGAACAAATTATTTGTCTGGATCGCGACGGAAGTAAGGGCGAGGATTGTGGCCACGTAAAATCGATTTAAGCCCCCCAGTGGAAATCTTCCACTGACCGTTCCAAGGCGGCTCTTCTGTGGCGATTTATTTATGTTGTTGTTTGTTACTTACTGTGTGTATCACTTGTGTCTTTTGGTTTTGGATGACCATATGGCCATTTTGTGGGAAAGTAACTGTCCTTATGGCCTTCCTTTGTTTGGGTTTCCATTATGGTCTGGTCGCTTAATGTTTGTATTTCTTTCCCTTTGGTGTCTTTTATGGGTGGAGTAAGTTAATTGTATCAATTCCTGATCTTTGTTTTACTTCTACTTTGGGTCCCTACAGTCACCCCTGGGCCATGCCCCGCCCCCTTTGCTTCATTAAAGTCTTTATATCTCAGAAACTATCCATATCTCCACCCCTTAACCATATATATTATTGTTCCTTATGAAAAGATGCTTTGACTGATACAGACATTGGTTTCATCCCGACCCCCCCCCCCCCCCCGACCCCCCCCCCCACACACACCTAAACCATATATATTATTGTTGCTTATGATATGACACATTCCAAGACAAAGAATTTGGGTCCCTCCGGTCACCCCTGGCCCATGCCCCGCCTAATTATCCCCCGCCGAAGGCGGAGGCAGTGTTCAATCTAGGCTGCGCCATTGCGCCCTGGGCCCGCTTTTCACATGAGGGGCGCACTAGAGATCATTCAATGGGCCCGTCGGGCGCAACTTCGGGAGTTCATTTTTGCGATTTTCTCGCGGTTTTTCGGCTGCCTGTTGCGTATTGTTGAGTTGATCAAAAACCGCATGTTGCCTGAACAAAATAACTTAGAAAAACTTTTGTTTCATATGTTTAACTAGTAACAATTCTTATTTTTATAAACCCAAATCGACGTTTTGTTTACCGGGGATGCGGCCATGTTCGGTATACTTGTGTGCGCCCGGCGGCTTACGCCAAATTCGTGTGCGCCGTGCGGCTTACGCTAAATACCGGACCGAAATACCGCAATATACCGATGGGGGCACTATTTATTATAGAGTTCTTCTCTTCCAGAAATATTTTTAATGGCATTCATTCTAGATAAAACATGCATTTAGCACTTGAGCAAGACACTTTATCCAAATTGTTTTGTACTGGTTAAATGAGGTAATGAGCAAATGTGACCAACTCTGTATTAGAAGATGGGTAGATAAACTAACAGATTTTGTCTGTGCTGTTAAACTTGTTTTGTGTCCATTTTTATCAAGCAGCTAAAACCTTAAGATAAATCTGGTAACTTTATATAGTATTATTTAAGGGCCCCCTAAATTTGCGAATGACCCCCTTTTCCAAGGCCTGTGGGCCCAAGGGGCCCCCAAACCCCAAATCCTGGATTGAACACTGCGGAGGGATATAGTTTTGGTGTTGTCCGTCCGTCCGTCCGTCCGTCCTTCCGTCCATCCGTCCTTCCGTCCATCCGTCCTTCCGTCCGTCCGTCACACTTTTTTGTCCGGAACCGTTTCTCAGCAACTATTGCATGGAATTAAATGAAACTTGAAATAAATATGTATTATTATGCTGTGGTGATGCACGCGCAATTTTTTTTCGGATTGACTTTTTACATCCAGAGTTATGGCCCCTTGAATGATTGAAATTCTGGATTTTTCGTCATCTCACTTTGTCCGGAACCGTTTCTCAGCAACTATTGCATGGAATTAAATGAAACTTGAAATAAATATGTATTATTATGCTGCAGTGATGCACGCGCAATTTTTTTTCGGATTGACTTTTTACATCCAGAGTTATGGCACCTTAAATGATTGAAATTCTGGATTTTTTTGTCATCTCACTTTGTCCGGAACTGTTTCTCAGCAACTATTGCATGGAATTAAATGAAACGTGAAATAAATATGTATTATTATGCTGCGGTGATGCACGCGCACTTTTTTTCTGGATTGACTTTTTACATCCAGAGTTATGGCCCCTTAAATGATAGAAATTCTGGATTTTTCGTCGTCTCACTTTGTCCGGAACCGTTTCTCAGCAACTATTGCATGGAATTAAATGAAACTTGAAATAAATATGTATTATTATGCTGTGGTGATGCACGCGCATTTTTTTTCCGGATTTACTTTTTACATCCAGAGTTATGGCCCCTTAAATGATTGTAATCCTGGATTTTTCGTCGTCTTTCTTTTTTGTCGGGAACTGTTTCTCAGCAACTATTGCATGGAATTATATGAAACTTGAAATAAATATGTATTATTATGCTGTGGTGATGCAGGCACAATTTTTTTTCGGATTGACTTTTAACACCCAGAGTTATGGCCCCTTAAATGATTAAAATTCTGGATTTTTCGTCGTCTCACTTTGTCTGGAACCGCTTCTCAGCAACTATTGCATGGAATAAAATGAAACTTGAAATAAATATGTATTATTATGCTGCCGTGATGCACGCGCAATTTTTTTTTCGGATTTACCTGGATTGACTTTTTTATCCAGAGTTATTTCCCCTTAAATGATTGAAATTGAGGAATTTTGTCTATTCGGTGATTATATCGGGTTTTTTTTAATATTCTCGAATTTTATTTTGGTATCCTTGAAACCACAACAGGTAAATAAACCTCAACTTTGACAGACAAGTTAATCTCTACTGATAATTAGGTCAGTAGGTCAGGGTACAGCCTCTCATCCAGGGAGTAAATGTTCAGCGGCGCCCTTCCTCATTGTCTCTAGTTTGCTTCTTAGAACCATCCTCAATTTTGGCCAGATATATTTTCTTGCCATTCTACACGAAAAACCCATTCGGCGGGGGATATCAATTCAACGAATTTGCTTGTTATCTTGAAAATTAATCAGATTCGAACACCTAAACCATATATATTATCGTTCCTTATGATATGACACATTCCAAGACGCAGATTTTGGGTCCCCCCTGGGCCATGCACCGCCCCCTTCGTTATATCTCAGAAACTATCCATGTCACCACCCCTTAACCATATATATTATTGTTCCTTATGATAAGATGCATTGACTGACACAGACTTAATCAAATTCGAACACCTAAACCATACATATTATTGTTCCTTATGATATGACTCATTCTAAGACACAGACTTTGTCTCCCTCTGGTCAACCCCGGACCATGCCCCGCCCCCTTCAATTCATAAAAGGCCTTATATCTCAGAAACAATTCATATCCCCACCACTTAACCATATATATTATTGTTCCTTATGATAAGATGCATTCACTGACACAGACCTTGGGTCCCTGTGGACAGCTCCGGGTCCCTCCGGACACCCCTGTGCCATTCTAGATAATGGGTACAAGCCATATCGACAAAGATATATGGCGGGGGCATCTGTGTACTTTGGACACATGTCTAGTTTAGTTATCTCCCCTTCCAATAATATAGAATCACTACCTTATAATGGCCACATCTCCAAGACTCTTTGAGATATATTGATGGTACCTGGCACAGCTGTTCACAAGGCTGAGACAACGTATCATGCACAAGAACCACAACTCTAGTTGCCATGGTTTTTGAGTTATCTCCCCTTCCAATAAAATAGAGTGACTACCTTGTGATGGCCATAACTTCAATACCCTTTAAGATATATTGATGATACCTGGCACAGCTGTTCACAAGGCCGAGACGGTGTGTCATGCACAAGAACCACAACTCTGGGTGACATGGTTTTTGAGTTATCTCCCCTTCCAATAATATAGAATCACTACCTTATAATGGCCACATCTCCAAGACTCTTTGAGATATTTTGATGGTACTTTGTACAGTTGTACATGAGGTTAAGCAGGTGTGTCATGTGCAAGAACCACAACTCTGTGTGCCCTGGTTTTTAGCTCACCTGAGCCGAAGGCTCAAGGTGAGCTATTGTGATCGGTCAATGTCCGTCGTGTGTCGTGCGTTGTGCGTCGTGCGTCGTGCGTCTGTCAACAATTTACTTAAATGACATCTCCTCCTAAACCAGTGAATGGCTTTTGATATAATTTCACAGGAATGTTGCTTGAGTGACCCTCTTTCAAAATTACCTAAATCGTTCCGCTTCGTTAAACAAAATGGCCGCCAGAGCTAAAAATAGAAAAACCTTTAAATGACATCTCTTCCTAGGCAAATGGCCCGATTTGAAAATAATTTCACAGGAACGTTCCTTGAGTGACCCTCTTTCAAAATTGCCTAAATCGTATCGCTCTGTTAAACAAAATGGCCGCCATAGCTAAAAATAGAAAAACCTTTAAATGACATCTTCTAGGCAAATGGCTCGATTTGAAAATAACTTCACAGGAATGTTCCTTGAGTGACCCTCTTTCAAAATTGCCTAAATCTTTCCGCTCCGTTAAACAAAATGGCCGCCAGAGCTAAAAATAGAAAAACCTTTAAATGACATCTCCTCCTAGGCAGATGGCCCAATTTGAAAATAATTTCACAGGAACGTTCCTTGAGTGAGCCTCTTTCAAAATTGCCTTAATCATTCTGCTCCGTTGAACAAAATGGCCGCCAGAGCCAAAAATAGAAAAACCTTTAAATGACATCTCCTCGGCAAATGGCCCGATTTGAAAATAATTTCACAGGAATGTTGCTTTAGTGACCCTCTTTCAAAATTACCTAAATCGTTTCGCTCCGTTAAACAAAATGGCCGCCAGAGCTAAAAATAGAAAAACCTTTAAATGACATCTCTTCCTAGGCAAATGGCCCGATTTGAAAATAATTTCACAGGAACGTTCCTTGAGTTACCCTCTTTCAAAATTGCCTAAATTGTTCCGCTCCGTTTAACAAAATGGCCGCCAGAGCTAAAAATAGAAAAACCTTTAAATGACATCTTCTAGGCAAATGGCTCGATTTGAAAATAACTTCACAGGAATGTTCCTTGAGTGACCCTCTTTCAAAATTGCCTAAATCATTCCGCTCCGTTAAACAAAATGGCCACCAGAGCTAAAAATAGAAAATCCTTTAAATGACATCTCCTCCTAGGTAAATGGCCCAATTTGAAAATAATTTCACAGGAACGTTCCTTGAGTGAGCCTCTTTCAAAATTGCCTTAATCATTCTGCTCCGTTAAACAAAATGGCCACCAGAGATAAAAATAGAAAAACCTTTAAATGACATCTCTTCCTAGGCAAATGGCCCGATTTGAAAATAATTTCACAGGAACGTTCCTTGAGTGACCCTCTTTCAAAATTACCTAAATCGTTCCGCTCCGTTAAACAAAATGGCCACCAGAGCTAAAAATAGAAAAACCTTTAAATGACATCTCTTCCTAGGCAAATGGCCCGATTTGAAAATAATTTCACAGGAACGTTCCTTGAGTGACCCTCTTTCAAAATTGCCTAAATCGTTCCGCTCCGATATACAAAATGGCCGCCAGAGCTAAAAATAGAAAAACCTTTAAATGACATCTTCTAGGCAAATGGCTCGATTTGAAAATAACTTCACAGGAATGTTCCTTGAGTGACCCTCTTTCAAAATTGTCTAAATCGTTCCGCTCTGTTAAGCAAAATGGCCGCCAGAGCTAAAAATATAAAAACCTTTAAATGACATCTCCTCCTAGGCAAATGGCCCGATTTGAAAATAATTTCACAGGAATGTTCCTTGAGTGACCCTCTTTCAAAATTGCCTAAATCGTTCCGCTCCGTTAAACAAAATGGCCACCAGAGATAAAAATAGAAAAACCTTTAAATGACATCTCTTCCTAGGCAAATGGCCCGATTTGAAAATAATTTCACAGGAACGTTCCTTGAGTGACCCTCTTTCAAAATTGCCTAAATCGTTCCGCTCCGTTTAACAAATGGCCGCCAGAGCTAAAAATAGAAAAACCTTTAATTGACATCTTCTAGGCAAATGGCTCGATTTGAAAATAACTGCACAGGAATGTTCCTTGAGTGACCCTCTTTCAAAATTGCCTAAATCGTTCCGCTCCGTTAAACAAAATGGCCACCAGAGCTAAAAATAGAAAATCCTTTAAATGACATCTCCTCCTAGGTAAATGGCCCAATTTGAAAATAATTTCACAGGAACGTTCCTTGAGTGAGCCTCTTTCAAAATTGCCTTAATCATTCTGCTCCGTTAAACAAAATGGCCGCCAGAGCCAAAAATAGAAAAAACCTTTAAATGACATCTCCTCCTAGGCAAATGGCCCGATTTGAAAATAATTTCACAGGAATGTTGCTTGAGTGACCCTCTTTCAAAATTGCCTAAATCGTTCCGCTCCGTTAAACAAAATGGCCACCAGAGCTAAAAATAGAAAAACCTTTAAATTACATCTTCTTCTAGGCAAATGGCTCGATTTGAAAATAACTTCACAGGAATGTTCCTTGAGTGACCCTCTTTCAAAATTGCCTAAATCGTTCCGCTCTGTTAAACAAAATGGCCGCCAGAGCTAAAAATAGAAAAACCTTTAAATGACATCTCCTCCTAGGCAAATGGCCCAATTTGAAAATAATTTCACAGGAACGTTCCTTGAGTGAGCCTCTTTCAAAATTGCCTTAATCATTCTGCTCCGTTAAACAAAATAGCGGCCAGAGCCAAAAATAGAAAAACCTTTAAATGACATCTCCTCCTAGGCAAATGGCCCGATTTGAAAATAATTTCACAGGAATGTTGCTTGAGTGACCCTCTTTCAAAATTGCCTAAATCGTTCCGCTCCGTTAAACAAAATGGCCACCAGAGAAAAAAAATAGAAAAACCTTCAAATGACATCTCCTCCTATGCAAATGGCCCGATTTGAAAATAACTTCACCGGAATGTTCCTTGAGTGACCCTCTTTCAAAATTGCCTAAATTGTACCACTCTGTTAAACAAAATGGCCACCAGAGCTAAAAATAGAAAAACATTTAAATGACATCTCCTCCAAGGCAAATGGCACGATTAGGAAATAATTTCACAGGAACGTTCGTCGAGTGACCCTTTTTTCAAAATTGTCTGAATCGTTTCGCTTGTTAAACAAAATGGCCACTAGAGCTAAATATAGAAAAACCTTTAAATGACATCTCCTAGGCAAAGAGCCCGATTTGAAAATAATTTCACAGGAATGTTCCTTGAGTGACCCTCTTTCAAAATTGCCTAAACTGTTCCGCTCTGTTAAACAAAATGGACACCAGAGCTAAAAATAGAAAAACCTTCAAATTCCACTACAATGAAAAATAACCTCCTAGGAAAAATCTTTGGTCCACATCTCCTTAAAGCAGTGAATCCTTCATTTCCATAAGCTTTGAAACATATTGGATTCAGGTGAGCGATTCAGGGCCATCATGGCCCTCTTGTTGAATTGTCTCCCCTGACAATATAACCTTGTGATGGCCATAACTCCAGTACCCTTTGAGATATATTGATGGTACTTGCTACAATTGTATACAAGGTTGAGACGGCGCTTCATGCCTAAGAACCACAACTCTGGGTGCTATGATAATTGAGTTATCTTCCCTTCCAATATAACAGTATGACCACTTTGTGATCACAGTACCTCCAATACCATTTGAGACATATTGGTGGTACTTGATACAGATGTACATGAGGTTAAACAGGAGTGTCATGCTCAAGAATTACAACTCGGGTTGCTCTGGTTTTTGAGTTATCTCCCCTGACAATATAACTTTGTGATGGCCATAACTCCAACACCCTTTGAGATATATTGAAGGAACTTGGCGCAATTGTATACAAGGTACAGAAGGGGTGTCATGTGCAAGAACCACAACTGTTGGTGCTGTAATATTTGAGTTATCTACCCTTCCAATATAACAGTATGACCAGCTTGTGATCACCATATCTCCAATACCCTTTGAGACATATTGATGGTATTTTGTACAGAAATACATGCACTTAAGCAGGCATGCCATGCATAGGAACCACAATTCTGAGTGCCCTGGTTTTTTAGTTATCTCCTCTGACAGTATAATCTTGTGATGGCCATAACTGCAATACTTTTGTGAAATATTGCTGGTTTAATTCCGGGCACTTTCTATTGGTGAACAGTCTTCTGAAGGCCATATTGGCTTTTGGTCGGGGGATTTGCCATCTCTTCCGATGGCTATTTTTGTTCCTATTTCAATGAAACTTATACCACACTTTGTCTCTAAGATAGGGGAGGTGTAATGGTGGAATAATGGCCAAGGGTTTATACCTCTTGGATTTTTAAACATCAAAATTTTCCAGCTCTCATCTCATAGCCTTGTAGTAGAACTATAGTCAGATTATCTGACAGCTCTAGTCATTCTTTTCAGTGATCTTTTTCTTCTTTTCAGGAGCTGGGTACACAGACCAGAAGATATTTTTTCAACATTCTTTAAAATTCTGCACTTGCAGAATTGTACCCATTATTTGAAAATGATTGCATTTAACTAAATACACATCTTTCTGTCTTAATATTGATTACTAAGACATTATGATGTGGGTAAAACAGGTATTCCTGTACCGGGTAAGTGCCATTGGTAAAAGAGAAAATTTAATTTGTTTATTCTGTGAAAACAAAATAATTCTTTTTATTTTGTTTGTTGCAACATCTGAAACAATTTTGTATCAAAGTTCGTACTAAAACTTATAAATATCATATGCTCACATAAAACACTTTTAAGGCAAAAATTATCAATGCACAAGTGGGTCTCTACTTGGGATAATGCCTCCTTGCTGATCACGGTGTTTCCTTTGTATGATTGTAAATTGTGACTATTCAGTTTTGTTTCTTCATAAAGCTACTATGTTTTTCTTTTCTTTTTTAGTATCGCCAAACAGATTTTCTATCTGAACATTCTGCTGTGAACAATTGTGTTTAACAATTATTTATGTTCATAACTATTTTTACTGTACATTATAATTTTTGTGAGAATCAAATTTGTGTTGGATTGAGGAATAAGGATGCCACGTTTGAAGAAAAAGTCTTTGAATCAACGGAGAAAAGAAGACAGAGTTAGAAAGGAAAGAACAAGACATGAAGAATCAGATGTGGAATCTCCTGGTGTGGCAGTACAGATGGGTGTTATTGGTTTATCAGATGGGGGCCTAGCCCACCCTTTCCTTTCATCTGTTTCAGATGAAGGGCCATCTGTGTCTATGGGTGTGATTGGTTTATCAGATGGGGGTCTATCCCAGCCCACAGAAAAACCATCTGTGTTCATTGAAGAGTCACCTGAAAACCTGTCTGAAAATGTGTCTGATAATGTGTCTGAAAACATGTCTGAATACTTGTCTGAAAACTTCTATGAAAACAAGCCTGACAGTCTTTCCAGTTATTGTTGTGAACCTTTTGAAAATGTTTTAGAAAGTTCTTCAAATACCTGTATACATGAAACAATGAGATCTTCTAATGTAAATATAAGAGAACAGAACTGTTTGATGGATTCTAATAAGCCATTGTATAGTGCCATTCCAGCAAGTGAACATGCTGAAACAGTGCTATGGACTCCTTCTAATGGTCCATTTAATTCTGTCAAATTTGAACTGGGGTCTTTTCACCAAGGTTCTGAAATATTTAGCAATGAGTCCAGAGGATGTCAATGCACTGCAAATGCACTTTGTTCTTTAATATATGCAGTGTACTCGGACATTTCTTGTAGTACAGATTTAGACAACATTCTTTTAGCTGGAGATTGTCTGTATAATAAGATTATATATGAATTAAAGGCTAAAGGTAAATTCAGAAGTAAGTTGCTCAACTTTGATGAACTTCCAAGATTAGTTTCAATTTTAAACAAAGAAGTTGTTGTTAAAAAATCTGCTATTATGACAGGTCTTTGCACAGAACAGTTTGTCAATACCAGTTTACCTACGCTTCACCAAGCATTATACACTGCGTTACAATGTTCTTCAAATGTTTTACTAATGATAGGTTCAATTTGTTCTTCTGTGTTCAAGAAAGATTGCAAATATTTTATATTCGATTCACATTCCCATGGTTTCAATGGATTATCAGTTCCAGATGGAAAATCATTACTAGCTGCTTTCAGTTGTTTAGATGATCTAGTTACATTTCTATATGCGTTGTATGAAAGTATGATGATTTCCATTTCCACACAGTTCGAAATTCTTCCTATAGACTTTGACTTATCTGATCTTGAGCATAACTCAGCATTTGATATTGAAAATAGAGCACAGTGTCATACTGACACTCCATGTGACTATGCTTGGAAATCTGTAACTTACAAGAGAAAGATGTCTGAAAGCCATATGAGGAATGCACATGCAGGAGAAAACTTTTTTGATGATACAAGTAGTGAAAGTCATGCAACCCTTATTGGCAAATACTTCAAGGATCAAATGCATAGACTTGAACAGAAGACTGGAAATAGCACAAAGGTAACTAAAAATCAAAAGATTAGGAACAAAGAAAAAACAAATAAGAAAAAAATTACAGACAGAAAAGAATATATGAGAGCTTATATGCAGAAACCGAGGCAGTGCTCTAACTTCAAAATAAAAGACAAAGAGTATACACTTCAATCTATGCAGAGTTCTAGACAATCTGAAGAATACCAAAAAAAGGATAGAGAATATACGCTTAAATCTATGAAGAATGCTAGACAGTCTGAAGAATACAGAAAAAAGGATAGAGAATATACGCTTAAATCTAAGCAGAGTGCTAGACAAACTGAAGAATATCAAAAAAAGGATAGAGAATATACGCTTAAATCTATGAAGAATGCTAGACAGTCTGAAGAATACAGAAAAAAGGATAGAGAATATACGCTTAAATCTAAGCAGAGTGCTAGACAATCTGAAGAAAACCAAAAAAAGGATAGAGAATATACGCTTAAATCTATGAAGAATGCTAGACAGTCTGAAGAATACAGAAAAAAGGATAGACAATATACGCTTAAATCTATGCAGAGTGCTAGACAATCTGAAGAATACCAAAAAAAAGGATAGAGAATATACGTTTAAATCTATGAAAAGTGCTAGACAGTCTGAAGAATACAGAAAAAAGGATAGACAATATAAGCTTAAATCTATGCAGAGTGCTAGACAATCTGAAGAATACCAAAAAAAAAGGATAGAGAATATACGCTTAAATCTATGAAGAATGCTAGACAGTCTGAAGAATGCCAAAAAAAGGACAGAGAATATACGCTTAAATCTATGCAGAGTGCTAGACAATCTGAAGAAAACAGGAGAAAAGACAAAGCTATGACAAAGGCATGTAAGAGAAGAGCTAGATTGATAGATGAATATAAAAGATGGGAAAGTGAAAAGAAACGAGAATATCGAAAAAGCCATGAATTCAAACAGAAAGACATTCAAATACAAAATCGGTCAAAGAGGAAGGCAAGGTCAGATCCATATATATTAGAACAAGAAAGGGCTGCAAAACAACAATGGAGATTAAATGAAAGAAACAAAAAAGGTGAAAACATTACAGACTGTAAAAGAAAAGCTGCCAAGCGTAAAGACCCATCATTTTCACAGGCTGAAAAGTTAACTGCAAAGCGTAGAAAATGTGGTAGTGATATTGATGCTTGTATTGAAAAGTTTCACAAGAATATTTCAGTTGGACCTCTCTATATATGTAGTTGTTGTCACCAGACATGGTTTGCAGAGACTGTATCAAAAGCTGAAACATTTTTATGTAAAGACAAGGAAAAATACTTAACAGGTGTAAAATCTGTCAAGGAATAAGAATGGATTTGTTGTACGTGCAAAGACAATATTAAGTTTGGTAAAGTCCCAAGATTGTCTGTGTTAAACGGAATGAAGTGGCCACTAAAATCTAAAGAATTGGAGCTGTTTCCACTCGAAGAACGTCTTTTTGCTTTACGTATACCATTCATGCAGATGCGTGAACTACCTAGAGGTCGCCAATTATCAGTAAAAGGGAATGTTGTTAATGTTCCTGTTGATATTCAACCAGTTGTGAATGCTCTACCAAGGCCTTTCGATGAAAATGTTACAGTTGCCGTGAAATTGAAGAAGAAGATGTCATTTAAGTCTGATGTATTCTCAGAAAATGTTCGACCATTTCATGTACTTCGTGCTTTGCACTGGCTAATGAAAGGTAGTGAGCTGTATAAACATGCAAATGTTGAAATTGACCAGCAGTGGATAAAGAGAATCACAGAACAAAGTAATGAAATATTGCATGCATTTTTAGAGTCGCAAATAAAAAGCTGTTCAGAAACAAATATTGTTGATTTTGATGGTGTTTTGAATGAAACTCTTCAGGATATTTCTAGTGATCAGAACCATGCTGAGGTTATACATGATTTTTTTGAGGTGTGTATAAAAGATTGTTCAAAGTATAATATTGTTGATTTTGATGGTGCTGTAAATGAAATGTTTGAGAATGATAAAAAAATGATGATATTTCAAATGATAACACATCTCCAGTAGAAGAACTTTATGATTCAGATGCAGAAGAAATCACCCAGGAAAATGTGGTAAATATTGACACTTTGCTCGATGATGCAGATCTTGAAAACAGAAATTGTACTTTCACATTTGCTCCTGGAGAAGGTCAACGACCGCTAAGTATTTTTCAAGATAAAGATTCAGAATATCTTTGTTTCCCATCCATATTTTGTGGACAGAGGCGAATAGATAATGATGATAGAAAAGTGCCTGTACATTATAGTGATATAGCAAAGTGGGAATTGAGAAGTCAGGATAGGCGGGCTGCTAACAGTGTACCTAATATATTTTTTTAAACTGAAAAAATTACAAATGAAGCAATTGAATGACAAAGCAAACCTTGCTGTTAGAAGGTGTCAAACTGGAATAAATAATATTACTGCTGCACAAGCAAGGAACTCAGAGTGTATTGACAGTATTGTAAAAAATGATGAAGGTTACTATTTGTTTAAACAGCTAAGAAATTCTCCAGCATATTTAGAATCTAAAAAAAAAAGATGTTTATGCTATGATTCGACAGATGGGTTTGCCAACTTGGTTTATGTCATTGTCCTCAGCTGATACAAGATGGGTTGATCTTTTAAAAATGTTAGCTATCTTAAATAAAAATGTGAACTACACTGATGATCAACTTGAGAACTTGGCTTGGGAACAAAAGATTAAACTCATTCAATCCGATCCAGTCACTTGTTCCAGATATTTCGAGCATAGAGTTAAAGAATTCATTAACACAGTTCTAAAGAGTGAGCATGAGCCTCTTGGAAAAGTTGTTGATTACCTTTTTAGAGTGGAATTTCAGCAACCTGGATCTCCACACATTCACATGATTGTATGGGTACAAAATGCACCAAAATTCAATGTGGACTCTGATGAAAAATTGGCTGCTTATGTGGATCAGTATTTTAAATGTTCTATAAACAACCCCCATCTTAGTAGTTTGGTCGAACTTCAAATTCACAAACATTCTAGAACGTGTAGAAAACGAGAAGACAAAATCTGTCGTTTTGGTTATCCATTACCACCTCTTTCCAAAACTACTGTCTTAGAACCACTGGAAACTGAAAAAGACAAGTATTATAAATTGTACCAAAACATACAGAAAAAATAAACAACGAGAAAGATGGGTATGATATGTCTTATGAAGAATTTCTGAATAATGTTGTCCAAATGAGAGAGGAAGAATATATTAAATGTATTAGAAGTTCTTTAAACTCTTCAAAGGTGTTTTTGAAAAGAAATCCAAGTGAGATCCGTGTAAATTTGTACAATGATAGTGTGTTAAAAGCATGGAAGGCAAACATTGACATACAATTTGTTTTAGATCCATATGCTTGTGCTATGTATATAGTTTCATACATTAGCAAATCCCAAAGAGGGATGAGTAATTTGTTGCATGCAGCTGCAAAAGAAGCAAGGAATGGCAACATAGATCTCAAACGACAAGTTAGACATATTGGAAATGTATTTTCAAACAGTGTTGAAGTAAGTGCACAAGAGGCAGTTTATTTGGTACTGCAAATGCCATTGACTAAAAGTTCAAGGAGTGTTGTCTTCATAAACACCTCACTTCCAAATCAGAGAGTACAATTATTGGAACCAAAGTCAGTGCTTGATGAGTTACCTTCAGACTCAATAGATATAATGTCAGACAATAAAATTAAAAGATACTCAAAACGTCCCAAACCATTGGAAAAGTATTGTTTAGCTGATTATGTGTCAGAGTTAGAAGAAATTTACCCAGATGGACAGAATGACTATAGGGATGAGGAGGAGCAAGATTGTGAGAAAAATGCAGAAATGTCAGATGGAGAATGCTTTGATGGCAGTAAAACTATTTTAACTTTAAAGAATGGCATAAAAATCAAACAATGTCGTAATCCTAAAATAATACGGTATGTCAGATTCAATCTCAAAACAGACGAAGAGAACCATTACAGAGAGAAACTTTTACTATTTTACCCATGGAGAAATGAAGAGACTGACTTACTTGGAACTTTTAGTACATATAAAGAACACTATGAGTCATAAATGTTCAGCTTATGAACATCATGCTGAAGAGTTGGAATTAGCAAGAGATTTAGCAGAAGCTGAATATGATACATTTGATGATATTGCACCTAGTACACAGCAAGTTGAAGGTGACGATGATGAAATAGAACCAGTTGAGTCAGAAGAGTTTATATATTATAATCCTGATAGGATTGAACATAGAGATTATGATATAGGGACTGAAATTGGATGTTATGTTTCTGCACCTCAAATTAATGTAAATGAAAATATCATGTCTGATATTGAATATAGAAAGCTCTTGCAGTGTTTAAATAGTAAACAGAAACAGTTCTACTATCATGTGATACACTGGATTAAAACAAAGGATGCCCCTTTATATGTATTTCTTTCTGGCGGAGCTGGTGTTGGAAAAAGTCTAGTTATTGTATCAGACTTTGTTAGAATATTAAATCTGAAAGAAGGAGAAGATGCTGATCATACAAGGGTTCTTCTTTGTGCTTTTACAGGAAAAGCAGCATTTAATATTAATGGCTCTACCATCTCATCTGCATTTAAGCAAAAGTATAAGCAATCAGATCAAACATTAACATGTGACAGTCAAAGTACCAAGATTTGTCAGTTGTAATTATTGATGAAATTTCAATGGTTAGTAATTCTATGTTGAATTTCATTGATCAAAGACTTCAAGCATTGAAAGGAACACGAACACCTTTTGGTGGTGTTAGCATTTTTGCTGTTGGTGATCTTTATCAGTTGAAACCAGTGAGTGGTGATTGGATATTTAATGATATGAAACATGATGCTGCTGCTTTGTCAAGAAATCTCTGGAAAGACTTATTTACTATGTTTGAAATAACAGAAATTATGAGACAGAAAGATGACCTTGAATTTGCCAAATTGCTTAATAGATTGAGAATCAATACCTTGACCTCTGAAGACAAGACTAGGTTGAAGCAGTGTGAAGTTACTACAATTGATATTGAGTACCAGAAAAATGCTCCACATCTCTTTGCAGAAAACTATTTCATGCATGTTTTTAATGATGGAATTATAAGAAATATGGCGACAGAAAAGGTTGAAATATCATGTATGGATACGTATGTCTCGCCTAAGTTATCTAAAGAAAAAAACGACTGCGCGCTCAAGAACCTAAAGAATGTAACAGATCCAAACCAAACAGCAAATTTGCATTGCTCTTTAACAGTTGTTGTTGACATGATTTATGATTTAACAATAAACATAAAAACAGAAGATGGACTAGCTAATGGAGCATCATGTGTAGTTAAGTTAATTGAGTATAAATTACAAACCACACAACGTCCAAGCATCATTTGGGTTCAGTTTGATGATAAGAAAGCAGGAATAGAAACAAGAATCAAATACAAAAATAGGGGACTGTATCATAGCAGTATTGTTGATAACTGGACACCATTTTTTGATGTCAACAGGTCATTTACATACAACAGAAAGACATTTCAGAGAGTTAAGTTCCCTTTGCAACCTTCTGCAGGACGTTCTGTACATAGAGCCCAAGGTAGTACCCTTGAAAGAGTTGTCCTTGATTTATCACAGCGCAAACCCCGCAAAGTTCCACATTTACACTATGTTGCACTAAGCAGAGTAAGATCAATTGAAAAACTTCAGATCCTTAACTTTAATGAGGAAGCATTACAAGTTGATGATCAAGTTAAGACAGAAATGCAACGTTTGCATGAAACAGCAGTGCTTGAACTGTGTGATACTTCTTTAGAATTGATAGATCCAGTTTCACATGTCAAAGTTGCTTTCAATAATTGTAGATCCTTGAATCTTCATTTTGATGATATTAGACATGACAAAAATTTGTTGTCAACCCACATATTTGGATTAGCAGAAACACGATTACATCAGCCTGATAATGATAATGATTATGCAATAGAAGGTTACTTTTTGATTAGAAATGACCAAATTGGATGCAATAGTTGCAAAAGACCTGCTCATGGTTTAGCAGTTTATGCCAAAGATGATACCATTATAATACAAGATAGAAAGTATAGTTCAGATACATTAGAATTTATCATGGTAACTGCCAGCCACGTCTTGATTGAGGGTCAGATAGTATTTTTGTATGAGTCACCTCAAATGTCTGACAGTAATCTTCTTTCTTCTCTGATTTTAACTAAACTTGCACACAATTTGTACCACCACAAAATCTCGGTCAAGTTCGAATATGGGTCATGTCGGGTCAAAAAGTAGGTCAGTAGGTCAAATCAGAAAAAAACCCTGTGAAGACACGGGAGGCCACAGTTTTGGTCCGATCATCATCAAACTTGCCCAGAATGATCAACTTGACAATATCTCAGTCAAGTTCAAATATGGGTGTTGTCGGTCAAAAAGTAGGTCAGTAGGTCAAATCATAGAAAAACCGTCTGAACACACTAGAGGCCACAATTTTTTTTCAATCATCATCAAACTTGCTCAGAATGATCATCTTGATAATATCTTGGTCACATTGGAATATGAGTCATGTCAAAAAGTAGGTCAGTAGGTCAAATCATAGAAAAACCTTGTGAATACACTAGAGACCGCAGTTTTGGTCCAGTCATTATCAAACCTGTCCAGAATGATCATCTTAACAATATCTCGGTCAAGTTTGAATACGGGTCATGTCGGGTCAAAAAGTAGGTCAGTAGGTCAAATAATAGAAAAACCTTGTGAACACACTAGAGGCCACAGTTTTGGTCAGATCATCATCAGAATTGCCCAGAATGATCATTTTGACAATATCTCGGTCAAGATCGAATATGGGTTATGTCGGGTCACAAAGTAGGTCAGTAGGTCAAATCATAGAAAAACCTTGTGAATACACTAGAGGCCACAGTTTTTGTCTGATCATCATGAAACTTGCTCCAAATGATTATCTTGACAATTTCTCGGGCAAGTTCGAATATGGATCATGTAGGGTCAAAAAGTAGGCCAGTAGGTCAAATCAGAGAAAAACCTTGTGACACACAAGAGGCCACAGTTTTGGTCCGGTCATCATCAAACTTGCTCAGAATGATAGTCTTGACAATATCCGGGTCAAGTTTGAATACGGGTCATGTCGGGTCAAAAAGTAGGTCAGTAAGTCAAATCATAGAAAAAGCTTGTGAACACACTGGAAGCCACAGTTTTGGTCCAATCATCATCAAACTTGCCCAGAATGATCATCTTGACAATATCTCAGTCAAGTTCAAATATGGGTCATGTTGGGTCAAAAAGTAGGTCGGTAGGTCAAATCATAGAAAAACCCCCTGAACACACTGGCGGCTACAGTTTTGGTCCGATCAAAATGACTTGCTCAAAATGATCATTTGACAATATCTTGGTTAATTTCGAATATGGGTCATGTCTGGTCAATATGTAGGTCAGATTGTTGAAAAACCTTGTGAACACACTAAAGGCCCAAGTTTTGGTCCGACCATCATCAAACTTGCTGAGAATGATCATCTTGACAATATCTGTGTCAAGTTTGAATATGGGTTATGTTGGGTCAAAAAGTAGGTCAGCAGGTCAAATCATAGAAAAACGTTTTGAACACTTAGAGGCCACAGTTTCAGTCAAATCATCATAAAACTTGCTCAGAATGATCATCTGGGCCACCCCCAGGGCTTCCAGCTCACATAGACTCATAATGGAAAAAAGCTTTATAAATCTTCTTCTCTGAAACCACAGGGCCCAGAGCTTAGATACTTAGCATGTAGCAATTGCCAGTGGTCACCTACATAAATCCAGCCAATCATGTCCCTGGGGTACAAGTGGGCCACGCCCCCGGGCCCCTTAGCTCCCACAGACTCATAATTGAAAAATAGAAGTGGACGCAATGATCAGGAATCGATACAATCAACCCATAGCTCCCATCAGAGACACCAAAGGGAAAGACACACAAACATGAAACAACAGACTCTAATGGAAACACCAACAGCGGAAATCCAAAAGGACAGATACTTTCCCACAAAATGGCCAATAGGCTATCCAAAATAAAATAACATAAGCGACACAAACACCCAAAGACAAACCATAACTAAAATAAACAGCGACAGAAGAACCGCCTTGGAATGGTCAGCGGAAATGAATTCCACTGGGGGGGCTTAAATCAATTTTACGTGGCCATAATCCTTGGTCTTACTTCCGATCAGATGAAACAACGGTGGGGACTCGACAGCAAGAAACAACTGAAATGCTGGAGCCATAGAAAACCAACAGTTACACTCCGATGGGCCCAACCAGAGACAGAGCATCAGGCCCCAATCAACATTACCTTGAATTAGATCTCTCTAATTATCAAAAAGCCTTTACGTTGGAACCGTCACAGAATCTGAGGCCTGACCCACCAGTGTGCAATTAAAAATGGGAAGCAAAGTTGTCAACCATGATTGGGTTAACTACCATGCATGCAGTCTGTCGTATAAAAGCTTCATAAATCTTCTTCTCTGATATTTAGCATGTAGCAATGGCAAGTGGTCACCTACATAAATCCTGCCAATCATGCCCCTGGGATCCAAATGGGCCAAGCTCCGGGGCCCCTTAGCTCCCATAGACTCATAATGGAAAAAGCTTCAAAAATCTTCTTCTCTGAAACCATAGGGCCCAAGGCTTAGACATTTAGCATGTAGCAAGGGCAAGTGGTCCCCTACATAAATCCTGCCAGTCATGCCCCTTGGGTCCAAATGGGCCATGCCCTGGGGCCCCTTAGCTCCCATAGACTCATAATGGAAAAAAGTTTCAAAAATCTTCTTCTTTGAAACCACAGGGCCCAGAGCTTAGACATTTAGCATGTAGCAATGACAAGTGGTCACCTACATAAATCCTGCCAATCATGCCCCTGGAGTCCAAGGGCCCAGAGCTTAGATATTTAGCATGTAGCAACGGCAAGTGGTCACCTACATAAATCCTGCCAATCATACCACTGGGGTGCAAATGGGCTACACCCCGGGGCCCCTTAGCTCGCTTTAACTCATGATGGAAAAAAACTTCGAAAGTCTTCTTCTCTCAAACTATGAAGCACAGAGCTTAGATATTTAGTATCTAGCAACATAAATAGTAACCTACGTAAATCCTGCTAACCCTGCCCCTGGGGTCAAAATTGGCCACGCCAGAGCTCATCAGCTCATGGAAAATCTTCAAAAATCTTCTCTGAAACCATAAGGCCCAGAGCTTAGATAGATAGTATGTAGCAATGTCAAGTGGCCACCTATATAAATCCTGCCAATTATGTCCCCGGGATCTAAATTGGCCACACCCCAGGACTCTTTAGCTCCCATAGACTTTCAATTAGAAAAACTTCAAAAATCTTCTTTTCTGAAACCACAGGGCCCAGAGCTTAAATATATAGCATGTAGCAACTTCAAGTGGTCACCTACATAAATCCTGCCAATCATGCCCCTGGGGTCAAAATTGGCCACGTTCGTGGGCACATTAGCTCCCATAGACTTATAATGGACAAAAAAAAAAATAAATAAAAATTCTTCTCATCCGAAACCATAAGTCCCAGAGCTTAGATATTTAGTATGTAGCAACATGAAATGGTCACCTTAATAAATCCTGCCAACCATGCCCCTTGGGTGAAATTTGGCCACACCCATGAGCTCATTAGCTACAATACACTTAAAATGAAAACAGAAAAATCTTAAAATAGAAAAAAAACTTCAAAAATCTTCTTCTCTGAAATCATAAGGCCCAGAGCTTAGGTATTTAAGCATGTATTAACATTGAGTGGTCACTTACATGAATCCTACCAATCATGCCCCTGGGGTCCAAATGGCCCTTTAACTCCAATAAACTTTAAATGAAAAACAAAGAGTTTAAAAAATCTTCTCTGAAACCTTAGATATTTAGTATTTAGCAACATAAAATGGTCGCCTATATAAATCCTGCCAACCATGTCCTTTGGGTCAAAATTGGCCACTTCCCAGGGCTCATTAGCTGCTATAGAGTTATACTGGAAAAAACTTCAAACCATAAGGCCCAGAGCTTAGATATGTAGTATGTTGCAATGTCAAGTGGACCCCTACATAAATCCTGCCAACCATGCCCCATGAATCCGACTTGGCCATGCCCTAGGGCTCCTTAGCTACCATAGACTTATAATAAATTAACTTCAAGAATCTTCTTCTCTGTAACCACAGGGCCCAGATTCTTATTGACTTGAGGTTTAACATCCCCGTCATCACAGTGTAGGTCATTTTGGAAACATAGCTTCCAGTTTTGTGGGACTTTTTCCCAACATTGAGATGAAATGGCATCTTAACTCCTGCCTCCCAATTAAACCAATAGGGTTAATATGCATGGACAGTCCAGCTGGCACTTTTCCTGGGCAGGCTTAGAACCTCTAAGCTGTTTACCAGTACTCATGTGCGGCCAGTTCCAGCTCTGCATGGAAGCACCATGTAGCCCAGTCTATTTCTTCAAGCCCAGATGGGTATTCTGAACATCACTAATGGTTTTCTGGTACACAGGTGAGTGATATAGGGCCATTTGGCCCTCTTGTTTAGCTCACCAGAACCTAAGGTTTAGGGAGAACTTGCAAGAATAGGCATTTGTCCATCGTCTTGGGTAGACACTTTCAAACAACATTATCTGAAGCCACTCAGCTGATTGGGCCAAAGTGGCATCTGTGGCATCCTTGGGATAGTAGATTGAAAGTTTATGTTTTTTTAGCTCACCAGAGCCAAAGGCTCTTAGGGAGCTTATAGGATAGGCAGTTGTCCGTCGTGGTCCATGGTATGTCACATGTCGTATGACGTATGTCGTCTGCATCAACACTTTCAAAAGACATCTCCTCTGAAACCACTGGGCCGATTGTGCCCAAATTTCATCTGTAGTATCTTTGGCCTGGGGGATTGACAGTTTGTGTTTTTTATGAAAATCTACTTTTTAGTTTGGTTGCTATGGCAACTTAGAGTTTCCATAGCCTTATTATGGAGAAAATTGAAAAATGGCATTTACTGCTAAGTCATTGCAGATATTTTGACAAAACTTTTATAGAAATGCTCCTTTAGTAAACTTCTCTCAGCCATATGCTTTTAAGCCAACATGGGGGTCCCCCAGGTTGTGCCGGGGCCATGCCCCACCCCCTCCACTTCACAAAACCATAACTGGGAAATCATTCAGATCCCCACCCCTAAACCATATATATTCTTGTTCATATGATAAGACGCATTCAGTGACACCAAACTGGGGGTCCCCCGGGATGTTCCCGGTGCGGGTCATGCCCCACCCCCTCCACTTCATAAAAGGCTCAATATCTCGGAAACCTTACAGATCCCCAACCCTAAACCATAGATGTTCTTGTTCCTTATGAAGAGACACATTCATTGACATCAACTTGGGGGTCTCACAGGGTGAGCCGGGGACGTGCCCCACCCCTCCACTTCACAAAGGCCATATATCTCTGAAACCATTCAGATCCCCACCCCTAAACCATATATATTCTTGTTTCCTTTTGATAAGATGCATTCAGTGACACCAACCTGGGGGTCCCGTGGGATGCGCCGGGGTCATGTGCCACCCTGTCCATTTCATAAAAGGCCCACTATCTCAGAAACCTTACAGACCCCCACCCCTTAACCATATATATTCTTGTTCCTTATGAAGAAAAGCATTCATGGACACCAACCTGGGGGTCTCCCTGGATGTGCCGGGGTCTTGCTCCACCCCTTCACTTCACAAAAGGCAATATATCTCAGGGATCCCCACCCCTAAACCATATATATTCTTGTTCCTTATGATAAGAAGCATTCAGTGACATCAACCTGGGGGTTCCCTGGGATGTGCCGGTTTTTGTGCTGATCAGATTGTAATTCTGGTTGCCTTGGCAACAGTTAGCTTCCTTTGAATTATTGAAAATCGTTTCCGCTCAATAACTTCTTTATTTTTGATTGGATCTTCATGAAACTTGAAAATAATCAGCATAGTCATAAAATCTTGGACGAGTTCGAATTTTGGCCAGATCTGAATTCCCACTTCAGAGTTACTTGCCCTTGAACGCAAAAAATTATGGTTTCAGCTCAATAACATGTTTAGTTTTGATTCAGTCTTCATCAAGCTTACAGATAATCAGCGCATCCATTAAATCTAGGATCAGTTCGAATTTGAGCCAAAACGAATGATTCACCTCAGAGTTACTTGCCCTCGGAACGCACAAAATGATGGTTTCCGCTTGATAACTTGTTTATATTTTTGATTGGATCTTCATGAAACTTGCAGGTAATCAGCATATCCATAAAATCTCGGATGAGTTCGAATTTGGGCCAGGTCTGAATTTTCACTTCAGAGTTACTTGCCCTTGAACACAAAAAAATATGGTTTCGGCGCAATAACTTCTTTAGCTTCGATCCAGTCTTCATCAAACTCACAGATAATCAGCACATCCATTAAATCTCGGATGAGTATGAATTTGGGCCAGATCGGATTTTTAGGGCCCCGCACTGAAAGTGTGGGTGCCCTATAGTAACCACTCTGTCCGTCCGTCTGTCTGTCTGTCCGTCCGTCTGTCCGTCCACAAATTTTTTTATCCTCCATAACTTTCTTATTCCACTGAAAGTGTGGGTGCCCTATAGTAATCACTCTGTCCGTCCGTCTGTCTGTCTGTCCGTACACACAAATGGATAGATAGGTGGCTATGAACTTGGACAGAATCAATGTAAGTCAATGAGAGAAAGTGCGATTTATTCCGTTAGACACATAAAAGGTCTGTTATGTGGTTAAAATTAGCCACCTAAGTATCAATCTTGCTCAAAATAGCCACATAAGTATCCATTTGTGAGAACGTCCGTCTGTCCGTCCGTCTGTCCGTCCACAATTTTTTTTATCCTCCATAACTTTCTTATTCCTGGATGGATTTAAATATTACTTGGCAGAAATGTTAACCATAATGTGATGGAGTGTTGCGCGCAAGACTCAGGTCCGTACCTCAAAGGTCAAGGTCATACTAAGAGGTTAAAGGTCAAAAAAGGGTCTTTCCTGTGTCCAATTAATAACTTGTTATTATTCTTGGATGGATTTAAATATTACTTGGCAGAAATGTTAACCATAATGTGACGAAGTGTCACACGCAAGACCCACAGCCGTACCTCAAAGGTCAAGGTCATACTTAGAGATAAAAGGTAAAAAAAGCGTCTTTTTTATTGTGTCCAATCTATAACTTTCTTATACCTGGATGGATTTAAATATTACTTAGCAGAAATATTAACCATAATGTGACAGTGTGCCGTATAGTAATGCCCTGTCTGTCCGTCTGTCCGTCAGTCTGTCCATCTGCCCGTCTATCCATCAACATTTTTCATGTTTACAAACTGAAGCTGAAGTTATTGGCAGTTGCCATATAGTAATACCCTTTTGTTTTTAATTCATAACTTACAAACAGTCAAATGCATCAACTTCAAACTTAAGATATATGGTCACAATATCATTACACAATTACATGGCAACCGACGTAACTCTAGCTACAATACTCTAAGAGTAATAGCCCTTTGAAAAAAAATCCAACTCCTCTGATGGCACTGCCGGGGCCCTAGTCAGTTTCACTGACAGTTCTAGTTTACTTCAGAGTTACTTGCCCTTGAACGCAAAAAATTATGGTTTCCGCTCAACAACTTGTGTATTTTTGATCCAGACTTCATCAAACTTACAGATAATCAGCACATCCATAAAATCTCGGATGAGTTCGAATTTGGGAGAGATTTGATTTTTATGCCCCCGGAATCTAAGAGATTCGGGGGCATATAGTTTTTGGTCTGTCCGTCTGTTTGTCCGTTTGTCCGTCTGCAAAAACTTTAACATTGGGCATAACTTTTGAATGGTAGTAGATAGAGCTTTCATATTTCACATGTGTATACCTTATCACAAGACCTTTCTAGTGGTACCATAATTTTTGATCTCGTGACCTTGAACTTGACCTTTGACCTATTTTTTTCAAAATTTTTAAAAACATTAACATTGGCGCTGTCCGGGGGCATCAGTGTTTCACAAACACATCTTGTTTACTTCAGAGTTACTTGCCCTTGAACGTAAAAAATTATGGTTTCCGCTCAATATCTTGGAATGATGGCATGTTAAAATACATGGCTGCCATTGGGCAGTGCAGCCTGAGCGCTGGTGAGCACTGTGGTCCATGGGCTTCTTGTTTTTAGCTCACCTGTCACGTAGGGATGTGGGGTGGTTTTTGGATCACTTTTTGTCTGTCGTCCATCGTGCGTGCATCCGTCCGTCCGTCTGTCCGTCCGTAAACAATTTCTTCAAACAACATCTCCTCCTAAACCACTGATCGTATTTTGCCGGAATCTAAGAGATTCGGGGGCATATAGTTTTTGGTCTGTCTGTCTGTTTGTCCGTTTGTCCGTCTGCAAAAACTTTAACATTGGGCATAACTTTTGAATGGTAGTAGATAGAGCTTTCATATTTCACATGTGTATACCTTATCACAAGACCTTTCCAGTGGTACCATAATTTTTGATCTCGTGACCTTGAACTTGACCTTTGACCAATTTTTTTCAAAATTTTTAAAAACATTAACATTGGCGCTGTCCGGGGGCATCAGTGTTTCACAAACACATCTTGTTTACTTCAGAGTTACTTGCCCTTGAACGTAAAAAATTATGGTTTCCGCTCAATATCTTGGAATGATGGCATGTTAAAATACATGGCTGCCATTGGGCAGTGCAGCCTGAGCGCTGGTGAGCACTGTGGTCCATGGGCTTCTTGTTTTTAGCTCACCTGTCACGTAGGGATGTGGGGTGGTTTTTGGATCACTTTTTGTCTGTCGTCCATCGTGCGTGCATCCGTCCGTCCGTCCGTCCGTAAACAATTTCTTCAAACAACATCTCCTCCTAAACCACTGATCGTATTTTGACCAAACTTCACAGGAATGATACTTAGGTGGTCCCCTTTCAGAGTTGTTCAAATGGTCTCGGTCCGTTGCACATCTAGGTCACAGGAGCTAAAAATAGATTTTTTTACTGAAAACTTAAAAAATCTTCTTCTCTGAAACCGCATGGTCCTGGTATGAAGCTTCATCTAGTGGACCTCTACCAAGATTGTTCAAATTATAGCCCTGGGGCCAAAAATGCCTCTGTGCCAGGGCCAACCAGTTTTACATAGACTTATATAGCAAAAACTTTGTTATTTGGTATTTCAAATTATAGGCCTAAAGCCAAAAAGCCCCCCCCCTGCCCCCCACCCCCACCCGGGGGCGCGCTGGGGCCCACTGCACAAAGGCGTATATAGGGAAAACATTTTCAAAATCTTCTTGTCTGAAACAAGAAGGCCCAGGTCTTTGATATTTCGTATGAAGCTTCATCTAGTGGACCTCTACTAAGATTTTCAAAATACATCCCCAGGGCTATAAATGCCCCCGTGCCGGAGCCCACCAGTTTTACATAGACTTATATAGGGAAAACCTTTAAAAATCTTCTTGTCGGAATCCAGAAGGCCCTATTCTTTGATATTTGGTATGAAGCTTCAACTAGTGGACCTCAACAAGATGGCTCAAAATATAGTCCTGGGGCCAGGCCCGCTGGTTGCACATAGGCGTATATAGGGAAAACCTTTAAAAACCTTCTTGTCTGAAACAAGAACCTGGCCCAGGTTTGTTTATATTTGGTATGAAGCTTTATCTAATGGACCTCTACCAAGATTGTTAGCTAACCTCAGCCGAAGGCTCATGTGAGGTATTTGTATGCCAATGGTCCATCATCCGTTCACATTTTCAACTAAGTATATCTTTAAAGCCAGTTGGCCAATCATGATTTAATTTCATGAGAAGCATTATTAGGTTGGGGGAAAAGATGTATTAGGTTTTGGGGCAGATCATATTGAAACTGTTGTTGCCATGGCAACATATAGCTCCCATAGACTTACACTGGGAAAAAATTTAAAAAAATCTTCTTCTCTGAAACCACTAGGCCCAGAGCTTACCTATGAAGCATGTAGCAATGTCAAGTGGTCCCCTACATAAATTGTGCCAATCATGCCCCTGGGGTCTAAACTGGCCAAACCCAGGGGTCCCTTAGCCCCCATAGACTTATAATGGAAAAAAAAGCTTAAAAAATTTTCTTTTCTGAAACCGCTAGGCACAGAACTTACATATTAAGCATGTAGCAATGTCGAGTGGTCCTCTACATAAATTGTGGCATTCATGCCCCTGGGGTCTAAACTGGCCACGCCCCGGGGCCCCTTAGCCCCCATAGACTTATAATGGAAAAAAAAAGCTTAAAAATCTTCTTCGCTGAAACCACTAGGCCCAGAGCTTACATATTAAGGATGTAGCAATGTCAAGTGGTCCCCTACATAAATTGTGCCAATCATGCCCCTGGGGGCTAAACTCATCACCAGTTAGCTGAGCATCTGACTGAGCTACGGAGGCTGGCTTACCTTCTTTGAAACCAAAGGTCCAAAGCTTAAATATTTAGTATGTTGCAGCATTAACTGGTCACCTACATTAATCCTACCAAACATGCCTCTATGGTCCAAATTGACAATGCCGTGTCCCATAAGGAAGAACTTCAAAAAAAAATATGCTCAAAGACCATGAGACAAACAGCTAACTAAAATGTTCCTCATTGAGCCTCTTGTTAAAATAATAGTCTTGGGGCCAAAAATGTCCCTGTGCCGGGACCCACTAGTTTTACATAGGCTTAAATAAGGAAAAACCTTTAAAAATCTTCTTGTCTGAAACCAGAAGGCCCAGATCTTTGACGTTTGGTGTGAAGCTTCATCTAGTGGACCTCTACTGAGCTACTGAGATTGTTCAAATTATAGCCCTGGCGCCAAAAAATGCCCCCTCACCAGGGCCCACTGGCTTTTCATAGGCTTATATAGGGAAAATGTTTAAAAATCTTCTTGTCTGCAGGGATTTTCCTAGTGCAAGTTTGGGGCCGGTAATCGGCCCCTATTTTTCTCAATTTAGAGACAGATATTCCCAAATTTTACAACAAATTTCCCCATTTCTGATTTCGTGCTACATTTTGATGAAAATTTCATGAAAATTGAACCAGAATTGACAAAGAACAGCTGATTTAAATTCCCAACTTTAAATATAAGCGAGCTGTTTTTCCCAAACCCAACGGCCCCTGGACCCCGATTATGAAGTGTAGGAAAATCCCTGGTCTGAAACCAGAAGGCTCAGGTCTTTGACATTTGATATGAAGCTTAGTGGACCACTACCAAGTTTGTTCAAATTATAGCTCTTGGGCCAAGAATGTACTAGAGACACTGATACTCAGGTGAGCGATTCAGGGCCATATGGGCCCTCTTGTTTAGTTAACCTGTCACGCAGTGACGAAGTGAGCTTCTGGGATCACTTTTTGTCCGCCGTGTGTCTCTGTGTGAGTCCGTGCATGCATAAACAATTTCTTCAAATGACATCTCCTCCTGAACCTATGATCAGATGTTGAACAAACTTCACAGGAATGATCCTTAGGTGGTCCGCTTTCAAAGTTGTTCGAATGGTTCCAGTCCGTTGCACATCTAGGTCAATTGAGCTACAAATAAATTTTTACTGAAAACTTAAAAAATCTTCTCTGAAACGGCATGGTCCAGGTCTTTGATATTTGGTATGAAGCTTCATTTAGTAGACCTCTGCCAAGATTGTTCAAATTTTAGCCCTGTGGCCAAAAATGTCCCGGCCCCAGGGCCCTTTGGTTTGACATATGCTTATGTAGGGAAAATCTTTAAAAAATCTTCTTCTCTGAAACTGCAAGGCCCAGGTCTTTTATATCTGGTATGAAGCTTCATCTAGTGGACCTCTGTCAAGAGTGTTCAAATTATAGCCCTGGGGCCAAAAATGCACAGGCGGCGGGTCCCTTTGGTTTTACTTGTACATCGGGCAAATCTTTGAAAATATTCTTCTCTGAAACCGCAAGGACCAGGTCTTTGATATTTGGTGTGAAGCTTCATCTAGTGGACGTCTATCAAGAATGTTTAAATTTTTGCCCTAGGGCCAAAAAATGCCCCTGCTCTGGGGCCCTTTGGTTTTACATCGGCTTATGTAGGGAATATCTTTAAAAAATTTATTCTCTGAAACCGCAAGGCCCAGGTCTTTGATATTTGGTGTGTATCTTCATCCAGTGGACCTCTGCCAAGGTTGTTCAAATTATAGCCCTTGGGCTAATAATGCCCCCACCCAGGGGCCTTTTGTTTTATATAGACTAAAATAGGTAGAATTAAAAAAAAAAATCTTCTGCTCTGAAACCGCAAGTCCCAGGTCTTTGATATTTGGTGTTAAGCTTCATCTAGTGGACCTCTTATCAAGATTGTTCAAATTATAGCCCTAGGGCCAAAAGTGCCACTGCCCAGGGCACCCTTTGTTTTACGTAGGCTTTTATAGGGAAAATCTTTAAAAATCTGATTCTCTGAAACCCCAAGGCCCAGGTCTTTGATATTTGGTGTGAAGCTTCATCCAAAAGACCTTTGTCAAGATTGTTCAAATTATAACCCTAGGGTTATAAATGCCCCTGCCACGGGGCCCTTTGATTTTACATAGACTTACATTGGGAAAATCTTTTAAAATATTCTTGTCTGAACCCAGAAGGCTCAGGTCTTTGATATTTGGTATGAAGCTTCATCTAGTGGACCTCTATCAAGATTGTTCCAATTATAGCCCTGGGGCAAAAAAAAAACCTTCTCCGGGGCCCATTGGTTTTACATTGACTTTTTAGGGAAAATCTTTTTAAATCTTCTTGTCTGAAACCAGAAGACTCAGTTCTTTGATATTTGGTATGATGCTTTGTCTAGTGGACCTCCACCAAGATTGATCAAATTATAGCCCTGGGGCCAAAAATGACTCCGCCCTGGTATGGAATTAGGAAAGGTATATAAAAACCCTGTCCTAGGTAAGGTATGGAATGATATTGTAGGCTAAGTGATATGCATATATTTAATGTCTGTAACCACCTTGCTGACCCTACACAGGTGGTATTATGTTATGTATTGAGTTGACTTGACAATTTATACCAAAACCTGCAAATACCCTTATCCAAACCATATGTTTGGTTACATTGGTGTGTGATAAGGCATGCTTAGGTTCTGGTAGGAGGTTACATTATGAGAAGGGATGAGTGCTTGGATAGGAAAGCTAGGTAAGGGTAGGGAGCAGAGGGTAGGCAAAGTTTTAGACTTTCGTTGCGGGTCTTACATATGTATTCTTATGTACATTGGTATAAAACCTCTATCTTAGTCTACAATACTCATCCCCTCTCCACTCATTCGCATACCCTGCCTTCAATCTTTTGGAACAGATGCATAAATACATATCTAGCTATCACAGTGTTTCTTCTTTAACAGCTATAATTCATTTAAATTGTAAAAGCTAAAAACAAAAACTAGAAGTACACACAAACAATATTCATTTACAGGTCATTTAATTAGGGCCCCGCACTGAAAGTGTGGGTGCCCTATAGTAATCACTCTGTCCATCCGTCTGTCTGTCTGTCTGTCCGTCTGTCCGTCCACAATTTTTTTTATCCTCCATAACTTTCTTATTCCACTGAAAGTGTGGGTGCCCTATAGTAATCACTCTGTCCGTCCGTCTGTCTGTCTGTCCGTCTGTCCGTCCACAAATTTTTTTATCCTCCATAACTTTCTTATTCCTGGATGGATTTAAATATTACTTGGCAGAAATGTTAACCATAATGTGATGGAGTGTTGCGCGCAAGACTCAGGTCCGTACCTCAAAGGTCAAGGTCATACTTAGAGGTTAAAGGTCAAAAAAGGGTCTTTCCTGTGTCCAATTAATAACTTTGTTATTATTCCTGGATGGATTTAAATATTACTTGGCAGAAATGTTAACCATAATGTGACGAAGTGTCACACGCAAGACCCACAGCCGTACCTCAAAGGTCAAGGTCATACTTAGAGATAAAAGGTCAAAAAAGCGTCTTTTTTATTGTGTCCAATCTATAACTTTCTTATACCTGGATGGATTTAAATATTACTTAGCAGAAATATTAACCATAATGTGACAGTGTGCCGTATAGTAATGCCCTGTCTGTCCGTCTGTCCGTCCGTCTGTCCATCTGCCCGTCTATCCATCAACATTTTTCATGTTTACAAACTGAAGCTGAAGTTATTGACAGTTGCCATATAGTAATACCCTTTTGTTTTTAATTCATAACTTACAAACAGTCAAATGCATCAACTTCAAACTTAAGATATATGGTCACAATATCATTACACAATTACATGGCAACCGATGTAACTCTAGCTACAATACTCTAATTAGAGTAATAGCCCTTTGAAAAAATCCAACTCCTCTGATGGCACTGCCGGGGCCCTAGTCAGTTTCACTGACAGTTCTAGTTTTTTTAGCTCACCTGTCACGTAGTGACAAGGTGAGCTTTTGTGATCACTTTTCGTCCGTTGTCAGTGCGTGCGTGTGTGCGTAAACTTTTTCTTCAAATGACATCTCCTCCTAAGCCACTGATCGGATTTTGACCAAACTTCACAGAAATGATCCTTAGGTGGTCCCCTTTCAAAGTTGTTCAAATGGTTCAAGTCCATTGCACATCTAGGTCACAGGAGCTAAAAATAGATTTTAGTCTTTCCTGTGTCCAATTAATAACTTTGTTGTTATTCCTGGATGGATTTAAATATTACTTGGCAGAAATGTTAACCATAATGTGACGAAGTGTCACATGCAAGACCCACAGCCGTACCTCAAAGGTCAAGGTCATACTTAGAGATAAAAGGTCAAAAAAGCGTCTTTTTTATTGTGTCCAATCTATAACTTTCTTATACCTGGATGGATTTAAATATTACTTAGCAGAAATATTAACCATAATGTGACAGTGTGCCGTATAGTAATGCCCCGTCTGTCCGTCCGTCTGTCCATCTGCCCGTCTATCCATCAACATTTTTCATGTTTACAAACTGAAGCTGAAGTTATTGACAGTTGCCATATAGTAATACCCTTTTGTTTTTAATTCATAACTTACAAACAGTCAAATGCATCAACTTCAAACTTAAGATATATGGTCACAATATCATTACACAATTACATGGCAACCGACGTAACTCTAGCTACAATACTCTAAGAGTAATAGCCCTTTGAAAAAAATCCAACTCCTCTGATGGCACTGCCGGGGCCCTAGTCAGTTTCACTGACAGTTCTAGTTTTTTTAGCTCACCTGTCACGTAGTGACAAGGTGAGCTTTTGTGATCACTTTTCGTCCGTTGTCACTGCGTGCGTGTGTGCGTAAACTTTTTCTTCAAATGACATCTCCTCCTAAGCCACTGATCGGATTTTGACCAAACTTCACAGAAATGATCCTTAGGTGGTCCCCTTTCAAAGTTGTTCATATGGTTCAGGTCCATTGCACATCTAGGTCACAGGAGCTAAAAATAGATTTTTTAAATGAAAACTTTAAAAATCTTCTTCTCTGAAACCGCAAGGCCAAGGTCTTCGATATTTGGTATGAAGCTTCATCTAGTGGACCTCTACCAAGACTGTTCAAATTATAGCCCTGGGGGCCAAAATGCCCCCGCACCGGGGGCCTTTGGTTTTACATGGGCTTATATAGGGAAAATCATTAAAAAATCTTCTCTGAAACCACAAGGCCCAGGTCTTTAATATTTGGTGTGAAGCTTTACCTGGTGGACCTCTACTTAGATTGTTCAAATTATAGCCTTGGGGCCAAAAATGCCCCCTGCCCCGGGGGCCTTTGGTTTTACAAAGGCTTATACAGGGAAAATCTTTTAAAATCTCTCTCTGAAACCGCAAGGCCCAGATCTTTGATATTTGGTGTGAAGCTTCATCTAGTGGACCTCTTTCAAGATTGTTCAAATTATAGCCCTGGGGGCCAAAATGCCCCCGCCCCTGGGGCCTTTAGTTTTACATAGGCTTATATAGGGAAAATCATTAAAAAAATCTTCTTCTCTGAAACCACAAGGCCCAGGTCTTTAATATTTGGTGTGAAGCTTTACCCGGTGGACCTCTACTAAGATTGTTCAAATTATAGCCTTTGGGCCAAAAATGCCCCCGTTCCCGGGGGCCTTTGGTTTTACATAGACTTATACAGGGAAAATCTTTAAAAATCTTCTTCTCTGAAACCGCAAGGCCCAGAACTTTGATATTTGGTGTGAAGCTTCATCTAGTGGACCTCTACCAAGATTGTTTAAATTATAGCACTGGGGGCCAAAATGCCCACGCCCCGGAAGCCTATGGTTTTACATAGGCTTATATAGAGAAAATCATTAAAAAATCTTCTTCTCTAAAACCACAAGGCCCACCTCTTTAATATTTGGTGTGAAGCTTTAACCGGTGGACCTCTACTAAGATTGTTCAAATTTTAGCCTTGGGGCCAAAATTGACCCATCGTCTTTCTTATTAATATTTTCATTATACCCCCGGCATACGAAGTATGCAATGTTCGTATGCAATGGGGTATATAGTTTTTGTCTTTTCCGTCTGTCTGTGTGTCCGTAAACAACTATTTTGTGTCAAAGATATCTCAGGAACTGCTTCACATAGAAACTTGAAATTTTGCACACATGAACAGTATGACTACTTGTATTGTGGGAAAGAAAATAAGGGCCAAGGGGTCAGGCCTTTTAGAGTTATTTCCCTTTGTAGTTCTTGTTTCAGCTGAGGCGATGGCCCTGGCCGGGGGTATACATGCCCCACTGGGCACTTTGTCTAGTTGCTCTTAAAGGAACTCATTTTTAGCTCGTCTGTTTTTTGAAAAAAAACTTTCGAGCTATTGTCATCACTCCGGCGTCTGCGTAGTCGTCCTGCGTCCTGCGTCGTTCCAAAAAAACTTAACCTTGGCTATAACTTAAAAAGTATTAGACCTAGCCTCATGAAACTTCATACACACACTCATCATCACAAGAGCTACATTTTGACCAAGGACCATAACAACATTGTTGATTTTGGCTGAATTATCTCCCCTTTTCCAATTTTTTTCTGAAACACATTTTTTGCTCTCATTTTAATACTATTCACAACAGAGCCTTCAAACTTCACATGAATGTTCCTTGGGACAAGACCTTTTCAGTGATACCACACTTTTTGATCTGTGACCTTGACCTTTGAACTTTGACCTATTTTTCGAAAATTTAACCGAAAACCTTAACCTTGACCATATTTCCAAAAGTATTTGGCCTACCTTCATGAAACTTCATACACATACTCACCATCACAAGAGCTACATTCCCTACAAGTTTTATAACTCCATCTTGCAATTTGATTGAATTATCTCCCCTTTTCTCTCCGTTTTTTTTAAATTGTTTTTGTCTCTTATTTCAATACTATTCACAACAGAGCCTTCCAACTTCACATGAATGTGCCTTGGGACAAGACCTTTTCAGTCATACCACGCTTTTTGACCTGTGACCTTGACCTTTGAACTTTGACCTATTTTTCGAAAAATTAACCAAAAAACTTAACCTTGACCATATTTCCAAAAGTATTTGGCCTACCTTCATGAAACTTCATACACATACTCACCATCACAAGAGCTACATTCCCTACAAGTTTTATAACTCCATCTTGCAATTTGATTTGACTTAGAACTTTTGTTTTCTAAAAGAAACTGCAGACGAGCGTTGGCACCCGCTTGCGGTGCTCTTGTTGATTTTTATTATACAGGGAAAATCTTTAAAAATCTTCTTCTCTGAAACCTCAAGGCCCAGCTCTTTGGTATTTGGTGTGAAGCTTCATCTAGTGGACCTCTTTCAAGATTGTTCAAATTATAACCCCGGGACCCTTTTGTTTTACATAGGCTTATATAGGGAAAACCTTTAAAAATCTTCTTGTCTGAAACCAGAAGCCCAGGTCTTTGATATTTGGTATGAAGCTTCATCTAGTGGACCATTACCAAGTTTGTTAAAATTATAGTCCTTGGGCCTTGAATGAACTGGAAACACTAATTCTCAGGTGAGCGATTCAGGGCCCTCTGGGCCCTCTTGTTTCTTAAAACATGTTTATTAGCCCATTTATACTACTACAATGTTATAATGACTCATGCACTACTGTTATGTGATGTACGTTACATATGTACAGTCTTTATGTTGAAAGAAAATGATTCACAGTTTCTGTGCGTTTTGTGAATACGGGTATCATGATAAAAAAGAAAACATATTTAATGTGTATTTTGGAACATATTGTGGATTATTTCAGCTCTTTATGGTCACTATATATAGATTATAGACTTCAAAATTAAATGCCGGCCCCTGCCCATCAGGGCTGGAAGAAATATATGGGCTGCATGATGCTTCCATGCAGAGCTGAAACCAACCCGCACACGAGTACTGGTAAACAGCTTAGAGGAGCTAAGCCTGCCCAGGCAAAGCGGTGCGAGTGGGTCCGTCCATGCTTACAAACCCTATTGGTTTCATTGGGCGACAGGGCTTGTGATGTCATTTAATCTCAATGTCGGGTAAAAGTCCCACAAAATTGGAAGCAACGTCTCCAAAATGACCTTTACAGTGTTAGTTTATACTAATTTATTTTAGTTTGATTGCAATGAAAGCTTCAAGCTTATTGAATCTCTCTCGAACACTCATTCCAGGTGTTTTCACGTGCGCGCGAGAGAGAAAGGCAGTGGCTTTGACACCATTGCTTCCCATTTACACCTGGGTGGAGTGGAGCAGTGTCATTACATGTCTTGCCCAAGGACACACCTCGATACCGGTGGCCGGTTCGAACGCACAACCTCTCGATCATAAGTCGAACGCGTTAACCACTGCGCTATTGAGGCTGACAGTGTTGACGGGGACTTTAAACCTTAAATCAAACAAAACAATCAAAATTAAATCCATGTATGTTCCTTCTACTTATAAAATTTGTTGTTGGTGGTTGGTGTTTTTAGGTAATCCTGAAAAGATATTCAAAGACTGTAATAAGTATAGGTGGCACATGTATTATAAATAGTATTGCCTTTATGGTAAAAGGAAAGCCATAGAATACTCAAACATACCTCAAAATAAAAGAGTTACACTGGGGTTTTGTCACATGGATCATTGTCTATCCTTTTGTTTACCTGTTGATTCATATTAGTAGTGTCATGGGATGAAAGTTCCAAAAATTCTGAAATTAACTGTATTAGTCAAATCATATTGATACAAACTTCTTTTAATTATCTATTTGAATTTCAGATCTGCTTCTTTTTTTTTTTCAAAATATTTTGTGTATCTCTTGATACAGTGTTTTTGGAAGTCGGTGTTGGTAACATATTCTACGCACCATCACACCATACACACCCAACGGCCAGAGTACTAACATGTTGCATTTGTTACCTTATAATATGCCCTTTCAAAAATAATAAGTCTGCAAAACCCCCACACATGTGCAGTGTGACTATGTGCTAACTTATGATTTACGGTGAGGCCAGTACCAAACCAACAAATGAATTGATAGCATAGTCAATGAAGTTTATGAAAATGAAACAGATTATGAAGGTGGATAGATTACAGTATTAGTCAATATCTAAATCGTCAATGCCTAGTGATAGGGTGTAAACTGTCTTGATTAATCAAACAGTAGTTGTCAGTTCTCTGCTGGTGTGCTTTTCCTGCATAAAAACCTATTTTCGGCTTTGACCGTGTAAGCCTACCCGGGGACAGTGTCAGTTGAATTACTGAATGGCTCCAGATAGTTAACCTATATGTTGTCTGGGAAGCCAGACCTCTTTTCACTAAACCAACATATTTGTCTTTCTTCTTTTAAATTAAGACTATAAAGAGGTTTTTAATCTTAAGCTCGCATTAAAAGCAGGACAGTGCTGGTCCAAGTAAATTTTCCATGCAATATACATTACTATTTCTCAGTGTAGTGCACATTACCATAATATAACTATAACGTCGTGATCTGTAACATTTTTTCCAGCCCATTTATGTTGCTTACACTATGTCCACACTACAAAGATAGCTGTCTGTCGAGTTCAAGTGTCCAGAGGTTAATTACTCAGTAATGATAGCTAATGCACTGTCATTATTACAATACTTTAAAATGGGGGTATGCTTACAAACTTACCCTTTATGAGAGAAAGAAATCTCCTAGAAAGCTCAAATATGCACCAAAACGCAGGTTAACCCTTGTCTTGCTGAATATTCAAATATGCCACACCCACTACCGATTATCAACCAATCAGATTACCTGATGCAAATTATTGCAACAAATTTATAAACTGAATGGCAAACAATGAAGATCCTGATCAGATGGCTTCTTCAGAAGCCATCTGATCTGGATCTACATTGTTTCAAAGAAAAGGCATATCCGGGCTCAGCAGAACAAGGGTTAATAACTGCAGTTTAGTTTTGTAGATAAGTAATAGCGATATTCTTTAACAGAACTTTGGTTTTGGAAATGACAGGAGGTACAATTGCCAAATTTCATGTGTAATCTATTCAATAACAGGAACACTGACGTTCCGAATGTCTTCAAATTTGTCTATTTAGAAGGCACTTCATTTACTTACGAAGCCAGTTTTTGTACGACGCATACTTAAGGAGTTTAATCCAACTTGATTATCAAGGATAAAACATACATCATTTTAACGGTAAATGTGTAAACTTTTGAATGAGCTAAATAATTTGATTGAACTTAATGCCCAAATGTGTTTTTGTTTGTTTGATTTAAGGTTTAACGTCCCTGTCAACACTGTAAAGGTCATTTTGGAGACGTTGCTTCCAATTTTGTGGGACTTTTACCCAACATTGAGATGAAATGACATCTCAAGCCCTGTTGCCCAATGAAACCAATAGGGTTTATTAGCATGGATGGTCCGCCTCGCACCGCGGTTCCTGGACAGGCTTAGATCCTCTAAGCGGTTTACCAGTACTAGTGTGCGGGCCGGATTCAGCTCTGCGTGGAAGCATCATGCAGCCCATATATTTCTCCCAAATGTGTTTAATTTACATTTGAACACCCCTACCACCATAAGCTTCATTGCGGTGAATGTAGCGCAATCCTGCAAACAGGGGCGTTTTACACATATAAATGCATATATTATGATGTTTATATTTTATTGTAAGTGCTACTGATCATCGAAGATGCCGACGAAGGTATAAAATACCAAATAAAACCGGTGTTAGGGACAATTTCGACACCAAGGAATTATGCTTCAAAATGATAAGCATTCTCCGTGAAATCTATATAGCTGATTTTGGTATGTTTTTATTTCATTGACAATAGTTATGCCAGAGTGCTATTATACTGTTTGAACTTGAATAGGGCGACCAATAATGTTTGTTCAATAAAATTAATATACTTAACGAAGATAATATTCTACCATATACTAATATGAAAAACCTACTATAGTCTTAGACCTAGTATTGTGTACTGCAACATTAGATCTAGCATATTCTGATGATTGCACAGACTAAAAGAAACTTAACATTCGATATTTATATACTCCTGTTCGAAAACCTGTCGGATTCAAGATCACAGCCCAAATTGTAAGGTACCGTGTGACTATTATTAAGTCCGGGATTGATCCGACAGTTTTTGTTGTCGAGCTAAAGCAGTGGTTTACCAGAGCCCTGTTAGCCAATTTCAGTATTATCTCGTTCAATATATAAAGATAAGAACATGAAATTTGGGTCCACCTCCCACGACGAGGACGAAGGGTTGGGTTTTGGGAGGCAACGAGGACAACAAAGGACTTAACAAGGACAGAAAGGAATAATTGATTATAGTTTACATAACATAGAAGTATGTACAACAATTCATGCCTATATATAAATGAAGACAATATTTACAAACGTAATTCATGTTTAGCCATTTACTAAATTAACCAAACTAAGTATTTACACATGTATTAGAAAACATATATCTACAATTTGATTTGGATTCAACTTAAAGAAATTCTATGAAACATATGCAAATCTAATTTTGTACTTTAAACATATATTTGGTTTAAAACAGAACATAAAACTGCACAGGTATAATACAGACAGATTTACATTACATTTATAATTTATTCTTCAAATAATGCTTATAGACATTTTAAATACGTGTGCATACATTTATTGATAGGGGCTGCAAATTTTTTATCTAACATCTATTGCATATTGTAATGTAATAAGACATGTATTTTTATTTTGTATTTTTATTTTTTTATTCATTATATAAAAATGAAATGTACAAATATGAAACACTGAACATACAGCTGTACATGACATAGACCATCAATAATTGTTTATACAGGATGACAGGCTCATACAAAATGATAATTACTGGTCAATGGATGTACATGTATAAGACAATCTACACACATTCTATGACAACTAACTAATAATTACCCAAATGGATATAATTTAGGGAAAAAATAGTTACTTGGGTTGTCAACTGAAAAAAAAAACCCCAGATAATTTTTTATGATGAAATTTGCGCGAGAATCTCTAGATGCTGCATATATATACAATTATTTACAAAGATATAATTACAAAAATAATGTAAACATTACAAAACTTTATAGTAGATCCGTGGGATCAACAAAGAGTCTTGCTAAAACTGGTAAGCAAAGGCCAAACGGAAGATCAATGGCCAGTACTGGAGGACTGTCACTTTTCGGAATGACTGCATAAAAAGTCTATCAACATTTAATCACTCTGAATCTGAGTCTGACTCTAAGTCTGAGTCTGACAGAACATCTTGTGACGGCGGCATCGCACTATGCGGATTCTGACAACTCATGTCATGGCTGCATGTACAAGAATCTACACATGATAGACCTGCCTTTGCGCATGAACATTTGCCGGCACCGTGTGACTTTTCACACTTGCATGTAACCATAACAAGAAGAGCGTTTGGAGCTGAGAATTTAGTTGTGAAACGCGGGAACAACTTGCCATCATCAACGCCCCATTAGGACAGGAAGAACGCAAGACCCTTCCAGTGCTGTCGCAAGTTGACTGCGAGATTGACTGCTCATCTGGGACTGTGTCCACAGACAGTGGGACGAATTCTGGTTCCGCAGCCGAAAGACGAGCTCGTTTTGGCCCCTTGAAAATTCTGACAGGACTTGTGCATTCATCTTCACCGGTCGCCATATTTGCTACAGCTGGCTAAAAGTGCTAAGAAGTAGACAACCCCCTATCGCAATATCCTTCCTAGAGTCGTTACGATGTCGTCTCCTACAAACCACAAACAGGGGTGATCAAAGGGAAAATAGGAAAGGGTAGATTCTTAAAAGACAGTCACTGAAGGAAAGGGCACACTTAAGTCTAATGTACAATACTAGACTAACGTAGAGCAAGGAAGTCTACGTAGAGTGCAAACAAAATAGAGGAGGTAGAGATGGAAAGAAGGGACAGGATGTGTAGCATAGGACACCCTCAGTGAGAAAAGGGAGGAATAGAATGCCACAGAGGGCCGAAAGATGTAACACTTAGAGGTGTGATGTTTCTAATGACACTGCTGGATATAGAAGAGTGAGGGAAGCATGCAGTTTCACAAGAGATGGCCAAGCAGTCTATAGACATGAGCTGCAAATGGAAGGTAAAATTGAAAAATATGGAATTACCAGTCAGGTACTTGGTCAAATTTAGTTCTAAGGTATGATTTTGTAACTCCTCGTTGGGTTTCTTACCTGTATTGAATGGGATTTATGGGTCTCAGCTATGTATAGGTTAGTACGATATAAACCTATTGTACTCAGTCAACAACGTTTATTTCTGCGTGATGATGTACGAACCCATTTTTTATCTTCTTTACAACAAACTTTTGTATTTATTGTGTTATTTGATGACTGGCGTCTTTTAAGGCTGTGTATACAAACAAAGAGATTTTTTTTTTTCATTTTTGGTCTTACTACACAGGTTGAAATGGACCATTGTCATTTGTTGGATTGAAGGAGATACCGGAAGTTTTCCGTAAAACATGAATGCATGATCATTAACCTTTCAAATACCGAAGAGAAAATTCGATATTTCCTTGTCCTCGCATACGTGGGAGAAAAAACAATCCGCAAAGTGTCTATTTTAAAGGGACATAATTTAAGTGGTAGAAATTTGTGTCTTCACCTGTTTTTCTGATTGTTTGTTATCATATTTTGCTTAGAATTGTTCATTCGTTCCTTAATACATTGATAATTTGTTCTCATGAACAATGATTAAGATGCAGTTGATTGGAGAAGTAAGCATTATAAAACTTTATATATGTGGGTGGGCCCGGGGGGGGGGGGGGGTACTAAATAGCCTAAAAGGGTACTTTGGGCATTTGTGCATGAAATTTTATTTACAGTGTTA
Organism: Lucinisca nassula; assembly: GCA_963580285.1. Taxonomy (NCBI): domain Eukaryota; kingdom Metazoa; phylum Mollusca; class Bivalvia; order Lucinida; family Lucinidae; genus Lucinisca; species Lucinisca nassula. The sequence goes on from OY757016.1 coordinate 56,066,745, forward strand.
AAAGATAACATAATAAGCTGTATATAAATGTATGTTTCGTCCTTGATAAGGTGATAAGGGAGTTGGATTAAATTTTAAAATATTCACAGGTGGCCTCGCGACTAATTTCTTTTCAACATTTATGCCCAAATGTTTATCAGTCTTAATTATAATGTCTCAATCATCAATTTCTTTTGTTCTTTTATTTGCATGATAGATTTATTAATTACGTATTAGTACCGGTAACGTTTTCTACAGCCCGGCATATGATAAAGCCCCAACGACCAGAGTGCTAACAATCTGCATTTTGTACCTTAGAATATGTACTTTCAAACTATGTATGTCTGCATTTTGTACCTTAGAATATGTACATTCAAAGTATGTATGTCTGCATAAGTAAAGACAAACAAGTAAGTCAGGGATAAAAGCTTTGATGAGTTTAAAAAGTGGCGAGGTCGGCCTATTCATCATAGAGTTATGTCCCTTTGATTGCTGAAAATGCCCATTTTTGACATTGTCATCATCATTTTGAATGGATCCCCCTGAAATTTACATAAAAGTTAGGGATAAAATCTTGAATGAGCTTGAAAACTAACACTGTTGGCACATTACTCAAAGTTTTTGCTGAAAATACCTATTTTTTACCTTGTAAGCACCGTAACTCCTTTAGTTTTGATCGAATCTTCCTGAAACTAGCAAACATGTATCTTGGGAATGAAAGTTTGGATGAGTTTGAAAACTTGTAATGTTTGTCTATCTCTCATAGAGTTACATCTCCTTGAATATGTTCTATAAAAGGGTTATCCTTTGGAAGCAAGGAATACACAACAGAACTGGAAAATATAAAGTTTACATGCTTTCTTGGCCAGACTAGCTAGTTTCGGCCAATTAGGCCTCGCTAGTGACCCTCGAATATTTTCAGAATTCCACAATGGAATCACTGATCCCAAAGGACAAGAAAATATAAACTACACTATGATGTAGGGCAGGGAGACTTTTTACAGCCGCCACACATTCCCAGACACCAGCTGTAGTGATGTCAAACATGTTCTATAAAATGGGTGTCCTTTGGAACTTGGAAGCAAGGAATACACCACAGAACTGGAAAATATAAAGTGTCCATGCTTTCTGGGCCAGTCTAGAAGGCTGAAAATGCCTGTTTTTGACCATGTTCTCACATAAATCCTTCAGTAAAGGTTGGGACTTCTTGAAACTTTGAATCTGTTAGCTCTAGTGAGCGATAAAGGACCATATTGATCCTCTTGTTAAATTTTCAAATGAAATCTCCCTAATAGAAAAACTGATCAAGCTGAAACTTGAAAGGAGGCATCAGGGTGACTGGAGATTCAGAATTTAATTGCTGAAATGGTTCCACCTTCTTTAAATTCTTAAGAGGACATTCTACAGCCTTCACTCTGCACAAGCATCATTTCCTCCTGAATCCTAAGTCAGATTTAGCTATTCAGAAATCTTATCAGAGGCATCAAGCAACATGCAAATGAAGAATTCTTGTGGGCAAACTGATCTGACAGATGAGATGGCCACCATGGCACAATGTCATATATACATGTATCATGTGTGAGCCTTACAAGATTTTTGCTCCACTGTGGCCTCTTGTTTGTCTTCCTCCTCTTATCGTACTGTGGCTGGACTGTTGTCAGATTTTCTGACAATTCCAGTTACTCCAAGAAACAAATGTGACATTTGTTAGAATCCTTGCACTTAATTCTAACAAATGAGCGGTTGTTTAACCCATGAATATATCTCTGTTATTCTATCTGATCTAAAGCTAAATTTTCGTATTCTTGAATATCTCTATTGATCCTTCTCATCTTGAGCGAAGGATTCATTGTCAGAATAACACATTTTGCCATTTTATTATATACCCAGAAAATGTCCCGTTAACTTTGTACAGAAGTTACCAGTCAATATTTTTCCATATTGCCCGTAGTCAAGTTCATATTGCCCGTAGATAAGCAGTCTCGTTAGGGAATAGAACTAAAAAAAAAATCTATGAATTTCAAGACGAAACATCGGCCGCCATCTTGTTGTACGTATCGACTGAAAAGACTTGAAACAAAACAAATATAGGTTCTGACAAAGTGCATAAAGCGCATTTTATGCTGTCAGATATGACCTACCTGCAATCTGTTTAGATTTTCAACACTTTCTTCTAAGAAATGAGGAGTATTTTGAAAGAAATATAACCGATGCTTCGGTAAAAAAAATTGCGCCCGGCTTTGGGAAACGTCAATGTTTTTAATGACGTCACATCCACCAACGTTAACGTCGTCTTCACTTTGGCGTCGTTGGGCATGGTTTTCCAACATGTAGGGAGACACTTAACGACCTTCATTGTTTTCTATTTCAAACCAACGTAAAAATATAATCTGATTTTACGTCCAGATTTCTATACCAGGCAATCCTGAATTTTGGTAAACAGTTCAAGTTTTGGGTATATAATAAAAAGGTTATTGACTTTATATTGTGAAATATTCGGCACTCGTTCATATGAAGAAGACGCACTCGCAAGCTCCTGCGTCCTTTGCCATATGAACTCATGCCGAATATTTCACAATATAAAGTCAATAACCTATAGATATTGAATTTTGATATCAAGTGGGTTGACCTATAGAACACTGATGACTATGGTTCTTGTTTCTTTCAGGCCATTATTTTTGCAATGACATCAGGTCAGATGTGGAACCATATACGGGGACCACCAGTGATGCATAAAAATCCTAGTACAGGAGCTGTGGTATATACATTTTTCTTCTCTTTTCTTGTGTTGAGGTTTTGTTTCACTAAGTGTCATAATTGGTCCAACATTTTTTAGCTCACCTGGGCTGAATGTATAGTGGGTCGTCCGTCCGTCCATCCACACCTTTGACCACTTATATCTCTGCAACCTGCAGGCTGATTTCAACCATTTCTCATCTATAGCATGCCTCTGGTGAGGCATTGATGACATAAACTTTTTTTCAAAATCAAACAAAACCTTTGGTTGCTATGGCAACCACAAGGTCACATAGACTTACAATTGGAAAATGCTTGTCATCACCATAGCACCTTCAGTTTTGATCGGAACTTTCTGAAACTTATATGTAAGGTGACTGGGGTTTAAAATCTCGGATGGGTTCGAAAACTCGCTAAGTTGGCCCATTAATCAAAGAGTTACGTCCCTTGCTTGCTAAAAAATGCCTATTTTTGACCTTGTCATCACCGTAGCCCCTTCAGTTTTGATCGGATCATCATGAAACTTACATAAAAATAAGTCTGGGTAAAAAGCTTGGATGAGTTCGAAAACTAGCGATGTCGGTCGATGACTCATTGAGTTATATCCCCTACCTTGCTGAAAACCTTATTTTTGACCTTGGCATCACCGTAGCCCCTTCAGTTTTGATCAGATCTTCTTGAAACTTACAAACAAATGAGTCAGGGATAAAAGCTCACAGAGTTATGTCCCCTACTTTGCTGAAATTGCTTATTTTTGACCGTAGACCCTTCAGTTTTGATTGGCTCTTCTTGAAACTTACAAACAATTAAGTTAGGGATAAAAGCTCGGATGAGTTCGAAAACTAGAGATGTCCGTCGATTACTCAGGGAGTTTTGTCCCCAACTTTGCTGAATGTGCTTATTTTGACATTGTCATCACCGTACCCCCTTCTGTTTTGATCGGATCTTGAAACTTACATACAAGTAAGTCAGGGATGTTAGCTCGGATGAGTTCGAAAACTAGCGATATCGGTCAATTACTTACGGAGTTCTGTCCCCTACTTTGCTGAAAATGCTTATTAGCTCACCAGTCACGTAGTGACAAGGTGAGCTTTTGTGATCACTTTTTGTCCTCCGTGCGTGCGTGCGTCCGTGCATCCGTAAACAATTTCAAATAAATATATCTCTAATACCCCATGGTCAATCTTGATCAAATTTCATGAGAAGCATCATCAGGTAGGGGGAAAGGCTGCATAAGGTTTTTGGGCTGATCTGATTGGAATTCTGGTTGCCATGGCAACATAAAGCTCCCATAGACTTACAATGGCAAAAACTTAAAATATCTTTTTCTCTGAAACCACAGGGCCCAGAGCTTAGATATTTAGCATGTATTAACGGCCAGTGGTAACCTACATAATTCCTGCCAATCATGCCCCTGGGGTCCAAATTGGCCACGCCCGGGGGTCCCTTCACTCCAATAGACTCATAATGGAACAAAAAGCTTCAAAAATCTTCTTCTCAGCAACCACAGGGCCCAGAGCTTAGATATTCAGCATGTAGTAGCGGTAAGTGGTCACCTACATAATTCCTGCCAATCATGCCCCTGGGGACCATACAGGCCATGCCCCGGGGCCCTTTAGCTCCTATAGACTTATAATGGAAAAAAAGCTTCAAAAATCTTCTTCTCTGAAACCACAGGGCCCAGAGCTGAGATATTTGGCATGTAGCAATGGCAAGTGGTCACCTACATAATTCCTGCCAATCATGCCCCTGGGGTCCAAATTGGCCACACCCCGGGGCCCCTTAGCTCCCATAGACTCATAATGGAAAAAAAAAGCTTCAAAAATCTTCTTTGAAACCACAGGGCCCAGAGCTTAGATATTTAGCACGTAGCAACGGCCAGTGGTCACCTACATAATTCCTGCCAATCATGCCCCTGGGGTCCAAATGGGCCACACCCCGGGGCCCCTTTGCTCCCATAGACTCATAATGGAACAAAAAGCTTCAAATATCTTCTTCTCGGAAACCACAGGGACCAGAGCTTAGATATTTAGCATGTAGCAACGGCAAGTGGTCAACTACATAATTCCTGCCAATCATGCCCCTGGGGTCCAAATGGGCCATGCCCCGGGGCCCTTTAGCTCCTATAGACCCATAATGGAAAAAAGCTTCAAAAATCTTCTTCAAAAAAAAGAATCCATCTTCTGAAAACAAAATACAAATGGATTGTAAATATTTCACATACCTGCATGTGTCTATTATGCTTTATTTTCTCGCACTTTCAACATACATATCCTTTAATACTATACTCATTAAAACACCCTCTCGTTAAAAAACAGCCAGGTCTTGCCTCAAAAATTGTCCTTTAACTATAATTTCTATATACAAGTATCCCTTTATAACATGGTTATAAATTGATTTAACTTAATAACACCGTCCTATTCTGAGCATCACATATGTCGTTAATTTACTAAAAGCTGTTGTATCAAATAATAATGATATCAATTAATATACTATTACACAGAATTTACACCAATTAATGAGCTGATCAGTTTATTTCACATTTGGCATGATTTCGGTATTTCTGGTAACCTGCCAAACAGGAGTGTAAATCCCAATAGACTAAAAGAAATCAAATTGCATATGAATTCGACCTCTGTTTTTAGACCTGTCTACCTTTTCAAATCTCCCAATTCAGCTACATGTATAGTGCGAACAATTTGACATGAGACTGATTTTTATCTAACTACTAAATTAGTTAATGATACAGCCTAATATGTTGCAAAACCTTCTTGTGACTTTTCGGCAGCTCGTAAATAGCAACCCATTTACTGATCTCTATATTAAATAACAATTTCGACCTCTTTGGAAAACGGTGAAGATAAATATATGTATTCAATCGGCCCTCGGTTGTGAAATTATGCCAATACAGTTCACGAGTATCAAGTCAATTTGCTCAAATTATATGTATGTTTTCGAACTTTTGCATCATTTTGTATAAAAACATACCATCATACTGTGATTGTGTGTGATGACCCCATTAAGATGACTTTACATACATGTATTCAGCCAATCTAGAATTCTATGAAAATTAAGATGAAAGTCTCTCAAGAACCTGAGAAGAGACAGTAGGAATGTTCCTTGGGTGACCCTCTACCAAAATTGCTCAAATCGTTCAGCTCGGGTGAACAAGATGGCCACTAGAGCTAAAAATAGAAAAACCTTTAAACGACTTCGTCTCCTTAACCAGTGAATGGATTTTGAAATAATTTCACAGGAATGTTCCTTGGGTGACCTTCTACCAAAATTGCTCAAACTGTTCCACTAGGATGAACAAAATGGCCGCCAGAGCTAAAAACAGAAAAACCTTTAAATGACTTCTTCTTAACCAGTTGATGGATTTCTAAATAATTTCACAGGAATGTTCCTTCGGTAACCCTCTACCAAAATAGCTCAACTCGTTCATCTCGGGTGAACAAGATGGCCACCAGCGCTAAAAATAGAAAAACCTTTAAATTACTTCTCCTTAACCAGTGCATGGAGTTTGAAATAATTTCACAGGAACGTTCCTTGGGTGACCCTCTACCAAAATTGCTCAAACCGTTAATTATGCTTGGATGAACAAGATGGCGACCAGAGCTAAAAATAGAAAAACCTTGAAATGACTTCTTCTCCTAAACCAGTGGATGGGTTTCAAAATAATTTTACAGGAATGTTCCTTGGGTGACCCTCAACCAAAATTGCTCAAAATGTCCCGCTGGAATGAACAAGATGGCTGCCAGAGCTAAAAATAGAAAAATCTGTAAAAGTCTTCTCTTCCTTAACTATTGGATGGATTTTGAAATAACTGCACAAGAATGATCCTTGATGGACCCTCTACCAAAATTGCTCAAACTGCTCTTGGATGAACAAGATAGCCACCGGGGCTAAAAATAGGAAAAAAAACTTTAAACGACTTCTGGCCCTTAACCAGTGGATGGATTTCAATATAATTTCACAGGAATGTTTCATGGGTGACCCTCTATTAAAATTGTTCAAACAATTCTGCTGGGATGAAAAAGGTGGCCGCTAGAGCTAATAATAGAAAAAAACTTTTAAATAACTTCTCCTGCTTAACCAGTGGATGGATTTCGAATTATTTCATTATGATAATACACCCGTGTGACATAGTGCATTTTTCATATTTCCAAAATGGCAACTTTTCTGATGAAAATCCATGATATTTTTCTTATCAATGCTCAAAACATAGGTTGGTGCTTGTTAGATCGGCCTCATTGAGGCCATTCTAACAAGTACCCACAACCTATGTCTTGGAGTAGAAATAAGAAAAATAATGTATACCCCAATAAAAACCAGTTTTCTCTATATGGAGTGAGGTTTAGGGGGTCTTCATTTCACATGATGTCACAGGAATGTTCCTTGGGTGACCCTCTTCCAAAATTGCTCAACCAGTTGTGCTTGGATGAATAAGATGGCTAAAATTATAAAAAATCTCCTTGGGTCAACCAAAATTTCTCAAACCCTCTACTCTACCATATATTACCTACAATTTAATTTGTACAATATGGATCAGGTGAGCGATCCAGGGCCATCATGGCCCTCTTGTTTGCATCATTCGGGTGGTTAGCAAAAGGGTCCGTTTTTAAGACCTTGTCCCCACTTACAAATGCGACAACACCCAGAATGCGAAAGTTTAGACTTTGATCTACCCATTTCAGGTAAGTTTATCCTTTCGAACCGCCAACTAATTAAATTTTCGAAAATGAGTTATATGTCTCCGGCTATTATACTTGGGTCTTGATTTGCATCTACTTGTAGTAAAGGTGCATTATTGAGCTATCGGTAAAAAATGCTTCCTAAATAAAATACATATATCTGGTATTTTTCTTTAAAACAATACAAATGAATGCATTTTATGCAAAAATGCAAACAATTATGATGACAGGGAAATGAGTTTGAGAGGGATTCCCTAACTAGGTTTCAACACTAGTTAGATCTATTTTTAGTTCGTGACAAAAATAGAATCCCCATATATGACGTTATGCGACGTTCATTTTTGGCCTTGTTTGCTTCTTAGACCATGCCTGAATCGGAAAAAAATATGACGGTGAATACCATGCCATAAGTAACGACACTCAGAGACGATACTGTCGCCATGTTTGTGTAAAGTCACAGATTTATTTTTAGAACAGAAATTCCGAACACATGTTCAGAGCGAAGGGTAAACACGTATGAAAACGACCATTTTCACAAAGTTCTGAAGCTGTATTTGGCTCCAAAAGTGTACACATGACAAAGGAGTATGAATTGAAGATAAAAACCAGAAAAAAAATTTTGAGACCCGGTAGCCCAATAATGCACCTTTAAGTTCCCACTAAAAGCCTCCATGGCCTACAGCTAATGGTCAAGAATGCTTACTCTGAATCATTAGATCTGCAAACACTATGGGTTTAGCCTAGCTCAGCTCAGGTGAGACACCAAGTTCTACTATGTTTTTTCTCTGTTTTTTTGCCAACCTCTGATAAGCATTTAGTTTAATATAAGTGAAATTATCTTAAAATGGTTGTAAAGTAGAAGTAAAACAAAGATCAGGTATCGATACAATTAACTTACTCCACCCATCAAAGACACCAAAGGGAAAGAAACACAAACATTAAGCGACCAGACCATAATGAAAACCTAAACAAAGGAAGGCCATAAGGACAGTTACTTTCCCACAAAATGGCCAAATGGCCATCCAAAATAAAAAGACACAAGTGATACACACAGTAAGTAACAAACAACAACATAAATAAACTGCCACAGAAGAACCGCCTTGGAACGGTCAGTGGAAAGAATTCCACTGCGGGGCTTAAATCGATTTTAAATGGCCATAATCCTCGCCCTTACCTCTGTCGCGGTATACACTAATTTTGTTTAGTCTGCATGAAGTAAACTGAAATATAAAAGATAGAACACAAAGGATACTAGTACAGAACACAAAGGATACTGTATGAACAGAAATGTTCATCAAGTTGGTTGTTTGTATAATAGGCAGAGATAAGATTGGCAAGGTGAGGCAATTCGGGTGTTGTTATATTTGCTGATTCCATAAGAACATTGGTCAGAATGACCACATACACCATAGGTTTGTGTGTTTTACAGTAAACTGTTGAATTCACATAATCGGGTGACTTGAATATTCCAAGGCAAGTGAAGGGATTGCAAGATCGATTCTGGGCTTCTCCAGACTTCAGGATGAGTCTTTAAACCGAGGTCCCATCTCCGTATGACCTTAGCTGTTGGTGAGACACACACTCAAACTCCAGGGCAAGTGCAAACTCTAGCTCTGCCATGCCATTCTTGACTGCGACTACTATACAGCAGTAATAATGTAGGTCAACTTGATCCTTATCAAGTGTTCAGTCTGTGCTTGTCAGATAATAATACTTTGGCTTGCTATAATGCATTGTAAGTTTTGTCTTTTACAGCACTACATCCATGGCAGCAGTCAAGGACAGTTTGTAGCAGAAACATACATGGTCATGCTCCTGAGTATCCTCAACTGAAAAATATTACAAAACATGTGCTCAAATACATGTGACTCTTGTTGTAAGTCTAATATTCAGGTACTTCGATCAGGTTTTCAATAGGTTTCTTTACATTTTAACTTCTTTTCTCATTCTTTTCTCCTAGACTGCTATCATCGCAGTCTGAACCATTTTGAAATGGAAAATTGACTGTATACTTATAGCTTATCTTGATACATGAAATTGAAATTGCACTCCAGCTTTCATATGTTAATTTAGGAAAAAATATAGACGGGCCTCCGTGGCCTAGTGGTTAAGAGCGCTGACCCTTGATCATTAGGTCTCTCACCGCAGTGGTTCTAGCCTTGCTCGGGTAACATGTGAGACGCCAAGTTCTGCAACGGAAGGTCAGGTGTTTTTTCTCCGGGTACTCCGGTTTTCGCCCACCTCTGATAAACGATCGGCTCGATATGAGTGAAATAATCTTGAAAGGGCCGTAAAACCAAAAAAAAAAAAAATTAGGAAAAAATATATTACTATGTAGAAATGAAAATATTTTCATATTACTTCCCAATAGTAAATATTTTTAGCTCACCAGAGCCAAAGGCTCCTGCGGAGCTAATAGGATAGGCAGTGGTCCGTCTTCGTCGTCTGTGGCATCGTCATTGTCTGCATCGTATGTCTGTTGTCAACACTTTCAAACGACAAATTTTTTCTGTAGCATCCTTGGGCTGGAGGATTGAAAGTTTGTGTTTTTAGCTCACCTGTCACGTAGTGACAATTTGAGCTTTTGTGATCACATTTTGTCCGTCATTCGTGCGTGCGTGCGTGCGTCCGTAAACAATTCCAAATAAGTATATCTCTAATACCCCACGGCCAACCTTGTGAAGCATCATCAGGTAGGGGGAAAGGCTGCATAAGGTTTTTGGGATGATCAGATTGGAATTCTGGTTGCCATGGCAACATATAGCTCCCGTAGACTTATAATGGGAAAAATTAAAAGAATCTTCTTCTTCGAAACAACTGGGCCCAGAGCTTAGATATTTAGCTTGTAACAATGTCAAGTGGTCACCTACATAAATCCTGCCAATCATGCCCCAGGGGTCCAAATTGGCCACACCCTGGGGCCCCTTAGCTACCATAGCTCCGTCTTTGGTCGGGCCCCTCGGAGTCTAACTGTTGGTTTTCTTTTGCTCCAGCAATTCTGTTGTTGTATGCTGTCGAGTCCTCAGCCTTGTTTGATCTTTTTAGTTTTTTTATTTGTATGTTCTCGGAGATGTTACACTGATGAGTTAGGAAGCCTTCATGCGGACTAAACTAAATTACTGTATTTCGCGACAAGTAAGGGCGAGGATTATGGCCATGTAAAATCAATTTAAGCTCCCCAGTGGAATTCTTTCAACTGACCGTTCCAAGGCGGTTCTTCTGTGGCGGTTTATTAGCTCACCTGAGTACGAAGTGCTCAATGTGAGCTATTATGATCGCTTTGTGTCCGTCGTCTGTCGTCCGTCCGTCTGTCCGTCAACAATTTCTTTAAATGACATCTCCTCCTAGGCAAATGGCCGGATTTCAAAATCATTTCACAGAAATGTTCCTCTGGTGACCCTCTACCAAAATTGCTAAAATGGTTCTGCTCTGCTGAACAAAATGGCTGCCAGAGCTAAAAATAGAAAAACCTTTAAACGACATCTCCTCCTAGGCCACTGTCCCGATTTCAAAATAATTTCACAGAAATGTTCCTTTGTTGACCCTCTACCAAAATTGCTAAAATGGTTCTGCTCTGCTGAACAAAATGGCCGCCAATCTAAAAAAAGAAAAACCTTAAAACGATATCTCCTGAGCCAATGCCGGATTTCAAAATCATTTCACAGAAATGTTCCTTGTGTGACCCTCTACCAAAATTGCTAAAATGGTTCTGCTTGGCTGAACAAAATGGCCACCAGAGCTAAAAATAGAAACACCTTTAAATCACATCTCCTCCTAGGCCAAGGCCCGATCTCAAAATAATTTCAAAGAGAGGGTCCTTGTCTGACCCTCTTCCAAAATTGCTAAAACGGTTTCGTTTTGCTGAACAAAATGGCCGCCAGAGCTAAAAATAGTTAAACGACATCTCCTCCTAGGCAAATGTCCCGATTTCAAAATAATTTCACAGAAATGTTCCTTGGGTGACCCTCTACCAAAATTGCTAAAATGTTTTTGCTCTGCTGAACAAAATGGCCACTAGATATAAAAATAGAAGAACCTTTAAACGATATCTGCTCCTAAGCCAATGGTCCGATTTCAAAATCATTTTACAGAAATGTTCCTCGGGTGACCTTCTACCAAAATTGCTAAAATGGTTCTACTCCTATGAACAAAATGGCCACCAGAGCTAAAAATAGAAAAACTTTTAAACGACATCTCCTCCTAGGCCAATGGCCTGATTTTGAAATAATTTCACAGAGACAGTCCTTAGCTGACCCTCTACCAAAACTGCTTAAACGGTTCTGCTTTGCTGAACAAAATGGCTGCCATACTTTTGCAGAAATGTTCCTAGGGTGACCCTCATCCAAACTTGCGAAAATGGTTTTATTCCAATGAACAAAATGGCCACCAGAGTTAAAAATAGAAAATACCTTTAGATGACAGCTTCTCCTTGGCCAGTGGCTAGATTTCGAAATAATTTTACTGAAATGTTCCTTTGGTGACCTTTTACCAAAGCTGCTACAATGGTTTCCCTTGCTGAACACAATGGCTGTTGGATATTATTATTTAAGATCTAGCCTGCCCAGGCAAGGTGGTGCAATTTGGACCATCTATGCACATGAACTATATTGGTTTCATTGGGTGGCAGGGCTTGAGATGTCTTCTCAGCGCTGGGTAAAATTCCAACAAAATTGGATACAAAATCTTCAAAATGACCTAAATAGTGTTGACTGGGATGTTAAATTTCAATTTAAACAAAAAGGGCGTAAGAGGACCAGTCTGATCTGGATCCACACTGTTTGCAATAATGACTTTAAAGTAACCAGGCAACACAAAGCAGAAGATAATTCTGAAGGGTTAAACAGAAACATCTTAATCACTCTTTGAAATTGTACATTTATATAAAAACAACAAGGTTTTAGACCTGTCAAAATATCAATTGGCAGTTGAAGATAGACTATTATACATAGCTCTGTCACTGCTTGCATAATATGGTATGAATCAGTAGGACTCTAAACAGACTCACTGTGAAGTGACTAATATTGTTATGCCAGAAGGTATACATATTAAATTGTACAGTGACTCTGGCTCTCATTGTATAATAGAAGTCACTTAGCGGTTAGGACCCAGGTGTTTGACCTAGTTATAAACAGAGCTGCAAACATTGGCTAGATAACTACTAGGCTCTTGAAAATAATATAGGTGGCTTAAGGATCTGCGCTGCAGTTTACAGAATCAGTACCAAAAACTGTTTATTTTGGATGGAGTGATGTAGATAAGGTGGGTATATGTTGATAGATAAAGGATAATTTTCCTTATCAATAAAACATACGTTGTGGGTATTTATTAGAACCACCTTGCTCTTAATGAATATATACACACCATACATTTTTATGGAAAAATAAGGGAGACTTTAGCTAATGTACCATTAAATACCCACCATATATACAGCACTATGACCTAAAGATTTGACTGATACTGAATAAATTACATCATTTTAACCCAGTTTGTGCCAAAAACTTAGAATGGGATACTGGCAACCCGGGATTGGCAAACGGTGACGGCCCAGATCGGATGCTGCAGAACTTGACGTCTGATCTGGGCCTACATTGTTTGTAAAAGGTTCCGCCATTTTCCATATTAGGGGTTGAGGTTGACAAAACAGTGTAGAACTAGAACAGATGCCACATAATATGGCCTCTGTCTGATCAAAGTCTACTTTGTTACTTAAAGTAGAGGAAATTTTATACTGGGAAAAAACTTCAAAAATCTTCTTCTCCAAAACCGTAAGGCCAAGAGCTTAGATATTTAGTATATAGCAATGTCAAGTGGTCTCCTACACTAATGATTTTCTGATACACAGGTGAGCAATATAGGGCCATTGGGCCCTCTTGTTTATGAAAATCTGCTTGTTAGTTTGGTTACTATGGCAACTTAGAGTTTATGCTCTATCTCTGGTCGGACCCATCTGAGTCTGACTGTTGGTTTTCTTCTGCTCCAGCATTTCAGTAGTTTCTTGCTGTTGAGTCCTCTCCGTTGTTTCATCTCTGTGGTTGTTTGATTATTTGTGTTCACTGAGATGTTGCACTGATGGGTTAGAAGGCCTGCATGCGGACTGAACAAATTATTTGTCTAAATCGCGACAGAAGTAAGGGAGAGGATTGTGGCCATGTAAAATCGATTTAAGCCCCCTAGTAGAATTTGTTTCCCCTGACCGTGCCAAGGCGGTTCTCCTGTCGGGGGTTTATTTTTGTTATGGTTTGTCTTTGGGTGTTTGTGATGCTTATATTATTTTATTTTGGATAGCCTATTGGCTATTTTGTGGGAACGTAACTGTCCCTTTGGCGTCCCGCTATTGGTGTTTCCATTAGGTCTGTTGTTTCATGTTTGTGCTTCTTTCCCTTTGGTGTCTCTGATGGGAGCTGTGGGTTGATTGTATTGATTCCTTATCATTGCTTTCACTTCTATTTTCCATAGACTTATAATGCCGAAAATTGAAATAATGGCATTTACTGCCAAGCCTCTGCAGATATTTTGACAAAACTTTCATAGAAATGATCCTTAGGCAATCTAATATCTGCCATATGTTTTTAGGCCTACTGCTCACTTTTATTGGTTGCCATGGAAACCAAAATGGAAAAGAAAATTAAAAAATCATCTCCTCAGAAACCATATGCTCTAGGAGGCAGAGACTTTATGAAAATACTCACCATATTTGCCTTTACAGGTTTTGTGTTTTTAGCTCACCTGTCAAGTAGTGACGAGGTGAGCTTTTGGGATCACTTTTTGTCCGTCGTGCGTCCGTAAACTTTTTTTGTGACCACACTAGAGATCACAGTTTTGGGCCAATCATCATCAGACTTGTCAGAATGATCATCATGACAATATCTCGGTCAAGTTCGAATATTAGTCATGGCGGGTCAAAAAGTAGGTCAGTAGGAATAATCAAAGAAAAACCTTGTGAACACTCTAAAGGCCAAAGTTTTGTTCCGATCGTCATCAAACTTGCTCAGAATGATCTTCTTGATAATATCTCGGTCAAATTCGAATATGGGTCATGTTGGGTCAAAATGTAGATCAGTAGATCAAATAGAAAAACCTTGTGAACGCTCTAGAGGCCACAGTTTTGGTCCGATCGTCATCAAACTTGCTCAGAAGGATCGTCGTGACAATATCTGGGTCAGGACCCTTTGGTTTTACATAGGGAAAATCTTTAACTAGGTCTTTGAGTTTTGGTATGAAGCTTCATCTAGTGGACCTCTATCAAGATTGTTCAAATTATAGCCCCGAAACCAATAATGCCCCCACTCTGGGGCCCTTTGGTTTTAAATCGACTTATATAGGGAAAATCTTTAAAAATCTTCTTCTGTGAAACCACAAGGCCTAGGTCTGTGATATTTGATGTGAAATTTCGTCTAGTGGACCTCTATCAAGATTGTGCAAATTATAGCCCTGGGGCCAAAAATGTCGCCGCCCCGAGACCCTTTGGTTTTACATAGACTTATAAAGGGGAAATCTTTAAAAATCTTCTTCTCTGAAACTGCAAAGCCTAGGTCTTTGATATTTGGTTTGGAGCTTCATCTAGTGGACCTCTACCAAGATTGTTCAAATTATTGCCCTGGGGCCACAAATGCCCCCGCCCTGGGCCCTTTGGTTTTACATAGACTTATATAGGCCCGGGGCCATTTGGTTCTGCATAGGCTTATGTACGGAATATCTTTAAAAAATCTTCTTCTCTGAAACCTCAAGGCCCAGGTATTTGATATTTTGTGTGTAGCTTCATCTAGTGGATTTTTGCCAAGATTGTTCAAATTATAGCCTTTGTTGTTGTTTGGTATGAAGCTTCACCTTTAAGACCTCCCTCAACATTATGCACATTAAAGCCCTGGGGCCAATAATGGCCCTCCCTGGGCCCACTTGTTACATTATGAATCAGGTGAGCAAGCCAGGGCCATCATGGCCCCTTGTTTATGAAATTAAGCTCTTTAGTTTGGTTGCTATGGCAACTTAGAGTATCCTTTGGCTCATAAAGGGGAAAAATGAAAAATGCATTTACTGCCAAGCCTTAGTGAATATTTTTGCAAAACTTTCATAGAAATATTATTAAAGCTATCTTCTATCTGCAATATGGTTTTTTGGCCTACTGCTCAGTGACATCAGAGCTCTAAAGCCACTGGACTGATTGGATCCAAATTGTATCTGTAGCATCCTTGGGTTCAGTGCTTCCATGGTTTATTAAAATACATGGCTGTCAATGGGCAGTGCCCCCTGAGCTCTGGGAATCATAGTGGCACATGGGCCTCTTGTTTATGAAATTTGGCTCTTTAGTTTGGTTGCTATGGCATCTTAGAGTTTTAATGGATTTGTAAAGGTGAAAATTGAAAATTTGCATTTACTGCCAAGCCTTAGTAGATATTTTTTACAAAACATTCATAGAAATATTTTTTAAGCAATCTTGTTTCTTCCAAATGATTTTAGGCCTACTGCTCATTTTATTGGTAGCCATAAGATTAGGAATCCAAAACAAAAAAATAGAACAAAAAAAAAAAAGAAATATTTATAAAACAGTCATCTCCTCATAAACCATGCTCTATCTATGAGGCTGAGGCTTTGTGGAATTATTTGCCTTTAATTACAGGTTTTGTGTTTTTTATGAAATTTGTCTCTTTTGTTTGGTTGCTATGGGAAGTTAAGAGTTTCCATATACCTATAATAGAGAAAATTGAAAAAAGACTTTTACACCTTTCAAGATATTTTAAAAACTTCCATAGAAATGTTCCTTAAACAATGTTCTATCTGCCATATGATCTTAAGGCTAACTGGTTGCCACAGATGGTTGTTAATTGTCGTTTGTTGTCTTGCAACAACACATTGAAGAGACATCAGACCTCTGAAGCCACCAGACTGATTGGGTCCAAATTTAATCTGTAGCATCTTTGGGCGAAGGTCATGGTGAGCTTTTGTGACTGTGAGATATGTCATCATTGTTCATTGTGTGTTGTTAGTCATGGGTAGTCCGTGTGTTAACTTTTCTTGTGAACACTGTGGCCACAGTTTTGGTCTAATCATCAAACCTGTTCAGAATGATAATCAGGACAATATCTCAGTCAAGTTCGAATGTGGGTCATGTCGGGTTTAAAAGTAGGTCAAATCTTAGAAAAACCTTGTGAACACAATAGAGGCAACAGTTTTGGTCCAATCTTCATGAAACTTGCTCAGAATTATCATCTTGACAATATGTGGGTCAAGTTCGAATATGGGTTATGTTGCATCAAACAGTATGTCAGTAGGTCAAATCCTAGAAAAACCTTGTGAACACTCTAGAGGCCACAGTTTTGGTCCAATCTGCATAAAACTTGCTCAGAATGACCATCTTGAAAATATCTGGGTCAAGTTCAGATATGAGTCATGTTGGGTCATAAAGTAGGCAAGTAAAATCATAGAAAAACCTTGTGAATAGAGGCCACATGCTTGCTCAGAATGATCATCTTGACAATATCTGGGTCAAGTTTGAATATGTCATTTTGGGTTAAAAAGTAGGTCAGATCATAGATAGACCTTGTGAAAAGTTTTGGTCCATCATCATCAAACTTGCCCAAAATGATCATTGTGATAATATCTCGGTAAAGTTCAAATATGGGCCATGTTGGATTAAAAAGTGTGTCAGTATGTCAGATGATAGGAAAACCTTGTGAACACTCTAGAAGCCACAGTTTTGTTGGTTTATCATCGTCAAACTTGCTCGGAATGATCAAGCAGTCGTTATCTCCGGATAAGTTTGAATATAGGTCATGTCAGGTCAAAAAGTAGGTCAGTAAGTCAAATGATAGAAAAAACTTTGAGAGCACACTTGAGGCCAAAGTATTGGCCAAAACATTATCAAACTTGCTAAGGATGATCATCTATACAATATCTGGGTCATGTTTGAATATGGGTCATGTCAGGTCAAAAAGTAGGTCAGTAGGTCAGATCATAGAAAAAACCTTGTGGAGACGTTGCTTCCAATTCTGTGGGGTTTTTACCCAACGTTGAGTTGAAATGACTTCTCAAGCCCTGTCACCCAATGAAACCAAGAGGGTTTATAAGCATGGACATTCCAACTCGCACCCCTTTGCCTGGGCAGGCTTAGATCCTCCAAGCGGTTTGCCAGTATTGGTGTGCGATTGGTTTCAGCTCTGCGTGGAAGCATCATGCAGCCCATATGTTTCTTCAAGCCCCTATGGGGGGGGGGGCGTTTTTCCTGTAAGTAAGAATGTATTGGAGGGAGTATGTACGTAAGTACCCACATACGTGCATTCATAAGTACATTTTAATCTCTTTAGTACTCTACTCATTATAACACAGTTTTGGTTATAACACAGCCAGGTCTAGCCTCCCAAACTGTCATTTTACTAATTTCTATATAAAAATATCCCTTCATAACACGGTTCACTTCTAAAGCGGTATGTGTCACCAGTTGTATGTGTCACCAGTTGTATGTGTCATGTGTCACCAGTTGTATGTGTCACCAGTTGTATGTGTCACCTGTTGTATGTGTCACCAGTTGTATGTGTCACCAGTTGTATATGTCACCAGTTGTATGTGTCACCAGTTGTATGTGTTGCCAGTTGTATGTGTCATTAGTTGTATGTGTCACCTGTTGTATGTGTCACCAGTCGTATGTGTCACCAGTTGTATGTGTCACCAGTTGTATGTGTCACCAGTTGAAATTTTTGGGCATTTATAACTTGAGGAAAATTTATGAATAAATAGGTGAGAAAGGGATCTTGATGTGGGATGAATGTGGAATGAATGGTTTTATTTTTTAGGTCATACTAAGAGAGAATGGGTGAATGAGAAAAAAAAAGAATTTCAGAAAAAAAAAGTAATTTTTCATTTAAGTTTAAATTTCATAATTTCAGTATTTTCCCAGAACTTTGTTCATGAAGGTAAATCTTGAGGCATTGTTTTGACAAACATCACACAAATGTTGCTTATCATGATATCTCAGGAGTATTTGACTTTTAAGATCATAGCCTCAAAGTCAAGGTCACTGTGGCTATTTTTAGAAAAACTTTATCATCACTTTAGCTCCTATATGCCGTGGCCTGTTGTCCGTTGGTCGTCCGTTGTTAGCTTTTCACATTTTCAACATCTCCCGAACTGGAATTCAGATTACCGGTAAGCTGATACCTGGTTGGAATCATCCAATTCAAATTTGCTAAAATGGTTTCGTTTCAAATTTCCAAGACGGCCCCCATCTCCCATCTCCTCCCAAAACAAAGATCGACTTGTTGGGAATCATCGGGATGTTATTGAGATTCAGATTTGCTAAACATTCCGATATCCAAGATGGCAGCCATCATGTGGCCATCTTGAAACTACAAACGACATCTCCCGCACGAATAGTCGAATTTCTAAGCTGAAATTTGATGGGAGGCATCGGGATGACATGGTGTTGACATGGAGATTCAGATTTGCTCTAATTGTTCCATTCTAATATCCAAGATGGTCACCATGGTTAGATATTGGAATGGAACAAATCCAACCACGGTGGTCATCTTGAAATTCTTGAAACGACATCTCCCAAAGGAAAGATTGAGGTGAAACTTGTAGGGAAGCATTGGGATGGCATTGAGATTCAGATTTGCTAAAAACGTTCCATTGCGATATCCAAGATGGCTGCCATGGTGACCATCTTGAAATTCTTTAAACGACATCTCCTGAACCAAAGGTATAATCGAGCTGAAACTTGATGGGAGGCATCAGGATGTCATGGAGATTCAGATTTGCTCAAATTGTTCCATTCCAATATCCAAGAAAGACGCCGTGGTGGCCATCTTGAAATTCTTCAAATCACATCTCCTCCCAAACCAAAGGTCAACTAGAGCTGAAACTTGATGGGAGGCAACGGGATGACATGGGGATTCAGATTTGCTAAAATCATTCCATTCCCATATCTTTAAATTCTTCATACGGCATCTACTTCCAAACCAAAGGTTGAATTGAGCTGAAACTTGATGGAAGGCATCAGGATGAAATGGAAATTCAGATTTGCTAAAAACATTCCATTCTGATATCCAAGATGGCCATCTTGAAATTCTTCAGACAACATCTCCTTCAGAACCAAAGGTCAAATTGAGCTGAGATTTTATGGGAGGCATCGGGGTGACATGAAGATTCAGATTTGCTAAAATCATTCCGTTCCAATATCCATTCTTCAAACAACATCTCCTGAACCAAAGGACAAATTGATCTGAAACTTGTAATGAGGCATCGGGGGAGACATGACGATTCAGATTTGCTAAAATCATTCCATTCTGGTATCCAAGGTGGCCGCTTTGGCCGCCATCTTGAAATTCTTCGAACATCATCTCCTCCTAAATTCAGAACTGCTAAAGGCAATGGGATCTGATACACAAAATGACTACCAAGGCACAATGATATATATATATATATATATGATCAGCATCATCCAGGTCATTCTGGGGGCCTCTAGTTAATGGATTTTAATATAACTTCACACAAATGGATATTTTGATATTTTGAGCGAGTTTGACTTTCAATGTCATTGCCTCAAGATCAAGGTCACTGTGGCTATTTTTAGAAAAATTTTATCACCAAAGCACCTACTTTTATTAATGGATTTTAATATAACTTCACATAAATGTTGGGTATGTTGATATCTCAAGCAAGTTTGACTTTGTAGGTCTGGGGCTCAAGGTCAAGGTCACTGTGGCTATTTTTAGCTCACCTGACACTACGTGACAAGGTGAGCTTTTGTGATCACATTTTGTCCGTCGTCCGTGCCTGCTTCCGTGTGTGCATCCGTGTGTGCATCGGTAAACAATTTCAAATAAGTATATCTCTAATACCCCATGGCCAATCTTGATTAAATTCCATGTGAAGCATAATCAGGTAGGAGGAAAGGCTGCATAAGGTTTTTGGGCTGATCAGATTGGAATTCTGGTTGCCATGGCAACATATAGCTCCTATAGACTTACAATGGGAAAAATTTAAAAAATCTTCTAC
This sequence comes from Lucinisca nassula, assembly GCA_963580285.1. Taxonomy (NCBI): domain Eukaryota; kingdom Metazoa; phylum Mollusca; class Bivalvia; order Lucinida; family Lucinidae; genus Lucinisca; species Lucinisca nassula. Next base: position 56,087,144 of record OY757016.1, read on the forward strand.
TCTGAAACCACAGGGCCCATCACTTAGATAATTGGCTTGTAACAATGTCAAGTGGTCACCTACATAAATCCTGCCAATCATGCCCCTGGGGTCCAAATTGGCCACACCCCCGGGCCCCTTAGCTCCCATAGACTCATAATGGAAAAAAAGCTTCAGAAATCTTCTTCTCTGTAACCATAGGGCCCAGAGCTTAGATATTTAGCATGTAGCAATGGCAAGTGGTCAGGTTCATAATTCCTGCCAATCAAGTCCCTGGGGTCCAAACGGGCCACGCCCCGGGGCCCCTTAGCTCCCATAGACTCATATTGGAAAAAAGCTTAAAAAATCTTCTTCCCTGAAACCACAGGGCCCAGAGCTTAGATATTTAGCATGTAGCAAAGGCAAGTGGTCATCTACATAAATCCTGCCAATCATGCCCCTGGGGTCCAAATGTGCCACGCCCTGGGGCCCCATAGCTCCCATAGACTCATAAAGGAAAAAACCTTAAAAAATCTTCTTCTCTGAAACCACAGGGCCCAGAGCTTAGATATTTAGCAAGTAGCAACGACAAGTGATCACCTACATAATTCCTGCCAATCAAGTCCCTGGGGTCCAAATGGGCCACGCCCGGGGCCCCTAAGCTCCTATAGACTCATAATGGAAAAAAGCTTCAAAAATCTTCTTCTATGAAACCACAAGGCCCAGAACTTAGATATTTAGCATGTAGCAACCGCAAGTGGTCACCTAAATAAATCCTGCCAATCATGCCCCTGGCGTGACGAGGTGAGCTTTTGGGATCACTTTTTGTCCGTCGTGCGTCGGTAAACTTTTTTCCAAATGGGCAACACCCCGGGGCCCCTTAGCTCACATAGACTCATAATGGAAAAAAACTACAAAAATCTTCTCCTCTGAAACCATAGAGCCCAGAGCTTAGATATTTAGCATGTAGCAACAGCAAGTGGTCACCTACATAAATCCTGCCAATCATGCCCCTGGGGTCCAAACGGGCCACGCCCCGGGACCCCTTAGCTCCCATAGACTCATAATGGAAAAAAAGCTTCAAAAATCTTCTTCTCTGAAACCACAGGGCCCAGAGCTTAGATATTTAGCATGTAGCAACGGCAAGAGGTCACCTACATAAATCCTGCCAATCATACCCCTGTGGTCCAAACTGGCCATGCCCCGGGGCCCCTTAGCTCCCATAGACTCATAATGGAAAAACCTTAAAAAATCTTCTCTGAAACCACAGGGCCCATAACTTAGATATTTAGCATGTAGCAATGGCAAGTGGTTACCTACATAAATCCTACCAATCATGCCCCTGGGGTCCAAATGGGCAACACCCCGGGGCCCCTTAGCTCCCATAGACTCATAATGGATAAAAGCTTCAAAAATCTTCTTCTCTGAAACCACTGGGACCAGAGCTTAGATATTTAGCATGTAGCAATGGCAAGTGGTCACCTACATAAATCCAGCCAATCATGCCCCTGGGGTCCAAATCGCCCACGCCCCGGTCCGCCTAAGCTCCCATAGACTCATATTGGAAAAAAGCTTACAAAATATCTTCTTCTTTGAAACTGTGAAGCACAGAGCTAAGATATTTAGTATCTAGCAACATAAAATAGTCACCTACATAAATCCTGCTAACCCTGCCCCTGGGATCCAAATGGGCCACACCCCGGCCCCTTAGCTTCTTTAGACTTATAATGGAAAAAAGCTTCAGAAATCTTCTCCGAAGCCATAAGGCCCAGAGCTTATATATTTAGTGTAGCAATGTCAAGTTGTCTCCTACACTAATGATTTTCTGGTACACAGGTGAGGGATACAGGGCCATTGGGCCCTCTTGTTAGTAAAACTTCGTCATTGCTCTAGCGCCAACATTTATTGATGGGTTTTAACCAATTGTGTACCGGAAACCCCAAAACAGGTACCCTGGCAAACAGTGCAGGCCCAGATCAGAGGCCGCAGAATGTGGCATATGATCTGGGCCTACACTGTTTCCAAAAAGTTCCGTCATTTTCAAAATAAATTTTGAAGTAAACACAACCTGACACCCCTAAATTATGAAATGGACTCCTGCCATATACAAGGTGGAAGGTTCCATTTGGTATGAAAAGGGTTAAGATAACTTGCACAAATGTTTGGTATGAACCATTTGGTATGATGATATCTTAAGTGAGTTCAACTTCCAGAGATCTAGGCTCAAGGTCAAGGTCACTGTGGCTATTTTTAGAAAAACTTTGTCATCATTCTAGGGCCTATGTCATCATTCTAGTGCCTGCATTTATTAGCTCACCTAAGCTGAAGGCTAATGTGAGGTATTAGTATGCCAATTGTCGGGCGTCGGTTCACATTTTCAACTAAGTATATCTTTAAAGCCAGTAGGCCAATCATGATTAAATTTCATGAGAAGCATTAACAGGTTGGGGGTAAAGATGCATTGTTTTGGGGCAGATCAGATGGAAACTCTTGTTGCCATGGCAACATATAGCTCCCATGGACTTACAATGGGAAAAACTTTAAAAAATCTTCTTCTCTGAAACCGCTTGGCACAGAGCTTACAACGGCCCCCGCCCAGAGGGGCTTGAAGAAATAAATGGGCTGCATGATGCTTCCACGCAGAGCTGAATCCGGCCCGCACACTAGTACTGGTAAACCGCTTAGAGGATCTAAGCCTGTCCAGGAACCGCGGTGCGAGGCGGACCGTCCATACTAATAAACCCTATTGGTTTCATTGGGCGACAGGGCTTGAGATGTCATTTCATCTCAATGTTGGGTAAAAGTCCCACAAAATTGGAAGCAACGTCTCCAAAATGACCTTTACAGTGTTGACGGGGACGTTAAATCTCAAATCAAACAAACAAAACAGAGCTTACATATTAAGCATGTAGCAATGTCAAGTGGTCCTCTACATAAATTGTGCCAATCATGCCCCTGGGGTCAAAACTGGCCATGCCCCGGGCCCCTTAGCCCCCCATAGACTTATAATGGTAAAAAAGCTTAAAAATCTTCTTCTCTGAAACCACTAGGCCCAGAGCTTACATACTAAACATGTATTAAAGTCAAGTGGTCCCCTACATAAATTGTGCCAATCATGCCCCCGGGATCTAAACTGACCATGCCCTGGGGCCCCTTAGCCCCCATAGACTTATAATGGAGAAAAAAAAAGCTTAAAAAATCTTCTTCTCTGTAACTGCTAGGCACAAAGCTTACGTATTAAGCATGTAGCAATGTCAAGTGGTCCTCTTCATAAATTGTGCCAATCATGCCCCTGGGTCTAAACTGGCCACGCCCTTGGGTCCCTTAGCCCCCATAGATTTATAATGGTAAAGAAGCTTAAAAAATCTTCTTCTCTGAAACCACTAAGCCCAGAGCTTACGTATTAAGCATGTAGCTATGTCAAGTGGTCCCCTACATAAATTGTGCCATTCATCCCTCTGGGGTCTAAACTGGCCACTCCCCGGGCCCCATAGCCCCCATAGACTTATAATGGAAAAAAAAGCTTAAAAAATCTTCTTCTCTGAAACCACTAGGCCCAGAGCTTACATATTAAGCATGTAGCAATGTCAAGTGGTCCCCTACATAAATTGTGCCAATCATACCCCTGGGGTCTAAACTGGCCACACCCCGGGGGCCCCTTAGCCCCCCATAGACTTATAATGGAGAAAAAAAAAACTTCAAAAATCTTCTTCTCTGAAACCACTAGTATTATTAGCTCACCTGAGCCGAAGGCTCCTGTGAGGTATTAGTATGCCAATGGTCTGGCGTCCGGTGTCCGTTCACATTTTCAAATAAGTATATCTATAAAGCCACTTGGCCAATCATGATTAAATTTCATGAGAAGCATTATCCGGTTGGGGGAAAAGATGCAGTATGTTTTGGGACAATTCAGGTTGAAACTGGTGTTGCCATGGCAACATATAGCTCCCATAGACTTTCAATGAGAAAAACTTCAAAAATCTTCTCTGAAACCACTAGGCCAGAGCTTACATATTAAGCATGTAGCAATGTCAAGTGGTCCCCTACATAAATTGTGCCAATCATGCCACTGGGGTCTAAACTGGCCACGCCTCAGGGCCCTTTAGCCCCCATAGACATGTAATGGAGAAAAAAAAAACTTCAAAAACCTTCTTCTCTGAAACCACTAGGCCCAGCATATTAAGCATGTAGCAATGTCAAGTGGTCCCCTACATTAGTCCTACCAAACATGCCCCTAGGGTCCAAATTGACAATGCCGTGTTCCATTAGGAAGAACTTCAAAAAAAAATTATGCTCAAAGACCATGAGACAAACAGCTAACTAAAATGTTCCTCAGGTGAGTGGTAAGGCTCATTGAGCCTCTTGTTGATGGATTTTAATATAACTTCACACAAATCTTGGGTATGATGAAATTTGGTTCCTAAGTGAAAAACTTTTAAACGACCAAAATTGTTTAAACTGTTCCACTCGAATAAACATGATGGCCACCAGAGCCAAAAATATAAAAACCTTTAAATGTTTTCTTGTTTGTCAACGACATTGCCTCCTAAACCAGTGAATGGATTTTGATATAATTTTACAGGAATGTTCCTTGGGAGACCCTTTCCGAAATTGCCTCAATGGTTTTTGCTTGACTGATCAAAATGGCCACCAGACCTAAAAAAATATCTATACAATAAGGATCAGGTACTGAGCAATCCAGAACTAATATGGCCCTCTAATAAGCTGACCTGAGTCGAGCTTATAGTATGGCAAGGGTCAGTTTTTTGTCTGACTGTCTGTCTTCTGTCAACATTTTCTGCTCCTCCAAAACCACAGGGCCGCTTGAAAACTTCATAAAAAACCTTACAAAGCACGGTTTATTGCAAATTCTAGCTCTTGCACTACCACTGAACTTTCTAAATTATTAACTTCCTGTCTTACTGCTATTAAAACGCATGTAATTTAATATTGTGATAAAGTCTTTGAAAGATCAGGAAAAAATCTGTTTTGGTCTATAAAAAATTGGAATGAGGTTTTAATTAAATTGAAAACTAGACATTTTTGTGCTTCTAGTCTGTCTACCTACGATTTTTCCACTCTTTACACTACACTTCCTCATAATCTTATAAAAGAAAAGCTTAATGATTTAACTGAATGGGCTTTTCACAGAGAATATTCTCTCTATCTTGCATGTTATGTCAGAAATGCATTTTTCACTTCTAAAGAGCATAAGAATTATACACTTTGGTCATGTCAGAAAGTGTGTGATGCCCTCACCTTTCTACTTGACAATATTTATATTAGATTCGGTACTAAGTTATTTAGACAAATTGTGGGTATTCCGATGGGTACTAATTGTGCACCTCTTGTGGCTGATCTGTTCTTGTATTGTTATGAAAGAGACTTCATTTTGTCGCTTTCCATTGATAACCAATCTGAAATTATTGAAGCTTTTAGCTCTACTTCTAGATATTTAGATGATTTATTAAATATTGATAATACCTATTTTGATGGTTTGATCAGTCAGATTTACCCCCTAGAACTTCAGTTAAATAAAGCAAATTCTTCTGATACCGAGGCCCCGTTTTTGGATTTACATCTATCTATTGTAGATGGATTTGTTTCGTGCAAAATTTATGATAAACGCGATGACTTTGATTTTGAGATTGTAAATTTTCCTTTTTTGGATGGTGATGTTCCTCGTGCGCCATCCTATGGCATTTATATTTCGCAATTAATTCGATTTGCTAGAGTGTGTAGTCATGTAACTGACTTCAACACTGGTAATAAATTATTAACGGCTAAACTCCTTAATCAGGGTTATCGGTACAATAAACTACGCAAAGCCTTTTCAAAATTTTATAGACGCCATTCTGATTAATTTCTAAATTCAATATTGGACTTAAATCTCTTCTGCGGCAAGGTCTATCGGAACCCGAATGTTATGGTGACTTAGTATATGAATTCAGAAAAATATATAACCGCAATGACTTCAGCACCCAATTTCGTAAAATCATTCTTCCATATAAAAAGATTGGGTACAACATGGATATTATACGACAGACTGCATGCATGGTAGTTAACCCAATCACGGTTGGCAACTTTGCTTCCCTCTTTAATTGCATGCCGGTGGGTCAGGCCTCAGATTCTATGACGGCTCCAACGTAAAGGCTTATTGAAAATTAGAGAGATAAAGTTGGTTGGTGCCTGATGCTCTGTCTCTGGTCGGGCTCATCGGAGTCTAACTGTTGGTTTTCTTTTGTTCCTTTATGGGGGAGTAAGTTAATTGTATCAATTCCTGATCTTTGTTTTACTTCTACTTTGAAGTCAAATTTCATGTGGAGTATCCATGGGATGGGGGAACTAAGGTTTGTTTTAGGAGTCTTAGTCATATGCCATATAATCTTCTCCTATGGAACCAGTGGGCCGATTACCATGAAACTTGGTATGTAGCATTGGGGACTCAGGGCCCATCATATATTGTTCAAATCATGACACTTGGATGACCTTGACCTATTTTATGCCAAGGTCAAATTTGGTCACGTAATATCTGTATGGGGAAAAAGTCAGCTCTGTATTTTTCGGGAACTATTGCAGGCTGTGATCTGAAAATTGGTTGATGTGGTAAGCTAAATGAGTGTGTGAAACTGTATAAGTATTCAAGGTCAAGGTCATTATTTGACCTTGGCCCAAGGTCATTCAGATGTGAAATTCCTAAGAAACCACTTAGCCATTTGTAACCAAATTTCATGTAAATGCTTTTAGGAACAATGAAATGAAAATAAACTAAAATGGGTATGGTCACCTAACCAAGATGGCCACCATACCCATAGAAGGTAAAAACCCTTCACAAATCCTCTCCTTCGTAAGCAGTGGGCCCATTGCCATGAAACTTGGTATGTAGCATTGGGGACTCGGGCCAATCATAGTTTGTTCAATTGTTGACCCTCTGGCTATTTCATGCCCAGGTCAAATCTGGTCACATAGACTTTTGTATGGGAAAAGTCAAGATTGTGTAGTTTTCGGAAACTATTGCAGCCTGTGACCTGAAAGTTGGTAGATGCAGCTAGCTAAATGAGTGGATGAAACTACATCAGTATGTAAGGTCCAGGTCATTATTTGACCTTGGCCCAAGATCATTTAGTTATGAAAAAATAAAACTTATTTTCCTCAGAAGCTCTAAGCCATTTGTAACCAAATTTCATAAAAAAGCCTGTAGAAACAATAAAATACAAATTAATCAGTTTGGTCACATGACCAAGATTGCTGCCATGCCCATATAAGGTAAAAACCATTCAAAACTCTTCTTCTCCCAAACCAGAGGCCTGATTGTCATGAAACTTCAAATATAGCATTGGGGACGCCGGCTCTTTATAGTTTGTTCAAATGATGGCCCTCAGATGACCTTTACCTATTTTATGCCAAGGTCATAGCTGGTCACGTAGACTTTTATATTGGGAAAAATCAAAATTGTGTATTTTTCTGAAACTATTGCAGTCTCTGATCTCAAAACTAGTAGATGCAGTTAGCTAAATGAGTGGATGAAACTACATTAGGGTTCATGGACAAGGTCATCCCTTGACCTTGGCCTAAGGCCTTTCGGATATGAAAACTAAAACTTATTTTCTACTGGAACCTTTTTGTGACCAAATTTTATCAAAAATCTTATAGAAACAAGTCAATGAAAATTTATTGATATGAGTTCGGTCACATGACCAATATGGCCACCATGCCCATAAAGGGTAATACATTTAAAAAATTTTCTTCGGTCACCCCTGGGCCATGCCCCGCCCCCTTTGCTTCATTAAAGTCTTTATATCTCAGAAACTATCCATATCCCCAACCCTTAACCATATATATTATTGTTCCTTATGATAAGATCTTCATTAGATGCAATCAAGTGCTTCGGCCTCACATGTTTCCATTTATTTGTTTACGCTCAGAATCTGGGATATCTTATCTAGCAGGATTACGAGCGGGCTCATAGTGCTGTTCTTACTCAAAAATGTCTTCAAGCCAATGGAATTCATGTACTGGACTAGCCAGCCTTTCTCCTCCGATCTCTTTCCCATAGAGTATCTTTGGGTAGAGGTGTCCACAACCAACCAGACAAAAACTGTAACTTATGGACAGTAGCATTGTTAAAACTTGAATTTTAATGTTTGGTTTTGAAAACGTAAATAGTTTCTTTCAAAAATTTGGAACATCGAATGGGGTTTCATAATACCACCTGTCTTTAGACATCTGCAAACGTATCATATATTGGAATTTGCAGAACTACCTTTCTAAATTTTAAGCTCTTTTTAGAAAGGTTTTCTGTAAGTTTTCACAGTGTTATGATTTTCTCATAGAATCTGTCATTTCAGTGCCTTTGGCGCTTTGATTGACCTTGTCATCACCGTAGCCCCGTCAGTTTTGATCGGATCTTTCTGAAACTTATATGTAAGGTGGCTGGGGATAAAATCTCGGATGAGTTCAAAAACCGACCAAGTCGACCCTTTTATTGTAGAGTAACGTCCCTTTGATTGCTGAAAATGTTGATTTTTTACCTTGTCATCACCATAGCCCTTTCAGTTTTCATCGAATCTTCCTGAAACTTATATGTAATGTGACTGGGGATAAAATCTCGGATGAGATCAAAAACCAGCCAAGTTGGTCCATTTATCACAGAGTAACGTCCCTTTGTTTGCTGAAAATGCCAATATTTGACCTTGTCATCACCGTAGCCCTTTCAGTTTTGATTGGATCTTTCTGAAACTTATATGTAAGGTGGCTGGGGATAAAACCTCGGATGAGTTCGAATACCGGCCAAGGTGACCTATTTATCATAGAGTTAGGTTCCTTTGATTGCTGAAAATGCTGATTTTTGACCTTGTCATCACTGTAGCCCCTTCAGCTTTGATTGGATCTTTCTGAAACTTATATGTAAGGTGACTGGGGATAAAACCTAGGATGAGTTTGAAAACCGGCCAAGTCGCCCCATTTACTATTTAGTTATGTCCCTTTGATGGCTGAAAATGTTGATTTTTGACTTTGTCATCACCGTAGCCCCTTCAGTTTTGATTTGATCTTTCTGAAACTTATATGTAAGGTGACTGGGGATAAAACCTAGGATGAGTTTGAATACTGGCCAAGCTGGCCCATTTATCATAGATTTACGTCCCTTTGATTGCTGAAAATGTTGATTTTTAGCTCACCTGTCACGTAGTGACAAGGTGAGCTTTTGTGATCACTTTTTGTCCGTTGTCCGTCGTGCGTGCGTCCGTGGGTCCGTAAACAATTTTAAATAAGTATATCTCTAATACCCCAGGGTCAATCTTGATCAAATTTCATGAGAAGCATCATCAGGTAGGGGGAAAGGCTGCATAAGGTTTTTGGGCTGATCAGATTTGAATTCTGGTTGCCATGGCAACATACAGTACAAGTCACGCATAAAAGCCAGTTTTCTTTTTCACTCCGAATGCAATTTTCAAAGCACTCCAAACCACTCCGCATATTTTCATCAAAACACTCGGAATGAGGAAACAAACCACTCCCAAACACTCCGCGAAATATCGAGTATACCCGGAGTTTTCCAAACGACTATACAGGTAATGTTTGGTCAATAATGCCCGGGGCTAATATTCCGAACGTCGGTAGAAATACTCCGAGTGATTCAAGTTTATATTTATTCATATGATATTGGTTGTAAATGAATTTTTATTATCATTATTATTATTTTTATTATTATTATTTTACTGACAATTTTTCATTAGGTCGTTTTTCCTTCCCCTAGCAAAATTTCACCTTTCTAACATGCCTCGCCAACTTTCGCGCAGCATGTATCATTTGACACAATCTTTTTTCATGCCGGTTGGATTTTCAATTTGCACGTGCAACTAATATACCCCAGCATGGAAACGGGACCATTACGGTAAAATGCCGTACTTGTAATAAACATGCATATAATGAGTAAAGGGTACTTGTGATATGTTCCAAAATGCAATATATATAGATTGGTGTTCTGTTGAAGAATTCACTTCTTTCGACCAGATCGTTATTTTAAAGGCTGGCGAAATCCAAATTTCAAGGAGAGGAAGGGAAGAAGGAAAACATCCGAATCAGCATCTACAGCATCCGTAGCCGAGCACGTGTCCGTCAGGTGAACAGGTCCGTGAGATGAACACCTAGCTTATATAAAGCAGTGGGGTTTACGAGGATTGGAGATATTCATTAGTTCTCTTATTTTTAGACAGAAGCTTACATGTACAGATTTATGGATCTCGTAAGGATCGGCTAATTGACCAGTAGTTTACATTTGAACTAGATTTGTAAAACAAGAGGACCATGATGGCCCTGGATCGCTCACCTGATCCATAGAGTAACAAGTGGGCCCCGGGGAGGGCCATTATTGACCCCAGGGTTATAATGTGCATAATGTTGAGGGGGGTCTAAAAAGGTGAAGCTTCATACCAAATATCAACAAAAGGGTATAATTTGAACAATCTCGGCAAAGGTCCACTAGATAAAGCTACACAACAAATATCAAAGACCTGGGCCTTGTGGTTTCAGGGAGAAAGATTTTTTTAAAGATATTCCTTACATAAGCCTATGTAAAACCAAATGGCCCCGGGGCAGGGGCATTTTTGGCCTCAGGGCTATAATTTAAACAATCTTGAAAGTGGTCCACTAGATGAAGCTTCACACCAAATTATATCAAAGACCTGGGCCTTGTTGTTTCAGAGAAGAAGATTTTCAAAGATTATCTCTATTATAAGTCTATGTAAAACCAAAGGGCCCTGGGACGGGGGCATTGTGGCCCCAGGGCTATAATTTGAACAATCTTGGTAGAGGTCCACTAGCTGAAGCTTCATACCAAATGTCAAAGACCTAGGCCTTGTGGTTTCAGAGTAGAAGATTTTTCAAGATTTTCCCTATATAAGTCTATGAAAAACCAAAGGGCCCAGGAGCGGGGACAATTTTGGCCTCAGGGCTATAATTTGAACAATCTTGGTAGAGGTCCACAAGATGAAACTTCATACCAAATGTCAAAGACCTGGGCCTTGCAGTTTCAGAAAAGAAGATTTTTAAAGATTTTCCCTATATAAGCCTATGTTAAACCAAAGGGCCCCGGGGCGGGGGCATTTTTGGCCCCAGCACTATAATTTGAACAGTCTTGGTAGGGGTCCACTAGATGAAGCTTCATACCAAATAGCAAAGACCTGGGCCCTGCAGTTTCAGAGAAGAAGATTTTTTAAAGATTTTCCCAATATAAGCCCATGTAAAACCAAAGGGCCCTGGGGCGGGGGCATTTTTTGTCCCAGCACTATAATTTGAACAACCTTGGTAGGGGTCCACTAGATGAAGCTTCATACCAAATATCAAAGACCTGGGCCTTGCGGTTTCATAGAAGAAGGTTTTTAAAAGTTTTCCCTATATAAGCCTATGTAAAACCAAAGGGCCAGGGGCGGGGGCATTTTTAATTTGAACCATCTTGGTAGGGGTCCATAAGATGAAGATTCATACCAAATATCAAAGACCTGGGCCTTGCAGTTTCAGAGAAGAAGATTTTTTAAAGATTTTCCCTATATAAGCCCATGTAAAACCAAAGGGCCCCGGGGCGGGGGCATTTTTGGCCCCAGCACTTTAATTTGAACAATCTTGGTAGGGGTCCACTAGATGAAGCTCCATACCAAATATCAAAGACCTGGGCCTTGCAGTTTCAGGGAAGAAGATTTTTAAAGATTTTCCCTACATAAGCCTATGTAAAACAAAAGGGCACTGGGGCGGGGGCATCTTTGGCCCCAGCACAATAATTTGAACAATCTTGGTAGGGGTCCACCAGATAAAGATTCATACCAAATATCAAAGACCTGGGCCTTGCAGTTTCAGAGAAGAAGATTTTTAAAGATTTTCCCTATATAAGCCCATGTAAAACCAAAGGGCCCCGGGGCAGGGGCATTTTTGGCCCCAGCACTATAATTTGAACAATCTTGGTAGGGGTCCACTAGATGAAGCTTCATACCAAATATCAAAGACCTGGGCCTTGCAGTTTCAGAGAAGAAGTTTTTTTTAAGTTTTCGGTGAAAAAAATCTATTTTTGGCTCCTGTGACCTATATGTGCAACGGACCGGAACCATTTGAACAACTTTGAAAGGGGACCACCTAAGGATCATTCCTGTGAAGTTTGGTCAAAATCCGCTCAGTGGTTTAGGAGGAGATGTCGTTTGAAGAAAAAGTTTACGGACGTACGGACGGACGCACGCACGCACGACGGACAAAAAGTGATCCCAAAAGCTCACCTCGTCACTACGTGACAGTGAGCTAAAAAATACGGAAGCACGCCTATTGAAATATATTGGATAATTTTACCACCAAAATTGAAATTTTTCAGTGTAAAAGCGTGATATTTTTCTTATTTCTGCTCAAAATATGGATTATGGGTACACATTGGAACCGCCTGATCGAGGCGGTTCGAACGAGTACCACTGGCTGTATTATAGAGCAGAATAAAGAAAACAACGATTACCCCATCTAAACCCCAGTTTTACTATATAAAAGTGGGGTTAAAGGGGGTCAGAATTATTTAGACGTGTTTTCGCGATGATACCGAAATATGTCTATATCTTAAAAAAAAAAACAAAAAAAAAACGCTAGTTCTAGAGATAAGAAATACGATAAGAGCCTCCCCTGCAAGAGCAATGATTTTGTCTCTCACCGCTGTTGGGTCTCACTCGGGCATGTAGACAAACAACGGCTATCAGGTTCTTAACTGGGTACTCCAGTTTTCGCCCATCTCAGATTAGCATTTTGATAGAAAGAAATGAAATAATCTTGAGAGAGTCGCGAAACACTCCCACCCCTTAGCTCAGTCTTGTTATAATATGAGAAATGACTCGATTTTATCTTATTCTATGTGATTTGTTGAGTAATAAATCACAGTTTGGAGGCATTTGTAAAGAAGACTAAACCACGATTGGTGTATCTACTTTAAAGTAACCGGCAGCTTGAACTGTGATTTTTTTTTTTTGCAATGGTTCACAAACTGGAGCTGATCCATTTGGATTCTAATACACATATACAACAAAACCATCAAATTCTCCCACATTTTCGACTTTGTTTCTTTCTTTTCTTTCTACTAATACTGCGATCGGTCACGTCTGACCATTACTCGCAGGTGTAAATTACATACACACCAGGTTTGCAGGATGAAAGCCAACACAGTAATCATGTACTTATGGTAGGGGTCTTCAACCTGCACAGGGCATGACTCTCCCTGTACAGGGGGGGCCTCCAGTTAACGTCCCGATCCGAAGGACAGTACCCTTTATGACATTCATCCCTGCAAATGATGCCAATGGAGCGTGTTCGGTACCGAAATTTTATCACTGCTGCCGGGGATCGAACCTGGGACCTCTAGCATCAAAGGCAAGTGCACTAACCACTGAGCTATCACGCTCCATATGTAAAAAGGAATCCCGGCAAAGTAAGTGATTCAGGGAGATGTGGATTCAATACCTGCCAGAAGTCGGCAGCTTTCTGTCATGGAAATCGATCATTACAATTTTTCTACAGTCATTCTCTGCATTCCGCTGACGGCCCCCGCCCATCGGGGCTTGAAGAAATAGATGGGCTGCACGGTGCTTCCATGCAGAACTGAAACAGACCGCACAAGAGTACTGGTTGACTGCTTAGAGGATCTAAGCCTTCCCAGGCAAAGCGGTGAGAGTCGGACCATCCATGGTTGTAATCCCTATTGGTTTCATTGGCCAACAGGGCTTGAGATGCAATTTCATCTCCATGTCTGGTAAAAGTCCCACAAAATTGGAAGCAACGACTGTCACTCCAAAATGACCTATACAGTGTTAACGGGGACGTAAACATCAAATCAAACAAACAAATCCATTCCGCTGAGTCAAGGGCACTTGTCAGTTTCTGGTGAAAGAATTTGCGCACTGCAGCCTATTAGTTAAACGCTTATGTAGCCAATAGGTCTGCACAGGAAGTGTTGACAGCAAAAAGAATGACCTAAAATAGTATTGACTGGACCGTCAAACTCTAATACAAACAAACAAACAAAAAAACAAACAAACAAGGAGTGACGTTCTACAACTGCGTCTTTTCGGTCACGCTCTTCTTCGTTGGGATTTATTGCATAATAAAACCCTCCATTTCCATTGCGGTTATGGGCGTCATTTTTTAACTGATCAGTTTACCCATCAGCACTATTCCTGGGCAGTCTTTTACGGTAACGGTTAACCAGCACTGTGCGTATTCTTTCACCAGAGAATGACAACTGCCCTTCTTGATTACAGCGGAAGGGAGAGAAAGGCCAGAACAAATTTCATGATCAATCTCCACAACAGAATGTTGCTGACTCCGGACGTATCGGACCCGCTTTCTCCTGATCCCCATTCAGACGCGCATCCGAATGAGATACCGAGGCTGGCAATGGGCGTGATTTACTAGAATAAAATGATTATAGAAGAAATTGTGTTTGTTGGTTTTAAACATTCCAGGATGCGCAACCTAGCCATCAAACATGTATAACCGGAAAGCCATATGGCGTAGTAACCTTCCAATGTGACCTTGACCTGGTGTCAGCAAGATTCATTTATGAACTCTGCACATGAGCTCACTGAGGGGGATAATTGATCAAAGTTAAATGAAAATCCTTTAAGGGTATAGGAGATATGGAACTGACACAAAATTCAAAGTTCTAAACTCGTGACCTTCAAATGTGACCTTGCCCTTGAGCCAGCATGGTTCATTTATGGGTTCGGAACATAAGCTCACTGAGGGGGATAATTGACCAAATTTTTAATAAGAATCCTTGAATGGGGTAAAAGAGATATGGAACGGACACAAATATCAAAGTTTCAAACTCTTGACCTTCAGCTGTGACCTTGACCTTGAGTCGGCATGGTTCATTTATGGGTTCTGCACATGAGCTCACTCAAAAGAATATTTGAACAAAGTTTAATGAAAATCCTTCCAAGGGTAAAGGAGATATAGAACAGACAAAAATACCAAGTTTCAAACTCGTGACCTTCAAGTGTGACCTTGACCTTGAGTCGGCATGGTTCATTTATGGGTTCTGAACATCAGTTCACAGAGACTAACACTTGACCAAAGTTTAATGAAAATCGATCAAAGGGTAAAGGAGATATGGGGCGGACAAGAAAGTGTTACAGACAGACAGACGGATGGACATTCCTATAATCCCCGCCGCGAAGGACAGATAGACGAAAGACATTCCTATAATCCTCACTCCGCTTCGCGGCGGGAGATTAAAAATTGTTGATGCCACAAATCCTGGTATTGATAGCCGCGCTATTCTAATCGCTGTGAGGTCAAGAGTATAGCGCAAATGTGTTGATTATCTCTAGAATCTGGACTGAAATCCTGTCGTCGGATATTGAAGACCCAGATCAGACGCCGCATGAAATAGGAAGTAAAGAAATTTAAAATAATAATGATTTGCCACTATTACATACCTTTATCTGTAGTCAGTTAACAGACTCCTTAACATGAAATCTGTCATTGAGGAAAAAATTATAATCGCCGGTGTATAGTTATTACGTTACCTCATAAACCAGGGATTGTCGGATCAATCCCGGGCCTCTCCAGACTTTCGGATGAGTCTTTTAACCGAGGACCCGGCTCAGTATGACATTAGCTGTTGGTGGGACGAAAAACTAAAACAGACACATAATTTTTATGTAGACAGCATCCTTATTGTTTGTTTGATTTGAGGTTTAACGTCCCCGTCAACACTGTAAAGGTCATTTTGGAGACATTGCTTCCAATTTTGTGGGACTTTTACCCGACATTGAGATGAAATGACATCTCAAGCCCTGTCGCCCAATGAAACCAATAGAGTTTATTAGCATGGACGGTCCGCCTCGCACTGCGGTTCCTGGACAGGCTTAGATCCACTAAGCGGTTTACCAGTACTAGTGTGCGGACCAGATTCAGCTCTGCGTTGAAGCATCATGCAGCCCATATATTTCTTCAAGCCCCTATGGGACCGCATCCTTATACATTTTCCTTGTACATGAGCCGGCGCACGACAAAGACTTTTTTTCTACTACAGAAGTATCAGATCAGCATTTTCATCTAGACAACATGTCCAGTCTTCGCTTGTTGCTCTTTGAATATCCCACATAGTAGGCGTATTAGATCAGCAAAGGCTCTGATCAGACTGCACGGATGCGCAGGCTGATCTGAGTCTTCAATGGTTACACGTCTTATCGAATTACGTGTTCCCCAGTCTATGCATCCACTTTGGTCAAAGTCTTCACTTGTTGCTCTTAGAATAGACCAGAGTTCAGAATGCTCACAGGAACAGCAAATGCTCTGATCAGACTGCACAGATCAATTCTCAAACGAGCGATTATGTTTCCTGTAAGTGCCTTTTCACACGCAATAACTGTGCGCGTGCTCACTATTATGACGTAGTATGGTAAAACTGCACGTGCTTACATGACAAACTCCGGTAAATCGTGGAATTCATGTGCTCAGTCGGAGACAGCGCATGGAAAAAAGCATTCTGTCACACAGGTTGTTCACGAGAAGCGAGGGGTGTTTAACCCTTTTTGTACCAAATGAAATCTTCCAGCTTATATATGACAGGAGTCCATTTGAAAATTTAGGGATGTCAGGTTGTGTTTTCTTCAAAATTGATTAGGTAAAAGGCTGAACCTTTTGTAAACAGTGTAGGCCCTGATCAGACGCCGCGTTCTGCGGCGTCTGATCTGGGCCTGCACTGTTTGCCAGGGTACCCGTTTAGGGGTTTCCAGTCTGAAATGGGTTAATGGAGAAATAATGAAAACAGCATTACAATAAGATGGCTTAATCGAGGAAGTGATGATTGTCCGAGTGTAGGCTGGGAAAATTGCCCTGGATGGGAGATCAGACATTCGTTCGTTAATCCCTTAAATGTCTTAACTCTAAACAATGCAGACTCTAATCAGAGGTTTTTTATTTGGCGTCTGACCCGGATCTACCCTGTTTGCTATTTCCAGACCAGATCGATTCTTCAGGTAAACCTTTATACATTAACACTACTCTGGCCTCACTCTGATACGAACAGCGCGACTTTAATAAACCGCTACCTGGATTTCATACAAATTAGTGACAATCATTTAGAATTAGTATCGTAAAGCTACTGCACTTCGTAACTTTTGGTCAGTCTACCGAAAACTTCTGTGGTGCTGTGTAATAATAAAAGCCTTTTCAGAGATGGGATGCTACTCTTGAAGGAAAGAATTTGCTCCCGAAGGGCAAGAATTTTTTTACTTTTATAAGCACATGCGTTATATGTCTGATGAGCCTTTCGCCTATGAATAAACTGGAAGGCGCTGGAATAACACACACACAAACACCTTTCATGGACGGTTTTTCCAGGTTGGCGGGCACATCCATGCAGTCTGATCAATAGTCAGCCATCACAAGTGGCCGCAGTTCTACCCATGGTGAAATGATACACTTACCTTTGACAATGCATGTTATTCTGTGTCTTTGTTTTGTTTGTTAGTTTGATTGAGGTTTAACGTCCCCGTCAACGCTGTAAAGGTCATTTTGGAGATGTCGCTTCCCATTTTGTGGGACTTTTTGTCTTTAACCCGACAAGGAGAAGAAATGACATCTCAAGCCCTATTGCCCAATGAAACCAATAGGGTTTATATGCATGGACAGGCCGGCTCCCACCGCTTTGCATGGGCAGGCTTAGATCCTCTAAGCGGTTTACCAGTACTCGTGTGCGAGTCGGTTTCAGCTCTGCGTGGAAGCATCATGCAGCCCATATATTTTTTCAAGCCCCGATGGGCGGGGGCCGTCTGGGTCATTGTAGTAGCACGGGTTTTATGTCGAGCGCTAACTAATGTGCGATCTCAGTGGTTTGTTTTAAAATATGCTGAACATGAGGCGGGCTGCGACATTCATTTTCAGTAAAAGGGTATACGATTCCTTGGGTGAGTCTACTGATTAAAAAAGGGGTGTGTTGTTGATACTCGTTTATTTTTTTTTAGAAAAAAAAAAACATGGGTATATTATTTTCGTCATTGTTGTTCGTCCATCCGTCACAAGTGGCCGCAGTTCTATCCAAGATGAAATGAGCGAAAAACACTTACCTTTGACAGTGCATGCTATTCTGGGTCTTTGTTCATGTCGAGCGCTAGCTAATGTACGATCTCAATGGTTTGTTTAAAACATGCTGACCATGAGACCGACGGCAAAAACCAGTCAGCTCCGGCTACGACATTTTATTTTTCAGCTAAAGTGTATACGATTCATTGGGTGGTGTCACTGGTTATTGTTTTTGGGGGTTATATTATTTTCGTCACTGGTGTTCGTCCGTCCGTCCATCCTTCCTACCAACTGTCACAAACCTTGTGAATGCAACTACTTTTTTATTCATCACGCAAACATGTCTGTATAGTGTGACCGTTGGTATATCTTCTCTGTGCCTATCTGTCTGTCTGTCGGTCGGTCGACCAATATCCAAGACGGGTGTCCGACTTTTGATCGGAAAACATGGAAACTTCAAAACATCTAATGCGACATCACATAGAAACATCAAAACAACACGCGACCAAACATCGGAAGACAAAACATCTTGAATGTCACTCACGCAGACACACACACATACACAAAGACAAAACATCGAAAAAAAATCGTCTTTTTGTATACAGAAAATGGACCGGGAAAACACATGAGCATATAAAAGATAAATTCTTCAACAATGATACACTGCGCCATTCAAATGTGTTTGTTTTAAACCTTTTCTCTTTTTCATTTCCAATAACTTTCATTATTATTTCTTCTTTTTTTAGCTCACCTGACCGAAGGTCATGGTGAGCTTTTGTGACCGTAAGATGTCCGGCGTCGTCGTGCGTCGTCCGTCGTCCGTCGTCCGTCGTGCGTAAACTTTTTCTTGTGAACAAACTAGAGGCCACAGTTTTGGTCCAATCATCATCAAACTTGCTCAGAATGATCATCATGACAATATCTCGGTCAAGTTCGAATATGGGTCATGTCGGGTGAAAAAGTAGGTCAGTAGGTCAAATCATAGAAAAACCTTGTGAACACTCTAGAGGGCACAGTTTTGGTCCAATCATCATCAAACTTGCTCAGAATAATTATCATGACAATATCTCGGTCAGGTTCGAATATGGATCATGTAGGGTCAAAAAGTAGGTCAGTAGGTCAAACCATAGATAGTCCTTGTGAACACTCTAGAGGGCACAGTTATGGTCCAATTATCATCAAACTTGCTCAGAATGATCATCGTGACAATATCTTGGTCAAGTTCGAATATGGGTCATGTCCGGTCAAAAAGTAGGTCAGTAGGTCAAATCATAGAAAAACCTTGTGAACACTCTGAAGGCCACTGTTTTGGTCCAATTATCATGAAACTTGCTCAGAATGACCATTGTGACAATATTTCAGTCCAGTTCGAATATGGGTCATATCGGGTTAAAAAGTAGGTCAGCGGGTCAAATCATATAAAAACCTTGTGAACACCCTAGGGGCCACAATTTTGGTCCAATCTTAATCAAACTTGCTCAGAATGATCATCATGACAATATCTCGGTCAAGTTTGAATATGGGTCAAATGGTTCCGGTCCGTTGCACATCTAGGTCACAGGAGCCAAAAACAGATTTTTTTCACCAAAAACTTAAAAAATCTTCTTCTCTGAAACCACAAGGCCCAGGTCTTTGTTATTTGGTATGAAGCTTCATCTAGTGGACCCCTACCAAGATTGTTCAAATTATAGTGCTGGGGCCAAAAATGCCCCCGCACGGGGGCCCTTTGGTTTTACATAGGCTTATATAGGGAAAATCTTTAAAAATCTTCTTCTCTGAAACCACAAGGCCCAGGACTTTGATATTTGGTATGAAGCTTCATCTAGTGGACCCCTACCAAGATTGTTCAAATTTGAGTGCTGGGACGAAAAATGCCCCCGCCACGGGGCCCTTTGGTTTTACATTGGCTTATATAGGGAAAATCTTTAAAAATCTTCTTCTCTGAAACCACAAGGCCCAGGTCTTTGATATTTGGTATGAAGCTTCATCTAGTGGACCCCTACCAAGATTGTTCAAATTATAGTGCTGGGGCCAAAAATGCCCCCGCCCCAGGGCCCTTTGGTTTTACATAGGCTTATATAGGGAAAATCTTCAAAAATCTTCTACTCTGAAACCACAAGGCCCAGGACTTTGATATTTGGTATGAAGCTTCATCTAGTGGACCCCTACCAAGATTGTTCAAATTATAGTGCTGGGACAAAAAATGCCCCCGCCACGGGGCCCTTTGGTTTTACATTGGCTTATATAGGGAAAATCTTTAAAAATCTTCTTCTCTGAAACCACAAGGCCCAGGTCTTTGATATTTGGTATGAAGCTTCATCTAGTTGACCCCTACCAAGATTGTTCAAATTACAGTGCTGGGGCCAAAAATGCCCCCGCCCCGGGGCCCTTTGGTTTTACATAGGCTTATATAGGGAAAATCTTAAAAAATCTTCTTCTCTGAAACCACAAGGCCCAGGTCTTTGATATTTGGTATGAAGCTTCATCTAGTGGACCCCTACCAAGATTGTTCAAATTTTAGTGCTGGGACAAAAAATGCCCCCGCCACGGGGCCCTTTGGTTTTACATGGGCTTATATAGGGAAAATCTTTAAAAATTTTCTTTTCTGAAACCACAAGGCCCAGGACTTTGATATTTGGTATGAAGCTTCATCTAGTGGACCCCTACCAAGATTGTTCAAATTTTAGTGCTGGGACAAAAATGCCCCCGCCACGGGGCCCTTTGCTTTTACATTGGCTTATATAGGGAAAATTTTTAAAAATCTTCTTCTCTGAAACCACAAGGCCCAGGTCTTATATATTTGGTATGAAGCTTCATCTAGTGGACCCCTACCAAGATTGTTCAAATTATAGTGCTGGGGCCAAAAATGCCCCCGCCACGGGGCCCTTTGGTTTTACATAGGCTTATATAGGGAAAATCTTTAAAAATTTTCTTCTCTAAAACCACAAGGCCCAGGACTTTGATATTTGGTATGAAGCTTCATCTAGTGGACCCCTACCAAGATTGTTCCAATTTTAGTGCTGGGGCCAAAAATGCCCCTGCCCCGGGGCCCTTTGGTTTTACATAGGCTTATATAGGGAAAATCTTTAAAAATCTTCTTCTCTGAAACCACAAGGCCCAGAACTTTGATATTTGGTATGAAGCTTCATCTAGTGGACCCCTACCAAGATTGTTCAAACTATAGTGCTGGGGCAAAAAATGCCCCTGTCCCGGGGCCCTTTGATTTTACATAGGCTTATATAGGCAAAATCTTTAAAAATCTTCTTCTCTGAAACCGCTAGGCCCAGGTCTTTGATATTTGATGTGTAGCTTCATCTAGTGGACCTTTGACAAGATTGTTCAAATTTTAGCCTTTGTTGATGTTTGGTATGAAGCTTCACCTTTAAGACCTCCCTCAACATTATGTACATTAAAGCCCTGGGGCCAATAATGGCCCTCTCTGGGGCCCACTTGTTACACTATGGATCAGGTGAGCGATCCAGGGCCATCATGGCCCTCTTGTTTCATAATTAATTATCAGTTGTACATACAGGTAATAATTAAATACACTCCGCGTAACTCTAGCATGGATTTCGCGGCAAAGATAGCCTGCGGCAAAGAGGTAAAGCTTCCGAAACACTCGGAATATGCTCCGCGAACCACAAACGACGACGGTTCGCGGAGTGTTTGCGAGTAAAACACTCCGAATAATTTTCAGATTCGGAATGTTTTAGAGGGCCAAAAGAATCATGTGAAATGAAGAAATTCGGAATAAAGAGTCTTTCGGCTGTTCTGCGTGACCTGTACTGTATAGCTCCCATAGACTTACAATGGGAAAAAATTAAAATATCTTCTTCTCTGAAACCACAGGGCCCAGAGCTTAGATATTAAGCATGTAGTAACGACCAGTGGTCACCTACATAATTCCTGCCAATCATGCCCCTGGGGTCCAAATTGGCCACGCCCGGGGGCCCCTTTGCTCCGATAGACTCATTATGGAACAAAAAGCTTCAAAAATCTTCTTCTCAGAAACCACAGGCCCCAGAGCTTAGATATTTAGCATGTAGCAACGGCAAGTGGTCACCTACATAATTCCTGCCAATCATGCCCCTGGGGTCCAAACGGGCCACGCCCCAGGGCCCCTTAGCTCCTATAGACTCATAATGGAAAAAAGCTTCAAAAATCTTCTTCTCTGAAACCAAAGGGCCCAGAGCTGAGATATTTGGCATATAGCAACGGCAAGTGGTCACCTACATAATTACTGCCAATCATGCCCCTGGGGTCCAAATTGGCCACACCCCGGGGCCCCTTAGCTCCCATAGACTCATATTGGGAAAAAAAGCTTCAAAAATCTTCTTCTCTGAAACCACAGGGCCCAGAGCTTAGATATTTAGCATGTAGCAATGACCAGTGGTCACCTACATAATTCCTGCCAATCATGCCCCTGGGTTCCAAATTGGCGACGCCCCGGGGCCCCTTTGCTCCCATAGACTCATAATGGAACAAAAAGCTTCAAAAATCTTCTTCTCGAAAACCACAGGGCCCAGAGCTTAGATATTTAGCATGTAGCAACGGCAAGTGGTCACCTACATAATTCCTGCCAATCATGCCCCTAGGGTCCAAATGGGCCACGCCCTGGGGCCCCTTAGCTCACATAGACTCATAATGGAAAAAAAAAAGCTTCAAAAATCTTCTTCTCTGAAACCAAAGGGCCCAGAGTTTAGATATGTAGCATGTAGCAAGGGCAATTGGTCACCTACATAATTCCTGCCAATCATACCCCTGGGTTCCAAACGGGCCATGCACCGGGGCCCATTTGCTTCGATAGACTCATAATGGATAAAAGCTTAAAAAATCTTCTTCTCTGAAACCACAGCGCCCAGAGCTTAGATATTTAGCAGGTAGCAACGGCTAGTGGTCACCTACATAATTCCTGCCAATCATTCCCCCCTTGGGTCCAAAAGGGCCACACCCCGTGGCCCCTTACCTCCTATAGACTCATAATGGAAAAAAAAAAGCTTCAAAAATCTTCTTCTCTGAAACCAAAGGGCCCAGAGTTTAGATATGTAGCATGTAGCAAGGGCAATTGGTCACCTACATAATTCCTGCCAATCATACCCCTGGGTTCCAAATGGGCCATGCGCCGGGGCCCATTTGCTTCGATAGACTCATAATGGAAAAAAGCTTAAAAAATCTTCTTCTCTGAAACCACAGCGCCCAGAGCTTAAATATTTAGCAGGTAGCAAGGGCAAGTGGTCACCTACATAATTCCTGCCAATCATGCCCCTGGGGTCCAAAAGGGCCACACCCCGTGGCCCCTTACCTCCTATAGACTCATAATGGAAAAAAAACTTCAAAAATCTTCTTCTCTGAAACCACAGGGCCCAGAGCTAAGATATTTAGCATGTAGCAATTGCAAATGCTCACCTACATAAATCCTACCAATCATGCCTGTGGGGTTCAAATGGGCCACCCCAGGGGCCCCTTAGCTCCCATAGACTCATAATGGTAAAAAAGCTTCAAGAATCTTCTTCTCTGAAACCACAGGACCCAGAGCTTAGATATTTAGCATGTAGCAACAGCAAGTGGTCACCTACATAATACCTGCCAATCATACCCCTGGGGTCCAAACGGGCCACGCCCCGGGGCCCTTTAGCTCCTATAGACTCATAATGGAAAAAAGCTTCAAAAATCTTCTTCTCTGAAACCACAGGGCCCAGAGCTTAGATATTTAGCATGTAGCATCGGCAATTTGTAACCTACATATTTTCTGCTAATCATGCCCCTGGGTTCCAAACGAGCCACGCGCCGGGGCCCATTTGCTCCCATAGACTCACAATGGAAAAAAAGCTTAAAAAATCTTCTCCTCTAAAACCACAGGGCCCAGACCTTAGATATTTAGCAGGTAGGAACGGCAAGTGGTCATCTACATAATTCCTGCCAATCATGCCCCTGGGGTCCAAAAGGGCCACGCCCCAGGGCCCCTTAACTCCTATAGACTCATAATGGAAAAAAAACTTCAAAAATCTTCTTCTCTGAAACCTCAGGGCCAAGAGCTTAGATATTTAGCATGTAGCAATTGCAAGTGCTCACCTACATAAATCCTGCCAATCATGCCTGTGGGGTCCAAATGGGCCACGCCCTGGGGCCCCTTAGCTCCCATAGACTCATAATGGAAAAAAAGTTTCAAAAATCTTCTTCTCTGAAACCACAGGGCCCAGAGCTTAGATATTTACCATGTAGCAATGACAAGTGGTCAAACCTACATAAATCCTGCCAATCATGCCCATGGGGTCCAAATGGGCCGCACCCTGGGACCCCCTTAGCTCCCATAGACTCAAAATGGAAAAAAAAAACTTCAAAAATCTTCTTCTCTGAAACCACAGGGCCCAGAGCTTAGATGTTTAGCATGTAGCAACGGCAAGTGGTCACCTACATTTTTCCTGCTAATCATGCCCCTGGGGTCCAAATGGGCCACGCCCCGGGGCCCCTTAGCTCCCATAGACTCAGAATGGAAAAAAAGCTCCAAAAATCTTCTCGGAAACTGTGAAGCACAGAACTTAGATATTTAGTATCTAGCAACATAAAATAGCCAGCTACATAAATCCTGCTAACCCTGCCCCTGGTCAAAATTGGCCACGCCCGAGCTCATCACCTCCAATAGACTTAAATGGAAAAAAAACTTAAAAAATCTTCTTCTATGAAACCATAAGGCCCAGAGCTTAGATTTTTAGTATGTAGCAACGTCAAGTGGCCACCTACATAAATCCTGCCAGTTATGCCCCTGGAATCCAAATTGGCCCCACTCCAGGGTTCTTTAGCTTCCATAGACTTACAATTGGAGAAACTTCAAAAATCTTCTCTGAAACCACAGGGCCCTTATAATAAAAAAAAACAAACAAAAGAAAAAAAACAACTTAAAATGGGGAAAAAATCTTCAAAAATCTTCCTCTCTGAAACCATAATTCCCAGAGCTTAGGTATTTAGCATGTAGCAATGTCGAGTGGTCGACTACATGAATCCTGCCAATCATGCCCCTGGGGTCCAAATCCTGTGGCCCCTTAACTCCAACAAACTTATAATGGAAAAAAGCTTCAAACATCTTCTTTGAAACCATGAAGTACAGACCTTAGATATTTAGTATATAGCAACACAAAATGGTCGCCTACATAAATCCTGCCAACCGTGCCCTTTGGGTCAAAATTGGCCAAGCCCCAGGGCTCATTAACTTCTATAGACTTATACTGGAAAAAACTTAAAAAAATCTTTTTCTCCAAAACCATAAGGCACAGATTTTGTTTGATTTGAGGTTTTACATCCTCTACAACACTGTATAGATGAGTTTAGGACGCCACCCGTCGCTAAGAAAATGCTATCCCACGATTCCGTATTTTTGCGCATGCGCAGTTTTGTGTGGCAAAAAAAAATTAACCGTTGTTCAGACTGATCCGATAGCAGTCATTAATTGCTTTGAATTTGACTATCTTAAATAGAGCATAAGGTAAAGGTCACGTATGTCTTGCGTCACTGTGGCGTCCAACTGATATTGACTGACAGTCCTTGCAGCAGGTAAGGGTAGTGGGGAGTGCTCTTATTCCTTTTGCTTCTACACTTCCATTCATTTTCAACTTTCTCCTCTGTCCTTTACTTTAATCTACGATCTCTTCCATATTTTTTCTCCCTTTCTGTGGGAGATGAGTCAAAATTACTCACAACATGTTGACGTGTCGTTAAACCAAATACAATTAATAATCGAATAATTAACTGACAATGGTCGCGTCATGTTACGCTAATCGCAAGACAAACGATGTCACAGTGAATATGAATCGAAGGATTACCACCCTGACGGATTCAACATGCGGGTGATAAAGATCAGTTGTTTACAACCAGTAACAGGGTTGTTTGAATATTGAAATTCACCGTCCCCGCGACCCCGCCCATCGAGACTTGAAGAAATAGATGGGCTGCATGATGCTTCCCCGCGGAGCTGAATCCAATGCACACGAGTACTGGTAACCCAATTAGAGGATCTAAGCCAGCCCAGGCAAAACGGTGCGAATCGGTCCGTCCATGCTTATAAAACCTATTGGTGTCATTGGGCGACAGGGCTTGAGTAGTCATTTCATCTCAATGTCGAGTAAAAGTCCCACAGAATTGGAAGCAACGTCTCCAAAATGACAAATACAGTGTTGAGGGGGAAGTTAAGTATCAAATCAAACAAACAAATCTCCGTTCCCGCCAACACTATTTGTGTGATTTTTGAGACTTTGCTTCATTTGCACTGAGATTAAATAAAATCTCAAGCCCTGCCGCCAAAAAAAAAATATATGTGGTTTATAGAAGTTTTTGTTCGTTTAATTTGAGGTTTAACGTCCCCGTCAACACTGTAAAGGTCATTTTGGAGAGATTGCTTCCAATTTTGTGGGACTTTTATTCGACAATGAGATGAAATGACATCTCAAGCCCTGCCGCCCAATGGAACCAATAGGGTTTATAAGCATGGACGGGCCGACTCGCACCGCTTTGCCTGGGCAGGCTTAGATCCTCAGCTCTGCGAGGAAGCATTATGCAGCCCATATATTTCTTCAAGCCCCGATGGACGGGGCCGGATTTATAGCGGTTTACCAGTACTCATGTGCGGTCAGTTTTAGCTCTGCGAACTCAGGGCCTCTCGTATACCTTACAAACACTCTACCGACTGTGATACCGAGCCACACCTCCGACCTTTAACACCCCCCCCCCCTGCCGATTTAGATTTATCCCGAATCTTTAAGTGCCATCCAGTCTGGGACTTTTACCCGACATTGAGATGAAATGACATCTCAAGCCCTGCCGACAAATGAAACCAATAGGGTTTATAAGCATGGACGGTCAGACTCGCACCGCTTTGCCTGGGCAGGCTTAGATCCTCTAAGCGGTTTATCAGTACTCGTGTGCAGGGTGGTTTCAGCTCTGCGTGGATGCACCATGCAGCCCATCAATTTCTTCAAGCCCCGATGGGGGGGGGGGGGGCACTAAATTGCAGTATAAAAGTCTATGAATGTTGTGGATGAAATGACAAACACAACGCTTAAGCAGTCTTTTTTTTCCTTAGACTACTGTACACACACGCGCTCGATTTATTACTTTTTTGCCACACAAGACTGCGCATGCGCAGCGTAACCAAGGAAGCTAATCAGCCTAAACTCATCTATAGGTCATTTTGGAGATGTCTCTTTCAATTTTGTGGGACTTTTACCCGACATTGAGATGAAATTACATCTCAAGCCCTGTTGCCCAATGAAACCAGTAGGGTTAATAAGCATGGACACCGCTTTGCCTGAGCTTAGATATTTAGTATATAGCAATGTCAAGTGGTCTCCTAACTAATGATTTTCTGGTACACAGGTGAGCTATATAGGGCCAATGGGCCCTCTTGTTGACTTTGTCATCACCATAGCCCCTACAGTTTTGATTGGATCTTTCTGATATTTATATGTAAGGTGGCTTGGGATAAAACCTCGGATGAGTTCGAAAACAGGCCAAGTCAGCCCATTTATCATAGAGTTATGTCCCTTTGATGGCTGAGAGTGTTGATTTTTAGCTCACCTGGGCCGAAGGCTCCAGGGGAGCTTATAGTATAGTGGGTCCTCCGTCGTCCGTCGTCCGTCCGTCGTCCGTCCACACTTTTGAGCAGCTATATCTCTGTATCCTGCAGGCTGATCTCAATCATTTCTCATCTGTAGCATGCCTCTGGTGGGGCATTGATGACATAAACTTTTTTTTGAAATCGCTCTAAAACTTTCGTTCCTATGGCAACCACAAGGTCCCATAGACTTACTATGGGAAAATGCTTGTCATCACCATAGCGCCTTCAGTTTTTATCGGATCTTTCTGAAACTTATATGTAAGGTGACTGGGGATAAAAACTCGGATGAGTTCGAAAACCGGCCAAGTCGGCCCATTTATCATAGAGTAATGTCCCTTTGATTGCTGAAAATGCCCATTTTCGACCTTGTCATCACCGTAGCGCCTTCAGTTTTGATCGGATCTTTCTGAAACTTATATGTAAGGTGGCTGTGGGTAAAATCTCGGATGAGTTCGAAAACCGGCCAAGTCGGCCCATTTATCATAGAGTTACGTCCCTTTGATTGCTGAAAATGCCCATTTTTGACACCGTAGCCCCTTCAGTTTTGATCGAATCTTTCTGAAACCTATATGTAAGGTGACTGGAGATAAAACCTAGGATGAGTTTGAATACCGGCCAAGTTGGCCCATTTATCATTGATTTACGTACCTTTGATTGCTGAAAATGCCGATTTTTGACCGTGTCATCACCATAGCCCCTTCAGTTTTGATCGGATCTTTCTGAAACTTACATATAAGGTGGCTGGGGATAAAATCTTGGATGAGTTCGAAAACAGGCCAAGTCAGCCCATTTATCGTAAAGTTCTGTCCCTTTGATGGCTGAAAATGTTGATTTTTAGCTCACCTGAGCCTTTAGGCTCATAGGTGAGCTTATAGTATAGCCATGGTCCGTCGTCCGTCCGTCCGTCCGTCCGTCCGTCCGTCCGTCCACCATTTTCAAAGATCTTCTTCTCCTATACTGCAGGGCCAATCAAAGCCAAATTTCATATGGAGCCTCAGTGGGATGGGGGAACGAAAGTTTGTTCGCGGGGTCTGGATCACATGACCAAGATGGCCGCCATGCCCATATATGGTAAAAAGCCTTCAAAAATCTTCTTCTCCAGAACCATAAGGCCAGTGGCCTTGAAACTTGGCATGTAGCATATGGTACTCGGGCCCATCATGGTTTGTACAAATGGTGACCCTGGGTTGACCTTGACCTATTTTACAGCAATGTCAAATTTGTCGACTTAGGCTTTTGCATGGGGCAAAGTGAAAATAATGGATTTATAGGAAACCATTGAAGACATTGTCACCAAAATTTGTAGATAAGGTAAAGTAACTGAATACATGAATGTATATGGATCCGAAGGTCAAGGTCATTCATTGGCCTTGTTCGCGGGTCTGGATCACATGACCAAGATGGCCGCCATGCTCATATATGGTAAAAAGCCTTCAAAAATCTTCTTCTCCAGAACCATAAGGCCAGTGGCTTTGAAACTTGGCATGTAGCATATGGTACTCGGGCCCATTATGGTTTGTACAAATGGTGACCCTGGGTTGACCTTGACCTATTTTACAGCAATGTCAAATTTTCCGACTTAGGCTTTTGCATGGGGCAAAGTGAAAATAATGGATAAATTTTATAGGAAACCATTGAAGACAGTGTCAACAAAATTTTTTAGATCAGGTAAAGTAATTGAATACATGAAGATCTATGGGTAAGAAAGGTCAAGGTCATTCATTGGCCTTAGACCAAGGTCATTCAGGATCCATATTTCAAACATTTTTTTCTCCAAAACTGCTGAGCCAATTTAAGTAAAATTTAATATGGAGCCTTTGTGAGTTGAACAAATGAAAAAATGCCAATACGGTCTAGATCACATGACCAAAATGGCCGTCACGCCCATATATGGTAAAAAGCCTTAAAAATTCTTCTCCTCCAGAACCATAAGGCCAATGGCCTTGAAACTTGGCATGTAGCATATGGTACTCAGGCCCATCATAGTTTGTACAAATGGTTTCCCTGAGTTGACCTTGACCTATTTTACAGCAATGTCAAATTTGCCGACTTAGGCTTTTGCATGGGAAAAAGTGAAAATAATGGATTTTTAGGAAACCATTGAAGACACTGTCACCAAAATTAGTAGATAAGGTAAAGTAGCTGAATACATGAAGATCTATGTGTAAGAAAGGTCAAGGTCATTAATTGATCTTAGACCAAGGTCACGCAGGTTCCATATTTCAAACATTTTTTCTCAGAAACAACTGAGCCAGTTGAAGTGAAATTCAATATGGAGCCTTTGGGAGTTGAACAAATGAAAAGCTGCCAATATGGTCTAGATCAGATGACCAAGATGGCCACCACGCCCATATATGGTAAAAACACTTCGAAATTCTTCTTCTCAAGAACCGTAAGGCCAATGGCCTTGAAACTTGGCATGTAGCATATGGTACTCGGGCCTATCATAATTTGTTCAAATGGTGACCCTGGGTTGAACTTGACCTATTTTACAGTAATGTCAAATATGCCGGCTTAGGCTTTTGCATAGGAAAAAGTGAAAATAATGATTTTTAGCTCACCTGAGCCTTTAGGCTCATAGGTGAGCTTATAGTATAGCCATGGTCCGTCGTCCGTCCGTCCGTCGTCCGTCCGTCCATCCACCATTTTCAAAGATCTTCTTCTCCTATACTGCAGGGCCAATCAAAGCCAAATTTCATATGGAGCCTCAGTGGGATGGGGCTACGAAAGTTTGTTCGCGGGGTCTGGATCACATGACCAAGATGGCCGCCATGCCCTTATATGGTAAAAAGCCTTCAAAAATCTTCTTCTCCAGAACCATAAGGCCAGTGGCCTTGAAACTTGGCATGTAGCATATGGTACTCAGGCCCATCATGGTTTATACAAATGGTGACCCTGGGTTGACCTTGACCTATTTTACAGCAATGTCAAATTTGCCGACTTAGGCTTTTGCATGGGGCAAAGTGAAAATAATGGATTTATAGGAAACCATTGAAGACAGTGTCACCAAAATTTGTAGATCAGGTAAAGTAACTGAATACATGAAGATCTATGGGTGATAAAGGTCAAGGTCATTCATTGGCCTTAGACCCAAGATGGCCGCCATGCCCATATATGGTAAAAAGCCTTCAAAAATCTTCTCCAGAACCATAACGCCAGTGGCCTTGAAACTTGGCATGTAGCATATGGTACTCGGGCCCATCATGGTTTGAACAACTGGTTACCCTGGGTTGACCTTGACCTATTTTACAGCAATGTCAAATTTGCCGACTTAGGCTTTTGCATGGGGCAAAGTGAAAATAATGGATTTATAGGAAACCATTGAAGACAGTGTCACCAAAATTTGTAGATCAGGTAAAGTAACTGAATACATGAAGATCTATGGGTGAGAAAGGTCAAGGTCATTCATTGGCCTTAGACCAAGGTCATTCAGGATCCATATTTCAGATATTTTTTCTCCAAAACTGCTGAGCCAATTTAAGTGAAATTAAGTAGTAAAAATTGTCACCAGACAGGTGAGCGGTTCAGGACCACTGGTCCTCTGGTTGACCTTGTTATTACCGTAGCCCCTTCAGTTTTGATCAGATTTTTCTGAAACTTATATGTAAGGTGGCTGGGGATGAAACCACGGATGAGTTCGAAAACTGGCCAAGTCGGCTCATTTATTTTTGAGTAACATCCCTTTGATTGCTAAAAATGCCAAATTTTGACCTTGTCATCACCGTAGCCCCTTCAGTTTTGATCGGATCTTTCTGAAACTTATATGTGAGGTGGCTGGGAATAAAATCTTGGATGAGTTTGAATACTGGCCAAGTCTGATCGGATCTTTCTGAAACTAACATGTAAGGTGGCTGGGAATAAAACCTCAGGTGAGTTCGAATACCGGCCAAGTTGGCACATTTATCATAGAGTGACGTGCCTTTAATTGCTGAAAATGCCTATTTTCGACATTGTTATCACTGCTGCCCCTTTAGTTTTGAACGGATCTTCATGAAACTTACAAACAAGGAAGTCAGGCAGAAAGCTTGGAGGAGTTTGAAAACTCTTGTTTTTAAACTTGTCATCACCATAGCCACTTCAGTTTAGATTGGATCTTCTTAGCAAGTCAGGAATAAAAGCTTGAATGAGTTTGAAAACCGGTGAGGTCAGCCTGTTTATCATAGAGTTAAATTCTACTTTATTTCAGAAAATGCTTACCCTGTCATCTCCATGTCCTCCCATAAAGCCTTCAGTAAAGGTTGGCACTTCCTTAAACTTTGAATCTGTTAGCTCAGGTGAGCGATACAGCTAGCTTGGTCCTCTTGTTGACCTTGTCATCACCGTAGCCCCCAAAGTTTTGATCGGATTTTTTTCTGAAACTTATATGTAAGGTGGCTGGGGATGAAACTTCTGATGAGTTGGAAAACTGGCCAAGTGGGCCGATTTATCTTAGAGTAACATCCCTTTGATTGCTAAAAATGCCAAATTTTGACCTTTTCATCACCGTAGCCCCTTCATTTTTGATTGGATCTTTCTTAAACTTATATGTAGGGTGACTGGGAATAAAACCTTGGATGAGTTTGAATACTGGCCAAGTCGGCACATTTATCATAGAGTTACGTGCCTTTGATTGCTTAAAAATGCCTATTTTCGACCCTGTTAGCACTGCTGCCCCTTCAGTTTTGATCGGATCTTCATGAAACTTACAAACAAATAAGTCAGGCAGAAAAGCTCGGAGGATTTTGAAAACTTGTGAGGTTTGCTTATTTGTCACAGAGTAACATCCCTTTGATTGCAGCAGTTAATTGCTTATTTTTGAACTTGTCATCACCAAAGCCCCATCAGTTTATATGGGAACTTCTTAGCAAGTCAGGAATAAAAGCTTGAATCAGTTTGAAAACTGGTGAGGTCAGCCAATTTATCATAGAGTTATATTCTACTTGATTTGCAGAAATTGCTTTCCCTGTTATCACTATGTCCTTCCATTAATCCTTCAGTAAAGGTTGGCACATCCTGAAACTTTGAATCTGTTAGCTCAGGTGAGCGATACAGGACCAGCTTGGTCCTCTTGTTTTGAAATTGCATGAAAACTTTGGTTGCTATGGCAATCACAAGGTCCCATAGACTTACAAAGGGAAAATGCTTGTCATCACCATAGCCCCTTCAGTTTTGATCGGATCTGTCTGAAACTTATATGTAAGGTGGTTGGGGATAAAACCTCGGATGAGTTCGAATTCAACCGGCCAAACTGGCCCATTTATCACAGAGTTACGTCCCTTTGATTGCTGAAAATGCCGATTTTTGACCTTGTCATCACCGTAGCCCTTTCAGTTTTGATCGGATCTTTCTGAATCTTAAATGTAAGGTGGCTGGGGATAAAATCTCGGATGAATTCGAAAACCAACCAAGTCGACCCATTTATCGTAGAGTAACGTCCCTTTGATTGCTAAAAATGCTGATTTTTGACCTTGTCATCACCGTTGCCCTTTCAGTTTTGATCAAATCTTTCTGAAACTTATATGTAACGTGGCTGGGGATAAAATCTCGGATGAGTTTGAAATCCAGCCAAGTTGGTCCATTTATCACAGATTAACGTCCCTTTGATTGCTGAAAATGCCGTTTTTAATGACAGATTCCTTCTGTCATTCTCCGTCGTCCTGCATGTTTATAATTTTAACATCCGAACTTCCGGCTTCCACTACTTTTGAAATATGACTCCGCACAAACACGGATAGTCCGTTGTTTGTTGACTTTTCATGCTCTCTGTCTCAAACCTAATTTCCTATGACATTATTTCCGCATTTTGATTACATGTTTTGTTTCATTTGTGATCAAAATACAAAAATGATCTTTCTTAAATTACAAACAAAACAGGATAAGTAAATTGAATATGCATAAGGAAAGTTCCTATTTTATACGGGCGACCACATAATGGGTCATTTGCAAATCTTGGAGGCGGCGTGTAACCAAGGTCTTAGCGCGGCGTCTAACCACGGCCTTCACTGCAGGCTTCACTGTTGTCGAAAGTTAGCCCATTTTTATCTAAATTAATTCCTATATTTCTTACTGACGCCCCTTAATTTTGAATCAGGATTTCGAAATGAAATCTTCGTCAGATAAGACTAGTGATAATATTACATTCAGTACAAAATGGGTTATGATTAATTACATTGGTATCAATACGCCATTAAAGTACCTTTGTCTATTTTTAGAAAAGAAAAAAATATGTATAGATCTACAATCAGTGCACACCATTTAAGTACCTAGATATACTTTGAAAAAAAATTAGTGTATAATAAGCTGTATACACTTTTGATTATCGGCTAAGCTGCTTTGTCTGTCCTGACACATCAGTTACAGACACGACGTCATCACTGGGTCATACGGACTGCGGATAATTTTTACGGATGTTCCTTAATCATTAACTCCCCTTTGGAGCACAGGGAGTATACATTGAATTGAGGTAAAGAATCCGACTCATCCCACTGCACATGTCTCAAAAACCGAAAAGTTCTGTTGAATAACAATGCTGCCGTATGTAGTGCTCGTTGTTGATTAAATCTGCGAGTGTTCTTGCAGCACTCGAAAATCGCATAGATCTAGAAAAAAAATCAAGTGAAGATGTTCATAAGGATCGGAGTCTCTGAAAACTGAGGTGATACTCTAGATTTCCCTTTTGTAATGAACATTTGGAGTTACTACCCAGCAGGCATATGACGTTAAAACTTCATCTGATTGACGTTGACGTAATACCATGTCTTGACTGCAATGTCATATTAACCCTTTTTGTACCAAATGGAATTCTCCTTATATATAACAGGAGTCCATTTCAAAATTTAGGGGTGTCAGATTGTGTTTTCTTCGAATTTCTTTTGGAAAATGGCTGAACTTTTTGCAAACAGTGTAGGCCCTGATAAGACGCCATGTTCTGCTGGGTCTGATCTGGGCCTGCACTGTTTGCCAGGGTACCCGTTTTGGGGTTTCTGGTACTAAATGGGTTAATGTCGGTGCAACCTCATTACCAACGTTGATGTGACGTTGCCCCTGCGACGCATGCCTGGTGGCAGTGAGTCTTATTGTTTTTATAACATCAATCAGGAAATGTGGAATCCAACACACAGAATGCTTTTTTTTTTCTTTCTTCCATCAAAATCGGAATCGATGCATTAACATTTATTACCAGAAGAACGTTTCTTCAGTTACGTCACTCATAGTTTTTTATTCATGTCATATAGTATATGTACATACATCGTGAAAATTTTCAACAGACCACGTTTTGAAATATTTTCTGATTTTTTTCTCTTTTTCAGAAAACAGGATTTGATATTTCATGCAAATTGTCTCCTATGGATGAAATTATCATGAGATGTCAAGTCCTGTTTTCTAAGAAAAATAAGAAAAAAGTCAACAGTTTGTTGTCTGCTGAATTAGCCCAGAGAGTGGTGAAGGTTAAAAGAGTAAATTTGAAACCTTTTTAGCTCACCTGACCGAAGGTCATGGTGAGCTTTTGTGACAGTAAGATGTCCGGCGTCGTCGTGCGTCGTGCGTCGTCCGTCGTCCGTCGTGCGTCGTCCGTGCGTAAACTTTTTCTTGTGAACACACTAGAGGCCACAGTTTTGGTCCAATTATCATCAAACTTGCTCAGAATGATAATCATGACAATATCTCGGTCAAGTTCGAATTTGGGTCATGTCGGGTAAAAAAGTAGGTCAGTAGGTCAAATCATAGAAAAACCTTGTGAACACTCGAGAGGCCACAATTTTGGTCCAATCATCATCAAACTTGCTCAGAATGATCATTGTGACAATATTTTAGTGAAGTTTGAATATGGATCATGTCGGCTTAAAAAGTAGGTCAGCGGGTCAAATCATAGAAAAACCTTGTGAACACCCTAGAGGCCACAATTTTGGTCCAATCATAATCAAACTTGCTCAGAATGATCATCATGACAATATCTTGGTCAAGTTCGAATATGGGTCATGTCCGGTCAAAAAGTAGGTCAGTAGGTCAAATCATAGAAAAACCTTGTGAACACTCTGAAGGCCACTGTTTTGGTCCAATTATCATGAAACTTGCTCAGAATGACCATTGTGACAATATTTCAGTCCAGTTCGAATATGGGTCATATCGGGTTAAAAAGTAGGTCAGCGGGTCAAATCATATAAAAACCTTGTGAACACCCTAGGGGCCACAATTTTGGTCCAATCATAATCAAACTTGCTCAGAATGATCATCATGACAATATCTCGGTCAAGTTTGAATATGGGTCATGTCCGGTTGAAAAGTAGGTCAGTAGGTCAAATCATAGAAAAACCTTGTGAATACTCAGGAGGCCACAAGTTTGGTTAAATCATTAATCTTGCTCAGAATGGTCATTGTGACAATATCTTGGCTAAGTTTGAAAAGGTCTTTTCGGGTCAAAAAGTAGGTCAGTAGGTCAAATTAAAGAAAAAACTTGTGAACACTCTAGTTTTACATAGACTTATATAGGGAAAATCTTTAAAAATCCTTTTCTCTGAAACCACAAGGCCTAGGTCTTTTATATTTGGTATGAAGCTTCATCTAAAAGACCCCTAACAAGATTATTCAAATGATAGTGCTGAGGCCAAAAATGTCCCCGCCCCCGGGCCCTTTGGTTTTACATAGGCTTATATAGGGAAAATCTTTAAAAATCTTCTGCTCTGAAGCTGCAAGGCCCAGGACTTCGATATTTGGTATTAAGCTTTATCTAGTGGACCCCTACCAAGATTGTTCAAATTATAGTGCTGGGGCAAAAAATGCCCCCGTTCTTCCGGGGCCCTTTGGTTTTACATGGCCTTATATAGGGAAAATCTTTAAAAATCTTCTTCTCTGAAACCGCAAGGTCCAGGACTTTGATATTTAGAATGAAGCTTCATCCATTGGACCTCTACCAAGATTGTTCAAATTATCGCCCTTGGGCCAAAAATGCCCCCGCTCAGGGGCCCTTTGTTTTTACATAGACTTATATAGGGAAAATCTTTAAAAATCCTTTTCTCTGAAACCACAAGGCCTAGGTCTTTTATATTTGGTATGAAGCTTCATCTAAAAGACCCCTAACAAGATTATTCAAATGATAGTGCTGAGGCCAAAAATGTCCCCACCCCCGGGCCCTTTGGTTTTACATAGGCTTATATAGGGAAAATCTTTAAAAATCTTCTGCTCTGAAACTGCAAGGCCCAGGACTTTGATATTTGGTATTAAGCTTTATCTAGTGGACCCCTACCAAGATTGTTCAAATTATAGTGCTGGGGCAAAAAAAGCCTCCACCTGGGGCCCTTTGGTTTTACATAGGCTTATATAGGGAAAATCTTTAAAAATCTTCTTCTCTGAAACCGCAAGGCCCAGGACTTTGATATTTTGTATGAAGCTTCATCTAGTGGACCCCTACCAAGATTGTTCAAATTATAGCCCTTGGGCCAAAAATCCCCCTGCTCAGGGGCCCTTTGGTTTTACATAGACTTATATAGGGAAAATCTTTAAAAATCTTCTTCTCTGAAACCGCAAGGTCCAGGACTTTGATATTTAGAATGAAGCTTCATCCAATGGACCTCTACCAAGATTGTTCAAACTATCGCCCTTGGGCCAAAAATGCCCCCGCTCAGGGGCCCTTTGTTTTTACATAGACTTATATAGGGAAAATCTTTAAAAATCCTTTTCTCTGAAACCACAAGGCCTAGGTCTTTTATATTTGGTATGAAGCTTCATCTAAAAGACCCCTAACAAGATTATTCAAATGATAGTGCTGAGGCCAAAAATGTCCCCGCCGCCGGGCCCTTTGGTTTTACATAGGCTTATATAGGGAAAATCTTTAAAAATCTTCTGCTCTGAAACTGCAAGGCCCAGGACTTTGATATTTGGAATTAAGCTTTATCTAGTGGACCCCTACCAAGATTGTTCAAATTATAGTGCTGGGGCAAAAAAAGCCTCCGACTGGGACCCTTTGGTTTTACATGGCCTTATATAGGGAAAATCTTTAAAAATCTTCTTCTCTGAAACCGCAAGGCCCAGGACTTTGATATTTTGTATGAAGCTTCATCTAGTGGACCCCTACCAAGATTGTTCAAATTATAGCCCTTGGGCCAAAAATGCCCCCGCTCAGGGGCCCTTTGGTTTTACATAGACTTATATAGGGAAAATCTTTAAAAATCTTCTTCTCTGAAACCACAAGGCCTAGGTCTTTTATATTTGGTATGAAGCTTCTTCTAAAGGACCCCTACCAAGATGATTCAAATTATAGTGCTGGGGCCAAAAGTGGCCCCGTCCCGGGGCCCTTTGGTTTTACATAGACTTATATAGGGATAATCTTTAAAAATCTTCTCTGAAACCACAAGGCCCAGGACTTTGAAATTTGGTATGAAGTTGCATCTAATGGACCTCTACCAAGATTGTTAAAATTATAGCCCTGGGGCCAAAAATGCCCCCACTCTGGGGCCCTATGGTTTTACATAGACTTACATGGGGAAAATCTTCAAAAATCTTCTTCTCTGAAACCACAAGGCCTGGGTCTTTGATATTTGGTATGAAGCTGCATCTAGTGGACCTCTATCAAAATTATTCAAATTATAGCCCTGGTACCAAAAATGTCCCCGCTCCGGGGCCCTTTGGTTTTGCATAGACTTATATAGGGAAATCTTTAAAAATCTTCTCTGAAACTGCAAGGCCAAGGCCTTTGATATTTAGTATGGAGCTTTATCTAGTGGACCTCTACCAAGATTGTTCAAATTATAGCCCTGGGGCCACAAATGCCCCCACCCCGGGCCGGGGCCCTTTGTTTTTACATAGATTTATATAGCCCTGGGGCCATTTGGTTTTGCATAGGCTTATGTAGGGAATATCTTTAAAAAAAATCTTCTTCTCTGAAACTGCAAGGCCCAGGTCTTTGAAATTTGATGTGTAGCTTTATCTAGTGGACCTTTGCCAAGATTGTTCTAATTATAGCCTTTGTTGATGTTTGGTATGAAGCTTCACCTTTAAGACCTCCCTCAACATTATGCACATTAAAACCCTGGGGCCAATAATGGCCCTCTCTGGGGCCCACTTGTTACACTATGGATCAGGTGAGCGATCCAGGGCCATCATGGCCCTCTTGTCTTATATAAAGGCCTTAATATTCACGAATTTCTCATAGAATGTCATTTCAGTGTCTTTTGGCACTTTGATTTGACCTTGTCATCACCGTAGCCTCTTCAGTTTTGATCGGATCTTTCTGAAACTTATATGTAAGGTGACTGGGGATAAAAACTTGGATGAGTTTGAATACCAGCCAAGTTGGCCAATTTATCATAGATTTACGTCCCTTTGATTGCTGAAAATGCCGATTTTTGACCTTGTCATCACCATAGCCCCTTCAGTTTTGATCAGATCTTTCTGAAACTTATATGTATGGTGGCTGGGGATAAAATCTTGGATGAGTTCGAAAAAAGGCCAAGTCAGCCCATTTATCGTAGAGTTATGTCCCTTTGATGGCTGAAAATGTTGATTTTTGACCTTGTCATCACCGTAGCCCCTTAGTTTTGATCGGATTTTTCTGAAACTTATATGTAAGGTGGCTGGGGATGAAACCTCGGATGAGTTCGAAAACTGGCCAAGTCGGCCCATTTATCTTAGAGTTACGTGCCTTTGATCGACCTTGTTAGCACTGCTGCCCCTTCAGTTTTGATCGGATCTTCATGAATTTACAAACAAATAAGTCAGGCAGAAAAGCTCGGAGGAGTTTGAAAACTTGTGAGGTTTGCCTATTTGTCACAGAGTAGTATCCCTTTGATTGCATCAGTCAATTGCTTATTTTTGAACTTGTCATCACCATAGCCCCGTCAGTTTATATCAGATCTTCTTAGCAAGTCAGGAATAAAAGCTTGAATCAGTTTGAAAACTGGTGAGGTCAGCCTATTTATCATAGAGTTTCATTCTACTTGATTTGCAGAAATTGCTTACCCTGTCATCACCATGTCCTTCCAAAAATCCTTCAGTAAAGGTTGGCACTTCCTGAAACTTTTAATCTGTTAGCTCAGGTGAGCGATACAGGACCAGCTTGGTCCTCTTGTTTTACCTGTTGTGCTACAAAGTTGAAATTTGGTATGACATTTACTCAGACCAAGACCTATCAGTTCATGTTCAAGTTGACCTAGGGTCTTGCCCCTGTGTGTGCCCAGGGGTCAGATTGCGTAACAGGTCAAAATTGTCATATAGGAATTTGTATGCAAAACTGTCAAAATGTCTAATTATCTTGAAAACTAATCAGAT
This sequence comes from Lucinisca nassula, assembly GCA_963580285.1. NCBI lineage: Eukaryota > Metazoa > Mollusca > Bivalvia > Lucinida > Lucinidae > Lucinisca > Lucinisca nassula. Next base: position 56,127,003 of record OY757016.1, read on the forward strand.
TCGAACACCTAAACCATATATATTATTGTTCCTTATGATATGACACATTCCATGACACAGACTTTGGGTCCCTACGGTCCCCCCTGGGCCATGCCCCGCCCCCTTTGCTTCATTAAAGTCTTTATATCTCAGAAACTATCCATATCCCCAACCCTTAACCATATATATTATTGTTCCTTATGATAAGATGCATTGACTAATACAGACATTGGGCCCATCCGGATATGACACATTCTAAGACACAGACTTTGGCTCCCTCTGGTCAACCCCGGTGTAACAGGCCAGTTCTTCCCCCCAGTCAGTTTCTTCCCCACCCAGTCAGTTTCTTCCCCACCTGAAATTTTTTAGAACCATAGAGAAAGACTAATTTATTCCTCACAAATGGTTAAAAATTCAAAAAGGAACCATTCTGAATTAGTTTTGAGTCTTTACAGCTTGAATGGCAAAATGCCATACAATATATGGAGATCCAAGGATATTTTCATCCCAATTCCAGTATCTGTGATTAATTTTCTTAGCTTTTCATGACTTTAATTGGTATTAACTAAACATATATAATAAGCAACAACCCTTTTAAGTGCTCCAAACTAAATATAATTTGGAAAGTAGGGGTGGGGAAGAACTGGGCCGGCCCATTTCTTCCCCGAGGAAGAACTGGGCCAGCCCATTTCTTCCCCACCCCAGATATTTCTGTTTATAACAAGAAATATCTTTATAAAAGATATGCTGCGTAGATTTAATTGGAAGGTTGTTTAGAAACCAGTGCTTCAGCTGAAGTGCACGACCGGCCGGATGCTTTTAGCTTTATGAGTGTTACCATATATGGGTATGGTGGCCATTTTGGTCATGTGACCTGGACCTAAAACGGTTCCCCCAATAAATGCGCCTTATCGTAAGGAGCAAAAATATATCTTATACTTTAGTACTGTTTTCTGAATCGTTTGCAGGAAAAAATGAATTCTCACTTTTCCAATACAAAAGCATATGTGTCAAAGTTTGACCTAGGCACAAAGAAGGTCAAGGTCAACCCAGGGTCACCATTTTAGCAATTTATGATGGGCCTACGTCCCAGATGCTATTTATCAAGTTTCATGGAAATCTCCCCAGTGGTTCTGGAGAAGACTATTTTGAAGGGTTTTTACTATATATGGCTTGGCGGCCATTTTGGTCATGTGACCTGGACCCCATGAGCAAATTTTGGTTTCCCCCATCCCATAGAGGCTCCATATGAAATTTGACCTTAATCGGCCCAACGGTTTCCGAGGAGAAGCAGTTCGAGAATTTTCACATTTTTCGCCTTGGCGAGGCTATACTAAATGGAATGTAATATTTCGCAAGTTCATTGGTTAGATCTCATTGATATCTATCAGTATGCCAAAAATTGTTTAAATATTCCAAGCGGTTAAGTCACTATCGCCAATTTTCACAAACGGGTTACGGACGGACAGACAGACCGTATATGGCTTGGTGGCCATTTTCGTCATGTGACCTGGACCCCATGAGCAAATTTTGGTTTCCCCCATCCCATAGAGCCTCCATATGAAATTTGACTTCAATTGGCCCAACAGTTTCCGAGGAGAAGCAGTTCGAAAATTTTCACATTTTTCGCCTCGACGAGGCTATACTAAATGGAATGTAATATTTCGCAAGTTCATTGGTTAGATCTCATTGATCTATCAGTATGCCAAAAATTGTTTAAATATTCCAAGCGGTTTAGTCACTATCACCAATTTTCACAAACGGGTTACGGACGGACAGACAGACTGACAGAATGACACGGTGATTTTAGGGCACTCTTAGAAAATCAACCGACTTCAGTCGGTCGCTTTTTCTGCGGGTCGTGCAATATGAGCTACAATAGTGACAGCAACAATTGTCTAGCTATGAAATGGTTTACTGTATTCAAACAATTCAGATGTCACGCGGGGAAAAATAGCTTTGCAGAGGGCGGTGTCCTGCCTGTTTGAGCTAAGGTCAATGTAAAAGGTCAAGGTTAAAAACATGACCTCATTTCAAGAGCATATGATCTCAAGTATATGCACAACAAATAAGAAAACGTTATCATTCACTGTTTTTGAACACAAATTCTAGGGTTAACATTTAGGGTTGTCGCTATGGTGAACGTAAACGCATAGACGGACTAACAAACGGTCGAGCAGACAAAAGGACGGAAACTTGATCTTATGTGCACCTAACTAAAACTCAAATTACACTTATTCCTTTTCAGAATTTATATAACATTAATGATATTCGAAAATGTCCATTTTGTGTTAAAATGGAGGAGATAAAGTATGCTGAAGACAAATGATACACTGCAACTTTTATTTAGCATATATTGTAAATTAAACATCTGTCAATTTGTAATGCGACTATTACATGTTTTTGTCATGCTATATCTCTTTATTGGTTTCATTGGGCAACAGGGCTTGAGGTGTCTTTCATCTCAATGTCGGGTAAAAGTCCCACAAACTTGGAAGCAACGTCTCCAAAATGACCTACACAGTGTTGATGGGGACGTTATACCTCAAATCAAACAAACAATTCCTTTCGCAGAAAATTCTTCCTTTCGCGAAAGGAACCTTCCTTTCACGTAATGGTTCCTTTCGCTATATAGACCAACCACGTGAAATTTGGTAAAAATAGCTATTCACCGCAGCAGTTACAGAATTCACTAGAATCCCAATTATACATATGACGTATGGTCATCAAAGGACAAGACGGTGAGCAAGCCGAAACTGTATATATTTTTCATTCATGTCTCACATAAAAAATGAAACATCTCCTAGGTTAAAACTTCGGTAAACTGTCGTATTTTTTGAGTAGATTTATTTATGCAAATCATTGACCAATGAAATGGTCATCTCCTTGGACATGTGGTTTTATTGACCAATGGAGTAACGAAAAATGTAGGACAAAAGCAAAACCATAACGGCTACGCTGTAAAAAAATTGTTGTGATAAATGTTCTTCACTTTTAAAGATATAAATTGGCATTAACTACAGAGCTATAATAAGCAACAAATGTTTGGCCCTTAAATTTCAATAGAATTTGGAGACTGAGGGGTGGGGAAGATCTGGGCCGGCCCAGTTCTTCCCCACCCCAGATGTTTCTGCTTACTAATAATTCTTGTGATAAATTTCCTTTGCTTTTTAGGCAAAAATTGGTATGAACTAAAAGTAGAATACTGTCAATGGCGCGTCATTGCAGATCCCCACGCTTTCTACAGAGGGACCAAGTACCGAAAACCCCTCACCCTGGGCCCTAATTTGACCCCAGGTTCAAAATATTACCTGTATTATATTCTACTAATCTTGCCCTTTAATTTGATATGCCACATGACTATGTTCCAAAAAAAATAAATTTTGACCCTTTGACCCCTCCCCCAGGGCAGGGTCAAAATTTTAATTGTATTGTATTCTACTAATCACCCCTTCAATTTGATATACCATATGACTATATTCGGTAAAATTTGAATCTTGACCCCCTGACCCCCCCACTAAGTCCGACCCCTTGGGCATGCCCCAGGGGTCGCAGCAAAAATCCCGCCCAAATTTGGTTACATTCCGACCAGTGGTTAAGGAGGAGATGTCGTGTGATGGACAGACGGTCAGATCGACAGACGAACGGAGGCGTTCACAATATCTCTGAATGCTTTTTAGCTCACCTGGGCCGAAGGCTCCAGGGGAGCTTATAGTATAGTGGGTCGTCCGTCCGTCCGTCCGTCCGTTGTCCGTCCACACTTTTGAGCAGCTATATCTCTGTATCCTGCAGGCTGATCTCAATCATTTCTCACCTGTAGTATGCCTCTGGTGGGGCATTGATGACATAAACTTTTTTTTGAAATCGCTCAAAAACTTTGGTTCCTATGGCAACCACAAGGTCCCATAGACTTACTATGGGAAAATGCTTGTCATCACCGTAGCGCCTTCAGTTTTGATCGGATCTTTCTGAAACTTATATGTAAGGTGACTGGGGATAAAAACTCCGATGAGTTCGATAACCGGCCAAGTCGGCCCATTTATCATAGAGTTACGTCCCTTTGATTGCTGAAAATGCCCATTTTCGACCTTGTCATCACCGTAGCCCCTTCAGTTTTGATCAGATCTTTCTGAAACTTATATGTTATGTGGCTGGGGATAAAACCTCGGATGAGTTCGAAAACTGGCCTAGTCCGCTGGTTTATCATAGAGTTACGTCCCTTTGATTGCTGAAAATGCCGATTTTTGACCATGTCATCAGCGTAGCCCCTTCAGTTTTGATCGGATCTTTCTGAAACTTATATGTAAGGTGGCTGTGGATAAAATCTCGGATGGGTTCGAAAACCAAACAAGTCGGCCCTTTTATCGTAGAGTAACTTCCCTTTGATTGCTGAAAATGCTGATTTTTTACCTTGTCATCACTGTAGCCCTTTCAGTTTTGATCGAATCTTTCTGAAACTTATATGTAAAGTGGCTGGGGATAAAATCTCGGATGAGTTCGAAAACCAGCCAAATTGGTCCATTTATCACAGAGTAACGTCCCTTTGATTGCTGAAAATGCCGATTTTTGATCTTGTCATCACTGTAGCCCTTTGAGTTTTGATCGGATCTTTCTGAAACTTATATGCAAGGTGGCTGGGGATAAAGCCTCGGACGAGTTCGCATACCGGCAAAGGTGGCCTATTTATCATAGAGTTAGGTCCCTTTGATTGCTGAAAATGTTGATTTTTGACCTTGTCAACACTGTAGCCCCTTCAGTTTTGATCGGATCTTTCTGAAACTTATATGTAAGGTGGCTGGGGATAAAACCTCGGATGCGTTCGAAAACCGGCCAAGTTGCCCCATTTACTATATAGTTATGTTCCTTTGATGGCTGAAAATGTCGATTTTTTACCTTGTCATCACCGTAGCCCCTTCAGTTTTGATCGAATCTTTCTGAAACCTATATGTAAGGTGACTGGAGATAAAACCTAGGATGAGTTTGAATACCGGCCAAGTTGGCCCATTTATCATTGATTTACGTCCCTTTGATGGCTGAAAATGTTGATTTTTGACCTTGTCATTACCGTAGCCCCTTCAGTTTTGATCGGATTTTTCTGAAACTTATATGTAAGGTGGCTGGGGATGAAACCTCGGATGAGTTCGAAAACTGGCCAAGTCGGCTCATTTATTTTAGAGTAACATCCCTTTGATTGCTAAAAGTGCCAAATTTTGACCTTGTCATCACCGTAGCCCCTTGAGTTTTGATCGGATCTTTCTGAAACTTATACGTGAGGTGGCTGGGAATAAAATCTTGGATGAGTTTGAATACTGGCCAAGTCTGATCGGATCTTTCTGAAACTTACATGTAAGGTGGCTGGGAATAAAACCTCAGGTGAGTTGGAATACCGGCCAAGTCGGCACATTTATCATAGAGTGACGTGCCTTTGATTGCTGAAAATGCCTATTTTCGACATTGTTATCTCTGCTGCCCCTTTAGTTTTGAACGGACCTTCATGAAACTTACAAACAAGGAAGTCAGGCAGAAAGCTTGGAGGAGTTTGAAAACTCTTGTTTTTTGAACTGGTCATCACCATAGCCACTTCAGTTTAGATCGGATCTTCTTAGCAAGTCAGGAATAAAAGCTTGAATGAGTTTGAAAACCGGTGAGGTCAGCCTGTTTATCATAGAGTTACAGTTTACTTGATTTTCAGAAAATGCTTACCCTGTCATCACCATGTCCTCCCATAAAGCCTTCAGTAAAGGTTGGCACTTCCTTAAACTTTGAATCTGTTAGCTCAGGTGAGCGATACAGAAAAGCGTGGGGATAAAGATACAATAAGCAACATGTTTGGAGCTTTATTATCAAGAGAATTTGGAGGCTGGGGTGGGGAAGAACTGGACCTCAGATGTTTCTGCTTACTAATAATTCTGGTGATAAATTTCCTTTGCTTTTTAAGACATAAATTAGTATAAACTAAAAAGCTATAATAAGCAACAAATGTTTGGAGCTCAAATCTTAATAGAATTTGGAGACTGGGGGTGGGGAAGCCCGTTTCTTCCCCACCCCAGATGTTTCTGTTTACTAAAAATTCTTGTGATAAATTTTCTTCACTTTTAAAGACATAAATTGGACTTAACTAAACAGATATAATAAGCAACAAATGTTTGGCACTTAAATTTCAATAGAATTTGGAGACTCGGGGGGTGGGGAAGAACTGGGCCGGCCTGTTTCTTCCCCACCCTTGGGTAGTGTTGTACAGCTAGGTCAGTTATATTGCTGAAGATGTCTTGGGTGGGGAAGAACTGGGCCGGTCCGTTTCTTTCCCACCCTTGGTAAGTATTGTACTGTTAAGTCAGTTATGACATTGAAGGTGTCGGGGTGGGGAAGAACTGGGCTGACCCAATTCTTTCCCACCCCTGGGTAGTGTTGTACAGTTATGTCAGTTATATTGCTGAAGATGTCTTGGGTGGGGAAGAGCTGTGGTGACCCATTTCTTCCCTCACCCTTGGGTAGTGTTGTACAGTTATTTCAGGTATATTGCTGAAGATGTCTTGGGTGGGGAAGGACTGGGCTGGCCGTTTCTTCCCCACGCTTGGTAAGTGTTGTACTGTTAAGTCAATTATGAAGTTGAAAGTGTCTGGGGTGAGGAAGAACTGGGCCTGCCCATTTCTTCCCCACCCTTGGCTAGTGTTGTACAGTTATGTTAGTTATATCAGAGGATGTCTGAGGCAGGGAAGAACTAGGGTGACCTGTTTCCTCCCCACTCTTGTGTAGTGATGTATAATTAAATCATTTATGATGTTTAAGTTGTCTGCGTTGGGGAAGAACTAGGCCGGCCCAGTGTACTGCTCCACCCCAATCTCCAAATCCTATTTGGATTTGAGCTCCAAACATTTTTTTGCTTATTATATCTTTATAGTTTACTCCAATTTTTATCTTAAAAAGCGAAGAAAATTTATCACAAGAATTTTTTGTAAACAGAAAAATCTGGGGTGGGGAAGAAATGGGCCGGCCCAGTTCTTCCCCATCCCCTGTTTCTAAATTCAATTGAGATTTGAGCTCCAAACATATTTGTTGCTTATTATATCTTTTTAGTTTATTCCAATTATGTCTTAAAAAGCGAAGAAAATTTATCACAAGAATTTTTTGTAAACAGAAAAAACTGGTGGGGAAGAAATGGGCCGGCCCAGTTCTTCCCCATCCCCAGTCTCCAAATTCTATTTAGATTTGAGCTCCAAACATTTTTAGCTCACCGTCACGTAGTGACGAGGTGAGCTTTTGGGATCACTTTTCGTCCGTCGTGCGTCCGTCCGTCCGTGCGTCCGTAAACAATTCTTTAAACAACATCTCCTCCTAAACCACTGATCGGATTTTGACCAAACTTCACAGGAATGATCCTTAGGTGGTCCCCTTTCAAAGTTGTTCAAATGGTTCCGGTCCGTTGCACATCTAGGTCATAGGAGCCAAAAACAGATTTTTTTCACCAAAAACTTAAAAAATCTTCTTCTCTGAAACCACAAGGCCCAGGTCTTTGATATTTGGTATGAAGCTTCATCTGGTGGACCCCTACCAAGATTGTTCAAATTATAGTGCTGGGGCCAAAAATGCCCCCGCTCCGGGGCCCTTTGGTTTTACATGGGCTTATATAGGGAAAATCTTTAAAAATCTTCTTCTCTGAAACCGTAAGGCCCAGGTCTTTGATATTTGGTATGAAGCTTCATCTAGTGGACCCCTACCAAGATTGTTCAAATTATAGTGCTGGAGCCAAAAATGCCCCCGCTCCGGGGCCCTTTGATTTTACATGGGCTTATATAGGGAAAATCTTTAAAAATCTTCTTCTCTGAAACCGCAAGGCCCAGGTCTTTGATATTTGGTATGAAGCTTCATCTAGTGGACCCCTACCAAGATTGTTCAAATTATAATGCTAGGGCCAAAAATGCCCCCACTCCAGGGCCCTTTGGTTTTACATGGGCTTATATAGGGAAGAGCTTTAAAAATCTTCTTCTCTGAAACCATAAGGCCCAGGTCTTTGATATTTAGTATGAAGCTTCATCTAGGGGACCCCTACCAAAATTGTTCAAATTATAGTGCTGGGGTCCAATATGCCCCCGCTCCGGGGCCCTTTGGTTTTACATGGGCTTATATAGGGAAGAGCTTTAAAAATCTTCTTCTCTGAAACCATAAGGCCCAGGTCTTTGATATTTGGTATGAAGCTTCATCTAGGGGACCCCTACCAAGATTGTTCAAATTATAGTGCTGGGGTCCAATATGCCCCCGCTCCAGGGCCCTTTGGTTTTACATGGGCTTATATAGGGAAAATCTTTAAAAAATTTCTTCTCTGAAACCGTAAGGCCCATGTCTTTGATATTTGGTATGAAGCTTCATCCCACACGGCCATGGTCCTTCTTCCCCCCCCCCTCCCCCCCCCACTCCGGGGCCCTTTGGTTTTAAATGGGCTTATATAGGGAAAATCTTTAAAAATCTTGACTCAGAAACTGCAAGACCCAGGTCTTTGCTATTTGGTATGAAGCTTCATCTAGTGGACTCCTACCAAGATTGTTCAAATTATAGTGCTTGGGCTAAAAATGCCACCGCCCCGGGGCCCTATGGTTTTACATGGGCTTATATGGGGAAAATCTTTAAAAATCTTCTTCTCGGAAACCCCAAGGGCCAGGTCTTTGCTATTTGGTATGAAGCTTCATCTAGTGGACCCCTACCAAGATTGTTCAAATTATAGTGCTAGGGCCAAGACTGCCCCTGACCTGGGGCCCTTTGGTTTTACATAGACTTATATAGAGATATTCCTTAAAAATCTTCTTCTGAAACAGCAAGGCCATGGTCTTTGATATTTGGTGTGAAGCTTCCTCCAGTGGACCTCTATCAAGATGGTTTAAATTATAGCCCTGAGGCCAAAAATGCCCCCGCCCTGGAGCCATTTGGTTTTATATAGGCTTATGTAGGGAATATCTTTTATATAAATCTTCTTCTCTGAAACCGCAAGGCCTAGGTCTTTGATATTTGGTATGTAGCATATCTAGTGGACCTTTGCCAAGATTGTTCAAATTATAGCCTTTGTTGATATTTTGTATGAAGCTTCACCTTTTTAGACGTCTCTGAACATTATGCACATTATAGCCCTGGGGTTAATAATGGCCCTTCCCGGGTCCCACTTGTTACTCTATGGATCAGGTGAGCGATCCAGGGCCATCATGGCCCTCTTGTTTGTTTATTTGATCTTTTTAGTTTATTCCAATTTATATCTTAAAAAGCGAAGAAAATTTATCACAAGAATTTTTTGTAAACAGAAAAATCTGGGGTGGGGAAGAAACGGGCAGGGGCCATTTAGTTTTACATTGGCTTACGTAGTGCTGGGGCCAAAACTGCGGCCGCCCCAGGTCTCTTTTGTGTTACATAGGCTTATATAGGGAAAGTCTTTAAAAAAATCTTCTTCTCTGAAACCCCAAGGCCAAGGTCTTTGATATTTGGTGTGTAGCTTCATCTAGTGGACCTTTGCCAAGATTGTTTAAATTATAGGCGTTGTTGATATTTGGTATGAAGCTTCACCATTTTAGACCTCCCTCAACATTATGCACATTATAACCCTGGGGTCAATAATGGCCCTCCCCGGGGCCCACTTGTTACTCTATGGATCAGGTGAGCGATCCAGGGCCATCATGGCCCTCTTGTTTACCTTGTCATCACCGTAGCATCTTCAGTTTTGATCGAACCTTTCTGAAACTTATATGTAAGTTTGCTGGGGAAAAAGTCTTGGATAAGTTTGAAAGCAATGTCGGTTATGAGTTATTTCCACTACTTTGCTGAAAATGCTTAGTTTTGACGTTGTCATCACCGTAACCCCTTCAGTTTTGATAGGATCTTCTTGAAACTTACAAACAAGTCAGAAATAAAAGCTTGGATGAGTTCGAAAACTGACGAGTTGTCATCACCATTGCCCCCTTCAGTTTTCATGGGATCGTCTTGAAACTTTCATGTAAGCAAGTAAGGGATAAGACCTCGGCAGAATTAAAAAATTGGTGAGGTCAGCTTATATTTTAGAGAGTTTTGTCCCCCTTAATTACAGAAAATGCCTATTTTTGACAGCTCCTTCAATTTTATTGGATCTTCTTGAAACTTGCTAGTAAGTCAGGGATAAAATGGATGAGTTCGTGAACTGATGATAGAGTAACATCCCTTGGATTGCAGAAAATGCCTCTTTTTTAGCTCACCTGTCACGTAGTGACAAGGTGAGCTTTTGGGATCACTTTTTGTCCGTCGTCCGTCGTGCGTCCGTGCGTGCGTGCGTCCGTCCGTAAACTTTTCTTCAAACGACATCTCCTCCTAACTGATCGTATTTTGACCAAACTTCACAGGAATGATCCTTAGGTGGTCCCCTTTCAAAGTTGTTCAAATGGTTCCGGTCCGTTGCACAAAAAGGTCACAGTAGCCAAAAATAGATTTTTTTCACCGCAAACTTAAAAAATCTTCTTCTCTGAAACCGCAAGGCCCAGGTCTTTGTTATTTGGCATGAAGCTTCATCTAGTGAACCCCTACCAAGATTGTTCAAATTATAGTGCTGGGGCCAAAAATGCCCCCGCATGGGGGCCCTTTGGTTTTACATGGGCTTATATAGGGAAAATCTTTAAAAATCTTCTTCTCTGAAACCGCATGGCCCAGGTCTTTGATATTTGGTATGAAGCTTCATCTAGTGGACCCCTACCAAGATTGTTCAAATTATAGTGCTGGAGCTAAAAATGCCCCCGCATGGGGGCCCTTTGGTTTTACATGGGCTTATATAGGGAAAATCTTTAAAAATCTTCTTCTCTAAAATCGCAAGGCCCAGGTCTTTGATATTGGTATGAAGCTTCATCTAGTGGACCCCTACCAAGATTGTTCAAATTATAGTGCTGGGGCCAAAAATGCCCCCGCACGGGGGCCCTTTGGTTTTACATGGGCTTATATAGGGAAAATCTTTAAAAATCTTCTTCTCTGAAACCGCAAGGCCCAGGTCTTTGATATTTGGTATGAAGCTTTATCTAGTGGACCCCTACCAGGATTATTCAAATTATAGTGCTGGATCTAAAAATGCCCCCGCACGGGGGTCCTTTGGTTTTACATGGGCTTATATAGGGAAAATCTTTAAAAATCTTCTTCTCTGAAACCGCAAGGCCCAGGTCTTTGATATTTGGTATGAAGCTTCATCTAGTGGACCCCTACCAAGATTGTTCAAATTATAGTGCTGGGGCCAAAAATGCGTCCGCACCAGGGCCCTTTTGTTTTACATAGGCTTATATAGGGAAAATCTTTAAAAATCTTCTTCTCTGAAACCGCAAGGCCCAGGTCTTTGATATTTGGTATGAAGCTTCATCTAGTAGACCCCTACCAAGATTGTTCAAATTATAGTGCTGGAGCTAAAAATGCCCCCCACACGGGGGCCCTTTGGTTTTACATGGGCTTATATAGGGAAAATCTTGAAAAAAAAATTCTGAAACCGCAAGGCCCAGGTCTTTGATATTTGGTATGAAGCTTCATCTAGTGGACCCCTACCAAGATTATTCAAATTATAGTGCTGGGGCCAAAAATGCCCCCGCACCAGGGCCCTTTTGTTTTACATAGGCTTAAAAAGGGAAAATCTTGAAAAATCTTCTTCTCTGAAACTGCAAGGCCCAGGTCTTTGATATTTGGTATGAAGCTTCATCTTGTGGACCTCTACCAAGATTGTTCAAACTATAGCCCTGGGGTCAAAAATGCCCCCGCTCCGGGGCCCTTAGGTTTTACATAGACGTATATAGGGAAAATCTTGAAAAATCTTCTTCTTTGAAACCATAAGGCTTAGGTCTTCGATATTTGTTATGAAGCTTCAGCTAGTGGACCTCTATAAAGATTGTTCAAATTATAGCCCTGAGACCAAAAATGCCTCCGCCATGTGGCCCTTTGGTTTTACATAGACTTATAAAGGGAAAATCTTTAAAAATCATCTTCTCTGAAACACACTGCTTAGGTCTTTGATATTTGTTATGAAGCTTCAGCTAGTGGATCTCTACCAAGATTGTTCAAATTATAGCCCTGGGGCCAAAAATGCCCCTGCTCCGGGGCCCTTTGGTTTAACATAGACTTATATAGGGAAAATCTTGTTTTACATAGACTTCTATATGCAGGGTAAACCTTTAAAATCTTCTTCTCTGAAACCAGAAAGCCCAGGTCTTTCATATTCGATATGAAGCTTCATCTTTTGGACCTCTGCCAAGATTGTTCAAATTATAGCCCTGGGGCCAAAATTGACCCTGCCCGGGGCCCACTTGTTATACATTGGATCAGGTGAGCGAACCAGGGCCCTCTGGGCCCTCTTGTTTTTATTTAGTGTACTCCTTCAGTTTTCATCGGATGTTGTTGAAATTTATATGTTAGTAAGTTAGAGATATAAGCTCTGGCAAGTTTGAAAACTTGCAATGCCAGTCAATTTATCATGGAGTTATGTTCCCAGCTTGGCTGAAAATGGCTTTTTTCGACCTTGTCATCACTGTTTCCCCTTCAGTTTTGATCGGATCGTCATGAAACTTACAAATGAGTAAGTCAGGCAGAAAAGCTCGGAGTTTGAAAACTCGTGAGGTTTGCCTATTTATCATAGAGTAACATCCCTTTGATTGCAGCAGTTAATTGCTTATTTTTGACCTTGTCATCACCATAGCCCCTTCAGTTTATATCTGATCTTCTTGAAAGTTACATAATTATAAGCAAGTCAGGAATAAAAGCTTGAATGAGTTTGAAAATGGGTGAGGTCAGCTGATTTATCATAGAGTTACATTTTCTTGATTGCTGAAAATGCTTACCATGTCATCACCTTGTCCTCCAATAAATCCTTCAGTAAAGGTTGGCACTTCCTGAAACTTTGAATCTGTTAGCGCAGGTGAGCGATACAGGACCAGCTTGGTCCTCTTGTTACAGTTATTTTCCTGTCACTGGTCCATGGGGTTATGAATGGGGGAAAATAAGCAGTGCGTTTAGCCAAAACAGTTATAGTCCATGATATGAAGTACGTACTACCTGCCAGTGGTCCAGGTCATTAAATGATTTCAGCTGAATTTCATATGCAGCCTCATGGCAAAGGAGGGACAATCATAATAATAATTATGTTTAAATAGTGAACGTCATTCAACCAAAGGGGGCTGCCAAAACAATAATTACATGAACATTCATAAGAAATAAAGGTAAAAGTCTGACCTCTGCCCCTGCAGGCTTTGAGAAATAGATTTGGCTGCATGATGCTCCCAGGCAGAGTTTAAACCGACTGCACATGAGTACTTTTGACCTGCTTAGAAGGTCTAAGGCCAAATGAAAAACAAATATCAGATTCTCAGACCTTGTATAGGGAAAATCTTTAAAAATCTTCTCAAAATTGTGAGCTGAAAATTATTCGTTGACTATGGTTCTGAAAAAAATTCAGCTGGGGAAGAAACTGACCGGGTGGGGAAGAAACTAACTATTCAGTTCCTTCCCCCGGGGAAGAAACAGGCAGGCCCACTTCTTCCCACGGGGCAAAAAACAGGCCGGCCCAGTTCTTCCCCGGGGAAGAACCGGGCCGGGGGAAGAAACTGATCGTTACACCGGACCATGCCCCGCCCCCTTCAATTCATAAAAGGCCTTATATCTCAGAACCAGTTCATATCCCACCACTTAACCATATATATTATTGTTCCTTATGATGAGATGCATTCACGGACACTGACCTTGGGTCCCTGTGGACAGCTCAGGGTCCCTCCGGACACCCCCGGGCCATTCTAGAGGATGGGTACAAGCCATATCGACAAAGATATATGGCGGGGGCATCTGTGTACTTTGGACACATGTCTAGTTTTCTTTTGTTTCAGCGTTGCATCCAACCTCACACATTCTGATCGTCTGTTGATATGTTCCTAGATGTCATTGCAATGACATTGATAACTTTGACATGACTGAAACCATCACACGTTTGAATATAAAGATTTCACTGCAAAACTGGTATCTTGTACATTATGTAGTTCCAGCTAAAGAGATCCATTTCCCCAGCTAACTACAGAGGAAATATTTTTTTTGGCAAAAGGGAAACTACTAAGTTTATGTCTGGTAGAAATCATAGTTTTTCTCTGCGATGTATTTAATATAAATTGATAGTAGACTTTTGTTTGATTATGCACTGACCTTAACATTGTTTTAGATATAGCAGTTGTAGCAGGCTTTATCATGATGAGTGAAGCTAATATTTTAAAAGGTGATCCTGGCAAGAAAAGAAGTAAGTATGTGCATGAAAACAATGTTGTGAGTATACAGTAAGGTATATGCCATAACACTAGCATGCAACAAAGTGCTGCTTGAAATGAACTTTATTTCATAATACTGGTGTTTGGCATTTATTGTTAAGTCATTGTAAATTTTTAGCTCACCTGGGCCAAAGGCTCCAGGGGAGCTTATAGTATAGTGGGTCCTCCGTCGTCCGTCCGTCCACACTTTTGTCCATTGCTTTTGAGCAGCTATATCTCTGCAGCCTGCAGGCTGATCTCAATCATTTCTCATCTGTAGCATGCCTCTGGTGGGGCATTGATGACATAAACTTTTTTTTCAAAATTGCTCTAAAACTTTGGTTGTGATGGCAACCACAAGGTCCCATAGACTTACTATGGGAAAATGCTTATCATCACTGTAGCGCCTTCAGTTTTGATCCGATCTTTCTGTAACTTATATGTAAGGTGGCTGGGGATAAAAACTCGGAAAAGTTTGAAAACCGGCCAAGTCGGCCCATTTATCTTAGAGTTACGTCCCTTTGATTGCTGAAAATGCCAATTTTTTACCTTGTCATCACTGTAGCCCCTTCAGTTTTGATGGAATCTTTCTGAAACTTATATGTAAGGTGGCTGGGGATAAAACCTCGGTAGAGTTTGAAAACCGGCCAAGTCGGCCCATTGATCATAGAGTTACGTTCCTTTGATTGCTGAAATGTCTGTTTTTAGCTCACCGTCACGTAGTGACGAGGTGAGCTTTTGGGATCACTTTTTGTACGTCGTGCGTGCGTCCGTGCATGTGTGCATCCGTGCATAAACTTTTTCTTCAAACGACATCTCCTCCTAAACCACTGAAAGGATTTTGACCAAACTTCACAGAAATGATCCTTAGGTGGTCCCCTTTCAAAGTTGTTCAAATGGTTCCGGTCCATTGCACATCTAGGTCACAGGAGCCAAAAATAGATTTTTTTCACCGAAAGCTTAAAAAATCTTCTTCTCTGAAACCACAAGGCCCAGGTCTTTGATATTTGGTATGAAGCTTCATCTAGTGGACCCCTACCAAGATTGTTCAAATTATAGTGCTTGGGCCAAAAATGCCCCCGCCCTGGGGCCCTTTGGTTTTACATGGGCTTATACAGGGAAAATCTTTAAAAATCTTCTTCTCTGTAACCGCAAGGCCCAGGTCTTTGATATTTGGTATGAAGTTTCATCTAGTGGACCCCTACCAAGATTGTTCAAATTATAGTGCTGGGGCTAAAAATGGCCCCGCCCCAGGGCCCTTTGGTTTTACAAAGGCTTATATAGGGAAAATATTTAAAAATCTTCTTCTCTGAAACCACAAGGCCCAGGTCTCCGATATTTGGTAAGAAGCTTCATCGAGTGGACCCCTTCCAAGATTGTTCGAATTATAGTGCTGGGGCCAAAAATGCCCCCGCCCCAGGGCCCTTTGGTTTTTATATGGGCTTATATAGGGAAAATATTTAAAAATCTTCTTCTCTGAAACCGCAAGGCCCAGGTCTTTGCTATTTGGAATGAAGCTTCATCGAGTGGACCCCTACCAAGATTGTTCAAATTATAGTGCTGGGGCCAAAAACCCCCCGCCCCGGGACCTTTTGGTTTTACATAGGCTTATATAGGGAAAATCTTTAAAAATCTTCTCTGAAACCGCAAGGCCCAGGTCTTTGATATTTGGTATGAAGCTTCATCTTGTGGACCAAATTATAGCCCTGGGGCCAAAAATGCCCCCGCCCCAAGACCCTTTGGTTTTACATAGACTTATATAGGGAAATATTTAAAAATCTTCTTCTCTGAAACTGTATACAGCTTCATCTGGTGAACCTCTACCATTATTGTTCAAATTATAGCCCTCGGGCCACAAATGCCCCTGCCCCGGGGCCCTTTGGTTTTACATAGACTTATATAGAGATAATCTTTGAAAAATCCTCTTCTCTGAAACAGCAAGGCCCAGGTCTTGGATATTTGGTGTGAAGCTTCATCTAGTGGCCCTCTATCAAGGTTGTTTAAATTATAGCCCTGAGGCCAAAAATACCCCGCCCTGGGGCCATTTGGTTTTACATAGGCTTATATAGGGAATATCTTTAAAAAAATCTTCTTCTCTGAAACCGCAATGCCCAGGTCTTTGATATTTGGTGTGTAGCTTCATCTATTGGACCTTTGCCGAGATTGTTCAAATTATAGCCGTTGTTCATATTTGGTTTGAACCTTCACCTTTTTAGACCTTTAGACCTCCCTCAACATTATGCACATTATAGCCCTAGTGTCAAAAATGGTATGAAGCTTTGAGACCCTTTGGTTTTACATGGACATATATAGGGAAACTCTTTAAAAATCTTCTTCTCTGAAACTGCAAGGCCCAGGTCTTTGATATTTGGTATTAAGCTTCATCTAGTGGACTTCTTGTTTAAATTATAGCACTGAGGCCAAAAATGCCCCTGCCCCGGGGCCATTTGGTTTTACATTGGCTTACGTAGTGCTGGGGCCAAAACTGCGGCCGCCCCAGGTCTCTTTTGTGTTACATAGGCTTATTTAGGGAAAGTCTTTAAAAAAATCTTCTTCTCTGAAACCCCAAGGCCCAGGTCTTTGATATTTGGTATGAAGCTTCATCTAGTGGACCCCTACCAAGATTGTTCAAATTATAGTGCTGGGGCCAAAAATGCCCCCGCCCTGGGGCCCTTTGGTTTTACATGGGCTTATATAGGGAAAATCTTTAAAAATCTTCTTCTCTGTAACCGCAAGGCCCAGGTCTTTGATATTTGGTATGAAGTTTCATCTAGTGGACCCCTACCAAGATTGTTCAAATTATAGTGCTGGGGCTAAAAATGGCCCCGCCCCAGGGCCCTTTGGTTTTACAAAGGCTTATATAGGGAAAATATTTAAAAATCTTCTTCTCTGAAACCACATGGCCCAGGTCTTTGATATTCGGTATGAAGCTTCATCTAGTGGACCTCTACCAAGATTGTTCAAATTATAGCCCTGGTGCCAAAAATGCCCCCGCTTTGGGGACCTATTGTTTTACATAGACTTATAATAATAGGGAAAATCTTTAAGGCCCAGGTCTTTGATATTTTGTGTGAAGTTTAATCTATCAAGATGGTTCAAATTATAGGCCTAGGGTCCTGAGGGCCCTTTGGTTTTACATTGGCTTATACAGGGAAAATCTTTAAAAATCTTCTTCTCCGAAACCGAAAGGCCCCGGTCTTTAATATTTGGTGTGTAGCTTCATCTAGTGGACCTCTACCAAGATTGTTGAAATCATAGCCCTTGGGCAAAAATAATACCCCAACCCCTGTGCCCTTCAGTTTTACATTGACATATATATGGAAATTAAAAAAAAAATCTTCTTCTTTGAAACCGCAAGGTTCAGGTCTTCGATATTTGGTGTGAAGGTTCATCTAGTGGACCTCTATCAAGATTGTCCAAATTATAGCAGCCCTTGGGCAAATAATGCCCCCAACCCGGGGCCCTTTGGTTTTACATACACTTATATTAATTAGGAAAATTTTAAAAAATCTTCTACACTGAAACCGCAAGGCCCAGGTATAAAGATACCTGGTGTGTAGCTTCATCTAGTGGATCTCTACCAAGATTGTTCAAATTATAACCCTTTGGCTAAAAATGCCCCTGCCCTTTGGCCTGTTGGTTTTGCATTGACTTTTATAGGGAAAATTTTAAAACATCTTCTCTGAAACCACTGGGCTCAGGTCTTTGATATTTGGTGTGAAGCTTCATCTAGTGGACCTCTATCAAAATTGTTCAGATTATAGCCCTAGGGCCAAAAAAGCCCCTGCCCTGTGGCCCTTTGGTTTTACAGGCTTTTATATTGGGAAAATCTCTGAAATGGCAAGGCACATGTCTTTGATATTTGTTGTGAAGCTTCAGGTAAAGAACCTCTATAATGATCATTCAAATTATAGCCCTAGGATCAAAAATGCCCCCGCCATGGGGTCCTGTCGTTTTACATTGACTCGTATGGGGAAAATCTCAATAAATCTTCTTGTCTGAAACCAGAAGGCTGAGTTCTTTGATATTTGTTTTGATGCTTTTTCTAGTGGACCTCAACCAAGATTGATCAAATTATAGCCCTGGGGCCAAAAATGGCTCTGCCCCGGGTCCCACTTTTTTACAGAGACTTATAAAGGGAAAACCTTTAAAAATCTTCTTGTAGGAAGTCAGAAGGCTCAGGTGATATTTGGTATGAAGCTTTGTCTGAAAGACCTCTACCAAGATTGTTCAAATTATAGCCCTGGGGCCAAAAATGGGGCCACCCGGTGCCCTCTGATTTTACATAGTCTTATATAGGGAAAACCATAACCATTAAAATGTTCTTGTTTGAAACCACAAGGCCAAGGTCTTTGATATTTGGTATGAAGCTTCATGTAGTGGACCTCTACCAAAATTGTTCAAATTATAGCACTGGGGCCAAAAATCGGCCCACCCGGGGCCCACTTGTTTTACATAGACTTATATTAGGAAATAGAAGTCAAGGCAATGAAAACCTTTGAAAAGCTTCTTGCCTGAAGTAGAAGGCCAAGGTCTTTGATATTTGTTATGAAGCTTCGTCTTGTGGATCGATTGTTTGAAATATAGCCCTGGGCCAAAAATGGCCCCGCCCGGGGAACCCCAAGTTTATAAGGAAAATCTTTAAAAATCTTCCTGTCTGAAACCAGATTGTTCCGGTCTTTGATATTTGGTATGAAGGTTCACCTTTTACACCACTACCAAGATTATTCAAATTATAGCCCAGGGCCAATAATGGCTCTCCCAGGTGCCCACTTGTTACCCTATGGATCAGGTGAGCGAACCAGGGCCCTCTTGTAAATTATAACGCCCCGTACACATGCTCAGATTTGCATATGTTTGTTTGTCTGATTTGAGGTTTCACGTCCCCTTCAACACTGTAAAGGTCATTTTGGAGACGTTGCTTCCAATTTGGTGGGACTTTTACCCGATATTGAGATGAAAGGACATCTCAAGCCCTGCCGCCCAATGAAACCAATAGGATTATAAGCATTGGCGGTCCAACTCGCATCGCTTTGCCTGGGCAGGCTTCGATCTTTTAAGCGGTTTACCAATACTCCTGTTCGGGTTGGTTTCAGCTCTGAGTGGAATTTGCATGCGTAAGTAAACTTGCACAAATGCAAATTTTTTACAGGTGAGCAAAATTGTTTTACTCATCTTTCGAATGGACTTTTAAGAGTCTAATCACCCTGTACACACGCACACATTTGCATACGTAAATTAAGTACATGTATTTATTTCCACATATTATAGCTGACCATTAAAATTTTAGTCATTTCAATTAAAATAAATGGACTGACATAGAATGCTGCCGGATTGCTTGGAAATGGGTTTTGAGCTAGAAATAGCAACGGCAAGCAGTTATGGAGACATGATGAGATGAACAGATTTTTTTTTTAACTAACAGAACAAAGTAATCTATCGCAAATGACCACATATTTACTGTAGAAATGGAGCTGATGCAGTAATGGGGAATCAGAACAAGCTACATTCCGCCGTATACTCAGGATTATCGCTACAGAGAGCACCACTTGAGACAATGGTCTTTATCAATAGTACCTGTTAACCCTGTTTTTGGGATTGAGTATGTATTAATCCCCGCATAGAAATATTCAGTGCACAAGTCCACATACCATCACTTATTTGTAGGAAGTCTGGGTAAGGGTTATTATGACCCCCAACTTTGAAGAAGTTGATGGGGCATATTGGTTCTGTCTTGTCCGTCTGTCTGTCTGTCTGTCTGTCCGTTACGCTTTCACCCTGTAGGAAACTCAAGAATGGTTTGAGCTAGGATCTCGAAATTTCATATATGGAATTTGCATGAAAAATAAGCGGACACGTATTTTTTTTTTCGCCAGACTTGTCTTTGCAGAGTTATGCCCCTTTTCGGACTTATGCATTGTGGCTAAGGGGAAACCTTGAGAGCAAGAAATCTGGAGAACACTTGAGCTAGGCTCATGATATTTAGTAAACAGTTTGGATCTAAGGTGTAGATGACCTGATTAACTTTTGGCGAAAATCTGAAAATATTTAATGGAGTAACGCCCCTTTTTGGACTTCTACATTGTGGCTATAGGGAAACCTTGTGAACAAAATATCTGGAGAACCGCTGGAGCTAGGCTCATGATATTTGGCATACAGTTTGGGTCTAATGTGTAGATGACCTGATTAACTTTTGATTTAATTCCGAAAATATTTTATGGAGTTATGCGCCTTTTTGGACTTATGCATTGTGGCTTTAGGGAAACCTTGTGAACAAAATATCTGGAGAACTGCTTGAGCTAGGCTCATGATATTTGGTATACAGTTTGGGTCTAATGTGTAGATGACCTGGTTAACTTTTGACGAAATTCTGAAAATATTTAATGGAGTTCTGCCCCTTTTTGGACTTATACATTTTGGCTATAGGGAAACCTTGTGAACAAAATAACTGGAGAACCACTTGAGCTAGGCTCATGATATTTGGCAGTCTGTTTGCTACTAAGGCATAGTTGACCTGAATAACTTTTGTTTAAAATCTGTTAATATTTGACAGGTTTATTTTTAATGCAAATGATCATGAGGTACTGTTTACTGTCCCATTTAGGGACAAGCATATGGTTGGGGGCATAGTGTTTCACAAACACAATTTCTAGTTAATAGAAAATTGACACGCTATTCTGATCGATTATCTATAGAAACTGGACTGGAATCATGGGTTAGGCTTTGCCATCCGTGTAAACCCAGATCAGATGCCTATATCATGGTCCTCACTTTTTGCTTTATAATAACTTTGAAGTTAAGTGTTTAACGAAACACTTTTAGTCTCAAGTGTCAGTCCAAGGATACGGTACACTCAGTTCAAATCAACCCACCAGTACTTCCAGTGCTTTGATTTTTTAAATCCGCTAAGCATATTTAAGCCAAATTTAATTATGTGGCGTCATGAGTTGGCTGAACAAAAGTTTGTTCAAAAGGTTCAGGTCACATGACTAAGAAAGCTGCAATGATAAAAACCCTCCAAAAATCTTCTCAGAAACCAAATGGCTCCATAAACATTCAGCACTCAAGTTTAACAGTTAAGGACCATTTGACCTCTGGTTTATCTGTCCTTGACAATATAAAATGCCTTAGTTGTTCAAAAAATGTTCACGAAACTCCATTATTTAACTAAGCTTTGAAAGTCGGCTCCACTCCCCGGACAAATTAAGTGACCATGACGTGCATTATGATAACACATCCATGTGATATCATCATCAACGGATTTTTGATTAACGTGCAGGTACAGGGGCAACGTCCACATAAGTGGGCCCCCTTCCAGGTAGCTGGCTTGCTGCACACATGGCAGATCTTACACCAGATCTCCAGGCTTGCTATCATGCGGATCGATAGCAGAGAGCTTCCATTCTCTGCCATCTCTTTCTGTTAGCTGGTTCCAGGTCATCTTGGGCCTTCCTTGCCCCCGCTTTCCACCTACCTGTATGTCACAGGCAGTCTTGACTGCACCGTTGGAGCATTCCACATGTCCATACCAGCGAAGCCTTCTCTCTTTCAGGATATGGTCCAGGTCCTCAATGCCAAGAGGCTCAAGTAACTCACTGGATCTGATGGTGACAGTGTCCTGTGGCTTGACATTGCAGATCTGTCTGATCATTGTCCTGTCATTTCACTGTAGACGCTGGAGGTTTGGCTTTGTCAATGGCCATGTCTTACTGGCATGAAGAGCATTGCCCTCCCCACACAAGAGCTATACACACTGTCACGTGTCTTGAAAGAGAGGTGGCGGGAAGAGAGATGGAAGCAACTCCTTGAATTTCTTCCAGGCTGTTTTCACACATGATGTAGTTGAAAGGTCGCAACCACCCGCTGCAGAGAGCATATCACCTAGGTAGCAAAAGAAAGCTACAACCTCCAGCTTGTCGGATCCGACTTGCACTTCCATCTGTGGTCTGCCATCTAAGGGGCGTGCAGTTCCTTGGCACCGTGTACACCTGTAATCAGGGGCCTCTATCAAGCGTTTGAGCCAATGCATTTTTTGTGCACCCACAACTTGCAGCCATTACAAAAGATACTGTTGCTGCGCACTCCAGTGTGAAATACAGCGCATGGGAACTGGCCTGTACTCTGCAAGAGGTCCAGACCTGTACCACAGATCATGATCTTTGTCTTTCCTGCATTCACTCATAGCCCTTTCCCCTCCATTGCAGCTTTCCAAGTTAAGAGCCTCCTGACACATTCCTCAAGGGATTCAGCTATGATGACAAGGTCATCAGCATACAGGTCCTCCCAGGGGACTCCAGAGCAGGACTCGCATGACAAGGCTTCATGCACAATGATGAAAAGCAGTGGGCTGAGAACAGAGCCTTGATGAACACCCACCTTCACCTCGGATTCTTCACTGTAACCATCACCAAAACGAACACGGCTCTGAGCATTAGCATACATCCCTTGGACCAGTTTCACAATCCACTCGTCCACTCCAAGTTTTCTTAGTGCCCACAAGATGACTTTCCGAGGCACTCAGTCAAATGCCTTCTCCAGGTCTACAAAAGCCATGTAGAGTCTCCTGTTGGGCGCCAGATACTTCTCTTGCAGCTGCCGTACAACAAAAATTGCATCTGTTGTGCCTCTTTCTGGGATGAAGCCAAACTGGGAATCGTCGATGGACACCAACTGCCTAATGAGACCATCCACAATCCTCGCCAGGACTTTCATGACCTGTTCTGTCAGCTTTAGACCATGGTAGTTGCCTCGTTCCAATGCATCCCCTTTGCCCTTGTAGAGACAGACAATGAAACTCTGTTCCCAGTCAGAGGGTACCTTGCCATCACAGATGATTGCAGCTGCAAGGTCGCGGATCATCGAGGCACCCACATCACCTGCAGCTCTTATCATCTCCACCACTATGCTAGAGGGACCCGGTGCTTTGCCAGTCTTCATCTGAGAGATAGCCTTCTTAACCATATCATTAGTGATTGGGTTGGGTGGCCCTTCCAGTGGTGGTTCATCAGACAGTTGGTCTGGGTCCCAGTCGAACTCAACATTGAGTAGCCTTTGGTAGTGTTCTGACCAGGCCCTCTGCTTTTAGTCTTCACTCATTGACATCTCCCCTGCATCATTCTTTCCTGGTTTGTCACCTACAACATCGGCATTCTCTCTTCTCATCTGGTTAGCAAGGCGGTATACTTCTGAGGACTGAGCGTCAATATTCTTGTAGATCTCCTTCTCAGCTTCTTGGCAAGCATGGTGCACTGCACGTCTGGCTATGCGTTTGGCCGCAAGATATGATGCACGGGTGCCCTTACCAGTCTTCCATGCCTTAAAGGCTTGCCGCTTGGCTGCAATATCCTTATTAACATCCTCATTCCACCACCAGGTTTTGCGACGCCAGTGGTGGGGCCGAGTTGTGCCACACACCTCTTCATTTGTACTGAGCAGACCGGTCTTGATGCTGTTCCATATATCCTCAGTGGTAGCTTCTGCTACACCTGCTGAAGCACTCACATGCTGGCTGAAAACCTCCTGGAAATGATTTCTTGTCTGAGATTCTTTCAGCTTCCAAACTTTTAGTCGGGGGGTGCTCTTGTGCTTGGGTTTTGGTGGCACATCAATCCTCATGTCGCATAATTATGAGTAGCTTATGTTGC
This sequence comes from Lucinisca nassula, assembly GCA_963580285.1. Lineage (NCBI taxonomy): Eukaryota > Metazoa > Mollusca > Bivalvia > Lucinida > Lucinidae > Lucinisca > Lucinisca nassula. The sequence goes on from OY757016.1 coordinate 56,150,881, forward strand.
AGGGCTACTTCCTCGCCAGGGATCACTTTCACCTCTTTGACAAGTTTGCGCATTGTCCTGCGGTAAAGGATGAAATCTATCTGAGTCGCTGCGCTTCCTAACTTGTATGTGATAAGATGACTGTCACGTTTCTTGAAGGCAGAGGCTAGGCGTCCGGTACCGGACGACCAGCCTACAAGTCTGCTCGTCCGGTACCGGACGACCAGCCAACGAGTCTGCTCGTCCGGTACCGGACGACTAGCCAACCCACGTAGGACTGGCTAGCCGTCCGGTAGTAAATTTTAGTGTTTCATTTCTTATCGGGTATGAATGCTGAATAGCACTTCTATCATTTTCTGGAGCACTTAATAATTCCTACTTTGAGACTATGTAAATTTCTTTGAGATCATTTTAAAAATAAGGCAAATAAACACGGCCGTATCGGTAATGCATGATTGTCGTCACAATTATGTATGTAATAATAAAAGCTGTAGTCGTGTTTACTTATTTCTAATATTTTTACTATCAAAAATATATTTATAAGTAACTACAAATCGGTAATGTAACTTAGTATTTTTTTTTAAAGTTTATATATTTTACTTTTCTTTTCTTTATGTAAATACGGCTTGAAGGTACTAAAACGTTGGATCCAAGTGTCGCGAAAAACAACTAATAGCAACTGAGCAGTACCGTAAAAATCCTAAGAAATAAGTCTTCATGACTCTCAGTAATTCTCCTAAATTTTTAACAAATTTGTTTCACGATCTGGCAAAGAGTCCAAAAGGTGCAAATGGAATGGCAAACAGTGTAGACCCTGCTTCAGGAGCAGTCTGATCTGGGACTGCATTATTTGCCTAAGTCACAATTATGTATGTAATAATAAAAGCCGAAACGACCCAGGACCGAAACGACCCACCGAAATAGTCCGAAACGACCCAGGTCAAAATTTAGGCCGAAACGACCCAGGCCGAAACGACCCGGCCGAAACGACTCAGGACCGAAACGTCCCGGATTCTGTCCCGATGGTCGCGGGTCGTTTCGGTCCTGAGTCGTTTCGGTCCCTGGGTCGTTTCGGCCCTGAGTCGTTTCGGTCGGGTCGTTTCGGCCTGGGTCGTTTCGGCCCAATTTCGGGAAGGGGTCGTTTCGGCCAAATTGGTGGGTCGTTTCGGCCCGATTTTTTTTTCAATTTGTTTATGTGTATATATATTTTATTTGTCGAAGATTAGCCTGTGCTTATGCTATCTTCCCTTTGTTAAGCCTTTAATGAGGGCTTTTTCGAACTGCGTGGACTCTGAGATCAGCCTGTGCTTTTGCTATCCTTGCTCGTTCAGTTTTTAATAGCTCAGAAAACAGAGGGCTTTTTCAAACTGCGTGGACTCTGATCACAATGAACAAATTTATAGGTTATTAAGTATTTGAAGGTATCACAACGAAATATGCAGGCTGATCATATTAAATAATTCTAGCCTTCAGATATTATTGACTGAGGAAACAGAGGGATTTTTCAAACTCTATAGACTCTGTTCACAATGAACAGATATATAGGTTATTAAGTATTTGAAGTTATCACAACGACAGATGCAGGCTGATCATATAAAATAATTAGGCTACATTTCGCATATATTTCGCATGCTGTTCTCAAAATGTGCGTGTCATTGATACTAGTAAATACTTATCATCCTGCAAGTCAGTGCCGTACAAATCTTAGAATGGATGTGCACCATGCATGTCCGTATGTGGCATGCGAAGTAGACCATTGTGCGCTTGCGTGCAGTCTAATCATAACTTTGAGACGAACTGCACAAACCTTCAAAATCTTTGGGAACATTCTGCAGACACAGCGACATACAACATGACGAAAACACGACTATATAATTATGTCGTTGTCTCAGACAATCCTGCGCAAGAGTAGTGTGCAGTCTAACTAACGTGGTCTTCAAAGCTATGAGCCTTCAGCAGCCACAATGACACCCCAATTGTTATCTATCTATTAATTTATTTACAGACTTTAAAGTTCTTGGCTTTTTAAGAAGTAAATTATATCATCACAGTATATCATCACATGATAATGGCCCGTTAATCAGTCACCCGTTAATCACTTTTGATGGAGTTAGCTAATCCCCTTATTTTTGTATATAAGTGTTCAACTATGTGCCAGCGTTATTACATTAACTTAAAAGTGTGAAAACACATGTTAAACACACGTTTAATAAGTGACCCTTTGAGTTCGTCGGGAAAATGATAATAATAAAATAGAGAGGAACAGATGAGAGAAAATAAAGAAAAAAAAATAAATACATAAAAAAAAATAAATAAAAAAAGATAAAAATACAATATAAAAAAAATAAAGTACCGAAAAAAAGATAATAAAAAATATCTGTCTCTGTAAAAAATAGAAACAGAAAATAAATAAATAAATAAATAAAATAAACGGTTAGCAAATGATTGTTGTACGATAAACCACTTCATATACAGTTAAGTTGTTCTCTGACAATAATCAAGTCTGGTTGGTGCTAACTGGAAACATGGCTATGTATAGAACTTTTAAAACACTCTATTTGGGCTTTCATAACCATGGGTTACCCAGTTTTCATAACTGGGTGTCCCAATCCTGGGAGTTTATACAGAGGAAAGAAAGAACCATGGCTAACGTGACAAGGCGTTGAAATTATATTCCAAAATTAAAAATACTATTTGATATGTTTTATACAGAAAAAGACGCTATCTAATTAAATCGTGCCGAAACGACCCAGGCCGAAACGACCCAGGACCGAAACGACCCACCGAAATAGTCCGAAACGACCCAGGTCAAAATTTAGGCCGAAACGACCCAGGCCGAAACGACCCGGCCGAAACGACTCAGGACCGAAACGTCCCGGATTCGTCCCGATTAATACAAAGAATCATTACGGTAATTGCTCTACTCATGGAGTTTCGGATCGTTGCCTTTAAGTGTGCCCTGCTAAAAAGATAATTACCCCTAATTGGTATTTCTTTGTACCTACCATGTTGAACTGATAGGTTAAATATATATGCTTCCCAAATTTAATGTTAATCTATCACGATCAATATCAAGCTCAACATCAGATAAACATTTGCAAATTTTAATAATAATAATATAAAAATAGAAATTATACCATTGACATAATAATAATAATAAATGTCACAGTGCCCGTACAACAGTCTATTGCATCAGTTGTCCCATACTGAAATTTAGTGAAAAAGAATGGCGACAAACAGGTGATAAGAATACAGTTAGAGTAAATTAGAAATAATGTTATTACTCCATAAAGGGGATAATATTATTTGGAATGCCTACCCTATATAAAATGATAGACTTAAATTTACTACCGGACGGCTAGCCATTCCTACGTGGGCTGGCTAGCCGTCCCGTACCGGACGAGCAGACTCGTTGGCTGGTTGTCCAGTACAGGACGGACAGACTCATAGGCTGGTCGTCCGGTACCGGACGGCTAGCCACTGCCTTTCTTGAAACATGTGTTTCCAAGAAGCAGGTCAAATGCCAGTGCATACTCTAGAATCCTCTCACCCTCAACATCTGGTTCAGGTCTACCATATCCGATCCCACCATGCACTTCCTTGTATCCAGTGCCTGCACGGCCTATGTGGCCATTCCGATCTCCGCATGGGATCAGGAGTTCTGATCCTGGGATCCTGGCAGTCACAGCACGCAGTTGGTCAAAGAACAAGTCCTTGACTTCAGCACTTAAACCACTCTGTGGGGCATACACAGACAGAAGGGTAACCTCGCACTGGCCGACTACAAGCTTCACCACGATGATTCTGTCTGAGACTCTTTGCGTTTCAAAAACTTTCTCTATCCACTCTTCTGCCACAAACACTCCTACACCAGCAGTGCCTTTATTGTTTCCAGACCAGTAGAGCTTATACTTGGGGAAGGTATAATTTGAGGACTTTACCTGGAGGACCAGAGGACTGAGGACCAAGTCCTCTAGAGGACCAGGGGTATAATTTGAGGACCAAATACAGGAGGACCAGAGCTTTAATCAGCCATATAATTGCTATGATAATTGAAGATAATTACTGTTTATTGAAAATGACACCTACTGGTATGGTATATCACCTCACGGCATGTATACAGAAAAAAAATAAAAATAAAAATAAAATAAATTAAAGGAAAAACATATTATTATACTCAGGAAATTTTTCACCATAGAATTTTATGAAATATATTTTTGGCATCTTGTTACTCTAGTTCAAATTAGAATTTCTCTACTTTCTATATGCTTGTTATTTTTTTTTAATTCACAAAATGCATGATGAACATTGGAGATCCTGATCAGACTGCTTCTTGCTTCTCTTTTAAAAATGTTCACTTGAAATTAGAATTTCTCTACAGTAAGTACTTTCTATATACTTAATATAAGCTATCTGTTAAATTCACAAACTGCATGATGAACAGTGAAGATCCTGATCAGATGGCATCTTGTTACTCTTTTAAAAATGTTCACTTAAAATTAGAATTTCTCTACTTTCTATATGCTTGTTATTTTTTTTAATTCACAAAATGCATGATGAACAGTGGAGATCCTGATCAGACTGCTTCTTGCTTCTCTTTTAAAAATGTTCACTTGAAATTAGAATTTCTCTACAGTAAGTACTTTCTATATACTTAATATAAGCTATCTGTTAAATTCACAAACTGCATGATGAACAGTGAAGATCCTGATCAGCTGCATCTTGTTACTCTTTTAAAGATGCTCACTTAGAATTTCTCTACTTTCAATATACATGTACTTAATATAAGCTATCTGTTAAATTAACAAGCTGCATGATGAACAGTGAAGATCCTGATCAGATGGCTTATCTGGAGCTAAACTGTTGTTAGAAATAAGAAAAATAATGTATAGCCCTGTAAATCCCAATGTTCGCTATATAAACCGGTGTTAAGAGGGGTGTTCATTACATGGACTTGTTAACATGATGACTTTTGGCATCTTGTTACTCTTTTAAATATTTAGTATAAATTAGAATTTCTCTACTTTCTATTCTACCTGTTAAATTCACAAACTGCAAGATGAACAGTGAAGATCCTGATCAGATGGCTTATCAGGAGTTACACTGTTTTATGCTCAGAAATTTTTCATCATAGAATGATATCGGAAATAAATTTTTGGCATCTTGTTACTCTTATTTAAAATGTTTAGTTGAAATTAGAATTTCACAAACTGCAAAATGAACTTTCTGATCCATAAATTGTGTATTATTGTTAGTACCACTTCACTGAAGCATAATATGACTTAGTTTTGACGCTGGTACTTCACTGAAACTTTCAATTGCATGGACATGGTACCACATTGATGCTGATTTTCTCACACAAAATTCAACAAAAGCAGCTCCTGCTATACTGAAAGGTTCGGTGGGGGGGATATGGCCCTTTCAATATTATTTTACTGATATCGAGCTGATAGTTAATCAGAGGTGTAATAAAATCTTTAGAGAAGAGAAGTTTTGTTGCAAAAATATGGTTGTAATAATTAATTTGATTACCATGATTGTTGTAAGTTATAATGTTCAGCTACACTGATTTTGAAGTTCTATATTCTGATCTTTTAACAAATGCTAAGTTTTATAAAGTTATCATACTATTATGGCTTAATTGCCACGGATTGTGCACATTAACCCATTTTTGTAACAGAAATCTCAAAACCGGTTATTAGCAAACAGTGCAGGCCCAGATCAGACGCCAGTTCTGCAGCATCTGATCAGATACCACACTGTTTGCAAAAAGTTCAGCCGTTTTCCAAATAAATTTTGAAGAACCCCTAAATTTTGAAATGGACTCATGCTTTATATAAAGTGGAAGATTTCATTCAGTATGAAATGGGTTAAAACATGAATATATTGAAGACAATAGCTGTCCGGTTTGTTACCCTTTTACCTACTAGTTTCTTAAGTAGATGTAATTAACGCCCTTATAAACCCCACTTATTCCGTGATTTGGGTACTCCTGAGATACAGTTGTTAGAACCACCTGGGTCTAATGAAAACACACATTTAATGCTTGCAGCCGAAATGAGAAGAATGTCACCAATAAAACGGAAAATGTCAGTTTTAAGATTGTGGAAGAAACATTACAAAAACACACAAATGCGACAAAGTGCATTTTTTACATCTCCAAAATGGCTACTTTTTTGATGAAAATCTTTGATATTTTTATTATTTATACTCCAAACATAGGTTGCTGCCTCATTGAGGTGGTTCTAACTAGTACCCATGACCTACTTCTTGGAGCAGTAATAAGAAAGATAATGTATGCTCCTGTAAACCCTAGTTTTCTCTATAAGGTGTTTTTAAGGGGAGGGGGGTGGGGGGGGGGGTCATTTTATGGACATGTTCACCTGATGATACCTTGTCACTTGGGTGACTAAGATCTTTTTTTCCCAAGGTTCATTTTTCCTTGATTATTGCTCCTAATAAATAAATAAATAAATAAATAAATAATAAAAATAACCATTATTGACTAATTAAACAACTGCTTATTTATAGGTCCTGTGTGAGTACTGCAATTGAAGGTCACCTTTTTTTCCACTTTTCAGCTCAGCTTAAGAAAATTAATAATAAATTAGGCCCTCATTAACAATCAAAATAAATAGAAAAATGATGCTTCTGAAAGATCTGACAACACATTTCAAAAATGAAGACTTTCAATTATTTGCAAAATTTCAACCTAACCATAGGCTTACAGCAATTGGTTATAATATGCAACTTTGCCCCACCTACAATAGGATAAGCCCCACCTACAAATAACCATTAAACTGCCAATCACAACCATTACAATTTCAAGCCTATTTCTTTACCTCTCAAAGAAAATCTTGTTTAGCATTTTTCATATATGAGTCCTATGGAAATGTTGTTCTCGGAAAACAAACAAAAGAAAAAAATGTGAATGCAATCTGCTATGAGGTAATGCTTGGTGCTTAAGATATAACAATAAAGGTTTTTTTTTCATATATAGGTCTTAATGAATACTTGGCAGTTTAAAAAAAAAAAAAAAATGCCATTACGGTAAGTAATATAATGACTGATAGAATAGGAATAGATAAAACCACTAGGAAAAGATAATTTGGCCAAATTGTCCTACAAAAATAAAAATATATAAGTAAATAAATAAAATTAATAAATAACTGTTTTGTTTTTGTTTCCTAGTAGCATACCTGTGATATCTCCCGGATCATGCGGGAGGCTCCCGCATTTGAAGCATACCTCCCGCTCTCCCGTCCGGGAGACAGAATCTCCCGCATTTGCAATTTTCCTGTCCCCGATTTTTTCCAGAGCTACCATTTGCGGTAAGCGGTAACGGACTTAAAATTTTCACTGCTGAAGGCAATTAACAAATAAGCAGGAGAATATATCGGACACTAAACGGTAAACATCAACTTCTAGATGCCGATTATCCTTTGTTCTGTCTCAGCTGACTGCACAGAATAAACATGATCTGGCTGTTAGTAAAGATAACATAAGCTGACGTAATTTATTTACCGTTATCTCTTAAGAGAGCGGTGCATCTGCACTCAGAAGTTCAGATACTCAGTAGTTTTGTACGGTGACAGTAGCAGTTCTATTCTACTTATATTTAGCCTAGATTTAATTGAAATTGTGCGTTTATTTTCCCATTTTTTATCACCGTTTGTTCCTTTTATATCACTCTCCCACATGTCTTTTGTTTTTATATTTCATGTAAACTTAGAAAGTTTGATTTTGAAAGTGGAAAATAATTATTATTTACCAATCAATAACTAGTAATTACTAAAAGTCATGAAATCAACAGCAGATTTTCTTATTTGGAAATTGCTCCCCTTGGGTAAGCTTTGTACAAGTACTGTATTTAAAAAAATTTGTGATCTTGAACTTCATGTTAGTGAAATCTATAATAAGTGTGCATTTATTAGCTCACCTGACCGAAGGTCATGTTGAGCTTTTGTGACTGTGAGATGTTCGGCGGCGTCGTCCGTCGTGCGTCGTCCGTGCGCAAACTTTTATTGTGAACACACCAGAGGTCACAGTTTTGGGCCAATCATCATAAAACTTGGTCAGAATGATCACCATGACAATATCTCGGTCAAGTTCGAATATGGGTCATGTGGGGTCAAAATGTAGGTCAGTAGGTCAAATCATATAAAAACTTTGTGAACATACTAGAGGCCACAGTTTTGGTCTGATCATCATTAAACTTGCTCAGAATTATCATCTTAACAATATCTCGGTCAAGTTCGAATATGGGTCATGTCGGGTCAAAAAGTAGGTTAGTAGGTCAAATCATAGAGAAACCTTGTGAACACACTAGAGGCCACCGTTTTGGACCACTCATCATCAATTTATCTCAGAATGATCATCTTGACAATATCTCTGTCATGTCATAGAAAAACCTTGTGAACACACTAGAGGCCACAGTTTTAGTCTGATCATCATCAAACTTGCTAAGAATTACCATCTTGACAATATCTAAGTAAATTTCGAAAATGGGTCGTTGGATCAAAATGTAGGTCAGTAGGTCAAATCATTGAAAAACCTTGTGAACACACTAGAGGCCACAGTTTTGGTCCAATCATCATTAATCTGAATGATCATCTTGACAATATCTCAGTCACGTTTGAATATGGATCATGTTGGGTCAAAAAGTAGGTCAGTAGGTGAAATCGAAGAATAACCTTGTCAACACACTAGAGGCCACAGATTTAATCTGATTTTCGTCAACCTTGCTCAGAAAGCTCATCTTGACAATATCTAAGTTCGGCAAAAAGTAGGTCAGTAGGTCAAATCATTAATAAACCTTGTGAACAAACTAGAGGCTACAGTTTTAGTCCGATCATCATCAAACATGCTCAGGATGATCTTCTTGACAATATCTCGGTTAAGTTCGAATATGGGTCATTGGGGTCAAAAAGTAGGTCAGTAGGTCAAATCATTGAAAATTCTTGTGAACACACTAGAGGCCACAGTTTTGGTCCAATCATCATTAATCTGAATGATCATCTTGACAATATCTCAGTCAAGTTTTAATATGGATCATGTTGGGTCAAAAAGTAGGTCAGTATGTGAAATCGAAGAATAACCTTGTCAACACACTAGAGGCCACAGATTTAATCTGATTTTCGTCAACCTTGCTCAGAAAGCTCATCTTGACAATATCTAAGTTCGGCAAAAAGTAGGTCAGTAGGTCAAATCATTAATAAACCTTGTGAACAAACTAGAGGCTACAGTTTTAGTCCGATCATCATCAAACATGCTCAGGATGATCTTCTTGACAATATCTCGGTTAAGTTCGAATATGGGTCATTGGGGTCAAAAAGTAGGTCAGTAGGTCAAATCATTGAAAATTCTTGTGAACACACTAGAGGCCACAGTTTTGGTCCAATCATCATTAATCTGAATGATCATCTTGACAATATCTCAGTCAAGTTTGAATATGGATCATGTTGGGTCAAAAAGTAGGTCAGTATGTGAAATCGAAGAATAACCTTGTCAACACACTAGAGGCCACAGATTTAATCTGATTTCGACCTTGCTCAGAAAGCTCATCTTGACAATATCTAAGTTCGGCAAAAAGTAGGTCAGTAGGTCAAATCATTAATAAACCTTGTGAACAAACTAGAGGCTACAGTTTTAGTCCGATCATCATCAAACTTGCTCAGGATGATCTTCTTGACAATATCTCGGTTAAGTTCGAATATGGGTCATTGGGGTCAAAATGTAGGTCAGTAGGTCAAATCATTGAAAAACCTTGTGAACACACTAGAGGCCACAGTTTTGGTCCAATCATCATTAATCTGAATGATCATCTTGACAATATCTCAGTCAAGTTTGAATATGGATCATGTTGGGTCAAAAAGTAGGTCAGTAGGTGAAATCGAAGAATAACCTTGTCAACACACTAGAGGCCACAGATTTAATCTGATTTTCGTCAACCTTGCTCAGAAAGCTCATCTTGACCATATCTAAGTTCGACAAAAAGTAGGTCAGTAGGTCAAATCATTAATAAACCTTGTGAACAAACTAGAGGCTACAGTTTTAGTCCGATCATCATCAAACTTGCTCAGGATGATCTTCTTGACAATATCTCGGTTAAGTTCGAATATGGGTCATTGGGGTCAAAAAGTAGGTCTGTAGGTCAAATCATAGAAAAACGTTCTGAACGTACTAGAGGCCACAATTTTAGTCGGATTATTATTAAACTTGCTCAGAATGATCATCAAACTTGCTCAGAATGATCATCTTGACAATATCTTGATCAAGTTTAACAACCACTCATACAAAAATTTTGACCTGTGACCTTGACCTTTGACCTACTTCATAATCATAACTTTTGAACTATTTGGGATAGAGCTTTCATATTTGGCATGTATGTTCCTTCTGACAAGGGCCTCCCACCCATACACACAATTTTACCTGCGACCTTGACCTTTGACCTACTTCACCATAACTTTTGAGCCATTTGAGATAGAGCCTTCATATATCGCATGTAGGCTCCTTGTGACAAGGGCTTCTCACACAACATTTTTGACCTGTGACCTTTGACCTTTTTAGTCATAACTTTTGAACCATTTATCATAGAGCCTTCATAATCGGCATGTAGGTTCCTTGTGACAAGGTCTTCCCACTCATGCTGCAAAAAATTTTGACCTTGACCTGTGACCTACTTAATCATAATTTTTGAACCATTTGAGATGGACCTTCATATTTGGCATGTATATTCCTTGTGAGAGGGGCTTCCCACTCATACAAAAAGTTTGGCCTTGACCTACTTTATCATAACTTTTGAACCATTTGAGATAGATCCTTCATATTTGGCATGTATGCTCCTTCTGACAAGGCACCATACTATATTACCTACCATTTCATTTCTTCAGTGTGGATCAGGTGAGCAACCCAGGGCATCATTATATCAAGGTTTGGATGTAACAAAATTTACATTTTAAACAAATAAAGACTCAGCATTTTTTTCCTGGGATTCTCACTAATTTTTTGGGGCCAACCTAAACAATTGTTATAAAATGGTATTAATTTCAGCATGGACTGCTTTACCTATACATGTATTTATGAACAGGGTGTTCGGAGAAAGGCCAAACAAGTTGCCTGCACAGACTATATGAAGGGGTGTAAATAGTGCTAGAAGTCATGCTTATCATTGAAGAGAACTGTGTGCTTTGGGTCTGTTCAGTGGCATTAAAACCCAGCACTGGATAAAGAGGAGGACTGGAAACATTTTAGGATATCTTTTCTAATCAAGTATTTCTACACTGAAGCATGTTACGGGTACTTTCAACAATCAGGTGATTCTGACAAATACCCACAACATCACATCAATGGACTTGTGGTCACAGCATTGTTTGTAAACAACCTACAACTTGCTATTTTGAAATTAAACTTGACAAAATATGTTCCTATCATTTTAATTAAGTAGTTCCAGTTCCTTTGTGCATCTAAACCACAAAAAATGACAAGAAAAACACTTAAACATGCCGTCAGAAAGTCTCCCTCATTGGGACCCCAATCTCCCTCATCTGAGAAGCAAATCTCCCTCGTGGTCAACATAAAATTATCACAGGTATGTAGTAGAGTAATTTCCATTAGAACTGCATGAACATACTTTTATATAATGAGTAACACAATGCCTAAAATATATTTCACTTATTTATATGTGAAGAATATCACATATTTTCCTTTAATTAATTTTTTTCCACTTATCCCACTGAACAAGACAATCCCTACATTTGCAAACAGTTTAGCTCCAGATAAGGCATCCGATCAGGATCTTCACTGTTCATCATGCAGTTTGTGAATTTAACAGATAGCTTATATTAAGTACATGTATATTATGCCCATTTATTGCAGGAGATGATTAGTATATTCAACCTTGCTTGTTTTCAAATCCTGTTGATCTTTCTATATGTTACATTCTTGTTATATATCTGTAATTGTAAAGAAGTGAATAAATATTGTTTAAACTAAACAAAGTGCATGTATATTGAAAGTAAAGAAATTCTAATTTTAAGTGAACATTTTTAAAAGAGTAACAAGATGCCATCTGATCGGGATATTCACTGTTCATCATACAGTTTGTGAATTTAACAGATAGCTTATATTAACCCTTTTAGTACCAAATGGAATCTTCCTCCTCATATATACTAGGAGTCCACTTCAAAATTTAGGGGTGTCAGGTTGTGTTTTCATCAAAATTTATTTGGAAAATGACTGAACTTTTAGCAAACAGTGGAGGCCCTGATCAGACGCCACATTCTGCGGCGTCTGATCTGGGCCTGCACTGTTTGCCAGGGTACCCGTTTTCAGGTTTCTGGTACTAAATGGGTTAAGTACATGTATATTAAAAGTAGAGAAATTCTAAGTGAACATTTTTAAAAGAGTAACAAGATGCCATCTGATCAGGATCTTCACTGTTCATCATGCAGTTTGTGAATTTAACAGATAGTTTATATGAAGTATATAGAAAGTACTTACTGTAGAGAAATTCTAATTTCAAGTGAACATTTTTAAAAGAGTAGCAAGAAGCTGTCTGATCAGGATCTCCACTGTTCATCATGCAGTTTGTGAATTAAAAAAAAATAACAAGTATATAGAAAGAAGAGAAATTCTAATTTCAAGTGAACATTATTAAAAGAGTAGCAAGAAGCCGTCTGATCAGGCTCTCCACTGATTATCATTCAGTTTTAGAATTTAACATATAGGTTATATTAACCCTTTTAGTACCAAATGGAATCTTCCTCCTTATATATACCAGGAGTCCACTTCAAAATTTAAGGGTGTCAGGTTGTGTTTTCATGAAAATTTATTTGGAAAATGACTGAACTTTTAGCAAACAGTGGAGGCCCTGATCAGACGCCACATTCTGCAGCGTCTGATCTGGGCCTGCACTGTTTGCCAGGGTACCCGTTTTCGGGTTTCTGGTACTAAATGGGTTGTGTGTGTGTGAATTCGGGTTTAACGTCGCTTTCAACAATTTTTCAGTCATATCACGACGGTGTCTGGTTGCGACAGGGAGCTCAATGCTCACTTTTATAGTGCTGCCTCACTGAAGTATCATGTCCCAGACACATTACATGATACCACACCCAGTCACATTATCCTGACACTGGGTCGACCCGTCCTAGCTCTACCCCATAAAGCTGAGTGCCAAGCGAGGAGCAGCTAGTACCATTTTTAACGACTTTGATATGTCGCGGCCCGGGATCGAGCACGTGACCTCCCGTTCCCTGTAGCGGACACTCTACCAACTGAGCTATCGGGACCAGTACTAAATGGGTTAAGTACATGTATATTGAAAGTAGAGAAATTCTAATTTTAAGTGAACATTTTTAAAAGAGTAACAAGATGCCATCTGATCAGGATCTTCACTGTTCATCATGCAGTTTGTGAATTTAACAGATAGCTTATATTAAGTATACTGAAAGTACTTACTGTAGAGAAATTCTAATTTCAAGTGAACATTATTAAAAGAGTAGCAAGAAGCCGTCTGATCAGGATCTCCACTGTTCATCATGCAGTTTTAAAAATAAAATAACAAGTATAGAAAGCAGAGAAATTCTAATTTCAACTAAACATTTTTTATTAGAGTAACAAGATGCCAAAAATATATATTTCATAAAATTCTATTGTGAAAAATTTCCTGAGCATAATAACATGTTTTTCATTTTATTAATTTTTTTTTATATATTTTTTCTGTATATTTGCCCAAGAGGTGATATACCATACCAATAGGTGTCATTTTCAATAAACAGTAATTATCTTCAATTATCATAGCCATTATATGGCTGATTAAAGCACTGGTCCTCCTGTATTTGGTCCTCAAATTATACCCCTGGTCCTCTAGAGGACTTGGTCCTCAGTCCTCTGGTCCTCCAGTAAAAGTCCTCAAATTATACCTTCCCTTATACTTGGTGTCCTTGCCCTTGATTGTACGGCAGTTTCCACCACGGTATCTGGTCTCCTGGACACAACAGACATCCACTTTCCTGCGGGATAGTGTTTCCACTACATCGCAAACACTTCCTCTCAGTGTTAACATTAACTCAGTTGAGCACGGTTATTAATGATTGGGCAAAAATCCTGGACAAAGGGGGGCAGGTGGACACATTTGTTCTGGACTTTGAGAAGGCTTTTGACACCCCTCCTCATGAACTACTTAAATCCAAATTCTTTGGTTATGGAATTGGTGGGAAGACTCTTAAATGGATAGATTCCTTCCTTTGCTACAGAAAACAGTGTGTTGTTGTTAATGGTGAATTTTCAGTATGGGCGCCAGTTTTGTCTGGAGTCCCACAAGGGACTGTTCTTGGTCCTCTATTGTTCTCCCTGTACATCAATGATATTTCCACTGACATTGACTCAGAAATAAGACTTCGCAGATGACTGTGTTTGTTACCGGGAAATTAGAGATACAGATGACTCACTGAAACTTCAGGCTGACATAGATAGATTAGGATGTTGGGACAGAAAATGGGACATGAGATTTCAACCAGTTAAATGCAATATTATGCAGATAACAAGGAAGAGATCTAATAAAGTTGAGGCTTCTTACACCTTAGTGGGAACGGTCCTCGAAAATGTGAATTCCATTAAATACCTTGGTGTGACAATCACTCCCGATTTGAGACGGAATACACACATTAGCAATATGTGTACAAAGGCGAATAGAACACTTGGTTTCCTGAGGCGAAATCTTCATCAGTGTCCTCAGGATGTGAAAGAGACAGCATACAGGGGACTTGTTCGCCCAATCTTGGAATATGGTAGTTGCATCTGGGACCCAAGCGGAGTGGTCCTTAATGAAGAAATTGAAAAAGTTCAGAATAGAGCTGCTAGATTTGTAACTGGAAATTATTGCTTTGAAACTGGGAGCATGACTGGAATTCTTGGAAAATTAAGATGGGAGTCTCTCAAGAAAAGGAGAAGAGACAGTAGGCTCATACTCTTATACAAAGGTCTAAAGGGTGCTGCCAGCATTCCAACAGATGACCTTGTTCCCCCGGCTAGGCACTGGAGAAAACACCATTCAATGACGTTTCAGACCCTTACTGCAAGAACGGATATTTATAAAGAATCGTTTTTCTCCCGAACCATTAGAGATTGGAATGCCCTTCCCGATTCTATTATTTTGACGGCTGATGGTGCTGAGGATTGTGTAGCTAAGTTTACATCTTTGGTTAGAGCTAGGGACTAACTTCCCATATCACAGGTCCTGGTGTATGAATGTCATTTGACGTGTCACCAGTAACAATTCTGATTCTGAGTGTTCCCACCCTGAATTTCCTCAAGCGCTTGCTTGATTTGCCACAATGGCCCGACCCTGCCTTCCACGCCTTAGAGGAGGCCAAGCCGGAGACGTCACCAACAGAGCTTTGATGTCTGTTGGCACCGCCTAACCTTGATTCTGAATTTGTAGCTGCCATGATATGTTTTGAGGGTTCACTGCAGCTGGTGTTGTGCCGTGTGGCGGCCGTAAAACGTCTCCCCGTACATCAACCATAGTGCAGTTTATATTTTACTTTTGGTCCTTTGAGATCAGCGTGAATATTCTGAGAAATCGGAAATAAATTATCGGTTTAGACTCATATTCTAGACAGGTTTTTATTTATTTGGACCACATTTTGATTTATATCAGTCTTTGAATCGACTGCCTACTCGAAATTCGCAAAATTACAGTATGTTTCCTCTGGCGTTCTTTGCCAGATCATTACAGGGTCACTGATGAGGCTTTCTTAGCCGAAACTACGTAGTATGACCCATCTTCTTTCTTATGAATGTTTTCATTGCTCTTAAAGGAACCCATTTTTGATTTTTAATTGAAATTTACAGGACGGCCTGTCCTGGCTGATGTCCCTACTCAATTCTTTTACGGCACCTGAGCAAGCCGACGTTCCCAACTCACTAGGGCAGGTGTGCTTTACCGTTGTCCTTGTACAGCAAGGATCATCCACCAAACCACAGTAGCTACAGAAAAACGAAATGGAACAGGCATCACTGAAACTGAAGCAGAGAAAGCAGAGGAATTAAACGGTCACTTCACGGATGCGTTCAACAAAAAAGAGCACAACCATGTTCCCTTGCTTGAAAGGATGGCCCCGTTCATGGAGAACATTGTTGTAGCAAGGTGTAATCAAACTTCTGAAAGGCCTGAACCCTTCTAAAGCACTAGGACCTGATGAGTTACATCCCAGAGTCCTAAAGGAACTTGCAGTTGATTTAGGTCCGGTTTTCACACACCTTTTTCAACAGTAACTTGATTCGGGTGAAATTCCCAAGGAATGGTCTATAGCAAATATATGCCCATTGTACAAGAAAGGTGATCGAACTTGTGCTGGAAATTATCTCCCTTTATCTCTCACATGTGTACTTTGCAAACTTTTGGAGCACATTGATTGTTCAAATGTACTGGCCCACCTTGACCAACATAAACTATTATCTGATAGACAGCATGCTTTCAGAAAGAACCATAGCTGTGAAACACAACTGGTGACAGTGATAGATGATTGGGCTAAAATCTTGGATAATTGTGGACAAATTGACACATTCATCTTGGATTTTGAGAAAGCTTTTGATAACCTCCTCATGGGCTTCTGAAAAGCAAACTTAATGGATATGGCATTGGTGGCAAAACTTTAGAATGGATTGACGCTTTTCTAAGCCATAGAGAGCAACGGGTGGTTGTTAATGGAGGTAAATGTGATTGGGCCCCTGTCCTGTCTGGGGTCCCACAGGGGACGGTCCTTGGTCCACTTCTTTTCTCCCTTTACATAAATGACATCTCACAAGAAATTGATTCAGAAATAAGGCACTTCGCTGATGACTGTGTTTGCTACCGAGAAATAAAAGCTTCAGAAGATACAGTGAAACTTCGGTATGATAAGGACAAATTGGGTAGCTGGGCTAGGAATTGGGGAATGCAGTTTCAACCCAGTAAATGTAACATGATGCAACTTACAAGAAAGCGGATCAAAAAGATCAATGCTACCTATGAATTGGAAGGAACTCTCCTTAAAAATGTAGAGCGCATTAAATACCTTAGTGTGATAAGAACGAATGATTTAAAGAGGAACACTCACTTTAGTAATGTTTGTACTTAGGGAAATAGGACCTGTGGCTTCTTGAGAGGGAATCTGTCAGCATGCCCACAAGACGTAAAAGAAATGGCATACAAGGGACTGGTTCGTCCTGTCCTGGAATATGCAAGTACGTCCTGGTATCCACCTACTGTTACCCTCCAGGAGGAACTGGAGAAAGTCCAAAAACGTGCGGCCCATTTTGTAACTGGGAATTACTCGTTTGAAACTGGGAGTATGACTGGCATTCTGGAACAGTTAAAGTTGGAATCTCTTAAAGAGCAGAGAAAACAAAGTAGGCTGATACTTTTATATAAAGGTCTAAAGGGTAAGGCCAGTATACCCATGGGTGACCTTGTTCCCCCTTCAAAGACAACACTTCGGAAAAAACATTCATTAGCTCTCCCAAAATTCGGCACTAGGACTGACATCTGCAAATTTAGCTTCATCCCTAGGATAATCTCAGATTGGAACGAGCTCCCCTCTTCTCTCTTGATGTCTACAGAAGATGCAGATGACTCCATCTCTAGATTCACCACCCTTGTGAGGTCTAGGGACTAGTTCTGTTGGTCGAAGGTCCTGGGGCCTCTTTCAAAAAAGGTTGTACGACTGATTTTCATCGTATCGTGGTCGTACGAGAATCGTACGACCAAAAATGACTTTCAAGAAAAAAATCTGGTTTCACAAAAGTTATCGAATCGTGTCATTTACGATGAAATCCACGATCACTTTAGACCACTCGTAGAATTTACGATTTTGTCGCTGTAGAATACAAATATTCACAAATTTAATTTTCAATATTCGCGCAATTATTAACATTTATTCAACAATATTCGTACCGATTTTCTTAGTAAAATATTAAGTTTTACTCTAGATATATTAAAAACAATAGACCTACCACCATTTTCAAGCATGTATCTGCTCAACGAGAATCGTACGATTTTCGTAGAGCGGAAACATTAATCGTAAGAGAGGGAATCAGTTGTTTTTTTCCTCTTAACACAAAGGCATTGTGTGTTCCTAACATTCTGAAATAATGGCCGCTGTTCTTGTTGCAAGGAGAATGAATTATATTGCTCAAGAAAGAGTCTTTAAGGATACACTCAACCCAATCGATCGTTTAAGTGCCGATGAATTGATCTTGAGGTACAGATTAAGCAGAGTGTATTTTAGATCTGATACAGATAATAACAGATGGGCTGCAACACCCCACCAGCAGAGGACATGCAGTTTCACCAATTATACAACTAACAACTGCTCTACGTTTCTCAGACTCTGGCTGCTTCCAACGAGACGTTACAGATTTGCATGATATTTCAATATCCTCTGCATTTCAAGTGTTTGACGGGCTACAGCCATGAAAGTGAAAGATAACGTAACTTTCCCAACTGATCCGGAGAAAATTCGAAGAATAAAAGCAATACAGGCCGAGAGTACATTGCAGATCTTCTAGCAGTAGAGCTACAACAAAAGCAGGTGAGCTACAACACTCCACCAAAAGAGGGCATGCAATCTCGCCAATTATACATCTAACAACTGTTCTACGCTTCTATGCCACTGGCTGCTTCGAACGAGAGCTGCAGATTTGCATTGCATTTTATTATCCTCTGTTTCAATGTGTTTTTCAAGTGTTTCGCAAGCTATAGCCATAAAAGTGAGAGATATTTGAAATGGATGACATAAAGCCATGGTTATTAATCCCAGTAACCGCTGCAGGAACAAGACCTCAACAGCGGTATAGTTTATCAACGACCTCTGAGAGTTCAACGTTCAAGCGTGACAAGACTATTCCATGTTTTAGGGGAAGACAGGTTTCGGATTTCTTTTTTTCACAGGATTTTAAAATTATAAATAAGTTCTTTGATAATGTCATTATGTAGAAGTCGTTGGCAAGTGGCTAGTATGATGCAGTACGAATCTCAATAAAGCTATATCTGCCAATGAAAAACCCCAACTGAAGGCGACTTACCTAAAACACGGACTAGTCCAAAATTAAAAGTGCAGTCACGTCTCACTGCGTTTTGAAAGATTATACAATTCTTGTCGTCCGCGTACACGCTGTGTTATGAAAATATTAGATGACATGTGGATGTCACGCTTCAGATGTGACGACAAAATTTGGGGGAAGTTTTCATTATTCACCGCGGAAATGCACACAGTTGATCACAGTTGCCACTGCGTGTCTCCATTAGATGTGGATTCGAATTTAATTTTTGGATGTGAACATGAATGATAATGATGGCGATGGCGAAATTGATAACAGTAATTGGTACTTAAACTGGCAGAACTGTGAGACAACAAGTGATAGACAATAAGTTTAAATAAAAACGTACTTAAACGATCGATTGGGTTGAGTCTATCCTTAAAGACTCTTTCTCGAGTTTACGGTGTGCTGACGCGTCGAAAAACACGAATCAATCATTAATAAATACTATTTAGATGCTTAAATTTCAGGAATAAAGCGATAATTGCTCAAACTAAATTGAAATTACCAGCCTGTGGGGTTTCTCAAATTCTTGAAAATGAAAAATTAAGAAGTAATAAGTTGTGCAAAACTAAAATGGCAAGGGTCTTCGGCCATCGGGAATTGGAGAAATAATATGGGCTGATGGTGATTCCCGGCAGAGCTGAAACCGGTCGCACACGAGTACTGGTAAACCGCTAAGAAGACCTAAGCCTGCCCAGGCAAAGCGGTGCGAGTCGGACTGTCCATGCTTATAAACACTATCGGTTTAATTGGGTGACAGGGCTTGAGATGTCATTTCATATCAATGTCGGGTAAGTCCCTAAAAGTTGGAAGTAACGTCTCCAAAATGACCTCTCTAGTGTTGACGGGGACGTTAAACCTCAAATCAAACAAACGACATTGTTTACGATCGATCGTAGGACTAAAATCTACGACTTATCCTAAGAGAATCGTACGATTTTTTTTGTGAAAGCCTCGTACGAGAATCGTAAGAAAATCGTAAGATCGTCGTACGATAATCGTACGAAGGATCGTACGATTTGTTTCTTTGAAAGAGGCCCCTGTGAAGGCTTGTCTGATTCTGATTCTGATTCTGGCACACAAGAGTGTGATTATGTTAAGTGACCTTCTTGCCATGACTGTAATCGTTTTTGTCTGTACCATTAAACCCTAAAATAAACAAAAATGTTTCCTATTTCAGTTTTAGCTCTGGTAGGGTTAGGCTGTGTTGCAGTATTCTTCAGTCTCTTGCTATCAATATTCCGCTCCAAGTATTCAGGATATCCATACAGGTAAGCAATAGGATAACTGTTTTCATAAGCCAAAATATGTTTTTGGACAGGTGTATGAAACCTGTGCATCTGTGTCATCAGTGTCTGCTGTGCATTTATGGGTAACAATTGATCCAAGCTTCTTCATACAGACCAGGATTTTGTGTTGTAATGAAGAAAATGGAAAGATGTTTTTATTATGCCTCCCACTTCGAAGAAGTTGGAGGGGCATATTACTTCTTGGGCCTTTGTCCATTGTCTGTTTGTCCGTATATCTGTCCAGGATAATGCCCTTTTCCTAAGTTATGTTCTTTTGAAAATATTTGGATGAAACCTTGTCAGCAAAATTTCTTGCAACCTATTGAAGCTAGAACCTTGAAAATTGGATTAGTGATGATGACCTGATTACCGTTCGAATAAATTCTGTTTTATGGCCCTTTGTAAATCATTGTATGCTTTGTGATGCACAGAATAGACACACCCAAGAACTACTTCATCACTCAGTCATACTATTTGCGGGACTTACCGGAGGTTGGCAAAAAATACCTTTCGCCATTGATCGCCATTGTAAACACGATTTCATTTTCTGTAAGCATGCCTTTTATTTGGATTTTAATATCAAATAGACCTACCCATCACTTCAAAAGGAGCCTTTTAACCAGACGCAGCTCTGGGTCAGTCTGACAAAAAATATTCAGCCAGAATACCACTGGCATGTCCCATTACCATAGACGCCTCACGTGACCTCCATAGTGACAAGCTCTGATTGGTCGCTGAGGTCACATGACTTATCAGACCAACTGGCAGATGATACTGGTCACGTGACCACGGCGTTCGCGCCAAGCGAGGAGAAACTCTCATATTCAATTCAGACTCGCACCGCGGTTGACAGCTTCCAACAGAAGATAAAAACAGATAAGTGTTTTATTCTTTTTTAGCTCACCTGTCACGTAGTGACAAGGTGAGCTTTTGTGATCACTTTTTGTCTGTCGTCCGTCGTGCGTGCGTCCGTAAACAATTTCAAATAAGTATATTTCTAGTACCCCATGGTCAATCTTGATCAAAGGGGGTCTTTCAAGGTATAGGAAATTTGCATTGGTTTCTGCCCACGCTTGGATTTTGATGAAATTATGCACAGTAATTGCCTTGGGTATAACCATTATAATTACGATGCATTCACTTTTAAATTTTATTTCCGTAGTAAATTTATTACATATTTTATGAAGTCTCTATCACAACAGAGAGTACTCTCATATAAACTTGTCTACAGTATTCAGAGTTTCATATATCTAATGCTGCTATGTTTTATGAATTAAATCCATAATTGGTGAGTTAGTTGATACTATGAATGACCTCATATGTCTAGTAATAGTGGCTGGGCATTCAGTTTTCTTTGATGGTGTCCCCATATTTCAGCTCCTATTTTTGTATTCATTAAAATTTTATATGCATTTTTACCATGTTCCAATTTTTGTCAAGACACCATTTTAGCATAAAAACTACCCACATACCTAAGAAACATGTTGATGAATTTTGATGGAAATTGAGGACCGGTAACATTGTGTTTTAACAGACTGAATACTGATAGTCCTGATTCAGCAAAATGTGAAATTATATGATTATCATGTTTTGGTCATGCTGTTTAATAATACTTTACTATTGCTTTCAATTTGGATGGCTATAGTATAGTATGGTTTGCGTAAGTAGTTCACAGCATAATTATAAGTATTATTTCAAAACATCCATTTCGGTAAATTTGCCCCATATGGAACAAACTATTTTGCCTACAGATCTATACCACAAACGTCATCAAACACATCCATGTAATCATGTGCACAGTTTTCTTTCTGTCTTTCTTGTCTAATTTGGTAATGGTGCTAAGGTGATGTTTAGATTTAACATTCAAATCAACAACATACCAGTCACTTTAGCTGTTGGCTTCAGATTTTGTGAGATTTGTTATCTGACTCGAGATAAATGACTCACAAGTCAAACTGTTGTTTGTTTATTTTACCCTAACTGTCCATTTAAAAAGAAAGGTTTACTCTAGGGGAAATCAATAACACTTGAGATTACTTTTCCTGAACATATAAGTTTTCAGAATTTGTATCTGCATAGGCACTAGCCAATCTATCTTTTTTGTATAGCCCCTATGAACGAAATCAAACGGCTTCCTGAAGCTGTATTCCAAAGCCATTTGAATTTGCTTTTAGAATTCACATGGTCGTACATTTGTCAGTGTTCCAAAACTTATGTGATCATGATTGTGTTGTCTATATATTTGTATAGGCCGTTCACTTCATTTACCTATCTCAGCAGTTGTTGCAGTAATTACAAAGCACATTATGTAAGATATCAAGAAGCATTTAAACTGTTGATAATAATTATTCAATCTGTGAGTATGGTAGTTATCGCACTACTCATAGGATTTTAAATTATTTTCAGTAAATACATTGTGATGCTTTTTTCTGTCCAAACACTGCAATGCTCTTTCTAAGCTGAGAGATACATTTCACAGAAATGTACTAGTAATTATTAATGAACAAAAAGCAAGCAAGAATAGTGCTTAAAAACACAGTGAACTTGCATTCAGCAGAAACATTCAAGAAGTGGTTGAAAGTTTTACAACCAGAAAAAAATACTAAAAGCTCGCTTCCGATAAATTAACCACTATATTGACAAAGTAAATAGAACAAATAAGACACTAAAGAAACGTCAACAATTACAATACCAACGCAGAAAAGAGACATATTTATGTATGTGTACTATAAGGAAGGAAACTGTTTCTCTCCCTGTCTAATAGCAAAATTTCACTAGGTCATGGAACAGCTTTGTTTACACCAAATATTCTGCGCCTCATCCATCAATGATATCTTTTCAACAGAATCTCAATATCAGTGACAATTCGATTTTTAGCTCACCTGACCGAAGGTCATGGTGAGCTTTTGTGACCGTAAGATGTCCGGCGTCGTCGTGCGTCGTCCGTCGTCCGTCGTCCGTCGTGCATAAACTTTTTCTTGTGAACAAACTAGAGGCCACAGTTTTGGTCCAATCATCATCAAACTTGCTCAGAATGATCATCATGACAATATCTCGGTCAAGTTCGAATATGGGTCATGTCGGGTGAAAAAGTAGGTCAGTAGGTCAAATCATAGAAAAACCTTGTGAACACTCTAGAGGGCACAGTTTTGGTCCAATCATCATCAAACTTGCTCAGAATAATTATCATGACAATATCTCGGTCAGGTTCGAATATGGATCATGTAGGGTCAAAAAGTAGGTCAGTAGGTCAAACCATAGATAGTCCTTGTGAACACTCTAGAGGGCACAGTTATGGTTCAATTATCATCAAACTTGCTCAGAATGATCATTGTGACAATATCTCGGTCAAGTTTGAATATGGGTCATGTCGGGTCAAAAAGTAGGTCAGTAGGTCAATTCATAGAAAAACCTTGTGAACACTCTAGAGGGCACAGTTATGGTCCAATCATCATCAAACTTGCTCAGAATAATCATCCTGACAATATCTCAGTCAAGTTTGAATATGGGTCATGTTGGGTCAAAAAGTAGGTCAGTAGGTCAAATCATAGAAAAACCTTGTGAACACACTAGAGGGCACAGTTATGGTCCAATCATCATTAAACTTGCTCAGAATGATTGTCATGACAATATCTCGGTCAAATTTGAATATTGGTCATGTCGGGTCAAATGTAGGTCAGTAGGTCAAATCATGGAAAAACCTTGTGAACACTCTAAAGGCCACATTTTTGGTCCAATCATCATCAATCTTGCTCAGAATGATCATTGTGACAATATCTCAGTCAAGTGCGAATATGGGTCATGTGGTATCAAAAAGTAGGTCAGTAGGTCAAATCATAGAAAAACCTTGTGAACACTTTAGAGGCCACAGGTTTGATCCGATCATCATAAAATTTGCTAAGAATGATCATCATGACAATATCTCAGTCAAGTTTGAATATGACTCATGTCGGGTCCAAAAGTAGGTCAGTAGGTCAATCATTGAAAAACCTTGTGAACACTAGTTTTTGTTTTATCATAACTTTAGAACCGTTTGAGGTAGAGCCTTTATATTTGGCATGTTGGTTCTTTGTGACATTGCCTTTGTATTTATACAAAAAATTGACCTGTGACCTTGACCCCTAACATTATGACCTACTAATCATAACTTTTTAACCATTTGAGATAGAGCCTTCATATTTGGCAAGTAGGTTCCTTGTGATACTGCCTTACCACTCATACAAAAACTTACCTGTGACCTTTACCTGTGATCTTTGACCGACTTTTGTTGTAACTTTCTGTTTTAGATAGAGCCTTCATATTTGGCATGTAGATTCCTTGTGACATTGCCTCTCCTTGCATACAAAAAATTTTGACCTGTGACCTTGACCCTGAACCTTTTACCTACTTACCATAACTTTTTAATCATTTGAGATCGAGCCTTCATATTTGGCATGGAAGTTCCTTGCGACATTGCCTTATCCCTCGCACAAAAAATTACCTGTGACTTTGACCTGTGACCTTTGACCTACTTTATCACAACTTTCTAACCATTCATATTTCGCATGTAGGTTCCTTGCGACATTGTTTTTCCACTCATAAAAAAATGTTGACCTTTACCTGGCCCTTTGACCTACTGTGTCATAAAGTTTTAATCATTGGACATAGAGCCTATACATTTGGCATGTAGATTCCTTATAACATTGCCTTTCCAATAAATTTTGATCTGTGACTTAGACCCTTGACCTGTCACCTACTTTATCATAACTCTCTAACTGTTTTAGGTAGAGCTTTCATATTCGGCATGTAGGTTGCTTGTGACATTGCCTTCCCACTTATACATAAAATTTTGACCTGTGACCTTGACCTTAGCTATGTGACCTTCTTTTTTGTAACTTCTTAACCATTTGGTTTATATTTGGTATGTTTTGATTGGCTAATTTATGTCTAAGGGTTAAATGGAATTAAAAGTGATACTAATGTGACAGACTTGAATCATACATGATCCCCTAGATATATAGCACTGAATTCTTTCTTTGTGACTTTGTATCTGTTATTGGTCTGAAAATTTGCCTTTGCGCAACCTAGTCCAAGCCGACTTGCGGTGAACTACCCTGTCCAGCGACAGATCTTATATATAATAACCTTGTGAACACTCTAGAGACCACGGTGATGGTCCAATCATCATCAGACTTGCTCAGAATAAATGTCATGACAATGTCTCGATCAAGTTCCTTAGAATCCCCTTTGGTGCAGTGGTTAAGCTATTCGCCTTGTAAACCAGGGATTGCAGGATCGATCCTGGGCTTCTCCAGACTTTCAGATGAGTCTTTAAACAGAGGTCCCATATTCGTATGACCTTAGCTGTTGGTGGGACGTAAAACTAAAACGTACTCACTCGATCAAGTTAAAAAATGCTCTTATTTTGTTTGTGTTGCTGTGACTACTTAAAGTAGTGGGCTGTATATTTGCGCATGGCAATGAGGTGTACATGTAACCCCAAAAATAGTGCTTTTTGTCGTGCCTGCTATTAGCATGGCGTGAAATGTCAGTCCAATTTTCTGTACTTTCATCCGTTTGGTTGTTTGTCAGTTTCTCAAGGTGTCAACATTTGTTCACTAAAATGGTCGAGTTTATTTCTCAAGAACTATAAGAGATACATTAATGATCCTTGGCCCTAACTTATATCTATGGATGTCAATTTTAATGCAAGCATCCGTATTTTACCTTGACCTACATTTCATGGTTCACTGACTTTGTCAACATTTGCGACCACCCTGAGTTCACCAAAATGGTCAAGTTTATTTCTCAAAACCATAAGAGCTACATTAATGATCTTTGGTCCTTACTTGTATCTATGGATGTCAACTTCAATGCAAGCATCCATATTGACCTTGACCTACATTTCATGGTTCACTGACTCTACTTCACAGGAATGTTCCTTGGGTGACCCTCTACCAAAATTGCTCAAACCGTTCCGCTTGGGTGAACAAGATAGCCTCCGGAGCTAAAAATAGAAAAACCTTTAAACGACTTTTTCTCCTTAACCAGTGGATGGATTTTGAAATTATTTCACTGGAATGTTCCTTGGGTGACCCTATACCAAAATTGCTCAAACCGTTTCGCTCGGGTGAACAAATTGGCCGCCAGAGCTAAAAATAGAAAAACCTTTAAACAACTTCGTCTCCTTAACCAGTGGTTGGATTTTGCAATTATTTCACTGAAATGTTCCTTGGGTGACCCTCTACCAAAATTGCTCAAACCGTTACGCTCGGTTGAACAAAATGGCCGCCAGAGCTAAAAATAGAAAAACCTTTAAGCGACTTCTTCTCCTTAATCAGTGGATGGATTTTGAAATTATTACACAGGAATGTTCCTTTGGTGAATCTCTACCAAAATTGCTTGTACCGTTCTGCTCGGGTGAACAAAATGGCCGCCAGAGCTAAAAATAGAAAAACCTTTAAACGATTTCTTCTCCTTAACCAGTGGATGGATTTTGAAATTTATTCACAGGAATGTTCGTTTGGTGTCCCTCTACCAAAATTGCTCATACTGTTCCGCTCGGATGAACAAAATGGCCACCAGAGCTTCTCCTGATGGATTAATAGCCCTGGGGCCCACTGGTTTTACATAGGCTTATATAGGAAAAATCTTCTTGTCTGAAACCAGAAGGCCCAGGTCTTTGATATTTGGTATGTAGCTTCATCTAGTGGACCGCTACCAAGATTGTTCAAATTATAGGCCTGGTGCCAAAAACAGCCCCGCCCCAGGGGCCACTGGTTTTATGTAGGCTAATATAGGGAAAACCTTTAAAATTCTTCTTGTCTGAAACCAGAAGGCCCAGCTCTTTGATATTTGGTATGAAGCTTCATCTAATGGACCTCTACCAAGATTGTTCAAATTATTGTCCTGGGCCAAAACCGGCCCCGCCCCGGGGCCCACTGGTTTTACATAGGCTTATATTGGGAAAACCTTTAAAAATCTTCTTGTCTGAAACCAGAAGGCCCATGTCTTTGATATTTGGTAAGTAGCTTCGTCAAATGGACCGCTACCAAGATTGTTCAAATTATAGCCCTGGGGCCAAAAAATGCCCCCCCGCACCGGGGCCCACTGGTTTTATATAGGCTTATATAGGGAAAGCCTTTAAAAATCTTCTCGTCTGAAACCAGAAGGCCCAGGTCTTTGATATTTGGTATGAAGCGTCATCTAGTGGATCTCTACCAAGATCGTTCAAATTATAGCCCTGGGGCCAAAAATGTCGTCGCCCTGAGACCCTTTGGTTTTACATAGACTTATAAAGGGAAATTTTTAAAAATCTTCATCTCTGAAACCACAAGGCCCAGGTCTTTGATATTTGGTATGGAGCTTCATCTAGTAGACCTCTACCAAGAATGTTCAAATTATAGCCCTGGGGCCACAAATGCCCCCCACCCCTGGGCCCTTTGGTTTTACATAGACTTATATAGCCCTGGTGCATAGGCTTATGTAGGGAATCTCTTTATAAAAATCTTCTTCTCCGAAACCGCAAGGCCCAGGTCTTTGATATTTGGTGTGTAGCTTCATCTAGTGGACCTTTGCCAAGATTGTACAAATTACAGCCTTTGTTTTTGTTTGGTATGAAGCTTCACCTTTTAGACCTCCCTCAAAATTATGCACATTTAAGCTCTTGGGCCAATAATGGCCCTCCCTGGGGCCCACTTGTTACACTATGGATCAGGTGAGCGATCCAGGGCCATCATGGCCCTCTTGTTGGAAATACTAACCAATAATTACTGTAACTTTTTTGTTAGGATAATAATCCAGCATTCATAAAGACAGAGTATATCTAAGGCCTAATCTGGCCATGGATTTATCAACAGAACTATTTTTACTAGTAACAACAAACCACTGACCATTGTGTCCTTGCAAACCAGCTTCGTATTGAAATGAAAATAATGGATCTCCTTGCCTTACACCTATTTGAGTAGCATGACTTATGCAAAGTCATTAAATAAAGTTGCACATGTTCACAATAATTTTGCTGCTAATAAAAAAAGCAATATATGTTGTTCAGCCTAATTTGTTGATTAGAATACCTTTTGATTTAGTGTTTTACTATCTACTATACTCACCGGAAATAGAAACTATACACTCATTTTTAAATTGTCACTGGCAAAACATTTTATAGAAATTTGAATTCCAATTAAATAAATTATCATCAGTGGCATGTCTGCTTGATCGAATAAAATGTTTAAGGATAGCTACGATTTAACGGGTAAAGCCACAGGTTCAAAGCAAGGGTTAAAATATTGCTGTTCAAGTTTCCATTGAGTCAAACATTTTGTGTCGCGAATGTGATTCCCATTTTTACCAGTTATTACTCATCACCTAACGTTGGGAATATTGTTTACAAAATGAAAATTTACACAATGGTTGAAAAGTTATCGACCTTTAAATATTGGACCAAACCACAGGAAGTAGGCGAAAAGTATGGCATTTCTGATTGCGAATTTTGTTTTAATCAATATTTAAGACACAGCTGAAGATGCTAAAACGATTGAAGACACCTTTGGGTCGATTTTTGGCTTGTAACATTATTTTGAAAAATTCGCTGAAGAAAAGCTGTTTTTGAGATTTCAATAAAATGTTTGTTTCTCGATAATTTTTAGATTTTATGTTATTTTTTTATTCCTTGCTTTTAACTTATTACCTATACGGAAAAAAATGAACTTGAAGTCAAAATTCGATTACAAACAGATTTTGTGAAAAATGCACTTTTTTACATTTTCCCCAAAAACTTTTATTTAGAACACCAGATTTTCTTTAGATTGTTACAGGATTCATGTGTATAGTTAGTCAAATCCTTAATAAGTAATTTTTAATTAAATTATTCACTTGTTTTGTCAGGCGAGACAATTTAAAAGTGTATAGTTTCTATTTCCGGTCAGTATATTTTGGATAGATCATAGTGTATAAATGAAAGGAAAATATCAGAAATTCATGATATTTTAATAGTTTCTAAGCTAGATCAGCTCAATAGGTATTCATTTTGATTTGTATAATCTCATTTTATTAAGTAAGTGTTAAGAATTGCCTTTTTGTAAGGTTCTTGGATGATTTCAATAAAATAGTAAATTTTGCAGAAACGACTTACATCAACCATAGTGCAGTTTATATTTTACTTTTGGTCCTTTGAGATCAGCGTGAATATTCTGAGAAACCAGAAATAAATTATTGGTTTAGACTCATATTTTAGACAGGTTTTTTATTATTTGGAACCCATTTTGATTTATATCAGTCTTTGTATCGACTGCCTATTCGAAATTCGCAAAATTGCAGTATGTTTCCTCTGGCTTTCTTTGCCGGATCATTACAGGGTCACTGATGAGGCTTTATTAGCCGAAACTACGTAGTATGACCCATCTTCTTTCTTATGAATGTTTTCATTGCTCTTAAAGGAACTCATTTTTGATTTTTATTTACATCCATTAAAGGTGTAAAATTACAGTGTTACCGGTTTCGGATTTTCATGAAATTTGGCATAGCTAAAGAAGATACATATGGCAAGTTTTCCTAGCAAAATGAAATCTTGACAAAGACTAGGACATATTTATCTTAGGGATTGAATTTTTATATTTTTATTTAAATTTTAATTAAAAAATGAGATTTTTGATAATTATTTTATCAGAAAATGTAAACTTTAATTAATTCAAAAGGTTTTTTAGTCTCAAAGGAATGCCTATGGAGTTCTGCATTCAATCCAGTTCACAGATCTTGAAACTAAATAAAACATAAGATTTAAGACGCACTTATTTAGAGACAGACACCAGCTCATGGAGGGAGTCAGTTAGAGTGGCCTCCTGAGTCCTACTTTGATTTAAAAAATTTATTAAATACATTTTTATAGGTTGCATATGCTGAGTTATTAATATACAAAGTTTAAAGAAAAAGCATGCATGGGCACAGATGAAAGACCCCCTTTCATGAGAAGCATCATCAGGTAGGGGGAAAGGCTGCATAAGGTTTTTGGGCTGATCAGATTGGAATTCTGGTTGCCAAGGCAACATATTGCTCCCATAGACTTACAATGGAAAAAATGAAAATATCTTCTTCTCTGAAACCACTGGGCCCAGAGCTTGGATTTTTAGCTTGTAACAATATCAAGTGGTCACCTACATAAATCCTACCAATCATGCCCCTGGGATCCAAATTGGCCACACCCGGGGCCCTTTAACTCCTTTAGACTCATAATGGAAAAAAAACCTTCAAAAATCTTCTTCTCTGAAACCACAGGGCCCAGAGCTTAGATATTCAGCATGTAGCAACGGCAAGAGGTAACCAAGATAATTCCTGTCAGTCATGCCTCTGGGTTCTGAATGGGCCACGCCCTGGGGCCCCTTCGTTCCCATAGACTCATAATGGAAAAAAGCTTCAAAAATCTTCTTCTCTGAAACCACACCCTGGGGCCCCTTAACTCCTACAGACTCATAATGGAAAAAAAAGTTTCAAAAATCTTCTTCTCTGAAACCACAGGACCCAGAGCTTAGATATTTAGCATGTAGTAACCGCAGGTGGTAACCTACATAATTCCTGCCAATCATGCCTCTGGGGTCCAAACTGGCCACATCCCAGGGCACCTTAGCTCCCATAGACTCATAATAGAAAAAAAGCTTCAAAAATCATCTACTCTGGAACCACAGGGCCCAGAGCTTAGATATTTAGTATGTAGCAACGGCCAGTGGTCACCTACATAATTCCTGCCAGTCATGCCCCTGGGTTCCAAATGGGCCACGCCCGGGGCCCGTTTGCTCCAATAGACTCATAATGGAAACAAGAGGACCCAATGGCCCTATATCGCTCACCTGTGTACCAGAAAATCATAAGTGTAGGAGACCACTTGACATTGCTACATACTAAATATCTGAGCTCTGGGCCTTATGGCTTTGGAGAAGAAGATTTTTTAATTTTTTTTTCCAGTATAAGTCCATAGGTCAATTTTGACCCAAAGGGCATGGTTGGCAGGATTTATATAGGCCACCATTTTATGTTGCTATATACTAAATATCTAAGGTCCGTACTTCATGGTTTCAGAGAAGAAGATTTTTAAAGTTTTTTTTTTTTTAGCTCACCTGTCACGTAGTGACAAGGTGAGCTTTTGTGATCACTTTTTGTCCGTCGTGCGTGCATGCGTCCGTAAACAATTTCAAATATGTATATCTCTAATACCCCACAGTCAATCTTGATCAAATTTCATGAGAAGCATCATCAGGTAGGGGGAAAGGCTGCATAAGGTTTTTGGGCTGATCAGATTGGAATTCTGGTTGCCATGGCAACATATAGCTCCCATAGACTATCAATGGGAAAAAAAATAAAATATCTTCTTCTC
Organism: Lucinisca nassula; assembly: GCA_963580285.1. NCBI lineage: Eukaryota > Metazoa > Mollusca > Bivalvia > Lucinida > Lucinidae > Lucinisca > Lucinisca nassula. The sequence goes on from OY757016.1 coordinate 56,182,579, forward strand.
TGAAACCACTGGGCCCAGAGCTTAGATATTTAGCTTGTAACAATGTCAAGTGGTCACCTACATTAATCCTGCCAATCATGCCCCTGGGGTCCAAATTGGCCACACCATTGGGGCCCTTAGCTCCCATAGACTCATAATGGAAAAAAAAAACCTTCCAAAACTCTTCTTCTCTGAAACCACAGGGCCCAGAGCTTAGATATTTAGCATGGAGCAACGGCAAGTGGTCACCTACATAATTCCTGCCAATCATGCCCCTGGGTTCCAAATGGGCCACGCCCCGGGGCCCCTTCGCTCCCATAGACTCACAATGGAAAAAAGTTTCAAAAATCTTCTTCTCTGAAACCACAGGGCCCAGAGCTTAGGTTTTTTGCATGTAGCAACGGCAAATGGTCACCTACATAATTCCTGCCAATCATGCCCCTGTGGTCCAAATTGGCCACACCCTGGGGGCCCTTAGCTCCCATAGACTCATAATGGAAAAAAAACCTTCCAAAACTCTTCTTCTCTGAAACCACAGGGCCCAGAGCTTAGATATTTAGCATGTAGCAATGGCAAGTGGTCACCTACATAATTCCTGCCAATCATGCCCCTTGGTTCCAAATGGGCCAAGCCCCGGGGCCCCTTCGCTCCCATAGACTCATAATGGAAAAAAAGTTTAAAAAAATCTTCTCTTCTGAAACCACAGGGCCCAGAGCTTAGGTATTTTGCATGTAGCAACAGCAAGTGGTCACCTACATAATTCCTGCCAATCATGCCCCTGGGGTCCAAAATGGCCACCTCCCGGGGGCCCTTAGCTCCCATAGACTCATAATGGAAAAAAAACCTTCCAAAACTCTTCTTCTCTGAAACCACAGGGCCCAGAGCTTAGATATTTAGCATGGAGCAACGGCAAGTGGTCACCTACATAATTCCTGCCAATCATGCCCCTGGGTTCCAAATGGGCCACACCCCGGGGCCCCTTCGCTCCCATAGACTCACAATGGAAAAAAGTTTCAAAAATCTTCTTCTCTGAAACCACAGGGCCCAGAGCTTAGGTTTTTTGCATGTAGCAACGGCAAATGGTCACCTACATAATTCCTGCCAATCATGCCCCTGTGGTCCAAATTGGCCACACCCTGGGGGCCCTTAGCTCCCATAGACTCATAATGGAAAAAAAAACCTTCCAAAAATCTTCTTCTCTGAAACCACAGGGCCATGAGCTTAGATATTTAGCATGTAGCAATGGCAAGTGGTCACCTACATAATTCCTGCCAATCATGCCCCTGGGTTCCCAACGAGCCATGCCCCGGGGCCTTTTAGCTCCCATAGACTCATAATGGAAAAAAAAACCTTCCAAAAAGCTTCTTCTCTAAAACCACAGGGCCCAGAGCTGAGATATTTAGCATGTAGCAACGGCAGGTGGTCACCTACATAAATCCCGCCCCTGGGGTCCAAGCTTCAAAAATCTTCTTCTCTGAAACCACAGGGCCCAGAGCTTAGATATTTAGCATGTAGCAATGGAAAGTGGTCACCTACATAATTCCTGCCAATCATGCCCCTGGGTTCCAAACGAGCCATGCCCCGGGGCCTCTTAGCTCCTATAGACTCATAATGGGAAAAAGCTTCCAAAAGCTTCTTCTCTAAAACCACAGGGCCCAGAGCTGAGATATTTAGCATGTAGCAACGGCAAGTGGTCACCTACATAAATCCTGCCCCTGGGGTCCAAATGGGCCACGCCCCAGGGCCCCTTAGCTCCCATAGACTCTTAATGGAAAAAAAGCTTCAAAAATCTTCTTTTCTGAAACCACAGGACCCAGAGCTTAGATATTTAGAATGTAGCAATGGCAATTGGTCACCTACATAATTCCTGCCAATCATGCCCCTGGGTTCCAAATGGGCCACGCCCCAGGGCCCCTTTGCTCCCATACACTCATAATGGAAAAAAGCTTCAAAAATCTTCTTCTCTGAAACCACAGAGCCCAGAGCTTAGATATTCAGCACGTAGCAACGGCAAGTGGTCATCTACATAATTCCTGCCAATCATGCCCCTGGGGTCCAAATGGGCCACGCCCAGGGGCCCCTTAGCTCCTTTAGACTCATAATGGAAAAAAAGCTTAAAAAATCTTCTCTGATACCACAGGGCCCAGAGCTTAGATATTTAGCATGTAGTAACGGCAAGTGGTCACCTACATAAATCCTGCCAATCATGGCCCTGGGGTCCAAATTGGCCACGCTCCGGGGCCCCTTAGCTCCCATAGACTCATAATGGAATAAAGCTTCAAAAATGTTCTTCTCTGAAACCACAGGGCCCAGAGCTTACATATTTAGCATGTAGCAACGGCAAGTGGTCACCTACATAACTCCTGCCAATCATGCCCCTGGGTTCCAAATGGGCCAAGCCCCGGGGCCCCTCGCTCCCATAGACTCACAATGGAAAAAAGTTTCAAAAATCTTCTTCTCTGAATCCACAGGGCCCAGAGCTTAGGTATTTTGCATGTAGCAACGGCAAGTGGTCACCTACATAATTCCTGCCAATCATGCCCCTGGGGTCCAAATGGGCCACATCCCGGGGCCCCTTCGCTCCCATAGACTCATAATGGAAAAAAGTTTCAAAAATCTTCTTCTCTGAAACCACAGGGCCCAGAGCTTAGATATTTAGCATGTAGCAACAGCAAGTGGTCACCTACATAATTCCTGCCAATCATGCCCCTTGGTTTCAAATGGGCCACACCATGGGGCCCCTTTGCTCCCATAGACTTATAATGGAAAAAGCTTCAAAAATCTTCTTCTCTGAAACCACAGGGCCAAGAGCTTAGTTATTTAGCATTTAGCGACAGCAAGTGGTCACCTACATAATTCCTGCCAATCATTCCCCTGGGGTCCAAACAGGTGAGCGATATAGGGCCATTGGGCCCTCTTGTTCCATTATAAGTTTATTGGAGTTAACAAGCCACAGGATTTGGCCAATTTGAACCCCAGGGGCAAGACTCAGGCAGGATTCATGTAGGCAACAACTCCATGTTGCTACATGCTAAATACCCAAGCTCTGGGCCTAATGGTTTCACAGAAGAAAGTTTTTTTTTCCATTTTAAGTTTTTTCCATTTTAAGTCCATACATGGCAGCTAAATTAATGTGCCATGGGTGTGGCCAATTCTGGCCCAAGGGGCATGTCTGGCAGGATTCATGTAGGTGACCTGGGCCCTGTGGTTTCAGAGAAGAAGATTTTTGAAGCTTTTTTCCATTAGGAGTCAATGGGAGCTAAGGGGCCCCAGGGCGTGGCCCATTTGGACCCAAGGCGCATGATTGGCAGGATTGATGTAGGTGACCACTTACCGTTGCTACATGCTAAATATCTAAGCTCTGGGCCCTGTGGTTTCAGAGAAGAAGATTTTTGAAGTTCTTTTTCCATTAAGAGACTATGTGAGCTAAGGGGCCCCGGGGCGTGGCCCATTTGGACCGCAGGGGCATGATTGGCAGAATTTATGTAGGTGACCACTTGCCGTTGCTACCTGCTAAATATCTAAGCTCTGGGCCCTGTGGTTTCAGAGAAGAAGATTTTTGAAGCTTTTTTCCATTATGAGTCTATGGGAGCGAAGGGGCCCCGGGGCGTGGCCCATTTGGAACCAAGGGGCATGATTGGCAGGAATTATGTAGTTGACCACTTGCCGTTGCTACATGCAAAATATCTAAGCTCTGGGCCCTGTGGTTTCAGAGAAGAAGATTTTTGAAGCTTTTTTACCATTATGAGTCTATGGGAGTGAAGGGGTGCCGGGGCATGGCCCATTTGGACCCCAGGGGCATGATTGGCAGGAATTACATGTATGTAGGTGACCGCTTGCCATTGCTACATGCTAAATATCTAAGCTCTGGGCCCTGTGGTTTCAGAGAAGATGGTTTTTGAACCTTTTTTTTCATTATTAGTATACAGGAGCTAAGGGGCCCCAGGGTGTGACCAATTTGGACCCCAGGGGCATGATTGGCAGGAATTATGAAGGTGACCACTTGCCATAGCTACATGCTATATATCTAAGCTCTGGGCCCTGTGGTTTCAGAGAAGAAATTTTTTTAAGGTTTTTTCCATTATGAGTCTATGGAAGTGAAGGGGCCCCAGCGCTTGGCCAATTTGGAACCCAGGGGCATGATTGGCAGGAATTATGTAGGTGACATGTTGCCGTTACTATGTGCTAAATATATAAGCTCTGGGCCCTGTGGTTTCAGAGAAGAAGATTTTTTAAGCTTTTTTCCTTTATGAGTCTATGGGAGCGAAGGGGCCCCGGGGCGTGGCCCATTTGGAACCCAGGGGCATGATTGGCAGGAATTATGTTGTTGACCACTTGCCATTGGTACATGCTAAATATCTAAGCTCAGGGCCCTGTGGTTTCAGAGAAGATTTATTTTCATTATGAGTCTTTGGGAGCGAAGGGGCCCCCGAGGCATGGCCCATTTGGAACCCAGGGGCATGATTGGCAGGAATTGTGTAGTTGACCACTTGCCCTTGCTACATGCTAAATATCTTAGCTCTGGGCCCTGTGGTATCAGAGAAGAAGATTTTTAAATTTTTTCCCTTTATAAGTCTATGGGAGCTATATGTTGCCATGGCAACCAGAATTCCAATCTGATCCGCCCCAAAACCTTATGCAGCCTTTCTTCCTACCTGAAGATGCTTCACATGAAATTTGATCAAGATTGGCAATGAGGTATTAGAGATATACTTACTTGAAATTGTTTACGGATGGACGCACGCACAGACGCACGCACAATGGACGACGGACAAAAAGTGATCCCAAAAGCTCACCTCGTCACTACGTGACAGGTGAGCTAAAATGCTGCAAAAATCTTCTTCTCTGAAACCACAGGGCCCAGAGCTTAGATATTTAGCATGTAGCAACAGCAAATGGTCACTTACATAATTCCTGCCAATCATGCCCCTGGGGTCCAAAAGGGCAACCCCCCGGGGCCCCTTAGCTGCAATAGACTCATAATGGAAAAAAGCTTAAAAAATCTTCTTCTCTGAAACCACAGGGCCCAGAGCTTAGATATTCAGCATGTAGCAATGGCAAGTGGTAACCTACATAATTCCTGCCAATCACGCCCCTGGGTTCCAAATTCCCATAGACTCATAATGGAAAAAAGCTTCAAAAATCTTCTTCTCAGAAACCACAGGGCCCAGAGCTTAGGATAGTAAGCATGTAGCAACCGCAGGTGAGGTATTTAGCATGTAGCAACCACAGGTGGTAACCTACATAATTCCTGCCAATCATGCCCCTGGAGTCCGAATTGGCTACACCCCAGGGCACCTTAGCTCCCATAGACTCATAATGGAAGAAAAAGCTTCAAAAATCATCTTCTCTGAAACCACAGGGTCCAGAGATTAGATATTTAGCGTGTATCAACGGCCAGTGGTCACCTACATAATTCCTGCCAATCATGCCTCTTGGGTCCAAAAGGGCCACACCCCGGGGCCCCTTAGCTGCTATAGACTCATAATGGAAAAAAGCTTCAAAAAGCTTCTTATCTGAAACCACAGGGCCCAGAGCTGAGATATTTAGCATGTAGCAACAGCAAGTAGTCACCTACATAAATCCTGCCAATCATGCCCCTGGAGTCCAAATGGGCCACGCCCCCTTAGCTTCCATAGACTCATAATGGAAAAAGCTTCAAAAATCTTCTTCTCTGAAACCACAGGGCCAAGAGCTTAGATTTTCGGCATGTAGCAACTGCAAGTGGTAACCTACATAATTAGGGCCCCGCACTGAAAGTGTGGGTGCCCTATAGTAATCACTCTGTCCGTCCGTCTGTCTGTCTGTCTGTCCGTCCACAAATTTTTTTATCCTCCATAACTTTCTTATTCCACTGAAAGTGTGGGTGCCCTATAGTAATCACTCTGTCCGTCCGTCTGTCTGTCTGTCCGTCTGTCCGTCCACAATTTTTTTTATCCTCCATAACTTTCTTATTCCTGGATGGATTTAAATATTACTTGGCAGAAATGTTAACCATAATGTGATGGAGTGTTGCGCGCAAGACTCAGGTCCGTACCTCAAAGGTCAAGGTCATACTTAGAGGTTAAAGGTCAAAAAGTGTCTTTCCTGTGTCCAATTAATAACTTTGTTATTATTCCTGGATGGATTTAAATATTACTTGGCAGAAATAACCATAATGTGACGAAGTGTCACACGCAAGACCCACAGCCGTACCTCAAAGGTCAAGGTCATACTTAGAGATAAAAGGTAAAAAAAGCGTCTTTTTTATTGTGTCCAATCTATAACTTTCTTATACCTGGATGGATTTAAATATTACTTAGCAGAAATATTAACCATAATGTGACAGTGTGCCGTATAGTAATGCCCTGTCTGTCCGTCCGTCCGTCCGTCTGTCCATCTGCCCGTCTATCCATCAACATTTTTCATGTTTACAAACTGAAGCTGAAGTTATTGACAGTTGCCATATAGTAATACCCTTTTCCCCGCACTGAAAGTGTGGGTGCCCTATAGTAATCACTCTGTCTGTCCGTCTGTCTGTCCGTCTGTCCGTCCACAAATTTTTTTATCCTCCATAACTTTCTTATTCCACTGAAAGTGTGGGTGCCCTATAGTAATCACTCTGTCCGTCCGTCCGTCCGTCTGTCTGTCCGTCTGTCCGTCCACAAATTTTTTTATCCTCCATAACTTTCTTATTCCTGGATGGATTTAAATATTACTTGGCAGAAATGTTAACCATAATGTGATGGAGTGTTGCGCGCAAGACTCAGGTCCGTACCTCAAAGGTCAAGGTCATACTTAGAGGTTAAAGGTCAAAAAGGGTCTTTCCTGTGTCCATTTAATAACTTTGTTATTACTCCTGGATGGATTTAAATATTACTTGGCAGAAATGTTAAACATAATGTGACGAAGTGTCACACGCAAGACCCACAGCCGTACCTCAAAGGTCAAGGTCATACTTAGAGATAAAAGGTCAAAAAAGCGTCTTTTTTATTGTGTCCAATCTATAACTTTCTTATACCTGGATGGATTTAAATATTACTTAGCAGAAATATTAACCATAATGTGACAGTGTGCCGTATAGTAATGCCCTGTCTGTCCGTCCGTCTGTCCATCTGCCCGTCTATCCATCAACATTTTTCATGTTTACAAACTGAAGCTGAAGTTATTGACAGTTGCCATATAGTAATACCCTTTTGTTTTTAATTCATAACTTACAAACAGTCAAATGCATCAACTTCAAACTTAAGATATATGGTCACAATATCATTACACAATTACATGGCAACCAACGTAACTCTAGCTACAATACTCTAAGAGTAATAGCCCTTTGAAAAAAATCCAACTCCTCTGATGGCAATGCATCAACTTCAAACTTAAGATATATGGTCACAATATCATTACACAATTACATGGCAACCAACGTAACTCTAGCTACAATACTCTAAGAGTAATAGCCCTTTGAAAAAAATCCAACTCCTCTGATGGCAATGCATCAACTTCAAACTTAAGATATATGGTCACAATATCATTACACAATTACATGGCAACCAACGTAACTCTAGCTACAATACTCTAAGAGTACAATACTCTAAGAGTAATAGCCCTTTGAAAAAAAATCCAACTCCTCTGATGGCACTGCCGGGGCCCTAGTCAGTTTCCCTGACAGTTCTAGTTCCTGCCAATCATGCCCCTGGGTTCCAAATGGGCCACACCCCGGGGCCCCTTCGTTCCCATAGACTCATAATGGAAAAAAAGCTTCAAAAATCATCTTCTCTGAAACCACAGGGTCCAGAGATTAGATATTTAGCATGTAACAATGGCCAGTCGTCACCTACATAATTCCTGCCAACCATGCCTCTTGGGTCCAAAAGGGCCACACCCCGGGGCCCCTTAGCTGCTATAGACTCATAATGGAAAAAATCTTCAAAAATCTTCTTCTCTGAAACCACAGGGCCCAGAGCTTAGGTATTTAGCATGTAGCAACCGCAGGTGGTAACCTACATAATTCCTGCCAATCATGCCCCTGGAGTCCAAATTGGCCACACCCAAGGGCACCTTAGCTCCCCAGACTCATACTGGAAAAAAAAGCTTCAAAAATCATCTTCTCTGAGACCACAGGGCCCAGAGCTTAGATATTTAGCATGTAACAACGGCCAGTGGTCACCTACATAATTCCTGCCAATCATGCCTCTTGGGTCCAAAACGGCCACGCCCTGGGGCCCCTTCGCTGCTATAGTCTCATAATGGAAAAAAGCTTCAAAAAGCTTCTTCTCTGAAACCACAGGGCCCAGAGCTGAGATATTTAGCATGTAGCAACAGCAAGTAGTCACCTACATAAATCCTGCCAATCGTGCCTCTTGGGTCCAAATGGGCCATGCCCGGGGCCCCTAAGCTCCCATAGACTCATCATGGAAAAAAAAGCTTCAAAAATCTTTTTCTCTGAAACCACAGGACCCAGAGCTTAGATATTTAGCATGTAGCAAAGGCAATTGGTCACCTTAATAATTCCTGCCAATCATGCCCCTGGGTTCCAAATGGGCCACGCCCTGGGACCCCTTTGCTCCCATAGATTCATTATGGAAAAAAGCTTCAGAAATCTTCTCTGAAACCACAGGGCAAAGAGCTTAGATATTTAGCATGTAGCAACAGCAAGTGGTCACCTACATAATTCCTGCCTATCATGCCCCTTGGGTGCAAACGTGCCACACCCAGGGGCCCCTTAGCTCCTATAGACTCATAATAAAAAAAAAAACTTAAAAAATCTTCTTCTCTGAAACCACAGGGCCCAGAGCTTAGATATTTAGCATGTAGCAATGGCAAGTGGTCACCTACATAAATCCTGCCAATCATGCCCCTGGAGTCTAAATGGGCCACGCCCCAGGGCCCCTTAGCTCCCATTGACTCATAATGGAAAAAAGCTTCAAAAATCTTCTTCTCTGAAAGCACAGGGCCCAGAGCTAAGATATTTAGCATGTGGCAATGACAAGTGGTCACCTACATAAATCCTGCCAATCATGCCCCTGGGGTTCAAATGGGCCACACCCTGGGACCCCCTTAGCTCCCATAGACTAATAATTTTAAAAAAAGCTTCAAAAATCTTCTTCTCTGAAACCACAGGTCCCAGAGCTTAGATATTCAGCATGTAGCAATGACAAGTGGTCACCTACATATTTCCTGCTATTCATGCCCCTGGGTCCAAATGGGCCACACCCCGGTGCCCCTTAGCTCCAATAGACTCATAATGGAAAAAAGCTTCAAAAATCTTCTTCTCAGAAACTGTGAAGCACAGAACTTAGATATTTAGTATCTAGCAACATAAAATATCCAGCTACATAAATCCTGCTAACCCTGCCCTTGGGGTAAAAATTGGCCACGACCAAGCTCATCATCTCAAATAGACTTATAATGGAAAAAAACTTAAAAAATCTTCTTCTATGAAAACCTAAGGCCCAGAGCTTAGATTTTTAGTATGTAGCAACGTCAAGTGGCCACCTACATAAATCCTGCCAGTTATGCCCCTGGGATCCAAATTGGCCACGCCCCAGGGCTCTTTAGCTTCCATAGACTTACAATTGGAAAAACTTCAAAAATCTTCTTCTCTAAAACCACAGGGCCCTTATAATGAAAAAGAACACACAAAAAAAACAACTAAAAATCGGGAAAAAAAATCTTCGAAAATCTTCTTCTCTGAAACCATAAGTGCCAGAGCTTAGGTATTTAGCATGTAGCAATGTCGAGTGGTCGCCTACATGGATCCTGCCAATCATGCCCCTGGGGTCCAAATTGGCCAAATCCTGTGGCCCCTTAACTCCAAAAAACTTATAATGTAAAAAAGCTTCAAACATCTTCTTTGAAACCATGAAGTACAGACCTTAGATATTTAGTATATAGCAACACAAAATGGTCACCTACATAAATCCTGCTAACCATGCCCTTTGGGTCAAAATTGGCCAAGCCCCATGGCTCATTAGCTCCTATAGACTTATACTGGAAAAAAAAATAAAAAAATATTCTTCTCCAAAACCATAAGGCACAGATTTTGTTTGAGTTGAGGTTTTACATCCCCGTCAACACTGTATAGGTCATTTTGGAGATGTCTCTAACTTCCAATTTTGTGGGACTTTTACCCGACATTGAGATGAAATTACATCTCAAGCCCTGTCGCCCAATGAAACCAATAGGGCATGGACACCGCTTTGCCTGAGCTCAGATATTTATTATGTAGCAATGTCAAGTGGTCTCCTACACTAATGATTTTCTGGTACACAGGTGAGCGATATAGGGCCATTGGGCCCTCTTGTTGGTTTTACATTTACTTTTGCTAGTTTCCACAACGTACCTAGGCTTTTTAGCTAACCTGTCACGTAGTGACAAGGTGAGCTTTGGTGATCACAATTTGTCCGTTGTCTGTGCGTGCATGCATGCGTCCGTGCGTGCGTAAACAATTTCTTGTCCGCACGATAGCATCTTCATTTATGATTTGATTTTAACCAGACTTGCACACAACTTGTACCACCATGAGATCTGGGTTCCTTTCTTGAACCAGCTATATCCCATCATGTGTTACGGAGTTTCAGCCCCTGAAAGGGCAAAAATTGCTTATTTTGGTCTTGTCCGCACGATAGCATCTTCATTTATGATTCGATTTTAACCAGACTTGCACTCAACTTATACCACCATGCGATCTGGGTTCCTTTCTTGAACCAGCCATATCCCATCATGTGTTTCGGAGTTACGGCCCCTGAAAGGGCAAAAATTGCCTATTTTGGTCTTGTCTGCATGATATGATTTGATTGAATATGATATGATTTGATTTTAACTAAACTTGCACACATTTTGTACCACCACAAAATATCTCCGTCAAGTTAGAATAGGGGTCATGTCGGGTCAAAAAGAATGTCAGTTGGTCAAATCAGAAAAAAAACCTTGTGAAGACACTAGAGGCAAGTTTTGGTCCGATCATCATCAAACTTGCCCAGAATGATCACCTTGACAATATCTCAGTCAAGTTCGAATATGGGTCTTGTTGGTTCAAAAAGTGGGTCAGTAGGTCAAATCATAGAAAAACCTTCTGAACACAATAGAGGCCACAATTTATGTCCCATCATCATCAAACTTGCTCAGAATGATCATCTTGACAATATCTGAGTCGAGTTTGAATATGGTTCATGTCGGTTCAAAAAGTAGGCTAATAGTTCAAATCAGAGAAAAACCGTGTGAACACACTAGAGGCCACAGTTTTGGTCCGATCATCATCAAACTTGTTCAGAATGATCATCTTGATAATATCTTGGTCACATTTGAATATGGGTCATGGCAGGTCTAAAAGTAGGTCAGTAGATCAAATCAGAGAAAAACCTTCGGAACACACTATAGGCCACAGTTTAGGTCTGATCATCATCAAACTTGCCCAGAATGATCATCTTGACAATATCTGAGTCAAGTTCAAATATGGGTCATGTCGGTCCAAAAAGTAGATCAGAAGATAAAATCATAGAAAAACTCTCTGAACACACTAGAGGCCACATTTTTGGTCTGATCACCCTCAAACTTACTCAAAATGATCATTTGACAATATCTCAGTTTAATTTCGAATATGGGTCATATCTGGTCAGTAAGTAGGTCAGTAGGTCAGATTGTTGAAAAACCTTTTGGACACACTAGAGACCCCAGTTTTGGTCCGATCATCATCAAACTTGCTCAGAATGATCATCTTGACAATACCTGGGTCAAGTCCGAATATGGGTCATGTCGGGTCAAAATGTAGGTCAGCAGGTCAAATCATAGAAAAACATTTTGAACACTCTAAGAGGCCACAGTTTTAGTCAAATCTTCACAAAACTTGACAGAATGATCATCTGGACAATATCTCAGTAAAGTTCGAATATGGGTCATTTCAAATCAAAAAGTAGATCAGTAGGTTATTTTGTCATAACGTTTGAACCATTTGAGATAGAGCCTTCATGTTTGGCATGTAGGTTCCTTGTGACAATGGCTTCCCACTCATATAAAGATCTGACCTGTGACATTGACCTGTGACCTACTTTATCATAACTTTTGAACCATATGAGATAGAGCCTTCATATTTGGCATGTATGTTCCTTGTGACCATTAAAAACTTTTGAGCCATGACATTGACCTTTGACCTACTTTGTCATAACTTTAGAAGCATTTAAGATACAGCCTTCATATTTGGCATATAGGTTCCTTCATAGAAGTGAGTATTTGAGTTTAAGTCTCACCAACAGCTAAGGTCATACAGTGATGGGACCTCTGTTTAAAGACCAATCTGAAAGTCTTGAGAATCCTGGGATTGATCCTGCTACCCCTGGTTTACAAGGCAAGTAGCATGGCCACTTCACCATGAAGGCTTCTAAACGTCATTGGAATGTTGTGTAGATGACCCTCTAGGAAAATAGCATAACGATTAACAAATGATCACAAGAGCTAAAAATAGAAAAACATCGTAAATTTGCTTCAAATGGGAACTCCTTCTAAACCTTTGGGCCAGTTGGATTTAAAACTTCACAGGAATGTTGCCTAGGTGACTCCCTACCAAAATAGTTAAAACTCATTCCACTCCAATGAACAAGATGGCTGCCAGAGCTAAAAATAAAAAAAATCTTCAAACAACAATTCCTTCTGTACCCTTGGGTCAATTTAGTTCAAACTTCGAAGTAATGTTGCTTAGATGACCCTCTTCCAAAAAGGCTAACACAATCCCCCTTTGATGAAAAGAATGGCCACCGGAGCTTAAAATAGAAAAATATTTTAAATTTGACTCAAATGTGAACCCCTCCTAAACCCTAAGGCCAGTTTGATTCAAACTTCACAGGAATGTTGCCTAGGTTACTCCCTACCAAATAAGCTAAAATTACTCTGCTGATGAACAAGATGGCCACCATAGCTAAAAATAGAATTTACTCGAGACAGTGACACACAGGTGAGCGAACCAGGGCCCTGTGGGACCTCTTGTTAAAGCTTATTTTGTTCCGAAATTCTTTTCCTTGTTTAATTTATTTCAGGTTTTTTTCTGCCGACTTGTACACGTGTAACTATCAGCCATTTTGGATTTTCACTATGAAGTTTTTTCATGTGGCTAGCCATTCCTGGCTTTTGATAACCATCCCACTTCCTTCTGCATGCTAAGCCATGGTTGCACACGTATTATTCCTTGTGAATATTCTAAATCCTTTTCAAATAAAAGTCGGCTTTGTGAAAACTGAAATTGCCGAGGAGACAGGACTGGTTTTGTGCGTGTTCCTTCTCCACTTCCAGTGACGGAAGAGGATGTTTTTATTGCTGAACGGACTTCTCAGCCTTATTCTTCTAGTTTTGAACATGTGCAGGACCACTCCTCATCTGCCACATCATCACATATAAGCTCCACGAGGCAGATGGATAATTTTCAGGTTCCTTTGGGACCTTTTGAAGTAACTTCTAAGCAAAATCCATCCAATTTGTGTGGGTCAATATTGCCGAATCAAGATGAGCCAGTCCATGTCCCCACCTCCCACTTGGGCCTGGGTTGACTGGGATAGGTTCGTTGACCGCCCCGAGAGGTCCGGCTCAAAATCCCGGGACTTTCGGGGTGCGGGGAACCTATGCCCAAATTTCTGCCAAATCCATGTTAGATACGAATTTCGGTTTCTATCCCGGTTTTTATCCGGTTGCCTCTCTGGACCCTAGGTACAAAGGTTACCTTGGTCCTATGCTTCCTGGCTCTTATTATGGAAATCTTTATTATCATAATCAGTTCAATTTTTCCCTTTAAGGGGACAGTATTATTCCCCGGGGTATTTTTATGGGACCCCCTTCCATCCTGTCTATTTTGAAACATCCTTGAGATCAGCAGGGGCTCCTTGTCCTAATTGGTCTCATCAGTCAGTGATACCTACTGATACCTCTTCCTCTGCACATTATGTTAGGGCCTCTCCCCTCTCAGACAGGCAAAGGGCTCCCCCTAGATATTCTGGATTAGGGTCCCTTAATGATCACATTCATCATGAGAATTTACCTGATTCCCCTTTACCCTGGGGAAGTGCGCAGCTTACAGGTTCCCCTTTGCATAAAATACAAGATTGTCATTCTGACTCCGTAATTTCGTATATTCAGTGCACAAGAGACAATGAAGGGTCAAACACTGGGGAAGTTTAATTGGCCCTCGAGTGTTTGCCCCTAGATGCTGAGTCTGGGCCTAGATCTTTACCTCAATCTTCAACGACTGAATCTCTCATGTCCTCCTTATTCAAGGATTCTGAGAAGGACAGATTAAGATCTAAGTGTTTTGTTAATCTAAAGACTCTAAGAAAGCACATCCTTTTCAATTGTTATCAATCTCACAATCAATTTTGGTCTTCTGAAATTCCTAAATTGGACCCAGATTCAGGCTCTATAGATATGACGTCAGGGAAATTGGCATTACTTCCTGTTTCGATGCTCTAAACAATGGAGTGTCTTACCAGGACACTGTTAACGTGGGTTCTCATGGTGACATGTTTTTCTAGTTCTGCCCACTCTGGCATCAGACAAGAGCATTCCAACCATAGAGCTGCTAATCTAATGCTCTTGTCTCTTTTCCCCGGTCATTTTACCATGCCATAGTTATAGCACTTGGCCACCATGTTGCATGTTAGGTGCAGTGCTGCTCTTGATACTTGTTCAGTTTTTAACTGAGCATAGTAAAGGAAAGACTTAAGAGCCGCGCCTCTTGATTCTAAAACTTTATTCGGACCATGACTTCCAAATGTTTTTAGAATCAAGCTTCAAAGACCATCAGCACTCATGCTTTTGAAGTTTTCGGAGAGCGTATCAAGTTCAGGTACCGCAACCAAGAGACGCTACTACTTCCGTGACAGTTTCAGTGCTTAAAGCCCTCGACTAGAGGTCTCCTGTTCACTTTGACTAAAAGATCATTCACAGATCGGGGTCCATTGTCCTTTCGTTCCCGAGGTCGGACTGGAACAAAACCTCCCAATTGAGGAAAATCCAAGTCTATCAAATGACTTTCTTCCTTCCCTTCCTCTTCCTTTTCCCAGTAGGAGCCAGGCTATTTCAGTTCCATCAAGCCGGGGCTTCTATCACCAAAGATGTTTAGGATCTATCCATTGTGAGAAAGGGGTATAGGATTCCGTTTGTTTGGGATCTTCCCCTTTCTCAAACGCCAATACTGTTCCCCGTAAACAGTATCAGGAAAAAGAATCTCTTATTGGAAGAGGTAAGGGTTCTTCTCAAAAAGAAAGCCGTAGAAGTAGTAAAAGATCCCCTTTCACAAGGCTTCTACAGTCGGATATTTCTGGTGGAGAAGGATAATGGGAAATCAACTCATCATCGACGTCTCACACTAAAACAAGATACAGCCCCCGCCCATAGGGGCTTGAAGAAATATACATGCTCCATGATGCTTCCACGCAGAGCTGAATCCGGCCTGCACACTAGTACTGGTAAACCGCTTAGAGGATCTAAGCCTGTCCAGGAACCGCGGTGTGAGGCGGACGGTCCATGCTAATAATTCCTATTGGATTCATTGGGCGACAGGGCTTGAGATGTCATTTCATCTCAATGTCGGCTAAAAGTCCAACAAAATTGGAAGCAATGTCTCCAAAATGACCTTTAAAGTGTTGACCGGGACATTAAACCTCAAATCAAACAAACACATTAAACAAGATGATGCGAGCCGATCATTTCAAAATGGAAATTTCGTCCTCGATTCGTCAGGTCATTTCTCCCAATTCGTGGGCGATTTCCATAGATTTAAAGGACGCTTACTTACACATTCCCATACACAGGTCATCTCGCAAATACCTTCATTTCACCTTGGATGGGTTTGTGTATTAGATCAGTTGTCTTCCTTTTTGGAATTTTTCAATGGACCCTTTCCGGTTCACCAACTTAAAGGAAATTGTCGCAGCTCACATCAGGGAATTAGGCCCGAATCTCTTGCAGTATTTCGACTATTGGCTTTGTCATCATCTTTCCAGATGCGACTTTTTATAAGATTTTCACCTTACTTGATAGGTTATTGTGAATTTAGGTCTCATTCCAATTTTGGAGAAGTCTGAATTGATTCCATCTCAGGTTTTTCGTTTATGTTGGAATGAGGTTCCTAACTCATCTGGGGGTAGTCAACTTTCCGGAGTAGCGTATCAACAAGGTACTTCTCCTCCTTTTCAAGTCCTACAATCTCCGATTCATGCCAGGAGTTTGTTGTTCCTTTTAGGAACTCTGAATTCTGCATCAGACCTTCTTCCCCTGGGCAGACTTCACCTTAGACTGCTCCAGTTTTCAGCTACTGTAGCACTGGAGACCCCATCTGGAATATCTAGAGAAATTAATTCCTTTATCACGATAGTTTCGAATTGCTCTCTAGTGGTTTATGGATCCCTCCATTTATTAAATGGTGACTCCTCTTCGAGAGCCTGCTCCCTAGTATCATCTTTTTGGATCCAAGTCTATCGGGTTGGGGTGCCCACCTCTAACCTCAGGGGTTAGTTGTTCTGGGGACTTAAGGCCCGGAATCGGCGGGGTTTTATATAAACAATCTGGAACTTAGGCAATTTTTCTTGCCCTTCAGCTCTTCCAGCTTCAACTGAGTAACAGTTTAATATTATTGCTTCGGACAATTCGACAGTAGGGTCGTTTTCTCCATAAACAGGGGGTGGGTGGGTGGGGGGGGGGGGGGTACTCATTCCACTTCCCTGTTGGCTCTAACATGCAAGATTCTGCTTTGGTGTCATAATAAGGTATGTCAATCCTTGTTACACACCTCCCTGGCAGAAGATTGAATGTCATTGGGATCGCCCCTCTAGAGCAGATTGTTAGCTCACCTGAGCACAAGTGCTCAAGGTGAGCTATTGTGATCGCCCTTTGTCCGGCGTCAGTCGTGCGTCGTCAACAATTCACTTAAATGACATCTCCTCCTAAACCAGTGAATGGATTTCAAAATACTTTCACAGAAATATTCCTTGGGTGACCCTCTACCAAAATTGCTAAAATGGTTCCGCTCCGCTGAACAAAATGGCCGCCAGAGCTAAAAATAGAAAAACCTTTAAACGACATCTCCTCCTAGCCCTTTGGCCCGATTTCAAAATAATTTCACAGAAATGTTCCTTGGATGACCCTCTACCAAAATTGCTAAAATTGTTCCGCTCCGCTGAACAAAATGGCCGCCAGAGCTAAAAATAGAAAAACCTTTAAACGACATCTCCTCCTAGCCCTTTGGCCCGATTTCAAAATAATTTCACTGAAATGTTCCTAAAGTGACCCTCTACCAAAATTACTAAAATGGTTCCGCTCTGCTGAACAAAAAAGGCCGCCAGAGCTAAAAATAGAAAAACCTTTAAACGACATCTTCTCCTAGCCCTTTGGCCCGATTTCAAAATAATTTCACTGAAATGTTCCTTGGATTACCCTCTACCAAAATTGCTAAAATTGTTCCGCTCTGCTGAACAAAATGGCCGCCAGGGCTAAAAATAGAAAAACCTTCAAACGACATCTCCTCCTAGCCCTTTGGCCCGATTTCAAAATACTTTCACAGAAAGGTTCCTTGGATGACCCTCTACAAAAATTGCTAAAATGGTACCGCAGCTGAACAAAATGGCCACCAGAGCTAAAAATAGAAAAACCTTTAAACGACATCTCCTCCTAGCCCTTTGGCCCGATTTCAAAATAATTTCACTGAAATGTTCCTTGGATGACCCTCTACCGAAATTGCTAAAATGGTTCTGCTCCGTTGAACAAAATGGCCACCAGAGCTAAAAATAGAAAAACCTTTAAATGACATCTCCTCCTAGCCCTTTGGCCCGATTTC
Source organism: Lucinisca nassula (assembly GCA_963580285.1). NCBI lineage: Eukaryota > Metazoa > Mollusca > Bivalvia > Lucinida > Lucinidae > Lucinisca > Lucinisca nassula. The sequence continues at coordinate 56,200,349 of OY757016.1, forward strand.
AAAATAATTTCACAGAAATGTTCCTTGGATGACCCTCTACCCAAATGGCTAAAATGGTTCTGCTCCGCTGAACAAAATGGCCGCCAGAGCTAAAACTAGAAAAACCTTTAAATGACATCTCCTCCTAGCCCTTTGGCCAGATTTCAAAATAATTTCACGAAAATGTTTTTAAGGTGACCCTCTACCAAAATTGCTAAAATGGGTCCGCTGTGCTGAACAAAATGGCCGCCAGAGCTAAAAATAGAAAAACCTTTAAACGACAACTCCTCCTACCCCTTTGGCCCGATTTCAAAATAATTTCACAGAAATGTTCCTTGGATGACCCCCTACCAAAATTGTTAAAATGGTTTCGCTCCGCTGAACATAATGGCCGCCAAAGCTAAAAGTAGAACAACCTTTAAACAATATCTCCCCCTGGCCCTTTGGCCCGATTTCAAAATAATTTCACAGAAATACTCCTTAGGTGGCTCCACTGAACAAAATGGCCACCATAGCTTAAATTAGATAAACCTTTAAACGACATCTCCTCCGAGCCCTTTAGCCCGATTTCAAAATAATTTTACAGAAATGTTCTTTGGGTGACCCTTTTACAAAATTGCTAAAATGGTTCCACTCTGTTGAACAAAATTGCCACCAGAGCTAAAAATAGAAATAACTTTAAATGACATCTCTCCAAGCCTTTTGGCCCAATTTCAAAATAATTTCAGAGAAATGTTCCTGAGGTAACCCTCTGCCAAAATTGCTAAAATGGTTCTGCGTGCGTTCTGTGTCCGTAAACATTTTCTTCAAACGACATCTTCTCCTAAACCACTGATCAGATTTTGACCAAACTTCACAGGAATGATCCTTAGGTGGCCCCCTTTCAAAGTTGTTAAAATGGTTCTGGTCTGTTACAAATCTAGTGACAGGAGCTAAAAATAGATTTTTTTTGCTGAAAATTTTAAAAATCTGTTTCTCTGAAACCACATGGCCCAGGTCTTTGATATTTGGTTTGAAGCTTCATCTAGTGGACCTCTACCAAGATGGTTCAAATTATAGCCCTAGGGCCAAAATGCCCCCGCCACTGGGCCCTTTGGTTTTTCATAGGCTTATATAATGAAAATATTTAAAAATTTTCTTTTCTGAAACCACAAGGCCCAGGTCTTTGATATTTGGTACGAAGCTTCATCTAGTGGACCTCTACCAAGATTGTTCAAATTATAGCCCTGGGGCCAAAAATGCCCCGGGGGCCTATGGTTTAACATAGGCTTATATAGGGAAAATCTTTAAAAAAATCTTCTTCTCTGAAACCACAAGGCCCAGGTCTTTGATATTTGGTGTGAAGCTTCATCTAGTGGACCTCTATCAAGATTGTTCAAATTATAGGCCTAGGGAAAAAATGTCCCCACCTGCACCTTTGGTTTTACATTGACTTATACAAGGAAAATCTTTAAAAAAAAAATTTTCCAAAACCGCATGCCCTGCCCTGGGGCCATTTGGTTTTACATAGGCTTAGGTAGTGCTGGGGCCAAAAATGCCCCCGCCCCGGGCCCTTTGGTTTTACATAGGCTTATATAGGGAAAATCTTTATAAAAATCTTATATCTGAAACTGCAAGGCCAAGGTCTTTGATATTTGGTTTGTTGCTTCATCTATTGGACCTTTGCCAAGATTGTTCAAATTATAGCCTTTGTTGACATTTGGTATGAAGCTTCACCTCTTTAGACCTCCCTCAACATTATGCACATTATAACCCTGGGGTCAATAATGGCCCTCTCCGGGGCCCACTTGTTACTCTATGGATCAGGTGAGTGATCCAGGGCTATCATGGCCCTCTTGTTAGCTAACCTGTCACATAGTGACAAGGTGAGCTTTTGTGATCACTTTTCATCCGTCGTCAGTGCGTGCGCGTTTGTGTGCGTAAACTTTTTCTTCAAATGACATCTCCTCCTAAACCACTGATCGGATTTTGACCAAACTTCACAGCAATGATCCTTAGGTGGTCCCCTTTCAAAGTTGTTCAAATGGTTCTGGTCCATTGCACATCTGGGTCACAGGAGCTAAAAATAGATTTTTAGCTCACCTGAGCACGAAGTGCTCAAGGTGAGCTTTTGGGATCAGTCTTTGTCCGTCGTCCGTCGTCCGTCGTCCGTGCGTGCGTCCGTCCGTCGTCAACTTTTGCTTTAAACAACTTCTCCTCCAAAACTGCTGGACCAATTTTGATCTAATTTCACAGGAATGCTCCTTGGGTGATCCTCTACCAAAATTGCTCAAAGTGTTCCGCTCGGGTGAACAAGATGGCCGACAGAGCTAAAAATAGAAAATTCTTTAAACGACTTCTCCTGCTTAACCAGTGGATGGATTTTGAAATTGTTTCACAGGATTGTTCCTTGGATGACCCTCTACCAGAATTGCTCAAACCGTTCAGCTCGGGTGAACAAAATGGCCGCCAGAGCTAAAAATAGAAAAACCTTTTAACAACTTCTTCTCCTTAACCAGTGGATGGATTTCGAAATTACTTGACAGGAAAGTTCCTTGGGTGACCCTCTACCAGAATTGCTAAAACCGTTCCGCTCGGGTGAACAAAATGGCCGCCAGAGCTAAAAATAGAAAAAGCTTTAAACGACTTTTTCTCCCTAACTAGTGGATGGATTTTGAAATTACTTCACAGGAATGTTCCTTCGGTGACCCTCTACCAAAATTGCCCAAACCATTCCGCTCGGGTGAACAAAATGGCCGCCAGAGCTAAAAATAGAAAAAGCTTTAAACGACTTTTTCTCCTTAACCAGTGGATGGATTTTGAAATTATTTCACTGGAATGTTCCTTGGGGGATCCTCTACCAAAATTGCTTAAACAGTTCCGCTCGGGTGAACAAAATGGCCACCAGAGCTAAAAATAGAAAAACCTTTAAACATCTTCTACTCCTTAAACAGTGGATGGATTTTGAAATTTCACAGGAATGTTCGTTTGGCAAACCTCTACAAAAATTGCTCATGCTGTTCCCCTCGGGTGAACAAAATGGCCACCAGAGCTAAAAATAGAAAAACCTTTAAACGACTTCTTCTCCATAACCAGTGGATGGATTTTGAAATTATTTCACAGGAATGTTTGTTTGGTGACCCTCTACCAAAATTGCTCATACTGTTCCGCTCGGGTAAACAAAATGGCCGCCAGAGCTTAAAATAGAAAAACCTTTAAACGACTTCTTCTCCTTTACCAGCGGATGGATTTTGAAATCACTTAACAGGAATGTTCCTTGGGTGGCCCTCCACCAAAATTGCTCAAACTGTTGAGCTCGGGTTAACAAAATGGCCGCCAGAGCTAAAAATAGAATAAACTTTAAACACACTTTTCTCCTTAACCAGTGGATGGATTTTGAAATTATTTCACCAGAATGTTCCTTGGGTGACCCTCTACCAAATTGGCTCAAACCGTTCCAACAAACAGGTCAACAAAATGGCCGCCAGAGCTAAAAATAGAAAAACCTTTAAATGACTTCTCCTTAACAAGTGGATGGATTTTGAAATTATTTCACAGGAATGTTCGTTCGGTGACCCTCTACCACAATTGCTCAAACCGTTCTGCTCGGTTGAATAAAATGGCCACCAGAGCTAAAAATAGAAAAAACTTTAAACAACTTCTTCTCCTTTACCCATGGATGGATTTTGAAATAACTTCACAGGAATGTTCCTTGGGTGACCCTCTACAAAAAGTGCTCAAACCATTCTGCTCTGGTGAACAAGATGGCTGCCAGAGCTAAAAATAGAAAAACCTTTAAACGACTTCTTCTCCTTAACCAGTGGATGGATTTTTAAATTACTTGACAGGAATGTTCCTTGGGTGACCCTCCACCAAAATTGCTCAAACTATGCCGCTCTGGTGAACAAAACCTTTAAACAACTTCTTCTCCTTAACCAGTGGATTGATTATGAAATTATTTGACAGGAATGAGGTTTGAGGTTTTTAGCTGTGGTGGCCATCATGTTCAGTTAAGCAAAATATTTTTAGCAATATTGTTAGAGGGTCACTCATAGAACATTCCTATAAAATTGCTTCCTTTTAGAGACAGATGTCTTTGGAAAGTTTTGGCCCCAACCCACCTTGGCTGCAAGGTGCTTCTACAGGAATATTGGTAAACCACTTTGAAGGTTTTAGCCTGTCTAGGCAAAGTGGTGCAAGTGGAACCATCAATACATTTAAACCCCATTGGTTTCATTGGGCAGCAGGGCTTGAGATGTCATTTCATCAAAAATGGCTTCTACTTCTCAAAATGACTTCTACTCCTAAACAGGCAGACTGATTTTGAATTAATTTCACAGAAATGGTCTTTGGGTCCAACCAAAATTGCTCAAACCCTCCACTCCACCATATATTACCCACAATTCCGTTTGTACAATAGGATCAGGTGAGCGATCCAGGGCCATCATGGCCCTCTTGTTTAAATGAAAACTTTAAAAATCTTCTTCTCTGAAACCGCAAGGCCCAGTTCTTCGATATTTGGTATGAAGCTTTATCTAGTGGACCTCTACCAAGATTGTTCAAATTATAGCCCTGGGGGCCAAAATGCCCCCGCCCCGGGGGCCTTTGGTTTTACATAGGCTTATATTGGGAAAATCATTAAAAAATCTTCTTGTCTGAAACAACAAGGCCCAGGTCTTTAATATTTGGTGTGAAGCTTTACCTGGTGGACCTCTACTAAGATTGTTCAAATTATAGCCTTGGGGCCAAACATGCCCCCGCGCCGGGGGCCTTTGGTTTTACATAGGCTTATACAGGGAAAATCTTTAAAAATCTTCTTCTCTGAAACTGCAAGGCCCAGATCTTTGATATTTGGTGAGAAGCTTCATCTAGTGGACCTCTAACAAGATTGTTCAAATTATAGCCTTGGGGCCAAAAATGCCCCCGCCCCGGGGGCCTTTGTTTTTACATAGGCTTATACAGGGAAAATCTTTAAAAATCTTCTTCTCTGAAACCGAAAGGCCCAGATCTTTGATATTTGAGGTGAAGCTTCATCTAGTGGAACTCTATCAAGATTGTGTAAATTATAGCCCTGGGGGCCAAAATGCCCCCGCCCAGGGGGCCTTTGTTTTTACATAAGCTTTTACAGGGAAAATCTTCTTCTCTGAAACCGCAAGGCCCAGATCTTTGATATTTGGTGTGAAGTTTCATCTATTGTAGGTTCTTTCAAGATTGCCCTGGGGCTGAAAATGGCCCCACCCTTGGACCCTTTGGTTTTTCATAGGCTTATATAGGGAAACCTTTAAAAATCTTCTTCTCTGAAACCACAAGGCCCAGGTCTTTGATATTTGGTATGAAGCTTCACCTAGTGGACCTCTACCAAGATTGTTCAAATTATAGCCCTGGGGCCAAAAATGCCCCCGCCCAGGGGGCCTTTGGTTTTACCTAAGCTTATGTAGGGGAAATCTTTAAAAATCTTCTTCTCTGAAACCGCAAGGCTCAGATCATTGATATTTGGTGTGAAGCTTAATCTAATGGACCTCTACCAAGATTGTTCAAATTATAGCCCTGGGGCCAAAATGTCCCTACCCTGGGGGGCCTTTGGTTTTACATAGGCTTATATAGGGAAAATCTTTTAAGAAACTTTTTCTCAGAAACCGCAAGGCCAAGGTCTTAGATATTTAGTGTGAAGCTTCATCTATTGGACCTCTATCAAGATTGTTCAATTATAGCCCTAGGACCAAAAATGCCCCCACCCTGAAACCCTTTGGTTTTTCATAGGCTTAATTAGGGAAAATATTTAAAATTATTCTTCTCTGATACCACAAGGCCCTGCTCTATGCTATTTGATATGAAGCTATAACTAGTAGGCCTCTACCAAAATTGTTAAAATTATACCCCTGGGGCCAAAAATGCCCGAACCCCTGGGGCCTTTGGTTTTACGTAGGCTTATACATGGAAAATCTTTAAAAATCTTCTTCTCTGAATCCGCAAGGCCCAAATCTTTGGTATTTGGTGGGAAGCTTCATCTAGTGGACCTCTTTCAAGATTGTTCAAATTATAGCCCTGGGGCCAAAAATGCCCCCACTCTGGGACCCTTTGGTTTTTCATAGGCTTATATAGGGAAAACCTTTAAAAATCTTCTTGTCTGAAACTAGAAGGCCCAGGTCTTTGATATTTGGTTTGAAGCTTCATCTAGTGGACCACTACCAAGTTTGTTCAAATTATAGCCCTTGGGCCTAGAATGTACTGGAGACACTAATTCTCAGGTGAGCGATTCAGGGCCCCCTGGGCCCTCTTGTGTTTTTAATTAGGATCACTTTTTGTCTGTCTGTTTGTGCGTAAACAATTTCTTTAAACGACATCTTCTCCTAAACCACTGATTGGATTTTGACCAAACTTCACAGGAATGATCCTTAGGTAGTCCCCTTTGAAAGTTGTTCAAATGGTTCCGGTCCGTTGCACATCTAGGTTACATGAGCCAAAAATAGATTTTTTTTTCACCGTAAACTTAAAAAATCTTCTTCTCTGAAACCACAAGGCCCAGGTCTTTGATATTTGGTATGAAGCTTCATCTAGTGGACCCCTACCAAGATTATTCAAATTATAGTGCTGGGGCCAAAAATGCCCCCACCCCGGGGCCCTTTGGTTTTACATAGGCTTATATAGGGAAAATCTTTAAAAAATCTTCTTCTCTGAAACCGAAAGGCCCAGGTCTTTGATATTTGGTGTGTAGCTTCATCTAGTGAAACCCTTCCAAGATTGTTCAAATTAAAGTGCTGGTGCCAAAAATGCCCCTGCCCCGGGGCTCTTTGGTTTCACATAGGCTTATATAGGAAAAATATTTAAAAATCTTCTCTGAATCTGCAAGGCCCAGGTCTTTGAAATTTGGTATGAAGCTTCATGTAGTGGACCCCTACCAAGATTGTTCAAATTATAGTGCTGGGGCCACAAATCCCCTGGCCCCGGGGCCCTTTGGTTTAACATGGGCTTGTATAGGGAAAATCTTTAAAAATCTTCTCTGAAATCGCAAGGCCCAGGTCTTTGATATTTGGTATGAAGCTTCATCTAGTGGACCCCTACCAAGATTGTTCAAATTATAGTGCTGGGGCCAAAAATGCCCCGCCGGTGGCCCTTTGGTTTTACATAGGCTTATACAGGGAAAATCTTAAAAAAAATCGTCTTCTCTGAAACCGCAAGGCCTAGGTCTTTGATATTTGTTATGAAGCTTCATCTAGTGGACCCCTACCAAGATTGTTCAAATTATAGTGCTGGGGCCACAAATACCCCCGCCCCGGGGCCATTTGGTTTGACCTGGGCTTACATAGGGAAAATCTTTAAGAATCTTCTTCTCTGAAACGCCATGGCCCAGGTCTTTGCTATTTGGTATGAAGCTTCATCTAGTGGACCCCTACCAAGATTGTTCAAATTATAATGCTGGGGCCAAAAATGCCCCCGCCCGGGACCCTTTGGTTTTACATAGGCTTATACAGGGAAAATCTTTAAAAATCTTCTTCTCTGAAACCGCAAGGCCTAGGTCTTTGATATTTGGTATGAAGCTTCATCTTGTAAACCTCTATCAGGTTTTTCAAATTATAGTGCTGTTGCCAAAAATGCCCCCGCTGCGGGACCCTTTGATTTTACATAGACTTATATCGGGAAAATCTTGAAAAATCTTCTTCTGAAACCACAAGGCCTAGGTCTTCGATATTTGGTTTGAAGCTTCATCTAATGGACCTCTACCAAGATTGTTCACATTATAGCCCTTAGACCAAAAATGCCCCTGTCTCGGCGCCCTTTGGTTTTACATAGACTTATATAGACTTCTTCTTCTGTGAAACCACAAGGCCTAGGTTTTTGATATTTGGTGTGAAATTTCATCTAGTGGACCTCTATTAAGATTATACAAATTATAGCCCTGGGGCCAAAAATGCTTTGGTTTTACAAAGTCTTATATATATAGGGAAACTGCAAGGCCCATGTCTTTGATATTTGATATGGAGCTTCATCTAGTGGACCTCTACCAAGATTGTTCACATTATAGCCCTAGGCCCCGGTTTTACATAGACTTATATAGAGATAATCTTTGAAAATCTTCTCTGAAACAGCAAGGCCCAGGTTTTTGATATTTGGTGTGAAGCTTCATCTAGTGGACCTCTATCAAGATTGTTTAAATTATAGACCTGAGGTCAAAAATGCCCCCGCCCCAGGGCCATTTGGTTTTATATAGGCTTATGTAGGGAATATCTTTAAAAAAATCTTCTTCTCTGAAACCGCAAGGCCCAGGTCTTTGATATTTGGTGTGTAGCTTCATCTAGTGGACCTTTGCCAAGATTGTTCAAATTATAGCCTTTGTTGATATTTGGTATGAAGCTTCACCTTTTTAGACCTCCCACAACATTATGCATATTATAGCCCTGGGGTCAGAAATGGCCCTCCACGGGGCCCACTTGTTACTCTATGGATCAGGTGAGCGATCCAGGGCCATCATGGCCCTCTTGTTAGCTCACCTGTCACGTAGTGACAAAGTGAGCTGTTGTGATCACTTTTCGTCTGTCTTCAGTGCGTGCATGCGTGTGTGCTTAAACTTTTTCTTCAAATGACATCTCCTCCATTGCACATCTAGGTCACAGGAGCTAAAAATAGATTTTTTAAACAAAAACTATAAAATCTTCTTCTCTGAAACCGCAAGGCCCAGGTCTTCGATATTTGATATGAAGCTTCATCTAGTGGACCTCTACCAAGATTGTTCAAATTATAGCCCTGGGGGCCAAAATGCCCCCGCCCCGGGGGCCTTTGGTTTTACATAGGCTTATATAGGGAAAATCATTAAAAAATATTCTTCTCTGAAACCACAAGGCCCAGGTCTTTAATATTTGGCGTGAAGCTTTACCTGGTGGACCTCTTCTAAGATTGTTCAAATTATAGCCTTGGGGCCAAAAATGCCCCCGCCCCTGGGGCCTTTGGTTTTACATGGGCTTATACAGGGAAAATCTTTAATAATCTTCTTCTCTGAAACCTCAAGGCCCAGATCTTCGATATTTGATCTGAAGCTTCATCTAGTGGACCTCTTTCAAGATTGTTCAAATTATAGCCATTGGGGCCAAAATGCCCCCCGCCCCGGGGGCCTATGGTTTTACATAGGCTTATATAGGGAAAATCATTAAAAAATCTTCTTCTCTGAAACCACAAGGCCCAGGTCTTTAATATTTGGTGTGAAGCTTCATCTAGTGGACCTTTATCAAGATTGTTTAAATAATAGCCCCAGGGCCAAAAATGCCCCCGTCCCAGGGCCCTTTGGTTTTACAAATGGGTTATATAGGGAAAATATTTAAAAATCTTCTTCTCTGAAACCACAAGGCCCAGGTCTTTAATTTTGGTATGAAGCTTCATCTAGTGGACCTCTACCAAGATTGTTCAAATTATAGCACTGGGGACCAAAATGCCCCCGCCCCGGAGGCCTATGGTTTTACATATAAATTCAGAAAAATATATAACCGCAATGACTTCAGCACCCAATTTCGATAAATCATTCTTCGATATAAAAAGATTGGGTACAACATGGATATTATACGACAGACTGCATGCATGGTAGTTAACCCAATCACGGTTGGCGACTTTGCTTCCCTCTTTAATTGCACGCCGGTGGGTCAGGCCTCAGATTCTATGACGGCTCCAACGTAAAGGCTTATTGAAAATTTAAGAGATAATGTTGGTTGGTGCCTGATGCTCTGTCTCTGGTCGGGCTCATCGGAGTCTAACTGTTGGTTTTCTTTTGCTCCAGCATTTCAGTGGTTTCTTGCTGTCGAGTCCTCACCGTTGTCTCACCTCTGTGGTTCTTTGATTTCTGTGTTCACGGAGATGTTGCACTGATGAGTTAGGAGGCCTTCATGCAGACTGAACAAATTATTTGTCTAAATCGCGACGGAAGTAAGGGCGAGGATTGTGGCCACGTAAAATCGATTTAAGCCCCCCAGTGGAAATCTTCCACTGACCGTTCCAAGGCGGCTCTTCTGTGGCGATTTATTTATGTTGTTGTTTGTTACTTACTGTGTGTATCACTTGTGTCTTTTAATTTTGGATGGCCATATGGCCATTTTGTGGGAAAGTAACTGTCCATATGGCCTTCCTTTGTTTAGGTTTCCATTATGGTCTGGTCGCTTAATGTTTGTATTTCTTTCCCTTTGGTGTCTTTTATGGATGGAGTAAGTTAATTGTATCAATTCCTGATCTTTGTTTTACTTCTACTTTATATAGGGAAAATCATTAAAAAATCTTCTTCTCTGAAACCACAAGGCCCACGTCTTTAATATTTTGTGTGAAGCTTGTTCAAGATTGTTCAAATAATAGCACTGGGGACCAAAATGCCCCGCCCCGTGGGCCTATGGTTTTACATAGGCTTATATAGGGAAAATCATTAAAAAATCTTCTTCTCTGAAACCACAAGGCCCACGTCTTTAATATTTTGTGTGAAGCTTTACCTGGTGGACCTCTACTAAGATTGTTCAAATTATAGCCTTGGGGCCAAAAATGACCCTGCCCCGGGGCCTTTGGTTTTACATAGGCTTATACAGGGAAAATCTTTAAAAATCTTCTTCTCTGAAACCGCAAGGCCCAGACCATTGATATTTGGTGTGAAGCTTCATCTAGTGGACCTCTACCAAGATTGTTCAAATTATAGCCCTGGGGGCCAAAATGCCCCCCGCCCCGGGGGCCTATGGTTTTACATAGGCTTATATAGGGAAAATCATTAAAAAAATTCTTCTTCTCTGAAACCACAAGGCCCAGGTCTTTAATATTTGGTGCGACGCTTAACCTGGTGGACCTTTACTAAGATTGTTCAAATTATAGCCTTGGGGCCAAAAATGCCCCCGCCCCAGGGGCCTTTGGTTTTACATAGGCTTATACAGGGGAAATCTTTAAAAATCTTCTTCTTTGAAACCGCAAGGCCCAGATCTGTGGTATTTGGTGTGAAGCTTCATCTAGTGGACCTCTTTCAAGATTGTTCAACTTATAGCCCTGGGGACCAAAATGCCCCCACCCCGGGACCCTTTGGTTTTTTCATAGGCTTATATAGGGAAAACCTTTAAAAATCTTCTTGTCTGAAACCAGACGGCCCAGGTCTTTCATATTTGGTATGAAGCTTCATCTAGTGGACCAATAACAAGTTTGTTCAAATTATAGCCCTTGGGCCTAGAATGTACTGGAGACACAAATTCTCAGGTGAGCGATTCAGGGCCTTCTGGGCTCTCTTGTGTTTTATATTAGGATCACTTTTTGTCTGTCATCTGTGCGTAAACAATTTCTTCAAACGACATCTCTTCCTAAACCACTGATCGGATTTTGACCAAACTTCACAGGAATGATCCTTAGGTGGTCCCCTTTCAAAGTTATTCAAATGGTTCCGGTCCGTTGCACATATAGGTCACAGGAGCCAAAAATAGATTTTTTCACTGAAAACTTAAAAAATCTTCTTCTCTGAAACCGCAAGGCCCAGGTCTTTGATATTTGATATGAAGCTTCATCTAGTGGACCCCTGCCAGGATTGTTCCAATTATAGTGCTGGGGCCAAAAATGCCCCCACCCTGGGGCCCTTTGGTTTTACACGGGCTTATATAGGGAAAATCTTTAAAAATCTTCTTCTCTGAAACTGCAAGGCCCAGGTCTTTGATATTTGGTATGAAGCTTCATCTATTGGACCCCTACCAAGATTGTTCAAATTATAGTGCTGGGGTCAAAAATGCCCCCGCCCTGGGGCCCTTTGGTTTTACAAACTCTTCTTCTTTGAAACTGCAAGGCCCAGGTCTTTGCTATTTGGTATGAAGCTTCATCTAGTGGACCCCTACCAAGATTGTTCATATCATAGTGCTGGGGCCAAAAATGCCCCCACCCCGGGGCCCTTTGGTTTTACATAGGCTTATGTAGGGAAAATCTTTAAAAATCTTCTTCTCTGAAACAGCAAGGCCCAGGTCTTTGATATTTGGTATGAAGCTTCATCTTGTGGACCTCCACCAAGATTGTTCAAATTATAGCTCTGGGGCCAAAAATGCCTCCCCCCCCCTCGGGGGCCCTTTGGTTTTACATAGACTTATATAGGGAAAATCTTGAAAAATCTTCTTCTCTGAAACCACAAGGCCTAGGTCTTTGATATTTGGTATGAAGCTTCAGCTAGTGGACCTCTACCAAGATTGTTCAAATTATGGCCCTGAGGCCAAAAATGCCCCCGCCTCGGGGGCCTTTGGTTTTACATAGACATATATAGGGTAAATCTTTAAAAATTTTCTTCTGTGAAACCACAAGGCATAGGTCTTTGATATTTGGTCTGAAATTTCATCTAGTGGACCTCTATCAAGATTGTTCAAATTATAGCCCTGGGGCCAAAAATGCCCCGCCCCGAGACCCTTTGGTTAAATTAGACTTATATAGGGAAATCTTTAAAAATCTTCTTCCCTGAAACTGCAAAGCCCATGTCTTTGATATTTGGTATGGAGCTTCATCTAGTGGACAATTATAGCCTTTGTTGATATTTTGTATGAAGCTTCACCTTTTTGGACCTCCCTCAACATTATGCAAATTATAACCTTGGGGTCAATAATGGCCCTCCCCAGGGCCCACTTGTTACTCTATGGATCAGGTGAGCATTCCAGGGCCATCATAGCCCTCTTGTTAGCTCACCGTCACGTAGTGACGAGGTGAGCTTTTGGGATCACTTTTTATCCGTCGTGCGTCCGTGCGTGCGTGTGCGTGCGTCCGTCCGTCCGTGCATGCGTAAACAATTTCTTTAAACGACATCTCCTCCTAAACCACTGATCGGATTTTGACCAAGCTTCACAGGAATGATCCTTAGGTGGTCCCCTTTCAAAGTTGTTCAAATGGTTCCGGTCCGTTGCACATCTAGGTCACAGGAGCCAAAAATAGATTTTTTTCACAAAAAACTTAAAAAATCTTCTTCTCTGAAACCACAAGGCTCAGGTCTTTGATATTTGGTATGAAGCTTCATCTAGTGGACCCCTACCAAGATTGTTCAAATTATAGTGCTGGGGCCAAAAATGCCCCCGCCCTGGGGCCCTTTGGTTTTACATAGGCTTATATAGGGAAAATCTTTAAAAATCTTCTTCTCTGAAACCACAAGGCCCAGGTCTTTGATATTTGGTATGAAGCTTCATCTAGTGGACCCCTACCAAGTTTGTTCAAATTATAGTGCTGGGGCCAAAAATGCCCCCGCCCTGGGGCCCTTCGGTTTTACCTTGGCTTATATAGGGAAAATCTTTAAAAATCTTCTTCTCTGAAACCAGAAGGCCCAGGTCTTTAATATTTGGTATGAAGCTTCATCTAGTGGACCCCTACCAAGATTGTTCAAATTATAGTGCTGGGGCCAAAAATGCCCCCGCTCCGGGGCCCTTTGGTTTTACATGGGCTTATATAGGGAAGAGCTTTAAAAATCTTCTTCTCTGAAACCACAAGACCCAGGACTTTGATATTTGGTATGAAGCATCATCTAGTGGACCCCTACCAAGATTGTTCAAATTTTAGTGCTGGGACAAAAATGCCCCCGCCACGGGGCCCTTTGGTTTTACATTGGCTTATATAGGGAAAATCTTTAAAAATCTTCTTCTCTGAAACCACAAGGCCCAGGACTTTGATATTTGGTATGAAGCTTCATCTAGTGGACCCCTACCAAGATTGTTCAAATTATAGTGCTGGGACAAAAAATGCCCCAGCCACCGGGCCCTTTGGTTTTACAAAGGCTTATATAGGGAAAATCTTTAAAAATCTTCTTCTCTGAAAGCACAAGGCCCAGGTCTTTGATATTTGGTATGAAGCTTCATCTAGTGGACCCCAACCAAGATTGTTCAAATTATAGTGCTGGGGCCAAAAATGCCCCCGCCCCGGGGCCCTTTGGTTTTACATAGGCTTATATAGGGCAAATCTATAAAAATTTTCTTCTCTGAAACCACAAGGCCCAGGACTTTGATATTTGGTATGAAGTTTCATCTAGTGGACCCCTACCAAGATTGTTCAAATTTTATTGCTGGGACAAAAAATGCCCCCGCCACAGGGCCCTTTGGTTTTAAATTGGCTTATATAGGGAAAATCTTTAAAAATCTTCTTCTCTGAAACCACAAGGCCCAGGTCTTTGATATTTGGTATGAAGCTTCATCTAGTGGACCCCTACCAAGATTGTTCAAATTATGGTGCTGGGGCCAAAAATGCCCCCGCCCCAGGGCCCTTTGGTTTTACATTGGCTTATAAAGGGAAAATCTTTAAAAATCTTCTTCTCTGAAACCACAAGGCCCAGGTCTTTGATATTTGGTATGAAGCTTCATCTAGTGGACCCCTACCAAGATTGTTCAAATTATAGTGCTGGGGCCAAAAATGCCCCCGCCACCGGGCCCTTTGGTTTTACATAGGCTTATATAGGGAAAATCTTTAAAAATCTTATCTGAAACCACAAGGCCCAGGTCTTTGATATTTGGTATGAAGCTTCATCTAGTGGACCCCTACCAAGATTGTTCAAATTATAGTGCTGGGGCCAAAAATGCCCCCGCCCCGGGGCCCTTTGGTTTTACATAGGCTTATATAGGGAAAATCTTTAAAAATTTTCTTCTCTGAAACCACAAGGCCCAGGACTTTGATATTTGGTATGAAGTTTCATCTAGTGGATCCCTACCAAGATTGTTCAAATTTTATTGCTGGGACAAAAAATGCCCCCGCCACGGGGCCCTTTGGTTTTACATTGGCTTATATAGGGAAAATCTTTAAAAATCTTCTTCTCTGAAACCACAAGGCCCAGGTCTTTGATATTTGGTATGAAGCTTCATCTGGTGGACCCCTACCAAGATTGTTCAAATTATAGTGCTGGGGCCAAAAATGCCCCCGCCCCAGGGCCCTTTGGTTTTACATAGGCTTATATAGGGAAAACCTTTAAAAATCTTCTACTCTGAAACCACAAAGCCCAGGTCTTTGATATTTGGTATGAAGCTTCATCTAGTGGACCCCTACCAAGATTGTTCAAGTTATAGTGCTGGGGCCAAAAATTCCCCCGCTCTGGGGCCCTTTGGTTTTACATGGGCTTATATAGGGAAGAGCTTTAAAAATCTTCTTCAAATTATAGCTTTTGTTGATGTTTGGTATGAAGCTTCACCTTTAAGACCTCCCTCAATATTATGCACATTAAAGCCCTGGGGCCAATAATGGCCCTCTCTGGGGCCCACTTGTTACACTATGGATCAGGTGAGCGATCCAGGGCCATCATGGCCCTCTTGTTAGCTCACCGTCACGTAGTGACGAGGTGAGCTTTTGGGATCACTTTTTGTCCGTCGTGCGTCCGTCCGTGCGTGCGTGCGTGCGTAAACAATTTCTTTAAACGACATCTCCTCCTAAGCCACTGATCGGATTTTGACCAAACTTCACAGGAATGATCCTTAGGTGGTCCCCTTTCAAAGTTGTTCAAATGGTTCCGGTCCGTTGCACATCTAGGTCACAGGAGCCAAAAATAGATTTTTTTCACCAAAAACTTAAAAAATCTTCTTCTCTGGAACCACAAGGCCCAGGTCTTTGATATTTGGTATGAAGCATCATCTAGTGGACCCCTACCAAGATTGTTCAAATTATAGTGCTGGGGCCAAAAATGCCCCCACTCTGGGGCCCTTTGGTTTTACATAGGCTTATATAGGGAACATCTTTAAAAATCTTCTCCTCTGAAACCACAAGGCCCAGTTCTTTGATATTTGGTATGAAGCTTCATCTAGTGGACCCCTACCAAGATTGTTCAAATTATAGTGCTGGGGCCAAAAATGCCCCCGCCCCGGGGCCCTTTGGTTTTACATGGGCTTATATAGGGAAAATCTTTAAAAATCTTCTTCTCTGAAACCACAAGGCCCAGGACTTTGATATTTGGTATGAAGCTTCATCTAGTGGACCCCTACCAAGATTGTTCAAATTATAGTGCTGGGGCAAAAAATGCCCCCACCCCGGGGCCTTTGGTTTTACATAGGCTTATATAGGGAAATTCTTTAAAAATCTTCTTCTCTGAAACCACAAGGCCCAGGACTTTGATATTTGGTATGAAGCTTCATCTAGTGGACCCCTACCAAGATTGTTCAAATTATAGTGCTGGGGCCAAAAATGCCCCTGCCACGGGGCCCTTGGGTTTTACATAGGCTTATATAGGGAAAATCTTTAA
This sequence comes from Lucinisca nassula, assembly GCA_963580285.1. Taxonomy (NCBI): domain Eukaryota; kingdom Metazoa; phylum Mollusca; class Bivalvia; order Lucinida; family Lucinidae; genus Lucinisca; species Lucinisca nassula. Next base: position 56,216,472 of record OY757016.1, read on the forward strand.
AAATCTTCTTCTCTGAAACCACAATGCCCGGGTCTTTGATATTTGGTATGACGCTTCATCTAGTGGACCCCTACCAAGATTGTTCAAATTATAGTGCTGGGGCCAAAAATGCCCCCGCCCCGGAGCCCTTTGGTTTTATATAGGCTTATATAGGGAAAATCTTTAAAAAATTTCTTCTCTGAAACCACAAGGCACAGGACTTTGATATTTGGTATGAAGCTTCATCTAGTGGACCCCTACCAAGATTGTTCAAATTTTAGTGCTGGGACAAAAAATTGCCCCCGCCACGGGTCCCTTTGGTTTTAGTTTGGCTTATTTAGGGAAAATCTTTAAAAATCTTCTTCTCTGAAACCACAAGGCCCAGGTCTTTTATATTTGGTATGAAGCTTCATCTAGTGGACCCCTACCAAGATTGTTCAAATTATTGTGCTGGGGCCAAAAATGCCCCCGCCCCGGGGCCCTTTGGTTTTTCATAGGCTTATATAGGGAAAATATTTTAAAATCTTCTTCTCTGAAACCACAAGGCCCAGGTCTTTGATATTTGGTATGAAGCTTCATCTAGTGGACCCCTACCAAGATTGTTCAAATTATAGTGCTGGGACAAAAAATGCCCCCGCCATGGGGCCCTTTGGTTTTACATTGGCTTATATAGGGAAAATCTTTAAAAATCTTCTCCTCTGAAACCACAAGGCCCAGGACTTTGATATTTGGTATGAAGCTTCATCTAGTGGACCCCTACCAAGATTGTTCAAATTATAGTGCTGGGGCCAAAAATGCCCCCGCCCCGGGGCCCTTTGGTTTTACATAGGCTTATATAGGGAAATTCTTTAAAAATCTTCTTCTCTGAAACCACAAGGCCCAGGACTTTGATATTTGGTATGAAGCTTCATCTAGTGGAACCCTTCAAATTATAGTGCTGGGACAAAAAATGCCCCCGCCCCGGGGCCCTTTGGTTTAACATTGGTTTATATAGGGAAAATCTTTAAAAAATCTTCTTCTCTGAAACCACAAGGCCCAGGTCTTTGATATTTGGTATGAAGCTTCATCTAGTGGACCCCTACGAAGACTGTTCAAAAAATTATAGTGCTGGGGCCAAAAATGCCCCCGCCCCGGGGCCCTTTGGTTTTACATAGGCTTATATAGGGAAAAGTTTTAAAAACCTTCTTCTCTGAAACCGCAAGGCCCAGATCTTTGATATTTGGTATGAAGCTTCATCTAGTGGACCCCTACCAAGATTGTTCAAATTATAGTGCTGGGGCAAAAAATGCCCCCGTCCCGGGGCCCTTTGGTTTTACATAGGCTTATATAGGCAAAATCTTTAAAAATCTTCTTCTCTGAAACCGCTAGGCACAGGTCTTTGATATTTGATGTGTAGCTTCATCTAGTGGACCTTTGCCAAGATTGTTCAAATTATAGCCTTTGTTGATGTTTGGTATGAAGCTTCACCTTAAGACCTCCCTCAACATTATGCACATTAAAGCCCTGGGGCCAATAATGACCCTCTCTGGGGCACACTTGTTACACTATGGATCAGGTGAGCGATCCAGGGCCATCATGGCCCTCTTGTGATTAATATTAGGATCACTTTTTGTCTGTCATCCGTGCGTAAATAATTTCTTCAAACAACATCTCCTCCTAAACCACTGATCGGATTTTGACCAAACTTCACAGGAATGATCCTTAGGTGGTCCCCTTTCAAAGTTGTTCAAATGGTTCCGGTCCGTTGCACATATAGGTCACAGGAGACAAAAATTGATTTTTTCACCAAAAACTTAAAAAATCTTCTTCTCTGAAACCGCAAGGCCCAGGTCTTTGATATTTGGTATGAAGCTTCATCTAGTGGACCACTACCAAGATTGTTCAAATTACAGTGCTGGGTCCAAAAATGCCCCAGCCCCGGGGCCCTTTGGTTTTACATGGGCTTATATAGGGAAATCTTTAAAAATCTTCTTCTCTGAAACCACACGGCCCAGGACTTTGATATTTAGTATGAAGCTTCATCTAGTGGACCACTACCAAGATTGTTCAAATTATAGTGCTGGGGCCAAAAATGACCCCGCCCCGGGGCCCTTTTGTTTTACATTGGCTTATATCTTTAAAAATCTTCTTCTCTGAAACCGCAAGGTTCAGGTCTTTGCTATTTGGTATGAAGCTTCATCTGATGGACCGCTACCAAGATTGTTCAAATTATAGTTCTCGGGCCAAAAATGCCCCCGCCCCGGGGCCCTTTGGTTTTACATCGGCTTATATAGGGAAAATCTTTAAAAATCTTCTCTGAAACCTCAAGTCCCAGTTCTTTGATATTTGGTATGAAGCTTCATATTGTAAACCTCTACCAACATTGTTCAAATTATAGCCCTGGGGCCAAAAATGCGCCGTCTCAGGGCGCTTTGGTTTTACTTAGACTTATACAGGGATAAATTTTAAAAATCTTCTTCTGTGAAACCACAAGGCCTAGGTCTTTGAAATTTGGTGTGAAATTTCATCTAGTTGACCTCTATCAAGATTGTTCAAATTACAGACCTGGGGTCAAAAATGCCCCCGCCCCGAGACCCTTTGGTTTTACATAGACTTATATAGGGAAATCTTTAAAAATCTTCTTCTCCAAAACTGCGAGGCCCATTTCTTTGATATTTGTTATGGAGCTTCATCTAGTGGACCTCTACCAAGATTGTTCACTTTATAGCCCCCGGGCTACAAATCCCCCACCCCGGGGCCATTTGGTTTTACATAGACTTTAATATAGAGATAATCTTTGAAAATCTTTTTCTCTGAAACATCATGGCCCAGGTCTTTGATATTTGGTGTAAAGCTTCATCTAGTGGACGTCTATCAAGAATATTTAAATTATAGCCCAGAGGCCAAAAATGCCCCCGCTCTGGGGCCATTTGGATTTACATAGGCTTATGTAGGGAATATCTTTAAAAAAATCTTCTACTTTGAAACCGCAAGATCCAGGTCTTTGATATTTGGGGTGTAGCTCCATCTAGTGGACCTTTGCCATGATTATTCAAATTATAGCCTTTGTTGATATTTGGTATGAAGCTTCACCTTTTTAGACCTCCCTCAACATTATGCACATTATAGCCCTGGGGTCAATAATGGCCCTCCCCGGGGCCCACTTGTTACTCTATGGATCAGGTGAGCGATCCAGGGCCATCATGGCCCTCTTGTGTTTAATATTAGGATCACTTTTTGTCTGTCATCCGTGCGTAAACAATTTCTTCAAATGACATCTCCTCCTAAACCACTGATTGGATTTGGACCAAACTTCACAGGAATGATCCTTAGGTGGTCCCCTTTCAAAGTTGTTCAAATGGTTCCGGTCCGTTGCACATATAGGTCACAGGATCCAAAAATAGATTTTTTTCACCAAAAACTTAAAAAATCTTCTTCTCTGAAACCACAAGGCCCAGGTCTTTGATATTTGGTATGAAGCTTCATCTAGTGGACCCCTACCAAGATTGTTCAAATTATAGTGCTGGGGCCAAAAATGCCCCCACCCCGGGGCCCTTTGGTTTTACATAGGCTTATATAGGGAAAATCTTTAAAAATCTTCTTCTCTGAAACCACAAGGCCCAGGTCTTTGATATTTGGTATGAAGCTTCATCTAGTGGACCCCTACCAAGATTGTTCAAATTATAGTGCTGGGGCCAAAAATGCCCCCGCCCCGGGGCCCTTTGGTTTTACATTGGCTTATATAGGGAAAATCTTTAAACATCTTCTTCTCTGAAACCACAAGGCCCAGGACTTTGATATTTGGTATGAAGCTTCATCTAGTGGACCCCTACCAAGATTGTTCAAATTATAGTGCTGGGACAAAAAATGCCCCCGCCACCGGGCCCTTTGGTTTTACATAGGCTTATATAGGGAAAATCTTTAAAAATCTTCTTATCTGAAACCACAAGGCCCAGGTCTTTGATATTTGGTATGAAGCTTCATCTAGTGGACCCCTACCAAGATTGTTCAAATTATAGTGCTGGGGCCAAAAATGCCCCCGCCGCGGGGCCCTTTGGTTTTACATTGGCTTATATAGGGAAAATCTTTAAAAATCTTCTTCTCTGAAACCACAAGGCCCAGGACTTTGATATTTGGTATGAAGCTTCATCTAGTGGACCCCTACCAAGATTGTTCAAATTATAGTGCTGGGACAAAAAATGCCCCCGCCACGGGGCCCTTTGGTTTTACATTGGCTTATATAGGGAAAATCTTTAAAAATCTTCTTATCTGAAACCACAAGGCCCAGGTCTTTGATATTTGGTATGAAGCTTCATCTAGTGGACCCCTACCAAGATTGTTCAAATTATAGTGCTGGGGCCAAAAATGCCCCCGCCCCAGGGCCCTTTGGTTTTACATAGGCTTATATAGGGAAAACCTTTAAAAATCTTCTACTCTGAAACCACAAAGCCCAGGTCTTTGATATTTGGTATGAAGCTTCATCTAGTGGACCCCTACCAAGATTGTTCAAATTATAGTGCTGGGGCCAAAAATTCCCCCGCTCCGGGGCCCTTTGGTTTTACATGGGCTTATATAGGGAAGAGCTTTAAAAATCTTCTTCAAATTATAGCTTTTGTTGATGTTTGGTATGAAGCTTCACCTTTAAGACCTCCCTCAATATTATGCACATTAAAGCCATGGGGCCAATATTGGCCCTCTCTGGGGCCCACTTGTTACACTATGGATCAGGTGAGCGATCCAGGGCCATCATGGCCCTCTTGTTAGCTCACCTGTCACGTAGTGACAAGGTGAGCTTTTGGGATCACTTTTTGTCCGTCGTCCGTCGTGCGTCCGTGCGTGCGTGAGTGCGTCCGTAAACTTTTTCTTCAAACGACATCTCCTCCTAAACCACTGATCGGATTTTGACCAAACTTCACAGGAATGATACTTAGGTGGTCCCCTTTCAAAGTTGTTCAAACGGTTCCGGTCCGTTGCACATATAGGTCACAGGAGCCAAAAATAGATTTTTTTTCACTAAAAACTTAAAAAATCTTCTTCTCTGAAACTGTAAGGCCCAGGACATTGATATTTGGTATGAAGCTTCATCTAGTGGACCCCTACCATATAGGGAAATCTTTAAAAATCTTCTTCTCCAAAACTGCGAGGCCCATTTCTTTGATATTTGTTATGGAGCTTCATCTAGTGGACCTCTACCAAGATTGTTCACTTTATAGCCCCCGGGCTACAAATCCCCCACCCCGGGGCCATTTGGTTTTACATAGACTTTAATATAGAGATAATCTTTGAAAATCTTTTTCTCTGAAACATCATGGCCCAGGTCTTTGATATTTGGTGTAAAGCTTCATCTAGTGGACGTCTATCAAGAATATTTAAATTATAGCCCAGAGGCCAAAAATGCCCCCGCTCTGGGGCCATTTGGATTTACATAGGCTTATGTAGGGAATATCTTTAAAAAAATCTTCTACTTTGAAACCGCAAGATCCAGGTCTTTGATATTTGGGGTGTAGCTCCATCTAGTGGACCTTTGCCATGATTATTCAAATTATAGCCTTTGTTGATATTTGGTATGAAGCTTCACCTTTTTAGACCTCCCTCAACATTATGCACATTATAGCCCTGGGGTCAATAATGGCCCTCCCCGGGGCCCACTTGTTACTCTATGGATCAGGTGAGCGATCCAGGGCCATCATGGCCCTCTTGTGTTTAATATTAGGATCACTTTTTGTCTGTCATCCGTGCGTAAACAATTTCTTCAAATGACATCTCCTCCTAAACCACTGATTGGATTTGGACCAAACTTCACAGGAATGATCCTTAGGTGGTCCCCTTTCAAAGTTGTTCAAATGGTTCCGGTCCGTTGCACATATAGGTCACAGGATCCAAAAATAGATTTTTTTCACCAAAAACTTAAAAAATCTTCTTCTCTGAAACCACAAGGCCCAGGTCTTTGATATTTGGTATGAAGCTTCATCTAGTGGACCCCTACCAAGATTGTTCAAATTATAGTGCTGGGGCCAAAAATGCCCCCACCCCGGGGCCCTTTGGTTTTACATAGGCTTATATAGGGAAAATCTTTAAAAATCTTCTTCTCTGAAACCACAAGGCCCAGGTCTTTGATATTTGGTATGAAGCTTCATCTAGTGGACCCCTACCAAGATTGTTCAAATTATAGTGCTGGGGCCAAAAATGCCCCCGCCCCGGGGCCCTTTGGTTTTACATTGGCTTATATAGGGAAAATCTTTAAACATCTTCTTCTCTGAAACCACAAGGCCCAGGACTTTGATATTTGGTATGAAGCTTCATCTAGTGGACCCCTACCAAGATTGTTCAAATTATAGTGCTGGGACAAAAAATGCCCCCGCCACCGGGCCCTTTGGTTTTACATAGGCTTATATAGGGAAAATCTTTAAAAATCTTCTTATCTGAAACCACAAGGCCCAGGTCTTTGATATTTGGTATGAAGCTTCATCTAGTGGACCCCTACCAAGATTGTTCAAATTATAGTGCTGGGGCCAAAAATGCCCCCGCCGCGGGGCCCTTTGGTTTTACATTGGCTTATATAGGGAAAATCTTTAAAAATCTTCTTCTCTGAAACCACAAGGCCCAGGACTTTGATATTTGGTATGAAGCTTCATCTAGTGGACCCCTACCAAGATTGTTCAAATTATAGTGCTGGGACAAAAAATGCCCCCGCCACGGGGCCCTTTGGTTTTACATTGGCTTATATAGGGAAAATCTTTAAAAATCTTCTTATCTGAAACCACAAGGCCCAGGTCTTTGATATTTGGTATGAAGCTTCATCTAGTGGACCCCTACCAAGATTGTTCAAATTATAGTGCTGGGGCCAAAAATGCCCCCGCCCCAGGGCCCTTTGGTTTTACATAGGCTTATATAGGGAAAACCTTTAAAAATCTTCTACTCTGAAACCACAAAGCCCAGGTCTTTGATATTTGGTATGAAGCTTCATCTAGTGGACCCCTACCAAGATTGTTCAAATTATAGTGCTGGGGCCAAAAATTCCCCCGCTCCGGGGCCCTTTGGTTTTACATGGGCTTATATAGGGAAGAGCTTTAAAAATCTTCTTCAAATTATAGCTTTTGTTGATGTTTGGTATGAAGCTTCACCTTTAAGACCTCCCTCAATATTATGCACATTAAAGCCATGGGGCCAATATTGGCCCTCTCTGGGGCCCACTTGTTACACTATGGATCAGGTGAGCGATCCAGGGCCATCATGGCCCTCTTGTTAGCTCACCTGTCACGTAGTGACAAGGTGAGCTTTTGGGATCACTTTTTGTCCGTCGTCCGTCGTGCGTCCGTGCGTGCGTGAGTGCGTCCGTAAACTTTTTCTTCAAACGACATCTCCTCCTAAACCACTGATCGGATTTTGACCAAACTTCACAGGAATGATACTTAGGTGGTCCCCTTTCAAAGTTGTTCAAACGGTTCCGGTCCGTTGCACATATAGGTCACAGGAGCCAAAAATAGATTTTTTTCACTAAAAACTTAAAAAATCTTCTTCTCTGAAACTGTAAGGCCCAGGACATTGATATTTGGTATGAAGCTTCATCTAGTGGACCCCTACCAAGATTGTTCAAATTATTGTGCTCGGGCCGAAAATGCCCCCGCCCCGGGGCCCTTTGGTTTTACATGGGCTTATATAGGGAAAATCTTTAAAAATCTTCTTCTATGAAACCGCAAGGCCCAGGTCTTTGATATTTGGTATGAAGCTTCATCTAATGGACCCCTACCAAGATTGTTCAAATTATAGTGCTGGAGCTAAAAATGCCCCCGCACCAGGGCCCTTTGGTTTTACATGGGCTTATATAGGGAAAATCTTTAAAAATCTTCTCCTCTGAAACCACAAGGCCCAGGACATTGATATTTGGCATGAAGCTTCATCTAGTGGACCCCTACCAAGATTGTTCAAATTATTGTGCTGGGGCCAAAAATGCCCCTGCACCGGGGCCCTTTGGTTTTACATAGGCTTATATAGGGAAATTCTTTAAAAATCTTCTTCTCTGAAACCGCAAGGCCAAGGTCTTTGATATTTGGTATGAAGCTTCATCTAGTGGACCCCTACCAAGATTGTTCAAATTATAGTGCTGGGGCCAAAAATGCCCCTGCCCCGGGGCCCTTTTGTTTTACATGGGCTTATATAGGGAAAATCTTTAAAAATCTTCTTCTCTGAAACTGCAAGGCCCAGCTAGGTCTTTGCTATTTGGTATGAAACTTCATCTAGTGGACCCCTACCAAGATTGTTCAAATTATAGTGCTGGGGCCAAAAATGCCCCCGCCCCAGGGCCCTTTGGTTTTACATAGGCTTATATAGGGAAAATCTTTAAAAATCGTCTTTTCTGAAACTGCAAGACCCAGGTCTTTGATATTTGATATGAAGCTTCATCTTGTGGGCCTCTACCAATATTGTTTAAATTATAGCCCTGGGGCCAAAAATGCCCCCGCTCCGGGGCCCTTTGGTTTTACATAGACTTATATAGGGAAAATCTTGAAAAATCTTCGTCTCTGAAACCACAAGGCTTAGGTCTTTGATATTTGTTATGAAGCTTCAGCTAGTGGACCTCTACCAAGAATGTTCAAATTATAGCCCTGAGACCAAAAATGCCCCCGCCATGTGGCCTTTGGTTTTACATAGACTTATATAGGGAAAATCTTTAAAAATCTTCTTCTCTGAAACCACAAGGCTTAGGTCTTTGATATTTGTGATGAAGCTTCAGCTAGTGGACCTCTACCAAGATTGTTCAAATTATAGTCCTGGGGCCAAAAATGCCCCCGCTCCGGGGCCCTTTGGTTTTACATAGACTTATTTAGGGAAAATCTTGTTTTACATAGACTTCTTTATGCAGGGTAAACCTTCAAAATCTTCTCTGAAACCACAAAGCCCAGGTCTCTCATATTCGATATGAAGCTTCATCGTGTGGACCTCTACCAAGATTGTTCAAATTATAGCCCTGGGGCCAATAATGACCCTCTCTGGGGCCCACTTATTACACATTGGATCAGGTGAGCGAACCAGGGCCCTCTGGGCCCTCTTGTGTTTTATATTAGGATCACATTTTGTCTGTCATCCGTGCGTAAACAATTTCTTCAAACAACATCTCCTCCTAAACCACTGATCGGATTTTGACCAAACTTCACAGGAATGATCCTTAGGTAGACCCCTTTCAAAGTTGTTCAAAAGGTTCTGGTCTGTTGCACATCTAGGTCACAGGAGTCAAAAATAGATTTTTTCACTGAAAATTTAAAAAATCTTCTTCTCTGTAACCGCAAGGCCCAGGTCTTTGATATTTGGTATGAAGCTTCATCTAGTGGACCCCTATCAAGATTGTTCAAATTATAGTGCTGGGGCCAAAAATGCCCCCGCCCCGGGGCCCTTTGGTTTTACATGGGCTAACATAGGGAAAACCTTTAAAAATCTTCTTCTCTGAAACCGCAAGGCCCAGGTCTTTGATATTTGGCATGAAGCTTTATCTAGTGGACCCCTACCAAGATTGTTCAAATTATAGTGCTGGAGCCAAAAATGCCTCCGCCCAGGGGCCCTTTGGTTTTACATGTGCTTATATAGGGAAAATCTTTAAAAATCTTCTTCTCTGAAACTGCAAGGACCAGGTCTTTGATATTTGGTATGAAGCTACATCTTGTGGACCCCTATCAAGATTGTTCAAATTATAGTGCTGGGGCCATAAATGCCCCCGCCCCGGGGCCCTTTGGTTTTACATGGGCTTATATAGGGAAAATCTTTAAAAATCTTCTTCTCTGAAACTGCAAGGCCCAGGTCTTTGCTATTTTGTATGAAGCTTCATCTAGTGGACCCCTACCAAGAATGTTCAAATTATAGTGCTGGGGCCAAAAATTCCCCCGCCCCCGGCCCTTTGGTTTTACAAAGACTTGTATAGGGAAAATCAAAATCTTCTTCATTGAAAACACAAGGGCTAGGTCTTTAATATTTGGTGTGAAATTTCATCTAGTGGACCTCTATCAAGATTGTTCAAATTATAGCCCTGGGGCCAAAAATGCCCCCGCCCCGAGACCCTTTGGTTTTACATAGACTTATATAGGGAAATCTTTAAAAATCTTCTTCTCTGAAACTGCAAGGCCATGTCTTTGATATTTTGGTATGGAGCTTCATCTAGTGGACCTCTACCAAGATTGAACAAATTATAGCCCTGGGGCCAAAAATGCCCCCGCCCCGAGACTCTTTGGTTTTACATAGACTTATATAGAGATAATCTTTGAAAATCTTCTCTGAAACAGCAAGGTCTAGGTCTTTGATATTTGGTGTGAAGCTTCATCTAGTGGACCTTTATCAAGTTTGTTTAAATTATATGTAGCCCTGAGGCCAAAAGTGCCCCCGCCCAGTGGCCATTTGGTTTTACATAGGCTTATGTAGGGAATATCTCTAAAAAAATCTTCTTCTCTGAAACCGCAAGGCTCAGGTCTTTGATATTTGGTGTGTAGCTTCATCTAGTGGACCTTTGCCAAGATTGTTCAAATTACATGTATTGCCTTTGTTGATATTTGGTATGAAGCTTCACCTTTTTAGACCTCCCTCAACATTATGCACATTATAACCCTAAGGTCAATAATAGCCCTCCCCGTGGCCCACTTGTTACTCTATGGATCAGGTGAGCGATCCAGGGCCATAATGGCCCTCTTGTTGTTTTTTTTTCCACAGAATGGATGTTTTATCCATCCATTCTCTACCGGGTGTTTCTCAAATGGGGAGAACCTTTTTTTTAGCTCGCCTGTACGAAGTACATGGAGAGCTATTGTTGTCACCTCGGTTGGCATGTACGTTTGCGTTTGCGTTCCTGTCACACTGAGTTAAAGTTTTTCAAATGCTTATATCTCAACAGTCACTCATCACAGACCACTCATATTTGGAACTTAAGTACCTGGAAGGGTCCTCTGATGTGCAAAGAGAACAGACCCCTGGGTTTATGCCCCGGGGTGGGGCTAGGGGTCAAAATCTAGAACACCTTTGTAATTCTGTGTTAAAGTTATTGAAATGCTTATATCTCAACAGTCACTCATCACAAAACATTCATATTTACAACTTGGATACCTGGGAGTGTCTTCTGAGATTCCAAGACAACACACCCCTGAGTTCATGCCTGGGAGTGGGGATGGGGTGGGGCTAGGGGTCAATATCCAGGACACCTTTGTAATTTGTTTTATACCTTTCCATTATACTAACAAGTTTTAGACACAACTGGTTATACATCGGCCAATCAAGTGACATTGGTTCAAGTGTAAAAGGGTGAAGGTCATGGTGACCTACATTTCACAGTCCAGTGATTTTGCCATATATCTTGAAGTCTTTTTGTAGAAGAATTGGCATACCTGGGATATTAGTTCCATGTTACTCCACGATTGACCTCAAAATATATCTAGGTCACTGTGACCTGAATTTCATGGTTCAGCGATTTTGCCTATTATCTTGAATACTATTTATACCCCCGGCATATGAAGTATGCTATGGGGTTATAATGTTTTCGTCCTGCCGTTCGTCCGTCGGTCCTTGTGTCCATCTTGCCGTCCGTCTGTCCATCCGTTAACATTTTGGTTAAAGTTTTGCGTCAAAGTTTCTAAGAGATTGTATCTTCTGAGCCCTTTGATAGATTTAGTTGATACTTGCACTGAAGTTACATACTGGTCTAAAAATTTCATTGTGCATGTCCCACCCCCACAGTGACCTTTAGGTCAAGGTCACAGACTTAGAAATTTTACATTTGGTTAAAGTTTTGTGTCAAAGTTTCTAAGAGATTGTATCTTCTGAACCCTTTTGATAGATTTTGACAAAATTACAAAGAAATGTTCCTTTAATAATGTTCTTTTAGGCCTATTAGTTGCCACAGATGGGAAATTGTCAATTGTCATCTGTTGTCCTGCAACAACACATTCAAGCGTCATCAGACCTCTGAAGCCACTAGGCTGATTAGGTCCAATTTCTATCTGTAGTATCCTTGGGCACAGAGCTTCCATGGTTAATTAAAATACATTGCTGCCAGTGCCCTGAGCTCTGGTGAGCATAGTGGCCCATGGGCCTCTTGTTAAAAACTTTAACATTGGCCATAACTTTTGATTGGTAAGTGTTTCATATTAAACGTGTATTCTATGTCATGACCTTTCCAACGATCCCATAATTTTTGAACTTGTGACCTTGACCTACTTTTCAGCTCACCAGAGCCGAAGGCTCCGGGAGAGCTTATAGGATAGGCAGTTGTGCGTCGTCGTCTGCGGCGTCTGCGTCAACACTTTCAAACGGCATCTCCTCTGAAGCCACTGGGCCGATTGGGCCCAAATTTTATCTATAGCATTCTTGGGCTCGGGGATATGAAAGTTTGTGTTTTTAGCTCACCTGAGCCGAAGTCTCAGGTGAAGCTATTGTGATCACTCACCGTCTGTCGTCGTCCATCCGTCTGTCCGTCCACAATTGCTTTAAAGGACATCTCCTCATAAACTACTGAATAGATTTTGACCAAACTTGGCAGAAATGATCTTTGGGTGGTCCTCTCTCAAAGTTGTTCAAAGAATTCCATTCCATGCAGAACTCTGGTTGCCATGGCAACAAAAAGGGGAAAATAAGAAATAACCTTTAAAAATCTTCTTGTCTGAAACCAGAAGGCCCAGGTCTTTGGTATTTGGTATGAAGCTTCATCTAGTGGACCTCTACCAAGATTGTTCAAATTATAGTCCTGGGGCCAAAAATGCCCCCGCGCCGGGGCCCAAAGGTTTTCATAGGCTAAAATAGGGAAAAACCTTTAAAAATCTTCTTGTCTGAAACCAGAAGGCCCTGGTCTTTGATATTTGGTATGAAGCCTCATCTAGTGGACCTCTACCAAGATTGTTCAAATTATAGCCTTGGGGCCAAAACTGGCCCCGGGGCGGGGCTCACTGGTTTTACATAGGCTTATATAGGGAAAATCTTTAAAAATATTCTTGTCTGAAACTAGAAGGCCCAGGTCTTTGATATTTGGTATGGAGCTTTATCTAGTGGACCTCTGCCAAGATTGTTCAAATTATAGCCCTGGGGCCAAAAATGGCCCCAGGCCGGGGCCCCCAGGTTTTACATTGGCTTATATAGGGAAAACCTTTAAAAATCTTCTTATCTGAAACCCGAAGGCCCAGGTCTTTGATATTTGGTATGACCCTTTACCTAGTGGACCTGTACCAAGATTTGGGCCCCGCCCCGGCGCCGACTGGTTTTATATAGGCGTATATAGGTAAAACTTTTGTAAACCTTCTTGTCTGAAACTAGAAGGCCCAGGTTTTCGATATTTTGTATTAAGCTTCATCTAGTGGACTTCTACCAAGATTGCTCAAATTATAGGCCTGGGGCCAAAAATGGCCCCGGGGCAGGGCTCACTCGTTTAACATAGGCTTATATAGGGAAAACCTTTAAAAATCTTCTTGTCTGAAACCAGAAGGCCCAGGTCTTTGATATTTGGTATGACACTTCATCTAGTGGACCTCTACCAAAACTGTTCAAATTATAGCCCTTGGGTCCAAAAATGGCCCCGGGGCGGGGCCCATTGGTTTTACATAGGCGTATATAGGTAAAACTTTTTAAAAATCTTCTTGTCTGAAACTAGAAGGCCCAGGTCTTCGATATTTGGTATGCAGCTTCATCTAGTGGACCTCTACCAAGATTGTTCAAATTATAGCCCTGGGGCCAAAAATGGCCCCGGGGCGGGGCTCACTGGTTTTACATAGGCTTATATAGGGAAAACTTTTAAAAATCTTGTCTGAAACTAGAAGGCCCATGTCTTTGATATTTGGGTTGAAGCTTCATCTAGTGGACCTCAAATTATAGCCCTGGGGCCAAAAATGGTCCCGGGGCGGGACTCTCTGGTTTTACATACGCTTATATAGGGAAAACCTTTAAAATCTTTTTGTCTGAAACTAGAAGGCCCAGGTCTTTGATATTTGGTATGAAGCTTCATTTAGTGGAGCTCTACCAAGATTGTTCAAATTATAGTCCTTGGCCAAAAATGGCCCCGGAGCAGGGCCCACTGGTTTTACACAGGCTTATATAGGGAAAGCCTTTAAAGATCTTCTTGTCTGAAACCAGAAGGCCCAGGTCTTCGATATTTGGTATGCCCCTTCATCTGGTGGACCTCTACCAAGATTGTTCAAATTATAGCCCTGCAGCCAGAAATGGCCCCGGGGCAGGGCCCACTGGTTTTACATAGGGTTATAGAGGGAAAACCTTTAAAAATCTTCTTGTCTGAAACCAGAAGGCCCAGGTCTTTGATATTTGGTTTGAAGCTTCATCTAGTGGACCTCTACCAAGATTGTTCAAATTATAGCCCTGGGGCCAAAAGTGGCCCCACGTTGGGGCCCACTGGTTTTACTTAGGCTTATATAGGGAAAACCTTTACAAATGTTCCTGTCTGAAACCAGAAGGCCTAGGTCTTTGATATTTGGTTTGAAGCTTCATCTAGTGGACCTACTTGTGTCTTTTTATTTTGGATGGCCATATGGCCATTTTGTGGGAAAGTAACTGTCCATATGGCCTTCCTTTGTTTAGGTTTCCATTATGGTCTGGTCGCTTAATGTTTGTATTTCTTTCCCTTTGGTGTCTTTTATGGATGGAGTAAGTTAATTGTATCAATTCCTGATCTTTGTTTTACTTCTACTTTCCATTATGGTCTGGTCGCTTAATGTTTGTGTTTCTTTCCCTTTGGTGTCTTTGATGGGTGGAGTAAGTTAATTGTATCGATTCCTGATCTTTGTTTTACTTCTGCTCTACCAAGATTGTTCAAATTATAGCCGTGGGGTCAAAATAACCGCACGCCGGGGCCCACTGATTTTACTTAGGTTATGTGGGGAAATCCTTTAAAAATCTTGTTGTCTGAAACCAGAAGGCCCAGGTCTTTGATATTGGGTATGAAGCTTCTTCTAGTGGACCTTTACGACGATTGTTCAAATTATTTCCCTGGGGACAAAATGCCCCAGCGCCAGGGCCCACGGTTTTTACATAGGCTTATATAGGGAAAACCTTTAAAAATCTTCTTGTCTGAAACCAGAATGCAAAGGTCTTTGGTATTTGGTATGAAGCTTCATCTAGTGGACCTTTACCAAGACTATTCAAATAATAGCCCTGGGGACAAAAATACCCCCACGGCAGGGTCTACTGAGATTGTTCAAATTATAGACCAAAACATTGCCCCATCCTGTGACCCACATGGATAGCTCTTTGCTCGGCTGAGCGATATAGGACCATCATGGTCCTCTTGTTTTATGAAAATCGGCTCATTAGTTTGGTTGCTATGGCAACTTACAGTTTCCATAGACTTATAATGGGGAAAATTGAAAAATGGCATTTACTGCCAAGCCTCTGCAGATATTTTGACAAAACTTTCATAGAAATGTTCCTTCGGCAATCTACTATCTGCCATATGATTTTAGGCCTACTGCTCATTTTTAGCTCACCGTCACGTAGTGACCAGGTGAGCTTTTGGGATCACTTTTTGTCCGACCTCCCTCGTGCATGCGTCCATCCGTGCGTGCTTGCGTGCATGCGTAAACAATTTCTTCAAAGAACATCTCCTCCTAAACCACTGATCGGATTTTGACCAAACTTCAAAGGAATGATCCTTAGGTGGTCCCCTTTCAAAGTTGTTCAAATGGTTCTGGTCCGTTGCACATCTAGGTCACAGGAGCCAAAAATAGATTTTTTTCACTGAAAACTTAAAAAGTCTTCTCTGAAACCACAAGGCCAAGGTCTTTGATATTTGGTATGAAGCTTATCTAGTGGACCCCTACCAAGATTGTTCAAATTATAGTGCTGGGGAAAAAAAAACCCAGGGGGCCCTTTGGTTTTACATGGGCTCATATAGGGAAAATCTTTAAAAATCTTCTTGTCTGAAACTAGAAGGCCCAGGTCTTAGATATTTGGTATGAAGCTTTATCTAGTGGACCCCTACCATGATTGTTAAAATTATAACGCTGGGACCAAAAAATGCCCCCGCCCCGGGGCCCTTTGATTTTACATGGGCTTATATAAAGGGAATATCTTTAAAAATCTTCTTCTCTGAAATTGCAAGGGCCATGTCTTTGCTATTTTATATGAAGCTTCATCTAGTGGACCCCTACCAATATTGTTCAAATTATAGTGCTGGGGGCCAAAAATGTCCCCGCCCTGGGGCCTTTGGTTTAACATAGGCTTATACCCTTTTATAGAACATATTTGACTTCACTACAGCTGGTGTGTGGGAATGTGTGGTGGCGGTAAAACGTCTCCCTGCCCTACATAATAGTGTAGATTATATTTTCTTGTCCTTTGGGATCATTGATTCCATTGCGGAAAATATCTGAGGGTCACTGATGAGGCCTAATTGGACGAAACTAGCTAGTCTGGCCCAGAAAACATGTACACTTCATATTTTTCAGTTCTGTAGTGTATTCCTTGCTTCCAAAGGATAACCCTTTTATAGAACATATTATATAGGGAAAATCTTTAAAAATCTTCTTCTCTGAAACCGCAAGGCCCAGATCTTTGCTATTTGGTATGAAGCTTCATCTAGTGGACCCCTACCAAGATTGTTCAAATCATAGTGCTGGGGCAAAAAATGCCCCCGCCCCGGGGCCTTTTGGTTTTACATAGGTTTATATAGGGAAAATCTTTACAAATCTTCTTCTCTGAAACCGTAAGGCCAGGTCTTTGATATTTGGTATGAAGCTTCATCTATTGGACCCCTACCAAGATTGTTCAAATTATAGTGCTGGGGCAAAAAATGCTCCTGCCCCGGGGCCCTTTAGTTTTACATGGGCTTGTACAGGGAAAATCTCTAAAAATCTTCTTCTCTGAAACCGCACGGCCCAGGTCTTTGCTATTTGGTATGACGCTTCATCTAGTAGACTCCTACCAAGATTGTTGAAATTTTAGTGCTGGGGCTAAAAATGCCCCCGCCTCGGGGCCCTTTGGTTTCACATGGGCTTATATCGGGAAAATCTTTAAAAATCCTCTTCTCTGAAACCCCAAGGGCCAGGTGTTTGCTATTTGGTATGAAGCTTCGTTTAGTGGACCCCAACCAAGATTGTTCAAATTATAGTGCTGGTGCCAAAAATGCCCCCGCCCCGGGGCCCTTTGGTTTTACATAGGCTTATATCGGGGAAAATCTTTAAAATCTTCTTCTCTGAAACCGCAAGGCCCAGGTCTTTGATATTTGGTATGTAGCTTCATCTAGTGGACCTCTACCAAGATTGTTCAAATTTGTGGTTGACACTGATATTCTCTTGGGTTATAGAACTGATCATAGCAGTAAATTTGAAATTAACAAATAATGAGAGAGGAAAAGGTTATTGGAAATTCAATAACTCTTTACTCACAGATCCGGAGTATATACAGAAAGTAAAAGTAACAATAGAAGAGGTAAAACAGACATACAGTTTAAATCAAAACAACATAAATGATATTGAAAACATTGAATTTAATATAAATGACCAGTTATTTTTAGAAACTTTATTAATGATGATAAGAGGTATAACTATTAAATATTCCTCTGAAAAAAAGAGAAAAACTTCTGAAGCCGAATTAAAACTGGAAAACGATATTAAAGTATTAGAAAACGAAATAAATGCTAACTTTAATAATATCTCTGAAGAAAAAATACGTGACTTAATAACAAAAAAAGAAGAATTTATTAAATATAAGAAAAGATAAAATAGATGGGGTAATGTTACGATCAAGGTGCCGATACCAAGACTTGGGAGAAAAGCCTACAAATTATTTCTTTAATCTTGAGAATAGAAACTTTACCAGTAAAGTAATTAACAAATTAATTGAGGAAGGGGTAGAATACACAGATACTAATGATATTTTAAACTGTCAGAAACAGTTCTATTGTAATTTATATATCTATTACTCAAAAACAAGGTGTCATAACCTGTATTACAAAACCAAATTAATGTAGACAGACCCTTAAAAACTGGCGTCCTATTTCATTGCTTAATGTAATTTATAAAATGGCTTCTGCGGTTATAGCAAATAGAATAAAAAATGTTTTAAACCTATTCATGAAGACCAAAAGGGATTTTTTATCAGGTAGATATACAGGCGAAAACATAAGAATGATTTATGATGTTTTATTTAAAAACAAAAACAAAATCTCCCAGGTCTGATATTATCGATTGATTTTGAAAAAGCATTTGATACAGTTTCTTGGAAATTTATCGATAAAACTTTAAAGTATTATAATTTTGGACCTTCAGTCAGAAAATGGGTAAGAATTTTTCAAAAAGGTTCTGAATCCTGTACCATACAGAATGGCTTTATGTCTGAAAGTTTCAGTCTGAACAGAGGATGCAGACAAGGGGAGCCAATATCTCCATACCTATTTGTTTGGCTGCTGAAATATTGGGTCAGATGATAAGGAATAATCAAGAAATATGAGGCATTAATATTGATAATAAGGTTTTTAAACTAAGCCAATATGCTGATGATACTCAGATTTTCCTGGACGGTTCAGAAAGGTCTTTAAGGAAGACGTTAAATGTTTTAAATCAGTTTTATTTTTTGTCAGGACTTAAGATCAATGTTGAAAAAACACGTGCTATTTGGATTGGAGTGATGAGTAATTCGGTTACACGCCAATGTCGTGAATTCAATCTTGACTGGAATCAAGGCCCGTTTAAAGTACTTGGCGTCAATTTTTCAACTAATGTTAATGATGTTTGGGACTTGAATTACTACGAAGTTCTGAATAAAGCAGAAAATATTTGTAAACAATGGGCAAAAAGAAGGTTGACATTAATAGGTCGTATAACAATTATAAAATCTCTAGCCTTGGCTAAATTCACCCATTAATTTTTAGCACTTCCCAATCCTCCAGACGATCTCATCAAGCAGATAAACCGATTTTTTTTTTAATTTTTATGGAATAATGGGCCAGACAGAATTAAACGTGATATAATAGTTAAGAACTACAGAGAAGGTGGACTTCGAATGATTAACATCTCATACTTTATAAAAGCATTGAAAATTTCATGGATACATAGAATTATACAAAATACGGAAAATAATGCTTGGTTTACATTCTAGACAGGTTTTTAATTATTTGGACCCCATTTTGATTTATATCAGTCTTTGAATCGACTGCCTATTCGAAATTCGCAAAATTGCAGTATGTTTCCTCTGGCTTTCTTTGCCGGATCATTACAGGGTCACTGATGAGGCTTTATTAGCCGAAACTACGTAATATGACCAATCTTCTTTCTTATGAATGTTTTCATTGCTCTTTAAGGAACTCATTTTTGATTTTTAATTATCTAATATAAATTTTATGTTGTTACTAAGTTCTGGTCATGGATATGCTATCCAAACTCATAGGGATATTGATAACCCGTTTTGGAAAGATTTACTTCTAAGTTGGTGCACTTACTGTAATAAACTTAAAATAGAAAATATTAAAGAGATTTTGGATACTCCAATTTGGTATAACAGTAAATTGACACATGGTCTGATGTTCTATAATAATTATTGGTTCAACAAAGGTGTTCGACTTATGTCAGATTTAGTAGATCATAATGATGATATCTATAGTTTTGAAAGATTCATAGCTGTTTATGGGGTAAGGGGGACTTTTTTAGATTACCAAGCATTAATAGCTAAAATCGCTAATCAGTGGAAAAATACGATTAATGAAAATTATGCATTATGAATGCTTATAATACAACATGCAGTATATATACTCGAAACTTAATAAAAGACAAGAAAGGGTGCAGGAGGTTTTATGACATAATGGTAGGGACTAAAGAAATTATCTTTTCAAATAAATGGGAACGAGAATTAGGTAATATCTCATCGGATGATTTAATGTGTTATAACTTAGTGGTCAAAGATCTCTAAGAAGCGACGCTAAAAGACTTTCAGTATAAACTTACAAATAAAATTTTAGTTACTAAATCCTTTTTACACAGAATAAAGAAAAAAGATGAAAATCAATGTTCATACTGTGCGAATCTGGCGGAAACTATCCTGCATCTATTTACAGAATGTGAAAAAGTGAAAATTTTGGCAGCTTTTGAGAGTATGGATACTTGCATGCACAAATCTGAACTTCGATTTAAGTAGTAAAGCCATCATTTTCTCAAACCAAAATAAAAATAAATTATTGTCATTAATTTCGGTTTTAGCAAAGCAATACATTTACAAAAATAAATTTGTAAACGACAAACTCAACCTGGATGTATTCATTTCACAACTTAAAAGGAAATTTCAGTGTGAAAAATATATAGGTTTTATAAATAATAATATTGGTAACTTTTTCTCTATATGGGGCCCATTATACAACTATTTTTCAGTGGAAGCATGACTGTCTTGATGAGTTCTTTAATAGTACTGAGGAGCAAGGTAGAAGATAACTCTGTTTAGTGAATGGTGAATTGGCAATTATTTTATATATCTGGGCATTTTATAGACAAAATGAGCCAAACACTTGGAAGTTTATCTACTAGCTTGTTTTTTTACGCAAAGAGAAGCTGGGGGAGGTAGGCAGGAGAAATGGTGACGGAAACCAGGTCCAATAATACTTGTAGTAAAAGTTAATAGTTTGAAGGGAAGATATATGTATGTTTTATTATTAGTATTATTATTATTATTATTATTTTTTTTTTTTTGGATTTCTGTAGAAAATTTGAAACCCTCACATGATTATAATACCATGTATATGATGTGAGCTTCACAGTACAATAAAACTAGAACTGCAATGTGAGCTTATTTCGTAGGCATACCTATATAAATATAATAAAAATGATACCCCCGAAAAAACAAATATAGATAAAAAGTTTAATTTCATTAGTGTTACGGCTTGGGTTGTAGATTATCGGCACTCGTCTGTACCACCTCGTTGAATAATAATATATACCCTTGTAAATCTCTGCTTACTCTATAATGGTGGGTGTTTCAAGGGACAATATTTATATAGACATGTTTCGTGATATGCTTAGAATAGCTGACTGAACAGATAAGGAGGTGGGGCGGAGTGGTTGTTTGAGGGTGCACCGTCTTGATACCCTGTAGGCTGACATCTGGTACAATTTAAATGGAAGATTTATTGATATTGATACCTTTTTATAAAATTGTACGGTACCGCTTATAAGAAATAGCTATGTATGTCTGGAAGTGCAAGTTGCAGTGATATGTCCTTCTTTATATTTATGTGAGATGATTCATGAATAAATTAAAAAAAAAAAAAATGTTCAAATTATAGTCCTTAGACCAAAAATGCCCCTGCCTCGAGGCCCTTTGGTTTTACGTAGACTTATATAGGGAAAATCTTTAAAAATCTTCTGTGAAACCACAAGGCCTAGGTCTTTGATATTTGGTGTGAAATTTCATCTAGTGGATCTCTATCAATATTGTTCAAATTATAGCCCTGAGGCCAAAAATTCCCCGTCCGGGAGCCATTTGGTTTTACATAGGCTTATGTAGGGAATATCTTTAAAAAAATCTTCTTCTCTGAAACCGCAAGGCCCAGGTCTTTGATATTTGGTGTGTAGCTTCATCTAGTGGACCTTTGCCAAGATTGTTCAAATTATAGCCTTTGTTGATATTTGGTATGAAGCTTCACCTTTTTAGACGTCCCTCAACATTATGCACATTATAGCCCTGGGGTTAATAATGGCCCTCCCCGGGTCCCACTTGTCACTCTATGGATCAGGTGAGCAATCCAGGGCCATCATGGCCCTCTTGTGTTTTATATTAGGATCACTTTTTGTCTGTCTTCTGTGCGTTAACAATTTCTTCAAACGACATCTTCTCCTAAACTACTGATCGGATTTTGACAAAAATTCACAGGAATGATCCTTAGGTGGACCCCTTTCAAAGTTGTTCAAATGGTTCCGGTCTGTTGCACATATTGGTCACAGGAGCCAAAAATAGATTTTTTTTCACCGAAAACTTTAAAAATCTTCTTCTCTGAAACAGCAAGGTCCAGGTTTTTGATATTTGATATGAAGCTTCATCTAGTGGACCCCTACAAAGATTGTTCAAAATGTAGTGCTGGGGCCAAAAATGCCCCCGCCCCGGGGCCATTTGGTTTTACATGGGCTTATATAGGGAAAATCTTTAAAAATCTTCTTCTCTGAAATAGCAAGGCCCAAGTGTTTGATATTAGGTATGACGCTTCATCTAGTGGACCCCTACCAAGATTGTTCAAATTATAGTGCTGGGGCCAAAAATGCCCCCGCCACCGGCCCTTTGGTTTTACATGGGCTTATATAGGGAAAATCTTTAAAAATCTTCGTCTCTGAAACCGCAAGGCCCAGGTCTTTGATATTTGGTATGACGCCTCATCTAGTTGACCCCTACCAAGATTGTTCAAATTATAGTGCTGGGGCCAAAAATGCCCCCGCTTCCGGGCCCTTTGGTTTTACATGGGCTTATATAGGGAAAATCTTCTCTGAAACTGCAAGGCGCAGGTCTTTGCTATATGGTATGAAGCTTCATGTAGTTGACCCCTACCAAGAATGCATAAATTATAGTGCTGGGACCAAAAATTCCCCCGCCCCGGGACCCTTTGGTTTTACATAGACTTATATAGGGAAAATCTTTAAAAATCTTCTTCTATGAAACCACAAGGCCTTGGTCTTTGATATTTGGTGTGAAATTTCATCTAGTGGACCTCTATCTATATTGTTCAAATTTAAGCCCTGGGGCCAAAAATGCCCCCGCCCTGAGACCCTTTGGTTTTACATAGTCAGGATAGTCTTATATAGGGAAATATTTAAAAATCTTCTTCTCTGAAACTGCAAGGCCTTGTCTTTGATATTTGGTATGGAGCTTCATCTAGTGGACCTCTACCAAGATTGAACAAATTTCAGCCCTCAGGCCGCACATGCCCCTGCCCAGGGCCCTTTGGTTTTATACTTAAATAACGACAATCTTTGAAAATCTTATTCTCTGAAATAGCAAGGCCCAGGTCTTTGATATTTGGTGTGAAGCTTCATCTAATGGACCTTTATCAAGATTGTTTAAATTATAGCCCTGAGGCCAAAAATGCTTTCGCCCCGGTTCCATTTGGTTTTTACATACGCTGTTGTAGGGATATCTTTCAAAAAATCTTCTTCTCTGAAACCGCAAGGCTCAGGTCTTTGATATTTGGTGTGTAGCTTCATCTAGTGGACCTTTACCAAGAGTGTTCAAATTATTGCCTTTGTTGAAATTTGGTATGAAGCTTCATCTTTTTAGACCTCCCTCAACATTATTCACATTATAACCCTAGTGTTGATAATGGCCCTCCCCATGGCCCTTTGTTACCCTGTGGATCGGGTGAGCGATCCAGGGCCATCATGGCCCTCTTGTTATTGGTTGCCATGGAAACCAAAATGCAAAAAAAAATAGAAAAAAAAAATACTTAAAAAAATCATCTCCTCAGAAACCATATGCTCTAGAAAGCAGAGACTTTATGAAAATATTCTCCATATTTGCCTTTACAGGTTTTATGTTTTTTATGAAATTTGGCCTTTTGGTTTTGTTGCTATGGCAACTTAGTTTCCATTGACTTAAAATTGGGAAAACTGAAAAATGGCATTTACTGCCAATTCATTGTAGATATTTTGACAAAACTTACATAGAAATGTTCCTTGAGTAAACTTCTCTTAGGTGTATGTTTTTTTGCGAACCTGGGGGTCCCCTAGGTTGTGCCGGGGCATGCCCCGCCCCCTCCACTTCATAAAATGCCTTATATCTCAGAAACCTTACAGATCCCTACTCCTTAACCATATATATTCTTGTTCCTTATGATAAGATGCATTAAGTGACACCAACCTGGAGGTCCCCCCGGATATGCCGGGGACATGCCCCAACCGCTCCACTTGATAAAAGGCCATTTATCTCAGAAACCATTTAGATCCCCACCCCTTAACCATATATATTCTTGTTCCTTATGATAAGACAGATTAAGTGACACAAACCTGTGGGTCCCCTGGGATGTGCCAGGGACATGCCCCACCCTCTCCACTTCATTAAATGCCATTTATCTCAGAAACCATTGAGATCCCCACCCATAAACCATATATATTCTCATTCCTTATGACAAGTTGCATTCAGTGACACCAACTTGGGGGTCCCCCGGGATGTGCCGGGACCATGCCCAACCCCTCCACTTCATAAAAGGCCAAATATCCCAGAAACCTTACAGATCCCCACCCCTAAACCATATATATTCTTGTTCCTTATGATAAGACTGATTCAGTGACACCAACCTAGGGGTCACCTAGGGCACACCGGGCCATGCTCCACCCCTTGACTTCACAAAAGACCATATATCTGAGAAACTGTTCAGAGCCCCAACCCTAAACCTTATATATTCTTGTTCCTTGTGATAAGACGCAATCAGTGACACCAGCATGGGGGTCCCCCGGGGTGCCACGGGCCATGCCCCACCCCTTTACTTCATTAAAATCCATATATCTCAGAAACCATTCAATTCCCCATCCTATAATCACATATATTCTTGTTCATTGTTGATAGACACATTCAGCCATCCCCTCTTGAGGGGTCCGCAGGGGCAATTTCTCATCCTACCACTCATAAAAGGGCCTCATATCTCAGAAACCATTCAGATCCCCACCGTTTAACCATATATACTCTTGGACCTTATGATAAGATATAGCCAGTGGCAACAATCTTGGGCTTTTCTAGGATCTGCCATGCCCGAATCCCTCCATTGCTTAAAAGGCCTTGCATCTCAGGAACCATACATATCCCCACTGCTAAACCATATATGTCTCTGTTTCTTTTGATTAGATGCATTTATTGACACCAACCAGGGCTCCATTGGGTCCATGCCTCACCCTCTTTACTTTATAAAACACCTAATATTTCAGATACAGTCCACATGGGTGCTCATTTGGGTATGGGGTTTGTTTTGGAGACTTTATAATTGGTATATTAAAATCATATCATGTTATAATACATGTCTGCCATTGGGCAGTGTCCACCTGAACTCTAGTTTATGAAATTTAGCTCTTTGGTTTGTTTGCTATGCCAAGTTAAGTGTTTCCATTGACTTATAATTGGGAAAATTGAAAAATGACATTAAAGTCTTTCAAGATATTTTGCCACACTTTCATAGAAATGTTCCTTTAATAATGTTCTTTTTGGCCTATTTGTTGCCACAGATGGAAAACTGTCAATTGTCATCTGTTTTCAGGCAACAACACATTCAAGCGACATCAGAATCTGATTTAAGCCACTAGGCTGATTGGATCCAAATTTTATCTGTAGCATCCTTGGGCACAGGGCTTCCATGGTAAATTAAAATACATTGCTGCCAGTGGGCAGTGGCCCCCTGAGCTCTGGTGGGCATTGTGGCCCATGGGCCTCTTGTTTAAGACTAGAACATTGGCCATACCTTTCGATTGCTTAGTGATACTGCTTTCATATTTAACATGCGCTGTCCGGGGCCATTAATGTTTCACAAACACATCAAGGTGAGCTATTGTGATCGCCCTTTGTCCGGTGTCCGTCGTGCGTCGTCAACAATTCGTTTAAATGACATCTCCCCCTAAACCGGTAAATGGATTTCAAAATATTTTCACAGAAATGTTCCTTGGGTGACCCTCTACCAAAATTGCTAAAATGGTTCCGCTCCGCAGAACAAAAGGCCACCGGAGCTAAAAATAGAAAACCTTTAAACGACATCTTCTCCTAGCCCTTAGGCCCGATTTCAAAATAATTTCACAGAACTGTTCCTTGGATAACCCTCTACCAAAATTGCTAAAATGGTTCCGCTCCGCTTCAAAAAATGGCCGCCAGAGCTAAAAATAGAAAAACCTTTAAACGACATCTCCTCCTAGCCCTTTGGCCCGATTTTAAAATAATTTCACAGAAATGTTCCTTGGATGACCCTCTACCAAAATTGCTTAAATGGTTCGGCTCCGCTGAACAAAATGGCCGCAAGAGCTAAAAAGAGAAAAAACCTTTAAACGACATCTCCTCCTAGCCCTTTGGCTCGATTTCAAAATAAATTTCACAGAAATTTTCTTAAGGTGACCCTCTGCCAAAATTGATAAAATGGTTCTGCTCCGCTGAACAAAATGGCCACCAGAGCTAAAAATAGAAAAACCTTTAAAGGACATCTCCTCCTAGCCCTTTGGCCCGATTTCAAAATAATTTCACAGAAATGTTCCTAAGTTGACCCTCTACCAAAATTGCTAAAATGGTTCCGCTCTGCTGAACAAAATGGCCACCAGAGCTAAAATTAGAAAAACCTGTAAACGACATCTCCTCCTAGCCCTTTGGCCCGATTTCAAAATAATTTCACAGACATGTTCTTTGGGTGACCCTTTAACA
Source organism: Lucinisca nassula (assembly GCA_963580285.1). NCBI lineage: Eukaryota > Metazoa > Mollusca > Bivalvia > Lucinida > Lucinidae > Lucinisca > Lucinisca nassula. Next base: position 56,242,752 of record OY757016.1, read on the forward strand.
AAATTGCTAAAATGGTTCCGCTCTGTTGAATAAAATGGCCACCAGAGCTAAAAACAGAAAAAACTTTAAATGACATCTCCTCCAAGCCCTAAGGTGTGAAGGTAACCCTCTGCCAAAATTGCTAAAGTCGTTCAGGTGCGTCCATGTGTCCGTAAACTTTTTCTTCAAATGACATCTTCTCCTAAACCACTGATTGGATTTTCACCAAACTTCACAGGAATTATCCTTAGGTAGCCCCCTTTCAAAGTTGTTAAAATGGTTCCGGTCTGTTACACATCTAGGTCACAGGAGCTAAAAATAGATTTTTAACTGAAAATTTTAAAAATCTTTTTCTCTGAAACCACATGGCCCAGGTCTTTGATATTTGGTATGAAGCTTCATCTAGTGGACCTCTACCAAGATTGTTCAAATTTTAGCCCTAGGGCCAAACATGCCCCCGCCACTGGGCCCTTTGGTTTTTCATAGACTTACATAGTGAAAATATTCAAAACTCTTCTCCTCTGAAACCACAAGGCCCAGGTCCTTGATATTTGGTATGAAGCTTCATCTAGTGGACCTCTTCTAAGATTGTTCAAATTATTGCCCTGGGGCCAAAAATGCCCCCGCCCCGGGGGCCTATGGTTTAACATAGGCTTATATAGGGAAAATCTTTAAAAATCTTCTTCTCTGAAACCACAAGGCACAGGTCTTTGATATTTGGTATGAAGCTTCATGTAGTGGACCTCTATCAAGATTGTTCAAATTATAGGCCTAGGGCAAAAAATGTCCCCACCTGCACCTTTGGTTTTACATTGACTTATACAGGGAAAGTCTTTAAAAAGGCAATGGAAACCTTTGAAAATCTTCTTGTCTGAAAGCAGAAGGCCACGGTCTTTGATATTTGGTATGAAGCTTCGTTTTGTGGATTTTCTAACAAGATTGTTCAAATTATAGCCCGGGGGCCAAAAATAGCCCGCCCCGGGAACCCCAAGGTTTAAATAGACCTTTATAAGGAAAACCTCTAAAAATCTTCTTGCCTGAAACCAGAAGGCTCTGGTCTTTGATATTTGGTATGAAGCTTCACCTTTTAGACCACTATCAAGATTATTCATATTATAGCCCGGGCCAAAAATGGCTCTCACTGGGGCCCACTTGATACCCTATGTGTCAGGTGAGCGATCCAGGGCTATCATGGCCCTCTTGTTTTGAACTGTGGTATAAAATGTTGATGCTGCAGTGTATTTGTAACTGGAAATGTCATTCAAAACATTGATGCTAAAGTGTTTTAACTGACCTGAGCTGAAGGCTACGGGGGAGCTATTGTGATCGGTCATTCGTCCGTCGTCGTCGTTGTCGTCCGTGCGGATGTCCGTCCACAATTCTTTTAAACGACATCTCCTGCTAAACCACTGAACAGATTTTGACCAAACTTGGCAGAAATTATCTTTGGGTGATCCTCTCTCAAAGTTGTTCAAAGAATTCCATTCCGTGTAGAACTCGGGTTGCCATGGCAACAAAATGGGGGAAAATGAGAAAAAACCTTTAAAAATCTTCTTCTCTGAAACCAGAACGCCCAGGTCATTGATATTTGGTATGAAGCTTCATCCAGTTGACCTCTACCAAGATTGTTCAAATTATTGCCCTGGGGCCAAAAATGGCCCCGCGCCGGGGCATAGGTGTTTAACATAGGCTTATATAGGGAAAACCTTAAAAAATCTTCTTGTCTGAAAACAGAAAGCCCAGGTCTTTGATATTTGGTATGAAGCTTCATCTAGTGAACCTCTACCAAGATTGTTCAGATTATAGCCATGGGGCCGAAAATGCCCCCACCCTGGGGCCCTTTGGTTTTACATAGGCTTATATAGGGGAAATCTGTAAAAAATCTTATATGAAACCAGCAGGCCCATGTCTTTGATATTCGGTATGAAGCTTCATCTAGTGAACCTCTACCAAGATTGTTCAAATTATAGCCCTGGGGTCGAAAATGCCCCCACCCTGGGACCCTTTGGCTTTACATAGGCTTATATAGGGGAAATCTGTAAAAAATCTTATCTGAAACCAGCAGGCCCAGGTCTTTGATATTTGGTATGAAGCTTCATCTAGTGGACCTCTACCAAGATTTTTCAAATTATTGCCCTGGGGCCAAAAATGCCCCTGCCCCGGGGCCCTTTGGTTTTACATAGACTTATAAAGGGAAATCCTTTGAAAATCTTCTTGTGTGAAACCAGAAGGCCCAGGTCTTTGAAAGTCGGTATGAAGCTTCATCTAGTGGACCTCTACCAAGATTGTTCAAATTATAGCCCTGGGGCCGAAAATTCCCCCGCCCCGGGGCCCTTTGGTTTACATAGGCTTATATAGGGAAAATTTTAACAATCTTCTTCTCTGAAACCGCAAGGCCCAGGTCTTTGATATTTAATACGAAGCTTCATCTAGTGGACCTCTACCAAGATTGTTCAAATTAAAGCCTTGGGGCCAAAAATGTCCCCACGCCAGTACCCACTGGTTTTACATAGGCTTAAATAGGGAAATCCTTTGAAAATCTTCTTGTCTGAAACCAGAAGGACCAGGTCTTTGATATTTGGTATGAAAAGTAAAAGTAAAACAAAGATCAGGAATTGATACAATTAACTTACTCCACCCATAAAAGACACCAAAGGGAAAGAAATACAAACATTAAGCGACCAGACAATAATGGAAACCTAAACAAAGGAAGGCCATAAGGACAGTTACTTTCCCACAAAATGGCCATATGGCCATCCAAAACCAAAAGACACAAGTGATACACACAGTAAGTAACAAACAACAACATAAATAAATCGCCACAGAAGAGCCGCCTTGGAACGGTCAGTGGAAGGTTTCCACTGGGGGGCTTAAATCGATTTTACTTGGCCACAATCCTCGCCCTTACTTCCGTCGCGATTTACACAAATAATTTGTTCAGTCCGCATGAAGGCCACCTAACTCATCAGTGCAACATCTCCCTGAACACAAAAATCAAAGAACCACAGAGGTGAGACAACGGTGAGGACTCGACAGCAAGAAACCACTGAAATGCTGGAGCAAAAGAAAACCAACAGTTAGACTCCGATGAGCCCGACCAGAGACAGAGCATCAGGCACCAACCAACATTATCTCTCTAATTTTCAATAAGCCTTTACGTTGGAGCCGTCATAGAATCTGAGGCCTGACCCACCGGCGTGCAATTAAAGAGGGAAGCAAAGTTGCCAACCGTGATTGGGTTAACTACCATGCATGCAGTCTGTTGTATAATATCCATGTTGTACCCAATCTTTTTATATCGAAGAATGATTTTACGAAATTGGGTGCTGAAGTCATTGCGGTTATATATTTTTCTGAATTTATATACTAAGTCGCCATAAAATTCGGGTTCCGATAGACCTTGTTGCAGAAGAGATTTAAGTCCAATATTGAATTTTGAAATTAAATCAGAATGGCGTCTATAAAATTTTGAAAAGGCTTTGCGTAGTTTATGGTACCGATAACCCTGATTAAGGAGTTTAGCCGTTAATAATTTATTACGAGTGTTGAAGTCAGTTACATGACTACACACTCTAGCAAATTGAATTAATTGCGAAATATAAACGCCATAGGATGGCGCACGAGGAACATCACCATCCAAAAAACGAAAATTTACAATCTCAAAATCAAAAGTCATCGCGTTTATCACAAATTTTGCACGAAACAAATCCATCTACAATAGATAGATGTAAATCCAAATACGGGGCCTCGGTATCAGAAGAATTTGCTTTATTTAACTGAAGTTCTAGGGGGTAAATCTGACTGATCAAACCATCAAAATAGGTATTATCAATATTTAATAAATCATCTAAATATCTAGAAGTAGAGCTAAAAGCTTCAATAATTTCAGATTGGTTGTCAATGGAAAGCGACAAAATGAAGTCTCTTTCATAACAATACAAGAACAGATCAGCCACAAGAGGTGCGCAATTAGTACCCATCGGAATACCCGCAATTTGTCTAAATAACTTAGTACCGAATCTAGTATAAATATTGTCAAGTAGAAAGGTGAGGGCATCACACACTTTCTGACATGACCAAAGTGTATAATTCTTATGCTCTTTAGTAGTGAAAAATGCATTTCTGACATTACATGCAAGATAGAAAGAATCTTCTCTGTGAAAAGCCCATTCAATTAAATCATTAAGCTTTTCTTTTATAAGATTATGAGGAAGTGTAGTGTAAAGAGTGGAAAAATCGTAGGTAGACAGACTAGAAGCACGAAAATGTCTGGATTTCAATTTATTTAAAACCTCATTCGAATTTTTTATAGACCAAAACAGATTTCTTCCTGATCTTTCAAAGACTTTATCAGAAGCCTCATCTAGTGGACTGCTATGAAGATTGTTGAAATTATAGCCGTGGGGCCAAAAATGGCCTCACACGGGGGCCCACTGGTTTTACATAGGCTTATATAGGGATCGAATATCTTTGAAAATCTTCTTGTACGAAACCAGAAGGCCCAGGTCTTTGATTTTGATCAAAACTTCATCTAGTTGACCTCTACAAAGATTGTTAAAATTATAGCCCTGGTGCCAAAAATGCCCCCGTGCCGGGGCCCACTGGTTTTATGCAGGCTTATGATAGGGAATTCTTTAAAAATCTTCTTTTCTGAAACCAGAAGGCACAGGTCTTTGATATTTAGTATGAAGCTTCATCTAGTTGACCTCTACCAAGATTGTTCAAATTATAGCCCTTGGACCAAAAATGGCCCTGCGTCGGGGCTCACTCACTTTACATAGACATATTAGGGAAAAACCTTTTAAGTCTTGTCTCAAACAGGACACTGGGGCACGTGCAAAACTCTTAGCTCTTAGCTCAGGTGAGCAAGGACCATCTTGGTCCACTTGTTTGCTCACCTGTCACGTAGTGATGAGGTGAGCTTTTGGGATCACTTTTTGTCTGTCGTGATTCCGTGCGTGGGTGCGTGCATAAACTTTTTCTTCAAACGACATCTCCTCCTAAACCACTGATCGGATTTTGACCAAACTTCACAGGACTGATCCTTAGGTGGTCCCCTTTCAAAGTTGTTCAAATAGTTCCAGTCCATGGCACATCTAGGTCAGAGAAGCTAAAAATAGATTTTTTTACTGAAAACTTAAAAAATCTTCTTCTCTGAAACTGCATGGCCCAGGTCTTTGATAGTTGGTACTAAGCTTCATCTAGTGGACCTCTACCAAGATTGTTCAAATTATAGCCCTGGGGCCAAAAATGCCCTCGCGCGGGGGGGCCTTTAGTTTCACATGGGCTTATATAGGGAAAATCTTTAAAAATCTTCTCTGAAACCACAAGACCCAGGTCTTTGATATTTGGTGTGAAGCTTCATCTAGTGGACTTCTATCAAGACTGTTCAAATTATAGCCCTACGGCCAAAAATTGCCCCCGACCTAGGGTCTTTTGGTTTTTCAGAGGCTTATATACGGAAAATATTTAAAACTCTCTTCTCTGAAACCACAAGGTCCAGGTCTTTGATATTTGGTATGAAGCTTCATGTAGAGAACCTCTACCAAGATGTTCAAATTATAGCCCTGGGGCCAAAAATGCCCCCGCCCCGTGGCCCTTTGGTTTTACATAGACTTATATAGGGAAAATCTTTAAAAATCTTCTTCTCTGAAAACATAAGGCCCAGGTCTTTGATATTTGGTATGAAACTTCATCTAGTGGACCTCTATCAAGATTGTTCAAATTATAAGCCTAGGGGGAAAAATGCCCTCACCTGCGGACCCTTTGGTTTTACATTTGCTTATACATGGAAAACCTTTAAAAATCTTCTCCGAAACTGCATGGCCCAGGACTTTGATATTTGGCGTGAAGCTTCATCTGGTGGATGTTCAAATCATAGCCATTGGGCCAAAAATGCCCCCACCCCGGGGCCCTTCAGTTTTACATTGACTTATATAGGAAAATTTAAAAAAAAATCTTCTACTCAAACTGCAAGGCCCAGGTCTTTGATATTTAGTTTGAAGGTTCATCTAGTGGACTTCTATCAAAATTGTTCAAATTATAGTCCTAGGAAACAGAAGTCAAGGCAATGAAAACCTTTGAAAATCTTCTTGTCTGAAAGCAGAAGGCCAAGGTCTTTGATATTTGGTATGAAGCTTCGTATTGTGGTTTTCTACCAAGATTGTTCAAATTATAGCCCTGGGGCCAAAAATGGCCCTCCTCTGGGACCGCAAGTTTTATATAGACTTATATAAGTAAAACCTTTAAAAATCTTCTTGTCTGAAACCAGAAGGCTCCGGTCTTTGATATTTTGTATGAAGCTTCACCTTTTAGACCACTACCAAGATTATTCAAATTATAGCCCGGGGCCAATAATTGCTCTCCCAGGGGCCCACTTGTTACCCTCTGGATCAGGCCATCATGGTCCTCTTGTTATAACTCGAAATGTCATCCACAACGTTGATGCTGCAGTGTATTTGTACCCGGTAGTCTAAGCTGAAAGTTGATTGTGCAATAAATCTACTATTGTTACTGGTAGTCTCAACTTCAAAGTTCATGCTGAAGTTTATATGTAGTATCAATTGAAATGTTTTCTATTTCAGCTTTTTATTCAAATGAAGATACTAGCAGATGATTTTAGAGGGAATGGATATACCTAACACTTTTCTTCTGCTTTTTACACAAGGGACTCAATTTATTGAATTAACTGTTCGCATATCCAAATACAGATCCCCTCTAAACAAGGGATCTGTTTTTAAAGGAAAGAATTGGCTACTGATGCATAAATTTGCACCTTTAAAAATAGACCCCGGTAAAACTGTTTTGAAAGTTACCTCCCCTGAATGTGTATCCAGTCCTCTTAAAGTTTGGAAGAGAAGACAGTGACAGTGAAATGAAATGTGCACAGAATGAAGATGTGTGACAATCCACAGCGTAAAAAAAATCATGCCATGTGTGAGTAACAATTATGGAAAAATCGGACTTCTGTCATTTGATAAGAGTAACTGCATTGTCGGAAAGGTTGTGTACCTTGAGACATACCGGTATTTGTTTCATTTTTGTCGCACCTGATTGTAGCAGGGTGCGACATAGGCGTCCGATTTTCCGTCTGTGTCCGTTCATCCGTGCGTGCATCCGTCCGTCTGTTAACACTTATGTCGAAGTTCGACATTTACGTCAAAGTTTTTATTTTACAAACCTCAGCTACCATCAAACCTTACATGAAACATCTCATAGACCTTCTCACTTTGTAAGCACCTTGACTGGTGACTTTGACCTATATTTTGCCAAACCTCCAACGTCTACAGCGAAATGACAGGGCAATGATCAGACAGATCTGCAATGTCAAGCCACAGGACACTGTCACCATCAGGTCCAGTGAGTTACTTGAGCGTCTTGGCATTGAGGACCTGGACCTCATCCTGAAAGAGAGAAGACTTCGCTGGTATGGACATGTTGAACGCTCCAACAGTGCAGTCAAGACTGCCTGTGACATACAGGTAAGTCGAAACCGGGGGCCAGGAAGGCCCAAGATGATCTGGAAGCAGCTAACAGAAAGAGATTGCAGAGAATGGAAGCTCTGTGCTATCGATCCTCATGATAGACAAGCCTGGAGATCTGGTGTAAGATCTGCCATGCGTGCAGCAAGCCAGCTACCTGGAAGGGGGCCCACTTATGTGGACGTTGCCCCTGTACCTGCACGTTAATAAAAAATCCGTTGATGATGATGAGTGACTTTGACCATTGCGTCCAAGTTCAACATGTACGTCGAAGTTCGACATTTACGTCAAAGTTTTTATTTTGCAAACCTCAGCTACCATCAAACCTTACATGAAACATCTCATAGACCTTCTGACTTTGTAAGCACCTTGACCTGGTGACTTTGACCTATATTTTGCACTTGAGTGACTTTCACCATTGAAGTTCGACATTTACGTCAAAGTTTTTGTTTAAGTCAACTACAAACCTCAGCTACCATCAAACCTTACAGGAAACATCACCCTGACATTCTCACTTTGTAAGCAACTTGACATGGTGACTTTGACCTATATTTTGCGTCCGTTTGTCCGTCCGTCTGTTAACATATACGTCGAAGTTCGACATTTATGTCAAAGTTTTTATTTAAGTCAACTACAAGCTTCATCTGGGCTTGAAGAAATATATGGGCTGCATGATGCTTCAACGCAGAGCTGAATTCGGCCCGCACAGTAGTACTGGGAAACTGCTTAGAGGATCTAAGCCTGTCCAGGAATCGCGGTGCGAGGCGGATTGTCCATGCTAATAAACCTTATTGGTTTGATTGGGCGACAGGGTTTGAGATGTCATTTCATCTCAATGTCGGGTAAAAGTCCCACAAAATTGGAAGCAACGTCTCCAAAATGACCTTTACAGTGTTGACGGGGACGTTAAACCTCAAATCAAACAAAACAAAACAAGCTTCATCTACCATCAAACCTTACATGAAGCATCTCCCTGACCTTCTGACTTTGTAGGCACCTTGACCTGGTGACTTTGACATATATGTTGCACTCCAGTGACTTACCATTACGTCAAAGTTCGACATTACGTCGAAGTTTGTATTGTAATCAACTATACGACTAAACATTCATCAAACCTTTCATGAAACTTCATCCTAAGCTCCTGACTAGGCAAGCACCTTGACCCGGTGACCTTGACCTATATTTTACGCTCCAGTGACTTTGACACAAATTAAGTTGATGTTCCAGATCTTGTCAAATAAAAGGCCTACAACCATAAAATCTTGCATAGTGCTTCTCCTAGATGTACTGACTCTGCAGGTACATTGACATGGTGACCTTGACCTATATTCTACCTTCCACAGACTTTGACACAGCCACTAAGCCTTGCATAGTGCTTCTCCTCGATATACTGATTTGGCACATACCTTGACCTGGTGACCATGGCCTATATTTTTGGTCCAGTGACTTTGACACATTTTACATCAACTACCAACTGCTAAGAATGAAATTTACTTATTTAATAACAATGTTCTGATTGTGGCTCCTGTGATTTTTGCCCCTAGCAGGTGCGATGCCGCCTTCTGCGGAATTCTTGTTTTGTTTCATTAGCCTCAGAAACATTTTCCTAAGGTCTGTATATGGCCTGTCTTAATGGCCACTTCTATTAAGCAATCACCTGTGTTTAAAGGTCGACTTTGCGTATTAAGTGGAAAGCAAATATTACAAATTAATACATTATTCTTAAACAATTACATATTAGCTTTCCCATAGACGCATGCTTAACAGATGTTTGACTGTATACTGTTTCACCTGAATCTGCTCTCTGTAAAAGTGATAATTGCTTTCCTGATACACTCAGCATACTTTAGAACTGTACAGTCGCCAAATCATCAAATTAGACACGCCCTTATAAGCATCATAACATAAACTTGGTCATTTGTGTAATCTGTCAGAGAAAGGGAGAAAAGAGATAGAACAGACAGAAGAGATGAAAGTGAGGGACATGGGGAGAAAGATTAAAATGAGTTCAAACCATATGACAAATTTTGTTCTTATCTGGTTGTCTACGCCCATGCATGGACACTATATAGACTTAGGGTTTAACTCAGAAGTACAGCCATTCATTCCACCCCTCAGGGTTTGAAGAAATATATGGGCTGCATGATGCTTCCACGCAGAGCTGAAACCGACTGCACACAAGTACTGTTAAACCACTTAGAGGGTCTAAGCCTGCCCAGGCAAAGCTGTACGAGTCGAACTGTCCATGTTTATAAACCCTATTTGTTTCATGGGCGACAGGGCTTGAGAAGTCCTTTCATCTCAATGTCGGGTAAAAGACCCACAAAATTGGAAGCAACGTCTCCAAAACGACCTATACAGTGTTGATGGAGACATTAAACCTCAAATCAAACAAACAGCCATTAATTATCCACAATGGAGGTTTGCCTTTATATTTAAAATGCAACAAGCTCTCATAAAAAGAAAAAGGAGTCCATAACAAGTATAAGCTTTCAGAAAAAGAAAGAGGACAACTGACAGAGCTCTCGCACAGAATTGCTATCACATTTGTACAAGCCCATATTGCTGTCATATTTTGGTGTAATTTTATTAACAATTGACCAAATTATGCCCCTTTGTAGACCCATGCATTTTTGTGAAGGAAAAGCTGGTATGCAAATCTCTTAAGAGCCACCTTAGTCTCTTGAAACGACATCTCCTCAGAAACAACTGATCAGAATTTGACTAAACTTTACAGGAATGATCCTTTGCTTGTCCCCTTTCAAAGTTGTTCAAATGGTTCCAGTCCGTTGCACATCAAGGTCAAGGGAGCCAAAAATATATTTTTTTTTACTGAAAACTTAAAAAATCTTCTCCCCTGAAACGGCAAGGCCCAGGTTTTTGATATTTGGTATGAAGCTTCATCTAGTGGACCTCTACCAAGATTGTTCAAATTATAGCCCTGGGCCAAAAATGCCCCCGCCCCGGGGGCTTTTGGTTTTACATAGGCTTATATATATAAGGAAAATCATTAAAAATCTTCTCCTGAAAACTGCAATGCCCAGGTCTATGATATTCGGTATATGGCTTTATCTAGTGGACCTCTACCAAGATCGTTCAAATTATAGCCCTGGGGCCAAAAATTCCCCCTGCCCCGGGGCCCTTTTGTTTTACATAGACTTAAAAAGGGAATTCTTTATAAATCTTCTATTCTGAAACCACAAGGCCCAGGTCTTTTCATATTTGGTATAAAGCTTCATCTTGTGGAAGTGGACCTCTATCAAGATTGTTTAAATTATAGCCCAAGGGCCAAAAATGCCCCCCCCCTCCTGTGCCCTTTGGTTTAACTTAGGCTTTTGTAGGGAATATCTTTAAAAATCTTCTCTTAAACCGGTCTTTGATATTCGGTGTGTGGCTTCATCTAGTGGACCTTTGCCAAGATAGTTCAAATGATAGCCCTTGGCCCAAAATTGCCCCCTCCCGGTCCCTTTGGTTTTACATTGACTTATAAAGGGAATATCTTTTAAAATCTTCTTGTCTGAAACCAGAAGGTTCAGGTCTTTGACATTTGGTATGAAGTTTTGTCTAGTGGACAAAGATTATTCAAATTATAGCCCTGGGGCCAAAAAGGCCCCCTTTCCGGGGCCCACTGGTTTTACATTAACGTATATAGGGAAAACCTATATAAATCTTCTTGTCTGAAACTAGAAGGCTCAGTTCTTTGATATGAAACTTGGTCTGGAGGACCTTGACCATGATCAAATTATAGCCCTGGGGCCAAAAATGGCTCCAACATGGGGCCCACTGGTTTTACATAGACTTATGTAGGGAAAACCTTTGTTTGATTTTATTTGAGGTTTATCGTCCCCGTCAACACTGTAAAGGTCTTTTTGGAGTCGTTGCTTCCAATTTTGTGGGACTTTTACTCGACACTTAGATGAAATGACATCTCAAGCCCTGCTGCCCAAAGAAACCAATAGGGTTTATAAGCATGGACTCGCACCGCTTTTCCTGGGCAGGCTTTGATCCTCTAAGTGGTTTACCAGTACTCCTATGTGGGTAGGTTTCAGCTCCGTGTGTAAGCATTATGCAGCCCATCTATTTCTACAAGCCCCGATGGGCAGGGTCATCTTTAAAAATCTTCTTGTCTGAATCCAGAAGGCCCATGTCTTTGATATTTGGTATGGTGCTTTGTCTAGTAGACTTCTACCATGGTTGTTCCAATTATAGCCCTGAGCTCTAAAATGAGCCAACCCCGGTGCCCACTGGTTTTACACAGACTTATGTAGGGAAAACCTTTGAAAATCTTCTCGTCTGAAACCAGAAGGCCAAGGTCTTTGATATTTGATATGAAGTTTCATGTAGTGGACCTCTACCAAAATTGTTAAAATTAGTGCCCTGGGGCCAAAAATGGGCCCACCCCGAGTCCGTTGTTTTACATAGACTTATATTGGGAAAACCTTTGAAAATCTTCTTGTCTGGAATCAGAAGGCCAAGGTCTTTGATATTTGGTATGAAGTTTTGTCTTGTGGATTTCTACAAGATTGTTCAAATTATAGCCCTGGGGCCATAAATGGCCGCAACCCGGGACCCGGCCATAAATGGCCGCACCCCGGAACCCCCATGTTTTATATAGACTTAATTAAGGAAAACCTTTAAAAATCTTCTTGGCTGAAACTAGAAGGCTCCGTTCTTTGATATTTGGGATGAAGCTTCACCTTTTAGACCACTACCAAGATTATGCAAATTATAACCATGGGGTCAATAATGGCTCTCCCCCCGGGGCCGACTTGTTACCCTAAGGATCAGGTGAGCGACCCAGGGCCATCATGGCCCTCTTGTTCTTGTGTCATGGTGCTTTGAAAATTTCTGCATTGCAACCAGGTAAAAACAAGATATCTGAATTACTGTTAGGGGCAAGCAGCAGTGTAAGGGTCTAGCAGTGTTATGGTCAAGAAGTTGGTGGCATAGTTACATAAACACTGGCTGTAGTTAAACACAAAATTAGTTTGTTTTTTATATCTTTTGAAATTCTTATAGATAGTTAATTTACATTGAGCTCCATATTTTATATATATAAGTCATGAAAAGTAGAAGTGGAGGCAATGATCAGGAATCGATACAATTAACCCACAGCTCCCATCTGAGACACCAAAGGGAAAGAAACACAAACATGAAACAGCAGACCCTAATGGAAACATCAATAGCGGAAAGCCAAAAGGACAGTTACTTTCCCACAAAACGGCCGATAGGCTATCCAAAATAAAATAATATAAGCGACACAAACACCCAAAGACAAACCATAACAAAAATAAACTGCGATAGAAGAACCGCCTTGGAACAGTCAGCGGAAACGAATTCCACTGAGAGGGCTTAAATCAATTTTACGTGGCCACAATCCTCTCCCTTACTTCCGTCGTGATTAAGGCAAATAATTTGTTTAGTTCGCATGAAGGCCTCCTAACACATCAGTGCAACATCTCCATGAACACAAAAATCAAACAACCACAGAGATGAAACAACGGTGAAGACTCGACAGCAAGAAACCACTGAAATGCTAGAGCAAAAGAAAACCAACAGTCAGACTTCGATGGGCCCGACCAGAGACAAATCTAGGTCAAGTTTAACTTACAATATGCCAATTATTATGACAGTTATGGCCCTTTTTAGCTCACCTGAGCACAAAGTGCTCAAGGTGAGCTTTTGGGATCGGTCTGTGTCCGTCGTCAGTGCGTCTGTCGTCAACTTTTGCTTTAAACAACTTCTCCAAAACTGCTGGAAGATTTTGATATAATTTCACAGGAATGCTCCTTGGGTGATCCTCTACCAAAATTGCTCAAACTGTTCCGCTCGGGTGAAAAAGATGGCCACCAGAGCTAAAAATAGAAAAACCTTTAAACGACTTCTCCTGCTTAACCAGTGGATGGATTTTGAAATCATTTCACAGGAGTGTTCCTTGGATGACTTTCTACCAAAATTGCTCAAACCGTTCTGCTCGGGTGAACAAAATGGCCACCAGAGCTAAAAATAGAAAAACCTTTAAACGCCTTCTTCTCCTTAACCAGTGGATGGATTTTGAAATTACTTCACAGGAATGTTCCTTGGGTGCCCCTCTACTAAAATTGCTCAAATCGTTCCGCTCGGGTGAACAAAATGGCCGCAAGAGCTAAAAATAGAAAAACCTTTAAAGGACTTCTTCTCCTTAACCAATGGATGGATTTCAAAATTACTTCAAAGGAATGTTTCTTGGGTGACCCTCTACAAAAATTGCTCAAACTGTTCCGCTCGGGTGAACAAGATGGCCGCAAGATCTAAAAATAGAAAAACCTTTAAACGACTTCTTCTCCTTAACTGGTGGATGGATTTTGAAATTACTTCACAGGAATGTTCCTTGGGTGACCCTCTACCAAAATTGCTCAAACCGTTCCGCTCGGATGAATAAGATGGCCACCAGAGCTAAAAATAGAAAAAACCTTTAAACGACTTTTTCTCTTTAACCAGTGGATGGATTTTGAAATTATTTCACTGGAATGTTCCTTGGGTGACCCTCTACCAAAATTGCTCAAAACAGTTTCGCTCGGGTGAACAAGATGGCCACCAGAGCTAAAAATAGAAAAACCTTTAAACGCCTTCTTCTCCTTAACCAGTGGATGGATTTGGAAATTATTTCACAGGAATGTTCCTTTGGTGAACCTCTACTAAAATTGCTCAAACTGTTCTGCTCGGGTGAACAAAATGGCCGCCAGAGCTCAAAATAGAAAAATCTTTAAACGCCTTCTTCTCCTTAACTAGTGGATGGATTTGGAAATTATTTCACAGGAATGTTCCTTTGGTGAACCTCTACCAAAATTGCTCAAACTGTTCCGCTCGGGTGAACAAAATGGCCGCCAGAGCTAAAAATAGAAAAACCTTTAAAGGACTTCTTCTCCTTAACCAATGGATGGATTTCGAAATTACTTCACAGGAATGTTCCTTGGGTGACCCTCTACCAAAATTGCTCAAACCGTTTTGCTCGGGTGAACAAGATGGCCGCCAGAGCTAGAAATAGAAAAACTTTTAAATGACTTCTTCTCCTTAACTAGTGGATGGATTTTGAAATTACTTCACAGGAATGTTCCTTGGGTGACCCTCTACCAAAATTGCTCAAACCGTTGCGCTCAGCTGAACAAGATGGCCGCCAGAGCTAAAAATAGAATAACCTTTAAACGACTTTTTCTCCTTAACCAGTGGATGGATTTTGAAATTATTTCACTGGAATGTTCCTTGGGTGACCCTCTACCAAAATTGTTCAAACCGTTCCGCTCGGTTGAACAAAATGGCTGCCAGAGCTAAAAAATAGAAAAAACCTTTAAAGGACTTCTTCTCCTTAACCAGTGGATGGATTTTGAAATTATGTCACAGGAATGTTCGTTTGGTGACCCTCTACCAAAATTGCTCATACTGTTCCGCTCCGGTTAACAAAATGGCCACCAGAGCTTCTCCTGCTTAACCAGTGGATGGATAAATAGCCCTTGGGCCAAAAACGGCCCTGCCCCGGGGCCCACTTGTTTTACGTAGGCTTATGTAGGGAAAACCTTTAAAAATCTTCTTGTCTGAAACCAGAAGGCCCAGGTCTTTGATATTTGGTATGTAGCTTTGTCTATTGGACCGCTACCAAGATTGTTCAAATTATAGCCCTGGGGCCAAAAACAGCCCAGCCCCGGGGCCCACTGGTTTTACATAGGCTTATATATGGAAAACCTTTAAAAATCTTCTTGTCTGAAACCAGAAGGCCCGGGTCTTTGATATTTGGTATGAAACTTCATCTAGTGGACCTCTACCAAGCTTGTTCAAATTGTAGCCCTGGGGCCAAAACCGGCCCCGCCCCAGGGCCCACTGGTTTTACATAGGCTTATATTGGGAACACCTTTAAAAATCTTCTTGTCTGAAACCGGAAGGCCCAGGTCTTTGTTATTTGGTAAGTAGCTTCGTCAAGTGGACCGCTACCAAGATTGTTCAAATTATAGCCCTGGGGCCAAAAACGCCCCCGCGCCAGGGCCCACTCGTTTTACATAGGCTTTTATAGGGAAAAGCTTTAAAAATCTTCTCGTCTGAAACCAGAAGGCCCAGGTCTTTGATATTTGGTATGAAGCGTCATCTAGTGGACCTCTACCAAGGTTGTTAAAATTACATGTATAGCCTTTGTTGATGTTTGGTATGAAGCTTCACCTTTAAGACCTCCCTCAACATTATGCACATTAAAGCCCTTGGGCCATTATCTCCCTGGGGCCCACTTGTTACACTATGGATCAGGTGAGCGATCCAGGGCCATCATGGCCCTCTTGTTCAACTTCATCTGTTTGCAAAATGTTTCCTGGCGACGCTGACACCTGGGCGGGGCATCCGTGTCATACTGACACATTTTTAGTTTTTAGCTCAACTGAGCCGAAGGCTCACAAAGTGAGCTTATAGTATATATAGGTAGGCATCCAGCGTCCGTCCGTCGTTTGTCCGTCATCCACACCTATGAACTTGAATATCTAAGTGACTAGCTGGTCAATCCCAATCAAATTTTATGTGCAGCATCACCATGTTGGGGGATTGACTGGATTAGGTTTCTGACCAGTTTTGATCAGAACTGTGGTTGCCATGGAAACAAAAAGTTTCTGTAGACTTATAATGGGGAAAACGACGTCTCCACTTTTTCTTGGCCATTTCTGATCCGATCTTCATCAAACTTGAAGATAACCAGGAGGGGCTTACAGTCTACGTCGAGTTCGAATTTTGGCTGCACGGGACAAACAGCTTAGGAGTTGCCTGCCCTTGAGCACAGATATAAGTGAAAAATGGTGTCTCCAGCTTTTCTCAGCAGTTTATGATCTGATCTTTTTGTAACTTTTCATAAACCAGGACAAACATAAAATCTCGCACGAGTTCTAATTTGGTTTGAATCTGACCAGCGGTTTTCCAGTTACATCCCCTTGAGCGTGAAAAATTTTCCCATAGACTTATAATGGGGAAAATGACGTCCCCACTTTTTCTCAGGCAGTTCTGATCCGATCTTCATCAAACTTGCAGATAACCAGGAAGGGCTTAGAGTCTACTTCGGGTTCATATAAAAATTTGGGCTGCAGGGGACAAACAGTTTTGGAATTACCTGCCCTTGAGCATAAATATAAGTGAAAAATGGTGTCTCACGCTTTTCTCAGCCATTTATGATCATTCTGATCTTTTTGTAAGTTTTCATAAACGAGAACAAGCATAAACTCTTGGACAAGTTTGAATTTGGCTTGACTCTGACGAGCATTTTTAGCTCACCTGTCACGTAGTGACAAGGTGAGCTTTTGTGATCACTTTTTGTCCGTCGTGCGTGCGTCCGTGTGTCCGTCCGTAAACAATTTCAAATAAGTATATCTCTAATACCCCATGGTCAATCTTGATCAAATTTCATGGGAAGCATCATCAGGTAGGAGGAAAGGCTGCATAAGGTTTTTGGGCTGATCAGATTGGAATTCTGGTTGCCATGGCAACATATAGCTCCCATAGACTATCAATGGGAAAAAATTAAAATATCTTCTTCTGTGAAACCACAGGGCCCAGAGCTTAGATAGTTAGCATGTATTAACGGCCAGTGGTCACCTACATAATTCCTGCCAATCATGCCCCTGGGGTCCAAATTAGCCACACCCCGCGGCCCCTTCGCTCCCATAGACTCATAATGGAACAAAAACATCCAAAAATCTTCTTCTCGGAAACCACAGGGCCCAGAGCTTAGATATTTAGCATGTAGCAACAGCAAGTGGTCACCTACATAATTCCTGCCAATCATGCCCCTGGGGTCAAAACGGGCCACGCCCAAGGGCCCTTTAGCTCCTATTGACTCATAATGGAAAAAAGCTTCAAAAATCTTCTCTGAAACCACAGGGCCCAGAGCTGAGATATTTGGCAACTAGCAACAGCAAGTGGTCTTCTACATAATTCCTGCCAATCATGCCCCTGGGGTCCAAATTGGCCACACCCTGGGGCCCCTTAGCTCCCAACCGGCCCCGATAGCTCAGTTGGTAGAGTGTCCGCTCCGGGGAATGGGAGGTCTTGGGTTCGATCCCCGGCCGCGACATACCAAAGTCGTTCAAAATGGTACTAGCTGCTCCTCTTTTGGCACTCAGATTTACGAGGTAGAGCTAGGACTGGTCGATCCAGTGTCAGGATAATGTGACTGGGTGTGGTATCATGTAATGTGTCTGGGACATGATACTTCAGTGAGGCAGCACTATAAACGTGAGCATTGAGCTCCCTGTCGCAACCAGACACCGTCGTGATATGACTGAAAAATTGTTGAAAGCGACGTTAAACCCGAATTCACACTCACACACCCTTAGCTCCCATAGACTCATAATGGAAAAAAGCTTCAAAAATCTTCTCTTCTGAAACCACAGGGCCTAGAGCTAAGATATTTAGAATGTAGCAACGCCCAGTGGTCACCTACATAATTCCTGCCAATCATGCCCCTTGGTTCCAAATTGGCGATGCCCCGGGGCCCCTTCGCTCCCATAGACACATAATGGAACAAAAAGCTTTAAAAATCTTCTTCTCGAAAACCACAGGGCCCAGAGCTTAGATATTTAGCATGTAGCAACGGCAAGTGGTCACCTACATAATTCCTGCCAATCATGCCCCTGGGGTCCAAACGGGCAATGCCCCGGGGCCCTTTAACTCCTATAGACTCATAATGAAAAAAAGCTTCAAAAATCTTCTCTGAAACCACAGGGCCCAGAGCTGAGGTATTTGGCACGTAGCAATGGCAAGTGGTCACCTACATAATTCCTGCCAATCATGCCCCTAAGGTCCAAATGGGCCACACCCCGGGGCCCCTTCGCTCCCATAGACTCATAATGGAACAAAAAGCTTCAAAAATCTTCTTCTTGGAAACCACAGGGCCCCGAGCTTAGATATTTAGCATGTAGCAACAGCAAGTGGTCACCTACATAATTCCTGCAAATCGTGCCCCTGGGGTCAAAAACGGGCCACGCCCCAGGGCCTTTTAGCTCCTATAGACTCAAAATGGGAAAAAGCTTCAAAAATCTTCTTCTCTGAAACCACAGGGCCCAGAGCTGAGGTATTTGGCAAATAGGAACGGCAAGTGGTCACCTACATAATTCCTGCCAATCATGCCCCTAAGGTCCAAATGGGCCATGCCCCGGGGCCCCTTAGCTCCCATAGTCTCATAATGAAAAAAAAAGCTTAAAAAATCTTCTTCTCTGAAACCACAGGGCCCAGATATTTAGCATGTAGCAATGGCAAGTGGTCACCTATATAATTCCTGCCAATCATGCCCCTGGGGTCCAAATTGGCCACGCGCAGGGGCCCCTTAGCTCCCATAGACTCATAATGGAAAAAAGCTTCAAAAATCTTCTTCTGTGAAACACAGGGCCAAGAGTTTAGATATTTAGCATGTAGCAACGGCAATTGGCCACCTACATTAATTTCTGCCAATCATGCCCCTGGGTTCCGAATGGGCCACATGCTGTGGCCCCTTTGCTCCTAAAGACTCATAATGGAAAAAGCTTAAAAAATCTTCTTCTCTGAAACCACAGGGCCCAGAGCTTAGATATTTAGTACGTAGCAACGGCAAGTGGTCACTTATATAATTCCTGCCTATCATGCCCCTGGGGTCCAAAAGGGCCACGCCCCGGGGCCCCTTAGCTCCTTTAGACTCATAATGGAAAAAAAAGCTTTAAAAATCTTCTTCTCTGAAACCACAGGGCCCAGAGCTTAGATATTTAGCATGTAGCAATGGCAAGTGGTCACCTACATAAATCCTGCCAATCATGCCCTTGGGGTCCAAATGGGCCAAGCCCCGGGGCCCCTTAGCTCCCATAGACTCATAATGGAAAAAAGATTCAAAAATCTTCTTCTCTGAAACCACAGGGCCCAGAGCTGCAGGCTTTCAAGTAGTCCTACTTTTTCCTACTTTTTCGGTCTCTTCCTACTTTGTTCCTGCTTTTTTTCAGAAAAACTCCTACTTCTCCTACTTTTTTGATTTGTTCAAAAACTAAGATCCCAAATAAATAAATACACAAATAAAGCATTTAAAAGTATAACATATATCTCAGTCTATTTGTAGAATGCATCTTATTACATGACATATGTGCTGATGATCCTCAACATCCATCTGCTGATTTTAGCTGTACCACTAGTTTGAATATGTTGATTTTCAAGCAAAACTGCAATGACCATCTACAGTTTGTCTTGTTGAACATGACAAGAATTTTTGCAGTCAGTAGTGTAGTGATGCTTTAACTAAATGACCAACTGGAGCTCAGTGATGTTGAGAATGGTTGGGAATTCGCTACAGCAATGCTTTGATGCCCTAACTGCTGTGACAAACTGTTCTGTCTTGTTTAGCATCACAGAAATTCATTGCAGCAGTCCAGTGATACCTTAACTGCAGTGACCAGCTATAACTCTGTCTTGTTAGCATTTTGCAATGCTGTGATGCCTTAACTGCAGTAACCAGCTTGAGCTTTGTCTTGTTTAGCATGACAAAAATTCATTGCAGAATTGCTTTGATGCCTCAGCCTCATTGCCCAGCTAGAGCTCTGTCTTCTTCAGCGAGGCAGGAGTTCATAGCAGCAGTGGTTTGATTTCTTAACTGCAGTGATCAACTAGAGCTATGTTTTGGTAAGCATGCGAGGAATTCATTGCAGCAGTGCTTTGAGGCCTTAACTGACCAGCAGTTCAAAGCAGCAATGCTTTGATACCATGTCTTTGACGCCTTACTAGAGCTCTGTCTTGTTTAGCATGACAGGAGTTCAATGCAGCAATGCTTTGACACCTTAACTGCAGTGATCAACTAGATCTCTAGTCTTTAGCACAAGAGGAATTCATTTCAGCAGTGCTGTGATGCCTTAAATGCAGTGACAAACTAGAGTAGCTTGATAGAAATTCATTGTAGCAGCCATGCTGTGATGCCTTAACTGTGGTTACTATCTAGAGGTATGTCTTGTTGAGCATGACAGAAATACATTACAGTAGTGCTCTGATGACTAAACTGCAGAGACCCACTGGAGCTCAGTTTTGTTGAACAAGACAGAAATTCATTGCAGCAATGCTGTGATGCCTTGACTGCAGTGATCAACTAGAGTTCTGTCTTGAGCATGAAAGGGTTACACTGCAGCATTCCTATGCCTATGATGCCTTAACTGCAGTTACCCACTAGGGTTCTGTCTTGTTGAGCATGGCAGCAATTTATTGCAGCACTTCTGTGGTGCCTTAACTGGGTTACCAATTAGGGCTCTGACTTTTTGAGCATAACAGAAATTCATTGCAGCAGTGCTGCTTAAATTTGCCTTAAATTCAGTGACCAACTAGAATTATTGTCTTGATAAGTATGAAAGTAATTCATTGTTATCATGCTTTGATGCCTTGAACTGCAATGACCATTTAGAGTTCTGTCTTGTTGAGCAAGACAGGAACTCATTGCAGCAGTGCTGTGTTGCCTTAATTGAAGTAAGCAACTAGAGTTCTGTCTTGTTGAAGATGACAGGAATTCATTGCAGCCGTGCTGTGTTGCCTTAATTGAAGTGACCAACTAGAGTTCCGTCTTGTTGAGCATGAAAGGAATTCATTGCAGCAGTGCTGTGTTGCCTTAATTGAAGTGACCAACTAGAACTGTGTCTTGTTTAGCATGAGAGAAAACCATTGAAGCAGTACTGTGATGCCTAAACTGCAGTGAAAAATCTGGAGATCTGTCTTATGGAGGATGACAGGAATTCAAAGCAGCAGTAATGCAATACATGTCTTAACTACAGTGAACGACCAGCAGGAGATCTTTCTTGTCTAGCATGACAGAATTTCATTGCAGCAATGCTGTAATGACTGGAGTGACCAACTAGAGCTCTGTCTTGTTTAGTATGACAGAAATTCATTGCAGCAATGCTGTGTTGACGGAACTGGCCAGCCAGAGCTCTGTCTTGTTTAGTATTACAGAAATTCATTGCAGCAGTGCTGTGGTGACTGAAGTAACAAACTAGAGCTCTGTCTTGTTTAGCATGACAGAATTTCATTGCAGCAATATATATATTAATGCTGTGGTGACTGAACTGACCAACTTGAGCTCTGTCTTGTTTAGCATTACAGAAATTCATTGCAGCAATGCTGTGGTGACTGAAGTGACCAACTAGAGCTCTGTCTTGTTTAGCATGACAGAAATTCATTTCAGCAATGCTGTGGTGACTGAACTGACCAACTTGAGCTCTGTCTTGTTTAGCATTACAGAAATTCATTGCAGCAATGCTGTGGTGACTGAAGTGACCAACTAGAGCTCTGTCTTGTTTAGCATGACAGAAATTCATTGCAGCAGTGCTGTGATGACTGAAGTGACCAACTAGAGCTCTGTCTTGTTTAGCATGACAGAAATTCATTGCAGCAATGCTGTGGTGACTGAAGTGACAAACTAGAGCTCTGTCTTGTTTAGCATGACAGAAATTCATTTCAGCATTGCTGTGGTGACTGAACTGACCAACTAGAGCGCTGTCTTGTTTAGCATGACAGAAATTTATGCAGCAATGCTGTGATGACTGAAGTGACCAACTAGAGCTCTGTCTTGTTTAGCATGACAGAAATTCATTGCAGCAATGCTGTGATGACTGAATTGATGAACTAGAGCTGTCTTGTTTAGTATGACAGAAATTCATGGCAGCAATGCTGTGATGACTGAAGTGACCAACTAGAGCTCTGTCTTGTTTAGCATGTTTAGCTCGGTGAGCAACTAAAATGCTGTCTTACTTTGCATGACAGGAATTCATTGTAGCAGTGCTATGATGCCTTCACCTGGACATCTTGTAGCTGATGCTTCTCACAAATGTAAAGTTTCAAAATTCATCAATTCTTTTGAATTAATATTTTGACATATGTCAATATCTAGGTACAGATATCTGCCAGTGACAAACTCTTGACAAAAGCATTGGAAGTTCAGGCTGCATGCATGAATAACTGTACTAGATGGGTCAGCCACTAATATTTTACAGGTGCCTGCTAACTTTGATGTAAAAACATTAGACTCAAATGCTCAACTAAAACTGCCCAAAATGAAAAACTGATAAAATGTGAGACATATGGATATATTCATGTCCATTAGCTCCTACTTTTTATATCAGGTTCCTACTTTTTTCCTACTTTTCTCCTACTTTTTGATATCTCAGGCTCCTACTTTTCTCCTACTTTTTCACCAGGAGTCACTTGAAAGCCTGAGAGCTGAGATATTTAGCATGTAGCAACGGCAAGTGGTCACCTACATAATTCCTGCCAATCATGCCCCTGGGTTCACAACGGGCCACGCCCCGGGGCCCTTTAGCTCCTATAGACTCATAATGGAAAAAAGCTTAAAAAATCTTCTTCTCTGAAATCACAGCGCCCAGAGCTTAGATATTTAGTACGTAGCAACGGCAAGTGGTCACCTATATAATTCCTGCCAATCATGCCCCTTGGGTCCAAAAGGGCCACGCCTCGGGGCCCCTTAGCTCCTATAGACTCATAATGGAAAAAAAAGCTTCAAAAATCTTCTTCTCTGAAACCACAGGGCCCAGAGCTTAGATATTTAGCATGTAGCAATGGCAAGTGGTCACCTACATATATCCTGCCAATCATGCCCGTGGGGTCCAAATGGGCCACGCCCCGGGGCCGCTTTGCTCCCATAGACTCATAATGGAAAAAAGATTAAAAAATCTTCTTCACTGAAACCACAGGGCCCAGAGCTTAGATATTTAGCATGTAGCGACGGCAAGTGGTCACCTACATAATTCCTGCCAATCATGCCCCTGGGGTCCAAACAGGTGAGCGATATAGGGCCATTGGGCCCTCTTGTTTTTTTTTTTTTTTCAGTTACATCCCCTTGAGCATGAAAAAATTTTCCCATAGACTAATAATGGGGAAAACAACGTCTCCACTTTTTCTTCCCCATTTCTGATCCGATCTTTATCAAACTTGCAGATAACAAGGAGGGGCTTACAGTCTACATTGAGTTCAAATTTGGGCTGAATGGGACAAACAGCTACTGAGTTACCTGCCCTCATCAGCAAAGTACGAGGGATGTTCGAAATGAATTGCTCATTTCTGTCTGGAGACTTCAAATTTCAAGTTAGCCCAAAAGTGCTCATTCCATGCCCTCGAAGTACTCCCCGTGGCTGGAAATGCAAAGTTTCAGCCGATGTATCCACTTGTTGAAGGCGTCATGTTACGCTGATTTGGGCACCTCTGAAGCTATTACATGCCTCGCCTATAAGGCGGTCTGGATTTCTTCACCCCAATCAGCGTGTAGAAGCGGGACTGACCTGTTTATGGAAACTTTGATAGCTAGTACTTCGATTGTTGGTTTACCATGGCTGTTTCAAATTTTGCCCATCTTGGAAATTTTGGTAACAGATTTCTCAGGAACTATGAAAGCTAGAAAACTAAAAGTTCGTATAAATGTACACAATGACTGGATGTATCTTGCATTCGGGAATAGGGGTCAAGGATCCTCTTCGCGTTGTGTCCCTTGATAGGTTTTCAAATTTTGCAATTCTTGAAAATTTTCTAATCCGATTTCACTAGAATGCTGAAAAATTGTATAACATGGACAATGACTGGAACAGAATTAGTGGCCAAGGGTCCTTAACAATTGAGTTATGTCCCTTGGTAGGTATTCACAAATAAATTACACTGTGTTCAATAACTCTAAAGTTCCTGGTCCTACTTAGATACCACACTTTGTCTCTACAGCAAGCAAAGTTTGTCTGCAGAACGGTGGCCTATCAGGTCCATAACTCCTAGAGTTATGTCCCATTTATGTAGGTTTTCATATTTTGCAATTCTTGAACATTTTTATAACAGATTTTTCAGGAATTATCAAAGCTAGAAACATAATAAGCATGAACAATGACTTGATGTCTAGTGTATATCTCTTGGAATTATGTCCCTTGGTAGCTTTTCAAAAGATTAGTGTTTTTTTTCTAGCTTTTTCTTCATTTTTGCTTTGATATTGTAAAAACATTAAAAACTTTGTTCTTTTTAGCTCACCAGAGCCGAAGGCTCTGGGGGAGCTTATAGGATAGGCAGTTGCTCGTCGTCTTCATCTGACGTCAACACTTTCAAACGACATCTCCTATGAAGCCACTGGGCCAATTCAGCCCATTTTTCATCTGTTGCATCCTTGGGCTAGGGAATTGAAAGTTTGTGTTTTTAATGAAAATTGGCTCATTAGTTTGGTTGCTATGGCAACTTAGAGTTTCCATAGACTTATAATTGGGAAAATTGAAAAATGGTATTTACTGCCAAGCCTCTGCAGATATTTTGACAAAAACTTTCAAAGAAATGTTCCTTAGGCAATCTACTATCTGCCATATGATTTTAGGCCTACTTTCCATTTCTGTTGGTTGCCATGGAAACCAAGATGAAAAAAATAGAAAAAAAATACTTCAAAAATCATCTCAGAAAGGGTATGCTCTATGAGGCTAAGAGTTTTTGGAAATATTCACCATATTTGCCTATACAGGTTTTGTGTTTTTAGCTCACCTGTCACATAGTGACGAGGTGAGCTTTTGGGATCACTTTTTTGTCCGTCGTACGTGCGTGTGTGCATAAACTTTTTCTTCAAATGACATCTCCTCCTAAACCACTGAATGGATTTTGACCAAACTTCACAGGAATGATCCATAGGTGGTCCCCTTTCAAAGTTGTTCAAATGGTCCCGGTCCATTGCACATCTAGGTCACAGGAGCTAAAAATAGATTTTTTAAACAAAAACTTTAAAAATCTTCTTCTCTGAAACCGCAAGGCCCAGGTCTTCGATATTTGGTATGAAACTTTATCTAGTGGACCTCTACCAAGATTGTTCGAATTATAGCCCTGGGGGCCTTTGGTTTTACATAGGCTTATATATGGAAAATCTTAAAAAATCTTCTTTTCTGAAACCGCAGGGCCCAGATCTTTGATATTTGGTATGAAGCTTTACCTGGTGGACCTCTACTAAGATTGTTCAAATTATAGCCTTGGGGCCAAAAATGCCCCCGCCCCAGGGACCTTTGGTTTTACAAAGGCTTATACAGGGAAAATCTTTTAAAAATCTTCTCTGAAACCACAAGACCCAGTTCTTTGATATTTGGTGTGAAGCTTTATCTAGTGGACCTCTACCATGATTGTTCAAATTATAGCCCTGGGGGCCAAAATTCCCCTGCCCCGGGGCCTATGGTTTTACATAGGCTTATATAGGGAAAAATCATTAAAAAATCTTCTTCTCTGAAATCATAAAGCCCAGGTCTTTAATATTTGGTGTGAAGCTTTACCTGGTGGACCTCTACTAAGAGTGTTCAAATTATAGCTTTGGGGCCAAAAATGCCCCCCCCCCACCCCACCCCACCCCATCCCGGGGGCCTTTGGTTTTACATAGGCTTATACAGGGAAAATCTTTAAAAATCTTCTTCTCTGAAACTGCAAGGCCCAGATCTTTGATATTTAGTGTGAAGCTTCATCTGGTGGACATCTTTCAAGATTGTACAAATTATAGCCCTTGGGCCAAAATGCCCCCGCCCCGGGGCCGAAAATGGTCCCTCCCTTGGACCCTTTGGTTTTTCATAGGCTTATATCATGGGAAACCTTTAAAAATCTTCTTCTCTGAAACCACAAGGCCCAGGTCTTTGATATTTGGTATGAAGCTTCACCTAGTGGACCTCTACAAGATTGTTCAAATTATAGCCCTGTGGCCAAAAATGCCCCCACCGAGGGGGCCTTTGGTTTTACCTAGGCTTATGTAGGGGAAATCTTTAAAACTTTCTTCTCTGAAACCGCAAGGCCCAGGTCATTGATATTTGGTGTGAAGCTTAATCTAATGGACCTCTGCCAAGATTGTTCAAATTATAGCCCTGGGGCCAAAATGCCCCCGCTTGGTTTTACATAGGCTAATATAGGGAAAATCTTTAAAAAAACATCTTCTCAGAAACTGCAAGGCCAAGGTCTTAGATATTTGGTGTGAAGCTTCATCTATTTGACCTCTATCAAGATTGTTCAAATTATAGCCCTAGGACCAAAAATGCCCCCACTCCGGGACCCTTTGGTTTTTCATAGGCTTAATTAGGGAAAATATTTAAAATTATTTTTCTCTGATACCACAAGACCCTGCTCTATGCTATTTGATATGAAGCTTCAACTAGTGGACCTCTACCAAGATTGTTAGCTCACCTGTCACGTAGTGACAAGGTGAGCTTTTGGGATCACTTTTTGTCCGTCGTCCGTCGTGCGTCCGTGCGTGCGCAGGAACAGATGTATACTTGTGTGTTTAGAAAGTTTGGACACTTCCATTGAACTCAATGCGATTTATTCCGTCAGTGTCTTGTGTGTCTAAAAATAGTTACTTGTGTGTCTTTTTTTCCAAGAAATTCCAAGAAATTTCCTGGAAATATGACTTCCGTGCATCCGTGCGTGCATCCGTAAACTTTTCTTCAAACGACATCTCCTAAACCACTGATCGTATTTTGACCAAACTTCACAGGAATGATCCTTAGGTGGTCCCCTTTCAAAGTTGTTCAAATGGTTCCGGTCAGTTGCACATATAGGTCACAGTAGCCAAAAATAGATTTTTTTCAACGCAAAAAATCTTCTTCTATGAAACCGCAAGGCCCAGGTCTTTTATATTTGGTATGAAGCTTCATCTAGTGGACCCCTACCAAGATTGTTCAAATTATAGTGCTGGGGCCAAAAATGCCCCCGCATGGGGGCCCTTTGGTTTTACATGGGCTTATATAGGGAAAATCTTTAAAAATCTTCTTCTCTGAAACCGCAAGGCCCAGGTCTTTGATATTTGGTATGAAGCTTCATCTAGTGGACCCCTACCAAGATTGTTCAAATTATAGTGCTGGAGCTTAAAATGCCCCCGCACGGGGGCCCTTTGGTTTTACATGGGCTTATATAGGGAAAATCTTGAAAAATCTTCTTCTCTGAAACCACAAGGCCCAGGTCTTTGATATTTGGTATGAAGCTTCATCTAGTGGACCCCTACCAAGATTGTTCAAATTATAGTGCTGGGGCCAATAATGCCCCCGCACGGGGGCCCTTTGGTTTTACATGGGCTTATATAGGGAAAATCTTGAAAAATCTTCTTCTCTGAAACCACAAGGCCCAGGTCTTTGATATTTGGTATGAAGCTTCATCTAGTGGACCCCTACCAAGATTGTTCAAATTATAGTGCTGGGGCGAAAAATGCCCCCGCACGGGGGCCCTTTGGTTTTACATGGGCTTATATAGGGAAAATCTTTAAAAATCTTCTTCTCTGAAACCGCAAGGCCCAGGTCTTTGATATTTGGTATGAAGCTTTATCTAGTGGAACCCTACCAAGATTGTTCAAATTATAGTGCTGGATCTAAAAATGCCCCCGCACGGGGGCCCTTTGGTTTTACATGGGCTTATATAGGGAAAATCTTGAAAAATCTTCTTCTCTGAAACCACAAGGTCCAGGTCTTTGATATTTGGTATGAAGCTTCATCTTGTGGACCCCTACCAAGATTGTTCAAATTATAGTGCTGGGGCCAAAAATGCCTCCGCACCAGGGCCCTTTTGTTTTACATAGGCTTATATAGGGAAAATCTTTAAAAATCTTCTTCTCTGAAACCGCAAGGCCCAGGTCTTTGATATTTGGTATGAAGCTTCATCTAGTGGACCCCTACCAAGATTGTTCAAATTATAGTGCTGGAGCTAAAAATGCCCACCACACGGGGGCCCTTTGGTTTTACATGGGCTTATATAGGGAAAATCTTGAAAAATCTTCTTCTCTGAAACCGCAAGGCCCATGTCTTTGATATTTGGTATGAAGCTTCATCTAGTGGACCCCTACCAAGATTATTCAAATTATAGTGCTGGGGCCAAAAATGCCCCTGCACCAGGGCCCTTTTGTTTTACATAGACGTATATAGGGAAAATCTTGAAAAATCTTCTTCTTTGAACCACAAGGCTTAGGTCTTCGATATTTGTTATGAAGCTTCAGCTAGTGGACCTCTATAAAGATTGTTCAAATTATAGCCCTGAGACCAAAAATGCCTCCGCCATGTGGCCCTTTGGTTTTACATAGACTTATATAGGGAAAATCTTTAAAAATAATCTTCTCTGAAACACAAGGCTTAGGTCTTTGATATTTGTTATGAAGCTTCAGCTAGTGGACCTCTACCAAGATTGTTCAAATTATAGCCCTGGGGCCAAAAATGCCCCTGCTCCAGGGCCCTTTGGTTTAACATAGACTTATATAGGGAAAATCTTGTTTTACATAGACTTCTTTATGCAGGGTAAACCTTTAAAATCTTCTTCTCTGAAACCAGAAAGCCCAGGTCTTTCATATTCGATATGAAGCTTCATCTTGTGGAACTCTACCAAGATTGTTCAAATTATAGCCCTGGGGCCAAAATTGACCCTGCCCGGGGCCCACTTGTTATACATTGGATCAGGTGAGCGAACCAGGGCCCTCTGGGCCCTCTTGTTCAAATTATAGCTCTGGGGCCAAAAATGCCTGCCACCCCTGTGGCCATTGGTTTTACATTGGCTTATACATGGAAAATCTTAAAAAATCTTCTTCTGTGAATCCGCAAGGCCCAGATCATTGGTATTTGGTGTGAAGCTTCATCTAGTGGACCTCTTTCAAGATTGTTCAAATTATAGCCCTGGGGCAAAAAATGCCCCCCACCCCAGGACCCTTTGGTTTTTCATAGGCTTACATAGGGAAAACCTTTAAAAATCTTCTTGTCTGAAACCAGAAGGCCCAGGTCTTTATACCCCCACAAATGAAATATGGGGGGGGTATATAGGAGGGAGCTTGTCGGTCTGTCTGTTGGTCGGTCGGTCAGTCAGTCTGTTGACTTGGTTTCCAGACGATAACTCAAAAAGCGCTTCACCGATTTTTTAAAATTTTAGTACACTGATGTAACAACATAAAATACAGGTCAAGTTCGATTTCCACTACAATTCGTCAATTTTCGACATAGTTATGGCCCCTTTCAAGTGAAAAAATTGCAAAATGGCGCTGTTGTACTATCAAGGCAGTTTTTGTGGGGGTATTCATCACCTTTAGTGATAGCTCTAGTTGATATTTGGTATGAAGCTTCATCTAGTGGATCATTACCAAGTTTGTTCAAATTATAGCCCTTGGGCCTAGAATGTACTGGAGACACTAATTCTCAGGTGAGCAATTCAGGGCCCTCTGGGCCCTCTTGTTTATGAAATTTGGCTCTTTAGTTTGGCTGCTATGGCAACTTAAATTTTCCATAGACTTTCAATGGGGAAAATTGAAAAATGGCATTTGCTGCCAAGGCATTGCAGATATTTTGACAAAACTTTATTTAGAAATGTTTCTTGAGTAAATGTTTCTCAGCCATATGCTTTTATGCCAATGTGGCGGTCACCCAATTTGTTCCGGGGCCATGCCCCACCCCCTCAACTTCATAAAAGGCCTTATAACTCAGAAACCATTCAGATCCCCACCCCAACACCATATATATTCTTGTTCCTTATGATAAGACGCATTCAGTGACACCAACCTGGGGTCCCCCGGGATGTGCCAGGCTCATGCCCACCCCCTCCATTCCATAAAAGGTCCAATATCTTTGAAACCTTACAGATCCCCATCCCTAAACCATATATATTCTTGTTCCTTATGAAAAGATACATTCACTGACACCAACTTGGGGGTCTCCATGGGTGCGCCGGGCCTTACCCTACCCCTTCACATCACAAAAGGCCATATATCTCAGAAACCATTCAGACTCCCACCCCAAAACCATATTTTATTCTTGTTCCTTATGATAAGACACATTCATTGACACCAACCTGGGGGTCCCCTTCGATGCGCCGGGGTAATGCCCCACCCCCTCCATTTTATAAAAGGCCCAATATCTTGGAAACCTTACAGATCCCAACCCCGAAACCATATATATTCTTGTTCCTTATGAATAGACACATTAATTGACACCAATTTGGGGGTCTTCCTAGATGCGCTGGGCCTTGCCCCACCCCTCCTCTACACAAAAGGCCATATGTCTCAGAAACCATTCAGACCCCTGCCCCATAACCATATAATTCTTGTTTCTTATGATAAGATGCATTCAGTGAGATTAACCTGGAGGTCCCCCAGGATGTGCGGGGGTCGTGCCCCACCCCTTCATTTTATGAAAGACTCAATATCTCAGAAACCTTACAGATCCACACCTTTAAACCATATATATTGTTGTTCCTTATGATAAGACACATTCACTGACACCAACCTGGAGGTCTTCCGGGTCAAGCCAGGGCCTTGCCCCATCCCACCACTTCACAAAAGACCATATATCTCAGAAACGGTCCAGAGCCCCACCCCTAAACCATATATATTCATCTTATGATAAGGCACATTCAAATAACACTAGCTTGGGAGTCATTTGGGATGCCCGGGCCATGCCCCACTGCTTTACTTCATTAAAATCCATATACCTCAGAAATCATTCAGATCCCATCCATAAACTATAATATTCTTGGTCCTTATGATAAGACTTGTTCAATCACACCGACCTGGGGGTCACTTTGTGCTGGGGCAATGTGCCCCGCCCCTCCACTTTAAAAGGCCATATATTTCAGAAACCATTCAAATCCCAACCCCATAATCATATGTGTCCTTCTTCCTTATCAATAGCACACCAACTTGGGGGTCTGCAGGGGCCATTCCTCTCCTCTCCACTTCATAGAAGGGCCTCATCTATGAGAAACTGGTCAGATTCCCACCCGTAAACCATATATATTCTTGGTCCTTTTGATAAGACACATTTAGGGACAACACTCTTTGGCTCTCCTGGGATCAACAGGGCATGCCCTAACCCCTCCACTGCTTAAGAGGCCTTATATCTCTGGCATACAGATCCGCACTACTACATCATATATGTATATATTCTTGTTCCTTATGATAAGACGCATTTAGTGATACCAACCAGTGCTCCAGTGGGTCCATGCCCTACACCCTCTACTTCATAAAATGCCTAATGTTTTAGATACTGAGTCCAGATTGGTGCTCATTTGGATAATGGGGCTTCATTTGGGAGACTTTATACTGGATAGATTAAAATGATATCATGTTAAAATACATGGCTGCCATTGGGCAGTGTGCATCTGAGCTCTGGTGAGCATAGTGGCCCATGGGCCTCAAATTTGTTCTTGTTATCCCCACGCTTTTGAAAAAAGTGTTCGGGGATATTGTGAACGCCTCCGTCGTCTGTCCATCCGTCCGTCACGCTATCTCCTCCTTAACCACTGGTCGGAATGTAACCAAATTTGGTACACAGCACCCATACATGATCAGGAATGGAACGTCACATTTATTTTTGGTCCCGCCCCCAGGGGCCTTGGGGAGGGGTCAAAAGGTCAAATATCAATTAAATTCAATTTCAAAGTCAATTTTATTGATTTTGAAACCAAACTCTGCATAAGTAATGATTAATGATACATGTAACATATATTGAACGGGATTTTGGCTGCGACCCCTGGGTCATGCCCAAGGGGTCGGTCGGACTGTGGGGGGTGGTCAGGGAGTCAAAATTCAAATTTTACCGAATATAGTCATATGGAATATCAAATTGAAAGGGGTCATTAGCAGAATACAATTCAAGTAAAATTTGACCCTGGGGTCAGATTGGGGCTCTGGGGAAGGGGTCAAAGGGTCAAAATTTAAGTTTTTTGGAACATAGTCATGTGGCATATCAAATTGAAGGGCATGATTAGTAGAATATGGTCAAATTAGGGCCCAGGGTGAGGGGTTTTTGGTACTTGGCCCCTCTGTAGAAAGCATGGGGATTTGCGATGGCACGCCATCGACAGTATTCTAGTTTCCTTTTGTTTTTTTTTACATAATTTAGGCTTTTTCCTCTGACAGCACTATAGCGGGGCTATAATCAGATCTCCTGACAACTCTAGTTGGCAGCTGTATTGTTAGAATGGCAGACCCTTCAACACTGAAGGAGTAGTCTGATTGGGATCTATATTGTTTGAATGGGATCTATATTGTTTGAATGGAAGACAACCTCTTCAACATTCTACAGTATTGAACGACAGCACATAAGCTGGTCCAATTTGTGTCACTAAAATAACTTGCATGTACTTTGTTTGTGTTTTAAATAGCTTTCTGTTTCTTTATGTTCATTTTAAGCGATATTCATTAATTGGTGACATGGTGTTCTACAAACACACATATCGAGTTATAGAATTAAAATGCCCAATAGTTTGGTAACTAGAAGAATTTGCAGCAAATGCTATAGAATCAGTTTATCATTTGAAACATCTAGTATTGCGCTGAAAGTGTGCATACAGAATAGCAAGTAGTAGA
This sequence comes from Lucinisca nassula, assembly GCA_963580285.1. Taxonomy (NCBI): domain Eukaryota; kingdom Metazoa; phylum Mollusca; class Bivalvia; order Lucinida; family Lucinidae; genus Lucinisca; species Lucinisca nassula. Next base: position 56,275,530 of record OY757016.1, read on the forward strand.
GATCCTGATGAGATTGTATCTGAAGGATCAGTCATGGCAGACCCTTCGGCACTGAAGGATCTATATTGTTTGAATAGAAGACAACCCCTTAAGTATTTTAATGTATTGAATGACAGCACATTAGAAGGTCAAATTTGTGTCACTAGAATATCTTACATGTACTTTGTGTTTTAATTAGCTTTTTGTTTCTTTATGTTCATTTTAAGCCATGTTCATTAAAAGTCGATGAAACCCTACAGCATTTAGATGGTTCTCTTTTTAGCTCACCTGAGCCCAAGGCTCCGAGGGAGCTATTTCAATTGATCTTTGTCTGTCGTCGTCGTCCATCCGGATGTCTGTCCACAATTTCTATAAATGACATCTCCTGCTAAACCACTGAACAGATTTTGACCAAACTTGGCAGAAATGATCTGTGGGTGGTCATCTCCCAAAGTTGTTCAAAGAATACCATTCTATGCAGAACTCTGGTTGCCATGGCAATGAAAAGGAGATAATAAGAAAAAACCTTTAAAAATCTTCGTCTGAAACCAGAAGGCCCAGGTATTTGGACTGAAGCTTCATCTAGTGGACCTCTACCAAGATTGTTCAAATTATAGCCCTGGGGCCAATAATGCCCCCGCACCGGGGCCCACTGGTTTTACATAGGCTTATATAGGGAAAACCTTTAAAAATCTTATTATCTGAAACCAGAAGGCCCAGGTCTTTGATATTTGGTCTGAAGCTTTGTCTAATGGACCCTTACCTAGATTGGTTAAATTATAGCGCTGGGGCCAATAATGCCCCCGCGCCGGGGCCATCTTGTTTTACATAGGCTTATATAGGGTAACTCTTTTAAAATCTTCTTGTCTGAAAACAGAAGGCCCAGGTCTTTGATATTTGGTATGGAGGTTCATCAAGTGGACCTGTACCAAAATTCGAGGGCTGCCCGCAAAACTGCGGTAACTCCATTTTTGAAAACTTTACAGGAGAAGCAAAAAACTGTTTCTTTTCATAAATAGTCATTGTGCTGGGTTGTGTTTTAGAATATAAACTTAAAATCACCAAAGAAATTATATGACAAAATGTAATTTTACTTAGCTCTGCTAATGTTTTTGATATTTGTAACCTCTTGAGTTACAACATTTTTTGCCACGTTTTGCATTATTTTCACAACAGAAGTTTACCGCAAAACAGCGGTAACTCAACTTACAGCTGTTTTAGGGTGACATTTTTTAAAAGTTTTTTGGCTGGTAAGGAGGTGGTATCTTTTGTCATAATATTTTAAAGCATATTTTATCAACCTGTTAAGTTAGAAAAGAACATGATGTATATTTGTGAAACAATATATGCATAGCATGCCAAAATCAGGGTCATTGGCAAACAGTGAAGACCCAGATTAGATGCAACAGAGCGATCAGTGTCCTGAAGTACAAAAAGTTGTGAAAAACAAACATGTACAATGAATAAAATAAGCCAGACAACCAAAATTAATGTGTCTAAAGCTACTGGGTTGAAGATTAAAAAGTTCAAATTTATGATGAGTTGCTAAAAGTATAGGCATGTTAGAGATTTGGAGACGACTTCATTACGGTCATCATGAGTGAGTGAGTGTTTGAGTTTTACGTCCCACCAACAGCTAAGGTCATACGGAGATGGGACCTCGGTTTTAAAGACTCATCCGAAAGTCTGGAGAAGCCCGGGATCGATCCTGCGATCCCTGGTTTACAAGGCGAGTAGCTTAACCACTGCACCACGGAGGCTCCTGACAGTCATCATGAAAACACGCCTATATAATTCTAAACCCTTGAACTCCACTTTTATATAGTAAAACCGGGGTTTACAGGGGTAACCATTATTTTTCTTATTTCTGGTCAAAATGTAGATTGTGGGTACTCGTTAGAACCACCTCCACGAGGCAGTTCTAATGTGTACCCACAATTTATATTTTTGAGCAGAAATAAGAAAAAATATCACAATTTTTCATCTTATTTTTTTTTTTTTTTTTTTCGGCGGTAAAATTTACAATGTATTTGTATAGGCGTGTTTTGGTAATGTTTTATGTTGGCTCAATGGACTCTGTCAATCTCATATTTTCTGCAAAGAACCTTCCTCTGTGCATTCAAACTTTAATACTTTTAAAGGAACACCTTCTAGCAAAAAAAAGAAAAGAGCTGTTATAGGACAGCATAGCTCAACTGTTAGCGCCTTGTCTACGTACACATATGTTTACACATCAATATGTTAAAGGTGTTTAAAGCAATTCTTTAATGAAGTTTTATATAATTTAATGATCATATTGCAAACACTGAAGGGTTCTGGTAAGTGACTGCTAAGTTATCAACTTAAAAAATTGCTTAAAATGAGTATGACCTAATTCTTAAACCCTAAGCCCCGCCCCCAACCATGACCCTGGGGGCTGAATGGGAAATGGCCCTTGGGGCTGAAGGGGAATAGAAGTTTAACCTTTTACAGTGAAACTTCGATAACTCGAACACAGGTGGTTCATTTACTATTCCTAATTCGAACTTGTTCTGGAGTCCTGGCAAATTCTTTCCATAGCTCCAGATAGCCATATTTTTAGGAAAATAAAAAGTGATGTTTTTTATTTCATCTTGAAAGGTGTGTTGTGTATACTCATTAGAGTCGACTGTAATAAGTTTACACACCATTCCCTTCAATAACATAATAGTGACAATATATCCTTAAATCATCCAAATTATTTATCATGAACTGGCATTTTGAGTAAACCTCAGAAGTTTGAACTATCTCTTTTTTTTAAAAAGATTTTTGTACACCCCAAACCATTTGATTTATCATAGTTTGTAAATTATTAAACTCCAAATATGATAGAGTTAATGTAGCCAGTGCTTGCTTTAAAAATAACTCCTTAGCCCCACCCCACCCATTATATTCCAAAGACGAAATGTTTGATGGCCAGTGATAAATGAAATATGAACTGTTATGTAAAACTTTAAAGTGATGTGGCCGAAAGCTGATGCCGACATTTGGGTGACATCAACAGTTCTTCTGAACTTTATCACCTGCTCAGGCCTTAATGTCTTGGAAAAAATAAAACATGAAGTCTTTGACCTTGCTCTCATTGATTATGGACATGGATAGTACTGTATAGCAAACAAGCCAATTAGGAATCATCAGTAAACCTTGTTTTATTTTTCCAAAACCTGGAATAGACCTGATGATCCCTAAGGAAATAATACAAATTGCACTATGATGAAGTACAGAGAGATGTTCTATTGCAACCACATGCCACAAACTGTGTAAGGGGGTTGCAGTCAGTTAGACCGAAACCAGTCTGCTCAGCCAAATAGACTAACAAATCTTGAAATTTCATATATAGACACTAAAGGTACCCCCAAGTGAAATAGTAACCATGCTTGACCATGGTCATCAGTATGAAAAAAAGAGTATCTGTATTACATTTTTTTCATGGTCACCATGGTTGTCGACCCTGCTCATCGGGGTTTGAAGAAATAAATCGGCTGCATGGTGCTTCCACACAGAGCTGAAACAGACTGCACACAAGTACTGGTAAACCACTTACAGGATCTAAGCCTGCCCAGGCAAAGCGGTGCGAGTCAGACTGTCCATGTTTGTAAACCCTATTGGTTTCAATGGGTGACATGGCTTGAGATATCATTTCACCTCAATTTCGGGTAAAAGTCCCTCAAAATTGGAAGCAACCTCTCTAAAATGAGGTATACAGTGTTGGCGGGGCCGTTTAACCTCAATTCAAACAAACAAAAACCATGGTTGTCAGTGGTTTGAAAGCGGGTAAAAAATACAGTACTACTATAGCTGACTACGGATTAATATGGTCAATTGTCATAAATGTCCAACTAACCATGGTCTACCATGGTTGTCCATAGCAGACCATGGCTGCTCATTAGTAGAAACCAGGGTCAAAATTACTATGGTCGTTGACCATGGTTGATCATGGTCAACTGTCATAAATTTCTAACTAATCCTGGTCTACCATGGCCAACATAGCATCATGGTGGACCATGGTCAAATTTAGCTCTGGTTAAATAACAGTGTATAAAATACATCACTCTAATCCATAACAGCAAAATTTAATATTTGATTTTTTTGCAGCTTTGGCTTAAAGGCCTTTGACTGTCTGAAAAAACATCACCCTCCCCTCCCCTAGAATTGTCCATGGTCTAAGTAGACGTTGTCAGTAAACCCAGTGGATTTTCACCATAGACTCAGTGGACAGTCTGGACTTCATCCATGGATTCAGTGGATGCTCTTGACATATTGTCAAGGGAGGTCAAAGCACAGTGGAAATGTCCATGGACACTGGCCAGTCTGATTTAGTTCAAGTGTGAAGGTTCACCCTTGATATTTATATTTATTTATCTTTTCAAATTTATATTCATTTACCTTAAAATCTTAATTATTTGAATATTTAGTTATTCATATTTATGTAGACAAGAAGCATGTATCTAGCTTACCACCTATACAAGTTTTGTATCCACACTTTGATCACCTCTAAGAGATGATTTTCGAGAATGTTGTCAACAGAATTTCATCAATATAATGTATAGAACATTGTTTAGTACATGTATCTGCCTGTTGGTCTGAGGGCTTAATGAGCATTGAATGTCACATGCATCTTGAACTGGAAGATTTCCTTCAGCTTGGTAGGTTCATATACATTAAGTGAATATAAAAATGTCTGCCCATGGTTTTTAGCTCACCTGTCACGTAGTGACAAGGTGAGCTTTTGTGATCACTTTTCGTCCGTCGTCCGTGCGTGCGTCCGTGCGTAAACAATTTCTTGTCCGCACGATAGCATCTTCATTTATGATTTGATTTTAACCAGACTTGCATACAACTTGTACCACCATGAGATCTTGGTTCCTTTCTTGAACCAGCCATATCCCATCATGTGTTACGGAGTTACGGCCCCTGAAAGGGCAAAAATTGCCTATTTTGGTCTTGTCCGCATGATAGCATCTTCATTTATGATTTGATTTTAACCAGACTTGCATACAACTTGTACCACCATGAGATCTTGGTTCCTTTCTTGAACCAGCCATATCCCATCATGTGTTACGGAGTTACGGCCCCTGAAAGGGCAAAAATTGCCTATTTTGGTCTTGTCCGCACGATAGCATCTTCATTTATGATTTGATTTTAACCAGACTTGCACACAACTTGTACCACCATGAGATCTTGGTTCCTTTCTTGAACCAGCCATATCCCATCATGTGTTACGGAGTTACGGCCCCTGAAAGGGCAAAAATTGCCTATTTTGGTCTTGTCCGCACGATAGCATCTTCAATTATGATTTGATTTTAACCAGACTTGCACACAATTTGTACCACCATGAGATCTGGGTTCCTTTCTTGAACCAGCCATATCCCATCATGCGTTACAGAGTTACGGCCCCTGAAAGGGCAAAAATTGCCTATTTTGGTCTTGTCTGCATGATAGATGTTTCATTTATGATTTGATTTTAACTAAACTTGCACACAATTTGTACCGTCACAAAATCTCGGTCAAGTTCGAATATGGGTCATGTCGGGTCAAAAAGTAGGTCAGTAGGTCAAATCAGAAAAAAAAACCTTGTGAAGTCACGAGAGGCCACAGTTTTGGTCCGATCATCATTAAACTTGCCCAGAATGATCATCTTGACAATATCTCAGTCAAGTTCGAATATGGGTGTTGTCGGGTCAAAAAGTAGGTCAGTAGGTCAAATCATAGAAAAACCTTCTGAACACACTAGAGGCCACAATTTATGTGCAGTCATCATCAAACTTGCTCAGAATGATCATCTTGATAATATCTTGGTCACATTCGATTAAGAGTCATGCCGGGTCAAAAAGTAGGTCAGTAGGTCAAATCATAGAAAAACCTTGTGTATACACTAGAGGCCGCAGTTTTGGTCCAATCATTATCAAACCTGCCCAGAATGATCATCTTGACAATATCTCGGTCATGTTTGAATACGGGTCATGTCGGGTCAAAAAGTAGGTCAGTAGGTCGAATCATAGAAAAACCTTGTGAACACACCAGAGGCCACAGTTTTGGTCCGATTGTTATCAGACTTGCCCAGAATGATCATTTTGACAATATCTCGGTCGAGTTCGAATATGGGTTATGTCGGGTCACAAAGTAGGTCAGTAGGTCAAATCAAAGAAAAACCTTGTGAATACACTAGAGGCCACAGTTTTGGTTTGATCATCATGAATCTTGCTCAGAATGATTATCTTGACAATTTCTCAATCAAGTTCGAATATGGGTCATGTAGGGTCAAAAAGTAGGTCAGTAGGTCAAATCAGCGAAAAACCTTGTGAACACACTAGAGGCCACAGTTTTGGTCTGATCATCATCAAACTTGCTCAGATTGCTAGTCTTGACAATATCTCAGTCAAATTCGAATATGGGTCATGTCGGGTCAAAAAGTAGGTCAGTAGGTCAAATCATAGAAAAACCTTCGGAATACACTAGAGGCCACAGTTTAGGTCCGATCATCATCAAACTTGCCCAGAATGATCATATTGACAGTATCCGGGTCAAGTTTGAATACGGGTCATGTCGGGTCCAAAAGTAGGTCCATAGGTCAAATCATAGAAAAAGCTTGTGAACACACTAGAGGCCACAGTTTTGGTCCAATCATCATCAAACTTGCCCAGATTGATCATCTTGACAATATCTCAGTCAAGTTGAAATATGGGTCATGTTGGGTCAAAAAGTAGGTCACGGTTTTATATAGGCTTATATAGGGAAAACCTTTTGAAATGTTCTTGACTGAAACCAGAAGGCCCAAGTCTTTGATATTTGGTATGAAGCTTCATCTAGTGGACCTCTACCAAGATTGTTCATATTATTGCCCTGAGGCCAAAAATGGCCCAACCCCGGGCCCACTGATTTTACATAGGCTTATATAGGGAAAACCTTTAAAAATCTTCTACTCTGAAACCAGAAGGCCCAGGTCTTTGATATTTGGTATGAAGCTTTATCTAGTGGACCTCTGCCAAGATTGTTCAAATTATAGCCCTGGGGCCAAAAATGCCCCCACGCCGGGGCCCACTGGTTTTACATAGGCTTATATAGGGAAATCCTTTGAAAATCTTCTCGTCTGAAACAAGGAGGCCCAGGTCTTTGATATTTGGTATGAAGCTTCATCTAGTGGACTGCTACGATGATTTTTTATTATATATTATAGCCCTGGGGCCAAAAATGGCCCCACACAGGGGCCCGCTGGTTTTACATAGGCTTATATATGGAAAACCTTTAAATCTTCTTATCTGAAACCAGAAGACCCAGGTTTTTGATATTTGGTATGAAGCTTCATCTAGAGGACCTCTACCAAGGTTGTTCAAATTATAGCCCGGGGGCCAAAAATGCCCCGCGCCGGTTTGCACTGGTTTTATGCAGGCTTATATTTTGGGAAAACCTTTAAACACCTTCTTGTCTGAAACCAGAAGGCCCAGGTCTTTGATATTTAGTATGAAGCTTCATGTAGTTGATCTCTACCAAGATTGTTCAAATTATAGCCCTAGGGCTAAAAATGCCCCCCGCACCGGGGCCCACTGGTTTCATATTGGCTTACATAGGGAAATCCTTTGATAATCTTCTTGTCTGACACCAGAAGGCCCACGCCTTTGATATTTGGTATGAAGCTTCACCTATAGAACCACTATGAAGATTGTTCAAATTATAGATGTGGGGCCAAATATGGCCTCACACGGGGGCCCACTGGTTTTAGATAGACTTATATAGGGATCGAAAACCTTTAAAAATCTTCTTGTCTGAAACCAGAAGGCCCAGGTCTTTGATATTTGATATGAAGCTTCATCTAGTTGACCCCTACAAAGATTGTTCAAATTATAGCCCTAGGGCCAAAATGCCCCCGTGCCAGGGCCCACTGGTTTTATGCAGGCTTATGATAGGGAAATCTTTAAAAATCTTCTTGTCTGAAACCAGAAGGCACAGGTCTTTGATATTTAGTATGAAGCTTCATCTAGTTGACCTCTATCAAGATTGTTCAAATTATAGCCCTGGGACCAAAAATGGCCCTCTCGCTTTACATAGACATATTAGGGAAAAACCTTTAAAGTCTTGTCTCAAATAGGTCACTGGGGCACGTGCAAAACTCTTAGCTCATAGCTCAGGTGAGCGATATAGGACCATCATGGTCCTCTTGTTTATGGTCTTGTCAATGCCATGGTCAAACATTGACCATTTTTTATGCCCCCGGAATCTAAGAGATTCGGGGGCATATAGTTTTTGGTCTGTCCGTCTGTTTGTCCGTTTGTCCGTCTGCAAAAACTTTAACATTGGGCATAACTTTTGAATGGTAATAGATAGAGCTTTCATATTTCACATGTGTATACCTTATCACAAGACCTTTCCAGTGGTACCATAATTTTTGATTTCGTGACCTTGACCTTTGACCTATTTTTTTCAAAATTTTTAAAAACATTAACATTGGCGCTGTCCGGGGGCATCAGTGTTTCACAAACACATCTTGTTTACCATGGGGTTCATGGTCAACTGAGCATTTTCACCTGGGACCATGGTATATGACCATGGTCATCAAATTATGTGGTTGTGGTGCCATTTTACAAATTTTGCCCAACCATGGTTGACCATCATTTTCACCTGGGTGAGTGCACTATGCAATTGCACACATGCAAGGGTTGATAAGCATCTATTGAATTTGTGAGTGGCAGGATTTGCCTCTTATAAGCCTGCGAGATAAGCTGATAGGTTTGACAGCTACCCACAGCTGGGCCATTCAACTTCATACCAAATCTGTGTAACTTAGCTTATCATCAAATTTGGTATAATGTCCTGAATAATAGAGAGAGGAGGAGTTTAGTCCTCTCTTTCCACCAGATTGTGTAATACTTCTCCATCTCCAAGAAGGCTTAAATAAGTTTTAAATGCTTTGTAAGAATCCTTTATTGTTTGAGACCAGATGGCAGCAACTTGGCATAATTACTTGTAACTATACATAGACTTTTTCTGTCAGGCTACTACCTCAAGGTGAAAAACTGATCCTGATTTCTTTAAAACAAAAGCTCGGCCAAGGGGAAATCTTCACAAAGTTAGTGAACCATGAAATGTATGTCAAGGTGAAATGTGGATGCTTGAACCAAAGTTGCCATCCCAAGATGCAAGTTTGTACCAAGTATAATTAATGATTCTCTCACAGTTCTTTGGACCTGAACATTGGGTTAAAATCTGGCCTTGATACAATAGTTCTCCAAGTCAGTGAACCATGACATGAGATCAAGGTCAAATATGGATGCTTGCAATGAAGTTGCCATCACTAGAAACAACTTTGCACTTAGTATGATCCATGAAGCTCTTATAGTTAGAACTTGAAAAATAGACTTGAACATTTGGGTGAAAGTTAGGGTGGCCGCAATAGTTCACAAAGTCAGTGAACTCTAAAAAGTAGGTCAAGTGCAAAAAATGGATGCCTGCACTAAAGCTGCTATCCTTAGATGCTAGTTTGTACCAAGTATTAGTTATGAAGTTCTAATAGTTCTTGAGAAATGGACTTGACCACATGGGTGAAAGCCTTGTGGGAAAGTAACTGTCCTTATGGCCTTCCTTTGTTTAGGTTTCCATTATGGTCTGGTCGCTTAATGTTTGTATTTCTTTCCCTTTGGTGTCTTTTATGGGTGGAGTAAGTTAATTGTATCAATTCCTGATCTTTGTTTTACTTCTACTTTGGTTGACGCAATAGTTTATAGTCAGTGAACAATGTAATGTATGTCAAGGTCAAATATGAATGCTTGCATTAAAGTTGCTATCCCTAGATGCAAGTTGCTACATCCTGAATGAAGCGCTTATAATTCTCAAGAAATGCACTGAAGTTGTACATCAGGGTGAAAGTTAGGGTGGTTGCAAATACTGTCAATGGCTTGAGGAATGGATGATCAAACAGGCAAGTGGATGGAAAAGTGGACTCCTACATGTATATAGAGCCATACTTCAAGTAGGTGCGACAAAAAAAATGGACAAAATCACAGTATGCAGCAGGATACTCTATCTTTTGTTATCTGTGACACTAGAAGTTTAGGAACAACATGAAAAGTGGAACCAAACTAACAGCACTAGGTCATATAACATGTGTATATAATGTACATATATGTCATACATATGCAGTTTAGGATAAATATTTCGTGCCATTCTTAATACCTTATAACCTTATCATTAAAACTAGCGGAATGTGGTAATAATATAAAGTAAAATAAAATTTCCTCTTAGAGCTTGAGTCATCATAGAGGTCGCAACTGGCAATGCAGGAACCTTATAGAAGAAGATCATTGTAAAGTTTCCCGTTAATCTTGTTTTGAGGGAAGCAAAGGTCTAAACTATGTTTCCCCGCAAAAGTGTTGTAACTCAAGTTACAACCCTTTTGCAGTTAAACTATTATGCATCTGAGATACAACATTTTTGAATTTTCAAAATTCTGAAAAATGTAATTTCAGTATCACTCTGTCATTTTTACAGGTTATGGGCCTTTGAAATCAGAATAGAATTCTGCAAAAAAGTCATTTTGTGAAAAAAGTGTAATTACCGCAGTTTTGCGGGCAGCCCTCGAACTGTTCAAATTATAGCCCTAGGGCCAAACATAAACCCGCGCCAGGGCCCACTGGTTTTGATTAGGCTTATATAGGGAAAACCTTTTAAAAATCTTCTGGTCTGAAACCAGAAGGCCCAGAGTCTTTGATATTTGGTATGATGCTCCATCTAGTGGACCTCAACCAAGATTGTTCAAATTATAGCCCTGGGGCCAAAAATGCCCCCCACGCCAGGGTCCACTTGTTTTACATGTACATAGGTTATATTCAAAACATTTAAAAATCTTCTTGTCTGAAACCTGAAGGCCAAGGTCTTTGATATTTGGTATGAAGCTTCGTCTAGTGGACCTCTACCAAGTTTGTTCAAATTATAGCCCTGGGGCCAAAAACGGCCCTGCTCCGGGGCCCACTGGTTTTACATAGACTTATAATGGGGAAAACATTTAAAAATCTTCTGGTTTGAAACGTCAAGGCCCAGGTCTATGATATTTGGTATGAAGTTTCGTCTAGTGGACCTCTATCAAATTATAGCCATTGGGCCAAATATGCCCCCGCTAAGGGGCCCACTTGTTTTACATAGGCTTTTATAGAGAAAATCTTTAAAAATCTTCTTGTCTGAAACCAGAAGGCCCAGGTGTTTGATATTTGGTATGAAGCTTCATCTAGTGGACCTCTACCAAGATTGTTCAAATTATAGCCCTAGGGCAAAAATTGCCCCCGCGCCAGTGGGCCCACTGGTTTTGTATAGGCTTAGATATGGAAAACCTTTTAAAATCTTCTTATCTGAAACCAGAAGGCCCAGGTCTTTGATATTTGGTATGAAGCTTTTTCTAGTGGACCTCTACCATGATTGTTCAAATTATAGCCCTGGGGCCAAAAATGCCCCCGCGCCAGGGCCCAGTGGTTTTACATAGACTTATAATTGGGGAAAACCTTTAAAAATCTTCTTTTCTGAAACCAGAAGGCTAAGGTCTTTGATATTTGGTATGAAGCTTCGTCTAGTGGACCTCTACCAAGAATCTTCAAATTATAGCCCTGGGTGTGTGTATCGCTAATATTAATTTGTTTTGGATATCCGATTCGGGGCTTGATGAAATAGATGGGCTGCATGATGCTTCCACGCAGAGCTTAAACCGACCCGCACACGAGTACTGGTAAACCGCTTAGAGGATCTAAGCCTGCCCAGGCAAAGCAGTGCGAGTTGGCCTGTCCATGCTAATAAACCCTTTTGGTTTCATTGGGCGGCAGGGCTTGAGATGTCCTTTCATCTCAAGGTCAGGTAAAAGTCCCACACACTTGGAAGCAACGTCTCCAAAATGACCTTTACTGTGTTGACAGGGACTTTAAACCTCAAATCAAACAAACAAACAAAACTTCCGACGCGATTTAGACAAATAATTTGTTCAATCCGCATGAAAGCCTCCTAACTCATCAGTGCAACATCTCCCTGAACACAAAAAAATCAAACAACCACAGAGATGAAACGACTGTGAGGATTCGACAGCAAGAAACCACTGAAATGCCGGAGCTCTAATTCTCAGTAAGCCTTTACTCTGGAACCGTCAAAGAATCTGAGGCCTGACTTAGGGCCTGCAATTAAAGAGGGAAGCAAAGTTGTCAACCGTGATTGGATTAACTACCATGCATGCAGTCTGTCGTATAACATTTATGCTGTACCCCATCTTTTATTAGCTCACCTGAGCCGAAGGATCCAGGGGAGCTATTCTGATCGGTTACCGTCCGCTGTCGTCGTCCGTCCATCCACAATTTCTTTACACAACATCTCCTCCTAAACCACTAAACAGAGTCTAACCAAACTTGGCAGAAATGATCCTATGGTGGTCCTCTTTCAAAGTTGTTCAAAGAATTACATTCCATGCAGAACTGGTATGAAGCTTCATCTAGTCAACCTCTACCAAGATTGTTCAAATTGTAGCCCTGGGGCCAAAAACGGCCCACTTGTTTTATATAGACTTATATAGGGAAAACATATAAAAATCTTCTTCTCTGAAACCAGAAGCCCTAGGTCATTGATATTTGGTATGAAGCTTCATCTAGTGGACCTCTACCAAGATTGTTCAAATTATAGCCCTGGGGCTAAAAATGACCCCGCACCGGGGCCCACTGGTTTTACATAGACATATATAGCGAAAACCTTTTAAAATCTTCTTTTCTGAAACCAGAAGGCCGAGGTCTTTGATATTTGGTATGAAGCTTCATCTAGTGGACCTCTACCAAGATTGTTCAAATTATAGCCCTGGGGCCAAAAACGGCCCTGCCCCGGGCCCACAGGTTTTATATAGGTTTTTATAGTGGAAACATATAAAAATCTTCTTCTCTGAAACCAGAAGGCCTAGGTCATTGATATTTGGTATGAAGCTTCATCCAGTGGACCTCTACCAAGATTGTTTAAATTAAAGCCCTGGGGCGAAAAACGACCCCTCAACGGGGCCCACTGGTTTTACATAGGCTTATATAGGAAAACTTTTAAAAATTTCTTGTCTGAAACCAACGGCCCAGGTCTTTGATATTTAGTATGAAGCTTCATCTAGTGGACGTCTACCAAGATTGTTCAAATTATAGCCCTGGGACCAAAAACAGCCCTGCCCCGGGGCCCACTGGTTTTATATAGGCTTATATAGGAAAACATATAAGAAACCAGAAAGCCCAGAACTTTGATATTTGGTATGAAGCTTCATCTAGTGAACCTCTACTAAGATTGTTCAAATTGAAGCCCTGATGTCAAAAACGCCGCCGCACAAAGGCCCACTGGTTTTACATAGACTTATATAGGGAAAAGCTTCTTGTCTGAAACCAGAAGGCCCAGGTCTTTGATATTTGGTATGAAGCGTCATCTAGTGGACCTCTACCAAGATTGTAAAATTTATAGCCCTGGGGGCAAAAACGACCCCCCCAGGGGCCAAATTGTTTTCCATAGGCTTATATGGGGAAAACCTTAAAAAATCTTCTACCCTGTAACTTGAAGGCACAGGTCTTTGATATTTGATATGAAGCGTCATCTGTTGGACCTCTACCAAGATTGTTCAAATTATAGCCCTTAGGCCAAAAATTCCCCGCGCTGGGGCCCACTGGTTTTACATAGGCTTATTTTTGGGAAAACTTTAAAAAATCTTGTCTGAAACCAGAAAACCCAGGTCTTTGATATTTGGTATGAAGCTTCATCTAGTGGACCTCTACCAAGATTGTTCAAATTATAGCCCTAGGGCCAAAAACGGCCCTGCCTCCAGGCCCACTGGTTTTATATAGGCTTATACTAGGGAAATCGAATAAAAATCTTCTTGTCTTAAACCAAAAGGCCAATGTCTTTGATATTTGATATGAAGCTTCATTCAGTGAACCTCTACCAAGATTTTTCAAATTATAGCCCTGGGGCCAAAAACGCCCCCGCGCCAGGGCCAAATGGTTTTCCATAGGCTTATATAGGGAAAACCAGAGGACCTTTGCTTAGATTGTTCAAATTATAGACCTGGGTCCAAAAATTGCACCGCCCTGGGACCTACATGTTAATCTCTTAGCTCAGGTGAGCAATATAGGACCATCATAGTCCTCTTGTATCGAAGAATGATTTTATGAAATTGGATGCTGAAGTCATTGCGGTTATATATTTTTCTGAATTTATCTACTAAGTCATCATAAAATTCTGGTTCCGACAGACCTTGTTGCAGAAGATAATTTCAGGCCAATATTGAATTTTGAAATTAAATCAGAATGACGTCTATAAAATTTTGAAAAGACTTGCGTAGTTTATGGTACCGATGAACATGATTAAGAAGTTTAGCAGTTAACAATTTATTACGAGTGTTGAAGTCAGTTAAATGACTACACACTCTGGCAAATCGAATTAATCAATTAATAACATTAACACCATAGGATGGCGCACGAGGAACATCACCATCAAAAAAAAAAAAATACAATCTCAAAATCAAAATCATCACGTTTATCAGGCTTACTGAGTATTAGAGAGTATCTAATTTTCTGTAATGTTGGTTGGTACCTGATGATCTGACTCTGGTCGGGCCCATCGGAGTCTAACTGTTGGTCTTCTTTTGCTCCAGCATTTCTGTGGTTTCTTGCTGTCGATTCCTCACCGATGTTTCGTCTCTGTGGTTGTTTGATTTTTGTGTTCAAGGAGATGTTGCACTGATGAGTTAGTTGGCCTTCACGTGGACTGAACAAATTATTTGTCTAAATTGCGGCGGAAATAAGGGCGAGGATTGTGGCCACATACAATTAATTTAACTCCCCACCCACCACCTCACCCACCTTCCAGTGGAATTCGTTTCACTGTCCGTTCCAATGCGGTTGTTCTGTCGCGGTTTATTTCGTTATGGTTTGTCTTTGAGTGTGTGTGTCGCTAATATTAATTTGTTTTGGATAGCCAATTGGCCATTTTGTGAGAAAGTAACTGTCCTTTTGGCTTTCCGCTATTGATGTTTCCATTGGCGTCTAGTTGTTTCATGTCTGTGCTTCTTTCCCTTTGGTGTCTTTGATGGGAGCTGTGGGTTTATTGTAGCGATTCCTGATCACTGAGTTCACTTCTATTTTACTTCGTTAATAGAGTGGTCCGGATGACGACACCAAATCTGGCTTTGTCCGCCTTTGCTGGGCAGTAAGGCACAATGGCCGTCGTCACTCTATATGCCTGCTCATATAGAACAGTGAGCAGCGAGTCTCATCACCTAGTTACCTAACACTTGTTTGTTTGTTTGTTTGATTTGAGGTTTAACATCCCCGTTAACACAGTATTTGTCATTTTAGAGACGTTGCTTCCAATTTTGTGGGACTTTTACCCGACATTGAGATGAAATGACATTTCAAGCCCTGTCGCCCAATGAAACCAAAAGGGTGTTTATAAGCATGGACAGTCCGACTCGCACTGCTTTGCCCGGGCAGGCTTAGGTCGTATAAGCGGTTTACCAGTATACTCGTGCGCGGTCAGTTTCAGCTCTGCATGGAAGCATCAAGTCACCAAACATCGAATGCCGTCTAAGCTTCCGGGTTTGGCTCGGCACAAATTTGTGATATGTACCTGTATAAATTCTGACCCGCTGCTGACATTACAATAATTTTAGGGTATTTATATCTATCGGCCACACAGGAAAATCATGCATACCATCAGTACAAAACACCACAACAACCCGATTGGCATGGAAAATATAAGGCAGTGGCTATTCGTACGGCCCTGTACGAATAGCCTATATTGGCTAATCCTATGGCTTCGAACTTTTAGCCTGTATTGGCTAATCGTACGGCCATGTACTTTTAGCCAATATAGGCTATATTGCCTAATCGTGAGTAGTTCGGTACCGTACGGCTACATGTACTTTGCAATCTTGTAAAGTGCGTATTAATTGTCTGGAATGACTTTAATTAGAAATACTTTAAAAAAAATATATTAAATTTTTATCGACAACTTCTTCTAGAAGGCGTATTCATCAGATTAACAAGTCCATGTTATGAATACCCCTCTAAACCGCCCTTTATACACAGAAAAATAAGCTTTACGGGGAAATTCATTATTTTCCTTATTTTTGATATAAAACATAGATTGTCGTACAGAAAGACAGACGCTCTGACAATGGCCAAACTACATGCCCCTCCCCACAAACTAAGAAAATATTTCATGTCAAATGATCATAGTTCTAAATCAGGAAGCTTTTTATCTATTCGTTTGTTTTGGATTTAACGACACGTCAACCCTTGTGGGTCATTTTGTGTCGTTTCCCAGAGAAAGGAAAATTGGAAAAAAACATGACAGACAGAGGGACGGACAGACGGACCGTGAGACAGAGCGATTACTTAGAGCACCCACAAAGTATTTCAACGGGACTTGAAGAAGCAGATGCGCTGCATGATGCTTTCGCGCAGAGCTGAAACAGACCGCACTTGAGTACTGGTTTTTTGTTTGATTGATTTGATGTTTAACGTCCCCGTCAACACTGTATATGTTATTCTGGAGACGTTGCTTCCAATTTTGGAGGGGTTTATATGCATGGACGGTCCGACATGCACTCGCTTATAAACCCAAATGGTTTCATTGGGTGACAGGGCTAGAGTTGTCATTTCATCTCAATGGTCCACAAAATTGAAAGCAACGGCTCCAAAATGACCTATACAGTGTTGACGGGTCGTTAAATCTTTTCTACGGTCATTTTATCCCTTCCGCTGTTTCAAAAAGGGCAGTTGTCGGTTTCTGGCGAAAGAATGTACACTGTACTGGTTAAGCGCTTATGTGAAAGGCTACCCAGGAAAGTGTGGATAGGTAAACAGACCGGCTCAAAAATGACCTTAAATAGTGTTGACGGGGCTTTTAAACTCCAAAACATACAAACAAAACAAACTTGACTATCGTAGTAGCGAGACACTTGGAACAACTTAGGGTGAAAAAGACGTGCGACCAACAAACACACAAATTCCGCCCGCGAATGCGCAGTCTGATCAGACTCTATCTATCTATCTATCTTCTCATACTGAGTCGGTCATATTTGGCCATTACCTCAGTTGGATGGGTGGCTAAATTTAGAATTTAGCCAAAAAAAAAATCTCTGGATGAGTCCTTAAAACTATTTACAATCCAAACACAGAGGTATCCTAAAACGCATACCTCTGAGTCTCAGTCTTATACTGTGCGGGATTTGAACTCCTCTGCAGTCTTGGCATTCACCGCAGAAGATGGAAGACTATTCCACTGAGGAATAGTTCTAGGGAAGAAAGAGTTTTTCAGGGCATCACTATATGACTGGTACCTACGATACTGTGAGTTGTTTGCTCTTGGTGCCCTTGTCCGGGTTGACACTGTTACAGGGGTCAAATACCTATCCTTGTTAATTGATACTGTACCAGAATGTATATTGTAGAAGAAGGTTAAGGAGGACTGCTCACGACGGGTCTCCAGGGATGGCCACTCTAGCTCATCAAGCATGTCACCGACGCTACTTCTATTTCGCCATCGTCTGCAGGTCCATCGAGCAGCTGTCCTCTGCACCTTCTCCACCTGCTGAATCTGAGTTTTAACATATGGATGCCAAATGGGTGATGCATATTCAAGCTGAGGGCGAACCAATGATTTATATGCAACATCCTTTGTCTGCCGAGGTGCAAAAGCCAAATTACGTCTAAGGAATCCTAACGTCCTAGTTGCTTTAGATGTTATTTCAGAGATATGTTGACCCCAATCGAGATCGTCAGTGATGGTGATACTAAGATATTTGGCGGAAAGAACTTGCTCCAAAGTTTGCTGGTGTAGTGTGTAATCATACTTAATTTGCTTGTCCTGAAGGTGTCGTGACACCCTCATTGAATGGCATTTGGCTACATTGAACTTCATCTGCCAATCTGCTTCCCATTGTGCAAGTCGATCCAGGTCATCTTGTAAAATTCTACAGTCAGAAGGAGAATATATGTCCCTATACAAGGACTCTTACCTGCTCGTGTTACCATTCTATTAAAAAGGAACAACCATCTAAATCCCAATTTATATAAAAAACTGGGGTTTACGGGGGTATACATTTTCTTAATTCCGAATTATAGCTGTACGATTAGCCAATATAGCCTATATTGGCTAAACGTACGGGGCCGTACGATTAACCAATAAAGCCAAATCGTACGGGGTCGTACGATTAGCCAATGCAGGCTATTCGTACGGGGATAGCCACTGCCAAAATATATATATAGCACCATTTGGCACTTGGCAACTTTTTAAAGAAAATCAGACTTAAAGCGGCCTACTGTATGGCGAATAACTTCCCCACAATGGTCGTTAATGAAATTTAAAAAAAAAAAACGATGAAAACGGTGACATAAGAATGGCGGCCTACTGTATGGCGAATAACTTCCCCACAATGGTCGTTAATGAAATTAAAAAAAAAACAAAAACGATGAAAACGGTGGCATAAGAATGGCGGATGGCAATTCAAATTAAATGGGTACATGGGCTTATCTCACGTGAAGAAATGAACTGGAAGGTGGTACCAAAATTCTACTTCGACAAATATGGCAACATTGTTTGGATATTCAAAATGATCTTTGGCAGTGTTAAAGAACTGAAAAATATAAAGCTTCCCAAGTTTTACAAAAATATTTTAGAAACATGGGTAAATGAAGGAGGTGTAAATATAAGTGAACCGAAAATTTTCGAAAGTATACGAAATCAACTTTGATGGGTAAATCGGTTTATAAAATGTGCCGGAAAGTGTTTACTATTCAAAAACTGGATGGATTCCGACATCATTTATGCTAACGTTATTTTTGAAATATGCCGATTAAAACGAGTCATTCCAGCACACTGGAAACAAATACTAAATCACCTAGAACACGAGAAACTACGGTATACACGCAATCACGATTCAGCTTAAACGGGAAAAAACCAAACTTTATCTAAACAATGACAGCTTAATTCAAAATAAACAAATATTTACATTCATACAAAACAGAAACCGCTATAATAGTGAGCATTGAGCTCCCTGTCGGAACCAGACACCGTCGTGATATGACTGAAAAATTGTTGAAAGCGACTTTAAACCCGAATTCACACACACACACACACACACACACACACAAAAAACAGAAACCGTGTTAAACCAATTATGGAAAGTTTCTGGGCGGAGAAATTAAATCTATCTACATCGGATCAGTTCTGGGGTCGGAATATAACTAACTCAATGATGATGTATTCAGAAACTAATAAACTTAAAGAATTTAGGTTTATACTTATAAACGCCATACTACCATACAAACAAGTATTATTTAAATGGAAAATAGCAGATACAGCAATGTGCGAGGTCTGCAACATTAAAGAGGATTATGAGCATCAATTTATCAACTGCCCGGTCGTAAAACAATCTGGACACAATTAGAAAAATCATTTAAAAAGTGCATTTTTTTCCAGTTCGATGAAAAAGTTTGAATATTTGGTTTTAGGTTATAAACCGGGTCAACAGCAATATAAAGAGCTAAACCATATTTTGACAATAATTGGCTATATAATTTTCAAAGGATACTGCTTAAGTGAAACCAGGAAAAAATATCTGGATTCATCCGCAACTATTATTGACATTTATGCCTTTGGCGCAAAGGATTAAGCCTTTTACTGTGCGCTGACCTTCTCGGCTTACCTGTACAGAATCTCTTGTTGGAAATAGCAGGCGCTTTAATGGAAAACAATTTTTAAACAAATATAACATTTTTATTTTTCAATTTGACAAACATGTTCCGTTTTAGTCTAATTGTCCGTTTAGATTCCTTCATAACGACATCAAATGAGTGGAACTTTTATTTAATTAGCTGTCGGCATTTTTATTTTCAAATTAATAACCCTTAATTCTTATATGAAGCATACAAAACTGTGGAAAAACAAAGACAGTACCCTACTTTAACGGCTAAAATCCGCACTTTCTGTTAATATTGCAAAAAAAAAAAACGCCTGTATCAGACGCAATGTGTTTACAATATTGTGCATTTTGATAGCAAGTATAATATTTCAGAATAATATCTAATAACGGCATTTTGCGATTAAATTTGGAGCTTATTCAGAAAACGTTTAATCGTCTACACATGCGTGTAATCCCAAAGCGGGTCATTTTCGATCGACTGTGAACTCAACACATCTTCGCCTGGGCATCTCCTTGGAATGTAAATCAATCTAAGAATGCGGTGTCTGATCTGTATCTTATTTATTTATATCTTCACGTAATTTTTGATTTTCATGACCTGATTAGTTTATACTTACTACGCAAAGTTAAATAAACATTGCTAGTAATAAGATATATGACTACATTGACTTTATCGTCAGTAATTTTCAAAATAGCAACATCATTACGGACACGCCTATTCAATGACAAGACAATATTTCATGACATTATGAAATGTAGTAATATAATAAAGATGGTGATCATTTCTGTTCAAATTATAGATTGTTGGGCTCGTTCGAACCGCCACATTAAGGAGGTAAGGCGGTTCTTCTGTGGCGGTTTATTTATGGTGTTGTTTGTTACTAACTGTGTGTATCACTTGTGTTTTTTTATTTTGGATGGCCATATGGCCATTTTGTGGGAAAGTAACTGTCCTTATGGCCTTCCTTTGTTTAGGTTTCCATTATGGTCTGGTCGCTTAATGTTTGTGTTTCTTTCCCTTTGGTGTCTTTGATGGGTGAAGTAAGTTAATTGTATCGATTCCTGATCTTTGTTTTACTTCTATTTTACGCCTAGGAGCAAATGAATAATAATAATAATTATAACAACAACAACAATTTCAACGGATAGCCTTAAATCCCCACTTCTTACTATGGCATCAGGTGGTATAGCAAACCTATGCAATATATGGTTGCTTGATTCTACAGTGTTTGCCCGCTAAGTATGGATGCAGGCCTAAGCAAACAGTGCAGACCAAGATGAGACTGTTCCTGAGGAGCAGTCTGGACAGGGTCTGCACTTTTTCTCCTAAAGAGCAGTGTGATCCGAAGACAGGAGATATACAGAAAGACCTCCTGATGAGCAGTCTGACCAGTGTCTATAATGTTCACTAAGTATGGGGATAGGCAGGCCTAGGCAAGTATTGCCAACCCATTTCATAAGTAGTCTGATCAGGGTCTATCTTTTGCGCACAAGATATTATCTTGTTCGAGCAACATATTATCTTGTTTCCACAACAAAAATCTTGTGCGGACAACATAATATCTATTGCGTCTGATTAAATTGTGCGAACAAGATATGTTGCGCGAACAAGATATTTTAAAAGTTGTACTTTTATAAAGAAAAACTGGGGTTTACAGAGGTATACATTATTTTTTTGTATTTCCACTAAAAACATAGATTGTGGGAACTTGTTAGAATCGCCTCGCCGAAGCGGTTGTAACGAGTACCTCCAACATATATTTTATGCAGAAGTATTAAAAATATCATTTTTTTTTATCCCCCGCCGAAGGCGGAGGGATATAGTTTTGGCGTTGTCCGTCCGTCCGTCCTTCCGTCCTTCCGTCCATCCGTCCGTCCGTCCATCCGTCCTTCCGTCCGTCCGTCACACTTTTTTGTCCGGAACCGTTTCTCAGCAGCTATTGCATGGAATTAAATGAAACTTGAAATAAATATGTATTATTATGCTGTGGTGATGCACGCGCAATTTTTTTTCGGATTGACTTTTTACATCCAGAGTTATGGCCCCTTGAATGATTGAAATTCTGGATTTTTCGTCGTCTCACTTTGTCCGGAACCGTTTCTCAGCAACTATTGCATGGAATTAAATGAAAATTGAAATAAATATGTATTATTATGCTGCAGTGATGCACGCGCAATTTTTTTCGGATTGACTTTTTACATCCAGAGTTATGGCCCCTTAAATGATTGAAATTCTGGATTTTTTCGTCATCTCACTTTGTCCGGAACTGTTTCTCAGCAACTATTGCATGGAATTAAATGAAACTTGAAATAAATATGTATTATTATGCTGCGGTGATGCACGCGCAATTTTTTTCTGGATTGACTTTTTACATCCAGAGTTATGGCCCCTTAAATGATCGAAATTCTGGATTTTTCGTCGTCTCACTTTGTCCGGAACCGTTTCTCAGCAACTATTGCATGGAATTAAATGAAACTTGAAATAAATATGTATTATTATGCTGTGGTGATGCACGCACATTTTTTTTTCGGATTTACTTTTTACATCCAGAGTTATGGCCCCTTAAATGATTGTAATCCTGGATTTTTTGCGTCTCACTTTTTTGTCGGGAACTGTTTCTCAGCAACTATTGCATGGAATTATATGAAACTTGAAATAAATATGTATTATTATGCTGTGGTGATGCACGCACAAATTTTTTTCGGATTGACTATTTACACCCAGAGTAATGGCCCCTTAAATGATTAAAATTCTGGATTTTTCGTCGTCTCACTTTGTCTGGAACCGCTTCTCAGCAACTATTGCATGGAATAAAATGAAACTTGAAATAAATATGTATTATTATGCTGCCGTGATGCACGCGCAATTTTTTTTTCGGATTTACCTGGATTGACTTTTTTATCCAGAGTTATTTCCCCTTAAATGATTGAAATTGAGGAATTTTGTCTATTCGCTGATTATATCGGGTTTTTTTTAATATTCGCGAATTTTATTTTGGTATCCTTGAAACCACATAACAGGTAAATAAACCTCAACTTTGACAGACAAGTTAATCTCTACTGATAATTAGGTCAGTAGGTCAGGGTACAGCCTCTCATCCAGGGAGTAAATGTTCAGCGGGGCCCTTCCTCATTGTCTCTAGTTTGCTTCTTAGAACCATCCTCAATTTTGGCCAGATATATTTTCTTGCCATTCTACACGAAAAACCCATTCGGCGGGGGATATCAATTCAACGAATTTGCTTGTTATTTGGAAATTTTCACGTTTGGTGGTAAATATTTTTCACTATATTTGAACATATAGTCGTGGTCCTCTGCACAGAGTCTTCAAGCCACCCATATCTTTCCAAGCATTCAGACGAATTCAATTTATTGTGTATGACTATTCGAAATAATGTACTGTCATTGCAACATATAATGTCAAATTTAATGTTTGTTTTCATATTGCAGACCTCGATAGAACCGTTTCACCTTTGAAGGCGGTTGTATTCGGTACCCACAATCCGTGTTGTGGAACAGAAGAAAAAAACCTTGAAAACTCCGCACTTCACTGCCCACCCCCCCCCCCCCCCCCCCCCACACACACACAAGAAATGACTCTCCTGTGAAGCCCAAATTTCATCTGTAGTATCGTTCGGATTAGGGATTGTGTGTGTGTGTGTGTGTGTGTGTGTGTGTGTGTGTGTGTGTTCAGTTCTCACCAACCTATGGGTCTCTATGTGCTGGAGCCATGCCCCGCCCCTCCGCCTATGTTGTTCGCGGCACTCCGATTTCACCCAACTCCGATCGGCTCAAAACATGTGAAACAATTTTGAAAGGGCCACATAACTAAAAACAAAACTTTAATATTTCTGTATATATTTTCTTTTATTTTCTGTCTCTTGTTTTGTTTTAAAGTCATAAAACAATGCATCAAGATAACAAACCTATGCGAGGGATATCCCTAGTAAACCCAATTTTATTAAGGTACAGATTGGGTTTACATCAGTTTTCTACTTTATGTTCTTAAACAAAGATTATGGTACATGTTGGAAACGCCTCATTTAGGCGGTTGTAACGGTAATAATACATCTTTTTCTGCTCTAAAACATATATAATGGGTACATGTCGTAAATGCCTCATCGTCGAAGCGGTTATAACCAGTACCCCAAAATCTATTTTTTAGCAGAAACATGAAATATTATTAGTTAAACTCACTGATTTAATTTCAAAATTCATTATTGGACTGAAATATCTTCTGCAACAAGGTCTATCGGAACCCGAATTCTATGGTGGCTTAGTATATAAATTCGGAAACGTATATAACCGCAATGACTTCAGCACCCAATTTCGTAAAATCATTCTTCGAGATAAAAAGATTGGGTGCAACATAAATGTTATGCCACAGACTGCATAGTAAGTAAGTAAGTAAGTAAGTAAAAACTTTATTTAAAGCGGGTGACTCAGTTGTCGAAACAATCTTCCTTGAGGCCCTCTGCAAAGCAACATATATACAAATATATACATGCATGGTAGTTAACCCAATCACGGTTGACAACTTTGCTTCCCTCTTTAATTGCCCGCCGATGGGTCAGGCCTCAGATTCTATGGCGGTTCAAGCGTAAAGGCTTACTGAGAATAAGAAAGAAACTTATTCTATGTAATGTTGGTTGGTACCTGATGCTCTGTCTCTGGTCGGGCCCATCGGAGTCTAACTGTTGGTTTTCTTTTGCTCCAGCATTTCAGTAGTTTCTTGCTTACGAGTCCTTACCGTTGTTTCATCTCTGTGGTGGTTTGATTTTTTTTGTGTTCACGGAAATGTTGCACTGATGAGTTAGGAGGCCTTCTTGCGGACAACAAATTATTTGTCTAAATAGCGACGAAAGTCAGGGCGAGGATTGTGGCCACGTAAAATCGATTTAAGCCCGCCAGTGGAATTCGTTTCACTGACCGTTCCAAGGCGGTTCTTCTGTCGCGGTTTAGTTTCGTTATGGTTTGTCTTTGAGTGTTTGTATCGCTTATTTTTTTAGGGTAGCCAGTTGGCCATTTTGTGGGAAAGTAACTGTTCTTTTGGCTTTCCGCTGTTGATGTTTCCATTAGGGTCTGTTGTTTCATGTTTGTGTTTCGTTCCCTTTGGTGTCTCTGATGGGACCTGTGGGTTAATTGTATCGATTCCTGATATTTGCCTTCCCTTCTATTGTGAAGTTTGAATCGTTTAGGAAGAATTCACGTTTGAAGCAAATTTTAGGTTTTCTATTTCAGCTCTGGCAGCCAACTTGTTAATCAGATCATAACGATTTAGCTAATTATATATATTTTTGGCCCAAGGGTTTAGGTAGAATTAGCATTTGAAGCAAATTTACGATAGTTTTCTATTTTTAGCTCTGGCAGCCATTTCGCTCATCAGAACCGTTTAAGCCATTTTGGAAGAAAAAAACTTAGCAACATTCCTATGAACTTTTAATGAAATTGGCCCAAGGGTACATGTGGAGTTGTCGTTTATTTATTTTTCTATTTTAGCTCTGGTGGCCATCTTGATAATCTGAGCGGAATGATTTTAGCTATTTTGGTAGGTAGTCACCTACATAACATTCCTGTAAAGTTTGAATCAAATTGGCCCAAAGGGTTTAGGTGGGGTTTGCGATTGAAGCAAATTTACGATGTTTTTCTCTTTTCAGCTCTTGAGGCCATTTTGCTCATTTGAGCGGAACGGTTTTAGTTATTTTGGTAGATGGTCACTTGAGCAACATTCCCATGAAGTTTGAATGAAATTGGCCCAAGGGTACAGGAGGTGTTGTCGTTTTAAGTTTTTTTTAGCTCACCTGAGCACGAAGTGCTCAAGGTGAGCTTTTGGGATCAGTCTTTGTCCGTCGTCGGTGCGTGCGTCCGTCCGTCGTCAACTTTTGCTTTAAACAACTTCTCCTCCAAAACTGCTGGACAGATTTTGATCTAATTTCACAGGAATGCTCCTTGGGTGATCCTCTACCAAAATTGCTCAAAGTGTTCCGCTCGGGTGAACAAGATGGCCGCCAGAGCTAAAAATAGAAAATTCTTTAAACGACTTCTCCTACTTAACCAGTGGATGAATTTTGAAATTGTTTCACAGGAATGTTCCTTGGATGACCCTCTACCAAAATTGCTCAAACCGTTCAGCTCGGGTGAACAAAATGGCCGCCAGAGCTAAAAATAGAAAAACCTTTTAACAACTTCTTCTCCTTAACCAGTGGATGGATTTCGAAATTACTTGACAGGAAAGTTCCTTGGGTGACCCTCTACCAGAATTGCTCAAACCGTTCCGCTCGGGTGAACAAAATGGCTGCCAGAGCTAAAAATAGAAAAAGCTTTAAACGACTTTTTCTCCTTAACTAGTGGATGGATTTTGAAATTACTTCACAGGAATGTTCCTTCGGTGACCCTCTACCAAAATTGCCCAAACCATTCCGCTCGGGTGAACAAAATGGCCGCCAGAGCTAAAAATAGAAAAAGCTTTAAACGACTTTTTCTCCTTAACAAGTGGATGGATTTTGAAATTATTTCACTGGAATGTTCCTTGGGGGATCCTCTACCAAAATTGCTCAAACAGTTCCGCTCGGGTGAACAAAATGGCCACCAGAGCTAAAAATAGAAAAACCTTTAAACGACTTCTTCTCCATAACCAGTGGATGGATTTTGAAAGTATTTCACAGGAATGTTTGTTTGGTGACCCTCTTCCAATATTGCTCATACTGTTCCGCTCGGGTAAACAAAATGGCCGCCAGAGCTTAAAATAGAAAAACCTTTAAACGACTTCTTCTCCTTTACCAGGGGATGGATTTTGAAATCACTTAACAGGAATGTTCCTTGGGTGGCCCTCCACCAAAATTGCTCAAACTGTTCAGCTCGGGTTAACAAAATGGCCACCAGAGCTAAAAATAGAATAAACTTTAAACGCACTTTTCTCCTTAACCAGTGGATGGATTTTGAAATTATTTCACCAGAATGTTCCTTGGGTGACCCTCTACCAAATTTGCTCAAACCGTTCCAACAAACAGGTCAACAAAATGGCCGCCAGAGCTAAAAATAGAAAAACCTTTAAATGACTTCTCCTTAACAAGTGGATGGATTTTGAAATTATTTCACAGGAATGTTCGTTCGGTGACCCTCTACCACAATTGCTCAAACCGTTCTGCTCGGTTGAATAAAATGGCCACCAGAGCTAAAAATAGAAAAAACTTTAAACAACTTCTTCTCCTTTACCCGTGGATGGATTTTAAAATAACTTCACAGGAATGTTCCTTGGGTGACCCTCTACAAAAAGTGCTCAAACCATTCTGCTCTGGTGAACAAGATGGCTGCCAGAGCTAAAAATAGAAAAACCTTTAAACGACCTTTTCCTTAACCAGTGGACGGATTTTGAAATTACTTGACAGGAATGTTCCTTGGGTGACCCTCCACCAAAATGACTCAAACTATGCCGCTCTGGTGAACAAAACCTTTAAACAACTTCTTCTCCTTAACCAGTGGATTGATTATGAAATTATTTGACAGGAATGAGGTTTGAGGTTTTTAGCTGTGGTGGCCATCATGTTCAGTTAAGCAAAATATTTTTAGCAATATTGTTAGAGGGTCACTCATAGAACATTCCTATAAAATTGCTTCCTTTTAGAGACAGATGTCTTTTGAAAGTTTTGGCCCCCACCAACCTTGGCTGCAAGGTGCTTCTACAGGAATATTGGTAAACCCCTTTGAAGGTTTTAGCCTGTCTAGGCAAAGTGGTGCAAGTGGAATCATCAATACATTTAAACCCCATTGGTTTCATTGGGCAGCAGGGCTTGAGATGTCATTTCATCAAAAATGGCTTCTACTTCTCAAAATGACTTCTACTTCTAAACAGGCAGACTGATTTTGAATTAATTTCATAGAAATGGTCTTTGGGTCCAACCAAAATTGCTCAAACCCTCCACTCCACCATATATTACCCACAATTCCGTTTGTACAATAGGATCAGGTGAGCGATCCAGGGCCATCATGGCCCTCTTGTGTTTTATATTAGGATCACTTTTTGTCTGTCATTCGTGCGTAAACAATTTCTTCAAATGACATCTCCTCCTAAACCACTGATCGGATTTTGCCCAAACTTCACAGGAATGATCCTTAGGTGGTCCTCTTTCAAAGTTGTTCAAATGGTTCCGGTCCGTTGCACATATAGGTCGCAGGAGCCAAAAATATATTTTTTTCACAGAAAACTTAAAAAATATTCTCCTCTGAAACCGCAAGGCCCAGGTCTTTGATATTTGGTATGAAGCTTCATCTAGTGGACCCCTACAAAAAATTGTTCAAATTATAGTGCTGGGGCCAAAAAGGGCCCCGCCCCG
The DNA here is from genome assembly GCA_963580285.1 of Lucinisca nassula. Classification (NCBI taxonomy): domain Eukaryota; kingdom Metazoa; phylum Mollusca; class Bivalvia; order Lucinida; family Lucinidae; genus Lucinisca; species Lucinisca nassula. Next base: position 56,303,544 of record OY757016.1, read on the forward strand.
GGGCCCTTTGGTTTTACATGGGCTTATATAAGGAAAATCTTTAAAAATCTTCTTCTCTGAAACCGCAAGGCCCAGGTCTTTGATACTTGGTATGAAGCTTCATCTAGTGGACCCCTACCAAGATTGATCAAATAATAGTGCTGGGGCCAAAAATGCCCCCGCCCCGGGGCCCTTTGGTTTTACATGGGCTCATATAGGGAAGAGCTTTAAAAATCTTCTTCTCTGAAACCACAAGGCCCAGGTCTTTAATATTTGGTGTGAAGGTTTACCTGGTGGACCTCTACTAAGATTGTTCAAATTAACGGTATAGCCTTTGGGCAAAAAATGCCCCCTCCCTGGGGGCCTTTGGTTTAACATATAGGCTTATATAGAGAAAAATCTTTAAAAATCTTCTTCTCTGAAACCGCAAGGCCCAGATCTTTGATATTTGGTGTGAAGCTTCATCTAGTGGACCTCTACCAAGATTGTTCAAATTATAGCCCTGGGGGCCAAAATGCCCCCGCCCCGGAGTCTATGGTTTTACATAGGATTATATAGGGAAAATAATTAAAAAATCTTCTTCTCTGAAACCACAAGGCCCCGGTCTTTAATATTTCGTGTGAAGCATCATCTAGTGGACCTCTACCAAGATTGTTCAAATTATAGCCCTGGGGGCCAAAATGCCCCCGCCCTGGGGACCTATGGTTTTACATAGGCTTATATAGGGAAAATCATTAAAAAATCTTCTCTGAAACCACAAGGCCCAGGTCTTTAATATTTGGTGTGAAGCTTTACCTGGTGAACCTTTACTAAGATTGTTCAAATTATAGCCTTGGGGCCAAAAATGTCCCCGCCCCGGGGGCCTTTGGTTTTACATAGGCTTATACAGGGAAAATCTTTAAAAAAAACTTCTTCTCTGAAGCCGCAAGGCCCAGATCTTTGGTATTTGGTGTGAAGCTTCATCTAGTAGACCTCTTTCAAGATTGTTCAAATTATAGCCCTGGGGCCAAAAATGCCCCCACCCCGGGACCCTTTGGTTTTTCATTGGCTTATATAGGGAAAACCTTTAAAAATCTTCTTGTCTGAAACCAGAAAGCCCAGGTCTTTGATATTTGGTATGAAGCCTCATCTAGTGGACCATTACCAAGTTTGTTCAAATTATAGCCCTTGGGCCTAGAATGTACTGGAGACATTGATTTCAGTTGAGCGATTCAGGGCCCTCTGGGCCCTCTTGTTATTATTTTTAAGCTCTGGTGGCCATCTTGTTCATCGGAGCGGAACGATTTTAGCTATTTTGGTAGGGTGCCACCCAGGCAATTTTCCTGTGAAATTTGAATCAAATTGACCCATGGGTTTGGGAAGAGTTCGCGTTGGAAGCACACGTACGATGTTTTTACGATGTATACCGCATATACGATCACTGTCTATATCTAAAGTCATTTAAAGCCCTGTGCCATATCAATGCAAACCCCGCCTTTTCCTACTCGTCGCCCACTAGGAATATTTAACGCGCAATCACAAATTGCGAATCCGGTGTACTCATTGTTAATTGTGTCTAAGAAATATGAGTTCTGTTGATAAAGCTAGTGCTAAGAGAGGCCCAAGAAATGTAAGTTCTTCTTTCTCAACAAAGCACTAGCATAGGAAGCACTGGACATAATACCAGTTGCATTCCAAGAAGCAATATTGATAGAATACATCATGACAAGTAAGACAGCATACATCCTGGGATCAATGAGCACTATCATTATCCGACAGACAACCACGCCTGTGCCTACTATCAGCCTGGAAATCATCATACAAATCAGGACCTGAATTGTCATACCTGTTCCTATAAGACCCTAGTTTGTTTCTATATTGATTTTTTGTCAACCAGGGTCTACAAGATATACCACTTGGCCAAAATCCACGCTCTAGTAGCTTATTAGCTTTATCAGCATCCACATTTAATCGTATCACAGCTTTGTTTTGACTCATACCTGCGTATGCTTACCCACGAAACAGGGACACCCTTCCTTGAAACATAATGTCTGAGCTTCGTCTCAGATATACTGGGTTTGAACCCGCCTATATAGAAACGCCTACTTCTGCGCCGTATATGTAATTCAAAGTCATCTTCACAATCATCAAAGTCACCCCGAGTACTATCGGAGTGAGAGTCATGATTGGAGCGATCACGACGAGAAGCCGTAAGATTATCACGCCTGTTTGATATATGAACATGTATCGATGTCTGTTTATCACTAGTGTAGTCTGTATGAATATCAGGACAACTCATTTTAAGTGCGTCACTGTACGATTTATCTTGGCTCCGGACTTATAAGTTACACTGGTATGAATATTCGTAATTAGCGTGGTTGTGTTCTGTGTCAACAGTAATGGGGCACTCAAAGGCTATATCATCCATTTTACTTGAAGGTTTATGAGTCTCAGTTATTGAGATGTTATTGGCTACGATACTGCCTTGCAGATCATTTTATGAGGAAGACTTCTCAGAATTGTGAGAACTGTAATCCGGATGTTCAGAATCAGACCGCAATACCGTCTTAGGGTCCTGATGTCCTTCAATATCTCGATTTTCAGATGAATAAGACAGACAAGATAACTTATTTCGGTTCGTATCCTGAGTGCTAGTTTGGGTTTGCACTCTATTACAACCCTCGGTCGTTCCAGTCATAACGGGTGATGGCGAAAAATCTATTACATTTACACTCTTTTTAGTTGCTGGGGTGGAAACTTGCACACAATTAGTGCCAAAGGAGACTAATTTATTTTGTATTTCTGTAACAGGAACCCTTCTGATACGCCTCGACCTCGGTGACTGACACAGAACAGTAGTCTGTTGGAGTCTATTAGACATTCCGTTTTTGCTCACAGTCTCATTACAGTTGATGCTCGCTGGCTGTTTTGCGTTTTCCGCAGTACTGCTAGGCAAACGATCTGAGTGCTTTGCAGCTGCTTGCACAGAAATAGTGCTTTGTGTCAAATCTATCTCATTATATGGAGGACTTCTAGTTTGATCTTTATTTTGGCTGATTTTGCTTTCAATTGTCGACAGACTTTTTTCAAGTTTTTTTCAATTCCGATAGTTTTTCATTTAACGCCAAGTATTGTAGTTCAGAAGCGTCATCTGCAACCCCTATATCTGCTCTGATTTGCTTGGTATCACCTTTGATGCTAGCCACACCGTTTGATTTTTCATCATTAAATCTACCGACCGACTGGCGAACTTCAGCTACTGACGATATGATTTTCTGAACAGCATCCATAACAGAAGAAAGATCAATTTTAAGCGTTTTTATATCAGATTTGATTAGTTTAATCTCATCACAATATTCATCCTTTAAAAATTTATTTTCCTGCTTCAGAAGCAGAATGTCTGCTTGTACACTAGCCATAACGTTGCGCAGCAAGGTCAGCTCAACATTATTGCTGTCGCCCTCCAACTATCCATTGTGGGAATACCACTGCCAAGACCCTGATCACAGACACTAGCACTCTGGGAGCAAAGTTTTGATATACTAAGAAGATCCTTCATGTCTCCAAATGGGGCCCCATCATAAACAGATATCAGAACATATATGTCGTTGCATAATTTCATTTGCACTCCTTCGCCAGCTCTCGTATTTTTGCGTCTTTTAAGTTCAGAACCTGAGGCGAACGGAAATTCTTCAAAGCATTTCAATTCATTAAATATATTGTTACGTAAATTATAGAGTTCTGTCTCACTAGAATGATAGTCATTAAGGGTTTGTGAGAGAAAAAGTTCTTTTGGCAAATTTCTGTACATCTGAACAATCTTGTCAGTAACTGCCGTTGTCTGTAGCATCTCATTATATACCTCATCAACATTATCACTGGTCACTCGTACTAAATGTCTCGAAGAAATACTGATATCTGTTACCGGCGCCGGCATTCTCTGTGCACAATCAATGTGACTATTCTGACTATCAGTAGGACTGCCTTGCCCAAAAATCTGTTTAACTTTCGTATTTTCAACCTGTTCAAAGTCGTCATTATCGAGTGAGTAGACTTGTTTAAAGGACGTTCGTTCTTTATCATCATAGTAGTCATAATCATCGTTCGCTAAAACCACTGGCTTTAGCGGGTTAACATTGGATCATCCATATTAATGGTCTTGTGTTTTCTATAACAAGGCGCTGGGAACCAGCTGGTAACCAGTCAAGTAAGTTTGCGCGCCACTCAAGCGTGACCGTTTTAGCGTCATGCCCTTCCCGTTGGTAAGATCCGTTAATTTACAGGTCACAATTTACTAAGGCCTTAAGGGCAGGTTAGTAGGGCGTTTATATGCATATGAATAGTCTATAAATTAAATAGAATATGCGTTTTATGAGTTCCTTTGTTAGAAGCGAAAGAACAAAGAGATGTGTCAAAGATCACAAATACAAATTCCTATCTTCTTTGAATTCCAGCATTTTATAATTATCCCATATTTGAAAGTATGTCCGTTTTTGTTGCAATGATTTGAATCCTATAAACGAGCAAAATGTCTTTAAATTGTCCATTAATTTAACACAGACCACCACATTGTCACGTGCTCTTCCAGCATTTGTCCAGCTTCAAACGTGAATTCTTCCTGAACGATTCAAACTTCACAAGAAAATAGAAGTGAAGGCAATTATCAGGAATCGATACAATTATCCCTCAGGCTTCCGATGAGCGAAATAGCATTGTTCGGATTGGGGATTGTTAGTGTGTGTGTGTGTGTGTGTGTGTGTGTGTGTGTGTGTGTGTGTGTGTGTGTGTGTGTGTGTGTGTGTGTGTGTGTGTGTGTGTGTGTGTTTGTTGTTTTAGGAAAATCTGCTCTTTAGTTTGGTTTCTGTGGTAACTAAAAGTTCCCATAGAATTATATTGGGTAAAATTGAAAAATAGGGATTTACGGCCCAGTCATTGCAGATATTTTGACAAAACTTTTATAGAAACGTACCTTGGGAAAACTTCTTTCAACCATATGCTCTTATGCAAACCTGGCGAGTCCCCCAGAGTGTGCCATGCCCATGCCCCACCCCTCTACTTCACAGAAACCATATATATATATCTCAGAAACCATTCAGATCCTCACCCCTAAGCCATATATACATGTACCTTATGATAAGACACGTTTAGTGATACCAACCTAGGGATCTTCCGGGTTGCGCTGGGACCATGCCCCACCCCTCCATAAAAAACAATACATCTCAGAAACCGTTCAGATCCCCACCCCTAAATTATTGTTCCTTATGATAAAACTCGTTCAGTTCTCACCAACCTAGGGGTCTCTTTGTGCTGGGGCAATGTGCTGGAGCCATGCCCCGCTCCTCCGCCTATGTTGTTCGCGGCACTCCGATTTCACCCAACTCGGATCGGCTCAAAACATGTGAAATTATCTTGAAAGGGCCACATAACTAAAAACAAAACTTTAATATTTCTGTTTATTTTCTTTTATATTCTGTCTCTTGTTTTGTTTTAAAGCCATAAACCAATGCATCAAGATAACAAACCTATGCGAGGGATACCCTGGTAAACCCAATTTTATTAAGGTACGGATTGGGTTTACAACAGTTTTCTACTTTATGTTCTTAAACATAGATTATGGTACAGGTTGGAAACGCCTCATCATCGAGGCGGTTGAAACGGTAATAATACATTTTTTTCTGCTCTAAAACATATATAATGAGTATATGTCGTAAATGCCTCATCGTCGAAGCGGTTATAACCAGTACCCCAAAATCTATTTTTTAGCAGAAACATGAAATATTATTAGTTAAACTCCCTGATTTAATTTCAAAATTCAATATTGGACTGAAATTATCTTCTGCAACAAGGTCTATCGGAACCCGAATTCTATGGTGACTTCGTATATAAATTCGGAAAAAATATATAGCCGCAATGACTTCAGCACCCAATTTCGTAAAATCATTCTTCGATATAAAAAGATTGGGTGCAACATAAATGTTATGCCACAGACTGCATAGTAAGTAAGTAAGTAAAAACTTTATTTAAAGAGGGTGACTCAATTGTCGAAACAATCTTCCTTGAGGCCCTCTGCAAAGCAACATATATACACATATATACATGCATGGTAGTTAACCCAATCACGGTTGAACGGTTGACAACTGTGCTTCCATCTTTTATTGCACGCCGATGGGTCAGGCCTCAGATTCTATGGCGGTTCCAGCGTAAAGGCTTACTGAGAATAAGAAAGAAACTTATTCTATGTAATGTTGGTTGGTACCTGAAGCTCTGTCTCTGGTCGGGCCCATCGGAGTCTAACTTGGTTTTCTTTTGCTCCAGCATTTCAGTAGTTTCTTGCTTACGAGTCCTTACCGTTGTTTCATCTCTGTGGTTGTTTGCTTTTTTTTGTGTTCACGGAAATGTTGCACTGATGAGTTAGGAGGCCTTCTTGCGGACTGAACAAATTATTTGTCTAAATAGCGACGGAAATCGGGGCGAGAATTGTGGCCACGTAAAATCGATTTAAGCCCGCCAGTGGAATTCGTTTCACTGACCGTTCCAAGGCGATTCTTCTGTCGCGGTTTAGTTTCGTTATGGTTTGTCTTTGAGTGTTTGTATCGCTTATTTTTTTGGGAGTAGCCAGTTGGCCATTTTGTGGGAAAGTAACTGTTCTTTTGGCTTTCCGCTGTTGATGTTTCAATTAGGGTCTGCTGTTTAATGTTTTTGTTTCGTTCCCTTTGGTGTCTCTGATGGGCCCTTGGGCTTAATTGTATCGATTCCTGATAATTGCCTTCACTTCTATTTTCTTGTGAAGTTTGAATCGTTTAGGAAGAATTCACGTTTGAAGCAAATTTAAGGTTTTCTATTTTATCTCGGGCAGCCAACTTGTTAATCAGATCATAACGATTTAGCTAATTATATATATTTTTGGCCCAAGGGTTTAGGAAGAATTAGCATTTGAAGCAAATTTACGATAGTTTTCTATTTTTAGCTCTGGCAGCCATTTCGCTCATCAGAACCGTTTAAGCCATTTTGGAAGAAAGTGACTTAGCAACATTCCTATGAACTTTTAATGAAACTGGCCCAAGGGTACATGTGGAGTTGTCGTTTATTTATTTTTCTATTTTAGCTCTGGTGGCCATCTTGATAATCTGAGCGGAATGATTTTAGCTATTTTGGAAGGGAGTCACCTACGTAACATTCCTGTGAAGTTTGAATCAAATTGGCCTTAAGGGTTAAGGTGAGTTTGCGTTTGAAGCAAATTTACGATGTATTTCTCTTTTCAGCTCTTGAGGCCATTTTGCTCATTTGAGCGGAACGGTTTTAGTTAGTTTGGTAGATTGTCACCTGAGCAGCATTCCCATGAAGTTTGAATGAAATTGGCCCAAGGGTACAAGAGGTGTTGTCGTTTAAAGTTTTTTTTTAGTATTATTTTTAAGCTCTGGTGGCCATCTTGTTCATCGGAGCGGAACGATTTTAGCTTTTTTGGTAGGGAGCCACCCAGGCAATTTTCCTGTGGAATTTGAATCGAATTGACCGATGGGTTTAGGAAGAGTTCGCGTTGGAAGCACATTTACGATGTTTTTCTAGTTTAAGCTCTGGCGAAATTTTGATCATCGGAGCAAAACCGTTTTAGCTAATTTGGTAAATGGTCACCTTAGCAGCATTCTTTTGAAGTTCGAATGAAGTTTGCCGAAGGATACAGGAGGAGCTGTCGGTTTTTTTTTTTTGTTTTTTTTTTTTTGTTTTTTTTTTTTTTCTATTTTTAGTCTGGAGGCCATCTTGTTCATTGGAGCGGAACTATTTTAGTTTTCTTGGTAAGGAGTCACCTAAGCAACATTGCTTTGAAGTTTGAATCAAATTGGCCCAAGCGTTTAGGAGGAGTTCGCGTGCAAATTTTCGATGTTTTTCTATTTTTAGCTCCGGCGGCCATTTTGGTCATCGGAGCAGAACTGTTTTAGCTAGTTTAGTAGAGGGTCACCTAAGCAACATTCCTATGAATTTTGAATGGAAATGGCCTAACGGTACAGAAAAAGTTGTTAAAAGATTTTTTTTTCTTTTTTTAGCTCTGGCAGCCATCTTTTTCATCGGAGCGGAACGATTTTAGCTATTTCTGTAGGGAATCAACTAGGCAACATTCCTGTAAAGTTTGAATCAGATTGGTCCAAGGGTGTAGGAGAAGTTCGCGTCTGAAGCAAATTGAGGACGTTTTTCTATTCTTAGCTCTGGTGGCCATTTTGCTCATTGGAGCGAAATCGTTTAAGCTATTTTGGAAGAGGGTAACCTAAGAAACATTCCTGTAAAGTTTGAATGAAAGTAGCTTAAGTGTACAGTAGGAGTTGTCGTTATAATCTTTTTTTTCTATTTTTAGCTCTGACGGCCAGCTTGTTCATCGGAGCAAAACGATTATTATAAAGCTATTTTGGTAGGGAGCGACCCAGGCAACATTCCAGGGAAGTTTCATTCAAATTGGCCCAAAGGTTTATGAGGACTTCGCATTTAAAGCAAATTGTTGACGACGCACGACGGACATTGAGTGATCACAATAGCTCACCATTAGCACTTCGTGCTCAGGTGAGCTAATTATAAAAAAGGATTTCCAGAACCTGTTTGTGCCAGCGTTTAGGACGAATATGAAGTTTTAGAACTAAGCAAAAAGATTTTATACTTCGTTATGGTTTTAGAACAACTAATGCTTGAAGTTTCGCCAAATGCGACATAAAATATTTTCATATAAAGCGAATGCCTTATAGAATATAATAATAGTAATAATAATAATAATAAAGTACCGCGGTCATATTATCATACGAAGTGTTTTCATAACTGCGTAGGGTGCGTGTGGGTGCGCGTGACTGTGTGCATGATTCATTATTTTTCAGTTTTATAGTTTAAAGTAAAATACTTTTTAAGGTAATATCTAAAATATTTCATCGAGTCTCTTGCAAACATCAGAATTCTTCACGATTTCGAAGCACGTGTGACAATTTTGATGCACACTCGATGAAATATTTTAAGGAAAAACGAGTAGTGGATCGCTTCTACTGTGAAATTAAAATGGTCATGTTATTTTTCACAATGCAAAAATCTCATATCTTTTTGCAATGTGGAAAAAAAAAAAAAAAAAAAAAAAAAAAAAACATTTTAATTTGTTTCAAATATGCGTTGATTTCACTGCTATTAGCGTCGCTTTTCTTCATGCTTGAAAGTTGAATCAACAATGAAATCGCAGAAGAGCAAATGTGTGCTTATATTAAGAATCCGATGACATAAAAGAATAAATATTTGTAATAATACAAAGGACCTTTAATTTTATAGGTCTTTGATTATATTACCTGCTACTATAGATTATTCAGAACCTAAAAAGTAGGGCCTAATCAAGTTCTACTGCGACTGATGCTATGACAACCGAGATTCAATGACAGTTGCTCACAAGACAATTGCCCACAAGACAGTTGCTCACAAGACAGTTGCCCACAAGGCATTTGCCCACAAGACAGTTGCTCGCAAGACATTTGCCCACAAGACAGTTGCTCACACGACAATTGCCCACAAGACAATTGCTCACAAGACAATTGCCCACAAGACAGTTGCTCACAAGACATTTGCCCACAAGACAGTTGCTCACAAGACATTTGCCCACAAGACAGTTGCCCACAAGGCATTTGCCCACAAGACAATTGCTCGCAAGACATTTGCCCACAAGACAGTTGCTCACAAGACATTTGCCCACAAGACAGTTGCTCACAAGACATTTGCCCACAAGACAGTTGCTCACACGACAATTGCCCACAAGACAGTTGCTCACACGACAGTTGCCCACAAGACAGTTGCTCACAAGACATTTGCCCACAAGACAGTTGCCCACAAGACAGTTGCCCACACACAAGACAGTTGCCCACAAGACAGTTGCTCACAAGACAACTCCCCACAAGACAGTTGCTCACAAGACATTTGCCCACAAGACAGTTGTTCACAAGACATTTGCTCACAAGACAGTTGCTCACAAGACAACTGCCCACAACTTTAATGGAAAATAGGACAGTTGCTCAAAATATATTTGTTCATGATTTTATTTTTTATATTGAAAGTCTTTTATTATTATTATCCATAGTTTATTGGAACTATTTCTTCCTCAAAATATAATGCAACAGTTTTTCAGCTGGATTTCAACTAATTAGTGATAATTAAAACATCAATAGTTGGATGAATGATAGTCAACCAATAACTTAACTGAACATTAGTCAGCTCAATTTGGTAACGTTAAATGTACTAGAGTACGTCGCCCTCGGATGCACATCTGACTGATGATCAGGAGGACGCGGGTTCGATACCTGCAGGGGTCGGCAACATTTTTCAGTTTCTGGCGAAAGAATATGCACTGTACTGATTAACTGCTTACCTATTAGCCTACCCAGGAAAAGTGTGGAGAGCTACGCTGACCGGCTAAAAATCCTAAATAGTGATGACTGGACCGTTAAACTCTAATACAAACAAACAAAATATACTAAGCTGCTTGATAAATATAATCATCATTAATTGTAATTCACCATGTTGTTTCCAAAAATTTCATGAGAATTCATATCATTTTATATTTTGAGCTTTGAACATCAATAGCCTTATATAGTTAGCTATCATTTTGTCCAACTAGTGATGTTTTAATTATCACTAGTTAGTTGTAACTCAGCTGATCAACTGTTACTGTTACATAATACTTTCAGGAATAAACAGTTCCCATAAACTACAGAATTTTTAAAAATAAAATCATGAAAAACAATATGTTGTGAGCAATTGTCCTATTTTCAATTAAGGTTGTAGTAGTATACAGAGTGGGGGTTTGGGACAAAACATTTTTTTTCATCCCCGCACCCGCAATACTGTGGGGCCCAACAACCCACCCTCAGCTGGGCCCCGCCGAGTGGGATGCAATAGAATAAAATATTTGTTTGCACTCTGGCTGCCATATCGCATGTGTAGTACACTCTGGCTGCCACTAGGTTCTGGCACAGAATTTATTCAGACGCTCCATTCAGCCTTCCAACAATGGCACAGATCAATACATAGGTATATAGAAGCACACTCTGGCTGCCATATCGCATGTGCAGTACACTCTGGCTGCCACTAGGTTCTGGCACAGAATTAGGTTCTGGCACTGAATTTTATTCAGACGCTCCATTCAGCAAATTAAGCCTCCCAACCCTAAAATATCAATATCCTCCATTTGGCAAATTAAGCCTCCCAACCCTAAAAAATTCCATCCCAACTGGCTGCGACATACCAATGGCACCCACCGAGTGCCTCGTATAACAACACGGGCAAAAACCCAGAGCCCAAGGGGACGGCCCACCACAATCGCCGGCCCGAGGCTCTGGCGGGCCCCAGTTCGAGGATAAATTCCCATTCTAGATCGTCCTCCCTGGCCTACCTTAGGACGGCCCACCACCACAGCATTGAGTGTATTGATTCGTCGCCTGCGAAACTTGTGCTCGACATGTTTAGAGATGTAATATTAAATCAATAGGGCCACGTGATATTGGTTTAGACTGCATAGGAAAAAGAACCTATCGCTCGCCCATAAAAGAGTGTTAATATTGTTTTTTATGAGGTAAACAGACAGTTTGTGATACATTTCATTTTCTGCGCTTTGCGATTTAATCGTCAGGTATAATCGAAACTGACAAGAAACCGAACCTGACAAACTTTATCGGACCTGACAAAAATAATCGTGTGAAATGAACAACAATTTATATTTGCGCGGCAATAAAATTTTTCACTTTCTCAAGATCGCTATTTTCCATTAATGTTTTATCGACAGTATAATAGACCGCAAAGCGAGTTAGATAGTTGTATTGGAAAAATCGAAAATCTGTGAAACGTAATACGAGGACAGTTCAATATGAATGCAACTAAGCACATAATAATGATTCCGTGATATATTTCGATGAAAAATTTATTTTGTCCCCTCAAAGTATTCCCCTTTAACAGATATACAAACTTTCAGTCTCCTGATCCAATCATTGAATGCATTTTGGTAGTCTTTTCGAGGTATACTATGAAGGCATTGGAATATTGCAGAACCGAGGTGTTTGCGCTGTACAAATTTTCGACCAGAAAGGTATTATTCAGCCGCGGGAACAAAAAAAGTCACACGGGGCAAGGTCAGGGGAATACGGGGGATGAAGGAGTTCAACAACCTTTTCCTGCTTCAGATAGTCTTACACAATGAACGCCTTGTGCGATGACGCATTGTCATGCAGCAATCCGACATTGGCCAAACCAGTTGCGGGTCTTCGTTGTTTGAAATATTTCTTCAATTTTTCAACTTTATTCTTGTAAAACTTCGCATTTACAGATTTGCCTTTAGGCAAAGCAACCTGAATAGCAGGGCCCTGATTTGAAAAGAATATGGCATACATTACCTTCTTGACGCTCATGGTCCGCTTTGCAATGCATGGTCTTTTGCAATACTTTGTTGTCCATATTTTGTTCTGAATCTTTCGTTTGGGCTCAAAAAAGTGAACCCATGTCTCGTCACCTGTGACGACATTAGCGAAAGACCGTGCATTGTAATTTGGAAACTCTTTAAGCAACTTCTTGGCGCACTGAACGCGTGTATTTTTCTGCTCATCTGTCAACAGATGGGGAATCCATCTAGCACAGATCTTTCTCATTTTCAAATCCCGTTTCCTAATGAGATGCCAACCATACTAGATATTTGCCTAGTGGTGTATCGTGCATCGGTAGCAACTATTTCTTTCACTCTAGCAACCATCCTAGCAGATGTTGCTCTTTTCGGCCGACGATCATGTGGTGCTCATTCTGTTGAGCCTAGCCCACAGCTGAATTTTTTTACACCAACGAAAAACTGTCGGAAAATACATTTCATTATGCCCATAAACCGAACATATTTCATCAAAAATGTCTTTGCACCATATACCAAGAATTCAACGATTCTTAATATAGGACCGTATTTCAACGGCGTACTCTGACCTTCTTCCAACTATGTTTTGTATTAGTATACAAGAGTAGACAGTGTTTATCGAATGATATGCATGGCTAAAGTGGACGGATTTTAACAGGTTTGGTATCAATGTATAGGTAAAATGTTTATCTACGCTGTGATATTTATTTCCAGGTGATTTTCGCATTAGTGCATGAGAAAACGTTCTACTTGCATTCATATTTGAACAGTCCTCGTAAAACAGAGTAAATTATTCCAGGAAGTAACAAGCCATAACCAGCCTGTTGTGTCCATTCGGTCCTAACCAGTCAGTTGTACCAATTTCGTCCTAAAGACACTGATCAGATGTAACCAACCAGTTATGCCCATGCGGTCCTAACCAGTTGGTTGAACCCATTTCGTCCTAAAGACAGACGCACATGGAGGTAAAATTGGCTTTGGTCAAAAAAACTTGGGTAAAATCAAAGGGCTCTTATATGCTAATTCGCGAGAATGAAACGGGCGGGCGTGTGATATATGTACTCGCCGGTCGTGACCAGCCTGCGCTCTTTTAAGCTCGCCAGCAAGAAATATTCAGGTGCCACTGTCACCAGGTTTGTCCAACTCTTCCAACAGCTTGGTATGGGCCGTCATAAACGACTCGTTTCTCGCACGTTTAAACAACTTCTTTTTTCCTCCTCCGACAAACCAACAGTCCCTTTCTGGCGCTGACGAATTTCTTCTTTCTTCTGATTGAATTTGTCGATTTCACACAGAATCAGACGAAATTCTGTTTCAGATATATTTTCGTCGTTCAGCGCGATAGAAATGCGGTCTGCGATTGAGTTCAGCTTTGACTCAGCCAAGATACGAATCTCATCGTGTTTTTTGGCTTTTTTTTTGGAGCCTCCGGCCAAGAAATTTCCCGCCAACACCCAGCAAACCACACACAATCGCTCCAGCTTGAAGGCCTAGGGCACCGCGATGATAGTTGACAAGAGCCCGACGCCAGAAGCAGCCAGCCGTACGCAAGCCGCAGTAAGCGTGGTATCAATCCCATCAATAACATTAGCCCAACGTCTGTATTTCTTGTACAGCGAGGCTCTGAAGTCTCGTACTTTTTCGAGACGGAATTTGACCTCGGCCACGTGCTGAAGGCGGTGTTTGTCTCCAGTATCAAGTGGTGGATAGAGAGTCATCGAACTAATATGATGTAACCTTTCGCTCTAAATGAATAATACTTATTGCGTGAGCTCATTTGGGCGTAAATCTCTGACCTCGGCCACATGCTTTAGTCAGTGATTATCTCCGATTTCAAGTCTTGGGTAGAGGCCCATCGTGTACTATCCCTCAAGTGGTAGGGTTTAAATAGACTACTGGCTAATAACGACTATAGCTTGGTCTGCTGTGAGCGCACCGGGCGTAAATCGCAGCCTTTTGAGAGACACTGGGCCTATAAAAATATCATGTATATCCAAATGACGGTATTCAGCTTGGTGTTGGATTCCTTCAAAGAGTGAACTGCACTTCAGGAGCAGCCCCCTTTTTTGTGACTATGTGAACCCCAAACTCCTTATTAGCATGCGTTGGTGGCCATTTGAGCTTGAAGCCGGGTAACACATCAACAAAGTCGTCAGGTTATCTCCGAGAATTAGATCAAGGATGATCGATGATGTTGGTAAGTCCATACCAAAAAGTCCCGCTGGGAGGAATTCGCAGACTATTTTCAGGATTCCCTGCCGGTTGTTGTTCATCACGTTATCTTCGGAAACGACAATGTTCTTCGTCCCGGCGATATATGAGCATAATCGAGTGCCACTATTTACTGCTTTTTCTGATTTTATGCTGTTTCCAGCCGCGACGTACGGAGGCGTTATCTTGATGTCGATACGCCGCCCAGTTTGTTGAATGGGGTCCGCAAAGGCAACCCACTTGCTCCCAGTGAAGGCCAGCGTATGAACGCGCTTTTGAACGGCATGTGAGGTATCTACGTCGCTGAGATCACCGAATGTCAAGGACCCCGCTTGGGCGACCTATTTTCTTTTGAAGACCCCCTCAGAGAGCTGGAAGGCAAACAATTGATCTTCTTTTCCGTCCTTACCGAACCCCACAGTATCACCAAGATCAGCCAAAGCCACCCCAGGACATTTTCTGATCACACCGGGGCCGCTTGCGTCAACCATTCCTTATATGTAGGGTTGCGCCCTTATACTCGAATGATAACATCTCCCCGTTGGTATCTCTAAGTGAGATAGTTAGCTGTGAAATAAGCCCTGACGACAACTTGTACTGTAAGACAGGAAATAATTCAGTTCTACCAGATCCACACTTTTCGTTCTCGACAGGGATGGATCTAAGTAGTGTAGAGGGGCGACCGTTATGCAGATTGTCTGAAGTACCTAACTCAGCAAGGTGAAAGTAGACCTCACGATGGACGGCCAGCTTGTGTGGCTTATCTGCAGTGTATGTCTGGGAGATGGATTTCAATACTGGGATAAAGCCAAAGTCATCGTCAACTCCCGTGGCCACACGATATCTGAAAGTGTTGTCGGAAAATTCTAAGAGATTAGCTAATTCGCGATTCATTGTTATGACTTCATCGGGCTTGACCGTTAATTGCAGTAGACCAGAGGGTTCATCTTGAGTGAGTTCGGCGCCCAACCGCTGAAACACCTTTTCGTTCAACTCACATACGTTATAATACCCGTCAGGTATTATTTTTTCAGTCTTTTTATTTGAGACCTTTTTGTTCCTTTTCGCCATGCATATGTTGTACCACCAGTGATAATACGTCAACTCGCAGAGAGCAATCTCCAGCTCACCCGCAGACAGGGTCCTGGCAAGGTCGCCCTGTTCACCGTTTTGAACGCCAGTGAGTGTGATGTACATAATAATAAAATTATTAACTTGAACAGTTGTCACACCAACATGGGTATGGATACAAAAGCAAGGCATACAGTTGATCTTCTTTTCCGTCCTTACCGAACCCCTCAGTATCACCAAGATCAGCCAATGGGTATGGATAGAAAGGCATTTACGTTTAATAGCTCGGCAAATTATCAGGCAGGCGGCCATTTCAAAGAAAAGAAGTCAGCGACAGGGGTGCCCATACTATCCATAAGGGTCGACGATAAGGAAGGTCGCTTCTTTATCAAGTACCTGGACGTCTTACCGGGGACGTCACTATGGCAAACAAGGGGTGGGACAGCTGGCAGCACACCCCCTTCAGCTGGTGGCAGTGCCAGCTGAACTTTGCGGTTTGGTGCGTAACCGCCGGATGTGGTGTTTCATTCCAGGACCATCTCCAAGCGGATGAGCCCCTTCTTGCAAGCCTGTATTGCTTTCATTTCAATTATACGACGAGGCGTCTGCTTGAGGAGCTAAAAGTCGCCCTCCCTGGGGACGAGTCCCATTTATGGTTCGATTACCAATATGACTCCAGGGCCTACAAGCGGCTTTGCGATGAGTTCGCCGTTTCGCCTTCTACAGATTGGAGGCAAAAGCTGGACTACGGGTTTCAAGGCCTCGGTTCTTTTATTACTATCATGACCCCTTCGGGGAAATATCGCAGTGATCACAGCTCCGATGGTCCCTTCTTTCACCCGAAGGACGCCATACGCATAAGCGGGATATTTCAAAGGCGTGGACGATGTTCATTGTCGATAAATCAGAAGGGTTCACGCAAGCGGGTGTCGCGCGCCTCAACGACTCGATTCGGACTAACGTTTGGGCAATCTTGGTAGCGCAAGCTCAGACCCGTTCCAACATTCTCAATGTCGGGACGGGGTTCGACGCTCAAAAACAATTTATAGCGAATCTCGAAGACGCCATCGCCTCACCCGTCGATATCCCCAGCAGCATCGATCGCTATCAAAAGACGTTGTAATATGCATCCACACCACTGGATTACGCCTGCGGGAGAGGGCTCTACTTGATGCCGAGCGACATGGCACTCCTTTCCGGCAATGTCCACGGTTATAATAACCAAATCCAAATAGCAGGGTCAGACGCGGTTATCGGCCACAACCCAGGAATAAACGAGGCAGTACCGATCAGCGCCAGCAGTGTTGGCAGCCCAAGGGTATTCCAGGGGAAAACTGCCTCACCAGCCGGGACCGATCCGCGAGTACTCGAAGGGCCACCGAGCGGCAGACCAGAAGGGTCGCCAACTACGTCTGCCGCGGTAGTCGCGCCAGCAGACTGGAAATCCGGTATCAACCATGAAGAAGAAAAGACAGCTCTCTTAGTCGCAGGGATCGGGGTTGGCTTAGTAGTGTTTTGGCTTATCACTTCGTGATATGCGCCGTCTCGCTAGCCAGTCCCTTGCAGCCACGAGAAGGAGGGCCATGAAGCGGCCTTCCCTAGCGTGCTCAAGAGCCAAGAGACGATGGACCCGATGATTCCGGGCAGGGCAGCCGCGGCCTTGCCGGCCAAATTGGCAAGGGCACGCCCGCGAGCACTGTATGTGCTTTTTAACCCACTCCTTGACCCCGCACTTATTGGGTGGCCTGGTAGCCGGCGCCGGTACCCCACCCCTGCCGCCGGTGAGCGCAAGCACTAGGGTCGAGATTGCCATCCCAATCGCTGTAAGGATGCTCACGATTGCTATCCCATGTTCGCAGAAGAGTGTCTGTATTCGCTCAGTCAGCGTCTTGTCTTCATGAAGCATCTTCCTCTCTCAACGTCTCACGGATTCGGGAGATCCTGGACCGGAGAGCTTCTCTGTTCGTAGAAACGGTTTCGAGCATTGCCTGTCTTTCAAGTTCGATGTCAGAGACATCGCCCTCCAGTTTTCTGATTCGGTCTTGAATCTCCTGCTGCATCTCGGGGTCGTTCGTCTCCGTCAGTTTGTGACGTTCCAGGGCCAAGTGTTTTTCAACCTCGTTTTTCCGGCTTTCGACCTTCGAGAGCTTCGCCAGGTTGTTCACGAGTTCGTATCGGGTTCGAGTCATAACCTTTTCAAGCCCGACAAGCTCTCTTTTGGCCTGGGTGACCGACGCGGTGTCGATAGGTTGATTATCATTTATCTTCAATGCGACAATAACGTCGTGGGCTACGCCGGGGAGCTCTGTCATCTCGAGGGATTCAATATTTTTTGGGAGGGTTTCCTCTGCTTTTTGACGTGTTTCCATAGCCTTTTTGCTGAGACGTGGCATATCTGATTTATAGTCAGTGAGCCCCAGTGATTGCCGAATTGCATTTACACCCCCTGTTCCATATCTCGAGGCCAGTGTGGGCAGAGCCAGAAAGCGGAATCCTCCCCGTGTCGCGGTGATAGACATTTTTTGTCGCCGGGGTCCAATAGAGTGTTTTACCATCATCATCAATCCCAAACTGGTCATAGTCGATACTGCCTTCGAGGCGCAACCCCTTATAGGCACGGCTCACTTCTTTGTAGAAAGTATCGACCAGGCGCCTCTTCTGGTCAGAAAGTGTTGTCCGTCTTAACTCGCCTCGGAGGTTTTAAAGATTGTCCCCTGCCGCGCCCTTGCTCGACGTCCGGTGGTGGGTCCATAACAGCGTCTGACAGGTTAAACGCGTCATCGTCGGCGGCATCATAAGGGTCGGACCAGTCTTCAAACGTGGGGTTTTTAAAGTCAGCCATATTTTGTGAAACACATTTGAAGGTTGTCGCGCATGTTTAAAATATACTTTGTCGAGTGTCATCAAGCAAGTACGGACGAAAGCTTGAACCTATACCGGTGCCTCCGCGAACCCCTTGGGGTGAAAGGGCTGAGGCAATCGGTGACGAAAACTAACAACCCAGCACGATTCTGGTTCGATTCCCCAACTTCAGCAAATATGATGTCATCGTCCCCGGGACCGCGAGGTTGGCCTTCACGATCTCGCTGCACAGCAAAGATGAAAATCGGACCTTGGTTCAGAACTTAGGCCGCGCCCTCGTGAAAAAGACCGTCATTAAAATTTCGGGAAATGAGGTCCTCAGCATCGTCGACAGTGACGTGTACCACTGCTACTGCGATCTCTGGAGGACGGCTTCAGAGAGGAAAAATGGTCAGTACCAAGGCATTGAACGAAATACGATGAGGATACGAATCAATGCTGGGGACAAAGACGAGTCCGTTCCAGCGGACAAAACCCCGCCGATGCTTTGAAATCCCACTGGACTTCGAGCTGCTCGAGAGCCACACGCCATTCTACCAGAGCGCGCTGGGTGATCGGCTCGAGTATGAGCTCAAGTTCAGCGACTACAACCGTGTGATCCAGGCCACAGGCAGAGGTGCCACTTTCGACATTGGAAACATCTGTCTTGAGTATGACATGGTCACCCTGCCAGAGCTGGCCCAAATGATCAACAACCAGTACAGAAGCCGCATTTCGATCCTGTATGACCGGGTACTGCGGCACCGCAAAATTGGCAAATACAAGAGCGACACCCTCTGGAATCAATCTCAACGTGCCCGCCCGCAGCATAAGGGTATCCTGATGCTCTTTGAGGATGAAGCCGCGCAACAGCCCTTCGCTCGCGACACTGAGGCCTTCTATAACCCGAAAATCGCCAAGGTCGAGGTCACCATCGAGGGGATCCCCAACCAACTCTTCAGCCAAGGGATGCGTTCTTACCAGATGTTTTATGAAGCGAGGAAGCTCTTCCCAGCCGGCAGCATGCGACACCCTGAAGTGGCAACGGTCGAAAGACCTGGCCCTAGACGACGTCAGCCTCACCAGCAAGTACGCGCTGTGGCTTGACCTCAGGACAAGCGACGACGACCGGCTCCACGGCTCCGGCAGGTGGATAGAGAATGCCAGCGAAGATGTGGCCATCCAGATAACGAAAAGAGCCGAGGCGGCTGGCGCATTGAACATCTACCTCTACGTCATCATGGATGCACAGCTTAACATCGAAGATGGCCGGTTCGTCTCAGCGGTTTATTGAGCAACAATTAAAAGAGTTCCTACCGCGCACGGCCCTTTCGGCGACAATCAGCGGGCAGACGGGATGCGGAATACCCGTTTTTATCCTCGATCTGCTTGAAGGCCCCTTCCGGAGGTTATTTCAGCACGTAGTGGTTCTGTGTCCCGCCATACGGTACAACAGGACGTATTAGCAGCGCCCCTGGATCTGGACGGACCCTAAGATTTACGTTCTAGACCCCGGTGAGCGCCTTCACGATTACTTGCGAGCGTTTTACCAGGTGTTCCAGGGCGAGCCGACCCTATACATCATAGACGACGGCAGCGCTAAGAGGGCTTTGACGAAAAGGAAAGGCATGCTGTCAGAGCTGGCGTTCTCGGTCCGCCACGCGGAGCAGTCTATCTGGGTCCTCACGCAGAAGTACAACTCCGTCTTGAAAGACTTGCGCGAGCAGACGCGCTTGGTCTGTTTGTTCCACTGCAAGGATCGTGACTCGTTCGAAGACTGTCTGCGTGAAAATGACGTGATCCCCGCACGAGGACGGGAGTTGGTGTGGCAGCAGCTAGCCGAGACAAAACACGCTAAGCTTCTGTTGAAGACTGATCAACTCGCTGATTATATCATTATGTAATGCTTATTGTAATTAATTAATGATTATTTGTGTAGTAGGCCTGGTCTGATCTCCTGACCGTAACTTTCATGTTTTAGTTATTGTACTTATTTGGCATCAGTTTTCTGGCTGTACATACTAGCCCGTTGTAGTTGTATGACAGTCACGAATTCGGATGTCGAAAGCGAAGCTAACTAATAAGCCATTTTGTTTGTTTGATTTGAGGTTTAACGTCCCCGTCAACACTGTAAAGGTCATTTTGGAGACGTTGCTTCCAATTTTGTGGGACTTTTACCCGACATTGAGATGAAATGACATCTCAAGCCCTGTTGCCCAATGAAACCAATAGGGTTTATTAGCATGGACGGTCCGCCTTGCACCGCGGTTCCTGGACAGGCTTAGATCCTCTAAGCGGTTTACCAGTACTAGTGTGCCGCCCGGATTCAACTCTGCGTGGAAGCATTATGCAGCCCATATATTTCTTCAAGCCCCTATGAATAAGCCATTTAAACGTTAAATGACACGCAGTCTGCAAGATTCGTAAGTTCGACATGTTGTCTTCGTGAGGAGGCAGACATGTTGTTGAATCAACCGAAGGTTTGCGCAAGAAGCCTTTTCATTGGTCAGTTACCGTCTGACGACCCAATCAGGGTACTCTTCTTAAAACTTGATCATCGCTTAATTCCGTAAGTCTACGGAAAGCAACGAAGATTTCCTACTGTATCGAATTACCAAACCTGATTGATTGATTAACGATGATTACCTTTCTTTAGTTTTAATGGCTACCCTATAATAATGCTGATTCAGCTACTTTAATATTTAGTCCGTTTATCCTGGAGTAAAAAATCAACCTACCTACTCCAATAATAAAGAAATACTTATTCAATTATTTTTCATACTTCTGGCTGAAGTTCTAATGAACAGAATCATCCTTTATAAAGCAGAATCTGGTATCTTCTTCTACTTTTTCAGTGTAAACTTTCGGGTCATATAAAACAATGATCCAAATTAGTTAAGTTTGTCCTGTATCGCCCAGCGAATCTTTTTGATTCAACTGAGGTAGGATATCTCTGTTTTCATTCATCGAGCATTTCATATGCTCGCACCATTTTTTTCGCGAGGCGCATCGAGTTTTTTTTTCTAAACTCGTACCTGCCTATCATTTTTATTTAGGCTATAAAATTGGACCATTTTGGGATCATTTTTGAAAGTTGATACTTGTATCAAGTTTATATGCCATTGCATTTCTACTTCCGGTACTGGACCGCGTTACTACACTTTCGCTGTTCGTTCGCTGCATAAAATAGTCCAAATTAAGCACTTGCCTCATTTCCTTTTCCAGCGCATTGATGTCTTAACATTTGCGCTGAAGGCGGACTTGATTCCACAGGTGTTCCTTCCCTGTCCCCCCTCAGTTGCCGAACTGGACTTTTCCAGCTTTGATACTCGGTGTATCCTTTTATATCAAGGCGGACTTGATTCCACAGGTGTTCCTTCCCTTTCACCCCTCGGTTGTCGAACTGGGCATTAGCCCATATATAACTAGCGTCACTTTTTATGGCATGTAAGTATTGTAGGCCCATATCAGACGCAGCACAACTTGGCGTCTGATCTGAGTCTGCATTGATTGCTAAAAAAACATATATTCTTGCAAAACCTACCTTTAAGAAAACAAATCTGACAATCCTGTTCCGAACTTATTTGTTGGAAGATTCCATTGTCATATATTGGTTAAGCAAATTCAGAAGCCACTGATCAGACACCTCATTCTGTGACCTCGAATCAGACCCTTCAGTGTTATAAAAGGAAGCTTTGCATTTTTGTGTGCATATGCACTCGTTTTACGAATCTAAGTCGAAGCGTCTCCACTGTTTAAAATGTAGAAATTAAAGGGCTCTGCTGTAACGTCTCCAAAAGCAATGTACACTTCATTTTTGGAGACCCATGACTCGCCGAAAGAAAGCAATAGGTTTTAAATAAAAATCAAAATGAGTTCCTATAAGAGCAGTGAAAACATTCGTAAGAGAGAAGATGGGTCATACTACGTAGTTTCGGCTAATAAAGCCTCATCAGTGACCCTGTAATGATCCGGCAAAGAAAGCCAGAGGAAACATACTGCGATTTTGCGAATTTCCAATAGGCAGTCGATTCAAAGACTGATATAAATCAAAATTGGGTTCAAATAATTAAAAACCTGTCTAGAATATGAGTCTAAACCAATAATTTATTTCTGATTTCTCAGAATATTCCCGCTGATCTCAAAGGACCAAAAGTAAAATATAAACTGCACTATGGTTGATGTACGGGGAGACGTTTTACGGCCGCCACACGGCACAACACTCCTAAAGTTCACTTCTGTCCAGTGCTCCTGATAAACAGCGTATTTGCGTAAATACTCAAATACTCAATTAATCAAAGTGCTGAGAGAACTGGTGGATCGATCGTCTCTGAATGTAAGTTTGGAGGATAGTCATGAACTGAGAATCGGACTGTTCGTTTAAGCAGGTGCAATAGATCTGATCTGACACCGCATTATGTGGCGTCTGATTATGAAGGTTCTGTTTGCCAATGGCCAAATGCACGAGCACAGTCCTACCGCCCCCGACCATCAGGGCTTGAAGAAATAGACGGACTGCAAGATACTTCCACGCCGAGCTGAAATCGACCGCACATGAGTACTGGTATACCGTTAAGAGTATCTAAGCCTGGCCAGGCAAAGTGGTGCAATCGGACCGTCCATGCCACAAGCCTATTTGGTTTCATTGCGCGACAGGCTTGATAATTATGTCATTTCATTTTAGTGTTGGGTAAAAGTCTCACAAAATTGGAAGCAACGTCTCTAAATGACCTAGTCAGTATTGACGGGAATGTTAAGTAGAAGTAAAACAAAGATCAGGAATCGATACTATTAACTTACTCCACCCATCAAAGACACCAAAGGGAAAGAAACGCAAACATTAAGCGACCAGACCATAATGGAAACCGAAACAAAGGAAGGCCATAAGGACAGTTACTTTCCCACAAAATGGCCATATGGCCATCCAAGATAAAAAGACACAAGTGATACACACAGTAAGTAACAAACAACACCATAAACAAACCGCCACAGAAGAACCGCCTTGGAACGGTCAGCGGAAAGATTTCCTTGGGGGGGGGGGGGGGGGGGCTTAAATCGATTTTACGTGGCCACAATCCTCGCCCTTACTTCCGTCGCGATTTAGACAAATAATTTGTTCAGTCCGCATGAAGGCCTCCTAACTCATCAGTGCAACATCTCCGTGAACACAAAAAAAATCAAAGAACCACAGAGGTGAGACAACGGTGAGGACTCGACAGCAAGAAACCACTGAAATGCTGGAGCAAAAGAAAACAAACAGTTAGACTCCGATGGGCCCGACCAGAGACAGAGCATCAGGCACCAACCAACATTACCTTGAATTAGATCTCTCTAATTCTCAATAAGCCTTTACGTTGGAGCCGTCATAGAATCTGAGGCCTGACCCACCGGCGTGCAATTAAAGAGGGAAGCAAAGTTGCCAAACGTGATTGGGTTAAGTACCATGCATGCAGTCTGTCGTATAACATCCATGTTGTACCCAATCATTTTATATCGAAGAATGATTTTACGAAATTGGGTGCTGAAGTCATTGCGGTTATATATTTTTCTGAATTTATAAACTAAGTCACCATAAAATTCGGGTTCCGATAGACCTTGTTGCAGAAGAGAGTTAAGTCCAATATTGAATTTTGAAATTAAATCAGAATGGCGTCTATAAAATTTTGAAAAGGCTTTGCGTATTTTATGGTACCGATAACCCTGATTAAGGAGTTTAGCCGTTAATAATTTATTACGAGTGTTGGAGTCAGTTACATGACTACACACTCTAGCAAATCGAATTAATTGCGAAATATAAACGCCATAGGATGGCGCACGAGGAACATCACCATCCAAATAAGGAAAATTTACAATCTGAAAATCAAAGTCATCGCATTTATCACAAATTTTGCACGAAACAAACCCATCTACAATAGATAGATGTCAATCCAAAAACGGGGCCTCGGTATCAGAAGAATTTGCTTTATTTAACTGAAGTTCTGGGGGGGGGGGGGGTGAATCTGACTGATCAAACCATCGAAATAGGTATTATCAATATTTAATAAATCATCTTAATATCTAGACGTGGAGCTAAAAGCTTCAATAATTTCACATTGGTTATCAATGCAAAGCGACAACATGAAAAGTAGAAGTAAAACAAAGATCAGGAATTGATACAATTAACTTACTCCACCCATAAAAGACACCAAAGGAAGTCTCTTTTATAACAATACAAGAACAGATCAGCCACAAGAGGTGCGCAATTCGTACCCATCGGAATACCCACAATTTGTCTAAATAACTTAGTACCGAATCTAATATAAATATTGTCAAGTAGAAAGTTGAGGACACCACACAATTTCTGACATGACCAAAGCTCTTTAGAAGTGAAAAATGCATTTCTGACATTACATGCAAGATAGAGAGAATCTTCTCTGTGAAAAGCCCATTCAATTAAATCACTAAGCTTTTCTTTTATAAGATTATGAGGAAGTGTAGTGTAAAGAGTGGAAAAATCGTAAGTAGACAGACTTGAAGCACGAAAATGTCTGGATTTCAATTTATTTAAAACCTCATTCGAATTTTTTTATAGACCAAAATAGCTTTCTTCCTGATCTTTCAAAGACTTTATCACAATATTTAATCACATGCGTTTTAATAGCAGTAAGACAGGAAGTTAATAATTTAGAAAGTTCAGTGGTAGTGCAAGAGCTAGAATTTGTAATAACCCGTGCTTTGTAAGGTCTTTTATGAAGTTTTGGTAACAAGTATAGCGTAGGAAGCTTGTCTTGGCCTTCTGTAACACACACAGCAAACTTGGTGGCTGAATGACAAACATGTTTATCTACTATAGCCCTCTCTTCAGCTAAAGGCTGAAGTTCATAGGCCTTAGTACCACCAAGCTCCTGCTTAAGCGTGTTAACATAGTGGAGCCGTCACACAACGACCACGTTAAACCTCAAAACAAGCAAACAAACATACAAACAAACAAACAAGCACAGTCCAGAATTTTCTTCTGACGTTCCGCTCTGACATCTTAGGGGTGCTGTCAATAACCAATACCTGGATTTTGTTCAGGGTCGGCGCCAGTCAGATGGTCAGTGATTGTCACGAGGACTATAACAAACAACAGGAATTTTTTTCTTAGTCGAACCTGGTTAAACTCCTTTTTCAACATTGTCAAAAAGATACTTAGAGAACTGTTTAATCTACCAATACCATTTTATCATGGTGAATATACATCATAAATCAACTTTCATCTGTACTTTCAGTACTTTGATTTCTTTTGGCTTATCTTTTGGTTTTTCATCCAGCTGACAATTTTCACCTCAATCTTAGGAATACTTGTTATTTTTCTGTCTCTATAGAACCGTAAGATTCATCGCTCAATCACATCATAGCCATTTGAAATTGATTGTAAATTGTAATAAATTGATTATATTTTGTCTGGACTACA
The DNA here is from genome assembly GCA_963580285.1 of Lucinisca nassula. Lineage (NCBI taxonomy): Eukaryota > Metazoa > Mollusca > Bivalvia > Lucinida > Lucinidae > Lucinisca > Lucinisca nassula. The sequence goes on from OY757016.1 coordinate 56,329,454, forward strand.
TACAAACAGTCTGGCATTAGTGGTCGAGTCTCCCTATACGATCAACGGGCGTGACCTTTTTGTAAAGGACACTCTAGGTGACAATATAGCGTTGGCTGTCTGTACGCCAGGTTTTTCCCGGTGCAAATTCGTCCGTCTGTTCGAGGCTGAACCTGACGGATTGCTCATACGCATTCCAGTTTTCCACACTGATGTTGTACTACATTTGCACTTACATCTGTGGTGCGTGCGCGTTTACACCCTTGACGCATACGCATTCACACCCGTGATGCGTACGCGTTCACACCCATGACGCATACGCATTCACAACCGTTGGCATCAGTGTGGAGAATTATAAAAATCCACACAAACTATATTGGTGTTGCGGCACGTGCAAACGCTCGCCTACCACAATTGTAATTAATTAATGATCATTACGTGATTAATAATGCTTAGCCGTTGCGAAGCAGTTGCGTAGCTGTTGCGAAGCAACGCCAACAACGATGTGCTCAGTAGCGGCCGTAATCGCTGTACTTGGCCTTCATATGGCGCTGCTTTTTGCTGTCTTTTTTATCCTTTCTCGGGTGATCCAGATGTTTGCCGCGCATGTATGCCTGCGGCTCCATTTTAGACAGGTCCGCTTTTGTTGCAAAAGAACGGACTTGACGAGCTGATAGACCAGATGCTTGACGACCCGGCGACGCCAGACACGCAACTGGCGCATGTTGCAAAGCAACAAGCAGAGCCACGGAAAGATGACAGGGTGCAAGAATACCGCGAAAGGCTTGCTGCAACAGTAGCAGGAGGGTCGGCCAGGAAATACGGAATTGTGGCTCACGGAAAGGCCTTGACCGTCGATCAGGTCGAGAAGCTGAGTGACTCTGAGATCGAGAGGCTCTACGCCCGTTACTCCGCCCGATTAGGGGCAGACATGTCAAAGACGATTTCGAACGCGGCTCTCGGGCTGTATGCGGGACTGGTTGGGATGTTCGTCCCGATCCCGGACCAACAAGGGCTCATCTGCGATCTTGAAAGCGATCCGTTTCCAGGTAGCACACTTCAAGGCGCTGCCAGTGAACTCTATCACCGCTATGACACGTGGTTAGCTCCACTCACCGCAACGTCAATCACTCTAAAGCATGTCAGATTTGAACATTGCTGCCCCATCAATTTATCATACAATGATGGCAGAGAATACGATGAAGGATCAACAGCCGGACGCTGCAACTCAACTGGCGGACGCGAATGGCGGAGCCCGTTACACAAAGAGTGACGAAGCCTAAAGACCCGAAAAAGTTGCACCCAGTCGTGCCGGCGCCGCCGCTCGAAAGGCTAAACAAGAACGACTGCTCAAGGAGCTTCAGGAAACCAAAGAAAAACATCAAATCACGAATAACGATGGCGCCGTTAACGATGTTGTTGCAAAGCAACAAGAGGAACATCACGGTATTCTGCCAGAAGGATCCTGAGCCTGGACCCCATGGATCATCGGGGTTTGTCTTGCGGGTGGTATTGCTGTAGTTGCTCTGCAACATTCGAGCCTATCGCGGCGACAAGTTGCTCAGAGCAACAGCAACATGTTGTTGCAGAGCAACAGCAAAAAATGACAAGTGGAATAGGAAGTTATCTGCGCAACAGGATAAACTCCGGCCCGTGAAACAATTAGAGACCAGGCCAAATCCATTCTATATGGAATTAGCAACCAGGACAACTGATGATAAAATGCTTGTCAACGCGCTCTTCCATAGCGCAGTCGTCTGTGGCATCGCTGTGGGATACGCCCGGCTTGGCAAGATGGCGATTGGGGGTAGCCCCCCGAAGCTAGACTTCACACCCCGTGATGTGGGCATGGCCATAGTTGACGTCACTCTCGCCATGGCAACCAAAGATATGCTAATTAAACAGGGGATAATACCTGCTGATATCATGAAGTAATCGATTACTTAAGTAATAAAATGGTAAGTATTGCTATGCTCCTTGGCGGTGCCCTGGTGAACGCCCTGGCGTTCTCGGGATCGAATTACTTGTTCTCCATTTTGAAGAGCTCTGGCATCACGATAAAGCAGTCGAACAGTTCAAGGCTGCACAGGCAGAATGTTCTCGAAAACGGACCGAGCATATTGATTTCATCACTGAGGAACTCCGCCGTCAGAGGCACGCCGTTCGAACCTTCAAAGACGTCGATGACGCGATGCGCCTGTATGCGCAGGTCGCCGGGTATAACCTTGACCCCCTTGGGCCCGAGCCCCTGCTCTCCGACTTTTACCACCCGGGTGACGACCAGAAAGACCGCGAGATTGCCTTCGTCATCCTGGGGATGGCCGCGACGGGCCTAGCGGCCTACAAACTCGCCTAGACAATTGCGCATCAGTTGTTTCCGTTAGAGACTTACCCGTTGCAAAGCAAGAACAACGATATCAATAAATACAAGGATCGGAAGTCCATACGCCTTGCGGATATTTATAACAGCCCTAAGTGTTACTGGACGGGTCTTGAGGCCATAAAAAAGCTGGCATCTGCGGCTAAGACCTCAGAAGATGTGGCCCGAGCTTGGTTGAAGAAGCAGTCCATCTGGCAGATCTACCTCGCCGCTCCGCGGCACATTCCACGACCAAAATTCGACGTTACCACGCCGAACGAGGTCCATCAAGCTGACCTGCTTTTTCTGCCACACGACCGTGTTCGCAAAGCGAACAAGCGCACATACAAATACCCCCTTACCGTGGTTAATGTGGCCTCACGCTTCAAAGAAGCTGAGCCTCTGGCCACGAAAGAAGCCAAAGAGGTTGCTGAAGCTTTGTCTTGCATCTACAGGCGAGGCCCGTTGAGGTGGCCCAAATTGCTCCAGATTGACCCCGGCCGTGAGTTCATGGGCTCTGTCAGCCAGCTATTGGCAAAGCTGTCTGTCCAGGTTCGGCGCGGTCGGGTTGACATACATCGGGACCAGGGCATTGTTGAGCGCTTGGCTGATCGTACCTTGGCTGAGCGGCTCTTTGGGCACCAGAACGCTCAGGAGATGCGACACTTCTGGTAAAAGGTCTACAGAGTGAGTGAAAAGGTTGCCTGCCGTTGTGACAGCCTTGAATGGCGAGGTCATCCGACTGACTGGCAAAAAGCCCTCTTAGGCCATAAGGGTGCGATCAGTGACACAAAAGCCCTCCTCTGTTCCTCTGTAGTTCCTAGTCGTCCTGTTGGTCTCATAGCCCATCCATAGAGATTGTTCGCGTCGAGAAAGATATGGCTACTAGGTTTTTCTGGATCGTAATTTGCAACCTGAGGATTGTTGGCCTTGGCATAGCGCTTTGAGACCATTGAGATGAGATACCTCCGCGCATCCCCTTCTCGATGAATAGATGTTGGTCGGAATCTGTGAGTAACTCGAGCTCCACTCCTGTCTTCTTGAGAAGGGCGTCCAATGAAAGCCCCGGGCTGGTGTAGTAGTGTGCTGGATCTAAACCGTACTGTCTCAAGCATGTCTTTCGGAATTCCTCAAAGACATCTGCCAGCAGGAGCACATCTGTGCGATTGTAGAGGTCGTGGTAGTCCCCCGGGGTCTTACACCCACAGACCTCCCATACTCTCTGCACGTGGACGTAGTCGTCGTCGCTGATGTGCTCGTCGGTGAGCTTTCGGATGGAGCTTGGTCTCGGCGAAGCGATCCCAGGGGTCCATATACTCGTAGGGATAGACACCCTTCCGGGTCAAGAGCTGGAGCCTCTGCTGGTTTGGCTCGTAGTGGGACGTGATCTGGAAAGAGCTCAGGTTGTGGAACACCACGGGAATGACGATGGTCTTTAGGCTTAGCCTCAGCTTAAGGTTGCAGGCGTTGTGGGCTGCCCCTCGATATTTACCTGTGATATGACAGTGGTCGCGGACAGAATCACCGTCTTGCGTTTTTTCGCATATTTAGCAATTCGCGGCATTGTTTTGGGCCCGACAGTCCTTTCGTGTCATCCATATGTTTTTAGGGTTGGCTAGCACGCTCTTAATCTCGCGCTCCTCCTCCTGGAGTGATTTGGTTGTAGAGGAGGCGGTTGAAGTGTGTAGTGAAAGTGATTTTTATTCGCAATGATCAGCAGCATATTGATCCTTGGTATCTCTTGTGGTTGTGTGCTGATACGAAGGACGGTGATGCCGTTGTCCCAGCCAAAGACATTGATGGCTAGTTTGTTCTGCCGCTCCACTTTATAGATCTGAGAGATGGGTGTGGGACTATCAATCCCTTCAAAGTTTAGACCATCATTGGTAGGATACCAACATAGTCTCTCTGGGTGATATGGTGGTGGCGGATTTGCCAGAGCCGCTCGGAGCGTCCATCGAAAGCAGTGTGGGTCCTTGTTTTTCATGTTGACCACTGCCTTCTTAAAACTTACTTCTGCTGGGAGTGGAATGTAGGAGCTACCCCGAAGAGATGATATCTGGCAATGTCCAACCACAGAGTTTCTACTTGTTCTACAACCCGGCTAGACCCTCTCTGCGTCCACTTTTCGAGTGTTTCTTGGTTGTCTGGGGAGGTTTTATCGAGAACCCCCTTGATTTCGCTGGATCCAGAGAACCTCACCTCTGGAGATAGCAGCGTTGTGGATAGTACAGTAGGTTCCTCGACATCTCTTCCCACAAGCTTCACTTGTACCGATATTGATCTATGTGCACTCCTGCATTGTGTTTCCCTTTATGAATCTGTAGATTTAAGTATTGTCTAAATAAAACGACCACCCCAGAGCTTTCCTCCAACGGCAGCTATACACTGGTTTGCGCTGGGCACCTCGCCCGGTGGGGCCCTCCTGGGGGGTGGGGCGGGCCTTACCGGGTTGGTGCTCGGGGGGATAGTTGGGTGGAATTGTTTTTGGTTTGGGAGGCTTAAATTGAATGGAGCTTATCTTGATGGTAGATGTTTGGGGGTAGGGAGGCCTTATTTGCTGAATGGAGCGTCTGAATAAAATTCTGTGCCAGAACCTAATTCTGTGCCAGAACCTAGTGGCAGCCAGAGTCTACTGCACATGCGATATGGCAGCCAGAGTGTGCTTCTATATACTTATGTATTGATCTGTGCCAGTGTTGGAAGGCTGAATGGAGCATCTGAATAAATTCTGTGCCAGAACCTAGTGGCAGCCAGAGTGTACTACACATGCGATATGGCAGCCAGAGTGCAAACAGATATTTTATTCTATTGCATCCCACTCGGTGGGGCCCATCCGGGGGGTGGGCGGGTGGGCCCCACAGTATTGCGGGTGCGGGGATGATTTTTTTGTCCCAAACCCCCACTCTATATACGAGTACTACTGTTGTGGCCAATTGTCTTGTGAGCAACTGTCTGCGCACCGACTATCAAGGGTTTCTTAACTCTGCGGTCTATGACTATCAAGGGTTTCTGAAGTACACTCTGCGGTCTATGACTAACAAGGGTTTCTAAAGTATACTCTGCGGTCTATGACTAACAAGGGTTTCTGAAGTACACTCTGCGGTCTATGACTATCAAGGGTTTCTATGAATTTGGACATGTTCATTCTTGTAAACAGGACCTGTTTTGTCAAAAGCCAGTGAAGTTTTTCATGATATGGCTCTTTTTGAAGCGTTTCATTAGGGTCTACACTGTTTGTGGAGCTACACTGTTTGCATAATTATCTTTACTTATCTACAGGGTAGAAAGGGTTGAATCATTTGCTGTCTCCGACCGATGTTCTGAGTTGCGTCTCTTTGGCAGCAAAGAGTCAGGACACGGCAAAATCTGGAATGTAGAATTAATACGATATGTAAATATTAAACTTTTGCATTACTTTCTTATTTTAATATAATATCGAATTCGAGAACCAATTTAATATCACATCAAGACTAGACGATGACATATATATGTTACTGAACATTTATATAAAAAAGCGAGGTTTATAGGGTACACATCTTTTTTTTTTCATTGATTGTGGCAGTACTTTTATTGAAGAGGTTCTAATGGTCATCCGGGCACAACATATGTTTGAAGAGGTACAATACCCAGACAATACCCACTGGGGCAATTGCCCACAAGGACAATATCCCACTGGACAATAGCCCACTGCTTAATTTGACAGGGAGCTGCTTATAAAAGGGCACAAAAGTCATTATTACGAAAACGGGCCTATTCAAATGTATTGAAAATATCACCCAAGAAAGTGAAAATATTCAGACAAGAACTCTTATATTTCGAATATTTCTACTCAAGGCATATATTGTGGAAACTTGTTAGAACCGCCTCGTCGACGCGGTTCTAACGGGTACCGACTATCTATGGTTTTGAGCGGATAGAAAATGATGTTTACCCCTGTAAATCCCAGTTTTACAACATGAAAGTGGGGTTCAAGGGAATGGGAATTATATAAGCATGTTTTCGTGATGATTTTGAACACTTAAATCAGAAAGTATCCACTTGGGATTTACAATCCACCACGAAAACACGCCTATATAATATTGGCACCTTGAACCCCACTTTTATATAGGAAAACTGGGGTTTACGGGGATAAACCTTATTTTTCTTATTTCTGCTCTAAAGTACAGATTGTGATTACTCGTTAGGACCGCCTCAACGAGTACACATAATCGATATTTTGAGCAGAAATAAGAAAAATGTCCACCTCAATGAGGCGGTTCTAACGAGTAGACATAATCTATATTTTGAGCAGAAATAAGAAAAAAAAAATAACACAATTTTCATCTTTAAATATTCGTTTTTTTTTCGGCGGTAAAAATAACAATGTATTTGTATAGGCGTGTTTTCTTAATGCAAACCAATATCTAGATGACTTTCAGTGTATGACATTAGTGGCCTGGCATAGCTAAAACTTGGACAAACGCCCACTAGGACAAAAGCTGACTGGACAAAATAATAGCAAATACATTCAATATGGTAGAAAGAAGAAATTGAAAAATATGTGATAGCTGAAAGAACAATTCCGTGATAAAGGCTGTCAAAAGCCGAAACGTCGGAGATGGTGGAGAATTAATGCGAAAAATAAATGTAATAAAACTGTTTGAGCGTCAAAGATATCCATTTTGGAGACGTTGCTTCCAATTTTGTGGGACTTTTACGCGACACTCAGATGAAATGACATCTCAAGCCCTGTCACCCAATGAAACCAATAAGCATGGACTCGCACCTGTTTGCCTGGGCAGGCTTAGACCCTCTAAGCGGTGTTTCAGTACTCTAGTGTATCTTTATTTTTATTTTCAATATTTTGTTGTGGTTTTACGGCCATTTTAAGATAATGTTACTTCTGTCAAGCCGATCGTTAATAAAAGGTTGGCGAAAACCATAGTACTCAAAGCTAAAAAAAAAAAAAAAAAAAAAAAAAACAAACAAAAAACACATTACCTTCCGTAGCAGAATTTGACACCCCCACCCCGGACAGAATCCCCCCTTTTTGTAAAGGCGGACCCCAAGCATTTGTTATTTGTTTAGTGGACCCCCCCCCCCCCCCCATCCCCAGGCCCGGACAAAATCCCACCTCCTGCTATTTATAATGGTGGACGAACACCCTACCCACCTCCGCACGCACAGTTATAACACTGAATTTGGAAAATCAATCCGTTTATATATGTGTCGTTTTGAAACTGCAGATTCAAAATTGGAATTGGTGCACTACTGTCTGGTGCTCATAGAGAAAATATTACAATAAGCAGGCAGTACTGCACAAGAACAACAGGTGACAAAGAAAGTGCAGAACATTGAAATCAGCAGTGTGACTAAAAATAATGTATACCCCTGTAAACACCTGCGAAGACACGCCTATTCAAATGTATGGACAATTTTATCTCCACAAATTGACAATTTTAAGATTCCGTTATTTTTCATACTTCTGCTCAAAACCATAGACTGTGAGTACAATCTATATAGATTGCGGGTACAATCTATGTTTATGAGCAAAAACACTATGTCGTGCTTTCTGGTGTGCATTCTGATGTGCTGACTGTTTTTATTGTGATGTTAAATTGCTTTGTCTTCTTATTCATTTACATGTATACAGGTTTCAGTCTAATTTAGCTGTCCAGTTCATCTCAATGTCGAGTGAAAGTCCCACAAACTTCGAAGCAACGTCTCCAAAAATGACCTATACAGTGTTGACGGGGATGTTAAACATAAAATCAAACAAACGATCTGTCCAGGAGGGATTATGCCCGGGGGTGGGAGGGGGATTTTGACCCCGGGGGATTGGGCCGCCTTTACAAAAAGGGGGATTCCGGGAGGGGATGGGTTGTCCGTGTGTGTGTGGGGGCGGGGGGGAGGGCTATATCCGGATACCATCCCCTTGGGGGTGTCTTTATTTATCTTATAAACGTATTACATACTCAATTTCTAAATTAAATGCACACTTATGCATATGTGTGGGCTATTTTACTAGTGGGCTATTGTCCTAGAGGGCTCTTTTTGAGTTGGCTATTGTCCTAGTGGGCTTATACGTACTCAATTTCTAAATTAAATGCACAATTATGCATATGTGTGGGCTATTTTCATAGTGGGCTATTGTCCTAGAGGGCTCTTTTTGAGTTGGCTATTGTCCTAGTGGGCTAAGGCCCTTGTTGACTAATGTCCCACACTCATTTGAAGAAGACGCAGTGTGGGCTTCTGGAGAACAAAATGTCTAATGTGCAATAAAACCTTCGCCGGACTCAGTGGCTCAGTCGGATGCGCGTCTGACTGGTGATCAGGAGGACCCGGGTTCGACTCCCGCCGGGGTCGGCAACATTCTTTCGTGGAGATTGATCATGAAATCTTTTCTACGGTCATTCTCTCCCTTCCGCTGATTCAAGAAGGGCAGTTGTCAGTTTCTGGCGAAAGAATGTGCACTGTACTGGTTAACCGCTTACGTATAAGCCTGCCCAGGAAAGTGTTGATAGGTAAACTGACCGGCTCAAAAATGACCTAAATAGTGTTGACTGGGTCGTAAAACTCCAAAACAAACAAAAACAATAAAACCTTCACCGCGTGTTTTTAAGGCGGTTTTGTCACGCTCTCATAATCGTAAGAACTACCTCGAACCCAGTTTGCCTGCTTTAAACGTAGATTTTGTGTGTTCGTTATACCTCAAAACATTGCGAATAAAATGTATTATACAGCAGTTCTTTTCGTTTGCAAATATAGATTGTGTTTGCTCATTAGAAGCGCTAGAGGCGCTTCTGACGAGGACCCAAAATCTATTTACGTTGAAGCTCCTTTGGCAACAAGGTCTTAACACATTTTGTACTGAAAACCACAAAATGGGTACCCTGGCTGGCAAACAGTGCAGGTTCACATCAGACGCCACAGGACGCGGCGTCTGATCAGGACCTACATTGTGTGCCAAAAGTTCATTCATTTTCTGATAAATTTTGAAGAAAACACAACCTTACAACCCTAAATTTTGAAATGGACTTATGCTTTATATAAGATTCCATTTGGTACAAAAAGGGTTAAGTGTGAATTATACGAGCAATAAACATCACAAATTATGATCCGTATATTTCACTCTAGAAAATAAAATCATAAATGGTGCAAAAAGTAAATCTCACAAATAAATCAAGAGTGCATGATACTGTTTGTATGTTTCGGAGTTAAACGACCTAGTCAACATTATTTAGGTCATATCGAGCTGGTCAATTTTCCTGGACAGGCTTACCAGTCAACCAATGCGCGTTTTTTCGCCAGAAACTGACATATACCCTTCTTGAATCAGCAGAAGGGAGTGAATGACCGTAGTAAATATTTCACAATCGATCTCCACGAAAGAATGTTGCTGACCCGGCAGGTATCGAAGACACGTCATCCTAATCACTAGTCAGACGCACATCCGACTGAGCTACCAAGGCCGGTTCAAAACACGATAAATGTGTTGCTTTCTACTGCAACTGTACAATAATACGTATATGAACACATCTGCTTTGTCTGGGTAACACACTACTCAAAATAATTAAAGGAGAAAACACATATTTCCTCATAGTATAAAGATGTTGGATAATGATGATGAAACAACGATTCAGAAAGATGAATGACCTATCTGCAACATGTTAATGGCAAACATTGGCAACCAGTTCACAAATCACGGCTTGGAACCTGTTAGGAAGATTTTGCATAAATGTTTGAGAAATCGCCATCTTTACGTCAGATTATTTCGAATGTCATAGAACTGCGGAATCAGTCACTTTTTCCTGTCGGTAATGTGTTTGACCACCTCGAGCAGCACAACACTCCTGGCATCGCCGAGGCATGCTACGAACCAAATTTTGAACAGTTTGTAAAGCTAGTGTTTCCCACTCATGTCTAAGGATGTTTGTGAGTTCTTGAATAGTGATTAATGGATGATCGCCCTGTGAGATACGTCTATAAAGAATGTCCCACACATGTTCTATCGGGTTTATTTCAGGAGAACGTGCCGATCAGTCCATTGCTTCAATAGTCTCACGAATAAGATCATATATGCAGACTCTAACAGTATGGGGGCGCGCATCCTGCATCAGAATGAAATTGTCACCGATTACCCAAGCCAAAGGCCTCACAATAGGATCTAGAATTTCACCTCAATACCGTAATGCAGTCAATGTACCTCCGTTTATCACGTACAAGTCCGTTCGGCCTTCATAAGAAATTCCACCCCGTACCACAACTGACTCCCCTCCATATATGTCTGTTCCCACAATGTTGCAGTCCTCGAATCGTTTTCCGGGTCATCTCCGAACTCGAACACGTCGATCACATGCATTCAGATGAAATCTGCTTTTATCCGTGAACAGAACTTTACGCCAGTCTTGTAATGGCCAGTTCTGATGTTCTTGGGCAAACTCATACCGCCGTGCTCGATGTTGCCTGGTGAGAATAGGCCCTCTTGCCGGACGTCTGGCCCTCAGATCACCTTCATGTAACCTGTTACGTATTGTTTGATCAGATATCCTTTGACCAATTGCATGCTGGACTTCTGGCCGTGTACTGCCGATTTCGTAGCGCTAGATTTCGAAGATATTGATCTTCTTTTTTGGTACATCATGCGGTGTCGGCCTTGCCCTTCTCGTCTAGTAAACTCGCCCGTCTCCTGGTAGCGTCTCGATAGCCTGACAACAACATCTCTCAGCTTGAGAGACCTCAACTTCTTCCAAGAACAGCCAAACAGCATATGAAGTCACTATGAAGCCCAAAATAACGCATACCCGAAGGATTGACATGTTTCTGACCCAAACTCAAATTCTGAACAGATCACCCCATACCGAATTTCAGCCGCTTTACAGGTGTATCCATGCTCACATTCTTGCTTTGCACGTGAACCTTACTTCTTGACGTTTGCAGGAACATTGTGAAGAGATGTCACTTTAAAATAGTGCCATTCCTTGAGTTTGAAAATTGCCAAGCGGTGATATTATACAGTCTTAAAAAGTTTGCTCCTTTAATTTGTTTTGAGCAGTGTATGTTACACGTGGAGCAGACTTTAACCAGTTGTATGTCATGACAATATGATGTACAGCATAGTTATAACATCCTTAGAAATCTGCATGAAATCGGATTTGAGTGGGTCGTGGACATATATCACCCACTTGACGCAAGTCTTTTGTGTTCGAATGGACAGAAAAGCCCATATACCTGGCTATAAAACATTGCTGAACTTTTTGTTACAATAGACTATTCAAAGGCATACATAACCTGAGACAGACATAATACTGGAGACAGATGCCTAACGTATGCATATTGTGCCCAGACTTGACATTTGGGCTTCTTTGGCTTTGGGCTTGGAGCCCATAGCGCCCAAGACCAGCAACCCACTTGCAGTAACTTCGGAGAAGGAGTTATTGACTAACATTGAAATATTTGCCATCTGCAAAATATCGGATTTTGTTGGGTCGTGGACGCATATCGTCAACTGTCAACGGTATAAAATCTGCCAGAATTTGTCACATCTTTAGCACTCGTCCATATACCTGTTATAAAATAATTATTGAAATTTTTTATTCCATAGACCATTGAAAGGCATGCAGATTCTGTGATAGACATAACTTTGGAGACAGGAAGTTGCTAAAATATGCATCTTTAGCCCAGACTTGACATTTGGGCTTCTTTGGGCTTGCAGCTCCTAGTGCCCAAGACCAGAAACGCACTTGAAGTATTTTAGGATACAAGGAGTCATTGACTAACATTGAAATATTTGCGATCTTAACAAAATCGAATTTTGTCCAATGCCAAGCTCGTAAAAAATGGCCAGGACTGGACATATGTCTTAAGTATTCGAATGGGCTTAAATCCCATATACCTGGCTATAAAACATTGCTAAATTTTTGGTAAGAATAGATATTCAAAGACGAGTGTTAAGTTGGTTACGTATTCCTTGTTCCTTATTCCTTGTTCCTTATTCCTTATTTATATTTTCAATCGTTTTTTTTTTTTTTATAAAGGTCCATTTTGAGCCCCATCAAAATAAATCGACCTCATGTTTCGGTTCCTTTCAAAATAAGACGACTTTACGTAAATATGCTAAAAAAAGATTCGGTACCCCCAGATAAACAATTTCGTAATTTTAAACTGCGAATAAGAAGAACAACAATAAATCTACATTTCTTTTTTTTTCTTATTCGATTTTCAGCTTCATAGAATTTTGCGAAGCCGTGTAACAGAACATTTGCGTATGGTACATTCATCATTATCTTTTACTTCTAAGCATAATGGTTTAGGTTTCGAAATGCAGCATGTGTCAATTGCGAATAAGGAATAAGGAATAAATCAAACGTTTCCTTATTCAATTTTGAACTTCATAGTACTTTGCGACGCGGTGTAACAGAACATTTTCGTATGGCACATTTATCATTATTTTCACTTCTAAGCATACAGGTATAGGTTTCGAAATCTAGCAAGTATTGTTTGCGAATAAGGAATAATGAATAAATCCAAATATTCCTTATTCCGTATTAGATTTTCAGCATAAGAGAGCCGGCCTTGGTAGCTCAGTCGGATGCGCGTCTGACTGGTGATCAGGAGGACGCGGGTTCGATACCTGCTGGAGTCGGCAACATTCTTTCGTGCAGATTGATAATGAAATCATTTCTACGGTTATTCTCTCCCTTCCGCTGATTCAAGAAGGGCAGTTGTCAGTTTCTGGCGAAAGAATGTGCACTGTACTGGTTAAAGGCTTACGTATAAGCCTACCCAGGATAAGTGTGGATAGGTAAACTGACCGGCTCAAAAGTTCACTGGGCCGTTAAACTCCAATACAAACAAACAAAGCTTCAGAGAACTTTGCGTAGAGGGGTAACAGAACATTTGCGTATGGTGCATTCATCATCATTTTTACGTCTAAGCATAATGGTATGGGTTTCGAACTTCAGCAAGTATTGTTTGCGAATAAGAAAAAAGGAAAATTTTGATTTATTCTTTATTCCTTATTCGATATTCAGCTTCAGATAACTTTGCGACAAGGTGCAACAGAACATTTGCGAATGGCCCATTCATCATCATTATTTTTACTTCTAAGCATAATGGTATATGTTTCGGAATCCTGCAAGTTTCAATTGCGAATAAGGAATAAGGAATAAATCAAAATTTTCCTTATTCTTTATTCGATTTTTAACTTCGTTATAAATTATTAACGGCTAAACTCCTAAATCAGGGTTATCGGTACCATAAACTACGCAAAGCATTTTCAAAATTTTATAGATGCCATTCTGATTTAATTTCAAAATTCAATATTGGACTTAAATCTCTTCTGCAACAAGGCCTATCGGAACCCGAATTTTATGGTGACTTAGTATATAAATTCAGAAAAATATATAACCGCAATGACTTCAGCACCCGATTTCGTAAAATCATTCTTCGATATAAAAAGATTGGGTACAACATGGATGTTATACGACAGACTGCATGCATTGTAGTTAACCCAATCACGGTTGGCAACTTTGCTTCCCTCTTTAATTGCACGCCGGTGGGTCAGGCCTCAGATTCTATGACGGCTCCAACGTAAAGGCTTATTGAGAATTAGAGAGATCTAATTCTTGGTAAGGCCAAAAAAAAAAAAAAAATAGGTGTGTTTCAGGTTTCAGCTTGAAAAAAATTAGGTGGGGAAGGTCGATTTAATTTTTTTTTTTATCTTAATTTTTTATTTTGTTTATACACTGTATAGAGCATTTCTGCGGAAATAGTAGTAGTAAACACCGAAACGCTCGGAAACTGACCGAATTAGAACAAATAAACCGCACGCAACCGCTCGCGTAGTTCCGAGTCGTTTCGCCCCGCGATTTTTTTTTTTTTTCGGCAATAAAAAATTTAGGGTCGGGCCTAAAACTTAGGTAGGGTCGGGAAACCTGAAACACACCTATTTTTTTTTTTTGGCCTAATGTTGGTTGGTGCCTGATGCTCTGTCTCTGGTCGGGCCCATCGGAATCTAACTGTTGGTTTTCTTTTGCTCCAGCATTTCAGTGGTTTCTTGCTGTCGAGTCCTCACCGTTGTCTCACCTCTGTGGTTCTTTGATTTTTTGTGTTCACGGAGATGTTTCACTGATCAGTTAGGAGACCTTCATGCGGACTGAACAAATTATTTGTCTAAATCGCGACGGAAGTAAGGGTGAGGATTGTGGCCACGTAAAATCGATTTAAGCCCCCCAGTGGAAATCTTTCCACTGACCGTTCCAAGGCGGTTCTTCTGTGGCGATTTATTTATGTTGTTGTTTGTTACTTACTGTGTGTATCACTTGTGTCTTTTAATTTTGGATGGCCATATGGCCATTTTGTGGGAAAGTAACTGTCCTTATGGCCTTCCTTTGTTTAGGTTTCCATTATGGTCTGGTCGCTTAATGTTTGTATTTCTTTCCCTTTGGTGTCTTTGGTGGGTGGAGTAAGTTAATTGTATCGATTCCTGATCTTTGTTTTACTTCTACTTTTCATAGTACTTTGGGACTTGGTGTAGCAGAACATTTGCGTATGGCACATTCATCATCATTTTTACTTCTAAGCATAACGGTATAGGTTTCTAAATCCAGCAAGTATTATTCGCGAATAAAGAATAAGGTATAAATCAAATTTTTCCTTATTCCTTATTCGATTTTCAGCTTCAGATAACTTTGCGACGAGGTGCAACAGAACATTTGCGCATTGTACATTCACCATCGTTTTTACTTCTAAGCATAATGGTATAGGTTTCTTAATCCAGCAAGTGTCAATTGCGAATAAGGAATAAATCAAAATTTTCCTTATTCGATTTTGAACTTCATTGTACTTTGCGACGCATTGTAACAGAACATTTGCGTGTGGAATTTTCCTTATTCCTTATTCGATTTTACTTACCATTATGCTAAGAAGCAAAAATGATGATTTATGTATCATACGCAAATGTTCTGTTGCACCTCGCTTCTCTGAAGCTAAAGTCGAATAAGGAATAAGGTAAATTTTGATTAAGTCCTTATTCCTTATGCTTAGAACTAAAAATGATGATGAATGTTCTGTTGCACCTACTCGCAAAGTTCTCTGAAGCTGAAAATCGAATAATGGATAAGGAACATTTTGATTTATCCCTTATAAATATTACCTGCTGGATTTCGAAATCTATACTATTATCTATACTATACTATACGCAAATGTACTGTTACATCGCGTCGCAAATATCTATGATGCTGAAAATCGAATAAGGAATAAGGAAAAATTGGATTTATTCCTTATCCTTATTCGCAAACAATATTTGCTGGATTTCGCAACCTATACCATAATGCTTAGAAGTAATCAAAGCGCCAAAAGGCACTGAAATGACAGATTCTGTGAAAAACCAGTGCTTCAGCTGAAGTGCACGACCCACCGGATGCTTTTAGCTTTATGAGTGTAACCATATATGGGTATGGCGGCCATTTTGGTCATGTGACCTGGACTTAAAACGGCTCCCCCAATAAATGCGCCTTATCGTAAGGAGCAAAAATATATATCTTATGCTTTAGTACTGTATTCTGAATGGTTTGCAGGATAAAATGCATTCTCACTTTTCCAATACAAAAGCATATGTGTCAAAGTTAGACCTAGGCACAAAGAAGGCCAAGGTCAACCCAGGGTCACCATTTTAGCAATTTATGATGGGCCTACGTCCCAGATGCTATTTATCAAGTTTCATGGAAATCTGCCCAGTGGTTCTGGAGAAGACTATTTTTGAAGGGTTTTTACCATATATGGCTTGGCGGCCATTTTGGTCATGTGACCTGGACCCCATGAGCAAATTTTGGTTTCCCCCATCCCATATAGGTCCCATGTGAAATTTGACTTCAATCGGCCCAACGGTTTCCGAGGAGAAGCAGTTCGAAAATTTTCACATTTTTCGCCTCGGCGAGGCTATACTAAATGGAATGTAATACTTCGCAAATTCATTGGTTAGATCTCATTGATATCTATCAGTATGCCAAAAATTGTTTAAATATTCCAAGCGGTTAGGTCACTATCACCAATTTTCACAAACGGGTTACGGACGGACAGACAGACAGACCATATATGGTTTGGCGGCCATTTTGGTCACGTGACCTGGATCCCATGAGCAAATTTTGGTTTCCCCCATCCCATAGAGGCTTCATATGAAATTTGACTTCAATCGGCCCAACGGTTTCCAAGGAGAAGCAGTTCGAAATTTTTCACATTTTTCGCCTCGGCGAGGCTTTACTAAATGGAATGTAATAATTCGGAAGTTCATTGGTTAGATCTCATTGATATCTTTCAGTATGACAAAAATTGTTTAAATATTCCAAGCGGTTAAGTCACTATCACCAATTTTCACAAACGGGTTACGGACGGACAGACAGACTGACAGAATGACAGAATGACACGGTGATTTTAGGGCACTCTTAGAAAATCAACCGTCGGTCGCTTTTCTGCGGGTCGTGCAATTCAGATTTACTTTCTTAAGTGATAAGGACAATGGCGCTGGAGTGCTGATTTTTAGTTTAGTTCACAAAACTGAGGTGAATCGGCTGTTAAACACTTTCATCTTCATTTTACTTGGACATTTTAAATAAAACAGCATGCAAATGACTACCCAGCAGGCACACGTCGCTAGGGCAACGTCAAATCAACGTCGATGCAACGTCATGACGTTGCACTTACGTTGATGTGACGTCACAATTACGTCATGTGTCTGCTGAGATAGTTGCCAGTTTTATGACAACACATAGCCGCAACTTTCTTGTAAAAGCTTACACTTGTTGACTGAGATGTGTTTCGTGGCTTAGTCAAGAATCTGCCTTATGTCGTGCGCTACAATAAAGGAAAACACTTTTTGTGCGATGTTTGAGGTTTTGAGGCATGTGACTAATTATTTATCACAACATTGTGCTTACATATTCAGTTATTTAGACCTATACAACAGAATTGGACAGTGATAACTATTAGGAGTTTATTATTGCTGGCTTGCTACCGTACGTTGAATTTTCTAGCGTCACGTACTTCGCATTTAATTAGGTCATGTAAGTGTTATGAGTCTGTACCATTTCAGCCCTTTATAGCCAAGTACAGATACCTACAGATGCAAACAGTGTAGAACCTGGTGAGATTGCTCATAATGATACACCGCATTCGGTTCTACGTGGTTTGACATGCTATTGACGACTATTGACTAGACACCCAATTTACCCCCTAGAACTTCAGTTAAATAAAGCAAATTCTTCTGATACCGAGGCCCCGTTTTTGGATTTACATCTATCTATTGTAGATAGATTTGTTTCGTGCAAAATTTATGATAAACGCGATGACTTTGATTTTGAGATTGTAAATTTTCCTTTTTTGGATGGTGATGTTCCTCGTGCGCCATCCTATGGCGTTTATATTTCGCAATTAATTCGATTTGCTAGAGTGTGTAGTCATGTAACTGACTTCAACACTCGTAATAAATTATTAACGGCTAAACTCCTTAATCAGGGTTATCGGTACCATAAACTACGCAAAGCCTTTTCAAAATTTTATAGACGCCATTCTGATTTAATTTCAAAATTCAATATTGGACTTAAATCTCTTCTGCAACAAGGTCTATCGGAACCCGAATTTTATGGTGACTTAGTATATAAATTCAGAAAAATATATAACCGCAATGACTTCAGCACCCAATTTCGTAAAATCATTCTTCGATATAAAAAGATTGGGTACAACATGCATATTATACGACAGACTGCATGCATGGTAGTTAACCCAATCACGGTTGGCAACTTTGCTTCCCTCTTTAATTGCACGCCGGTGAGTCAGGCCTCAGATTCTATGACGGCTCCAACGTTAAGGCTTATTGAAAATTAAAGAGATAATGTTGGTTGGTGCCTGATGCTCTGTCTCTGGTCGGGCTCATCGGAGTCTAACTGTTGGTTTTCTTTTGCTCCAGCATTTCAGTGGTTTCTTGCTGTCGAGTCCTCACCGTTGTCTCACCTCTGTGGTTCTTTGATTTCTGTGTTCACGGAGATGTTGCACTGATGAGTTAGGAGGCCTTCATGCGGACTGAACTAATTATTTGTCTAAATCGCGACGGAAGTAAGGGCGAGGATTGTGGCCACGTAAAATCGATTTAAGCCCCCCCAGTGGAAATCTTCCACTGACCGTTCCAAGGCGGCTCTTCTGTGGCGATTTATTTATGTTGTTGTTTGTTACTTACTGTGTGTATCACTTGTGTCTTTTAATTTTGGATGGCCATATGGCCATTTTGTGGGAAAGTAACTGTCCATATGGCCTTCCTTTGTTTAGGTTTCCATTATGGTCTGGTCGCTTAATGTTTGTATTTCTTTCCCTTTGGTGTCTTTTATGGATGGAGTAAGTTAATTGTATCAATTCCTGATCTTTGTTTTACTTCTACTTTACATGTGTAGAATGGACGCGTACAAATTCAGTGACTGAAGAGTGAACTGAAGAAACTCGTGGGTTGAAGGGGTAAAATCTTAACCTGGCCTGTTAACTGTTGTGTGCGGGTCAGGACCAGACAAAGCGGCTTGGTCGATAATCAAAAGTTAAATACAGCTATTATACGGTCTATTTTCTTTATTTTTCAAAGTTTATCTAGATACTTAAATGGTGTGCACTGATTGTAGCTCTATACATATTGTTTTGTTTTGTTTTTCTTTTCTAAAAATATACAAAGGTACTTTAATGGCGTATTGATACAAATATAATTAATCATAACCCATTTTGTACTGAATGTAATATTATCACTTATCTGACGAAGATTTCATTTCGAAATCCCGGTTCAAAATTAAGGGGCGTCAGCTAGAAATATAGGAATTAATTTAGGAAAAAAATGGGCTAACTTTCGACAACAGTGAAGCCCGCAGTGAAGGCCGTGGTTAGACGCCGCCTCCAAGATTCGCCAATGACCCATTATGCGGTCGTCTGTATAAAATGGGAACTTTCCTTATGCATATTCAATTCCCGTTTTGTTTGTAATTTAAGAAAGATCATTTTTGTATTTTGATTACAAATGAAACAAAGCATGTAATCAAAATGCGGAAATAATGCCATGAGAAATTAGTTTTGAGACAGCGAGCATGAAAAGTCAACAAACAACGAACTATTTGCGCGGAGTCATATTTCAAAAGTAGTGGAAGCCGGAAGTTCGGACGTTAAAATTGTAAACATGCAGCACGACGAAGAATGACAGAAAGAATCTGTCATTAAAAATGATGATGGATGTGCCATATGCAAATGTTCTGTAACACCGCGTCGCAATGTACTTTGAAGTTCAAAATCGAATAATGAATAAGGAAAAGTTTGATTTATTCCTTATTCGCAATTGAATCTTGCAGGATTCCGAAACCTTTTCCGTTATGCTTATAAGTAAAGAAGATGATAAATGTGCCATATGCAACTGTTCTGTTACATAAAGAACTATGAAGTTCGAAATCTACACAAGAATAAAGAAAATTTGCATATATTCCTTATTCGCAAACAATACTTGCTGGATTTCGAAACCTATTTCATTATGCTTAGAAGTAAAAAAGATAAATGTGCCATACGCAAAAGCTATGTTACAGCGCGTCGCAAAGATCTTGAAGCTGAAAATCAAATAAGGAATAAGGAAAATTTGGATGTATTCCTTATTCCTTATTCGCAAACAATACTTACTGGATTTCGAAACCTATACCATTATGTTTAAAGGGAAAAATGATGATGAATGTACCATACACAAATGTTCTGTTGCACCTCGTCGCAAAGTTCACTGAAGCTTAAAATCGAAAATTTTGATTAATTCCTTCTTCTTGTTCGCAAATAATACTTGCTGGATTTTGATACCTATACCATTATGCTTAGAATTTAAAATGATCATGAATACGCAAATGTTCTGTTGCACCTCGTCGCTGAAAATCGGATAAAAATAAGGGAAATTCATTTATTCCTTATCCCTTATTCGTAAATAATACTTGCTGGATTTCGAAACCTTTATGCTTTGAAGGAAAAATGATGGTGAATCCAGTATATATATAGTAGTCTGATGATGATGATTTCGCGTTTAACGACGCATCAACCCTCTTTGTGGGTCATAAGCGTAAGTCGGTTAATTATCAAAAGGTATGTAGAAATATGAGGATATTAAAAGTGCACAAAGTCAGAACGATAATGTATAAAAATCAGAAAAATTAAATTTTATGAAAAGGTCCAATTTCTTTTAGAAATAATATTATATTATCAACAGGTACATCTCGAAACATTTGTTGCAAAGTGTCATCTTTGAAGTATAAGTTACAGGATGGTGAAAAGTCTACACAGTCAATTAAGATATGTTGTGCAGTGAACGGCCGATCACAGCCTACACCAGAAGGCTGATCATCACCATTTAAAATACAAGAATGAGTAAAATAGAAGTAGAATCTATACAATTAACCAACAGCTCCCATCAGAGACACCAAGAGAAAGAAACACACACACACGAAACAACTAGACCCAAATTGAAGCATCACTAGCAGAAAGCCAAAAGGACAGTTACTTTTCCACAAAATGGCCAATTAACCAATGCAAAATAATATAAGCGATACACACACTCAAAGGCAGGCCATAATAAAAATAAACCACGGCAGAAGAACCGCCTTGGAGCGGTCAGTGAAACGAATTCCACTGTGGGGGTGGGGGCTTAAATCGATTGTACGTGACCACAATCCTCGCCCTTACTTTCGTCGGGATTTAGACAAATAATTTGTTCAGTCCTCATGAAGGCCTCCTAACTCATCAGTGCAACATCTCCGTGAACACAAAAATCAATCAACCACAGAGATGAAACAACGGTGAGGACTCAACAGCAAGACACCACTGAAATGCTGGAGCAAATGAAAACCAACCGTTAGACTCCGATGGGCCCTACCAGAGACAGAACATCAGGCACCAACCAGCATTACATAAATTATTAGATTCTCTCTAAAACTCAGAAAACATTTACGCTGGAACAGTCATAGAATCTGAGGCCTGACCCACCGGCGTGCAATTAAAGAGCGAAGCAAAGTTGTCAACCGTGATTGTGTTAACTACCATGCATGCAGTCTGTCGTATAACATTTATGTTGTATCCATTTTTTAAATAGAAGAATGATTTTTAAAAATTGGGTACTGAAGTCATTTATATTTTATTTATTTTTTCTAAACTTATATACTATGTCACCATAAAATTCGGGTTCCGAGAGACCTTGTTGTAGAGTGAGTGAGTGAGTTTTAGTTTTACGTCCCACCAACAGCTAAGGTCATACGGAGACGGGACCTCGGTTTAAAGACTCATCCGAAAGTCTGGAGAAGCCCGGGATCGATCCTGCGATCCCTGGTTTACAAGGCGAGTAGCGTAACCACTGCACCACGGAGGCTTCTACCTTGTTGTAGAGGAGATTTAAGTCCAACATTGAATTTTAAAATTTAATCGGAATGACGTCTATAAAATTTTAAAAAGGCTTTGCGTAGTTTATGAAACCGTTAACCCTGATTAAGAAATGAAGCAGTTAATAATTTATTACGAGTGTTGAAGTCAGTTGCATGACTAGACATTCTTGCAAATCGAATTAATTTCGAAATATAAACGCCGTCGGATGCCGCACGAGGAACATCGCCATCCATGAATAGAATATTTACAGTCTCAAAATCAAGATTATCGCGTTTATCATAAATTTTGCAAGAAACAAATCCATCAACAATAGAAACGTGTAAATTCAAAAACGGGGCCTCGGTATCAAAAGAAGTTGCTTTATTGAACTGAAGTTCGGGGGGTGGGGGGGGGGGAAATAAATTTGACTGATCAAACCATCGAAATACGTATTGTCAATATTTAATAAAATATCCATATATCTAGAAGTCGAGATAAAGGCTTCAATGATTTCAGATTGGTTTTCAACGGAAAGGGACACCATGAAGTCTCTTTCATAACAAAACAAGAACAAATCAGCCACACGGGGTACGCAATTTGTACCCATCGGAATACCCACATTTTTCTAAATAACTTAGAACCAAATCTTATGTAAATATTGTCAAGTAGAAAGGTGAGAGCTTCACACCCTTTCTGCCATGACCATTTAGTATAATTTGTATGCTCTTTAGAAGTGACAAAAGCATTTCTTACATTAAATGCAAGATAGAAGGAGTCTTCCCTATGAAATGTCCATTCATTTAAATCATTAAGTTTTTATTTTATTAGATTATGAGGAAGTGTAGTGTAAAGGGTGGAAAAATCATACGTAGACAGACTTGAAGCACGAAAACGTCTGGATTTCAATTTATTTAAAACGTCATTAGAATTTTTTAACTCTAGTATGGCCAATGCGCATTCACGTTAAATAAAAAAATAGTAGTGGAGGCAATGATCAGGAATCGATACAATTAACCCACAGTTCCCATCAGAGACACCAAAGGGAAAGAAACACAAACATTAAACAACAGACCCTAATGGAAACATTAATAGCGGAAAGCCAAAAGGACAGTTACTTTCCCACAAAATGGCCAATAGGCTATCCAAAATAAAATAATATAAGCGACACAAACACCCAAAGACAAACTATAACAAAAATAAACCGCGACAGAAGACCCGCCTATGAACGTTCAGCGGAAACGAATTCCATTGGGTGGGGGGCTTAAATCAATTTAACGTGGCCACAATCCTCGCCCATACTTCCGTCGCGATTAAGACAAATAATTTGTTAAGTCCGCATGAAGGCCTCCTAACTCATCAGTGCAACATCTCCGCGAACACAAAAATCAAACAACCACAGAGATGAAACAACGGTAAGGACTCGGCAGCAAGAAACCACTGAAATGCTGGAGCAGAGTTAGACTCCAGAGCACCAGGTACCAATCAACATAAGCTTTTACGCTGGAACCGTCATAGAATAGGCCTGATCCACCGGCGTTCAATTAAAGAGGGAAGCTTAGTTGTCAACCGTGATTGGGTTAACTACCATGCATGCAGTCTGTCGTATAACATTTATGTGGTACCCAATCTTTTTATATCGAAGTATGATTTTACGAAATTGGGTGCTGAAGTCATTGCGGTTTATATTTTTCAGAATTTATATACTAAGTCACCATAAAATTCGAGTTCCGATAGACCTTAATGCAGAAGAGATTCAAGCACAATATTGAATTTTGAAATTAAATCAGAATGACGTCTATAAAATTTTGAAAGGACTTTGCGTAGTTTATGGTACAGATAACCCTGATTAAAAATTTAGCCGTTAACAATTTATTACAAGTGTTGAAGTCAATTACATGACTACACACTCTGGCAAATCGAATTAATTGCGAAATATAAACGCCATAGGATGGCTTACGAGGAACATCTCCATCCAAAAAAATGAAAATTTTGCAATCTCAAAATCAAAATCATTGCGTTTATCATAAATTTTGCAAGAAACAAACCCATCTACAATAGAAAGATGTAAATCCAAAAACGGGGCCTCGGTATCAGAAGAATTTGCTTTATTTAACTGAAGTTCTTAGGGGGGGGGGGGGGGTAAATGTGTCTGATCAAACCATGAAAATTAGGTATTATCAATATTTAATAAAACATCCAAATATCTAGAAGTGGAGCTAAATGATTTCAGACTGGTTTTAAGAAGAAAGGGACATCATGAAGTCTCTCTCATAACAAAACAGATCAGCCACAAGTGATGCGCGATGAGTACCCATCGGAATATCCACAACTTAACTAAATAACTTTGTACCAAATCGTATGTAGTACTACAACCGCTTTCCTTGAAAATTGTGGAGGAGAGCTCTTTGTTCGAACATCATGTTTAATGGCACGGATGTATCTGTTGATAAATGGTTTAAAATTATCAAAAGGAATTTTATAACCAGACGGATCAAGACTGAGCGATTCATTTGCTTTCTTGCTATTCCTGTTGTTGTAGAAGCTAAATTTCTTGGGGTCTAGTTGATCAAAAATTATCTTTTATTCCTCATATTAAACATCTTAAAGCAAAATGCTTAAAAGCATTGAATCTTTCGAAGGTTTTACCTCATACAAGTTGGGAAGCAGATCGATATACCTTATTACATATTTACCGGTTTTTAATAAGATCTAAATTAGATTATGGTTCTGTTGTTTAGTGTTTTGCCAGAAAGTCCTATTTAAAATCTTTGGAAACGACCCATCACCAAGGCCTTCGTCTGGCTATGGGAGCATTTCGGACTTCTCCCGTACTTAGCCTTTAATGAACTTTAATGAAGGTCATTATTAAACCGATGTTCGTTCCTCGTTGTATAACAACTGCTTGTTTGACATCCCTGAACTTTAAGATTTAAGCCCCCCCCCCCCCCCCAGTGGAAATCATTCCACTGACCGTTCCAGGGCGGTTCTTCTGTGGCGGTTTATTTATAGTGTTGTTTGTTGCTTACTGTGTGTATCACTTGTGTCTTTTTATTTTGGATGGCCATATGGCCATTTTGTGGGAAAGTAACTGTCTTTATGGCCTTCCTTTGTTTTGGGTTTCCATTATGGTCTGGTCGCTTAATGTTTGTATTTCTTTCCCTTTGGTGTCTTTGATGGGTGGAGTAAGTTAATTGTATCGATTCCTGATCTTTGTTTTACTTCTATTTTTTATATGGTAGCAGGTGAACCATCTTTAACTTCGTGCAGAGAAAAACTTTCTCTTCAGTATGCTATCCGACTTGCTGCTAATCCATCTAACCCGGCTTTCAAAATTTTATTTCCACCTGAATTTGTAGATAAGTCTGAAATTAAACCCACAGCAATCAAACCTTTTGGATTACGTATATTACCACTGCTAGAAAATTCCGGTATCGACCTTAAAAAAAATCAAAAAAATGAAACCGCCAAAGTTCCATCTTGGTGTATTAAAAAACCTTCTATTCTGTTTGACTTACATGATGGCAAAAAACCGATTCAAATACAATACTATTCAAACAAAACTTTCAGGTACTGCAGTCATGTTACAATGATTACCAGCAAGTCTATACTGATGGTTCCAAAGAAGGAGATAAAGTTGGTTGTGCGTATGTTTGTAAAGATACGCACAAAACCTTGCGCCTTCCAGATGGTTCATCTATTTTTACAGCTGAAGCCAAAGCAATAGACATAGCTTTAGATTTAGTCACTTCTTCAACAATTCAAAAACAGTTATATTTTCTGATTCACTTTCTGTGCTTAAGGCTATAGACCATTCATAATCCCGAAATCCTCAAATATAAAAAATGATCGATAAACATCACGACATTTCTAAAATACACCAGATCTTGTTTTGCTGGCTTCCGAGCCATATTGGCATTGTCGGCAATGAGTATGCTGACAAGAAAGCAAAGGAATCGCTCAGTCTTGATCCGTCTGTTTTTAACATTCCTTTTATTAATTTTAAACCATTTATCCACAGATACATCTTGTCGGAATGGCAAGGCGAATTAGACCGTGCAATAGATAACAAACTCCGTGCCATTAAACCTGATGTGACAACAAAGTGCTCTTCTCCACAGTTTTCCAGGAAAGAGGATGTAGTATTAACGCGACTGGGCATTGGCTACACTAGAGTTACTCATTCTTATATATTAAATGGTGATGATCAGCCTTCATGTGTAGGCTGTGATCGGCCTTTCACTGTACAACATACCTTAATTGACTGTGTTGATTTTTCACCGCCACGTAACTTACATTTTAACCTTGACACTTTGCTACAATTGTTTCAAGATAAAATTGTTGATAATATTATTTTATTCTTAAAAGAAATTGGACTTTTTCATAAGATTCAACTGTTTCAGATTTTTATACATTATCAGTCTGACATTTTACTTTTAATAACCTCATAATTCTTCATACAGTTTGTTCATTATCCGCTTGGCGCTTATGACCCACAAAGAGGGTTGACGCGTCGTTAAACACGAAATCATCATCATCATCATGTTTTGTCGTCCAAACAGTGTACAATATCGTTTATATTTTGATGTTAAAGAACGTAGTTGAAATAAAAATACCTTGTGGAACACCCTGCTCTTGATCATAGAGATCTGGCAGTGTAGTTTCATCACTCACCTGAAACAAGCGCTCCCCCAAAAAGCTTTCAATAAAACTGGGAAGTTTTCCTCTTAAGCCAATGTTACGGGGTATCATATGTTTTCTCCAAGTCGAAAAAGATAGCTACTATGTGTTCTTTGTTAATAAAAGCATTACGTATAAATGTTTCTAGTCTTATTAAATTGGCGTTGGTACTGCGTTCCGAACGAAAACCTGACTGATATTCTGAAATGAGGTTGTTGGACTCTAAGTACTAAACTAATCTCTTGTTTATCAGTCTCTTATGCAATCCTCAGAGATTGCTTATGCAATTGCTTTTCACTTTTCCATCAATTGACATCATTTAGGTACCTGTTGAAGGTCATTATTAAACCGATGTTCGTTCCTTGTTTATCAACTGCTTGTTTGACATCCCTGGACTTTAAGTAGACAAGATATTTTGTGGGCTTTTGTTGTACCTTCCTTCTGATGACCGGTATGAAGATCGCTTTAGTTCTGACGGTATCATAACCTTATTAACCCACATGAGTATCACAAATACATTTAAAATATCAATATCACCCCTTAGGTTACACTCTGCTTCTTCTGTACGGATTCCCCATTCTATTAAGAACTTTAATACCATGTTGCCTTCGGTATTGGTTAGACCCTTAAATTTGTCTTCTGTAACTTCAGTTAATCTCAATGGAGCAGGCAATACCAATGTTTTGGGAGTAGTCTTCGTATAAGACTATCTCCTCTCAAATCGCCCATCCTTCGAAAATATACTAATCCGTGGAAAAAAGTGGAATATATCCTGGTATTTCTAAGTGCAATGCCAAGAGGTGCAGATGTTGTTCGCATTTAAGCACTGCGTCTACCGTTACTTCATCTGTAAACGGTAGACGCTTCTCTGTAGTTAACATGTCTGATTTGACATGACAGTCTACAGATTTAATTTATCTAATTACATGACGTGCTGCAAACTGTAATATGCAGTACGTCGGTCAAACTAACCGCATGCTTAAAACTAGATTGAACGAGCTTTATCGTAGAATGAGTAAAGTAGAAGTAAAACAAAGATCAGGAATTGATACAATTAACTAACTCCACCCATAAAAGACACCAAAGGGAAAGAAATACAAACATTAAGCGACCAGACCATAATGGAAACCTAAACAAAGGAAGGGTTAAGCCTAAGAAAACTGACACTTTCTTGTACCGTCACTTTCGACGTACAGGTCATTCTGTAAATAACATTGTTATACAACCAGTGGAAAAACTTTATTATGATGCAAATTCTACATCTAGATTCAAAATTATCAAAAGACATGAGGCTGAACTGAAATGGATTAAATCTTTACAGACCCCTTTTCCACTGGGATTTAATGACAACATTTATCATGAGGGTACTATTTCTAGAATGCCGGACTTTGATATTTTCTCGCTCTTGGAATGTCGAAAACGCAGAACTAGATCTCACGGCACCAGGAAAAATGGTAACTTTAAACGTAAATTACGTGCGTTTAAACTAAACAATACTAGACTGTAGTGACTGTCAATTATATTAATAATCATGGACTCCACTCTATGCTTTCATTTTTAAGTTCATTACCCGTTTCTATTTTACGTCTTCTGGACACCGAGGCGAATAAATTCTACGATAGTTCCAATCAGTTATATGATGCGGCTCTCTTAACTAGAGGATATACTCAGCATACTCTCCGTCCTTACTTTGATTCTGAAATTAATCATAAACGCCATTTCTTCAAACTATCCTTCATTAATAAGGGTATGGATTTTATAGACTTGCCCAGTATCTTCCGTGAGAGCTCGGTGCTTTCTTCCATTCCTGCTTATTTTCAAAATACTGAAACACCTATAATTTGCTATAAATATAACAAACCTGTTAGATCTATTATTTTTAATTTCAATAAACTTGTTTCAGATCTTGATATTGATACAAATACTCATGATTCATGTGATTGTAAAAACTCAGTGTATTGCTATCCTGCTGCTGGTCATGTAATTACTGGCAATTTGAAAATTATTCCTGATTCTAGAATAAGGAATATAATTTCTAAAGGACCGAAATATCGGTTTTCTTCTAAAATTGATTTCAGTAAATGTAGGGATGAAATCGCTGCTTCCTTGGATGAATTCGGTAATCTATGGTGTAAGCGAGAGGATGTTGAGCATAAAGCCCTTAAGGACTGGGAACTTAGCATTTTAAAACTAGTGAATAAACGCATTTCTTTCTATTCTCTAAATACTAACTTATTACCTCCTAAGCCTAAGACGTCTTAAACTAGGTATTCAAGAATTTCATAAGAAGTTTGTTTTGGCCCCTGCAGACAAGGCCGCTAACAACGTCGTCGTTGTGTGACGGCTCCACTATGTTAACACGCTTAAGCAGGAGCTTGGTGGTACTAAGGCCTATGAACTTCAGCCTTTAGCTGAAGAGAGAGTTATAGTAGATAAACATATTTGTCATTCAGCCACCAAGCTTGCTGTGTGTGTTACAGAAGGCCAAGACAAGCTTCCTATGCTATACTGGTTACCAAAACTTCATAAAATAACTTACAAAGCACGGTTTATTGCAAATTCTAGCTCTTCCACTACCACTGAACTTTCTAAATTATTAACTTCCAGTCTTACTGCTATTAAAACGCATGTGGTACAATATTGTGATAAAGTCTTTGAAAGATCAGGAAGAAATCTGTTTTGGTCTATAAAAAATTCGAATGAGGTTTTAAATAAATTGAAATCCATACATTTTCGTGCTTCTAGTCAGTCTACTTACGATTTTTCCACTCTTTACACTACACTTCCTCATAATCTTATAAAAGAATAGCTTAATGATTTAAACGAATGGAATTTTCACAGAGAAGATTCTCTCTTTCTTGCATGTAATGTCAGAAATGCATTTTTCACTTCTAATGAGCATAAGAATTATACACTATGGTCATGTCAGAAAGTGTGTGATGCCCTCACCTTTCTACTTGACAATATTTATATTAGATTCGGTACTAAATTATTTAGACAAATTGTGGGCATTCCGATGGGTACGAATTGCGCACCTCTTGTGGCTGATCTATTCTTGTATTGTTATGAAATATTGGACTTAAATCTCTTCTGCAACAAGGTCTATCGGAACCCGAATTTTATGGTGACTTAGTATATAAAATCAGAAAAATATATAACCGCAATGACTTTAGCACCCAATTTCGTAAAAAACATTCTTCGATACAAAAAGATTGGGTACAACATGATATTATACGACAGACTGTATGCATGGTAGTTAACCCAATCACGGTTGGCAACTTTGCTTCCCTCTTTAATTGCACGCCGGTGGGTCAGGCCTCAGATTCTATGACGGTACCAACGTAAAGGCTTATTGAGAATTAGAGAGATCTAATTCAAGGTAATGTTGGTTGGTGCCTGATGCTCTCTCTGGTCGGGCCCATCCGAGTCAAACTGTTGGTTTTCTTTTGCTCCAGCATTTCAGTGGTTTCTTGCTGTCGAGTCCTCACCGTTGTCTCACCTCTGTGGTTCTTTGATTTTTGTATTCACGGAGATGTTGCGCTGATGAGTTAGGAGGCCTTCATGCGGACTGAACAAATTATTTGTCTAAATCGCGACGGAAGTAAGGGCGAGGATTGTGGCCACGTAAAATCGATTTAAGCCCCCCCCCCCCAGTGGAAATCTTCCACTGACCGTTCCAAGGCGGCTCTTCTGTGGCGATTTATTTATGTTGTTGTTTGTTACTTACTGTGTGTATCACTTGTGTCTTTTGGTTTTGGATGGCCATGTGGCCATTTTGTGAGAAAGTAACTGTCCTTATGGCCTTCCTTTGTTTAGGTTTCCATTATGGTCTGGTCGCTTAATGTTGTATTTCTTTCCCTTTGGTGTCTTTTATGGGTGGAGTTAGTTAATTGTATCAATTCCTGATCTTTGTTTTACTTCTACTTTGTACAAAAGTTTTAAGCCCATAACCCTGGCTATAAAAAGCATTGCTCAAGTTTTGGATACCATTACGATAACACATCCGTGTGATATAGTACATTTTTCAAACCTCAAAAAAGGCATTTTTTTCTGATGAAAATGTTTGGTATTTTTCTTATTTATACTCCGTGCGTTTTTTATTTATTAATTTTTTTGTGGGGTGGGGGGAGGAGGGGGTCTTTATTTCATGGACTTGTTCATGTGATGAATATGCCATTCAAAGGCACGAGGAGGCTGAGACAGATATAATACTGGAGACAGGAAGCTGACATATGCATATAGACCCAAGTCTTGACATTTGGGCTTCTTTGGGATTGGAAGCCATAGCGCCTAAAACCGGGAACCACTTTGGTATAACTTCGGATACTTCACATTGAAATATTTGCCATCTGCATATAAATTGGATTTTAGTGGGTCGTGGACAAATTATCGTCCACTGTCAAGGTCGTAAAAACCTGCCCCGTTTTAACGAATCTTTTGCGTTCGAATGGGCTCAAACCCCAGGGAATGGGTACCAAAACCATCACTGCAAACGTGGGTACAAAAGTCTTTTTGAAGACATGCAGAGGTGTCGATATACATAATACTGGAGAAAGGAGGTTGATGAAGGCATACAGAGCCCAAACCTTCGAGCCCAGAGCGTGCCAGACCGGGAACCCCACTAGAGAAACTTTGGCCACGGAGTTATTAAATAGCATTGAAAGATTTGCGATCTGCCTAAAAATGTGACTTTAAAGATTTGTGGACATATTTCGTCCAGCGCCAAGCTGATAAATCTTGCAGATTCTGGTAAACGAGTCATTGGGTCATTGGGCTCCGGCTCCATAGTGCCCAAGACCCCTAATCGATCTTAATTAACTTTTGGCATGAGAAGCTGTTACGTGACAAAAACAAACGTAAAAGATGGAATTAGGGGCCGTGGACTTAAACTTCCAAATGCCAAGCAAGCGGAGTTTTGGGCTCACTGGGTTCAGTATCCAGCGAGGCCGAGAATCAAAACCGCCCATTTCAAATTTTGGGCGCAAAGGAATATCGTCTTGCACGCAAAGAGTTTCGATTCGCGCGATGCAGGAGACGCAAGGGAGTCGTTTATCGTCCACGTGGATGATTTTCGACCAGTTGGTGTGAACGTATTTCGTCTATCGCAGACTACCAATGGCACCAAGAGGAAAAGTAACTAACAATGAAGAAAACATATCATGAAATAAAACAACTATAAACAACACAGCAACCGGCTTCCCCTCTGTACAAGAGGCGATTACGGTCCAGCAGATACAGGTAATGAAAATTAGAAATCAATAATAATAATACAGAATCATAAACACATACAGAATGAAAAGTCCCGACGGAAAATGCGACAAAGCTACATAAAAAAATATTAAACATCAGAACCACCTCCTTAGGACGGTCAGTCGCAAAAGATGGCACCATTTTGCCTCCGATACTGACATTGGACATTGCTGTGAATCACAGTATTTAAGGCATTGTCACATTGATTAAATTAAACGATACAAGCAGAAAACAAAGGTCGTCCCATTCATTTTCTGTTAGTGATCATTGACTTCACTTCTCATATGTCTCATCTCATGTCTGCGGTTGGCCTGTCTCTTGAGCTCTGGTTGAATATGCTCGGGCGAGGGTGTGCCTTGCTTGCCCGTCATCTATAATTTTGTTTTCAAACATTTAAGGCTGTAGCCACAATGCTGCCGATTAAATATCAGAAAGGCCTATGTGGCACTACATGTGGTATGGTTATGCAATATTCAGTCCCGTTTATATCGCTGATGTCTGCACAAGACATAATTCGCTAATACAATTTAAAATGGTGACATAGGTAGTAATAAAGAGTAGTATAGTAGATAGTAGTATATAGTCTTCTATTTATAGAAGCGTTTAATCAGTAACTGAATTCGGTATTTTTGTACTCTAGACATTTTAAAGTTATAAAGGGCAAAATTTAAATTAATACTGTTGTCCACGTGACTATAAGTGATTTGGGGACCAAGGTTATGATTATTAATAGAAAATATACGAACTATTTTTATCGATCAATGTTTACAGGGAGGTCAGAGTGTTGCGTCAATTAGCTCAGCCGGCTGCTGGGGAATTGTCTCAAAATTAAAGTTCTTTGTTTGAAACAGATGACATGTATGTACATGTATGTTTGAAATAGATGACAGTATGCCTACTTTGAATGTACAATTTATTCCTGTGTTTATATTCCTTACAACACGATACAAATACTTTTTTGTTTGTTTGTTTGATTTGAGGTTTAACGTCCCCGTCAACACTTTTAAGGTCATTTTGGAGACGTTGCTTCCAATTTTGTGGGACTTTTACCCGACATTGAGATGAAATGACATCTCAAGCCCTGTCGCCCAATAAAACCAATAAGGTTTATTAGCATGGACGGTCCTCCTCGCACCGCGGTTCCTGGACAGGCTTAGATCCTCTAAGCGGTTTACCAGTACTAGTGTGCGGGCCGGATTCAGCTCTGCGTGGAAGCATCGTGCAGCCCATATATTTCTTCAAACCCCTATGGGTGGGGGGGGGGGGCGGATACAAATACTTATGCAAACAGGGTTGATCCTGGTGTTATCCTGAGCTATCTTATCGGGATATATATTGTTTACAATTCAGCTAGACACACTATTAAGTAGAATGAACGGGCCCAACTTCAGTGATGGAAGAGTAACCTCTTGAAACTCAATGGTGAGAGGGTTTGAGGGTACATAAATCAAAGCACTTACAATATTGGCCGATTGTCTCTGAATGCAGGCTTGGAAATTGGTCATGAAAGAGGACTTGGACTGTTTCGCTAAACCCTTAAGTTCTTGTTCCAAATGTAAACAGTGTCGACCCTGATCAGACGCGATCTGGGTCTACACTTTTTGCCAAACCCAACACATGATTTCAGTCTACATGTACGCAACACTCTGACCTCATAGTGGAACAAATAACACGGTTATTTTTGGGTCGATTGTTTGTCAACTGACCCAAAGTTACTAAGTAGAAAAGCTCTTCAGTGCTTAAGTTCACGTGACTATCACTGACTTCTCGGAATAACTTTTATCTACAAAATAGCCACATTGACTTAGGTCAGAGTGTTGCGTAAAAGGGGTATCTTGGAAACATAGTTTGGGCTTGACAAACGATGTAGACCCAGACCGGACGCCAAGAACGCGGTGTTTGATCAAGATCTACACTATTTGCTTTAAACCCGGAATTCTAGTGTTAAATGAAACAGTTTAAATCACGGCCCAGGACTATTTCTTCGACCTACACGCAGAGACAATCGATCCGCCAGTACTCTCAGTGCTTTGACGTTACACACAGTAAACATCTTCTTAAAATGGAAGCATAAAGAGGCAAAGTAGAAAAAATGGTCAGAAAAGTCAGTCGTCTTTACAAAGGCGAACATTATGTTAGATCTGGCAGTGAATAGTAATCATTGTCGTACAATTAAGTTACATTTGATTCTGTCAATCCTGTAAACTGACATACCCAGCAAGCATACAGCATGTCTTACCGTTGAAACAATGTTGCAAATAGGTCTGTCTGTCCAGTATATATCTTCATATCCGTGTAGACTGAGGGAGTGGTAGTTACATCCCCTTCTTCGTCCAGTTTACTACTTTCAGGTCATGCTCCTTGTAATTTTTTATCCCACCGAGTTTCATGGAATTCATTATGAGTGGAGCACCGACAACACTGGTGTGCCGATAGTTTGTCAGTATTATATGTTGAGCATAAAGCCATTAAAGAATGGAAACTTAGATTAACAAACGCATTTCTTTCTATTCTCAAAATACGCATTATCACCTCCTAAAGCTAAGCACCTTAAACGAGGTATTCAAGAATTTCATAAGTTTGTTTTGGCTCAAGCAAGCAAGGCCGCTAACATGGTCGTTGTTGTTTGACGGCTCCACTATGTTAACACTCTTAGCAAGAGCTTGGTGGTACGACGGCCTATGAGCTGCAGCCTTTGGCTGAAGAGAGGGCTGTAGTTGATGACCACATTTGTCATTCGGCCACCAAGTTTGCTGTATGTGATACAAAAGGCCAAAAAAAGCTTCCTACGTTATATTGGTTAACTTAATTTCATGAAAAACCTTATAAAGCACGGTTTGTTGCACATTCAAGCTCTTTTACCACCAATGAACTATCCAAATTATTAACTTCATGTTTTACTGCCATCAAAAACATGTGATTAAATATTGCGACAAAGTCTTTGATAGTCTGTTTTGTTCTATGAAAAATCTAATGAAGTTTTAAATAAATTGAAATCCTGACGTTTTCGTGTTTCAAGTCTGCCTACTTACGATTTTTCCACCCTATAATAATCTTATAAAAGAAAAACTTAATGATTTAAACTGAATGGACTTTTCATAGGGAAGATTCCCTCTATCTTGCATGTGATATAAGAAATGCTTTTTCCACATCTGTATACTTCATGGTCATGTCAGAAAGTGTGTGAAGCTCTCACTTTTCTACTTGACATAGTAACATAAGATTTGGTACTAAGTTATTTCGACAAAGCGTGGGTATTCCGATGGGTACGAATTGCGCACCTCTTGTGGCTGATCTGTTCTTGTTTTGTTATGAAAGAGACGTCAATATTTCTAAGTATGGCCTTTCTTTGAAGACCCTTCTGCAACAGGGACTGTCGGAATCTGAGTTTCATGGGGATTTGGTTTACAAATTCAGAATACTAGGTAGTTATAACTTTTCTGGTCAGTTTAGAAAAACTGTTGCTAAATACAAGAAAAGTGGTTAAAGCATGGATGTTATGAGACAGACCGCGTTTTCGGTTGTCGACCCTTTTACAGTGGATAACTTTACTTCCCGACGGAAGTAAGGGCGAGGATTGTGGCCACGTAAAATCGATTTAAGCCCCCCAGTGGAAATCTTCCACTGACCGTTCCAATGCGGCTCCTCTGTGGCGATTTATTTATGTTGTTGTTTGTTACTTACTGTGTGTATCACTTGTGTCTTTTGGTTTTGGATGGCCATATGGCCATTTTGTGGGAAAGTAACCGTCCTTATGGCCTTCCTTTGGTTAGGTTTCTATTATGGTCTGGTCGCTTAATGTTTGTATTTCTTTCCCTTTGGTGTCTTTTATGGGTGGAGTAAGTTAATTGTATCAATTCCTGATCTTTCTTTTACTTCTACTTTCCATTCGAATCAATTTGTTATTGTTATTTTTTGACACTGTACTGGAACTGAGGGCGAGGGTTGAAATTTCATACACTCCGTACTTGAAACGCCCCAGTAGCTTCCAGAATGCCGGACTTTGATATTTTTTCACTCCTGGAATGTCGAAAACGCAGAACTAGATCTCACGGCACCAGGAAAAATGGTAACTTTAAACGTAAATCACGTGCGTTTAAACGAAACAATACTAGACTGAAGTGACTGTCAATTATATTATTAAATCATGGACGCCACTCTATGCTTTCATTTTTAAGTTCATTACCCGTTTCTGTTTTACGTCTTCTGGACACCGAGGCGAATAAATTCTACGATAGTTCTCATCAGTTATATGATGCGGCTCTCTTAACTAGAGGCTATACTCAGCATACTCTCCGTCCTTACATTGATTCTGAAATTAATCATAAACGTCATTTCTTCAAAATATCCTTCATTAATAAGGGTATGGATTTTATAGATTTGCCCAGTATCTTCCGTGAGAGATCGGTGCTTTCTTCCATTCCTGCTTATTTTCAAAATACTGAAACACCCATAATTTGCTATAAATATAACAAACCTGTTAGATCTATCATTTTTAATTTCAATAAACTTGTTTCAGATCTTGATATTGATACTAATTCTCCTGATTCATGTGATTGTAAAAACTCAACGTATTGCTATCCTGCTGCTGGTCATGTAATTACTGGCAATTTGAAAATTATTCCTGATTCTAGGATAAGGAATATAATTTCTAAAGGACCGAAATATCGGTTTCCTTCTAAAATTGATTTCAGTAAATGTAGAGATGAAATCGCTGCTTCCTTGAATGAATTCGGTAATCGATGGTGTAAGCGAGAGTATGTTGAGTATAAAGCCCTAAAGGACTGGAAACTTAGCATTTTAAGACTAGTGAATAAACGCATTTCTTTCTATTCTCAAAATACTAACTTATTACCTCCTAAGCCCAAGACGTCTTTACGTCATCTTAAACTAGGTATTCAAGAATTTCATAAGAAGTTTGTTTTGGCCCCTGCAGACAAGGCCGCTAACAACGTCGTCGTTGTGTGACGGCTCCACTATGTTAACACGCTTAAGCAGGAGCTTGGTGGTACTAAGGCCTATGAACTTCAGCCTTTGGCTGAAGAGAGAGCTATAGTAGATAAACATGTTTGTCTTTCAGCCACCAAGTTTGCTGTGTGTGTTAACGAAGGCCAAGACAAGCTTCCTACGCTATACTGGTTACCAAAACTTCATAAAAAACCTTACAAAGCACGGTTTATTGCAAATTCTAGTTCTTGCACTACCACTGAACTTTCTAAATTATTAACTTCCTGTCTTACTGCTATTAAAACGCATGTAATTAAATATTGTGATAAAGTCTTTGAAAGATCAGGAAGAAATCTGTTTTGGTCTATAAAAAAATCGAATGAGGTTTTAAATAAATTGAAATCTAGACAGTTTCGTGCTTCTAGTCTGTCTACCTACGATTTTTCCACTCTTTACACTACACTTCCTCATAATCTTATAAAAGAAAAGCTTAATGATTTAATTGAATGGGCTTTTTACAGAGAAGATTCTCTCTATCTTGCATGTAATGTCAGAAATGCATTTTTCACTTCTAAAAAGCATAAGAATTATACACTTTGGTCATGTCAGAAAGTGTGTGATGCCCTCACCTTTCTACTTGACAATATTTATATTAGATTCGGTACTAAGTTATTTAGACAAATTGTGGGTATTCCGATGGGTACTAATTGCGCACCTCTTGTGGCTGATCTGTTCTTGTATTGTTATGAAAGAGACTTCATTTTGTCGCTTTCCATTGATAACCAATCTGAAATTATTGAAGCTTTTAGCTCTACTTCTAGATATTTAGATGATTTATTAAATATTGATAATACCTATTTTGATGGTTTGATCAGTCAGATTTACCCCCTAGAACTTCAGTTAAATAAAGCAAATTCTTCTGATACCGAGGCCCCGTTTTTGGATTTACATCTATCTATTGTAGATGGATTTGTTTCGTGCAAAATTTATGATAAACGCGATGACTTTGATTTTGAGATTGTAAATTTTCCTTTTTTGGATGGTGATGTTCCTCGTGCGCCATCCTATGGCGTTTATATTTCGCAATTAATTCGATTTGCTAGAGTGTGTAGTCATGTAACTGACTTCAACACTCGTAATAAATTATTAACGGCTAAACTTCTTAATCAGGGTTATCGGTACCATAAACTACGCAAAGCCTTTTCAAAATTTTATAGACGCCATTCTGATTTAATTTCAAAATTCAATATTGGACTTAAATCTCTTCTGCAACAAGGTCTATCGGAACCCGAATTTTATGGTGACTTAGTATATAAATTCAGAAAAATATATAACCGCAATGACTTCAGCACCCAATTTCGTAAAATCATTCTTCGATATAAAAAGATTGGGTACAACATGGATATTATACGACAGACTGCATGCATGGTAGTTAACCCAATCACGGTTGGCAACTTTGCTTCCCTCTTTAATTGCACGCCGGTGGGTCAGGCCTCAGATTCTATGACGGCTCCAACGTAAAGGCTTATTGAAAATTAAAGAGATAATGTTGGTTGGTGCCTGATGCTCTGTCTCTGGTCGGGCTCATCGGAGTCTAACTGTTGGTTTTCTTTTGCTCCAGCATTTCAGTGGTTTCTTGCTGTCGAGTCCTCACCGTTGTCTCACCTCTGTGGTTCTTTGATTTCTGTGTTCACGGAGATGTTGCACTGATGAGTTAGGAGGCCTTCATGCGGACTGAACAAATTATTTGTCTCAATCGCGACGGAAGTAAGGGCGAGGATTGTGGCCACGTAAAATCGATTTAAGCCCCCCAGTGGAAATCTTCCACTGACCGTTCCAAGGCGGCTCTTCTGTGGCGATTTATTTATGTTGTTGTTTGTTACTTACTGTGTGTATCACTTGTGTCTTTTAATTTTGGATGGCCATATGGCCATTTTGTGGGAAAGTAACTGTCCATATGGCCTTCCTTTGTTTAGGTTTCCATTATGGTCTGGTCGCTTAATGTTTGTATTTCTTTCCCTTTGGTGTCTTTTATGGATGGAGTAAGTTAATTGTATCAATTCCTGATCTTTGTTTTACTTCTACTTTACTACTGACTGTCCCAAGGCTGTCGTTCTTTTGCAGTGTCTTATTTGTTATTTCGCTATGTTTCGTCTGTTTTCGTGTGTGTTTCCGTGTCACTTTCTATAGGTGACTTGAGACGGCTGCGTTTTTGGATTCTGGCCTTTCCTGAATTACCTTTTCTGACTAGTTTTCATGATGTCCCTTTCCGCTGAAAACCAATCTGAATTGAAGAATTTAGTTCGAGGTTTTCGGGTCTTTTATTATTAAATGTTGAAAATACCTATTTCGATGGTTTGTTCAGTCAAATTAACCCTCCGCCAGAACTTCAGTTAAGTAAAGCAAATTCTTCTGATACCGATGCCCCGTTTTTGGATTTACATCTATCATTCTTGGACGGTGATGTTCCTCGTGTGGCATTCTATGGCTTTTACATTTTGCAATTAATTCGATGTGCCAGAGTGTCTAGTCATGTACCTATCTTCAACACTCGTAATAAATTGTTAACTGCTAAACTTCATAATCAGGGTTATCAGTATCATAAACTACGCAAAACTTTTTTTTATAAATTTTACAGACGTAATTCCGATTTAATTTCAAAATTCGATGTTGCAATTAAATCTCTTTTGCAGCAAGGTCTATCGGAACCCGAATTTTTTGGTGAATGGATATAGAATAATTACCCGATTTTTTTGGTGAATAAATTCAGAATAATTACTTGCAATGACTTCAGCGACCAATTTCGTGAAATCATTCTTCGACATCAGGCCTCAGATTCTATGACATTTCCAGCGTAAAGGCTTACTGAGTTTTAGAATTTAATTTTATGTAATTTTGGTGTGTGCCTGATGCTGTGCCTCTGGTCGGGCCCATCGGAGTCTAACTGTGGTTTTCTTTTGCTCCAGCATTTCAGTGGTTTCTTGCTGTCGAGTCCTCACCGTTGTTTCATCTCTGTAGTTGCTTGATTTTTAGCTTACCTGAGCAAAGCTCAATGTTGAGCTTTTGTGATCATCTTTTATCCGTCGTACGTACGTCGTCAACATTTACCTTTTTAATCCTCTAGAGACCACAATTTTGCTTCAATCTTCATGAAACTTTACCAGAATGTTTGTCTTGATGATATCTGGGACAACTTCGAATATGGGTCAGGTCGGGTCATAAAGTAGGTCAGTAGGTCAAATCATAGAAAAAACTTGTTAACACTCTTGAGGCCACAGTTTTGTACAATCATACCCAAACTTGCTCAGAATGATCATTCTTACAATATCTCCGTCAATTTTGAATATGGGTCATGTCGGGTCAAAAAGTAGGTCAGTAGGTCAAATAATAGAAAAACCTTGTTAACACTCTAGAGACCACAGTTTTTTGTCCGATTTTCGTCAACCAGAATGTTTGTCTTGGTGATATCTGGGTCAAGTTCGAATATGGGTCTTGTCGGGTCAAAAACTAGGTCCGTTGGTCAAATCATAGAAAAACCTTGTTAACACTGTAGAGGCCACAGTTTTTGTCCAATCATCCTCAAACTTGCTCAGAATGATTATCCTGACAATATCTCGGTCAGGTTTGAATACGGGTCATGTCGGGTCAAAAAGTAGGTCAGTAGGTTAAATCATAGAAAAATCTTGTTAACACTCTAGAGGCCACAGTTTTGGTCTCATCATTATAAAACTTGCTCAGAATGATTATCGCTACAATATCTATGTCAAGTTTGAATATAGGTCATGTTGGGTCAAAAAGTAGGTCAGCAGGACAAATCATAGTAAAAACCTTGTTAACACTCTAGAGACCGATATTTTAGTCAAATTATCACTAATCTTGTTCAGAATGATCATCTTGACAATATCTAGGTCAAGTTCGAATATGGGTCATGCGGGGTCAATAAGTAGGTCAGTGAGTTAAATCATAGAAAAACCTTGTTAACACTCTTGAGGCCACAGTTTTAGTCCAATCATCATCAAACTTGATCAGAATTGTCCTCTTTTGTAATACCGTGGTCAGGAGGGTAATTTTATTAATATAGTGGAACCTTTTACAAAGGATCACTCCTTCCCCCCCCCCACCCCACTCCCTTTGTCACCATTGTTAGTTAGACTGAGCGTGTTCATCTTCGTCTGGTGCACTAGGACCTGACCCTCAATGTCCACAAGGTGCCCAGATAGTGACATACAAGTCAGCTCTGTATTGTCAAAGGGATGGATAGCCCCACACCCCCGTCCCCTCTCGTCACCATGAGTCATAGTTAGTTAGATTGAGCCCAGTCATCTCCGTCTGGTGCAATAGGTCCACAAGGCCACAAGGTTCCAGATAGTGACATACAAGTCAGCTCTATATTGTCAAAGGGATGGATACCATCCCGCTCCCTTGTCATCAAGAGTCATTGTTAGTTAGTTAGTTAGACTGAGCCCATTAATCTCCGCCAAGTGCATTAGGACCTGACCCTAAATGTCCACAAGGTGCCCAGATTGTGACATACAAGTCAGCTCTGTATTGTCAAAGGGAGTGACCCCCCCCCCCATTGTCACCAAGAGTCATTGTAAGTTACTAGGACATGACCCTCAATGTCCACAAGGTGCCCAGATAGAGACAAACAAGTCTGCTCTGTATGTCAAAGGGAAGGATACCGCTCCCCACCTTGTCATCATGAGTCATTGTTAGTTAGTTAGTCTGAGCCCATTCATCTCTGTCTGGTGCACTAGGACCTGGCCCTAAATGTCCACAAGGTGCCCAGATATACAAGTCAGCGCTGTATTATCAAAGGGAATTTTTGAATGACTTCTTCCTCAAAAAAAGAAAGCAATTTTGAAGGAATGTTCTATGAGTGACACTCTGACAATTTTTCACTGAACATGATAGCCACCAGAAAAAATGTATAACACTTAAAATGACTTAAGTTCCTAAATAGCTAATTTGATTTTGAAATGTTCCTTGCGTCACTGTCAGCCAAAATTGCTCTTACCCTCCACTCCACCTTATATTACCTACCATAAAGATCAGGTGAGCGATCCAGGGCCATCATGGCCCTCATTATGTGTTCTCGGAGACGTTGCACTGATGAGTTAAGAGGCCTTCATGTTGACAAATTGTTTGTCTAAATCGCGACGGAAGTAAGGGCGAGGATTGCGGCCGCGTAAAATCGATTTAAGCCCTTCAGTGATATTCTTTCGACTAACCGGTCCAAGGCGGTTCTTTTGTCTGTTTGTTGTTTCCATTAGGGTCTTATTATTTCATGTTTGTGTTTTTTTTTCCTTTGGTTTCTCTGACGGGAGCTGTGGATTAATTGTATCAATTCCTGACACTGCCTTCACTTCAATTTTGCGGAAAAAATCTCTTCTGGGAATTCCAGTATTGTGGCTATCGGAACCCGAATTTTATGGTGTCTGATTAAAGCCGAAATTTGATCCTTTTTTTTGCCGCGTTTTTCGGCGATAACTTCTTCATTTTTGATTTTTGGTCAGCACATCCAGCGAGAAAGTTGTAGAGGAGAAGCTCTGCCAACTTCTCAAAAAGGTTTCAAGACCGGATCAAGGCGGTTCTTCTGTTGTGTTTAATTTTTGTTATGGCTTGTCTCTGAGTGTGTGGTTCGCTTATATTAATTTGTTTTGTGGGAGAGTAAATGTCCTTTTGGCTTTACACCATTCATGTTTCCATTAGTGTCTAGTTATTCCATGTGTGTGTTTCTTTCCCTTTGGTGTCACTGATGGGAGCTGTCGGTTAATTGTATCGATTCCTGATCATTACC
The DNA here is from genome assembly GCA_963580285.1 of Lucinisca nassula. Classification (NCBI taxonomy): domain Eukaryota; kingdom Metazoa; phylum Mollusca; class Bivalvia; order Lucinida; family Lucinidae; genus Lucinisca; species Lucinisca nassula. The sequence goes on from OY757016.1 coordinate 56,371,852, forward strand.
TACACTTCTATTTTTCATTCCCCTAAGTTATATGAGTAGAGCTGTAATTAGATGGAGATTGCTGCAATTCCAATTCTGTTTTCTATTGTCCCGCCCGGACGGCGTGGTTTGACAATTTGTCGCCTGTTTAGTTTTTGACTGAAGGATAAGTAGGTGGGTCATTCCAATATGTTGCAACACACTCACAATGGCTGGTTTAGTATTTTATATATTTGATTAATATTGATCAAATGCGTATGATCTTCATTGTCTTTGCTAATTGATTGCCGACTAAAACCTCGTTTTTTCATGTTTTTGACTGTTTACACTCTAATGCTTTGTACAACGTTACTTCCGTCGGACGCTTCGTTGGCTGCACGGGATTTATCCATATATAGATATTGTTACAAATAGGCTAGTCATAGAGGATCTTACATGAGTGTTTATGTATTATTGAATTTATCAAACGAGTTGAGGAAAAGGGATAAAATGCGAGGCTTTTAGATTATATGTAGATTATATTTTCTTGTCCTTTGGGATCATTGATTCCATTGTGGAATTTTGAAAATATCTGAGGGTCACTGATTAGACCTAATTGGCCGAAACTAGCTTGTCTGCCCAGAAAACATGTACACTCCATATTTTTCCCTTTTGTGGTGTATTCCTTGCTTCCAAAGGATAACCCTTTTATAGGATTTATTTAACTTCACTACAGCTGGTGTGTGGGAATGTGTGGCGGCGGTAAAACGTCTCCATGCCCTACATCATAGTGTAGATTATATTTTCTTGTCCTTTGGGATCATTGATTCCTTTGTGGAATTTTGAAAATATCTGAGGGTCAATAATGAGGCCTAATTGGCCGAAACTAGCTAGTCTGGCTCAGAAAACATGTGCACTCCATATTTATCACTTCTGTGGTGTATTCCTTGCTTCCAAAGGATAACCCTTTTATAGAACATATTTGCCGAGCGTTTTATCTCTTTTCCTCAACGAGTTTAATAAATTCAATAATACATGAATACGAATGCAAGATTCTATTTATCATGTGACATTTAAAACGCATTTTATTCACGATTGTTTAACGAAAATGTCAGTATTCCGCCATTAGTAAACGCGACGTCATTAAGGACGTCGTACATGTACCGTAACGGGGCGTATCTAACTAATTTGCATATTTAATCCACTTGTGGGTTATCGAATTTATTACATGGCGTTATTACATTCTCGGACGCGACGTCATATGATAAATGTAGTTACATTTCGAAAGTGTCAGTGACAGAATCGGTCTTAGATTTTATCGAAAAATTGAGAAGATATAAAAAGTTGATGTGATTAGACCAAGACGTAGACTGAATCCTTTTCGAGAAACTGACGGTGCTTCTCCTTAACACTTTTCTCGTTGGATGTATTGATCAAAAACCAAAAGTAAGAATTAAGTGACAGAAAGTTATCGCCGGAAAAACGCGACAAAAAAGATAAAAAAAGTCGACTTTAGTATAAAAATTCAGAAAATATATATTTGCAATGACTTCAGTACCCAATTCAGTAAAATCATTCTTCGATATAAAAGGACTGGGTACAACATAAATGTTATAAGACAGACTTCATGCATGGTTGTTAACCTAATCACTGTTGATAACTTAGCTTCCCCCTTTATTTGCAGGCCGGTGGGTCAGGCCTCAGATTCTATGTCGGTTCCAGCGTAAAGGTTTACTTGAAAATATTTTTTTTTTATTTTATGTTATGTTGGTTGGTACCTGATGCTCTGTCTCTTGCCGGGCCCAACGGAGTCTAACAGTTGGTTTTCTTTTACTCCAGCATTTCAGTGGTTGCTTGTTGTCGTGTCCTCACGGTTGTTTCATCTCTGTGGTTGTTTGACAATTAAGTTCTCGGAGATGTTGCAGTGAGGGGTCAGGAAATCTTCATGCGGACTGAACAATTTTTTTGTATAAATCGCGACTGAAGTGGGGGCGAGGATTGCGGCCGCGTAAAATTGATTTAAGTCAACCCCACCCCCACCCCCCGCACCACCACCACCACCACCTCTAGTGAAATTCTTTTCATTGACCGTTCCAAGGCGGATCTTCTGCCGCGGTTTATTTTTGTTACAGTTCATCTTTGAATGTGTGTATCGCTTATATCTTTTTGTTTAGCTAATTGGCCATTCTGTGGGAAAGTGACTGTACTTTTGGAATTTCGCTATTGGTGTTTCCATTAGGGTCTAGTAATCTAATGTTTGTGTTTTTTTTTTTTTCATTCTGGTGTCTCTGATGGAAGGTGTGGGTTAATTGTATCGATTCCTGATCATTGCCTATACTTCTATTTTTCATGAAAATACTTGAGTAAAAATTTCATCAAGTAGTGGTAACTGCCCAAGCAACTTTCCCGTCGCTTTAAAAAATAACTAGTATAGTATACCACGGTACCTGGTTAACCAGTATTATGTGCTGAGTTTCCGGCATAGTACTGGATATTTTTTACAATACAATATTAAAGTATTATCCAGCATGTTCCAGTATTTACACCATGAGCCAATACTGGACAAAATAGAAGTGAAGGCAATGATCAGGAATTGATTCTGAATCAATTAACCCAAAGCACCCATCATAGACCCCAAAGGGAAAGAAACACAAAGATGAATTAACTAGACCCTAACAGAAACATGAATAGCGGAAAGCCAAAAGGACAGTTACTTTCGCACAAAATAGCCAATTTGCTATCCAAAAAAAAAAGATATAAGCGATACACACACTAAAAGACAAGCCATAAAAAAATTAACCGAGACAGAAGAACCGCCTTGGAACGGTCAGTGAAACGAATTCAACTGGAGGGCTTAAATCGATTTTACGCGGCCATCCAGCATTGTCTACAATATGTTGTCATCCGGAAGTGTCAACAATATGTGCGTATCTTGTATTGGGATCGCCAACAATACATGGTCCGTTACTCAGGAAAAAGACGATCAAAGAACACAACCACGCAACGAAATAACAAAAGCAAAAATAAATAACAACAACAAAAAACAACAACAACAACAACAAAATAAAAACAGAGACACGAAGAACACACACACACACACACACACACACACACACACACACACACACACACACACACACACACACAGCCCGCCCATAGGGGCTTGAAGAAATATATGGGCTGCATGATGCTTCCACGCAGAGCTGAATCCGGCCCGCACACTAGTACTGGTAAACCGCTTAGACGATCCGGGCTAAGCCTGTCCAGGAACCGCGGTGCGAGGCGGACCGTCCATGCTAATAAACCCTATTGGTTTCATTGGGCGACAGGGCTTGAGATGTCATTTCATCTCAATGTCGGGTAAAAGTCCCACAAAATTGGAAGCAACGTCTCCAAAATGACCTTTACAGTGTTGACGGGGACGTTAAACCTCAAATAAAACAAACAAACACACACACACACACAAAGTTCACGGACACAAAATGCCAATAACAAACAAGAAACATTTGAACGGTCTGCAAAAATACAAAAATAAATTTCGGCCTTAAAACAGATAACACAAACTATACAAATTGCTTTCGCCATTTTAGTATTGATTATAATGTTGAACAAGCTCAATCTATTGAGAAGCATGCAAACAAATTTTACTATAACAAATGAAAACATATTTTACATTAAAGAATTATGTTTGTATATCACAGTGCATTAAATCCACGATTATACGAGGGCTATTCAATATAATGTCACTTTAATTGCTTTTGCTTTACAACAAATGTTATTTGTTTGGCTTGCTGTCTCTTCAAAATAGTCTCCATCTACATGATTGCCCCTCTTTAGCCGACTTTTGGAAGCAGGTTTCATTCTCTTCAATTGGGGACACCCATCAGATACTAACAAACTGCAGATCCATGGACATTTTTCGAGGATTCTGACCACGTAAATTCGATCCTCTCAGTAAAAAAAACAACAAAAAAACAAAAAAAAAAAAAAAAAAAAAAAACACTTGTTTACAGACCGCTCCAAGGCGGTTCTTCTCTCGTAGATAATCATTGTTATAGTTCGTCTTTTCATGTATGTATTCCTAATATCTATTTAATTTTGGTCAGCCGTTTTTGCCATTTTGTAGGAAAGTAACTGTCCGTTTGGCTTTCGAACTGTGAACTTTTCATTATAGTGAAGTTATTTCATGTTCGTCTTTCTTTCCCTTTCATGTCTTGGTTAGGAGGTGTTAGGTGACTGTATCAATTTCTGATCATTACCCTAACTTCTAGTCTGTATGACTTTTGAGATATATGCTATTTGAGTTTCGGAGTGAGTGAATGTTTGAGTTTTACGTCTCACCAACAGCTAAGGTCATACGAACACGGGACCTCGTTTTAAAGGCTCATCCGAAAGTCTGGAGAAGCCCAGGATCGATTCTGCGACCCCTGGTTTACAAAGCGAGTAGCATAACCACGGAGGCTTTTGATTTGAGTTTCGGAAACAAGACATAGTCGCAGGGGATTTTTTGAAAATTGAGAATGCGGTAGAACAGTGACCTCTAACTTAAACAAAACATTCGGTCACCGAGTGCAATATCATGCAAGAGTTTGAGGAGCTTAAGTTCTTTTTGGAGGGGCGAGTTTCCTAGTACTTCTTCAATTTTCTTTGTACAAAATTTTATAGATCTCCGTTGTTCTGTTGCTTTGCAGTTTACTGTTCTGCCTTTTGGCACCGGCATTTGCGTGACTAGACCTTTATTATTAAAACAAATAACAAGGGACCATGATGGTCCTATATCGTTCACCTGAGCTAGAGATTAAAAGCTTCAGGAAGTTCCAATCTTTACCGAAGGATTTATGCTGATGACAAGGTCAAAAACAGGTATTTTCAGCATTCACCAGTTTTCAAAGTCATCCGAACTTTCATTCCAACCTTTCAGGAAGATTCGATCAAAACTAAAGGACTTATTGTGATGACAAAGTACACAATAGGCATTGTCAGCAAAGAAGGGGACTTAAATCTGTGAGTAATGTGCTAACAATGTTAGTTTACAAATACATTCAAGCTTTTATCTCTAACTTACTTTTATGTAAGTTTCAGGAAGGTCCGTTCAAAATTGAGCGACCTATGATGATGACAATGGCAAAAATGGGCAGTTTCGGCAATCAAAGGGATGTAACTCTATGACAAATAGGCCGTGGTATTAAGGCCCGTCTCACCAGTTTTTGAACTCATTCGAGATTTTATCCCTGACTTACTTACATGTACGTTTCAAGGAGATTCGATCCAAACTGAAGAGTGATGGTGATGACAAGGTCAAAAACAGGCATTTTCTGCAAACAAAGTGACGTAACTCTATGAAAAATAAGTCAACTTCGCTGGTTTTCGAACTCAATCGATCTTTTTTATCCCTGACTTTCTTATATGTAAGTTTCAAGAAGATCCGAACAAAACTGAAGGGGCTATGGTAATGACAATGTCAAAAATGAGTATTTTCAGGAAAATAGGGGCATAACTCTGTGAGTAATAGACCGACATGGCTAGTTTTCGAACTCAACCGAGCTTTTATCCCTGACTTACTTGTTTGTAATTTTCAGGAAGACAGTATGAAAACTGAAGGAGATCTTCAAGGTAAAAAATGATGACAAGGCAAAAAATAGGCATTTTCTGCAATCAAAGGGACGTAACTCTATGATAAATAGGCTGACCTCATCAGTTTTTGAATTCGCCAAAACTTTTATCCCTGACTTACAAACGAATAAGTTTCTAAGGGGGCTACGGCGATGACAAGGTCAAAAATATTCATTTTCGGAAATCAAGGGGGACATAACTCTCTGAAATATAGGCCACCCTCACCTCTGCTGAAGTTTTATCGCTTACTTACATAAAAGTTTCAAGAAGGTCCGATGGAAACTGAAGGGGCTACAGTGATGACAAGGTCATAAATAGGCATTTTCAGTTATCAAGGGGATGTAACTGTATGACAGATAGGCCGACATCGCCAGTCTTCAATCTCAACCGAGCTTTTATCCCTGACTAACTTGTTTGTAAGTTTCAAGTAGATCCGATCAAAACTGAAGGGGCTACAGTGATTACAAAGTACAAAAAATAGCCACGACTACCTTGACCTTGAGGCACGACCTTGAAAGTCGAACTTGCTCCAGATATTGTCATCAGGAATATTTGCGTGACGTTATAATGAAATTGATCAAGAAAGGTAGGCCCTAGAGCGATGATAAAGTTTTTCTAAAAATAGCCACAGAGACCATGACGTTGAAATCCGAGCTCGCTCGAGATATTGTCAAAAGGAACATTTGTGTGAAGCTATATTTAACTCGGTCAAAAAATGTAGGCGCGATGACAAAATTTTTCTAAAAATACCCACAGTAACTTTGACCTTGAGGCCAAGACCTTGAAAGTCGAACTCGCTCGAGATATTACCATATGGAACATCTATGTGAAGTTATATTGAAAGCAGTCAATAAGTGTAGGCCAGCTGCTAAAGCAATGACAAAGTTTTTCTAAAAATAATCACAGTGACCTTGACCTTAAGGCCACGACCTTAAAAGTCGAACTTGGTCTAGATATTGTCATAAAGAACATTTTTGTGGAGTTATACTGAAATTGATCAGGAAATGTAGGCGCTATAGCGATGACAATGTTTTTTGTTTCTAAAAATAGCCACAGGGACTTTGACCTTGAGGCAACCACCTTGAAAGTCAAACTTGCTCCAGATATTGTCAAAAGGAACATTTGTGTGAAGTTATATTGAAAGCGGTCAATAAAAGTAGGTCCTTAAAAAAAAAAAACAGTGACATTGAGGCCACGACCGTTAATGTCAAGCGCGCTCGAGATATTGTCATAAGGAATGTTTGTGTGAAGTTATATTGAAATCAGTGAAGAAATGTAGGCACTAGAGCGATGACAAAGGTTTTCTAAAAACAGCCACAGTGGCCTTGATCTTGAGGCCACATCCTTGAAAGTCGTACTCGCTCGAGATATTGTCATCTGAAACATTTATGTGAAGTTATATTGATTCAGAAATGGGTCAAGAAATGTAGGCGCTAGAACCGATGACAAACTTACGTACGGTGATGCCAAGGTCAAAGATAGGCATTTTCTGTAATCAAGAGGGACATAAATCTCTGAAATAAAAGGCCAACCTCATGAATTTTTTAACTCAGCCTAGGTTTTATCCCTTACTTACTTACATGAACGTTTCAAAACGTTCCCCTGAAAACTGGAGGGACTACGGTGATGACAAGGTCAACAATAGGCATTTACAGTGATCAAGGAGATTAACTCTTGGCAGATAGGCCAACCTCGCCAGTTTTCGAACTAATCTTAGCTTTTATCCCTGACTTACTTGTTTGTAAGTTTCAAGAAGATCCGATCAAAACTGAAGCGCCTACAGTGATGACAATGAGCATTTTCAGCAAAGTAGGGGACATAACTCAGTGGGTAATTGACGGACATCGCCAGTTTTCGAACTCATCCGAGCTTTTAACCCTGACTTACTTGTATGTAAGTTTCAGGAAGATCCGATCAAAACTGAAAGGGGTCACCGTGATGACACCGCCAACAAGAGGGCCAAATGGCCCTATATTGCTCACCTGTGTACCAGAAAATCATTAATGATGTTTTAAGAATGCCCATCGGGGCTTGAAGAAATAGACTGGGCTACATGGTGCTTCTATGCAGAGCAGGAACCGACCACACATTAGTACCGGTAAACAGGTTCTAAGCCTGCCCAGGAAAAGTGGTGCCAGTTGGACCGTCCATGCATAATGATTGGTTTCATTGGTCGGAAAGGGCTTAAGATATAATTTCATCTCAATGTCGGGCAAAAGCTCCACAAAACTAGATGCACCGTCTCCAAAATGACATACACTGTGCTGACAGGGATGTTAAACCTAAAATCAATAAACAAGGGCAGGTAACTTCAAAGTTATTTGTCTCATGCAGCCGAAATTCGAACTCTATGTAGACTGTATGTCTCTCCTGGTTATCTGCAAGTTTGATGAAGATCAGATCAGAAATGGCGGAGAAAAGTTGGTAATAATAATAATAATAATAATAATAATAATAATAATAATCGACCTTATTTATAGAGGGTAACACATTTAGTACTAGTACTAATCTTCCATGTTGCCCTCTTTTCCTGGGTAGGAACCAGTACTAAGCAAGTAACGTTGTTTTTCCATTGTAAGTCTATGGGAAAATTGTTCGCGCTCTAAGGGCTGTAGCTTCAAAACCGAATGTCAGATTCAAGCCAAATTCAAACTCTTCTGAGGTTATATGCTTGTTCTCGTTTACTGAAAGTTTAAACAAAATCAGATTAGAAACGGCTGAGAAAAGATGGAGACACCATTTTTCACTAATATTTATGCTCAAGGGCAGGTAATTCGAAAGCCTTTTGTCTCGTGCGGCCCGAATTCGAACTAAACATAGACTGTAAGCTCCTTCTGGTTATCTGGAAGTTTGATGAAGGTCAGATTAGAAATAGCTAAGCAAAGTTGGAGACATCGTTTTCCCATTGTAAGTCTATGGGAAAAAATTTCACCCTCAAGGGGATGTAACTGGAAATCCGGTGGTTAGATTCAAGCCAAAATCGAACTAATTAGAGATTTTATGCTTAACCTCGTTTACCAAAAGTAACAAAACGTTGCGGAAAGCTGGAAACACCAGTTTTCGCTAATATTTATGCTCAAGTGCAGGTGACTCAGAAGTCATTTTACCTGCGTGGCCCAAATTCAAACTCAACATAGACTGTATGCCCCGCCTGGTTATCTGCAAGTTTGATGAAGATCTGATTTGAAATGGTCGAGAAAAGCTGGAGACGTCGTTTTCCTATTGTAAGTCTATGGGAAATCTTTCACACTCAAGGAGATGTAACTGGAAAACCACTGGCCAGATTCAAGACAACTTCGAACTCGCTCGAGATTTTATGCGTGTCCTCTTTACCAAAAGTTACAAAATGATCCAATAAAAAACGGCCGAGAAAAGCTGGAGAAACCATTTTTCACTTACATTTATGCTCAAGGGCAGGTAACTCAGAAGCTGTTTGTCCCGTGCAGCCCAAATTTGAACTCAACATACTGTAAGCCCCTCCTGGTTATCTGCAAGTTTGATTAAGATAAGATCAGAAATGGCGGAGAAAAAGTGCAGACATCGATTTCCCCATAATAAGTCTATGGGAAAATGTTTTCTTGCTCAAGGGGATGTAACTAAAAAAAAAACGCTCGTCAGATTCAAGCCGAATTCGAACTCGTCCAAGATATTTATGCTTGTTCTCGTTTATGAAAAGTTACAAAAAGATCAGATCATAAACGGCTGAGAAAAGCTGGAGACACAATTTTTCACTTATATTTATGCTCAAGAGCAGGTAACTCCAAAGCTGTTTGTCCCCTGCAGCCCAAATTCGAACTCGACGTAGACTGTAAGCCCCCCCCCCCGCTCCTGGTCATCTGCACGTTTGATGAAGATCGGATCAGAAATGGCTGAGAAACAGTGGAGACGTCAATTTCCCTATTATAAGTCTATAGGAAAATTTTTCACGCTCAAGGGGATGTAACTGGAAAACCGCTGGTCAGATTCAAATCAAATTCGAAGTCGTCCGAGATTTTATGCTTGTCCTCGTTAATGAAAAGTTACAAAAAGTTCAGATCATAAACGGCTGAGAAAAGCTGGAGACACATTTTTCACTTATATTTATGCTCAATGGCAGGTAACTCCAAAGCTGTTTGTCCCGTTCATCCCAAATATAAACTCGACGTCGACTTTAAGCCCCTCCTGGTTATCTGCAATTTCGGATCAGAAATGGCTGAGAAAAAATGGAGACGTCAATTTCCCTATTATAAGTCAATAGGAAAATTTTTCACGCTCAAGGGGATGTAACTGGAAAACCGCTGGTCAGATTAGAATCCAAATTCGAACTCGTCCGAGATTTTACGCTTGTTCTCGTTTATGAAAAGTTACAAAAAGATCAGATCATAAACGGCTGAGAAAAGCTGGAAACACCATTTTTCACATATATTTATGTTCAAGGGCAGGTAACTCCAAAGCTGTTTGTTCCGTGAAGCCCAAACCCGAACTCGACGTAGACTGTAAGCCCCTCCTGGTTGTCTGCAAGTTTGATGAAGCTCGGATTAGAAATGGCCAAGAAAAAGTGGAGTCGTCGTTTTCTCCATTATAAGTCTATGGATCCTTTTTGTTTCCATGGCAACCAGAATTCTAATCTGATCAGCCAAAAAACCTTATGCAGCCTTTCCCCCTACCTGATGATGCTTCTCATGAAATTTGATCAAGGTTGGCCATGGGGTATTAGAGATATACTTATTTGAAATTGTTTACGGACGCACGCACGGACGGACGGACGGACGCACGCACGACGGACAAAATGTGATCACAAAAGCTCACCTTGTCACTACGTGACAGGTGAGCAAAAAAAAATCATTTTCAGCATGTACATGTAACTCTTTAATAAATGGGCCGACCTTGCCAATTGTCGAGCTCATCCGAGCGTTCATCCCCGGTCTACTTACAAATACTTTTCAGAAACGATCAAAACTGAAGGTGCTATGGTGATGACAAGCAATTTCCCATTGAAAGACTATGGGACCTTGTGGTTGCCATAACAACCAAAGTTTTCATTCGATTTCGATAAAAAGCTAAAACCAGACACTTTCTGCAAACAAAGTGACGTAACTCTTTGACAAATAAGCCAAACATGCCGCTTTTTGAACTTATTCGTGCCTTATATCCCTGACTTGATTATATGTAAGCTTCAAGAAGATCCGATCAAAACTGAAGGGGCTACGGTGATGACAAGGTCAAAAATAAGCATTTGCAGCAAAGTAGGGGACAAAACTCTGTCAGTAATAGACCGACATCGCTAGTTTTCGAACTTATCCAAGCTTTATCCCTGACTTACTTGTTTGTAATTTTCAAGAAGACATGTTGAAAACTGAAGGAGTTAGGGTGATGGCAAGGTCAAAAATAGGCATTTTCTGCAATCAAAGGGACATAACTCTATGATAAATAGGATGACCTCATCAGTTTTCGAACTCATCCAAGCTTTTATCTCTGACTTACTAACAAGTAAGTGTCTAGAAGATCTAGTAACAAGAAAAATGCCTAATGGCATTGTGGACGGGTTTTTCAGTACAGTTTTGACGTCAGCAAAGCTTCAACCAGCATATGTAGAAGGCAACATAGCTGACAAAGGTTTCCTAAAAATAGACAGTAACCTTGACCTTGAGCAGAGGACCCTTAAAGTCGATATTGCTTGAGATAATAATTTGTTATACCCAACATTTGAGTGAGTGTGTGCGTGAATGCATGCATGCGTGAGTGCACCCATGCATGGGCATGTGTGTATGCATGCATGACTGCATGTATTCATGCATGCGAGTGTGTGAATGCATGCACGCATGTATTAATGTGTGTGTGTGTGTGTGTGTGTGTGTGTGTGTGTGTGTGTGCGTGTGTGTGTGTGTGTGTTAATGCATGCATGTGTTAGTGCATGCATTAGTGCATGCATGCATAAGTGTGTTCATGCATGCATGTGTTAGTGCATGCATGTGTGCATGCATGCATGCATAAGTGTGTTTGTGCATGCATGCATGTGTGAGTACATGTATGCATATGTGAGTGTATGTGTACATGTATGTGTGATTGCATGCATGCATGTGTGAGTGTGTGCATGCATGTGTGCATGTGTGTATGCATGCACGAATGCATGTATTCATCCGTGTGAGTGTGTGAATGTATGCATGAATGCATGAATGTGTGAGTGCATGCAAGTGTGCATGCATGTATAGGTGTGTTCATACATGCATGTGTGAGTGCATGTGTTCATGCATACATAAGTCTGCTTGTGCATGCATGCATATGTGCATGTACGCGTGCATGTATGTGTGAGTGCATGTATGCATGTGTGAGTGTATGTGTACATGCATGTGTGCTTGCATGCATGCATGTGTGAGTGTGTGCATGTATGCATGTGTGTGTGGCTGCACGAGTGCATGCACATGCCTGTGTGTGTGTACACGCATGCCTGAGAGCATGCATTCATGTGTGTATGCAAGCATGTATGTGCATACATGTGTGTATATACATGCATGCATGAGTGTGAGCATGCATGCATGTGTGCTTACATGTATGCTTGCATAAGTGCGTGTGTGCATGTTAACCTGAAAAAAAACTCGAAGTTCGAAAAATGACAATTTCCACCAAAACTTTGGAAATTGGTGCCATTAATGGGTAATATATGAAAGTGGTACCGCCAATGAAGCAGCAGTCCTGATATGAAAGCAATCTGCTATAGAGTAAAGGAAATATATCACTTGAAAAAAGGTTAACCAAAAGATAAACCTCGGACGACGCCCGCCCGATGCACGCCATCCCGATGCCTGTCCGGATATCGCTTAAGGATTTTTTTTTTTTTTTTAAACTGTTTTTTTTTTTTTTTTTTGTTTTTTTAAAAAAACCTGTGTACCTATAAGAACAAATGAACTAGAAATTTTCAAGCCTTTGCATTGTACAAAACAAAATTTATATATTTGACAAAAAAAAAGAAGTTATTTTACAAACTTGCAAGTAATAATAACGTTTATGTGTTTTTAAGAAAGAAAATAATTTAAAAAAGCCCGGACATCGCTTTTCTAAAGGACGGATTTTAAAAAAAAAAAAAACGTCCAAAAACTGAAGGGGCTACGGTGATGACAAGGTCAAACATAGGCATTTTCTGAAATCAAGGTGGGACATAAATCTCTAACATATAGGCCGACCTCACCAATTTTAAACTCAGCTGAGGTTTCATCCCTTACTTACTAACATGTAAGATACATGTAAGATTCAAGAAGATCGGATGGAAACTGAAGGAGCTACAGGGATGACAAGGTCGAAAATAGGCATTTTCAGCTATCGAGGGGATGTACTCTATGATAGATAGGCCTACCTCCAAATTTTCGAACTCATCCGAGCTTTTATCCCTGACTTACTTGTTTGTAAGCTTCAAGAACAACCATTCAAACCTAAAGAGGCTACGGTGATGACACGGTCAAAAATAAACTTTTTTAGCAATGTAGGGGACATAACTCCGTAAGCAATCGACCGATATCGCTAGTTTTCGAACTTATCCGAGCTTTTCTCCCTGACTTACTTGTTTGTAAGTTTCAAAAAGATTCGATCAAAACTGAAGTGGCTACAGTGATATGTCAAGGTCAAAAATAAGCTTTTTCAGCAAGGTAGGGGACATAACTCCGTATGTAATCGAGCGTTATTGCTAGTTTTCGAACTCATCCGAGCTTTTCTCTCTGACGTACTTGTTTGTAAGTTTCAAGAAGATCCGATCAAAACTAGCTAAATTCCGAAATTAGCTACGCACCAAACTGAGGTAATGGCCAAATATGACCGACTCAGTTTAAGAAGATAGATAGATAGATAAAACTGAAGGGGCTACGGTGATGATAATGTAGAAAATAAGCATTTTCAGCAAAGTAGGGGACATAACTCCGTAAGTAATCGACCGACATCGCTAGTTTTCAAGTTCATCCGAGCTTTTATCCCCGATTTACTTGTTTGTAAGTTTCAAGAACATCCGATCAAAACTGAAGGGGCTACCGTGATGAAAAAGTCAAAAATTGGCATTTTCAGCAAAGAAGTGGACATAACTCCGTGAGTTATCGACCGACATCGCTATTTTTCGAACTCATCCGAGCCTTTATCCCCGACGTACTTGTTTGTATGTTTCAAGAAGATCCTGCCTAATCGACCAACATGGATAGTTTTCGAACTCATCCGGCTGTCATCCCTGACTTAATTCTTTGTAAGTTTCAAGAAGATCCAATCAAAACTGAAGGGGCTACAGTGATGACAAGGTCAAGAATAAGCATTTTGAGCAAAGTAGGGGACATAACTCCGTAAGTTATCGACCGACATCGCTAGTTGTAAGTTTCAAGAACATCCGATCAAAACTGAAGGGGCTACCGTGATGAAAAGGTCAAAAATTGGCATTTTCAGCAAAGAAGTGGACATAAATCCGTGAGTTATCGACCGACATTGCTAGTTTTCGAACTCATCCGAGCCTTTATCCCCGACTTACTTGTTTGTAAGTTTCAAGAAGATCCTATCAAACTTGGAAGTGACTACGGTGGTGACAAGGTCAAAAATAAGCATTTTCAGCAAAGTAGGGGACTTAACTCCGTGAGTAATCGACCGACATCGCTAGTTTTCGAACTCATCCGAGATTTTAACCCTGACTTACTTGTTCATAAGTGTCATGATGTTCCGATCAAAAGTGAAAGGGCTACGGTGATGACATGGTCAAAAATAGGCATTTTCAACAAGCAAGGGGACGAAACTCTATGATTAACTCTATGACTTCAACTAATCTCAGATTTTAACCCCAGCCACCTTACATATAAGTTTCAGAAAGATCCGATCAAAACTGAAGGCGCCACGGTGATGACAAGCATTTTGCCATAGTAAGTCTATGGAACCTTGTGATTACCATAGCAACCAAAGTTTTGGTTCGATTTCGAAAAAAATGCTAATGTTATCAATTCTCTACCAGAGCATGCTACAGATGAAAATGGTTGAGATCAGCCTGCATGTTGCAGAGATATTACTGGTCAAAGGTGTTGACGGACGGATGACGGACGGACGACCCACTATACTATAAGCTCCCCTGGAGCCTTCGGCCCAGGTGAGCTAATAACTTACTATTTCTTTTAAAGCAAGGAATACAAACGAAAAACTGGGAAGCTTAGAGTGTACACGTTTTTTTCCCGGGCAAGACTAGCTATTTTCGGCTAATTAGGCCTCATCAGTACCCATCAAATAGTTTCAAATTTCCGCAGAGGATTCAACCCACACTATGATGAAGGGCAGGAAAACTGTACCTTTTTCGTGTTCTTTTAGCTATAATTTGACGCCTGGATTTTGCATGTGGCCGAAATTCGGTCAGAACACTTGTACCCGTGTGAGTAGCAAATCACTAGTAAGTAAAGGTAATTCAGGAAAGCCGGAATCAAAGAACGCAGCCATCTGAAGTCATTTAAAGGAAGTAAGCGACATGGCGGCACAACAAAAAAAAAACATCTGACGAAACATGAACCAACGGAACATGGCAAATAAACAAATACGACACTGCAAAAGAACGACCACCTGTGGACGGTCATTAGTAAAACTACTGGGAGCTTCAAATCCGAAAGTTATAAAATTTCAACTCTCGCCCTCAGTTCCAGTGCAATATCAAACATAATAACAATAACAAATTGATCCACATGGAGGTACTGTTTGCTCCTAAATGTAGCTCCCTCTCTTCAGATCGTCCTGTTAGACCCCACTCTAGAGAACACACACATCTTGGTACATTTATATAGGTTTTATACCGAGTTGCAACCTACCTTAAATATAAGCCCTAGTTTCAAGCACATCATTTGCTCTTTTCCCAGTCATTTTGTGTTTACTGCAATAAATGTTTTACTTTACTGCAAATTCTAAAATCTTCTTGACATGCTCACCCTTCAAAACACTCTCCATCTACATGAATACCTCTTTTTATGTACACTGTACATGTTACTTTTTAGTGCTCATTCTATCGACACGATGTGGTTTTGAGCACACATTGCATGACCGGTTCGAAATAAAAATACTTAACATTAATTTTGGAACAGCCCTCGTAATTAGCGTTTAATTTCTCCTTGCTACTGTACACTGTTAATGTGAAAAAGCGTGCTTTTCAAGTGTTATGTTTAAATAGAGGATCTTACATGAGTGGTCATGTATTATTGAATTTATTAAACGAGGTGAGGAAAAGGGATAGAATGCGAGGCTTTGCCGAACATTTTATTCCTTTTCCTCAACGAGTTTAATAAATTCAATAATACATGAGCACGAATGAAAGATTCTATTTATCATATGACATTTATAACGCATTTTTTTCACGATTGTTTACAAAAATGTCAATATTCCGCCGTTAGTAAATGCGACGTCGTACATGTAATGTTATGGGACGTATCTAGCTAATTTGCATATTTAATCCACTAGTGAATTATTGAATTTATTACATGGCGTTATTACACTCTCAGACGAGACGTCATATGATAAATATGCGTTTTGTTGTTTCGACAAAAATTGCTATTTTAAAAGTTATAAAGTGCAGAAAATGGGGAAAAAGAGATCCAATAAAGTTATTTTGATAAAAACGTGTTTTAATGTCCAGATTTTTTTCTGAACATTTCTTAGTTTTCTATGACTTCATTATCAAATCCTGTATTATTTTTTATCCAGTTGTAGAACGTTCCCATGTTTGTATAGACACCATAATTGCCTTTATCGCATCCGATTCCGAACGAAACAATCCCTGTCTGTATCCATCGATTCTGAGCAGTCATTACAAGGGCTCCACCACTGTCACCTTTGCATGTATCCCCGGTCCTCCTAATGTCATTTCCGGCACAAAACATTTTATCTGTCAGTCTAAAATCTTCCGGAGTTCTAAGCTGTTTGTTTTGCCGGCGTTCTTGGAACATATCCTCACAATCTGACCGATCGACATAAGGAATTTTTATTTCTTCCAATTTTCTAGATTTCGACCCTTTCGCTCGCCAGTTCTCCCCGCATCCCGCTACCTTTCCGAATGTCATCTTCATACCCCAGAAAAATGCTTTGTCGTTATAAGTGTCTTCCTTGATACAGATTGGTCTTATTTTTTCCGTGTATTCGACAGGACTGCTAAGTTCAATCAGTGCGATATCACTATCCATATACGCTGCTTTTCCGTAAAGGTGGTGTACTATAATCTGAAATTATAGATAAGTATATTTTTTACATCCGAATTGGCGAGTAGCAGGAATGAAATTAAAACTCATTCTAGAAGCATCACAATTTGCTTCAGGGGAAAAATGAAGAAAACATAAGAAGAGCACAATATCACTAGGGAAAAAACAAGGAGTGGCGACAGTAAATAAAACGTACAACAGGTAAACCGAGACAACAGCACTTTTCCAAACAGATGGTGACTTCCTAACTAAAAAGGAGCAATATACATAATAGAGGAAATAATCAGAATCACCAACATTAAAACAAAACATTAAACTTGAAGGACAAGCGTAACAAAAAATGAACAGCCAAAAAGGGAAGAATCAGATTCAGCGTAACAACATATATGATTAGGGAAAGAATCAGAACCACCAACACAAATCATGAAGCAACCACAGCAAAAGTACCGACTGGGAACGGTCAGTAAAATTACTGGTGAGTTGAAGTTAACTTTACGGGATCCCAACAACCAAGTATTTGTTTGGTCCGTGTGAAGGTTTTCTAACTCCTCCGTGAATCAACTCGGTAAATAAACAAATCACAATTAAAGACAAGTTGACACAAGGATGAGGACTCGAAAACCAACAGTTGAACCCCGTTGGAACAAGCAACAGACATAAAAGTTCCAGCTCCTAAAACAGCTCATAAATATTTTATTTAAACGTATACAACTGACCAATAGATAGCCAATAAATAATTTTAAAATTTAGAAATTGAACTTTAAAAGACATCTGATGGATCATGAATCAAGTTTAATGATTTGCGAATCGTAGCATTAAAATAGCTCAATAAAACATGCAGTACAAAATTATCTCAAGAGGAGTTCAGTTTAATAGAAGTGAAGGCAATGATCAGGAATCGATACAATTAACCCACAGTTCCAATCAGAGACACCAAAGGGAAAGAAACACAAACATGAATCAACAGACCCTAATTGAAACATCAATAGCGGAAAGCCAAAATGACAGTTACTTTTCCACAAAATGGCAAATTGGCTATCCAAAACAAAATAATATAAGCGATACAAACACCCAAAGACAAACCATAACAAAAATAAACCGAGACAGAAGAACCGCCTTGGAACGGTCAGTGAAACGAATTCCACTGGGGGTGGTGGCTAAATCGAGTTTACGTGGCCCCAATCCTCGTTTATGAAGTTTATGAATGCGTTGTTCCACAGCATGATTGCCACTAATGTGTTTGTTTAACTGTATCGCTAATTCGGAATATGATATAGACCATATACCCTGGCATGTGGTTCCCCTTGCCTTTGTATATATTTTAGTCTTCATGAAACTTCCTGCCATTCAATTAATAGTTTTATAAAATTAAAATGAATACCAAGCTATTTCTGATTGTCAACATAAGTGGTCAGCAAATTATTATGAATATATGGAATCCGTTTTTCTTCATGTGGCTAATAGTCTACATGCAACATTGATTATCAATTAATCTGATTACATCAGCCAGGCCTCGTTCATAAAATGAAATTGAAACAAATGATTGTGAATGGTTGCTGAAAACCTGTGGACTTTATTTCAGAGCTGGGGCTTTACCATCATATAAGGCTTATGCAAAATAGAAGTGAAGGGAATGATCAGGAATATCCCATCAGGGACACCAACGGGAAAGAACACAAACATGAAATAACTAGACCCTAATGGAGACATGAATAGCGGAAAGCCAAAAGAACAGATACTGTCCTCAAAATGGCCAATTGGCTATCCAAAGCAAAAAAAAAAAAAAAAAAAAAAAAACAAGAAGTATTTGTGAAACAGTGATGTCCCCGGACAGCGCATGTTAAATATGAAAGCAGTATCACTAAGCAATCGAAAGGTATGGCCAATGTTCAAGTCTTAAAAAAGTAGGTCAAGGTCACAAGGTAAAAAATTATGGGATATGATGAAAGCCCTAACATTAACCAAATGAAAGTTATTGCCAATATTAAAGAGTTAAAAAAGTAGGTCAAATGTCAAGGTCAAGGACACGAGGTAAAAAATTATGGTACCACCAGAAAGGTCTTGTGAAAAGAAATGTACATGTGAAATATGAAGGCACTATCACTTATCAATCGATAGTTATAGCCAATATTAAAGTTAAAAAAAATGAAAAAGTAGGTCAAAGATCAAGGTCAAGGTCACGAGATAAAAAATATGGTACCACTGGAAAGGTCTTGTGATATAGGTATAAACATGTGAAATATGAAAGCTCTATTTATTACCATTGAAAAGTAATGTCCAATGTTAAGGTTTTTGTAGACAGATAAACGGACAAACAGACAAACGGTCAAACAGACAGACAGACCAAAAACTATATGCCCCCCCCCCCCGAATCTCTATTCCGGGAGCATAAAATATAAGCGATAGACACACTCAAAGACAGACCATAACAAAAATAAACGTCGACGGAAGGTTCGCCTTGGAACGGTCAGTGAAACGTAGTCCACTTGGGGCTGGGGATGGGGTTACAATCGATTTTACGCGGCAGCAATCTTCGCCAGGAGAAACGGCCAGTGAAACGAATTCAACCGGGGCATATAAATCGATTTTACGTGGCCACAATCCTCGCCCTTACTTTCGTCGCGATTTAGACGAATAATATGTTCAGTCCGCATGAAGGCCTCCTAGCTCATCAGTGCAACATCTCTCTCCGAAAAATGAACATCTTTGTAAACATCACGTTGAGGGAGATGGAGTTCGCAGTGTCATATACTTTTTTCCTTATTTCTGTTGACCATATAGGCTGTGGGAACTTGTTAATACCGCCGCGTTGAGGACCCATAATAATTTTTTGAAGCAATAATAATAATAATAATATCGCAAGAAGAAAAAGATCAGTTTAACAAGGATGGAAAAAGCAATGCCAGCATGGGTGTATTCTCCTTATATACCCTAAATACAATGTTCATTAATGTATAACCAAATTAAGCAACCTAAAAGATTTGCAAACCAGGAGGATAAATCATACTTTTAAGGGTTTGTTTACTGCAAATTTATGATAAACGCGATGAGTTTGATTTTGAGATTGTAAATTTTCTTTTCTTGGATGGTGATTTTCCCCGTGCGGAATCCTATGGCAACTAATACGATTTGCCAGAGTGTCTATTCATGTAACGGATTTCAACTATCGTAATAAATTGTTAACTGCTAAAATTCTTAATCAGGGTTATATTGCTGTCGCGTCCTCACCGTTGTTTAATCTCTGTGGTTGTTTGAATTTTGTGTTCTCGGAGATGTTGCACTTATGAGTTAGGAGGTCTCCCCACCACACACACACACACACACACACACACACACACACACATGGAATTCGTTTCACTGACCGTTCCAAGTCGGTTCTTCTATTGCGGTTTATTTTCCCTATGGGTTGTGTTTGAGTGTGTGTATGGCTTGGACTTTTAATGACAGATTCTATCTGTCATTCCAAACTGTCCCACGGCAAATTGACATACTGCAAATTGTAAAATGCAGTACGTCGGGCAAACTAATCGCATGTTAAATACAGGGTTTAACGAACACTATCGTATAATGAGAAAGGCTAAACAAGAGCTCAGCGGCCACTGACCACTGGCAGCCATGTATTTAAATAAACCATGGGAGCCGATGGAATTTGGACCAATCAGCCTAGTGGCTTCAGAGGACTTATGTCGCATGAATGTGCTGTTCACGAAAACAGACAACGATTGACAACTGCCCATCTGTGGCAACCAATAGGCCTAAAATTATATGGCAGATAGATTGTTTAAGGAATATTTCCAAATATTTGACAAAATATCTTGAAAGGAGTAAATGTCTTTTTCCATTTTTCAACATTATATGTCCATTGAAACGCTCAACTTGCCAAAGTAACCAAACTAAAGAGCCAAATTTCATTAAAAATACAAAACATGAAAAAAGGCAAATAAATTCTCAACCTCATCGAGCATATGGTTTATTAGGAGATGATGTTTTAAGTATTTTTTTTTAAATTTATGTTTTGAAACCAATAAAAATGAGCAGTAGCCTTAAATCATAACGCAGATAAAACATCGCTTAAAGAATATTTCTTTGAAATTAGCAATTATGGTGGATATAGTTCAATATAGTCTCAGCCTCATACAGATGAGATGATTTTTAAGTGTTTTATTTTTTATTTATTTTTTTTTTTTTTGGGGGGGGGGGTTGTTTTTTGGGGTATTTTGGGGTTGTAGGGAGGTAATGGGGGTTTCTGAGGATATGATTTTTGAGTGTTTTTTTGTGTTGTTTTTATGGGGGTATTGTGGTTTCCATGGCAACCAGTAAAAGTGAACAGGTAGCCTAAAATCATATGTCAAAATATCTGCAAAGGCTTGGCGGTAAATAACATTTTCAAATTTTCACATTATACCTCAATGGAAACTCTGAGTTATCATAGCAACCAAGCAACCAAACTAAACAGCCGAATTTCAATACAAAAAAGATAACCTGTTGGTTTTTGGAGTTGGGATCTGTAAAGTTTCCAAGATACTGGGCCTTTTATGAAGTGGATGGGTGGGGCATGACCCAGAGCACCCCAGGGGACCCCCATGTTGGTGTCACTGAATGCCTCTAATCATAAGGAACATGAATATATATATATGGTATAGGGATGGGGCTCTTAACTGTTTCTCGGATATATGACCCAGCTTGGGGCCACCGAATGTGTCTTATCATAAGGAACAAGGCTATATATGTGGGGATCTGTAAGGATTCCGAGATATTGGGCCTTTTATGAAGTAGAAGGGTGGGGCATGACCCAGGGCGCCCCCAGGGGACCCCCATGTTGGTGTCACTGATTGTCTCTAATCATAAGGAACATGAATATATTCTTTTACGGTATAGGGGTGGGGCTCTTTACTGTTTCTCGGCTATATGACCTTTTGTGAAGTTGAGGGGTGGTGACCCAGGCGAATCCAAGCAGACCCCGAGATTGGTGCCACTGAATGTGTCTTATCATAAGGAACAAGAATATATATGGTTTAGGTGTAAGCATCTGGCAGGTTTCCCGGATATTGGGCCTTTTCATGAAGTGGAGGGGTGGGGCAATGCCCCAGCGCATCCCGGGGGGGGGGCCTCAGGTTGGTACCACTGAATGCGTCTTATCATAAGGAACAAGAACATATATGGTTAAGGGGTGGGGATCTTAATGGTTTCTGAGATATAGGGCCTTTTATGAATTGGAGGGCCTGGGCAGGGCCCCGGCGCATCCCAGGAGGCCCCCCAGGTTGGTGCCACTGAATGTGTCTTATCATAAGGAACAAGAATATAGAATATAGAGTAGGGGTGGGGATCTGAATGGTTTCTGAGATATATGGCCTTTTATGAAGTGGACGGGTGAGGCAGGGCCCCAGCACAACCACGGGACCGTCAGGTTGGCATAATAGCATATGGCTGAGAGAAGTTTACTCTAGAAACATTTCCATAAAAGTTTTGTCAAAATACCTGCAAAGGCTTGGCAGTAAATGCCATTTTCCAATTTTCCCCATAATAAGTCTATGGAAACTCTAAGTTCCCATAGCAACAAAACCAATGAGCTGATTTTCATAAAAAAACCCTGAAACTTTCAGTCCCCCAACCCAAGGATCCTACAGATAAAATATGGGCCCAATCAGCACAGCGGCTTCAGAGGATATAATGTTTGAAAGTGTTGACGACGACGCAGACGACGACGGACAATGTCCATCCTATAAGCTCCCCCGGCTCTGGCGGGCTAAAAACTGACACGTTCTTGTACCGTCATTTCAAACGTACTGGTCATTGTGCATATGATTTACAGCCAGTGGAAAACGTTAATTCTACAGCTAGGTTTAAAATTTTACACGACACGATACTGAATTAAATTAGATTAAATTATTACAGTCACCTTTTCCATTGGGCTTTAATGACAACATTTATCATGAGGGTAATATATCTAAAATGCCCGATTCTGATATTTTCTCGCTTCTGGACTGTCGAAAGTGTAAAACTAGATCGCACGGCACCAGAAAAAAGACAATTATGCACGTAAATTAGGTGCTTTAAAAAAACAATACCAGGCTGAAGTGACTGTCCATAATATTATTGAATCATAGAAGCCACCCAATGCTCGCATTTCTAAGTTCATTATCCATTTCTGTATCACGTAATCTGGACACCGAGGCGAATAAGTTTTACGATCTTTTAACTAGAGGTTTTACACCCGCCCCCGCCCCTCGGGGCTTGGAGAAATAGATTGAGCTGCACGATGCTTTTTCCTGATTCTAGGATAAGGAATATAATTTCTAAAGGACCGAAATATCGGTTTCCTTCTAAAATTGATTTCAGTAAATGTAGAGATGAAATCGCTGCTTCCTTGAATGAATTCGGTAATCGATGGTGTAAGCGAGAGTATGTTGAGCATAAAGCCCTTAAGGACTGGAAACTAAGCATTTTAAAACTAGTGAATAAACGCATTTCTTTCTATTCTCAAAATACTAACTTATTACCTCCTAAGCCTAAGACGTCTTTACGTCATCTTAAGCTAGGTATTCAAGAATTTCATAAGAAGTTTGTTTTTGCCCCTGCAGACAAGGCCGCTAACAATGTCGTCGTTGTGTGACGGCTCCACTATGTTAACACGCTTAAGCAGGAGCTTGATGGTACTAAGGCCTATGAACTTCAGCCTTTAGCTGAAGAGAGGGTTATAGTAGATAAACATATTTGTCATTCAGCCACCAAGTTTGCTGTGTGTGTTACTGAAGGCCAAGACAAGCTTCCTACGCTATACTGGCTACCAAAACTTCATAAAAGACCTTACAAAGCACGGTTTATTGCACATTCTAGCTCTTGCACTACCACTGAACTTTCTAAATTATTAACTTCCTGTCTTACTGCTATTAAAACGCATGTGATTAGATATTGTGATAAAGTCTTTGAGAGATCAGGAAGAAATCTGTTTTGGTCTATAAAAAAAATCGAATGAGGTTTTAAATAAATTTTCGTGCTTCAAGTCTGTCTACTTACGATTTTTCCACTCTTTACACTACACTTCCTCATAATCTTATAAAAGAAAAACTTAATGATTTAATTGAATGGGCTTTTCACAGAGAAGATTCTCTCTATCTTGCATGTAATGTCAGAAATGCATTTTTCACTTCTAAAGAGCATAAGAATTGTACACTTTGGTCATGTCAGAAAGTGTGTGATGCCCTCACCTTTCTACTTGACAATATTTATATTAGATTCGGTACTAAGTTATTTAGACAAATTGTGGGTGTGGGTACGAATTGCGCACCGCTTATGGCTGATCTGTTCTTGTATTGTTATGAAAGCGACTTTATTTATTTATTTATGTTGTCGCTTTCCATTGATAACCAATATGAAATTATTGAAGCTTTTAGCTCCACTTCTAGATATTTAGATGATTTATTAAATATTGATAATACCTATTTCGATGGTTTGATCAGTCAGATTTGCCCCCAGAACTTCAATTAAATAAAACAAATTCTTCTGATACCGAGGCCCCGTTTTTGGATTTACATCTATCCATTGTAGATGGGTTTGTTTCATGCAAAATTTATGATAAACGCGACGACTTTGATTTTGAGATTGTAAATTTTCCTTTTTTGGATGATGATGTTCCTCGTGCGCCATCCTATGGCGTTTATATTTCGAAATTAATTCGATTTGCTAGAGTGTGTAGTCATGTAACTGACTTCAACACTCGTAATAAATTATTAACTGCTAAACTCCTTAATCAGGGTTATCGGTACCATAAACTACGCAAAGCATTTTCAAAATTTTATAGACGCCATTCTGATTCTTATGAATGTTTTCATTGGTCTTAAAGGAACTCATTTTTGATTTTTATTTGCCTTCCCTGCAGCTGGTGTTGTGCCGTGTGGCGGACGTAAAACGTCTCCCCGGACATCAACCATAGTGCAGTTTATATTTTACTTTTGGTCCTTTGAGATCAGCGTGAATATTCTGAGAAATCGGAAATAAATTATTGGTTTAGACTCATATTCTAGACAGGTTTTTAATTATTTGGACCCCGTTTTGATTTATATCAGTCTTTGTATCGACTGCCTATTCGAAATTCGCAAAATTGCAGTATGTTTCCTCTGGCTTTCTTTGCCGGATCGTTACGGGGTCACTGGTGAGGCTTTATTAGCCGAAACTGCGTGGTGTGACCCATCTTCTTTCTTATGAATGTTTTCATTGGTATTAAAGGAACTCATTTTTGATTTTTATTTAATTTCAAAATTCAATATTGGATTTAAATCTCTTCTGCAACAAGGTCTATCGGAACCCGAATTTTATGGTGACTTAGTATATAAATTCAGAAAAATATATAACTTCAGCACCCATTTTCGTAAAATCATTCTTCGATATAAAAAGATTGGGTACAACATGGATGTTATACGACAGACTGCATGCATGGTAGTTAACCCAATCACGGTTGGCAACTTTGCTTCCCTCTTTAATTGCACGCCGGTGGGTCAGGCCTCAGATTCTATGACGGCTCCAACGTAAAGGCTTATTGAGAATTAGAGAGATCCAATTCTTGGTAATGTTGGTTGGTACCCGATGCTCTGTCTCTGGTCGGGCCCATCGGAGTCTAACTGTTGGTTTTCTTTTGCTCCAGCATTTCAGTGGTTTCTTGCTGTCGAGTCCTCACCGTTGTCTCACCTCTGTGGTTCTTGATTTTTTGTGTTCACGGAGATGTTGC
The DNA here is from genome assembly GCA_963580285.1 of Lucinisca nassula. NCBI lineage: Eukaryota > Metazoa > Mollusca > Bivalvia > Lucinida > Lucinidae > Lucinisca > Lucinisca nassula. Next base: position 56,397,307 of record OY757016.1, read on the forward strand.
ACTGATGGCCTTCATGCGGACTGAACAAATTATTTGTCTAAATCGCGACGGAAGTAAGGGCGAGGATTGTGGCCACGTAAAATCGATTTAAGCCCCCAGTGGAAATCTTTCCACTGACCGTTCCAAGGCGGTTCTTCTGTGGCGATTTATTTATGTTGTTGTTTGTTACTTACTGTGTGTATCACTTGTGTCTTTTAATTTTGGATGGCCATATGGCCATTTTGTTGGAAAGTAACTGTCCTTATGGTCTTCCTTTGTTTAGGTTTCCATTATGGTCTGGTCGCTTAATGTTTGTATTTCTTTCCATTTGGTGTCTTTGGTGGGTGGAGTAAGTTAATTGTATCGATTCCTGATCTTTGTTTTACTTCTACTTTCCAAGCAGAGCTGATACCGACCGCACATTAGTACTGGTAATCTGCTTAGAAGGTCTAAGCCTGCCCAGGTAAACTGCCGTGAGTCCATGCTTATAAACCCTACTGGTTTCATTGGGCGGCTGGGATTGAGATGTCATTTCATCTCAATGTCGGGTAAAAGTCCCACAAAATTGGAAGCAACGTCTCAAAAATGACCTTAATAGTGTTGGAGGGACGTTAAACCTCAAATCAAACAAACAAGCAAGAGGTTATACTCAGCATGCTCTTCGTCCTTTCATCGAATCTGAAATTCATCACAACCGTTATTACATCAAAATATTATTCATTAGTAAGGGTTTGGATTTTATAGATTTACCTAGTATCTTCCGGGGCAGTTCGATGGTTACATCCATTCCTGTTTATCTTCAAAATACGGAAACACCCATAATTTGCTATAAAAACAATAAACCTGTCAAACCTATCATTTGTAATTTCAATACACTTGTTTCTGATCTTGATATTGACACTAACACACCTGATACCGGTGACTGTAAAAATTCAGTGAATTGATGTCCTGCTGCTGGTCATATTATAACTGGCAATTTAAAAATTATTCCAGATTCTAAGATACGAAATATAATTTCTAAAGAACCGAAGTATCGATTTCCTTCTAAAATTTGTTTCAATAACTGTAGAGATGAAATCGCTGCTGCCTTGAATGAATTTGGTAATCGATGGTGTAAACGAGAGTATGTTGAGCATAAAGCTCCCAAAGAATGGAAAGTTAGCATTCTAAAACTAGTGAACAAACGCATTTCTTTCTACTCTCAAAATACGGACTTATTACCTCCTAAACCTAAGACGTCTTTACGTCACCTTAAACTAGGTATTCAAGAATTTCAAAAGAAGTTTGTTTTGGCTTCAGCAGATAAGGCTGCTAACAATGTGGTCGTCGTTTGACGGCTCCACTATGTAAACACTCTTCAGCAAGAACTTGGTTGTACTAATGCCAATGAAGTGCAGCCTTTGGCTGTGGAGAGGGCTGTAGAGAGGGCTTTAGTTGATAACGTCATTTGTCATTCAGTCACCAAGTTTACTGTATATGTTACAGAAGGCCAAGACAAGGCACTTACGTTATATTGATTAACTACACTTCATAAAATACCAAACAAAGTACGGGTAATTGCAAATTCAAGCTCTTGTACCACACTGAACTCTCCAAATTATTAACTTCATGTTTTACTGTCATCCAACAACATATGACAAAATATTGTGAAAAAGTCTTTGAAAGATCAGGGAGAAATCTGTTTTGGTCTATAAAAAATTCTAATGCAGTTTTAAATAAATTGAAATTCAAACGTTTTCGTACTTCAAGTCTGTCTACTCATGAGTTTCCACCCTTTACACGACACTTCCTCATAATCTTATAAAAAAAAAAGCTTAATGATTTAACTGAATGGAAATTTCATGGGGAAGACTCCCTCTGTCTTGCATGCAGTGTAAGAAATGATTTTTTTCACTTCTGAAAATCATAAAAATTATACTTTATGGTCATGTCAGAAAGTGTGTGAAGCTCTCACCTTTCTACTTGACAATATTTACATAAGATTTGGTTATTTAGACAATTTGTGGGTATTCCGATGGGTATATTTGGATGATTTATTAAATACGGACAATAACTATTTCGATGGCTTGATCAGTCAAATTTACCCCCAGAACTTCAGTTAAATAAAGCAAATTCGTCTGATACCGAAGCCCTTTTAACTATACATATTTTTGTTCCGTATTGTAGATGGATTTGTTTCTGCAAAATTTATGATAAACGCGATGATTTTGATTTTGAGATCGTAAATGTTCCTTTCTTCGATGGTGATATTCATGCTGCGGCATCCTATGGTGTTTATATTTTGCAATTAATTAATTCGGTACGCTTACAATCCGGAAGATCAAGTTTAAATCATGGATACTTATCATCAAAAACGTTTAAATATTTTCGAAAAGCCACCATCAGACACAGCGTTTCAGTCGAGGGAATGGATCTAGTATCGACCGTCAAATCAAGTTACTTCGTCATCAGTGATAGACTTTAACATAACTTCACAGTCTTCCGCTTACATAGACCTCAAACATAGCTTGATAAACGTAAAATTTCGATTGACAGATGCTCAAAGGACCCCTCTACAGGAGGACCTCGTCGCTGGACTAATAAACCTACCCTTACACACCATATTTAGACAATTGGACGTGACCTTTCAGCAGACACCGTTGTCAAATATTGGCACAAACTATCCGTATAAAAGTTACATCGATACCATTTTGAAAACCAACAAGGGGACACAGGAAAATATATTATCCAGTCAGCTGTTTTACAAAGATACGGGCGATAACCCAGACTCAGCAGATGCAAAGACAGGGCCTAACAATGGACTTTTTAATAGATACATGGCTACCAAAGGAGGAAAAATTGTTGACTTGGAAGGGTCTTTATTACTTGACATGTTCCAACAGTCGAGATTAATGATTAATGGTGTAGGTATAGGAATCAAACTATGGCCGAGTCTGGACGCATTCAGACTAATGTCAGACAGTTTGAATGCTAGTGAGAAGGTACAGATTGTCGATGTTCGATTCAAACTATGCGTACAACAATTAAACGGGGCTGTTTTAGTTACTCACGAGAAACTCATTCAGAACCAACCAGCCTTATATCCCTATATAAGATCAGAGGTTAAAACAGCCTCCATAGCTTCTGGACAGTACGGATTCAGTGCAGATGACATCTTTCAAGGATTGGTTCCCACCAAACTTGTGGTCGGACTGGTGTCTAGCTCCGCTTATACGGGGGACTACACAAAAAAAAAAAAACGTTTAACTTTCAACCGTTCAGTGGTCTTTACGTCGACGGCCAGTCATATCCCTCTCAGCCTTTACAACCGAATTATAGTGCTGATCAGTTTGTGGACTGCTACAGAACGCTAACACATTTCATGAAAGATATCAATGTGAGCAGAGAAGATTTCAAGTACGGATTCTGTCTCTATGTCTTGGATGTTGATCCTTACTATGCGTTGAATACAAAGAGGAAAGGGCATTGTAGGTTAGAACTCAAGTTTGCCAATCCTTTACCAGAGAGCGTCACCTTGTACGCATCCTTTCCAGAAGTTCTTCAGATTGACCAGTCTAGGTCAGTATATCTAAAATGAATAATCTTGAACTTGAAAGGATACTGAGAGGTTACCCCGTCAGTGTTTTTGCGGCTGATACTATCAGAAGGAATAGATTTGTGTTCGCAAATACGGATACGATAGCTGGACCCGGAAAGCACTGGTTGGTCTTCTATTTTACAGACAGAGGACCAGACGAGTTCTTCGATTCTCTGGGCAATGCGCCGGAATACTATAATGTGGGTTTCGAACGTGTCCTACAGAAACATTACTTGACAATCTGCGACCGTTTACAAGACTTTGGATCTGATAGGTGTGGACTGTACTGTATATATTATGTAATGTGTCGATATGCGGGGATATCATTGAAGGACATTGTGAGGGTGTTCAGCGTGAGAGATCTAGAATTGTATGATAGATTTTTTCAGAACTTTTGTAAATACAACACAACAATCTATATAGCTGTACATGTATTTATTTGTCGAATTAAATACAAAACATTATTTTGTCTTTCTTGTTTTTAAAATGATATCCAGTCTATGAATCACGTTTTCATGGAGGTGCTGGTGTCACAGTACGCGTATGCCGATTCCCTGGAGGCAGTGGTGCCACAACTGTTTTACTCTTTATCTTCCTACTGGGCTCCTGCATTATACTTGTTTCCCTCGCCCGTTTCATCGATGGCTTCTCACTATGAGTTTTGTGAAGGGAAGTCCTTGCTTGCATTCGTTGATATTTGTCAAAGGGAACGAGTACTAGTTTTTCCATCACTCGAGTACAGCTTTCAAGTGAGGAATGGCTATTTTTTAAAAAGGATGTACACAAATCGCTGATTCTCCCAAATGACCTTTTTCTTGTGATAATAACCCAGTGTTCTGTCTCCCCAAAGATGCAATAGCCGTCTCTCACGTTTAAGCACTCTTTTCTCCACTTTAGTTAACTGTATCTTGAATTTGACAATGTTGTGAGCTATCTCACTTATCGCTCTCAGTTGATGTCTGGTGATCGTTTGTAGCAATGTCTTCCTCTGAGCGGACCGGCCCCGATAGCTCAGTTGGTAGAGTGTCCGCTCCGGGGAACGGGAGGTCACGGGTTCTATCCAAGGCCGCGACATACCAAAGTCGTTAAAAATGGTACTAGTTGCTCCTCGCTTGGCACTCAGATTTACGAGGTAGAGCTAGGACTGGTCGACCCAGTGTCAGGATAATGTAACTGGGTGTGGTATCATGTAATGTGTCTGGGACATGATACTTCAGTGAGGCGGCACTATAAAAGTGAGCATTGAGCTCCTTGTCGCAACCAGACACCGTCGTGATATGATTGAAAAATTGCTGAAAGCGACGTTCAACCCGAATTCACACACACACACTTCCTCTGAGCGGATGTGGTTTGTACGAACAGCAATAGAAAATGGCGTTCTTGTACCAGTAACTGAACCATGGTTACTCTTACAGGTTTCAGTCTCGTTCTTACGTCAGTCCGTAAATCACGGGGTCTTCACCAGGGAAAATACGGGTCCTAAGACGGTATCTGGTGTCGGCATGAGGGCTCAAATCTACCAAGAAATATCCGTATTTCTCGTGACTCAGCGCGTCCTCGTAGGCTTTTAAAAATCCTTTTGATTTCCCGGGATGCAAATGACGTCCCAGTATTGACACTTGTGATACGTCACGCAAATATTTCATGAGCACCATGTACCACGTATTCAGAGCTATGGTTCTTGCATGTTTTCCTTCTGGGCATAAGTTCTTGGTGATCAAGATTACACTCACGCGTTCGTGATGAGTCCCTTGGGTGAATAAGAGTTCCATGTATTTGTTGCGCATAACTTCGTGCATCAGATCATCGATGATAATGAGTTTATGCTTTTTTTTCTCTGGTAAGTTCGTCTATTTCTTCGGTAGTTGGTAGTCCCTGTTGGCTGTGAAAATTTGGTTTAGTTTCTTCCATGGTGTCATGCAGATCTTGGTGTATGCCATAACAGTATAATATGTGGTTAGGCGGGTCTCGGGGGTACATGGACTGTACGTTTTTTCAAAAATTTGTACACCCATTGCGTTTTACCGCTTCCGGTTTGACCTCTGAACAAGGTTCAAAATGTAGTGTACAATTCATTTCTTTAACTTTGGGTTGGGAAGTGCGTAGCCTATGCAGGTACTCAGTAGACTGATCCAAAGTTCTGTGGAACCGTTTTGGAGAGATAGGTTCACAATGGAGGCAATGATTATAATGTAGACGATGATCATCTGACAAAAGTAGACAATTTCGGCTTGGGGGACTCGAGTTCCCAGTAAATGCCACTTATCTCCGCTAATTCGACTTTCTTCGTCTGGTACCCTAATAAATGCTTCCCTTTCGGGTTTATGAGACTCGGTAGGATTCATATTCTTACGTAGGAATGAAAAAAGACAAAGTAAACAAGGCATTCTTACAAACTTTATTTTATTGACTAAAACAGCAATGGCAAACAAATATTGAAACAGAAATGTAAACATAAGAAAAGACACGTACAAAAATCAAAACGGCAATGACAAAAATGAAAATGCTATGTACAAAAATTGAAAAAACTAATGTGTTTTAAAAACGTGAGGTACAAAAATGAAAACGTGGCCTATGGGAAATTACACGTAAATGTACAAAAATCAAAACAGCCATGACAAAAAAAGAAAATGCTATGTACACAAATTGAAAAACTAAAGTCGCGTTTTTGAAATGACACGTACAAAAATCGAAACAGCAATGTCAAAACATGAAAATGCTCATACCAAAAATTGAAACACTAAAGACGTGTTTTTGAAATGTGAGGTACAAAAATGAAAACGCGGTATATGGGAAAATACACGTAAATGTACAAAAATCGAAACAGCGATGACAAAAAATGAAAATGCTCATACCAAATATTGAAACACCTCTCACACCTTTTTTTGAACACCTACCGCAAAAACTCGACATCTATAAGACACGGTATCATAGTTATCTATTTGTCTACGCTTCGTATAAACCACCTGATAAGTTTTCTTTTCTTCTCGATTAATAAGTTTTCGTTTTCTCTTATCTCTACATATTTTGCTTGGATTGGTTACCGTGATGTTTGTGCAACTTTTTGGATTGGTTACAATGTCTTTGACGCTTTCAAAATTGATGAGTTGACTGTTCGTATAATTTAAAGTGAATCCCCTAACCTTACAAGTTTCTTTTTTTGTGTTTGTTTTGTAAGCATAATTTTTGGGCCTCCGGACACAAACTCTGCAATGTGCTCTCCAGCTGCCAGCTCATCCGTGAGTTCGCCCAGGTAGTCGCCCAATGGAGGGTCATACTGTACCGGACGACTCACGTATATCACGCTGTCCGTGTCATAATACAAGACACGGCTGTCTAACTCTTCGAGCACACTGTACAGTTTCAGTCTTGCCCAGCATGTAGTGAATGTAGCTAAAGAAATGTTGGTTTTGTTATCTTCGGGTTGACAATCTTGTCAATCATTCTTGACAATCCATTCAATTTGAATCATGTCATTTGAAAGTATGTGAAAATTCAGAGGTTGTTTCGTTGGATCGGAAAACAATTGGAAGAACATGTTGGCTTCCGTTTCGTGAAAGAACTCTGTCTGTCGCATGATGAGCCGTTGGCCAAACTTGCCCCAAAAGCTGTTTAAGCATAATTTGGCCAGGGCTCGCAAACCTGGGTTCTTTGCGATATTTCCTCGATCCAATGATACACCCTCCTTCTCGAAATATTGCTGAATGTATTGCATCATATCCGTTTCATTTTCGATCCAGTCCGGGGGACCACTCGCCTCTTGCTTAAACTTTAAAAGACGCGTTTATATATTTGGCAAATAGCCCAATTTCTCTCGTGTTGGGGTCATATTGAGTCGTTTCCTCCCAGTGGTATACTTCGTATATTTTTTCAGGCTATATCCTAATCTTAGAGCCGTTTGAATCTCAGGGGTACACCAGGTGCCTGTCAAGTCTCTTTCCTCTTCAGAGCACGTGCAAGGGTTTTGATTTTCGGTATCCCCACAGATTTTGCATAGGGGAATTTCAATTTACCATTTGATATTAGGGAAGGACTGGATGATACAGTCCTCTTGGAGGTAGAATTTTTATTTTTTCGATGCCAAAATAGTCATGTATATTTCCAAAATCTTTAGTGATAATGGTGGGGTGACCTACGGGATACCGACAATACTTGTTCACCCAGGGATAGAGACTAATAAAATCGACGTATCTGATTTGATCGTGTTCTGAAGTTTTGTAATAGAGTTGACTTGCATTGGTGCGACCCCCGAATACACTATCTCTAGGATCTAGCCTGTCCATTAAATCTAACTGTAGGGTAAATTGTTTAAGCTCAAAGTTTTGATTTCGTAGCTTTTTAAACTCATGGTCCCAAATGCAAACGTAATTCATGCCTAATTGTTCTATGTGTGCTTTCTTTTTCATGGTTAATGCGTATAATTCCTTTAAAAATTGGTTTGTGAGTGGATGGTACGTGTCTTCGCGGTTATCGGAGAAACAATCAGGGCAATCGTGAAAGATGCAACCATGGTACTCGTATGCCGTGTTTGTTTCTTCGCAATAACCGTCCAGTTTGTAACGGGTGCCCGGTAAAGACTTTTCGAATGTATTCAAAGCGTGCTGAATGTGTTTGTTACTAACACGTGTCATCCATTCTAACCATTGAATTGAAACCTTGCTGTACTGATCATTGTAACCGCTGGGAGGGATTTTTGCGATAGGTGTACGCACAAACTCTCTTTCGCTTTCTCTCTCACTTGTGATGTCGGATTCGTGGACCCATTTGTTGTCTTTGAAAATGTAACATTTTTCATCGACGATTTTGGCGGGCACTCAATCGTCACGGTCTCCAAACTTTACCCGCCATTCTTCTTCAATGAACTTGTTCTAAACACGACCATGCACACGGACGCTATAGTGACTGAATCAAATGGATCCACGGCCCCAAACCACTTTCTCTCTTTCTTATTCTTATCATTGATCACTTCTTTTTGAACTACTGTAGCACTCATCAACAACTCTCTAATCCTTTCTCGCTCTCAACCATTCCAATAATTCTCCTCTCTCTTCATCTCCCATAAAATTGTGATCATAAAATTTAGCTTCAGGGTAGGATCCCACATAATTTTAATTATCTCTCGTATTAAAATAATGGGGGATCCATCCCTTTTTCAGCTCTTAATTTCATAGGTAAGAAGTTTAGACTGTCAATCACTTTGATATGTAAATTTCGCTCGACTGTCATATGCATTATTTTTGAACCGTTATAGATGATTTTGTCGGGACGTAGGGATTGGTCAATAAGGTACTCTAAAAGAAAATTGCCATCATATCATTTCATGTTATGAGCTATAACTTTAAAATGCTTATGTTGGTCGTTAAATAGCCATGCACCAAATTTTTCGGCGGTATCCGCTCCTTCATAAGTGACTTCTCTAAAGCCACATTTGCCGGGACAAGGACCAGCGTCTTCGTTGTCCCACAAACCGGTATTGTCACAATTTTGGCAGCGGGAACCGCACGCCTTACATACATATTTAGGGGTCATGGGCTTATCAATGCATTTGGGACAAACGGAATGCGCTACGACAAAGTTGGGACGATGCGTAGCCTTACCACACCATGAAGCTTTACAATGTTGACATTGAGAACAAGATTTACATACCTGTTGAGATTGACAGTCCTCACAATTGTCCTTTTTTAAAGGTTTATATTTATCCATACATTCAGCAATTTCATCCTGCGTACATTCAAAATCAAAATATATAAATTTAGGAATAAAGTCCTCTTTAGCTTGTTTAGTTCTCAGGTAACATTGATGATCGTCCATAACATATTTTTCGCAAGACTTGCACAAATATTCACCACACTCGTGTTCCTCTGTTTTTCGTTTGTCTTTCTCAGTACTTTATAGCATTTAGTACACTTCCACCATTTTTCGCACTGTGATGGACCGCTACGTTTTCCCTTAAATGTTCCATTTTTATGTACCGGAACCTGTTTGTGTTTCTTATAGCATAATTCAGATCGACAGTCCATATTGCAGTCCTGGCATTTTACAGGGGTCTCTGTTTTCGGACTATGGTCCTTTTTACATACGATACATGAAGTGTCGCACGGGTGCCTTTCTCGATGATCGTAATGATAAAGGCATGTTTCGCAAAAGTATGCTGCGCTGAAGAATCCGGTGATACTGGTAATAGCGTGAAAGTGGTCGTCGTCGACTAGATACACGTAGATACACGGTCTTTCGTCGGTACTAGGACTGGTAATAAACTTGTTACCTAGTCTGGCGCTGGCCACCATCACGCGTATTCCCAAGGCTTCTTCAAACGCCTTCGCATCATTTAAACTCGCCGGTCTGTCCATGGCTACTCCCGCTAATTGATTGATGGCTTTTGCAAGATTTTGCTGTTCATCTCTCGTTTTATTTCTCAAGTTTTTTTAAGTAAGTTTCTGGTACTTTCTGGTGTCCTAAAACGAGCTTTTCTTTCATCTGATTTTGGCGATTGCTTGTCATTCTTCAGGTGTACATCTTTGGAGTTTTGCCCACTTGACCCCGATCGCTCTCGCCATTCAAATTTGATCATCATTTTCAATTGTCACTATAGATTTTTTCAAGTCAAGCGAATTATTTTTATACCCCACCACACGATAGTGGCGGGGTATTATGATATACCCTCCGTATGTCCGTCCGTCCGTCCGTCCGTCCGCACCATTTCCGATCGATAACTTGAGTAATATTTAACGAATTTTTTTCAAATTTTGCATACATGTATATATTGGGAATGAGTGGTATGCGATTGTTAATGGGCAAAATCCGTTTTTATTTGACAGAGTTATGGCCCTTTTTAGTTCAAAATAAGGGGTTTTGGGGCGTTTCCGATCAATAACTTGAATATTTTTTTCACGGATTTTCTTCAAATTTTGTATACACATTGGCATTGGGTATGAGTGGTTTGGGATTGTAAATGGGCAAAATACATTAACATTTAACGGAATTATGGTCGTTAAAAATTCCGATTAAATGGTTTTTGGGGACTTATTCCTTTTACTATATGGAATATTTGGATGAAACTGCACTGATGTATAAACGACCATAATAAGCAGGTTTTGTCAAATTATTTGTCTAAATCGCGACGGAAGTAAGGGCGAGGGTTGTGGCCACGTAAAATCGATTTAAGCCCCCCCAGTGGAAATCTTCCACTGACCGTTCCAAGGCGGCTCTTCTGTGGCGATTTATTTATGTTGTTGTTTGTTACTTACTGTGTGTATCACTTGTGTCTTTTAATTTTGGATGGCCATATGGCCATTTTGTGGGAAAGTAACTGTCCATATGGCCTTCCTTTGTTTAGGTTTCCATTATGGTCTGGTCGCTTAATGTTTGTATTTCTTTCCCTTTGGTGTCTTTTATGGATGGAGTAAGTTAATTGTATCAATTCCTGATCTTTGTTTTACTTCTACTTTGTGTTGTGAATACACAAAATGCGTTAACATTTAACGAAAAATTGGTCGTTAACAATTCCCATTAAATAGTATCTGCGCATGTATTCCTTTAATTTATGAAATATATTGATTATCACTGCCAGTGTAGTGGTTAGAGTGCTGGACTACAAATCCTATTGTTGACTATGAATCTGAGGGGCGTGAGTTCAAATCTCCGTCGAGGAATGGAAATTTTTATTTTTTTTTTTTCGTTTTTTCTTTTTTTTTTGTGTTCTTTTTTTAGCTCACCTGTCACGTAGTGACAAGGTGAGCTTTTGGGATCACTTTTTGTCCGTCGTCCGTCGTGCGTCCGTGCGTGCGTCCGTGCGTGCGTGCGTGCGTCCGTAAACTTTTCTTCAAACGACATCTCCTCCTAAACCACTGATCGGATTTTGACCAAACTTCACAGGAATGATCCTTAGGTGGTCCCCTTTCAAAGTTGTTCAAATGGTTCCGGTCTGTTGCACATATAGGTCACAGTAGCCAAAAATAGATTTTTTCCACCGAAAACTTAAAAAATCTTCTTCTCTGAAACCGCAAGGCCCAGGTCTTTGATATTTGGTATGCAGCTTCATCTAGTGGACCCCTACCAAGATTGTTCAAATTATAGTGCTGAGGCCAAAAATGCCCCCCGCACGGGGGCCCTTTGGTTTTACATGGGCTTATATAAGGAAAATCTTTAAAAATCTTCTTCTCTGAAACCGCAAGGCCCAGATCTTTGATATTTGGTATGAAGCTTCATCTAGTGGACCCCTACCAAGATTGTTCAAATTATAGTGCTTGGGCCAAAAATGCCCCCGCACGGGGGCCCTTTGGTTTTACATGGGCTTATATAGGGAAAATCTTTAAAAATCTTCTCTGAAACCGCAAGGCCCAGGTCTTTGATATTAGGTATGAAGCTTTATCTAGTGGACCCCAACCAAGATTGTTCAAATTATAGTGCTGAAGCTAAAAATGCCCCCGCACGGGGGCCCTTTGGTTTTACATGGGCTTATATAGGGAAAATCTTGAGAAATCTTCTTCTGAAACCGCTAGGCCCAGGTCTTTGATATTTGGTATGAAGCTTCATCTAGTGGACCCCTACCCAGATTGTTCAAATTATAGTGCTCGGGCCAAAAATGCCCCCGCACCAGGGCCCTTTTGTTTTACAAAGGCTTATATAGGGAAAATTTTTAAAAATCTTCTTCTCTGAAACTGCAAGGCCCAGGTCTTTGATATTTGGTATGAAGCTTCATCTAGTGGACCCCTACCACGACTGTTCAAATTAAAGTGCTGGAGCTAAAAATGCCCCCCGCATGGGGGCCCTTTGGTTTTACATGGGCTTATATAGGGAAAATCTTGAAAAATCTTCTTCTCTGAAACCGCAAGGCCCAGGTCTTTGATATTTGGTATGAAGCTTCATCTAGTAGACCCCTACCAAGATTGTTCAAATTATAGTGCTGGGGCCAAAAATGCCCCCACACCAGTGCCCTTTTGTTTTACATAGGCTTATGTAGGGAAAATCTTGAAAAATTTTCTTCTCTGAAACTGCAAGGCCCAGGTCTTTGATATTTGGTATGAAGCTTCATCTAGTGGACCCCTACCAAGACTGTTCAAATTATAGTGCTGGAGCTAAAAATACCCCCCGCATGGGGGCCCTTTGGTTTTACATGGGCTTATATAGGGAAAATCTTGAAAAATCTTCTTCTCTGAAACCGCAAGGCCCAGGTCTTTGATATTTGGTATGAAGCTTCATCTAGTAGACCCCTACCAAGATTGTTCAAATTATAGTGCTGGGGCCAAAAATGCCCCCGCTCCGGGGCCCTTTGGTTTAACATAGACTTATATAGGGAAAATCTTGTTTTACATAGACTTCTATATGCAGGGTAAACCTTTAAAATCTTCTTCTCTGAAACCAGAAAGCCCAGGTCTTTCATATTCGATATGAAGCTTCATCTTGTGGAGCTCTACCAAGATTTGTTCAAATTTTAGCCCTGGGGCCAAAATTGACCCTGCCCGGGGCCCACTTGTTATGCTTTGGATCAGGTGAGCGAACCAGGGCCCTCTGGGCCCTCTTGTTCATTGCTCATATCTCTGTAACCACATGTTGGATTCTCTTCGTATTTGGTACAGGATATCTCTATAGCATTACCTTTCATATGGAATATCTAAGCTCCTGGGTCAAGCCCCTGTGTGGGCTGTCCATCCGTTCGTCAACTTTTGTGTCAACGTTTTGTGTTAAACCTTTTGGATTGCTCCTATCTCTGTAACCACATTATAGATTCTCTTCATATTTGGTACAGAATATGTCTATAGCATTATCTTTCATATGGAATATCGAAGTTCCTGGGTCAAGCCCCTGTATGGGCTGTCCATCCATTCGTCAACTTTAGCGAAAGTTTTGTGTTGAACCTTTTTGATTGCTCATATCTCTGAAACCACTTGTTAAATTCTCTTCATATCTGGTACACGATATCTCTATAGCATTACCTTTCATATGGAACATCTAAGCTCCTGGGTGAAGCCCCTTGGTGGGCGGTCCGTCTGACTTTTACATCAAAGTTTTGCGTTACAACATTTTTATTGCGGAAATCTACAGGATATCCCCATAGCATTACCTTTTATATGGACTACAGACTGTATATGCAAAGAAGCTATAACCATTTCCAGCAGAGTCGATGGCACTGGCCGGGGTATATGTGCCCCACTGGGCACTTTGTTTAGTTTGTTTTATTTCTGAATTAATTTTTATGATACTGTCACTAGTCTGTCTTTCTTTCTGCAAATGCAAACGCTGCTCTCATTTTTTTTTCAGTAAATATAATACTAAATTAGAAGTTATAGCTGCTAGAATCAATAACACTTTCACCACTAATGAGCTTGTTAAGCTAACGATGCTTTGAACAACTGGATCGAGGTATTATCCAAGTATTTTGTGGTGTTAACATTTATTGCTATTTGGGCCGCAACATGTGCGCTCAACGAAGTCTCAAAATAGTCTGTCGAGTCTCCCAACATTTGCACTTGGAGAAATAGAATGGGCTGCATGGTGTGCAAAGCTGAAACTACTGGTAAGCCTGCCCAGGCAGAGTGGATCGAGTCTGACAATTCCTGCAGATTAATCCCAGTGGTTTCTTTGGATGGTAAGGCTTGAGATGTCATTTCAGCTCTGTGTTGGGTAAAAATACCACAAAATTGGAAGCAGGGTTCCCAAAATGACCTCAATAGTCTTGACAGGGACATAAAAACTCAATAAAAACAAACAAAACAGATCAGTCTGCACTTACTTGCATGATGAAGCTTTGTGTCACTGGTCATCCATATAAGGCACATTGTAGACTCTGGGAAGACTGTGCATGTGCAGGCTGATCTGAGTCTTCGCTTTGCACACATGGTAGGGGCAATGCCATACGAAAAAGGGTCTTTGAGCTTGTTATGCTCAAAGTCCCCTTTTCGCTTGGCGCAGCCCCTTTGTACATAACAGTTTCACACCATTTTGTAATTTGATATTATTTGTTTGAATTGAGATATTGTGCCCCTGTCAACACTAGTTAGGTAATTTTGGAGACATTGCTTCCAGTTTTGTGGGACTTTTACCCGACATTGAGAATAAATGACAAAACAAGCCCTGCCATCCAGACTTACATGCATTGGCTGGTCCGACTCTCACCATTTTAATATCAAATATAACTACCCATCACTACAATTATAGCCTTTTCACCAGACGCAGGTCTGGGTCAGTCTGACAAAAAAAATCTAGCCAGAAATGCCACCGGCATGTCCCTTTTCCCGTGACCTCCCTAGTGTCGTGTCCTGATTGGTCGCTGATGTCACATGACCTATCAGACCAATGGGCAGACGATACAGGTCACGTGATTGCGGTTTTCGCACTGGGAGTTCATTATTTTTTCAGACTCACGTGAGGTCAGAGCTCTTGACAAAGAAAGAAAAAAACTACATGCCATGGAAGAATGGATAAACGGATAAGTGTTTTATTCTTTTTAGCTCACCTGGCACGTAGTGACAAGGTGAGCTTTTGTGATCACATTTTGTCCGTCGTCAGTGCGTCCGTGCGTGCGTAAACAATTTCTTGTCCGCACGATAGCATCTTCATTTATGATTTGATTTTAACCAGACTTGCACACAACTTGTACCACCATGAGATCTAGGTTCCTTTCTTGAACCAGCCATATCCCATCATGTGTTACGGAGTTACGGCCCCTGAAAGGGCAAAAATTGCCTATTTTGGTCTTGTCCGCACGCTAGCATCTTCATTTATGATTTGATTTTAACCAGACTTGCACACAACTTGTACCACCATGAGATCTGGGTTCCTTTCTTGAACCAGCCATATCCCATCATGTGTTACAGAGTTACGGCCCCTGAAAGGGCAAAAATTGCCTATTTTGGTCTTGTCTGCATGATAGATCTTTCATTTATGATTTGATTTTAACTAAACTTGCCCACAATTTGTACCACCACAAAATCTCGGCCATGTTCTAATATGGGTCATGTCGGGTCAAAAAGTAGGTCAGTAGGTCAAATCAGAAAAAAACCTTGTGAAGACAAGAGAGGCCACAGTTTTGGTCCTATCCTTATCAAACTTGCCCAAAATGATCATCTTGACAATATCTCAGTCAAGTTCGCATATGGGTGTTGTCAGGTCAAAAAGTAGGTCAGTAGGTCAAATCATAGAAAAACCATCTGAACACACTAGAGGCCACAATTTATGCCCAATCATCATCAAACTTGCTCAGAATGATCATTTTGATAATATCTTGGTCACATTCGAATATGAGTCATGCCGGATCAAAAAGTAGGTCAGTAGGCGTGACAAGGTGAGCTTTTGTGATCACATTTTGTCCGTCGTCCGTTGTCAGTGCGTCCGTGAGTGCGTAAACAATTTCTTGTCCGCACGATAGCATCTTCATTTATGATTTGATTTTAACCAGACTTGCACACAACTTGTACCACCATGAGATCTAGGTTCCTTTCTTGAACCAGCTATATCCCATCATGTGTTACGGAGTTACGGCCCCTGAAAGGGCAAAAATTGCCTATTTTGGTCTTGTCCGCACGCTAGCATCTTCATTTATGATTTGATTTTAACCAAACTTGCACACAACTTGTACCACCATGAGATCTGGGTTCCTTTCTTGAACCAGCCATATCCCATCATGTGTTACAGAGTTACGGCCCCTGAATAGGCAAAAATTGCCTATTTTGGTCTTGTCTGCATGATAGATCTTTCATTTATGATTTGATTTTAACTAAACTTGCCCACAATTTGTACCACCACAAAATCTCGGCCAAGTTCGAATATGGGTCATGTCGGGTCAAAAAGTAGGTCAGTAGGTCAGATCAGAAAAAAAACCTTGTGAAGACAAGAGAGGCCACAGTTTTGGTCCTATCATCATCAAACTTGCCCAAAATGATCATCTTGACAATATCTCAGTCAAGTTCGAATATGGGTGTTGTCGGGTCAAAAAGTAGGTCAGTAGGTCAAATCATAGAAAAACCTTCTGAACACACTAGAGGCCACAATTTATGCCCAATCATCATCAAACTTGCTCAGAATGATCATCTTGATAATATCTTGGTCACATTCGAATATGAGTCATGCCGGATCAAAAAGTAGGTCAGTAGGTCAAATCATAGAAAAACCTTGTGAATACACTAGAGGCCGTAGTTTTGGTCCAATCATTATCAAACCTGCCCAGAATGATCATCTTGACAATATCTCGGTCAAGTTTGAATACGTGTCATGTTGGGTCAAAAAGTAGGTCAGTAGGTTAAATCATAGAAAAACCTTGTGAACACACTAGAGGCCACAGTTTTGGTCCGATCATCATCAGACTTGCCCAGAATGATCATTTTGACAATATCTCATTCAAGTTCAAATATGGGTTACGTCGGGTCACAAAGAAGGTCAGTAGGTCAAATCATAGAAAAACCTTGTGAATACACTAGAGGCCACAGTTTTTGTCTGATCATCATGAAACTTGCTCAAAATGATTATCTTGACAATTTCCCAGGCAGGTTCGAATATGGGCCATGTAGGGTCAAAAAGTAGGTCAGTAGGTCAAATCAGAGAAAAACCTTGTGAACACACCAGAGGCCACAGTTTTGGTCCGATCATCATCAAACTTGCTCAGATTGATAGTCTTGACAATATCCAGGTCAAGTTTGAATACGGGTCATGTCGGGTCAAAAAGTAGGTCAGTAGGTCAAATCATAGAAAAACCTTGTGAACACACTAGAGGCCACAGTTTTGGTCCGATCATCATCAAACTTGCCCAGAATGATCATCTTGACAATATCTCAGTCAAGTTCAAATATGGGTCATGTTGGGTCAAAAAGTAGGTCAGTAGGTCAAATCATAGAAAAAACCCTCTGAACACACTAGCAGCTACAGTTTTGATCCGATTCTCATCAAACTTGCTCAAAATGATCATTTGACAATATCTCGGTTAATTTCGATTATGGGTCATGTCTGGTCAATATGTAGGTCAGTAGGTCAGATTGTTGAAAAACCTTGTGAACACACTAGAGGCCCAAGTTTTGGTCCCATCATCATCAAACTTGCTCAGAATGATCATCTTGACAATATCTGTGTGAAGTTTGAATATGGGTCATGTCGGGTCAAAAAGTAGGTCAGCAGGTCAAATCATAGAAAAACGTTTTCAACACTCTAAGAGGCCACAGTTTCAGTCAAATCATCATAAAACTTGCTCAGAATGATCATCTGGACAATATCTCAGTTAAGTTCAAATATGGGTCATGTCAAATCAAAAAGTGGATCAGTAGGTTATTTTGTCATAACTTTTGAACCGTTTGAGATAGAGCCTTCATATTTGGCATGTAGGTTCCTTCTGACAAGGGCTTCCCACTCATAAAGATTTGACCTTTGACCTTTACCTGTGACCTATTTTATCATACCTTTTGAACCATATGAGATAGAGCCTTCATATTTGGCATGC
Organism: Lucinisca nassula; assembly: GCA_963580285.1. NCBI lineage: Eukaryota > Metazoa > Mollusca > Bivalvia > Lucinida > Lucinidae > Lucinisca > Lucinisca nassula. The sequence continues at coordinate 56,415,288 of OY757016.1, forward strand.
ATGTTCCTTGTGACAAGGTTTTCTCAGCCATTCAAAACTTTTGACCCATGACCTTGACCTTTGACCTACTTTGTCATAACTTTTAAAGCATTTGAGATACAGCCTTCATATTTAGCATGTAGGTTCCTTGCGACAATGTTGCTTAGATTATCCTCTACCAAAAAGGCTAAAACAATCCCACTTTGATGAACAAAATGGCCACCGTAGGTAAAAATAGAAAAATATTGTAAATTTGATTCAAACGGAAACTCCCCCTAAACCCTAAGGCCAATTTGATTCAAAGTTCCCAGGAATGTTGCCTAGGTTACTCCCTACAAAATAAGCTAAAATCACTCTGCTGATGAACAAGATGGCCACAAGAGCTAAAAATAGAATATACTCGAGACAGTGACACACAGGTGAGCGAACCAGGGCCCTCTGGGCCCTCTTGTCTTTTTTCTTTTTCTTTCTTTTTCATTTTGGCAATGAATTTTTTAATTTTTTTTTATTTTTTTTTAATTTTCCTCATTTTTGGTTTTTCATTCCTTTTTTTCCCTTTTTTTCACCCTTTTCTTCTTTTTGTTATACCCCATCACACGATAGTGCTGGGATATTACAATATACCCTCCGGTGTCTGTCCGTCCGTCCGTTCCCACCATTTCCGGCCAATAACTGGATTAATTTGTGCTATGAATCTGAGGGGCGTGAGTTCAAACCCCCGTGGAGGAATGGAATTTTTTTTTCTTTTTTTCTCGTTTTTTCTTTTCTTTTTTTTCCGCTTATTTTTCTTTTCTTTCTTTTTGCAATGATTTTTTTTTTTTCGTTTTTTCTTCTCATTTTTTGTTTTTCATTCCTTTTTTTTACCTCTTTTTTTTCGTTTTCTTCTTTTTGTTATACCCCATTACACGATAGTGCTGGGATATTATAATATACCCTCTGGTGTCTGTCTGTCCGTCCGTCCATCCCCACCATTTCCGACCGATAACTTAATTAATTTTTCACATTTTTTTTTTCAAATTGTGCCTACATGTTTATATCGGGAATGACTTTTTTTTCTTTTCTTCTTTTTGTTATACCCCATCACACGATAGTGCTGGGGTATTATAATATACCCTCCGGTGTCTGTCCGTTCGTCCGTCCATCCACACCATTTCCGACCGATAACTTGATTAATTTCTCACAATTTTTTTTGGGAGTTTGCGATCAATAACTTAAGAATCTTTTCATGGATTTTCTTCAAATTTTAAAACACTAAAGGACACATATTATTGCCAAGGACAGTTACTCTGCTTTTCTGGTTATTGTATTATCTGCCCTTTTGATATACATGTATGTAGTTCCTTTACTATATTGAATGCCTTAGTGAAGTTTTACAGATAACTATAACACTTAAAAGTACCACTATTATGGGCAAGGCTATAACCATATTATCTTGCAGTGGTGGGGTATCATGCAGTGTTAGCGTGCTTTTATTTCCTTTAATCTTGGTGATTCTTCGTCGAGGTCGTCCACTGCCTTTGGGTAAATGTATGGTTCCAATGGTGATGTCAAAAACTTTCGTCCACAGTTAGATTTTGATTAATGTTAAGGACTTTCTCGATGGTCTCCATCACCTTCTGCGCGTCCAGTTGGTCCCAGGCCTGCAGGGGTACAACGATAGGGTCGGGTAAACCTTCGTGGTGAATCACGACCCTTCCTAAGTCGTTTCCCGCCAAATTGCCCCGGGCTTCGTTCAGCACATCGTTGAACATATGATGGAGTCCATCTCTGATATCTTGTAGCCGTTCCCCGTTGTGCTGCTCGTTAATTTTTATCTGGTAGGTGCGGTCCACGGCCGCATTTTTGGCGTACGTTCTTCCCGACTTTTTCCGCATGTTGAACTGGAGTGGTAGGGTAGCGGGTCGACGTGATGGTCCCAGTAGAGGTTCGTCCCCTCCGCCTGTCTGTGGCGAAGTAGGGTTCCATTCCCCATCTTTGATACACGCCTCTGCCATGTCATTCATAGCGTCGTCGAATAACAGAGCCTTGATCGAATCTTCGACTTCTTCCTGTTCTCTAACATACTCCAAGGCCAAATCAAAATCGTCGGTAGTTTGTTCCGTCGGCCACTCCATACGCTCAAGCATCTAGTCCATTTGCTCGGCCACGAACTCGTCTCCGTATTGTCGATTATGTAATTGGAATAATCGATACCTTACCGCCGGTGATTCGGAAATGCCCCAAGTCGCAGCAAAATTCATCAAGTCGTCGGCGTCGGTGAAAGTGTTCACCATACTCTCGAACTGTGTTGTGTAATTTTCCATATTGTCGCTATCAATTCAATAATGAAAAGTAGAAGTAAAACAAAGATCAGGAATCGATACAATTAACTTACTCCACCCATCAAAGACACCAAAGGGAAAGAAACACAAACATTAAGCGACCAGACCATAATGGAAACCTAAACAAAGGAAGGCCATAAGGACAGTTACTTTCCCACAAAATGGCCATATGGCCATCCAAAATAAAAAGACACAAGTGATACGAACAGTAAGTAACAAACAACACCATAAACAAACCGTCACAGAAGAACCGCCTTGGAACGGCCAGTGGAATGATTTCCACTGGTGGGCTTAAATCGATTTTACGTGGCCACAATCCTCGCCCTTACTTCCGTCGCGATTTAGACAAATAATTTGTTCAGTCCGCATGAAGGCCTCCTAACTCATCAGTGCAACTATCCGTGAACACAAAAATCAAAGAACCACAGCGGTGAGACAACGGTGGGGACTCGACAGCAAGAAACCACTGAAATGCTGAAGCAAAAGAAAACCAACAGTTAGACTCCGATGGGCCCGACCAGAGACAGAGCATCAGGCACCAACAAACATTACCTTGAATTAGATTTCTCTAATTCTCAATAAGCCTTTACGTTGGAGCCGTAATAGAATCTGAGGTCTGACCCACCGGCGTGCAATTAAAGAGGGAAGCAAAGTAGCCAACCGTGATTGGGTTAACTACCATGCATGCAGTCTGTCTTATAACATCCATGTTGTACCCAATCTTTTTATATCGAAGAATGATTTTACGAAATTGGGTGCTGAAGTCATTGCGGTTATATATTTTTCTGAATTTATATACTAATAAAAATCAAAAATGAGTTCCTTTAAGAGCAATGAAAACATTCATAAGAAAGAAGATGGGTCATACTACGTAGTTTCGGCTAATAAAGCCTCATCAGTGACCCTGTAATGATCCGGCAAAGAAAGCCCGAGGAAACATACTGCAATTTTGCGAATTTCTAATAGGCAGTCGATTCAAAGACTGATATAAATCAAAATGGGGTCCAAATAATTAAAAACCTGTCTAGAATAGGAGTCTAAACCAATAATTTATTTCCGATTTCTCAGAATATTCACGCTGATCTCAAAGGACCAAAAAAAAGTATAAACTGCACTATGGTTGATGTATGGGGAGACGTTTTACGGCCGCCACACGGCACAACACCAGCTGCAGTGAAGGCAAATAAAAATAAAAAATGAGTTCCTTTAAGAGCAATGAAAACATTCATAAGAAAGAAGATGGGTCATACTACGTAGTTTCGGCTAATAAAGCCTCATCAGTGACCCTGTAATGATCCGGCAAAGAAAGCCCGAAGAAACATACTGCAATTTTGCGAATTTCTAATAGGCAGTCGATTCAAAGACTGATATAAATCAAAATGGGGTCCAAATAATTAAAAACCTGTCTAGAATAGGAGTCTAAACCAATAATTTATTTCCGATTTCTCAGAATATTCACGCTGATCTCAAAGGACCAAACGTAAAATATAAACTGCACTATGGTTGATGTACGGGGAGACGTTTTACGGCCGCCACACGGCACAACACCAGCACAACACGACACAACACCAAAAGTCACCATAAAATTCGGGTTCCGATAGACCTTGTTGCAGAAGAGATTTAAGACCAATATTGAATTTTGAAATTAAATCAGAAAGAGTATGATTTATTTCCTTATATACATTTGGAAACCTCGTTCTAACATTGGTTGGAATATTAAAATAGCACTTCGGGTTGCCACGTGATCGCGTCACGTGATCATGCGCTAGTTACCAGGATGGGTTTGTAAAAATAGCCCATCGAACTGGTCATGTTTAAACAAGTAAAATATCTCAGACTGAATGGCGATTATAAGGGGATTACTATTTGACACAACAATAAGGTATTGAAAATGACCCGGTCTAAAATAAACATTTTCAAGACACCGTGGAGACTTTAAGGGGATTAATTTTTGACACTACAATACGGTATTGAAAATGCTCGGGCTTTATATAAACCCATACAAGTCATCGTGGAGACCCGGGCCGCACATCTGACAACCCCGTATAACTTGGGTTTTTCTTCATTTCTAACCAGTCCAAAGCCTTACACGCGGCCCTAAGAGAGAGCAACATGAACTAGTATGCTCTCGGGTGAGACAGAGAAATCTCAATTCGCAGCCGAAATTGGCATTGATTCCTCTGCAGTTTTATGCCCATTTTCGATCTGGCGTTCAAAATTCTAAATTACAGTGCTTCTACTTTACTTAGGGGAAGGCACTGGCAGTTCAGCATGACTCACATTTCACTGAATCTGCCGCGTTTTGCAGCCCAGAAGCACTCAAACTTTACGTCCTGTTGTGGGGCAATGCTAACGCGCCTGACCGTAGCGGACGTAAAATGCTTAAACATTACAATACAATACAATACAATACAATACAATACAATACAATACATCGTGGAGACTCGAAAGGGATTAATATTTAACATAACAATAAGGCATTGAAAATACTTCCGATCTGTGACGGCTTAAACTGGTAAGTTATTTCTTTCGGACTGTATTTTGATGAAAAATACATCATAAGTGGCGATTGTTTTACTGGGCTTATCTGAAGCCTTTTCGTTCAAATATTTTATAAGTCAAAATTTACTTATAGACATCCCCGCGCATGCGCAGTCCATGACGCCAAACCGCCGCCAATACTACCTTTATTGTACAATGGAATGCAAGATATGTGAGCTGTGTCGTGGGAGGGTTACGGGCCGCATGAGCGAATGAAACAGTCGCGAGTCGGCCTGCGTATCCACGCAGTCCGATCAGCGCCTTTGTTGTTCGCTGCTTCGGTTGCATTTGTACGCTAACATTAATGCCTCTCGAATGCTGTCGAGACTAAGAGGGCCAGTCATTGTCACACCCGGAGACTGATTTTCTCACGACGGGGCTCATATGATTTGTTCATGCTTCAATGTTTCTGTATGTTTGCCTTACCACGATCTGACCACCCTGTTTACTTATTGCAACCTTTATGTTTTTCTTCCAAGGCGGTTGCTATAATTCCATTTGCAATCTGCCTCCGCCATTGTCTAAAGAGAAGTTGAAGAAAAACATTCGTACTTCCGGTGAATTTAAGCCTTTTAAATTCTGGTATGGGTTGTGCAAAGCTAGATTAATGAAAACGGTCACAAAGAATGATGCTTCCTGATACTGTTAGAATATATTTTGAAATGTGACATTGAAAATTGGGTGAATATGCATCCCATCACCAGCACCACTGTGATTTTAAAAGTCTCTCTTTCGATGGCACATATCTCAGGAAAAAATGGCACAAAAAATGCTCCCTCACAGATTTGGCCAATTTTTGGTATACACGTACAGGATATACCAGTTCATCAAATGGCTGAGCCAGAGTTTGTGCGAGGAAGTAGTTTTGGAGAAATTTGTTCTCAAATCAGAGTGATTTTCTCAACGTGAACAACCGACCGCAACCTTGCACTACACGTTGAATTGATTATACACTGGTTGTGTGCGTGTCATGACATGTCACTCATAGACTAAAAAACAAGACTGATTTAATATAAGCATGAAACATTCTGTAAAATACCTTGAAAGCATTCTGTGATCTGTAAAATCGCAGTATATTCAAAATGGCGGTCTGTTTATGTTTAGAAATTATTACGTAGGCTTATAGGCAACGGTCCACTATATTGATCGATATACTGTATACAAGGTCTCTCTCTCTCTCTCTCTCTCTCTCTCTCTCTCTCTCTCTCTCTCTTTCTCTAACGATGTAAACAAAATATCTCAACTTTTTCAGTGTACCCATAAATACTGAAAAATCGGTGGCTAAGTTTTCTTTGCAGCGGTGATAAAATGTGGGTGCCAGAAATTGGTGTAGCATTTGCAGGAATTATGCCAAAATGCCAACCATATTTCGGGTCTGAACATTAACATGCAAGAGAGAGAGAGAGAGAGAGAGAGAGAGAGAGAGAGAGAGAGAGAGAGAGAGAGAGAGAGAGAGAGAGAGAGAGAGGGAGAGAGGGAGGAAGGAAGGGATAGATAGGTAGTCGGCTGGTGAATGATGATCTGTTTCCGATCGGGACCACCAGAGTCCATCTGTTTATTAACTTTTGCTTATGCTTTCGAGTCCTCATCGTTGTTTCATTTTTTTATTTTTAATGACAGATTCAATCTGTCATCTCTAGCTATCCTGCAGATTTTGAAGTAATTCAGGCCTTTCAGCCGGCTTTGACCGCCATAGAAATATGAGTCCGCACAAAATGTAGTCCGGTTAAGGGTTTGGCGCAGTAATCAAAATTGTACATGCGTATTTGTTATCCTATAAGCGCAAAACAAACTTTTGAAGCAGACGACTTGCCCTGTCAATATTTAATCCTTAAAGACCAGCCTGCTGTTAGACCAGGTCAGCTGCAGACAAGAATATTAATGGGTTTTCTTTCTGACTTTCGAGGTCAAGTTTAGGTCAGTTTCAACTTAGGTGTATATTGACTATGCGTGGAGAAATTGGAAAGAAAGGCTGCCCCTTTCAACCCTGGAATATGGTACAGATACTTAGTTTAGGTCCTGTGATATACTTCTAAGTGCTATATTTAGCAGAATAAACGAGCCCAACTTCAGTGATGACAGAGTGCACTCCAGAAACTCAAGGCAGTCAATATATCAAAGCACTAACAACACTCATGCCGAGTGTCTCTAAATGCAGGCTGGTCATGAACGGGGACTTGGAATGATTCGTTTAAATTTATGATTTTAGTAACCAATGCAAAAAAAGTGTGGACAAGATCAGCATCGTGTTCTGCGGCGTTTGATCTGAGTTTACATTGTTTGCCTGATCCAACATTTGATTCATGTGCAGATTTTACAGATAACACTTACATGTAACCAACACTGACAAACGACGCGGCTATGTTTGGGTTGATTGTTTGGCATTCGACCCGAAGTTGCTGATAAGAAAAGTGCTTCAGTGCTAACGTCTACGTGACTATCACTGATTTATCAGAATAACCTTTTGTCTTGTAGAAAATAGCCGCAGTGAGATCAGAGTATTCCATAAGACTGAAGAGGATTATCCTGGAATCATAGGGTGAGCTTGGCAAACAGTGTAGACCAAGATCTGACGCTGCAGAACGCGCCTTCTTATCAAAATCTTCACTATTTGTTTGGAATGACAGAGTTATATGAAACAGTTTAAATCTCAGTCCAGGACTATTACTCCAACCTACACCCCACACTCTCAGTGCTTTGATTCTGAAACCAAATGATTGCATGATTTACAACACGCTTAGGCATCATGCCCTTAAACTAAAAAGGTTAAATCAATCATAGTGACGTCTGGTTACCAGTCCGGCAACGTCGATCCTGTGCACTGCCTTCACACCAGTACGGATAGAAACCACATGTTCAGGATCAAACTTTTGATGTGTATTGTAAGGTCGTGACTAGAAAAGAAGAAACTGAAATTTGTTCTCAAAAAAGCATTAAGTGAGAGCGCATTGCAACATTTTTCATTAAAGGATCGTAAGCGTGCCCTAGGACAGTTAGAAGCTGGTCGGAAAGCGGATGACGTTGACTCTGATTTTGGGTGCCATATGTGTGTGATCTATCGTCTATTGGAGCGACATCTTACTATATACAGAAGACGCTAGTGGACGTCGACGTAGCGGAAGACCGACGTCAGTACGTCAACATCGTTTCAACCGTCAGACGCATATGCGAAACAGATTTCCGCCGGCAGCTGCTACACTGTACCTGTAGATAAACAAGGGGTCTCAACTACCGACTAATAAGTTCTGACACTGTTCGTCGCCCTTATGCGATGCACGTTTGAGAGCTAGACTCCCTGTCGTGATCAAAGTTAACGCGTCGACACAGTACGGAACACTTACGCTAGTGCATGAAATACGTAAATTGGCGTTTAAGCGACTGACATATGCGTTTCTGTGACAAATCGCACTTCAGCGTGAATCACGCCGATTGTCGTTTCCTGGTGTTTCGACGTAAGGTATGCCGAGGCGACGCGTGCGTAACAGAGCATGACATATCGGGTGAAATAAGCGTTATTGTGTGGCGAGCTATTGCATGTAGTTAGCGAACGCAGCTTAATCACATTAAGACCATTCAAGATCATGGCTGAGACGTGAACTGAACAGCGAGACGTTACATCAATCAAGTGATTCGGTCTCCCATGGTTCCATTTATTTGTTTTCGCTCAGAATCCGGGATATCTTATCCAGCAGAATTACGAGTGGGCTCATAGTGCTATTCTTTCTCAAAAATGTCTTACAGGGTCACTGGTGAGGCTTTATTAGCCGAAACTACGTAGTATGACCCACCTTCTTTCTTATGAATGTTTTCATTGCTCTTAAAGGAACTTAATTTTGATTTTTATTCAAGCCAATGGGATTCATGTACTGGACTAGCCAACCGTTCTCCTCCGATCGCTTTCCCATAGAGTATCTTTTGGGAGAGATATTCACAACCGACCAGACAAAAACTGTTACTTATGGACAGTAGCATTGTTAAAACTTGAATTTTAATGTTTGGTTTTGAAAACGTAAATAGTTTCTTTCAAAAATTTGAAACATCGAATGGCGTTTCATAATACCACCGGTCTATAGACATCTGCAAACATCATATATTGGAATTTGTAGAACTACCTTTCTAAATTTTAAGATCTTTTTAGAAAGGTTTTCTGTAAGTTTTCAGAGTGTTATGATTTTCTCATAGAATCTGTCATTTGCCTTTGGCGCTTTAATTTTTTATGTTCTTCTGTCGTGGTTTATTGATGTTATAGGTCGTCTTTGCATTTACTCTGCAAGCACAAAACAGCTCGCCAACGTTGGACAGATAGCGATCGCTATCGGCCCGACGTTGGTCCGCTGAGTACGTATTGCTAAAATCTTTTGGACAACCGTTTGGCCGTGACTGTTTTTCTGCTTTCTGCTTGTGACGTGTTCAATATGGTGAATTTGATTAATTTTATGTTTGTTTCTTTCTCATGGGAGGTGTGAGGTAATGTATCGATCCATGACCATTGCCTTTACTTCTTCTTCTTCTTTTTTTTTCTTCTTCTTTTTTTATCCTGTAAACCTTAGTTAACATAATTGATTTGATGGCATGCTTACTTAAAGCTTTCTCAGATTTTCGTCGATGTGCATCTAGGATAACATTACGGCAAATAGTGGCTTTTACCCTGCGTCAGTTACCCCTAAAACCGAATGCGCGTTCGAGGAGGAGAACAAGGAGGAGGATATTTATAGTGAAGGAAGAGGCCAGTTACTGGCTACTGATGATAGCTTTTATCTTCTTTTATAAAACTTGTCAATGATAGTTTCTTTTCGAAGGTGGTATGTTTATAGCTGTATTTTCTTAATGATTATTGTGTTTGTTTTGGAGTTTAACGGCCTAGTCAACACTATTTTAGGTCATTTTTGAGCCGGCCAGTTTAACTATTCACACTTTTCCTGAGCAAGCTTTCACGTAAGCGGTTGACCAGTACAGTGCACATACTTTCGCCAGAAACTAACAACTGCCCTTCTTGAATCAGCGGAAGGGAGAGAACGACCGTAGCAAAGATTTCATGATCAATCTTCACGAAAGGATGTTGTCGATCCCGGCAGATATCGAACCCGCGTCCTCCTGATCACCAGTCACAGAGCTACCGAGACCGACTCTTCATGATAAAATATACAGAACAAGGGGTGGGGCTGATTTTCGACATAAACTGCCTGTATTCTTGAATTTTGAGACAATAATCAGGTCTTCTCCTACCGCATGACTCCAAGCAGCATTCACTAGTATAACGGATCAGAATTATTTCCTTCCTGTCTTCAGTGAAAAATTGTCAAGTATATAGAGCAGCGTGAAGATAGCTGGAGGAACTCTATCTCCTGCTAGCAGGTTCAGCTGGAACAATCCAGCATGACCTGAAAATCACTGACATGGATATATTTTTCAAACGCTTTGTGAAGACAATTCGGCCGATCATTTAAAAAATTAAAGCACTGAGAGTACTGGTGGGTCGATCGTCTCTGAGTGTAGGTTCGGAAAACAGTCCTGAGCTGAGAATCGAACTGTTCGTTTAACTTTAAGCAAGCACAGTAGAGCTGATCAAACACCGCGTTATGTGGCGTCTGATTGTGTAGATTCTGTTTGCCAATGCCCAAGTGTACGAGCACAGTCCATCCGCCCCCGCCCATCGGGGTTTGAATAAATAGATGGACTGCATGGTGCTTCCACGCAGAGCTGAAAGTCCCGTAACATTGAGAGTATCTTCACCAAATGACATATACAGTGTTGACGGGGACGTTAAACCTTAAATCAAACAAACGAGCACAGTCCAGAATTTTCTTCTTACGCTGCGCTCTGACGTCTAAGGGTAGTACTTGGATTTTGTTCAACAGAGTGGGGAGGGTGCAAACGCAGCCCCCCTCCTATCTTTTGGAAATTATTTCAGATTCAAACAATTTTTCACCCTCTGCAAAATACCTGAAATTCGCATCCTCAACCCGCCCCTTTTCATTGTCTGCGTACGGCCCTGAATCATGTTGCGTACATATGGCGAACAGTGCCGACCTGATCAGAAGCAATGTACTCTCTATCCAATCTTGGTCTACGCTGTATGTCTAATAACGGTACCACCTATAAAGTCTGGGCTACTTGGCACTTAAACATTTCAGGGTTCTAAAATTAAGTTCTTAGCAGGAGTGCGAAAAGTCTATTTTTACTCGACTTGGCATACATTTGTGTAACAGTTTTATAAATAGAATGTTCCGAAAGACGTCACGTGACATCGTGGCCTGGATTAGGATATTGTTTTTCTTTCATTACGTGAGTAACCTGGCATTCTTATACTATTTCGTTTAATCCTCAAATTTAAGCAAACAGTGAAGTTCCTGTGCAACCTGCTGATCAGACGCCACATTCCGCGGCGTCTGATCTGGGTATTATCCAGCACACTGTCAAGACTATAGATAGCTCTTGTTGCATCGATAAAAATAGCGCAACGTTTCAAGTTCTGTTAATAAAACATAGTATTGGTTTTCCCAAATCAGTGATGGTCACGTGGACAACTGCATTAATTCCCTTTGGCCATTTACTAAATGTGGGTCGATCGTAAACCAACATATCCTTTTGGACTGGCTTGCATTTGAAATGGGGGAGGGTGGGGGACTGTTAAAATGAGGGAAAGGGGGCGGGGAGGGGGCTTGTAATCCTAGAACTTGAAATCTGGAGCCTCTACTCATTATTAAACATGGAGGCCTGACGTGCCCAAGGCAACCTACTGGTCGGCTGTGCTGGGAAAACTTACGTTTCATGGAAAATTTGTGCGGAAAATGAGTCGGGTAGGCTGGGTGTGTTGGAGAGATTCTCAAACCCGGCCGGCCAAAACTGCCAGTTGTGGATTTGAAAACGTAGTGAAACTTGGACATAAAGGGAAGCCTAGCATACGGGAGAAACTATGGGTTAGTAAAGTAAATAATGGAGGGAATGGTGTTCCTAAATTAAGACCACTTTTGGGACTTTGTCTTTAAGACCACTTTTGAACAGTCCTAAAGGTGGTCTCTCATTCGGAGGCATTGAACAACGTTGCTTGAAGTCCACTTGATGAAGCCATGTACCAAATTTCAAAGGCCTTGAACAACGTTGGTTGAAGTCCACTTGATGAAGCCATGTACCAAAACTTAAAGGCATGGGTGTTCTGGTGCCAGATTCTTGAGTTTGTCTCCTTTATACGGGTCTACATTAAAGATGTGGGCTCCGGGGCCAGACCATTTTTCACCCTAGGGCTATATTTTGAGAGCAACACTGCTTAAGGATCTTGGCCTTCCGGTTTTAAAAATATTTTAAAAATTTTCCCTATAAAAACCTATGTAAAACATGTGGGTCCGTGGGATTGGCCAAGTTTGGCCCCTGGGCTATAATTTGAATGATCTTAGCAGAGGTTCACTGGCTGCAGGTGTATTCCAAATATCAAATGCCTTGTTTCAGACGAGTATAGTTTGTAAAAGTGTTCCCTATACCAAGGTAAAACATGTTGGCCCCCAGGTGGAGCTATTTTAGCACTGGTGGCCAACTTATTAACCTGGGCAGAACGGTTGGAGCCATTTCGGTAGAGGGCCCCCAAGGAAAACTCCCGTGAAATTATTTCATAATCCATCAACTAGCGCCCATCTTGTTCTTCCGAATAGAACTGTTTGAGCAGTTTTAGTAGAGGATCACCCAAGGAAAATTCCTGTGAAATTATTTCCATCACGAATACACACCTATATGATTTTGACCTCCTTAAACCCCACTTTTGTACAGTAAAACTGGGGTTTATAGGGGTATACATAATTTGTCCTATTTCTGCTCAAAAATAGATTGTGGGCACTCAGTAGAACGGTTCTCACAAGTTCCCACAATCTATATTTTGAGCAGAAACATGAAAAATCAGATGCTTTTTTTCTGAAAATTTTCATTTTTGGTGGTAAAATTTCCCAATATATTTGAATAGGCGCAGTGCGTTTTCATAATGAAAATCCATCCACCAGCTCCCATCTTGTTCATCCGAACAGAACTGTTTGAGCAAACAGGGTCACCCAGGAAACATTCCTGTGAAATTATTCCAAAATCCATCCACAGGTTAAGGAGGAGAAGTCGTTTAATGCTTTTAGTTTTTAGCTCTGACAGCCAAGACTCATCCAAGCAGAATGATTTGAACACTTTTGGCAGAGAGTAACCAAGGAAACATTCCTGTGAATTATTTTAAAATCATAAAACAGGTTAAGATGGAAAAGACGTTTGAAGTTTTCCTATATTAAATCTAGAAGCCATCTTGTTCATCCAAGCAGAACGGTTTGAGCAATTTTGGTAGAGGGTCACCCAACGAACATTGCTGTGATTTTTTTTTTCAAAATCCGTCCACTGGTTAAGGCGGAGAAGTCGTTTAAAGGTTTATCAGCTTTCATGGCCATCTTGTTTATCCTGAGCGATTTTAGAGGGTTAAACAAGAAAAATTCCTATGAAATAATTATTTTAAGATCCATCCGCTGGTTATAGAGATGAAGTGGTTTAAAGTTTTTTTTTCTACTTTTAGCCCTGGAGGCCATCTTGTCCCTTCAGGTAGAATGGTTTTAGCAATTTTGGTAGAGAGATACCCAAGGAAAATTATTCTAAAATCCATCCAATGGTTTAAAGGTTTTTCTACTTTTAGCTCTGGCGGCCAACCTGTTCATCCGAGCAAAACGATTTGAGAAGTTTTAGTAGAGGGTGACGCTAGAAACAAACCTATGAAATTATTTTAAATTTGCTCAGTGGTTTAGGAGATGTTGACGACACAGGACATACGACTCGCGACGGACGACGAACACAGGCCGATCACAATAGCTCATCTTAAGCACCTTGTGCTCAGGTGAGCTAAAATGGAAATGGAAGACTGGAAACATAAATGAAGGAAATATTCGATTCAGTTGAATTAGGAGAGCCTCAGGATACAATTAAACACTGCACAGATTGAAACAAGAGGACCATGATTGACTTATATCGCTCACCTGAGCTAAGAAATTTACATAAATTAATATTGAAGTTTCACACGATTGATCACTCTTAGACTTTATATAAACTCTTTGACCCTAGGCGTACTATTGTAAAAAGTCTTAGTAGAGGTCCACTATTTGAAGCTACAGGCCAAATATCAAATGCCAGCTACTTCTAGTTATTAATATCTCGTCCATCTGGTTTCAGACAAGATGATTTGGAATGGTGTTCCGAAGCGGGCCAGTGTTATTCCCAGGACTCTAATGTGAACAATCTTCTCTAGACGAAGCGAGATACCAAATATCTTAATCTATGTAAAACAAGTGGACCCTGGACGTGGCCCCAGGGCTTTAACTTGAACAGACTTGGTAGAAAGCATCAAGATGAAGCTATATATCACAAATAAAAGACCTGGGCCTTTTGGTGTCAGATAAGAAGATTTTATAAAGGTGTTCCCTATATATCTTTCTGGAAAAAAAAATATTTATGGCATCAGAGCTATAATTTGAACAATCTTGGTAGAAAGCCACCAGACAAAGCTTTGTACCAAAGTATCAAAGACCTGGACTTTCTGGTTTCATACAAGAAGATTTTTAAAACTATTCCCCTGTATAAGTCTATGTAAAAAGTGAGCCCCGCGGCAGGGCCAGTTTTGGCCATAATAGATATAATTTGGACAATCTTGGAAGAGGTCCACAAGATGGAGCTTCATGCCAAATATAAAAGGCCTGGACCTTCTGGTTTCAGACAAGAGAATTTTACAAGTTTTCCCTATTTATCTCTACAGGATGGCCCCCGCCCATAGGGGCTTGAAGAAATATATGGGCTGCATGATGCTTCCACGCAGAGCTGAATCCGGTCCGCACACTAGTACTGGTAAACCGCTTAGAGGATCTAAGCCTGTCCAGGAACCGCGGTGCGAGACGGACCGTCCATGCTAATAAACCCTATTGGTTTCATTGGACGACAGGGCTTGAGATGTCATTTCATCTCAATGTCGGGTAAAAGTCCATCAAAAATTGGAAGCAATGTCTCCAAAATGACATTTATTGTGTTGACGGGCACGTTAAACCTCAAATCAAACAAACAAAATCTCTACAGGAAACAGGTGGGCCCTTGACAGGGGCCATTTTTGGCCCCAGGGCTATAATTTGAAAATCTTAGTCGAGGTCCACTAGATGAAGCTACATACAAAATATCAAAGACTTGGTCCTTCTAGTTTCAGACAAGAAGTTTTTAAAGGTTTTACCTATATATCTCTAAGGAAAATAAGTCGGCTCCTGGGCGGGGCCATTTTGTCCCAACGGCATTAATTTGAACGATCTTGGCAGAGGTCCACTAGACAAAGCTGTGTACAAAATATCAAAGGCTTTTAGTTTCAGGCAAGAAGATTTTTAAAAGACTTCCCCATAAAACATAGAAGTGGAGGCAATGATCAGGAATCGATTCAATCAACCAACAGCTCCAATCAGAGACACCGAAGGGAAAGAAACACAAACATGAAACAACAGACCTAATGGAAACATCAATAGCGGAAAGCCAAAAGGACAGTTACTTTCCCACAAAATGGCCAATAGGCTAAGGCTATGAAAAATAGTAAGACTTTCAACCCTAGCTCTCAGTTCCAGTGCAGTATCAAACATAATAACAATAACAGATTGATCCGCATGGAGACTTTCTAGCTCAACAGTGCGTGAAAATAAAATATATAGTACGAGGACTGTTCAAATATGAATGCAAGTAGAACGTTTTCTCATGCACTAATGCGAAAATTACCTGGAAATAAATATCACAGCGTAGAAAAACATTTTACCTATACATTGATACCAAACCTGTTAAAATCCGTGCACTTTAGCCATGTATATCGTTCGATAAATACTGTCTACTTTTGTATACCAATACAAACATGGTCGGAAGAAGGCCAGAGTACGCCGTTGAAATACGGTCCTATATTAAGAATCGTTGTATTCTTGGTATACGGTGCAAAGACATTTTTGATGAAATATGTTCGGTTTATGGGCATAATGAAATGTCTTTTCCGACAGTTTTTCGTTGGTGTAAGAAATTCAGCTGTGGGCTAGGCTCAACATAAGATGCACCACATGATCGTCGGCCGAAAAGAGCAACATCTTCCAAGATGGTTGCTAGAATGCCGATGCCCGATACACCACTAGGCAAATAGCTAGTATGGTTGGCATCTCATTAGGAGCAGCTCGTACAATTCTGAAACGGGATTTGAAAATGAGAAAGATCTGTGCTAGATGGATTCCTCATCTGTTGACAGATGAGCAGAAAAAGACACGCGTTCGATGCGCCAAGAAGTTGCTTAAAAAGTTTCCAAATTACAAGGCATGGTCTTTCGCGAATGTCGACACAGGTGACGAGACATGGGTTCATTTTTTGAGCCAAAACGAAAGATTCAGAACAAAATATGGGCAACAAAGTATTGAAAAAGACCATGCATTGCAAAGCGGACAATGGGCGTCAAGAAGGTAATGTATTCTTTTCGAATCAGGGCCCTGCTATTCAGGTTGCTGTGCCTAAAGGCAAATCTGTAAATGCGAAGTTTTACAAGAATAAAGTTCTTCGAAAATTGAAGAAATATTTCAAAGAACGAAGACCCGCAACTGGTTTGGCCAATGACAGATTGCTACTTGACAATGCGTCATCGCACAAGGCGTTCATTGTGCAAGACTATCTGAAGCAGGAAAAGGTTGTTGAACTCCCTCACCCCCGTATTCCCCTGACCTTGCCCCGTGTGACTTTTTTTGTTCCCGCGGCTGAAAAAAATACCTATCTGGTCGAAAATTTGTACAGCGCAAACTACCCAGTTCTGCAATATTCCAGTGCCTTCATAGTATACCTCGAAAAGACTACCAAAATGCATTCAATGATTGGATCAGAAGACTGAAAGTTTGTAGATCTGTTAAAGGGGAATACTTTGAGGGGAGAAAATAAATTTTTCATCGAAATCTATCACGGAATCATTTTTATGTGCTTAGTTGCATTCATATTTGAACAGTCCTCGTAAAATTGTCATGTATATATTAATACTAGTGGGCGCCGCGGCGAGGCCATTCTCTGACCTAAGGGCTAATTTGAACAATCTTGGTAGAGGTTCTCCAGATGAAGCTACATACCAAATATCAAAGACCGCGGTCTTCTGGTTTCAGACAAGAAGTTTTTAAAGGTTTTTTCCGTGGTATTCTTCGCTATAGTAATGTTGTTTTTTTATTCTTAACGCGTCGAAACGTTTTAATATTACGTTTTGACGTTAAACATGTGACCCCTAGGATAGGGCCATTTTTGATCCTAGAGATATAACCTGAACAACTTTGGTGAGCTATATCCCAAATCTCAAAGAAGGTTTCAGACAAGAAGATTTTAAAGGGTTTTGCAAATTTACTCCTATTTGTTGCCGCGTTCTGCTTTGAATGGAATGTTTTGAACAATTTTGAAAGAGGACCGCCCAAAGATCATTTCTGTTTGGTCAGAATCTGTTCAGTGGTTTAGGAGGAGATGTCGTTTAAAGAAATGGGGTGGAAGCATCGCGTGAACAAGTCCGTGAAATGAAAACCCCCTCTTCCTAAATCCCACTTTATATAGAGAAAATTAAGGTTTACGGGGTTATACATTATTTTTCTTATTTCTGTTCCAAGACATAGGTTGCGGGTATGGTTGCAGTACAAATAAGAAAAATATCATGGATTTCATTAGAAAAGTAGCCATTTGGCAGATGTGAAAAATGCACAATGTCGCACGGGTGTGTTATCGTAATGGGACGGACGACGACAGGCGGTGACCGATCACAATAGCTCCCACGGAGCCACTCGGCTCAAGTAAGCTAAAAATAATTAATCAGACTGGGCAAAGAAATTCGTCACAACGTAATATTAAAACGTTTCGACGCGTTAAGAATAAAAAACAACATTACTAAAGCGAAGAAGTTAGTCCAAGTCCCCTACACCAAAAAAAAAAAAAAAAAAAAACAGCTAAAATTAGGCCTTCCAAGAAACATAATAAAATAAACTGATGTGAGCATACTCAGTAGAAATGTTCCTCAAGTGCAACTGAAAAAAAAAGGAAACAGCTATATCACTGTTCAATCTCTCTACCCTCACGCACAATCTCACTCAGATTGATAAGCGTCCTCTTGAACAGAAACGCGATTGATAGGTTTTGAATTCTAATTTTCATTGACTGACAAAAGCGGTGAAAACGCGATGCAATTCGACAAAATGCGTATCGAGAAGAACAATTCACCCAAACACAAGCTTTGCATTTGATTCTCATCGCGATAATGGTTACCTATCTGGACAATTAGGGTTAACTTCAACTGCGACGTTAAATCTTTTCACGATTCATTTGTATCTCTATTACTCAACCCATATTCAGAAGGGCACTTAAACAACAATATTATTATGCACCTGGGCCGACTTCGACTCGAACCAAAGTTCGTACTATAGTTACTAAAACTACACCCGAACATCGATGGTAGATACCAAAGTGATATCGTAAAACATACCAAAGTGAACCATAGGCTGGGGTAGGGTTACTTTGGTAGCAAGATGGCGGATGTGAGATTCTCCTGAGATCACGTCTAATTGCAATCACATCGACAGAAAAAAATTAACACTTCTGACTGTTCCTGAAATAAAACATTTCAATTTATGTAAACATCTTTCATATTCTAGATAGAGTCAGCTTCTTTTCATGTTATCGAACATGAACTTGTGATCTAAATGAGTTTTAAATCTCATATTCTCATATTCCGCATGTCCAATATGTTTTAACAGAATAATTAATTTCAGACTTTAACAAGCATGTAAAGTTCCGAAAAGGTGATGAATAATGATCTAATGAATGTCAATTTTTTAGAAAATAAAACAAAGCAGCCATTTTGTTTCCAAGGCAATCTACAAAGGCAGCTACCATGGGTGTTCGACTGGTAATGCAATTGCGCATGTCTCTGGAGTCTACTATAGTAGGAACTTTGGTTCGAGTCGAAGTCGGCCCTGGTTGTTACTTATGCACTAAAATTCGTGTATTAAGCAGAACTGATTGATCCATCTAAAGTATGGAACGTCGTCAAACAGTGTAGATCCAGATCAGACACCGAAGAGCACTTTTGTTAAGCATTCATTTTTGTGAAATGAACACAAACAGCATAGTCTGACATCTCCTAAATTGGAATTGGATCTGTCCAATGTTGTGAAAATGAATATATTGGTTAGTACGCGTTAAATAAACATTCCCATATGTTTCTGTTGAATCCTCTGGCATTCCTATATACAATAAGTATTCAATTCGGTCTGATATCAAAACATTACGAAGACACGCCTATACAAATACATTGTAAATTTACCGCCGGAAAAAACGAAACGATTCAGATTCAAAATGTGGATATATTTCTTATTTCAGCTCAAAATATGGGGCGTGGTTACTCGTTAGAAGCGCCGTATTGGGGCGGTTCTAACGAATACCCACAATCGATATTTTAGAGCAGAAATAAAAAAAAAATAAGTTTACCCCTTAAAACCCCAGTTTTACTGTATAAAAGTTGGGTTCAAGGCGGTCAATATTATATAGGCGTGTTTTCGTGATGGAATCTTTATAAACTTTGGGATTTTCTTCCAGTAAACATACCTGTTTGGGCTGCCTCATTATTCCATTTTGTCCATTGCAGTCGTTTGAGCCGATATACAGTTTGACTGTGTCCGTACCGAAATCTTCCTTGTAGGTAGCTCTGAATTCTGAGATGCAGTGAGCTGCTGTTATAACCCATCTTTGCGATATTAATGATCCACCACAGAATGTCACTTCATTTTGCTGGTCTTTCTGTAAATGAAACGAAAGTATTATCTTTCTTCAATCCTAGCATTGTTCTTTAGATTTTTCTGCGTCTTATGACATGAAAATCGTAACAATGTAGAGCAATGGGCCTCCGTGGCCCAGTGGATAAAGCGCTGCTTAATCATTAGGTCTCTCACCGGCGTTGGTTCGAGCCTGGCTCGGGTCACATGTGAGACGCCAAGTTCTGCAACGGAAGGTCAAGTGGTTTTTCTCCGGGTACTCCGGTTTTCGCCCATCTCTGATTAACGATCGACTCGATATGAGTGAAATACTCTTGAAGAGCCGTAAAACCACACCCCCCAAAAAAAAAAATGTAGGGCAGCATAGTTGACAATATCGCTGCCTGGTCGCTCGGGTGAAAGTCCTATGCTAAACTAACGAGCGAAAGAATCATCTTCCTGGCGTAGTTGTCAGAGATTGGTAATAAACTATAACCTATGCGTAATGTACTCGAGTAGATAAATTGACGGTAGGAGTTGCGGTCAGTAACACCCTCTTCTTCATGGAAGTCCTCGCGTATGAAGAAAAGAAGCCATTTTCGGCGAAGTAAAGTCCGATCCCTGTAAAATAGTGTTCTTCATTGTGTATAGCGTACTTAATATCGGATGGCCTGAACTGCAATAGTAAATTTTCCTATTTCCTGCGGCTTGTATGAGCTAGTGCCCGGCAAAACCTGCGCTGCCCCAGCCTATCGGGGCTTGAAGAAATAGATGGGCTGCATGATGCTTACACGCAGAGATGAAACCGACCCGCACACGAGTACTGGTAAACCGTTTAGAGGATCTAAGCCTGCCCAGGCAAAGCGGTGCGAGTTGGCCCGCCCATGCTTATACACCCTATTGGAATCATTGGGCGGCAAGGCTTGAGATGTCATTTCATCTCAGTGTCGGGTAAAAGTCCCATAAAATTGGAAGCAACGTCTCGAAAATTATCTTTACAGTGTTGACGGGGACGTTAAACCTCAAAACAAACAAACAAAAACAAACAAAACGTGCAAGAAAATTTGTGTGACCAACGAAGAATCAGATCTGCCTCCGCATTCGTGCTGTCTGATCATATGAGTATCAGAGTCTTCACTGATAGCCTCCCTGCGTTATCAAAAGAGAGATAAACAGAAACTCCAGCCAGATTGAGTGGATATGCCGACTGATCCGAGTCTTTCCATTTCGCATAGGTCTTGTTCCGCTTAATCGCTTAAGTTTGCGTTGTCAGAACTCAAAACCACTTCCCATATTTACTCAACTTATTTTTCTCTGAAATTCTTGAACAGAAATTTTGGAAAGCTTTGTCAGCTGCCATTTAAACACACAAATGAGTCGGCTTGTACGTGGCTTATGGAACAGGATTTAGGTAAAAACTCAATTATGCAACATTGAGATTGCAATATGCAATTCTGATATTCTGTTATGCTATATTCAGTTACAATTGTGCAAAATATTCGGCTTCTGCTTCTTCTAGTTCTCATTATTCTCGTTAAGTGGCGCTGTGATCGTTTTTCCGTAAACGTCCGCCTGTATTCGGAAGATACCAAAAAGAATCTGCAAGCGTATTGGTGACACGGAGGAGTGAAAGAAACGAGAGAACTATATTTTTGGCATAAAACGGACGATTTGGAGACATTACACCCTTGCCGATAAAATCATTTACACATAATTTTTATTTTATATGTCAGACCAGGAATCAGCTTTGCTGTGTTTGTTTTGTGTCCATGTTTTATCTAAATATATCGCAAATGTGTTCAGGCCATTGCACCTCTAAAATATAAATTTGTTGTAAATACTTATAATAATTTTGTATGGCACAGAGAGGCTCCTGTCCAATGTCGTGTAGACCTTGGTGAGACTGCTCCTTTATGATCACCTGAAGCAAACATAGTTACAACTCTCTTTTGTGAAAATGCTTTCAGATGAGAAACGACTTACGTTCCCTCTAACATTTATTTCTGATTTAGGGCATATCCAACGGAATTCTAAAACTAGGCATTTTGGTTCTGTTGTTTGATTTGATGTTTAACGTCACCTTCAACACAGTATAGATCATTTTGGAGACGTTGCTTCCACTTTTGTGGGACTTTTACCCGACACTGAGATGAAATGACATTTCCAAGCCCTGTCGCCCAGTGAAACCAATAGGGTTTGTAAGCACCGCTTTGGCTCGGTAGACTTAGATCCTCTAAGCGGTTTACCAGTACTGGTGTGCGGGTCGGTTTCAGTTCATGCAGCCCATCTATTTCTTCAAGCCCCGATGGCCGGGGGTCTGATTCCCAGTTTGTTTTGTCACATGTTTATATAGATGTTCGTAACTGTTTGTGTTAAATGCATTCATTAATTTATAAGAAAATAGAAAACTATCTGACTTTTTATACTAGATTTTTGGCTTCAAGTGACAAAACGCAAAGGTTTCCACTTTTTAGCTCACCGTCACGTAGTGACGAGGTGAGCTTTTGGGATCACTTTTCGTCCGTCGTCCGTCGTCAGTCCGTGCGTGCGTCCGTGCGTCCGTAAACAATTTCTTCAAACGACATCTCCTCCTAAACCACTGATCGGATTTTGACCAAACTTCACATGAATGGTGGTCCCCTTTCAAAGTTGTTCAAATGGTTCCGGTCCGTTGCACATCTAGGTCATAGGAGCCAAAAATAGATTTTTTTTCACCAAAAACTTAAAAAAATCTTCTTCTCTGAAACCACAAGGCCCAGGTCTTTGATATTTGGTATGAAGCTTCATCTAGTGGACCCCTACCAAGATTGTTCAAATTATAGTGCTGGGACCAAAAATGCCCACGCTCCGGGGCCCTTTGGTTTTATATGGGCTTATATAGGGAAAATCTTTAAAAATCTTCTTCTCTGAAACCGTAAGGCCCAGGTCTTTGATATTTGGTATGAAGCTTCATCTAGTGGACCCCTACCAAGATTGTCCAAATTATAGTGCTGGGGCCAAAAATGCCCCCGCTCTGGGGCCCTTTGGTTTTACATGGGCTTATATAGGGAAAATCTGTAAAAATCTTCTTCTCTGAAACCGCAAAGCCCAGTTCTTTGATATTTGGTATGAAGCTTCATCTAGGGGACCCTTACCAAGATTGTTCAAATTATAGTGCTGGGGCCAAAAATGCCCCCGCCCCGGGGCCCTTTGGTTTTACATGGGCTTAAATAGGAAAAATCTTTAAAAATCTTCTTCTCTGAAACCGCAAGGCCTAGGTCTTTGATATTTGGTATGAAGCTTCACTTAGTGGACCCCTACCAAGATTGTTCATATTATAGCCCTGGGGCCAAAAATGCCCCTGCTCGGGGGCCCTTTGGTTTTACATGGGCTTATATATGGAAAATCTTGAAAAATCTTCTTCTCTGAAACCGCAAGGCCCAGGTCTTTGATATTTGGTATGAGGCTTCATCTTGTGGACCCCTACGAAGATTGTTCAAATTATAGTGCACGGGCCAAAAATGCCCCCGCCCCGGGACCCTTTGATTTTTCATAGGCTATATAAGGGAAAATCTTTAAAAATTTTCTTCTCTGAAACCGTAAGGGCCATGTTTTTGATATTTGATATGAAGCTTCATCTAGTGGACCCCTACCAAGGTTGTTCAAATTATATTACTGGGGCCAAAAATGCCCCCGCCCCGGGGCCTTTTGGTTTTACATGGGCATATATAGGGAAAATCTTTAAAAATCTTCTTCTCTGAAACCGCAAGGCCCAGGTCTTTGATATTTGGTATGAAGCTATACCTAGTGGATCCCTACCAAGATTGTTCAAATTATAGTTCTGGGGCCAAAAATGCACACGCCCGAGACCCTTTGGTTTTACATAGGCTTATATAGGGAAATCTTAAAAAATCTTCTTCTCTGAAACAACATGTCCCAGGTCTTTGATATTTGGTATGAAGCTTCACCTAGTGGACCCCTATCAAGATTGTTCAAATTATAGCCCACGGGCCAAAAATGCTCCCGCTCCAGGGCCATTTGGTTTTACATAGACTTATATGGGGAAAATCTTGAAAAATTTTGTCTCTGAATTCACAAGGCCTAGGTCTTTGATATTTGGTATGGAGCTTCATCTAGTGGACCGCTACCAAGATTGTTCAAATTATAGCCCCTGCCCTGGGGCCCTTTGGTTTTACATAGACTTATATATAGAGATAATCTTTGGAAATCTTCTTCTCTGAAACAGCAAGACCTAGGTCTTTGATATTTGGTGTGAAGCTTCATCTAGTGGACCTCTATCAAGATTCTTTAAATTATAGCTCTGAGGCAAAAAATGTCCCCGCCCCGGGGCCATTTGGTTTTACATAGGTTATGTAGGCAATATCTTTAAAAATGGTCTCTGAAACCCCAAGGCCCAGGTCTTTGATATTTGGTGTGTAGCTTCATCTAGTGGACCTTTGCCAAGATTGTTCAAATTATAGGCTTTGTTGATATTTGGTATGAAGCTTCACCTTTTTAGACCTCCCTCAACATTATGCACATTGTAGCCCTGGGGTCAATAATGGCCCTCCCAGAGGCCCACTTGTAACTCTATCATATGGGTCAGGTGAGCGATCCAGGGCCATCATGGCCCTCTTGTTTGAGAAAAACACAACGCGCAGCAAATTCTTTCATACCGGAGTGCAGGTGGAAAACCCGCACCTGCAACAATGTAACATATCAAGCGCTGGAAGCCTCTGTGGTGTAGTGGTTATGCTACTCGCCTCATTAACCAGGGATCGCAGGATCGACCCCGGCTTCTCCAGAATTTCGGATGAGTCTTTAAACCCAGGTCCCATCTCCGTATGACCTTAGCTGTTGTCGAGACGTAAAACTAAAAACGCACTCACATACCAAGCGCATCCCACCATAAAATAACATCTTTATAATTCTTACCCCCCCCCCCCCCCCACACACACACACACACACTTGATCCCCACTTTTATAGGGTAAAACTGGGATTGACAGGTGACAGGAGTAAACATTATTTTTCTCATTTCTACTCCAAAATATAGATTGTGGGTACTCGTTAAAATGGGATCGAAGAGGCGCTTCTAACGTGTACCCAACATGTATATTTTAAGCAACAGTCAGAAAAATATCATCACGACTTTTCATCTTTCAATTTTTGTTGTTGTATTTTTCGGCGGTAAAATGTACAAATCTAATGCATCAAAAACATTTTTTTTTTCTGGATTCTGTAAACTTTAATAATAAGTAAATAAATAAATAAATAAATAGATAATGTCGTTAAGTTCCGCCAGGTAAACCTGGGTACGCTGTACGCGGTCTAACTGTAATAAAACAAGAAGAAGAAAAAAACTTTGGTGTAGACCTAATACATGGAAATACATGTAAGTACAAAATGGTTTGGATTCATCCACTCCATTTGCCAAATCGTTACATGTAGAACTTGAAGAAATATGTAGTAGGCTGGTTAAGACAGTCGCGACACTAGCTCAGCAAGGTTTTGCTGGCTGAAGACAGACGGACGGACGGACGAACTGACAGACGACCAGCTAATATTTTCGCGTTGTGATTCTGTTGGATGAAAGCTATCCTGCCCCAGTCTAACTTATGAAGACAGACAGACGGACATATGAATAGGACAGCTGTCATTGTGACCACAGGTGCGTTTCTATGGTTGTGGGTCGGGGCTGAGAATGAGTAAGTACTGTTCATGTTAATGGATGAAGTATTTACATCAGAATTACAATGGGAATTGGGGAACTAGTTGTTGTTTTCCAAATTCCCCGTGTGGTCAGCTGGTGAGGTCCCGGTGAACAGAGAGACAAACTGGTTTTGAAGGTAAACGGGCGTCATAAGCACATAGGGGTTACCCCACCGCTCGGCGTTACGCTGTGCGGACATATACATACTTCTATAATATCCAAACATTTGAGTTTTGAGTGAGGTTGCAATTAGTAAATAATATCTTTATAAGTAACACCTCAGAAGGATCAGATTTATGAAAATTGTATGAATTAATCAATTTTAACAATAACTGCTCATTTCAAATCCACGGATTCGGCACAGACTAATCCCTCATGGTAATTTAGTAAATGTTAAACGATAGAGTATTTTCCCCTTCGTCAAACAAGTATTAACTTTTAAATAAAAATCCTGTTTCTCATAAATAAGGAACCGCGCTGTAAAATTTATTTTAAAGATGCAAACGTACACATTATTGTAAATAACCGAATTATTGAATAGCTGGATAAAATTTATCGCTGCTGGCTTGAATTTGGCCCCTGGAAAAGCGAATGCGATCTTCTCAAACGGACGCTTGTCATCGGGAAAAATACGGCAAATCCACGGACATTACCGAACGTTACCGTCACCTCAATGACTGGTACCCCGTCTAACCACAGCAGAATCGAAACTGAATAATGCAAAATAGGACGTCCAAATGCCATATTTAAATACAAAGGTCTCAAATTAGAATGTGCATGTTGCATATTCGAATAAAGTAGAGAGATATGGAAAGGTTCATAATGCAAAGTGCGGTTTCAACAATTCATATTGTAATTGCACATTGCATAATTGAGTTTTTACCTTAATACTGTTCCATAGTGGCTGGTACCGCGAAAATTCATAAAGACATATGCGGGCAATTCGCCATTTTTGTATGATCATCAAAAATGAAGGTTATATCAGGGCCAATGTTTTACCGTTGTTGGGTGAGGAAATGGTTGAAATTCGTGGAACAGGTGTTGTTTTGGGCCCATTTTATTATTAACCATGTTCATCTTGGCTATAAACTTCATGCAAACAGCAACTTTGCAATTTTTAAAACTTTTAATTTTTCGACATTTACTCAAGATGAGATCGACTGAAATAGTTACCGACTTACTTAATTGATTTGTCGTGATGCATATTGTGGCCAGCTAGTATTTACAAATAAAATCCAAGTTACCTGACAGTGATGCGCCATTTTTTCTTATAATTTATATATTTATTTTTACCATTTAATTTAGCTGGGGGTAGGGGAAAGGTATGTTCAATAAAACAGAAATTAGCCCGGTGACCCCTACTTTTCTTTTAATTTCCTTTTCTCTGATAACATCTCCTAAAGAAAAAATCTTGTTTTATGAAAAATTCAATGTAACATTTTTCTGTTTAGTCCAAAATATTACAAACAATAAACTATTTTTAAAGATATTTTTGTTGATGACAAAAATTGGTTTTGCAGAAAATTTTATGAGCTTGAAAAAAAGGCTAAAGAAAAGCTGCAGTATCTTTTACTATTCTGACTAATGTTCGAAAGCTAGGCAAAAGTCATTTTTGACATGTTATTTACTAACATGGTTGTTTTCTGATATTTCTTGGAAAACATCTTGGGATGATCTCCTTAAAGTTCAGATTACTTAAGATTCAACATGGTGACATATGTTTTTTACTTCAAATGTGGTAAGCCCATATATGAAACTAAACATATACAGACTCTGAAACAGTTTTCAATGTGGGAAGTATTTACCCGCACATGCCCTTAATTTATTACAGAAACGGCTGTGACAATCTTCAATTAAGACGCATCACTAGAAGCCTAATCCTTTGCTGCTTGTAATGTTTTAGTTGTTTTCCCCGAAGAATATTGTGACTGAATAAAACAAGCTGAAACGCTCGAAGGCCAGAGTACGCTAACTTTCGTCACTACGTGAATTACTTGACGGCAGTTTGCTAGGAACAGTACGGCGATTTGCTTTGAACAATTATACATAAAGTGTTATGGCGGAGAAGTATTCTAACTTGTTTCACAACTATCAATCTTAATATAAACTAAGGTTAAAGGGCATAATTTGCCTTTCGCCGTTACTTGCATTGTCGGTCTCCTTTTTATAACTAATTTTAAAGGAACAGAAGGGTTGGGGATATAAGAAATTTGGTTATGACAACAGATTGACCTGTTGTTGTCCTGTATTTTTTTTTCGACTTTTATCGATTTTCTTCCTTTCTTCCAGTACGTCTAAACCCCCGAGGGGGACATAAGACGGGTTCGGGCGAACCAGGGACTGAAGGGTGTTAGCAGGAAAGTTGGTGAAATGAGTTTGAACAGTGGGAAAAGAGAGTGTTCGTATAGTTTAAAGATAAAAACAGAAACTGGTCTTTTAAGGAGAAGCATGAGCCACCAGGCTAACAGCACTGCTAAACTGCACCAGAGTGGGTAGCGTTACAAGATAGGCAGGTATAGCATTCCAGTAAATAATTGTCCTGGGGAAAAAGATGTTCTTGTCGTAGTCTGTGCGTGTGTAAATCTGTCTGTATGCAAGTGGGTGGTTGTGGGCTGATTGTCTAGTATTTAGGATGAGGTACTCAGATGCGGGTATTGCAAGAAGATCATAAGTGATTTTAGACATCTGGAGTGATGGTTATTAATGCAGCGTTGTTCAAGGCGGCGCCAATTAAGGTCCTTCAGCGTAGCTGTAACACTTGAAGTGTAGCTATAGTCACGTGTTGCTCATCTGCCAGCCCTTCGTTGGACTGCTTGTCAGTGACAGTGTGGGGATACCCTACAGTGGACGCATACTCTAGCTGCGGCCTGACAAAGTTTTATATGCAACAATTTTCAGGTCAATAGTATAGGGGGGGGGGGGGCATTATGGGGACCAAATTATAGGGACCAGTCCATATAATTTTGTTGGTCCCCATAATCTTGTCCCCGTAGTGACCTCGCTTTATCGAAGCTTGACTAGGTTAGCTCTGGGACTTGGGTGGTTGGTAGTGTGCACGCTGGATACTTCAGCGATGGACTTAGTCTTTGTGTTGATTGGATTAACTTAGTCCCTATAAATTTTCAGTGTTTGAAATTTATAGGCACCAAGCCTGTAATGACTTAGTCCCCATGAATTTGATGTTCGGTGAAATTTATCGGGACCAAGCTTGAAAATTACTTAATCTCTGGTGTTTGCTGTTGAAAATGTGATTAACTTTCAAGAGGTTCAGGGATACCACAAGTTGACATTATGTTGGTCGATTTCATAGTGCCATCTATTATGTTGTGGTTATCTTTAGTCCCTATAAATTTTCAGTACCTATGGGCTAAGCTTGAAAGAACTTAGTCTCTGGTGTGAAAAATGTTTGGCACGAATAGGGCTCGAACCTATGACCTCCTGCTTATCAGACAGGTGCTCTACCAACTGAGCTAAATTGCCTAGATATATTTTGTATGTAATGCAATTGTTTTAAGCTTAATACTATGACAATATAGTTATTCTTTCTTAACTGTTTTGTAGCTCTGAAAATGGCTGTTTTGGTTTTGAATCTGTATCTTATTCTTTTATCTGGTTTTCTTTTTCCTTATGTGTTTGCTAACAGCTCCCAGTCCAATAGCTGGCGATGTGAACGAAGACTGCATCACTTGTTCATCTTCATTTGTCACGATATTGAAGTGGAGTGGAATCCTAATAGGATTCATTTCCAGTGATGGCGGTTGTTGAGGACGATCTTCTAACTGTTTAACTACGTTTTGAGCTCATTGATTTCCTTCACTAAGATTTCAATAACTTTGGACCGGGGTTTAGATTTTTGTACTGGAGGCTGTGCATAGATCAGTTGGTTAGATGGTACTGTCGCATATTGTTGTTGTTGTAAGGTAGCATCACTGCCAAAACATTCATTGACAGCGGTTGTTAAAAGCTCTGGACTTAGCAATAGATCATCGAGTGATATTGACTGTTCCATTATTATTTTTTTCAATAAATCTTAAGTAGGTCAAGTCCTTTTTTACTCTGGAGAGGGATTGACCTACTTATAAAAATGCTTTCTTTCACGTCCGAGTAGTATACACAAGGGGGGTTCTGGCACAACCCCCAACCCCCACACTGTGGGGGCCACCCACCCCCCGCGGCGGCCCCACCTAGTGGGGATGCCGAGGACAATTTTTTCATCCCCGCAATACTGTGGGGCCCACCCCACCCCACCCCACGGGTCGGCCCCACCGAGAGGGGATTCAATAGAATAAAATATTTGTTTGCCTGCCATATCGCATGGCCAACACGTGACCAGCTGGCGCTCGCCAACAGCCCCACCGGGCGGGGTGTGTTTGTATTAGAGAAATAGATTTAAAAATAGAAGTGAAGGCAATGATAAGGAATCGATACAAACCATAATGAAAATAAACCGCGACAGAAGAACCGCCTTGGAACGGTCAATGAAAGCCCCTTAGTAGAATTCGTTTCCGCTGACCGTTCCAAGGCGGTTCTTCTGTCGCGGTTTATTTTTGTTATGGTTTGTCTTTGAGTGTTTGTATCACTTATATTATTTTGTTTTGGATAGCCAATTGGCCATTTTGTGGGACAGTAACTTTCCTTTTGGTATTCCGCTATTGATGTTTCCATTAGGGACTGTTGTTTCTTTCCCTGTGTTGTCTCTGATGGGAGCTGTCGGTTAATTATATCGATTCCTGATCATTGCCTTCACTTCTATTTTGCATATCAGAGCTGTTTTGTTTGTGCCTTGTGGTGGCTGTAAAAGGTCTCCCCGTACATGCATTTAATGCTCTTATTTTTCAAGTCCTCAGGGATTGCTTTTACAATTACTTTTCATCGTTCTTTAATTCCTCATCCTTAAGGTAACTGTTGAAGGTCTTAATTGGACCGATGTTCGAACCTCGTTGTACAACAATTGCTTGTTTGATATCTATGGGCTGTTAATAGGCATAGCTGTTTTGTGTGCTTTTGTTATACTCGCCTTCTATTTGAAGCGCCTCCTATTCGAAGGATTTACCGTTCTTCCGTTTACTGCTTTAACTTAATGGCCGGTATGAATATCGCTTCAGTTTGGACGGTATCGCCCCTTTAAACACACATGAGTATCACAAATAAATTTAAACTTACAATATCTCTTCTAAGGTTACATTCTGCTTCTTCTGTACGGATTACCCATTCTGTTAATAATTTCAGAGCTATGTTGCCATCGGTATTGTGAGGCCCATAAATTTGTTTTCTGCCGCTTCCGTAAATTTAAGTGGAGCAAGTGAAAAAAAATAACCTGAGCATTAGATTGTCTCCTATCAAATCGCCTATTTTTCGGAAATATACCAAGCCTTTCAAAACAAGTGGAATGTATCCTAGTATTTCTAAGTGCAATGCTCAGAGGTGCAGGTGCATTTATGCACTGCGTCTACCGTTTCTTCGTCTGTAAACGGTAGACGCTTTTATGTAGTTAACATGTCCGATTTGACACGTGAATAAGTTCCCAATAGTCAGATCCTTTGGAAGCAAAGAATACACCAAATAAACGAAAATAGTAGACTCGGTTTTATTGAGTCTGTTCATTACCAGCACTGAAATGTGCAACACCGGCCACGCCCTCTAGCACCGGTTTAAGCAGAAATCTATTTTCAAATTGATTCTAAATGAACTCAATGACCCCAAAGGACCAGAAAATATAATCTGCACTATGATGGATGTAATATAAGTCTACGGCTTTGATATATGTGATAACCTGACATACTGCATATTGTAAAATGCTGTACGTCGGGCAAACTAATCGCATGTAAAAACACGATTTAACGAACAGTATCGTAGAATGAGTAAGCCTAAAAAACTGACACTTTCTTGTACAGTCATTTCAAACGTACAGGTCATTCTATACAAGATATTTCTATACAGCCAGTGGAAAAAAAATTACTATGATGTCAATTCTGGGTTTAAAATTATTACACGACATGAAACTGAATTAAAATTAATTAAATTATTACAGACACCTTTTCCATTGGGCTTTAATAACAACATCCGGATGGTAATATATCTTAAAAGCGCGATTATGATATTTTCACGCTTCTGGACTGCCGAAAGCGTAAACCTAGATCGCACGACACCAGAAAAAATAGCCATCAGAGGAGATGGCAAATCCCCCGACCAAAAGCCAATATGGCCTTAGGAAGACTGTTCACAAATAAAAAGTGCATCAATATTAAAACACACTGGTTTGGGAAATGTCTTTTGAAGAAATTCAAGATGGCAGCCATGGTGGCCATCTTGTATATCAGAAGGAAACAGTTTTCGCAAATCTAAGTATCGATGACATCCCGATGCCTCCCATCAAGTTCAGCTCAATCGGACCTTTGGTTTGGGAGGAGATGTCGTTTGAAGAACTTCAAGATGGCCGCCTATGCAGCCATCTTGGATATCAGAACGGAACCTTTTTAGCAAATCTGAATCTCCATGTCACCCCGATTCCTCCCGTCAAGTTTCAACTCAATTCGACCTTTGGTTTGGGAGATGTTGTTTGAAGGATATCAAAATAACCACCATGGCGGCCATATTGCAAATCAGAGTGGAATCATTTTAGCAAATCTGAATCTCCATGTCACCCCGATGCCTCCCATCGAATTTCAGCTTCATTCGACTTTTGTTTAGGGAGGAGATGTCGTTTTAAGATTTTCAAGATGGTCGCCCTGGCGGCCATCTTGGAAATCAGAATCGAACCATTTTAGCAAATCTGAATCTACATGTCACACTGATGCCTCCCATCAAAATTCAGCTCAATTCGACCTTTGGTTCGGGAGGAGACGTTGTTTGAAGAATTTCCAGATGACCACCATGGCAGCCATCTTGAATATCAGCGTGGAATGTTTTTAGCAGAGCTGAATCTCCATGTCACCCCGATGCATATCAAAGTTCAGCTCAATTCCGTGGAATGTTTTAGCAGATCTGAATCTCCATGTCACCCCGATGCATCCCATCAAGTTTCAGCTCAATTCGACCTTTGGTTAGCGAGCGAGACGATGTCTTTTAAAGAACTCCAAGATGGCCACCATGACGGCAATCTTAGATAGCGGAATCGAACAACTTTAGCAAATCTGAATCTCCATGTTAGCCGGATGCCTCCTATCAAGTTTCAGCACAATTCGACCTTTGCTTTGGGAGGAGATGTCGTTTGAAGAATTTCAAGATGGCTGCCATGGGAGCCCTCTTGAAAATCAAAGAGGAACCATTTTTGCAAATCTGAATCTCCATGTCACCCTTATGCCCCCAATCACGTTTCAGCTCAATTGGACCTTTGGTTCGGGAGGAGATGTCGTTTGACGAATATCAAGATGGCCGCCATGGCGGCAATCTTGGATATCGCAACGGAACGATTTTGCCAGTTTGAATCTCAATGACACCCCGATGTCTCCCATCAAGTTTCAGCTCAATTTGGCCTTTGGTTCGGGAGGAGATGACGTTTGAAGAATTTCGCAAATCCGAATCTCCATGTCACCCCGATGCTCAATTCGACCTTTGGTTCGGGAGCAGATGTCCTTGGAGAAATTTCAGGATGGTCACCATGGTGGCCATCTTGGAAATCCGAACGAAATCATTTTAGCAAATCTGAATCTCCATGTCACCAGGATGCCTCCCACTAGGTATCAGCTTAATCTGACTTCCGGTTCCGGAGGAGATGTCGAAAATGTGAAAAGCTAACGACGGACGGACGACAGACGACGGATAACAGGCCGAGGCATAAGCTTACCTGGAGCTCGCTCCAGGTTAGCTAAAAAGTAAAAAAATCATTTTTCGAAAAATAAAGTGGTCTATTACATGATAGTTGGTACTTAATGTCATGGTAATGACTACTAACAAGTGTGTTTTATTGATGATCCTATGTTGACCTTTAGCTATTAAGTCACTTGTCGACAAATACTATGGACTACGATATGATAGTAGGTACGATAAGAATTTCTATGAATTCAGCGACCTTGACCCAGGTCACTTGGACTGCAGGTCCACTGACATTTCAAAGGACATTTTATCCAAAAGCAGCATACTAGCCAATTTCAGTTACATTTCATATGCAGCCTCCTGACAATGGCGGAACGACAGTTTGTTAGAATGATTCAGATTACATTACCAATATGGCCGCCATGCCCAAATATGGTAAAAAAGATTGAAAATATTTTTCATGTAAACGCTGGGTCAGTTCTCTTGAAACTTGATATCTGGTTTCAGGTGACTTAGTTCTACCAAATCTGTTCGAATGGTGATGACCCTAGCTTGACCCTGACCTATTTATAAGTACCAATTATCATAAGTATATGAAGTAAAAGGTGGCAAAATATGCTCAGGGCTCAGAGGAACAATCAAAACCTTATGATCCTCGTGTTGAGTTCAAAGATTTCAAGGACCAAATTCTTAGCACTATTTATATCAGTCATTAAACCGAATTTATAACATCTTTTAGTTGTTTATTTTCTTTAACAAACTCATTTGTATTTTGATTTAGACTGTGCATAAATATTGACAATTATTTTTATGAAACCACTTTCTTCTTATGCCTGGGTGTCTGTAGTATGGCTCTTCCTCTTGGTGCCTGTGTTCATTTACTTTGGCAATTATTGAATTACTTTTCCGGTAGATGTTGTGACCATTGACCATCGGCAATGGTTGTATTAATAACTGTTTCAGTCGAGAAGCGGGTAAAGTGTCATACATGTACAAGTTAAGCAGTATTTGCAATCTGATCGGACTTCTTTACGCAGTCAGTGCAACAGAAGCGGAGGCAATTATCAGGAATCGATACAACTACCCAGAATCTCCCATCAGAGACAACAAAGGGAAAGATATACGAACATGAAATGAAAACATCACAAGTAACAAATGTTTTGTATACACTGATGTCAGACTGCTAACGCACATGCTCCAAGATCTTTACGCTTGTCGCACACTCTAAATAATTAGATTGGCATGCAAATGCAGGAGTGTGGGAAATATCTATAGCTCGATGTACAGCATATACCATGTTTAATGCAAGCAAATTACTATAACATTCCTGCGAGTCACTTCATATTTACCAAACTTGTTCTGAGTATCACATGCCAAGGGTATTCTGCTGGTCTCGCAACACGCCCCATCGAAATTTTTGCAGACGGCTCTTCATCATAAATGGTTCGTCCACAATCTGAAAAAAAAATCCCTTAAATGTTTCAAAGAAACATAGGAAAATGCTATATGTTTATCTTCCTATCAACAAAACTCTAAAACGAGAATAAATGCAACATCAGACTAGTGCATCATAAAACGTACTTCGGACACAAATACAGTAGGGGGGAATCAGTGTCACACCACATGTAATTTGTTAAGTCCGCGTGAAGCTTCCAAAGTCGCCAGTGATCAAACACCGAGAACATTAAAAACAGAAAAGAAAAAAAAATCCGGGATGACCTCCTGAAAAAAAGAAGCTAAAGAAAACGAACAGTTGGTTTCTGGTGGGCTCAACCAGACATAAAGCCAACCGACTTATTTAAACAAGAGGCCCATGGGCCATTTTGCTCACCAGAGCTTAGGTGGGCACTGCTCACTGGCATCCATGTATTTAGACATGATATGAGTTTAATCTACCGCTTTTATTGAGTTCTGATTAGTTAGATCCTTCAGAAGCAAATAATACACTAAATAAACGAAAATAGCAGACTCGGTTTTATTGAGGCTGTTCATTTCCAGTACTGAAATGTGCAACACCGGTCACGCCCTCTAGCTCCGGCTTAAGCAGAAATCTACTTTCAAAATGATTCTAAGTGAACTCAATGATTCCAAAGGACCAGAAAATATAATCTATACTGTGATGGTGTACGGGAAGCTTTTTATGGCCGCCACACAGCACATCACCAGCTACAGTGAAGATAAATAAGTTCTGAATAGTCGGATCCTTTGGAAGCAAAGAATACACCAAATAAACTAAAATAGCAGACTCGGTTTTATTGAGTCTGTTCATGACCAGTACTGAAAGTCTCCAAAACGAACCCCCATTCCCAAAAGAGTACCCATGTGGACTCTGAATCTAAAATATTTGGCATTATTTGAAGTGTAGGGGTGAGGCATGGATCCAACGGAGTCCTGGTTGGTGTCAAAGAATGCGCCATATCATAAGGAACCAGAATATTGTAACGTTCAGATCCTTTACACAAGTTAACAAAATCAGGAAGTCAGGGTAAATATGCAAAGGTTTGCGTCAAAGGGATCTGATCATTACAAGAAAATCAGTGTTCTCTTGCTTCTGGTTTATCTCCGCTTTCGGACAAGAAATTAACATTTATATCAGTTTTATTTATTTTGATGTTGCAAAATACTTCACAGAAGTTACCTTATGAAAAGACATTGCCAACAAAATGCGAGTCACTAATTTTACAGTCGTTTAAGAGACAGAGGAACGGGATATTCGGTAAAATCAACCTGGGAAAGCTTCTCTCTTGAACTAAAGTGTATCAATAAAATCTAAACATGGGCGCTGGGACGGATATATTATCTGCTTAGAGGGCTAATTTACCATAGCACTTCACAATTTATATGGGAATACCAGTGCTTCAGCTGAAGTGCACGACCCGCCGGATGCTTTAAGCTTTATGAGTGCTACCATATATGGGTATGGCGGCCATTTTGGTCATGTGACCTGGACCTAAAACGGTTCCCCCAATAAATGCGCCTTATCGTAAGGAGCAAAAATATATCTTATACTTTAGTACTGTATTCTGAATCGTTTGCAGGATAAAATGCATTCTCACATTTTCCAATACAAAAGCATATTGGTTAGATCTCATTGATATCTATCAGTATGCCAAAAATTGTTTAAATATTCCAAGGGGTTAAGTCACTATCACCAATTTTCAAAAACGGGTTACGGGCGGACAGACAGACAGACCATTTTGGTCATGTGACCTGGACCCCATGAGCAAATTTTGGTTTTCCCATCCCATAGAGGCTCCATATGAAATTTGACTTCAATCGGCCCAACGGTTTCCGAGGAGAAGCAGTTCGAAAATGTTCACATTTTTGGCCTCGGCGAGGCTATACTAAATGAAATGTAATATTTCGCAAGTTCATTGGTTAGATCTCACTGATATTTATCAGTATGCCAAAAATTGTTTAAATATTTTAAGCGGTTAAGTCACTATCACCAATTTTCACAAACGGGCTACGGACGGACAGACAGACAGACCATATATGGCTTGGCGGCCATTTTGGTCATGTGTCCTGGACCCCATGAGCAAATTGTGGTTTCCCCCATCCCATAGAGGCTCCATATGAAATTTGACTTCAATCGGCCTAACGGTTTCCGAGGAGAAGCAGTTCGAAAATTTTCACATTTTTCGCCTCGGCGAGGCTATACTAAATGGAATGTATTATTTCGCAAGTTCATTGGTTAGATCGCATTGATATCTATCAGTATGCCAAAATTTGTTTAAATATTCCAAGCGGTTAAGTCACTATCACCAATTTTCACAAACGGGTTACGGACGGACAGACAGTCTGACAGACTGACAGAATGACACTGTGATTTTAGGGCACTCTTAGAAAATCAACCGACTTCAGTCGGTCGCTTTTTCTGCGGGTGGAGCAATTACAAAGGTAAAGAGCCGAAATTCGGTAAAAAGCAACTTTCTTAAGATTCGGCCAATTTTAAAGAAAAATATATACCGTGTCAAAAGGGACGCTTGTGCGAGACACAGGTTATATAATCGGCTGGGTTGCTAGGAGTCCTGCACGAGACACGTGTGAAAAGTATGTGCTTCAAACTGGGAAAGGTTCGCTGTGATTGGTCAGCTCAGCCAAAGCGGACAAATCAGAGTGTCGGACAAGGAAAGGTTTCATAGATTTATCCAAAATGGCGTCGAGAGAACTTTTTGGGGTTGTAGGCAGCAAAGAATGATGATTTTAAGGCACAGGAACATACTTACAATGGCATTAGGTTTTCTTATCTAAGGTATTTGTTGTCCGATTACTGTCCCTTTAGTAAATAGCGACATATACCGGATTTCAGCGAGAATGACGAACGGTCGAAGTTCACAGATGAAGAGAATGGGCTTTAATGATAACATTTATCATGAGGGTATTATATAAATATATCGAAAATGCCCGACTTTGATATTTTCTCGCTTCTGGATGGTCGAAAGCGTAAACCTAGAAATGGTGTTTGTAAAACATAATGCCCCGAACCATATGCTTGCCCCTAAATGCACAATTTTCCAAGGGACATAACCAAATGCATATGTGTGTACATGCATGTACGTGTGTGTGTCCATGCATTAATGTGTGAGTACACGCATGCATGAGTGTGCATGTGTGCATGCATGCATGTGTGCATGTATGCATGTGTGAGTACATGCATGTATGTGAGCATCCATGCCTGCATAAATCCATGCATGTGTGTGCATACAAGCATGAGTGTATGTGTGCATGCATACATGCATGAGTGTGTGCATTTATGCATAAGTGTGTGCATGCATGCATGAGTTGTGCATGTACATGCATGTGCATGTATGTGAGTTGCATGAATCATGCATGTTTGCATGAGTGTATTTGTGCATGCATGTGTGATTGCATGCATGCATGTGAGAGTGATTGCATTTATCTATGTGTGTGCATGCATGCATGACTGCATGCATGTATGTATGAATGCATGCATGTGTGCATGCAAGTGTGGGTCTGCCTGCATGTGTACATGCGTGCATGAGTGTGTGTGTGTGTGTGTGTGTGCATGCATGAAGGTGTGCATGTGTGTCTGCATGTATGTGTGTGCATGCATGCATGCACGAAGGTATGTGTGCATACATAAGTGCTTGCATGCATGTCTGAGTGTGTCCATTTATGCATTAGTGTGTGTGCACTTAT
Source organism: Lucinisca nassula (assembly GCA_963580285.1). NCBI lineage: Eukaryota > Metazoa > Mollusca > Bivalvia > Lucinida > Lucinidae > Lucinisca > Lucinisca nassula. The sequence goes on from OY757016.1 coordinate 56,453,502, forward strand.
GCATGAGTGCATGCACATGCACATATGCACATGCATGTGCATGAATGCATGTATGTGTGCATGTGTACATGCATGTATGTGTTTGAATGCATGCTTGAGTGTGTACATTTATGCATTAGTGTGTGTACATGCATGTATGAGTTTGCATATGCATGCATGTTAGAATGCATGCATATATGTATGTGTGCATGCATGCCTGCATGAGTGTGTGTTTGTGCATTTATGCATGCATGCATGTGTGTGTGCATGCATGAGTGTATGTGTACATGCATACATGTGTGCTTGTTAGTTTGTATGTGTGAGTGTTTGTATTTTTGCATGAGTGTGTTTGCATGCATATGTATGTGCATGCAAATGTGTGTATGAGCATCCATGCATGAGTACATACAAGCATGTTTGTGCATGCATGTGTACATGCATTAATGAGTACGTGTACATGCAATTGTGCATGTATGCGTGCATGCATGTGTTCATGTATGCATGTGTGAGTGCATGCATGCATGTGTGAGTGCATGCATGTATGTGTGCATGCATACCTAAATGAGTGTGTGTGCATGCATGCATGCATGTGTGTGTGTATGCATGCATGATTGTATGTGTGTATGCATGCATGAGTGCATGCACACATATATGCATGCAAGCGTGTGTGTGAATGCATGTGTGTATGTTCATGCATGCATGTATGCATGTGTACATTTATGCATGAGTGCATGTTTTGCGTGCATGCATACATGTGTTAGTCTGTTTGCATGGATGTGTGTGTGTGTGTGTATGTGTGTGTGCATGTGTAATAGATGGGGTCCACAATGGACAAGATATCATATTTTCCCATATGGACGGATGTTTGACTCCTGAAGGAAATTTGGTGTGGGTGCTGTGCCCACATTTTCTGTCCCATATTATTTTAATACTTAAACAGCTCTTAAATCTATGGTAGCTACGGTATTGTCCTATATTACCTGAATAGTACTAACATGCATGAGCTAATTTAAGCCTCACTGCACTCAGGTCTTAGGATTTGAACACTGAAGGTGTGGTCATCTTCAGCACATTTGTAGGCTATCTAGCTTTGTATTGAAAATGTATTTACATATATTTTCAGGTTAGTGCTGTTTTATTTTTCGTAACTTAAGATATTGATGATTTTGTCAATGTGTGATTTTGACATTTTGAGATAGCTGTATTAAGAATTAGTGAGTTACATGGAAATTGAGAAACAGTCGGGTGTTCATGTAATTTTTATGCGCCTACCAAGGGCTTAGAATACAGGAATCATAGGTCTTGAAAGAATATATGAAATGCCAATTCATATACTATGATATGCCATTTCATATATGCGGCACTCAGGTCTTAGGATTTGAACACTGAAGGTGTGGTCATCTTCAGCACATTTGTAGGCTATCTATCTTTGTATTGAAAATGTATTTACATATATTTTCAGATATCACCGAATAAACTATGTATATAACCGTAGCTGTTTACATCTTGTGTATCTGAGGCCTCGGCGAGAACCCATAGCAGTTCTATTACATTTTGGTGGCCAGTCATGACGCTGAGGTGAAATTGTCAACAAGATGATCCACGACAACGACTCGTGTACACAAGCAAGAAGATAACGGAAATATATACATAACGTTGTGTGTAATCCTATAAATATCTGGATATTTACTAGTTTGTGACGTCACATGTGCCAGCCAATCAATTCGATTGCATTGGGGTTTCCTATAGTTAAAAGGGTATGCATGTTCATAATGATGTGACGTAATTTCTAGATGCACCAATCATTATTCGGATTTCTTTGACACACCTGTTTGTTTACCCGGAACACGTGTTTATAAAGTTTGGGCCCATGTTCTGTAACTTTTCGCGATTCGAACTGGAGGATATTCGTTGAGAAGAAACAGACTTTCACGATCTGGTGGATAAACAGTGTTGATATGTTGTGTTCAGTGTAATACGAACACTCTGTCAGTTATTTACATAACTGCAAATGACTGTCGTATCTGTGTCATATTTTGTTGTTGTATAGTTGTATATGTATGTAATGAATATTCATTAGGACTGGGAATGTAAATAAGTCATACGGTAAGACGATTTAAAATATCAAAATGTCTTAATTTGTTGTTTGTATTTGGGGTAGTTCTTATACATGTAGCATGTTGCTACAATTTTTCTGACACACACGCAGATATTAAAGCAATACATAGACCGTTAACAAGCCAATGAAAGGAACACCCCTGCAGGTTAGCCCCACTTTCTGTTGAGAAAATTAGGGTTAAAATGGGCATGCATGTATTGCCTACAAATAATATTCCAATGAGGGTACTTGTTAGAATCGCATAGGTGTTGCGAAGCTAGAGGATTCAACCTCAATTTCTAGCGTCGGCAATTTCCCTAGATATCTAGAGAAAAGTGAGCTTTATTGGGGCATACAAATATTAGCTACAAATAACGTCAGAACGTGGGTACTTGTTATAGGCGGGTAGGAGCTGCTGCAAATACGTCATCTAATGGATCGACGTTAAAATGATGTCTTACCCAAGTAGAACTATGGGAGCAACAGAAACATATAGCGAAACTGGGCAAATATATAGAATGTATGAAGCTAGTAGACAGGATAGAACAAAGGCATCACCTCTTGGAAGAGGAGGAGATACAATAAGAAAAGAAATAAATTTTGATCGGAAAGATAGAGATGAATCAACAAATCAACAATTTCTTGGGATCTCTAGACAAAGACAAGTGAGTTTTCGAGAGGAAGGACTGATACCCCCGTCATCTGTTCATGCAACTTTACAGTCAAAGGAACCAATCTTGAAGGAGATCCCTAGTAAAGTGCCATTATATAGTACGCCTAAAGACGATCTTGCGCATGACATAGACGAGGAGATACTAATGTTAGATCGCCGTCTTGAAGATTTACGAAAGGAAAATGAAGAGGCGATATCATGGAAAGAAACGTCGAAAGAAAGACAACTTAGATTGTCACAAATAAGAAGTAAAGCTAAGAACTATACTGAGGACCAAAGAAGCTTGGAAAGTAGGCAAGGTTCTCATGAGGATAGCTTTGTAACTAGGGCCAGGAAAAGTACTTCCGAGCCTTTGGATCATGAACATGTTATGGAAAATGATATTATAGTGCGTCCTAAAATAATATCGCATTTGAGACGATTACAAAGACAAGGACGAGAAACATTTGAAGCAAACAGGGAAAGTTTAAATACATGTTTTCAAGGTGGCAGATATAATAGAAAACGCCATGAAGCGTTAGAGGGAAATAAAAATCAAAAATGAGTTCCTTTAAGAGCAATGAAAACATTCATAAGAAGGCAGATGGGTCATACTACGTAGTTTCGGCTAATAAAGCCTCATCAGTGACCCTGTAATGATCCGGCAAAGAAAGCCAGAGGAAACATACTGCAATTTTGCGAATTTCGAATAAGCAGTCGATTCAAAGACGGATATAAATCAAAATGGGGTCCAAATAATTAAAAATCTGTCTAGAATATGAGTCTAAACCAATAATTTATTTCCGATTTCTCAGAATATTCACGCTGATCTCAAAGGACCAAAAGTAAAATATAAACTGCACTATGGTTGATGTACGGGGAGACGTTTTACGGCCGCCACACGGCACAACACCAGCTGCAGTGAAGGCAAATAAAAATCAAAAATGAGTTCCTTTAAGAGCAATGAAAACATTCATAAGAAGGCAGATGGGTCATACTACGTAGTTTCGGCTAATAAAGCCTCATCAGTGACCCTGTAATGATCCGGCAAAGAAAGCAAGAGGAAACATACTGCAATTTTGCGAATTTCGAATAAGCAGTCGATTCAAAGACGGATATAAATCAAAATGGGGTCCAAATAATTAAAAATCTGTCTAGAATATGAGTCTAAACCAATAATTTATTTCCGATTTCTCAGAATATTCACGCTGATCTCAAAGGACCAAAAGTAAAATATAAACTGCACTATGGTTGATGTACGGGGAGACGTTTTACGGCCGCCACACGGCACAACACCAGCTGCAGTGAAGGCAAATAAAAATCAAAAATGAGTTCCTTTAAGAGCAATGAAAACATCGCCGATCACCAACAGGGTGAAATAGAAGGTGATTATCACAAAACATTAGAGAGAAATTACACAATGGAGAAAAATATCGGGGTTGGATATAGGAATAGATTTACCCATGTAGAACCCTCTAAACGTGTAGTTGATGAATTCTCATGTATACCTGACAATAAATCGTTTAAAATCGAAACGGGTGATGAGAGGGCAAGTCAGATATTTTATCTCCAAAAAAAAAAAAATGATACGAAATCAAAATCCAGAGGGATCATTTTTTGGAGAAGAAGAAATGAGCGGAAAAGGAAGCAGTTTTTGAGAAGAGGCTGCATTGGCTAGAGCAACAAGAGAAGAAAAGAATGATGCAACCTAAATTGCAAAATACAGTACAGAGCGAAGGAGAAATGGAAAGTTATTTGATGGATAGAATAGCAGCTCGAGAACAAGAGCTTACAATTAGAGAAGATGAAATGAGAAGAAAAGAGGTAGAGTTTCAAGAGAGATTAAACTGGTTGGAGAGACAGGTAAGAAGAGAAGTTTATATTCCTAAAGGAAATAATGAGACGAAGAACAAACATGTACCAGAATACGACAAAAATAGTCTGAGTAACCAGAAACAACTGATTCTAGACAGAAGGGAAATGATGTCAAGAAAAGAAGCTGTGGTAGAACAGAAATCGACTTTGTCGGTTGAGCAGGATAATCGAGTGAATCGCAGCCAAACAGAATGTGCAGAAACTTGGAAAGATACAGATGATCCTCTGATAAAACGTACACATGAATTGAGAATCGAAGAAGATTTTAGAAAGAATGGAGCTTGAGTAAAGGAAAGAGAATACTGGCTAGAGGGTGAAGTAGGAGACAAACTGGCCCGTAATCTTATAGAAGGGAGAGAAAAATTAGCATGTCAAACAGATAGTGTCATGAACGATGTGCTAAATAGACGAGAGAAAGAGATACAGGCTAGGGAAGAAGAAGTTCGAAGAAGAGAATAAGAGGTTCAAGAGAAGTTGCATTTAGTTGAAGAGCAGAAGAAAGTTTTATCGTATATTCGCAAGGGAATTAAAGAAAATAGTGACCAGGGAGAAGTATCTTCTTTAGCCCGCGATACATTAACTTTTAATTCTGAAACGGATCAGAAAGGAAAAATGCAATTAACAGAACAGGTAGAAAGAGAAGTAAGATGAGACAATAAGACTGAACTGAAAGGAAGCTTTACTTCAGAAAGTGGTAAAGATCCTGAACGAAGGCAGTTAGGACAGAAGACAGCTAGCATTAAGGATACACTTAAAGCATCGGATGTGTCGGTTCCGACGGATGGACAATTTCCCTTGTCAAAATTTACTCCATTCTCAGGTGATGAACCAAGGCCAAAATCTGAAAGTACATATGATGAATGGAAGTACGAAGTTAACTGCATATTAGAATCAGGGTTACATTCGGAACAAGTGATAGCACAAGCAATTCGTAAGTCCCTTCGAGGGCAGGCTAAACGTGTACTATTGCCAGTGGGTATCAGTGCTGGTGTTAAAGATTACTTAGAAGGGCTAGAAGGAGTGTTTGGAAATGTCAGCACTGGTGATAGTGTCTTACAAGAATTTCATACTGCAACTCAAAAACAAGATGAGTCTGTAGTAGCTTGGGGATTATGTCTCGAGGAATTATTAGAAAAAGCTATAAGTAAGGGGCATGTGAAAATGGAGGATAGAGATAATATGCAAAGAAGAAGGTTCTGGCGCTGTTTAAGAAGCGACCGTTTGAAAAATGCCACCAGATCAAAGTAGAAGTAAAACAAAGTTCGATTCGGGGTTGAAGTTTGATCAGTTGAGAAAGGCAGTAAGAGAAGAAGAACAAGAAATGAAACTAGGTACTGGTATACAGCATCAGCTTTTAAAGGCTAAAGATACTGATCCGACAACGGCTTCTACAATGGAGTCAAAGATGGATGTGTTAATGAATAAACTGTCAACACTAGAGAGACAAATGAAGGGACTTAATGAAAGACAGAAACAGAGATGACCAAGGGGAAGATGGCAATTTCAAAATAATCAACAGAAGAATGAGAGAAATGATACTCAGGAAAAAGACATACCTAATGCAAATCAGTCGGAAAACTAGATGGCGTCTCCGTCGAGGGGCAGACCGGGGACAGCGCCAAACAAGCCCTACTAGTGAAAATTTGTTCAAAAGACTTATTGGCCACTCCAATGAATGTACAGTGAAAATAAATGGACAAGAAACATATGCTTTGATAGACAGTGGCTCTATGATAACAACGATATCACATGACTTTTATAAGTCTCTTCAGCCACTACCTGATCTGCATTCCTTAGCGGAATTTGAATTAACAGTAGAAGGAGCTGGTGGGCATAAGGTGCCATATGCAGGTTATATAGAGTGTACCTTGGAAGTTCCATTTCTACCGTCTCAAAAGTTTGACATCCCAGTGTTGGTTGTTCCAACTAATGAGTACTCTTTGAAGGTACCCGTAATAGTTGGAACGAATGTCATACGGCAATGTAATGAGTACTGTAAAACAGTCGAAGCTGTTCCAAAGGAATGGATGAATGCATTGCAATCGGCTCAGCAAAGTAAGGTTGGAGTGGTCAAGTCAACGAACAAATCTGAAATAAAAGTTAATCCTTTTGAAACAGTTACAATATCTGGATTTGTAAGGAAATCTAGAAATATTGACTCGGTAATAACTGAACCTACTCAGGGGGCATCTACACGAATTGGCGTTTGTCCTCGGGTTGTCACACTTAACAAGATAGGAAAGAGTCAAAGGATCCCTGTACGGATATTCAATTTGTCAGCAAAGCTTATTCAAATTAAGCCGAACTCAGACATCTGTGAGTTGCACGAAGTAAAAGTTTTAAGAACAATAGATCCAGTGGCATCAGAAAGTTCTACAAGGATTAATCAACACACAGTCAGTGCAGGAGAAGGAACTCTTCCAGAAGGAATTAACTTAGAACATTCAACTATTACAGAAAGTCAGAAGGAGCATTTCATCGACTTCTTATTTAAATGGAGAGGTATATTTTCGAAAGATGTAAAAGATCTTGGTAACTGTGATCTCGTGAAACATGAGATTAAATTAAGTGATAATGTTCCATTTAAGGAAGCTCACCGACGTATACCTCCTGCATTGTTTGAGGAAGTTCGGGAACATCTTGCAGAAATGAAGGAAGCAGGTGCAATAAGGGAAAGTCATTCTCCATATTCTTCCAATGCTGTGATTGTTCGGAAAAAAGATGGGTCCATTAGATTTTGTGTTGACTTCCGCAAATTGAATAATAAAACAATAAAAGATGCTCACGCTATACCCAGGGTAGAAGAATCACTTCATATACTAGCAGGATCTAAATACTTCACAAAATTAGACCTGCGAGCTGGTTATTGGCAGGTAGAGATAGAGGAGAAAGATAAATGTAAGACAGCATTCCAGGTTGGATCCCTTGGCTTTTGGGAGTTTAATAGAATGCCCTTCGGGCTCTGCAACGCTCCGGCGACGTTTCAACGATTAATGGAGAGGTGCATGGGCGATTTAAATCTACGCCATTGCCTTATATATCTAGATGCTATAATTATATATTCGGCAACATTTGAGGAACATCTCGAACGCCTGGAAGCTGTATTTTCAAGGCTTAAAAAGCATAATCTGAAGCTCAAGGCATCAAAATGCGAATTCTTCAAAGCAAAGGTATCTTACTTGGGACACGTGGTGTCAGAAGAGGGAGTGGGGACAGATCCGGAAAAAATAGAAGCACTCAAAACCTGGCCAGTACCAAGGAATGTAAAAGATGTTAGAGCTTTTCTTGGATTCACTGGTTATTATCGGAGATTTATTAAAAACTTCGCCAGTATAGCCAGACCCTTGAATGACCTACTTGTAGGCCATTGCACAAACACAGGAACAAAGAAAAAGAAAACAAAATCAAAGGCAGTGCCCTTTATATGGGAAGACATTCAACAGGAAGCATTCAATCTTTTGATTGAGAAGTTAACAAGTCCTCCAATACTAGCCTATGCGGATTACCGGCTACCATTCAAGCTTCATACGGATGCGAGCACAACTGGACTCGGTGCTGTATTGTATCAGAGTCAGTCTGGTGAGGATTGTGTAGTGGCTTATGCTAGTCGGAGTTTGAAACAGTCAGAGAGGAATTATCCGGCACACAAACTGGAGTTTCTCGCCCTTAAATGGGCGGTTACAGAAAAATTTCATGACTACCTATATGGTGCTAAGTTTGATGTGTTCACGGATAATAACCCTCTGACATACGTTTTCATATCGGCAAAGCTGGATGCAACCGGCCAGCGCTGGCTAGCTGAGCTGTCTAACTACAATTGTAGCATCAGCTACAGAAGTGGAAAAAAATAACGCCGATGCAGACGGACTGTCACGTCGCCATGAATCTGATACAGTCAGCACATTGTTTCCAGAAGTGTTAAAGGCAGTAACATATTCTCTGGCTGCTAAAGAAGATGAAACACCATTCGTTGAATCATTGAATTGTTCAGATAGAGTTCGTTTGTCTGCCAAAGATGAGGGATCAGAAATCAGCGAGAATGAACTACAGAGTACAGCATTGACACATGAGGACTGGAGAAAGGCTCAATCTGCAGATAGTAACATCAGGTTTATAGTAGATTGTTTGATTGAAGGTCATGAACCAAACGCCGAGGAAGCAGAAATATACCAAGTGGACAAAAGATATATCCGTGATTGGAGTAAATACATCCTGTTACATGGGGTTTTGTACAAACAAACAGGAGTAGCCACAGAAACAGCAAATCGGTTGTGCTTACCAGACTCGTTGAAGCAAGATATCTTCAATGCATATCACAATGATTTAGGCCATCAAGGCAAAGAAAGAACTTCTATTATAAAGAGACGATTTTTCTGGCCTGGTATGGATAAAGACATCCATAATTTGATACGTCAGTGTGGGCGTTGTATAAGACGCAAGAGGACACCAACAAGGACAGCCGAACTTGTCAGCATTACTTCTAGTTCGCCTATGGAATTAGTCTGCATAGACTACTTGTCGCTTGAGCGTTCAAAGGGTGGCTATGAGGATATCTTGGTGATAACTGATCACTTCACCCGTTACGCGCAAGCGATTCCTACGAAGAATCAAAAGGCAACTAAAACAGCTAAAGCTTTATTTGACAACTTCTTTCTTCACTACGGGTTTCCCAGTAAACTACATAGCTACCAAGGTGCCAACTTCGAGTCGCGGGTTATCAAGAAGCTGTGCAAACTAACTGGTACTGTTAAGACAAGGACAACCCCATACCATCCGATGGGCAATGGCATGTGTGAAAGATTCAATAAAACATTATTGATTATGCTTGGAACATTAAAAGAGCACCAGAAAGCAGATTGGAAGTCCCATGTCTCATGTCTAACACATGCCTATAATGCGGCAACACATAAAAGTACCGGATATGCTCCCTTTTATCTCATGTACGGGGGCCACCCTAGGTTAGCTATAGACGCTTTCCTAGGGATTGACGATGATGCGGTGAGAAGTGAAGACCACTCACAGTACGTCGACAAAGTTCAAGAACGATTATCTTTCGCCTATAAAACTGCAGAGAGGGAGGCACAGACAAAAGCCAAAGAACAGAAATATTATTATGACCTTCATGTCCGGAACTCTGTACTTGAGGAAGGAGACCGTGTTCTTGTAAGAAAGGTCGGTGTAAAGGGAAAGCAGAAACTTAAAGATATATGGGGAAGCCATCCATATGTAGTAAGAAGACAGATAGCGGCTGATATCCCCGTATACGTGGTGCAGCAGGAAGGGTCTACTCGTAAAAATAGAACTTTACACCGAAACATGCTTCTCCCCTTCTCAGGACTTCCGGATCATACTGAATCAAAATTGTCCGAGCTGAACAAGAAAAAGAAAAAAGAACTTGAAATCAGTGTAGAGGAAAGTATTGAAAATGCTTCTACTTCGGACTCAAGCGCTGAAGATGAAAGACAAGAGAGAGATGACAGGGCAAATAACCCTCCCCGTTATATCATTCCTCAACGCAGGCCTGGACGGAATAACAGAAGCTCAAATATGGAAAGAGCAAATAATGATACGTTCCGACTTGGTAGGGGAAAACGTGTACGAAAACCCCCAGATCGCTTACAAGTTGGTAGCGTGCGTGCTTCCAAAGAATATATTTTTACTGTTGAGCCAGAGGAAGTTATTTATGTTTTAGAAGCTTTCTCTGAGCCTGATTCTTATGACAGTAATCTGTTTTCTGATTTCAGAATGATCAAGTGGGCTCGCTATGGGTAAAGAAACAGAGAATAGTTAATTCACCCTAATCCAATAGTTCCATTCTGATTTTCAGATCTTGTAAAGATTTAAGACAACGATCAGGTTTTAGTAGATTTCAGTAGAGACACCCAAGCCAGTTCGACACAATTACATGTATATGGTATAAAGCATTTTGTTTTTAATATTTGTATGTAGCTACATGTATTTATTGCTTTAAATAGTTCATTTTCACGCATTTGTAAGCAGCGTGTGAAGATGATGTTTTATTATAGGGTAACCTGAAAACTTCACTCATTGGTTACTTTCATATTTGTCATTCACTCAATCGCCGTACAACAAGGGATAGCATTAGATGTATATTAGTGTTATATGCGCTTGAGATACACCTTCTATTATTTGGATTTGTTTAATGGTCAATTTTTGTTTGTAATTATATAATAAATGTCGGGACGACATTTCATAAAGTGGGGAAGAGTGTAATAGATGGGATCCACAATGGACAAGATATCATATTTTCCCAAATGGATGGATGTTTGACTCCTGAAGGAAATTTGGTGTGGGTGCTGTGCCCACTTTTTCTGTCCCACTTAAATATTATTTTAATACTTAAACAGCTCTTAAATCTATGGTAGCTACGGTATTGTCCTATATTACCTGAATAGTACTAACATGCATGAGCTAATTTAAGCCTCACTGCACTCAGGTCTTAGGATTTGAACACTGAAGGTGTGGTCATCTTCAGCACATTTGTAGGCTATCTAGCTTTGTATTGAAAATGTATTTACATATATTTTCAGGTTAGTGCTGTTTTATTTTTCATAACTTAAGATATTGATGATTTTGTCAATGTGTGATTTTGACATTTTGAGATAGCTGTATTAAGAGATAGTGAGTTACATGGAAATTGAGAAACAGTCGGGTGTTCATGTAATTTCTATGCGCCTACCAAGGGCTTAGAATACAGGAATGTGCATGAGTGTGTGTTTGTGCATTTATGCATGCATGTGTGTGTGCATGCATGAGTGTATGTGTACATGCATATATGTGTGCTTGTTAGTTTGTATGTGTGAGTGTTTGTATTTTTGCATGAGTGTGTTTGCATGCATATGTATGTGCATGCAAATGTGTGTATGAGCATCCATGCATGAGTACATACAAGCATGTTTGTGCATGCATGTGTACATGCATTTATTAGTACGTGTACATGCAATTGTGCATGTATGCATGCATGCATGCATGTGTGCGTGCATGCATATGTTCATGTATGCATGTGTGAGTGCATGCATGTATGTGTGCATGCATACCTAAATGAGTGTGTGTGCATGCATGCATGCATGTGTGTGTGCATGCATGCATGATTGTATGTGTGTATGCATGCATGAGTGCATGCACACATGTATGCATGCAAGCGTGTGTGTGTATGCATGTGTGTATGTTCATGCATGCATGAGTATGAGTGTGTGTGCATGTATGCATGTGTACATTTATGCATGAGTGCATGTGCGCATGTTTTGCGTGCATGCATACATGTGTAAGTCTGTTTGCATGGATGTGTGTGTGTGTGTGTGTGTGTGTGTGTGTGTGTGTGTGTGTGTGTAATAGATGGGGTCCACAATGGACAAGATATCATATTTTCCCATATGGACGGATGTTTGACTCCTGAAGGAAATTTGGTGTGGGTGCTATGCCCACTGTTTCTGTCCCACTTAAATATTATTTTAATACTTAATCAGCTCTTAAATCTATGGTAGCTACGGTATTGTCCTATATTACCTGAATAGTACTAACATGCATGAGCTAATTTAAGCCTCACTGCACTCAGGTCTTAGGATTTGAACACTGAAGGTGTGGTCATCTTCAGCACATTTGTAGGCTATCTAGCTTTGTATTGAAAATGTATTTACATATATTTTCAGGTTAGTGCTGTTTTATTTTTCATAACTTAAGATATTGATGATTTTGTCAATGTGTGATTTTGACATTTTGAGATAGCTGTATTAAGAGATAGTGAGATACATGGAAATTGAGAAACAGTCGGGTGTTCATGTAATTTTTATGCACCTACCAAGGGCTTAGAATACAGGAATCATAGGTCTTGAAAGAATATATGAAATGCCACTTCATATACTATTATATGCCATTTCATATATGCGGCACTCAGGTCTTAGGATTTGAACACTGAAGGTGTGGTCATCTTCAGCACATTTGTAGGCTATCTAGCTTTGTATTGAAAATATATATACATATATTTTCAGATATCACCGAATAAACTATGTATATAACCATAGCTGTTTACATCTTGTGTATCTGAGGCCTCGGCGAGAACCCATAGCAGTTCTATTACACATGCATGCATACATGCGTAAGTCTGCATGCATGCATGAGTTTGTATGTACATGCATGCATGCATGTATGTTGGCGTAGGTGCTTGTATGTATGTATGTATGTATCCCCACCCCCTAACAACTTGGTAATGTGTGTTTATGAAGAAAAAAAGAAAAGAAGAAGAAAAAAAGTTCAGTCCTCCACCGAGGTTTGAACTCACGCCCCTTAGATTCATTGTCCACAAACGGATTCGTAGTCCAGCACTCTATCCACTACACAGGTACACCGCTCATAAGATTTTATTTTCACAATGTACTAAGTTCACAAGTACAAATATAAATGTAAGGGCGAGGATTGTGGCCACGTAAAATCAATTTAAGCCCCCCCCCCACCCCAGTGGAATTCGTTTCCGCTGACCGTTCCAAGGCGGTTCTTCTGTCGCAGTTTATTTTTTGTTATGGTTTGTCTTTGGGTGTTTGTGTCGCTTATATTATTTTATTTTGGATAGCCTATTGGCGATTTTGTGGAAAGTAACTGTCATTTTGGCTTTCGGCTGTTGGTGTTTCCGTTGGGAGTATGTTGCTTCATGTTTGTGTTTCTTTCCCTTTGGTGTCGGTGGTTGGAGCTGTGTGTTAATTGTATGGATTCCTGATCACTGCCTCTACTTCTATTTTATTTGAATTTCTGAACTAGAAAAAAATACCCAATTCGACTGTGATTGTATAAGTTGAAACACACAGCAACTCATAAACAAGCAAAATGGAGGTGGCTGGTATATAACACTACCCCCTACCTTCAAAAATAGTGGTTCCTAATTAGAAATTTGTTATTTCAGCCATCAACCAGTTTGCAACGGAACAAAGATCATCGTCATTCATCTGCTTTGTTCCATAACAAAAAGTATTTCGGTTTTGTTACTTATTTTATATTTTGTTTTAAGACATGCATCTAAATCAGAGCTTCTGGTGCCACCAAGTTCCATAGTTGAACAGCTGATTTCTCAATTCATCACAGCAACATTCTCATTCCATCACAGAAGTTTTCTCAGTCCATTACAGCAGTTTTCTCAGTCCATCACAGCAGTTTTCTCAGTCCATCACAGCAATTTTCTTAGTCCATCACGGCATCATTCTCAGTTCATCATGGACGTGTTAAACCATACTATTTTGCCTTAAACCAATTACTATTTAAGTCAGATACAATTAGCCTTTTTAGTGTTTTCTTGGCACACTATTATGTCCTCTGCCTAAGAAACTATCTATATGTAGTAAAGACCATACCCCTTTCAATGTAAATGGGTACATATTAAAGTCCACCCCCTTTTCCTGTAAATGGGTACATATTAAAGTCCACCCCACTTTTCAGGTAAAGGTATAAATATTAAAGTCCACCCCCTCCCAAGGTTCTAGGGGTCCAGTGTAAGTGTTATTTCATTTTTTTCCAACCTCCTCCTCAGTTAGTATAATTGTGCCACTCTCCCATACACTCTCATTTCGCCATATTATCAGTTTTGGGGTTAGAGATTGACATGCCCCCACCCGCACACTCTTTCGTTGTTAACAGCTGGGTTAGAGACTGACATGTCCCCCACCACTACTGCAACAACTCCAATCATCCACTTATATTCAAACTTTTATAACCTGCCCACTCCCTTAAATATCTAACATTATCTTCATAAAGGCATTAATACAATCAGAGTAAGCTCTCCTTGTAATCTTCCTTCAATTACACTCATAAGTTTTGTGCATTCAAAATAGGTGGCTAATATTTTCAGGGCAAGCACGTCTTTTAAATTTAGTTGGGGAAGTTCGCCTTTCCTTATAAAGGTCATAATCCACGAGAAGGTTCGGTTGCCGCAGTCCATCATCAGGGCTCATGGGGGAATTTGGGCTGAACATTTTTTATAAAAGTCCCTTTTCCCAAACGATCGGGTACATTCATCATCTGACAGCAGAACGTTCCTGGAGAGCACCTTGCTTTTCTCCGCATCCCTCATGAAGTTATCCAGGATGACTTCAGCGTCGCCGCCCTTCGGCTCTGTCGAATAATACAAAATCTCCTGGCACAGGTGAGGTTTGTCATTCTTGCGAAACAGCTTCTTGCAGAGCAGACATTTATACTGGAGGAGAGCATGCTGCTACCGAAGATGACCTAGACGTACATCAACACCTGAACCACGTACTCGTAACAAGCAATTTTCATTTCGCTGTGTGGAAATATTCCTAGATCTACATCTCAGCTGGTAAATTTCTTCCATAGTGATTTCTTAATTTATCATGATGAACCACGCGAGGCTTATGTCTTGGCGACTGTTGTACGACATTCAGGGTATCACTTATCTTTTCGATGACTCTAAACAGACCTTACCAGGGCCTTTGCCATTTCGGATTTAAACCAAGTTTTCTAGTGAGATCATAACCCACACCATCTTTCCAACCTCAAACTCTTTCAGGTTCAACTTCAACTAATACTTGCTCTGCATTGCGTCACTGGCAATCATCATTTTGTTCTCGCAAAGTCATGCACTTCATTCAGTCTAACTCTTAACTGATTCACATACTGACTTCCATACTCATTTTCCTGCCACTCTTTTTCTGGATGTCCGAACAGAATATCAATATGAAGCCGAATTTTCCTGCCTAAAGTCATCTTACTGGGACTTGTTTTTATTGATTCATGTACCGAAGACCTATAAGCCATCATAACCAAAGGTACATACTGATCCCGATCCCTTTGATGTTCAGGAACACAAGCAGAAAGCATATCAACTTTTGTTCCTGTATCCTTCTAATTTTCTTAATGCCTAAGAGTTGGCATATTTCCCCCTTGGTCAGTGTGAATGATGAGAGGTACCCCAAATCTATTTATGAAGTTATCTATAAGGGCCTTGGCAACAGTTTTAGCTTCAAAATTTTCAACCGAAATCGCCTCTGTCCACTTTGTGAAGTAATCTACCATTAAGCGATTTGGGACATTCTCGTTCTGATGATGATGATTTCGTGTTTCTCTTTGTGGGCCATAAGCGTGAATCGGTTAATGATCAAAAGGTATGTAGAATTATGAGGATATTAAAAGGAAAACAAGAGGTCCATGATGGACCTAATTCGCTCACCTGAGTCAAGTTGTATTATCTTTTGATGATGTTTTTATTTTTGTCTATGTCCTATTTGTTCAATGTAGCAGAACCATTTAAGAACTTAGGTGGAGATTTTGTAAGATTCTCGGCATCAAAAACGTCTCAAGTGTGGAGAAGCATGGGACTGAACCCATGAAACTTGGTTTATTAGG
Organism: Lucinisca nassula; assembly: GCA_963580285.1. Taxonomy (NCBI): domain Eukaryota; kingdom Metazoa; phylum Mollusca; class Bivalvia; order Lucinida; family Lucinidae; genus Lucinisca; species Lucinisca nassula. Next base: position 56,469,473 of record OY757016.1, read on the forward strand.
CAAGTAGTCAGTATGCCTAACCACATGCTTACACTTAAGCGATTAACCAGTAAAGTGCATATTCTTTTTAATTCAGTGAATCAAAACAAAGGTGTGCAGCTCGCAGTGACACAGACAAACAGGTAATGTAATTGAGAACAAGTGACTATGGGCCTCAAAATATATAGTTCCTATATTCAGACCACCTAAATGACTTGAATAGGATCATAAATGTTAATGGTGGGACTGATGGACAAATGGGCAAAACCTTATCTATATCTATATCAATACTGCATCACCCCCTCGCGGGGATTACGTGCAGGTGCGCGTCAGTGCAATGTTAGTAGGAGAAGTTTAAAATTAAAAAGTCTCCATAAGAACTGTTAGAGAAGGTGGAATAAAAATAGTAGGGTTAAAATGTTAATAGTCAGAAACAAGCCGACAGTGAAAGCTAAAAGATAAAAACAGTGCGCTGGCATTTATGGCATTGGGTGGCTAACCATGCATACTGCCCTTTTGAAAGATTCGAAAGTGGGCAGTAATGCGACGTTGGATGGCAGCCGGTTCCATTGCACGAAGATTCCATTTGAGACAAAATGGGTGAGTGAGTGAGTGTTTGAGTTTTACGTCCCACCAACAGCTAAGGTCATACGGAGACGGGACCTCGGTTTAAAGACTCATCCGAAAGTCTGGAGAAGCCCGGGATCGATCCTGCGACCCCTGGTTTACAAGGCGAGTAGCGTAACCACTACACCACGGAGGCTTCTAACAAAATGGGTGAAGGTGGGACAGAAGTTCTACAGATGTTGTTCCTGAAACCTGCATCACTGCTGTTTAAAGGGACTGAGAAATCATTCTATAATCAATAAAATCTAAAAATTGTCAATTACCACACTCTGCTGGTGAGATTCGGAGGTTTATACACAGGGTAATAAATACTCTGTAGGCAGGTAAAAATGTGGAATCTTGTTTGTTTGATTTGAGGTTTAACGTAAACACAATTTAGGTCATTTTGGAGATGTTGCTTCCAATTTGTGGGACTTTTACCCGACATAGAGATGAAATGACATCTCAATCCCTGCCGCCAAATAAAACCAATAGGGTTTATAAGCATGAACGGGCCGACTCGCAGCAATTTTCCAGGGCAGGCTTAGACCTTCTAAGCGGATTACTACTGCTAATATGCGGTCGGTATCAACTCTGCGTGGAAGCATCGTGCAGCCCAATCTATTTCTCCAAGCCCCAGTGGGCGGGGGCGATAAACATGTGGCATCATCTGCTAGCGTAATATGTGTGAGAAAATTCTGCTAATTAATCAGCTGCTTAGTCACATGGTGCGGTGACGTCAATCTTGACCACGTCCATGGACTAGAGCTGCAGAAAACAAACCTAGGTGTATCAATTTGGCCAGGGCAAGGGTTAATGTGTTTGTTTGTGTTGAGCTTTACATCCATGTCAACACTATTTAGGCATGCCAATACGAGGACTGTTCAAATATGAATGCAGCTAAGCACATAAAAATGATTCCGTGATAGATTTCGATGAAATTTTTTTTGTCCCCTCAAAGTATTCCCCTTTAACAGATATACAAACTTTCAGTTTTCTGATCCAGTCATTGAATGCATTTTTGTAGTCTTTTCGAGGTATACTATGAAGGCACTGGAATATTGCAGAACCGAGGTGTTTGCGCTCTACAAATTTTCGACCAAAAAGGTATTTTGTCAGCCGCGGGAACCAAAAATAGTCACACGGGGCAACGTCAGGGGAATACGGGTGGTGAGGGAGTTCAACAGCCTTTTCCTGCTTCAGATAGTCTTGCACAATGAACGCCTTGTGCGATGACGCATTGTCATGTAGCAATCTGACATTGGCCAAACCAGTTGCGGGTCTTCGTTCTTTGAAATGTTTCTTCAATTTTCGAAGAACTTTATTCTTGTAAAACTTCGCATTTACAGATTAACCTATGCAGAAGTGGGGTGAATACACCAAATGTTTCAACCATAAAAGGCCCATTCGGCCAATTAGGGCTCCCAGCTTGTTTTGGTCCAAACATGTTCTCTTTTTGGCAAATTAAGCCTCCAAACCCAAACATCAATATTTTTTATTTTGCAAATTAAGCCTCCCAGCCTTTTTTGATACCCCACCCCCAACTGGCTGCGACATACCAAGGGCACTCGGCGAGTGCCTCGTATAGGCAAAACCCCAGAGCCCCAGGGGCGGCCCACCACCCTCGCCGACATTGGGGATCGGGTCCGGGATAAGGAAGTAACCTAATTAGACAAGTAGTTGCAAAAGACATACAGGTAAATTAGGCACAAACAGAAGGCGTCGAAGCCGTGCACTAAACGATGGCCCATCTCTGCCCCAGCGGCGCCCGCTGCCCCGAGCGGCCCACCGAGCCCTTCTCACCCCTCGATGTTTACGTGCACCTTCGAAGCCCTGATCAGCAACATCGGCCGCCCCCACAATGAGCTCACGGACATCCTCGGCCCTCGGATTGCCGCGGGTTTGGGAGGAGCCGTCACGACAGGGCACGTACAAGTCCCAGGGGTCGTTTGCTCCGACTTCTCAGACGGCGGTTTTGTTGCGGCCCTGTGGGCTCGCTTCTTGACGGAGGCAGGGATGGCGATAGATCCTGCCAGCTCGGTCGCCGTGGTCGGGTCGCGGCCGATCAAAGTGAACTTCAAGTTCCATCTGAACTGCCAGAGCGAGCGAGTCGTCTTCAACCTGCCGCGCATCGTCGAACACCTGGGGCGCGCCAAAGAAGAAGGGAGGGGACCGTGCCCGATCCGTGAAATCAAGGCTCCCCAGGACGGTCAGAACCTTTCGTTCAAGTTCGTGTGCCCCACCGGGGAGGCCAAAACGAAAAAGATCCGGGTCAACATCTTTTACCGTGGGAAAGTCAATATTCTGGGGGCTCGAGATTTCGAAGCCCCCCCCCCCCCCCCCCGGGTTATCCGCAAATATCTTTCGGTCCTGGTCAACTCCCGGTTGACCGAGTTGGTGGGTCTCAAGCCCCTTCCGGACGCCCAACGCGCAGGGCTCAATGCGATCCTGTGGCTGGCGGAGGAGTTTGGGGCCGAGTTCGGCTTCGGCCTCCGGGATAAGGAAGTAACCTATTTAGACAAGTAGTTGCAAAAGACATACCGGTTTTGACGTTCATTCTTAATCATGCCTAAGGGATGCAACAATTGTAAGTGGTTGACTTTGGGCTCGGTTGAGTCCTGTGGCAAGAGTTGTATGGATGAGTACTGTAAAACCCTCCGCATGCGTCTCCGCAAGGGTTCATAGACGCGGCCATGCGAGGTTTGTGGGGCTGGGGTTACAAACAAACACCGACTTTGTTGGTCGCATGGGTATGCAAGTGTGTGGAGCCGTGAAACCATAGCGGTGAAGAAGGAATTTAAGCGTTTGTCTGATATCGATATTTCCTATTAGAGAATAAGGACTTCGGAAACTATGGGGGGTTTTATGCCTCAATTTTGAAAGCTTCTGCAAGCGTCTGTAGTGTGTATATATGGAATTGACCTAATGTATACTAAAAACTGACGTATGTCGAACATCATGGCATTTACCAAATGTAGAAGGATGGCACACTAGTAGAAAAATTCCACATTGAAGTGGGCGGGGGTGATAATTTTTGAAAAAAATATAAGGTAAAAAAATGACAATTCCATGTTTCATTTTCAAGTTGATATCAAGTTAGGGCTATTACAACTCAAAATTTTAACATATAGTGCTATGCACACATAAAACGCAGGTGCACTACTTCAATGCATTTTACACCAGGAGGTACAGTGCTCATCACAAATGGACACACCTGTACATAAATAATAATATTAGATATACACCTGTTATTTATAGAAGACAGGTAGCCTGCTCATTCAGGTATAAAATACCTGTATTCTGTATGTACACTATATATGCTCAGCCAGGCATAAATATGTCCTTAGTTTAAAAATAAACCCTACTGTATAATGATACAGTATAGTTCCAAATCCTGTGAAGTTTTTCAATGATAGCGCTAAGCATGCATGTTGGTTTTTAGGATTTTTCACAGCCTTCCCCCCCCTTGCCCAAACACGACAGTTGGTCAGAGGATGTATAAGTTAAAAATACAAATGTATGCCAAATTGTTTTATTGGGCAAGGGGGGGGGGGGGAACATATACTTATTTAAAAGTTTCTGTTTCCTATGCAACTTTATAGAAACTTGACTCAATTAAGCCAAAAATCAACAAAATTAATATTTGAGCTGTAGACCAAAATGCATATCATAATAGAACAAAGTGTTACCTTTAAGTTGCCTCTGTGATGAGTTCGTTTGGTTAAATTTGAGAATTTTATAATTTCCGGGGCAAATGTCATAACAAAGTTTCCGAAGTCCTTTGATAACTGGTATACCTATCCGCAACTTTGGAAGAACTGATCAATCAAATCCTTGCAGAGCCCGACCCAGTCCCAGGCAACCATAGCGGTACAGAAGGAATTTAAGCGTCTAGCCGCCATCGATATTTTCCATTTAGAGAATAGTGATTATCCCAATATCCAATTAAGAGAATAATTATTTTTAATTAGAGAATAATTTGATAACTAGTATACCTATCCGCAACTATGGATGAACTGATCGATGAGATTTTTGCAGAAATACCCCACCCAGTCCCACAGGGTCAACAATTTACCGACCTTGATGGTCAGGTCCCTCATTCGGTGGGGCTTCCAGCCGACCAGTGGGTCGAGATTCTTAACGACGCCAAAGAAGAGTTCGAAGTTGATGGTACCGCTGCGGTCTTCTCTACATGGAGGGTGGTAAAAGGCTGACACGAAGGCTTGTGACTGACCAGGGAGAACTCGCCTTTCTCGTGCGAGACACCCGCCAAAGCGGTACCCTGGTCGGAGCTCCCGAAAAGTGTCATCTAGGCTATATTCTCACGTATTATGATGGCTCCCAACCACAGTACGCTCACCTGAGGGCGAGCATGCTGGCCTACGCCCACATCAATCTAATCGCCATGCTTTAAAGATTTGAACCCGATGAGGTTGTCCGAGTGGCTACCGATTCTATCTATGTCCGGAAAGCTGCACTCTATAAACTAGAGGGAGTTGAGGCTTTCAAACCTCATGAAATCCACCCAAAAGGAAAATGTCGCATCTGTTACACCCGCCACGAGGAGGAGAAACCGATGCCACCACGAGACGTGATTGCCCCAGCTCTGTGGCGTGACAAGGGCGAACAACTCTACATGCCATTATGGCACGCGGTCTACGCGCCCGACCTTGCATATTTAGCAAACATAAAAGACCTGCCCGATTTGTCCGCGCCACTTTATGACGATCCCCTGACCCGACACCAGCTGAGTTAACTAAACGGTGGTGGAGGTAGCGGCAAGACCACCCGAGCGATCAAGCTCTTCCGCGGCAAGAACCCCCTCGTCTTCACCCCGACCCATCGCCTGGCCAAAGAGATGCGGGCCAGGGGCGTCCAGGCCCAAACCTATCACAGCTTCTTCCGCTGGAGTGGGCAGACAGACTGGTCACCCGAAAGGATGGGACAGAAATTCATTCCCCGCGTGATAATCTGGGACGAGATCTGCACAGTGCCCCGCCCCACTCTGGAAACCTTCCTTGACTGGCTCGATGGTCGGGGCGTCCAGGTTATCTGTTGTGGCGACCAGGGACAGCCGCCCCCAATCGCCGGAGAAATGCCGCACAACGGGTTGCAACGGAGAGCCGATTACTATGAAGAGGTCCTGACCGACCACAGGGCAAAAGAACCGGCTCTGAAAGCTTTTAAAAAGGAGATCCGTCTCCAACAAGACCGAGTACAATGTCGGGCTATGAGACAAGCGCTAACGGCCTGCTTTGGATGGGACAGATTCGTGGAAGCTTGGAAGCCGGGGGACTTGATCCTGACCTCGTGGCAGAAGGTTCGTGACCGGGCCCAGATGCGGCTGTTCGAGAGCCATGAGAAGCATTTCCCCGACCTCCCCGTTCCTCTGCTATATCGTCCCAAGGATACTCGGCAGCAAAACGTAATGGTCACCATCCCTGGGCCCTTGTTGCTGTTTGGGGAGCGAGACCAGCAGGAACTCGTTCTGAACGACGTTGTCGATGTTTCCTTGCAAACCGCCCGTGAGGTCCTCGACGGCATATGGGGCCAGGACTGGGCTCTTAGCTATGCCATCACAGTCCACCCAAGCCAAGGTCTCACCATCGCAGACCCCCAAAACGTCTGGACTATTGATGACTTCCTGCAGTGGTCCAATCTCGCATATTTGGCAGTGTCAAGGGTGGAGTACATGCACCAGCTCGAAAGGATAGTCTGTCCCCCAGAGGAGGGTTCTGAGGGGCCATCCATACTCACCGAGCAGCAGCTCCGCAAGGTAATTGCGAAGGAGCTTGTGGCCCACAAGCGACAGGACCAAGCCAAGGGGCTCCGGTTTAACCTGAAGTTTTGTCAAATCCCAGAACTCAAGGAGGCACAGAACAATCACTGTGCCGCGTGCGATATTGACCTCATATGGGCTTACCAACCAAAGGACACCCAGCAGTTTAGCGTTGACCGGTTAGACAACTCCGTGGGCCACGTCCGCGACAACATCAGGTTGACCTGTCTCGAGTGCAACCGAAAAAGAGGAGCGGCTGCGCTCAGCGCTTGAGAACCCCATCCGGAGGAAGCTGAGTGTCCGGTGGCACAACAAGGAGTTCTTCGCGCACAAAACCGCGCTGAGGTCCATCTTGCAAGTAATACACCACGGGCTCGTCGGGCTTGGTGACTGTGCGCCCGAGCCGGTGCACAGCCAGGGATCATATGGGATCAGTCGCTCGCCGGCGCCCCCCTTCAAGTTCGCCAGGCTGGTACAAACAACGAACGCCGACGCCGGAGGGATTTATTGTCTCCTCGAGACCAACAGGACGACCAGGAATTACAGAGGGGGCTTTTGTGCCACCGATCGCGCCCTTATGGCCTCAGAGGGTTTTTTGCCGGTCAGTCGGGTGACCTCACCATTCAAGGCTGTCACAACGGCAGGCAACCTTTTCACCCACTCTGTAGACCGTTGACCAGAAGTGAGTCGCATCTCCTGAGCGTGCTGGTGCCCAAAGAGCCGCTAAGCCAAGGTACGACTGAAGCGCTCAACAATGCCTTGGTCCCGATGGATGTCAACCCGATCGCGCCGAACTCGGACAGAGTGCTGTGCCAACAGCTGGCTGACAGAGCCCATGAACGCACGACCGGGGTCGACCTGGAGCAATTTGGGCCGCCTCAACGGGCCCCGCCTGCAGATGCGAGACAAAGCTTCAGCAACCTCTTTGGCTTCTTTAGTGGCCAGAGGCTCAAGCGTGAGGCTACATCAACCAAGGTAAGGGCGTTTTTGTACGTGCGCTTGCGAACACGGCCGTGTGGCAGAAAGAGCAGGTCAGCTTGATGGACCTCGTTCGGCTTGGTGATGTCGAATTTGGGTCGTGGAATGTGCTGCGGGGTGGGGGGGGGGGGGGCGAGGTAGATCTGCCAGATGGCCTGCTTCTTCAACCAAGCTCGGGCCACATCTTCTGAGGTCTTAGCCGCAGAAGCCAGCTTCTTTATGGCCTCAAGACCCCTCCAGTAACACTTAGGGCTGTAATAAATATCCGCAAGGCGCCGATCCATGTATTTATTGTTACATTAAGTCTCTAACGAAACAACTGCTTTTCTAGGCAGCCTGCACTCTTTGAAGCTCACCAACGCGGAATATTCAAATGCCACTCGCCGTAGGTTGATTGAGTTCTTCTGACAGCTTCGTACGGGCCGTCATTAACGCCTCGTTTTTCGCACGTTGAAACAACTTCTTTTTTTCGTCTTCTGATATACTAAGACCCTGTTTGTGGCGTTCACGAATTTCTTCTTTCATCTGATCGAACTTGTCGATTTCACACAGAATCAGGCGAAATTCCGTTTCAGATATATCATCGTCGATAGAAATGCGGTCGGCGATTGAGTTTAGCTTCGACTAAGCCAAGATACGAATCTCGTCGTGTTTTTTGGCTTTTGCTTGGAGTTTTCTTCCAATACATTTCCAGCGAAAGGGCCAGCAACCCACACACAATCGCCCCAGCTCCAAGGCCAATGGCGACAGTTGACAATGATGATAGTTGACAAGAGCCCGACGCCAGAAGCAGTCAGCCCTACGCTAGTCGCAGTAAGCGCGGTATCAATCCCATCAACAACATTAGCCCCGAGTCTGTATTTCTTGTACAGCGAGGCTCTGAAGTCTCGTTCTTTTTCGAGACGGAATTTGACCTCGGCCACGTGCTGAAGGCGGTGTTTGTCTCCGGTTTCAAGTCCTGGGTAGAGGCCCATCGTGTACTACCACTCGAGCTGGGTGGGTTTAAATAGACTTACTTGCGAATAATGACTATAGCTTGGTCTGCTGTGAGCGCACCGGGCGTAAATCGCAGCCGTTTGAGAGACACTGGGCCTATAAAAATATTATGTATATCTAAATGACGGTATTCAGCTTGGTGTTGGATTCCTTCAAGAGTGAACTGCACTTAAGGAGCAGTCCCACTTTTTGTGACTATGTGAACCCCAACCTCCTTATTAGCATGCGTTGGTGGCCATTTGAGCTTGAAGCCGGGTAACACATCAACAAAGTCGTCGGGTGTATCTCCGAGAAGTAGATCAAGGATGATCGATGATGTTGGCAAGTGCATACCAATAAGCCCCGCTGGGGGAATTCGAAAACTATTTTCAGGATTCCCTGCCGGTTTTCGCTTGTCTTTAGCACGTGATCTTCGGAAACGACAATGTTCTTCGTCCCGGGGATATACGAGCACAGTCGAGTGCCACTATTCACTATCTTCCTAACTTTGTGCTCCTTTCCAGTCACAACGTACGGAGATGAGATTTGTATGTCAATAAGCCACCCCGTTTGTTGGATGGGGTCTGCAAAAGCAACCCACTTGCACCCAGTGAAGGCCAGCGTATGAACCCGCTTTGGAACGGCATATGTGGTATCTACGTCGCTGAGATCACCGAATGCCAATGACCCCGCTTGGGCGATCTCTTTTCTTTTGTAGACTCCCTCAGAGAGCTGGAAGGTATACAATCGATCTTCCTTCCCGTCCTTATCGAACCCCTCAGTGTCACCAAGATCAGCCAAAGCCACCTCATGGCATTTTCTGACCCCACCGGGGCCGCTTGCGTCAACCATTCCTTATATGTAGGGTTGCACTCATATACTCGAATGGTAACATCTCCCCGTTGGTATCTCTAAGTGAGATAGTTAGCTGTGAAACAGGCCCTGACGACAACCTTTTGTACTGTAAGACGGGAAATGATTCAGTTCTATCAGCTCCACACTTTTCGTTCTCGACGGGGTAGATCTAAGCAGTGTAGAGGGGCGACCGTTATGCAGATTGTCTGAAGTACTTATTTCAGCAGGGTGAAAGTAGACCTCACGATGGACGACCAGCTTGTGAGGCTTCTTTGCCGTGAACGTCTTGGTGCGGCCTCCTTCCAAGTAATGGCCATTGTTATTGATCAGCGCCAAGGGAGAGGGTTTGTAAGTATTGTCGGAAAAGCCTAAGATATTAGCTAATTCGCGATCCATTGTTATAACTTCTCCGGGCTTTACCGTTAATTGCAGTCGACCAGACGGTTCATCTAGAGTGAGTTCGGCGTTCAACCGCTGAAACACCTTTTCGTTCAACTCACAGACGTTATAATACCCGTCAGGTATTGTTTTTCTGTCTTTTTATTTGAGACCTTATTGTTCCTTTTCACCGTGCATATGTTGTACCACCAGTGATAATACGTCAACTCGCAGAGAGCAATCTCTCGCTCACCCACAGACAGGGTCCTGGCAAGATTGATTGGCACATCATTTTGAACATCATTGAGTGTGATGTACATGATAATCACCAAAATGGGTATGGATACAAAGGCGTTTACGTTTAATAGCTCGACAAAATATCAGGCAGGCGGCCATTTCAAATATAAGGAGTCAGCAGCAGGGGAGCCCATCCTAGTCATAATGGTCGACGATAAGCGAAGTCACTTCCTTGCCAAATACCCGAACATCTTCGATTATCAAAATCATCCGCTTACACGCAAACAAAAGGCAAACGCGGTGTGGGACAACACCTGGCAGCATTATCAAAACCCTCCACTTACCGGGGACGTCACTAAGGCAAACAAGGCGTGGGACAGCTGGCAGCACGCCCCCTTCAGCTGGTGGCTGTGCCAGCTGAACTTTTCGGTTTGGTGCGTAACCGCCGGATGTGGTGTTTCATTCCAGGACCATCTCCAAGCGGAGGAGTCCCTTCTTGCAAGCCTGTATTGCTTTCATGTTTATTATACGACGAGGCGTCTGCTTGAGGAGCTAAAAGTCGCCCTCCCTGGGGACGAGTCCTATTTATGGTACGATAACCATTATGACTCCAGGGCCTACAAGCGGCTTTGCGAGGAGTTCGCCGTTTCGCCTTCTACAGATTGGAGGCAAAAGCTGGACTACGGGTGTCAAGGCCTCGGATCTTTTAGTACATTCAAGACCCCTTCGGGGAAATACCGCAGTGATCACAGCTCCGGTGGTCCCTTCTTTCACCCGAAGGATGCCATACGCCATATTGCGGATATTTCAAAGGCGTGGACGATGTTCATTCTCTATAAATCAGATAGTTTCACGCAAGCGGGTGTCGTGCTCCTCAACTACTCGATTCGGACTTATGTTTGGGCAATCCTGGGAGCGCAAGCCCAAACCCGTTCCAACATTCTCAAAGTTGGGACGGGGTTCGACGCCGAAAAGCAGTTTACGGCGAATCTCGAAGACGCCATCGCCTCACCCGTCGACATCCCCGGCAGCATCGATCGCTATCAAAAGACGTTGCAATATGCATCCACACCACTGGATTACGTCTGCGGGAGAGCGCTCTACTTGATGCCGAGCGACATGGCACTCCATCCAGGCAATGTCCAAGGTTATAATAACCAAATCCAAATAGCGAGGTCAGACGCTGCCATCGGCCACAACCCAGGAATTAACAAGGCGGCATTGATTCAGCCTGCCTCTAAAGTCGATAGGACATTCCAGCCGAAAACTGCCGCACAAGCCGGGACCGATCCGCGAGTACTCACAGGGCCTCCGCCCGAAGGGTCGCCTACGGCTGCCGCGGTTGCTCCGAACCGGAAATCCGGTTTCGATCATGAAGAAGAAAAAACAGCTCTCATAATCGCAGGGATCGGGGTTGGCTTAGTGGTGCTTTGGTTGGTCGCGCTCTAGCCAGTCCCGTGCAGCAACGAGAAGATGGGCCCCCACGCCGATGACCAAGGCCCATAAATTATCTGCGAGCCTTCCGTAGCGTGCTCAAGAGCCAAGAGACGATGGACCCGATGGTTCCGGGCAGGGAAGCCGCGGCCTTGCCGACCAAATTGGCCAGGGCACGCCCGAGGGACTGTAGGTGCTTTTTTACCCACTCCTTGACCCCGCCCTTGCCGGGTGGCTTTGGAGCCGGAGCCGGAGCCGGTACACTCCCCCCGCCGCCGGTTAGCGCAAGCACTAGGGTCGAGATTGCCATCCCAATCGCTGTAAGGATGCTTACGATGGTAATTCACTGCTCGCGGAAGAGTGTCCGTGTTCGCTCAGCCAGCGTCTTGTCTTCATGAAGGAGCCGCCTGAACATCTCACGGATTCTGTTAATCTGGGAACGGAGAGCTTCTCTGTTCGAAGAGAGGGCTTCGAGCCTCGACTGTCTTTCGATTTCGATGTCAGAGAGCTCGCCCTCCAGTTTTCTGATTCGGTCTCGAATCTCCTGCTGCATCTCGGGGTCGTCCGTTTCCGTCAGTTTTTGTTGCTCCCAGGCCAAGTGTTTTTCAACTTGGGATTTTCCCTCGTCGACATTTGACAGTTTCGCCAGGTTGTTCGCCAACTCATCTCGGGTTCGAGTCATAGCCTTTTCAATCCCAGCGAGCTCTCTTTTGACCTGGGTGACCCACGCGGTGTCGATAGGCTGATCATCAGTTGTCTTCAATACGGTCTCTACTTCTTCTGCGCTGCGGCGCGTGCTATCGGCTATGCCGGGGAGGTCCTGAAGTTCGATATTTTCAAGGTTCGCATCGCTCGGGAGGGCTTTATCTGCCTGCTGGAGAGCTTTCACAGCGGAGCTACTTAGACGCTGCGTATTCGATGTGAATTCAGGGAACCCCAGTGAACTTCGCAGTGCATGTATGCCGCATCCTCCGTATCTTGTGGCCAGTGTTGATAGGGCCAGAAACCGGAATTGTCCCCTCGTCGCAGTGATAGGGATCTTTTTGTCGCCTGGGGTCCAGTAGAGTGTTTTGCCGTCGGCATCAATCCCAAACTGGCTATAGTCGATCCTGCCGTCGGGGCGCAAACAATAGACACGGTTCACTTCTATGTAGAAAGTGTCAACCAGGCGCTTTTTCTGAGCCTCTAGTTCTGCCTGTTTCAACTCGCCCTGCAGATTCTGCAAATTGTCCCCGGATGTGTTTAGATCTTGCTGGACGGGCAGTGGTGGTTCCATAGAGGGGTCGGGTAGGTCGAAATAATAATCATCGTCTATTCCAGGCCCGTCTGGGTCGAACGTTGGGTTTTCGAAATCATAGTCAGCCATATTTATGTAACAAGTACATGTATGTGCATTTGAAGGTTGTCGCGCATCTTTTGTCGAGTGTCAACGAAGCTGACACCATGTCATCAAATAAGTACGGACGAAAGCTTGACCCCTACCGGTGCCTCCGCTAACCCCTTAGGGTAAAAGGGATGAGGCAATCAGTGTCGATAACTAATAACCCCAGCACGATCGGCCCGAACAAGCAGCTTCTGGTTCGATTCCCCAACCTCGGCAAACATGATGTCATCGTCCCCGGGACCGCGAGGTTGGCCTTAACGATAACGCTGAACAGCAAAGATGCCAATCGGACCTTGGTTCAGAACCTAGGCCGCGCCCTTGTGAAAAAAACCGTCACTAAAATTTCGGAAAATGAGGTCCTCAGCATCGACGATAGTGATGTGTACCACTGCTACCGCGATCTCTGGAGGACGGCTTCAGAGAGGAAAAATGGCCAGTACCAAGGCATTGATACGTTGGAAAACCAAAATACCACGAGGATCCGAATCAATGCTGGGAACAAAGATGAGTCCGTTCTAGCGGACAAAGCCGTCGCCGATGCTTTCGGCAATCGTTTCTACATCCCACTGGACTTCGAGCTACTCGAGAGCCACATGCCATTCTACCTGAGCGCGCTTGGCGACCGACTCGAGAATGAGCTCACGTTCAACGACTACAACCGTGTGATCCAGGCCACAGGCAGAGGTGCCTCTTTCGACATTGGAAACATCTGTCTTGAGTATGACATGGTCAGCCTGCCGGAGCTGGCCCAAATGATCAACAACCAGTACAGAAGCCGCATTTCGATTCTATACGACAGGGTACTGCGGCACCGCAAAATCGGTAAAGACAAGAGCGACACCCTCTGGAATATAAATCTCAACGTGCCCGCCCGCAGCACGAAGTGCATCCTGATGCTCTCTGAGGATGAAGCCGCGCAACAACCCTTCGCTCGCGATACAGAGGCCTTCTATAACCCGAAAATCGCCAAGGTCGAGGTCACCATCGAGGGGATCCCCAACCAACTCTTCAGCCAAGGGATGCGCTCTTACCAGACGTTTGATGAAGCGAGGAAGCTCTTCGCAGCCGGTAGCAGGCAACAGCCTGAAGTGGCAACAGTCGAAAAAGACCTTGCCCTAGCCGACGTCAGCCTTGCCGAATACCTCACCAGCAAGTACGCGCTGTGGCTTGACCTCAGGACAAGCGACGACGACCGGCTCCACGGCTCCGGCAGGCGGATAGAGAATGCCAGCAAAGGTGTGACCATCCAGATAACGAAAAGAGCCGAGGCTGCTGGCGCATTGAACATCTACCTCTACGTCATCATGGATGCACAGCTAAACATCGAAAATGGTCGGTTCGTCTCAGCGGTCTATTAATGTTCCTGAGGAACGATTAATAAATCTCCAACCGCACACAGCCCATTCGGCGACAATATGCGGGCAAACGGGATGCGGGAAAACCGTTTTTATCCTCGATCTGCTCGAAGGCCCCTACCGGGAGTTCTTTCGGCACATCGTGGTCCTCTGCCCCGCCATAAAGTATAATAAAGTAGAAGTAAAACAAAGATCAGGAATTGATACAATTAACTTACTCCACCCATATAAGACACCACCGGGAAAGAAATACAAACATTAAACGACCAGACCATAATGGAAACCTAAACAAAAGAAGGCCATAAGGACAGTTACTTTCCCACAAAATGGCCATATGGCCATCCAAAACCAAAAGACACAAGTGATACACACAGTAAGTAACAAACAACAACATAAATAAATCGCCACAGAAGAGCCGCCTTGGAACGGTCAGTGGAAGATTTCCACTGGGGGGCTTAAATCGATTTTACGTAAAACCTACCAGCGCCCCTGGATCTGGACCGACCTTGAGGTATACGTTCTAGACCCCGGCGAGCGCCTTCACGATTACCTGCGAGCGTTTTACCAGGTGTTTATGGGCGAGCCTACCTTATAAATCATCGATGACTGCTCGGCCACGAAGTCTTTGACGAAAAAGAAAGACATGCTGTCAGAGCTAGCGTTCTCGGGCCGCCACGCCGACCAGAGCGTCTGGCTTCTCACCAAAAAGTGCAACTCCGTCTTGAAGGACTTGCGCGAGCAGACACGCTGGATGTGTTTGTTTCACTGCAAGGATCATGATTCATTCGAAGACTGCTTGCGCGAGAACAGCGGGTGTCGGTGAGGCAGCAGTTAGCGGAGACAAAGCATGCTAAGCTTTTATTAAAGACAGGCCAACCAGCTGCTTATATGGTGTTGAGTAATGTTCGAAGTAACTGAAGGACTGCTAATCACAGTGGTTCTGCTGTTCTTTATTGCTAGGCAGTATGTTTACACTACTCGGGGGGGGGGGGGGGGGGGTGTTAACACACACGCACGCTTCTGCCAGCGCTTTCGACACCATATTAGACTGGTCCGCCAACTCACAATGAATCGCAAAGCAATATCTATGGACTGTGACGAACTGATCGATGAGCTGATAGGAACGACAGAGCAAAGGCAGAACGCTGAATCCCCAACCGCGGAAGGAACGACAGAGACGTCAGGCGGCCATGAGGAGCCGCTCCTCGAGGACCGGGTGCAAAAATACCGTGAAAGGCTCGCCGCATTGGTAGTGGGAGGCCAAGCCAAGCAGTATCGACTAGTTGTGCATGGGAAGGTTCTCACCGCAGAACAGATCGACGCTCTGGACAATAGCGAAATCGAAAAACTTTAAGCCCGCTATGAAACAAGGCTTGGGGCAGCGATGACGAAGACACTGGGGTCTACAGCGCTACAGCTTTATGCGGGCTGGCATCTATGTTTCTCCCGATACCTGCAGAAAACCAACCTGGTCTTATTGCTGACCTCGAGGGCGACCCGTTTGTCGGACACGCACTTAGCAGTGCTACCTGCGAGCTCTACCATCGCTATGGCATGTACTTGGCGCCGCTAACCGCCGCGCTTACTACAGTGAAGCACTGTCGATTTGGACATCAATGCCCTTTTACCATCTATGACATAAACGATGTCGGAGAATGAGCAGATTGTTGCGGAGCAACAGGAGAACCGAGAGCCAGCACAGTGTCCGGTAGAGAGTGTTACGACCCCCAAGCCTTTGCGAAGCAACACGGTTAAGGATCCGAAAAACGTGACGGCCGGGCGTGCTGGAGCTGCTGCCAGAAAGGCCAAACAGGAACGGCTGCTCGAACAGCTTCGGACGGCCAAAGACTCATTTCGTCCACCAGTCAGCGCAGCTGATGTCAGTATTCCTCCAAAGGAAGCGGTCTCAAAGGAACCGTCACGCAGTAGTGCAGCACACAACCATGGACTAACCGATTGGACCCCATGGATCATTGGGGCATGTCTCTTAAGGGCGGTGCACTGAGGTTTCTTCTGCGTTTGCGCGCCACACAGGCGGTAGAAACGCCACAAGTGGCACCCCCCCCCCCCGTTGACTCATCGACAGCGTCGATGCCCAAGCGGCTTGTTGTTTCGCAGCAACAACAATTAAAGACAAGCCCTGACCCAATCTGTATGGAGTGAAGCCCGCTGCGTAGCAATCATGACAACCCCGGCAGTTCATGGTGAAATGCTTGTCAACGCGCTCTACCATAGCGCTGTCGTCTGTGGTATCGCTGTGGGATACGCCCGGCTTGGCAAGAACGCGATTGGGGGTAGCCCCCCCCCCCCCGAAACTAGACTTCATACCCCGCGATGTGGGCATGGCCATAGTTAACGTCGCTCTCGCCATGGCCACCAAAGACATGCTAATTAAACAGGGGTTTATACCTGATTATATCATGAAGTAATGGCAAGTATTGCTATGCTCGTTGGCGGTGCCCTGGGGAACGCTCTGGCGTTCTCGGGATCGAACTACTTGTTCTCCAGTTTGAAGAGCTCTGGCGTCGACGAAGATCGCAAGCGTCACGATAAAGCTGTCGAAGAATTGCAGGCTGCACAGGCAGAATGGTCTCGAAAACGGACTGATCGTATTGATTTCATCACTGAGGAACTCCGCCGCCAGGGGCACGCCGTTCGAACTTTCAAAGACGTCGATGACGCGATGCGCCTGTATGCGCAGGTCACCGGGAAAAATGTCAGCCTTGCTGACCTGGGGCCCGAACCCCAGCTCTCCGACTTTTACCAACCGAGTGACGACCAGAAAGACTGCGAGATTGCCTTCATTATCCTGGGAATGGGTGTGACATCCTTTGTGGCCTATAAACTCTCATAGAGAACTGCGCAGACCAAACGAGTTGCAGTCTGATCTGGGTCCACAGTGTTTGCAATAATGTTTTCTGCATAGAATGTCCTCTGGTCAGATACCACATTTGGGACTGTTCAAAAGTGGTCTTAAATTTAAGAAGTGGGGTTATAGTCACTGTTTCCGAATAATAAAAAAAAAGTCGTGTCTCCGGAGATTCGAACCCAAAAACAGCAAAACAACCCTTCGGAAGCCTGTGGTATTTTTCGTGTTTTTTTTTTTGTTTTTTTTTTCTTTTTTTTTTTTTGTATCAGGCTTTCTTCGGTGTTTAAGCTTCCCCCTTCATTCAATTTCTAACTGGGCGTATATTAATCGAAACTTGTTAGATAATTTACTAGAGGGAGCTAGGGTAGGGGTATGGGCAGAGAGAGAATTTAGCGCTAGAGCTTGTAGATTGGGTGTCCCAAATGAGACGAGAAAGATTTTTATTTTTTAACAATGTTAAGGTTGATTTTCAATTGTGAAATAACAAAAAACAAATTGGATGATAATTTTCTTTTTTTTATCTATGAAAAACGGAGTCTGTTAGCAAAAGACTTCCATACGTACAACACTAATTAAAAAATAACTGTGAAATTGATAAGATTTAGTCGGCTGACGTAATGTTGTTTCCGCTAGAGGAAATTGATAGCATATTCGTGTTTATTTATAGACCAATCGGTGTATCGATTTTGTCTAGTGTCAGGATGTTTTCGGATAATTAATACATACACATGAAGGTACGTACTTATATTTCATTTTTAGACTTTTGTTTGTTTGATTTGAGGTTTAACGCCCCATCTACACTGTAAAGGTCATCTTGGAGATGTTGCTTCCATCTTATGGGACTTTTACCCGATGAAATGACATCTAAAATCCTGTCACCCGGCCCAATTTACATGTATGTCTTTCGCAACAACTGAGGAGCAAATTCTTTCCTTTAAGAGTAGACCCTGGCAAACAGTGCAGGCACAGAACAGAAGCCGCAGAACATAGGTTACTTCCTTATCCCGGACCCGATACCCAATGTCGGCGAGGGTGGTGGGCCGCCCCCTGGGGCTCCGGGGTTTTGCCTATACGAGGCACTCGCCGAGTGCCCTTGGTATGTCGCAGCCAGTTGGGGTAGGGTATCAAAAAAAGCTTGGAGGCTTAATTTGCTAAAATAAAAAAATATTGATGTTTGGGTTGGGAGGCTTAATTTGCCAAAAAGAGAACATGTTTGGACCAAAACAAGCTGGGAGCCCTAATTGGCCGAATGGGCCATTTATGGTTGAAACATTTGGTGTATTCACCCCCCCCCCCACCCTGCTGCTGCCTTTAGGCACAGCAACCTGAAAAGCAGGGCCCTGATTTGAAAAGAATATGGCATACATTACCTTCTTGACGCTCATGGTCCGCTTTGCAATGCATGGTCTTTTGCAATACTTTGTTGCCCATATTTTGTTCTGAATCTGTCGTTTGGCTCAAAAATTGAACCCATGTCTCGTCACCTGTGACGACATTATCGAAATACCGTGCATTGTAATTTGGAAACTTTTTAAGCAACTTCTTGGCGCACTGAACGCGTGTCTTTTTCTGCCCATCTGTCAACAGATGGGGAAGCCTTCTAGCACAGATCTTTCTCATTGTCAAATCCCGTTTCAGAATTGTATGAGCTGCTCCTAATGAGATGCCAACCATACTAGATATTTGCCTAGTGGTGTATCGTGCATCGGTAGCAACTATTTCTTTTACTCTAGCAACCATCTTGGCAGATGTTGCTCTTTTCGGCCGACAATCATGTGGTGCATCTTCTGTTGAGCCTAGCCCACAGCTGAATTTCTTAAACCAACGAAAAACTGTCGGAAAAGACATTTCATCATGCCAATAAACCAAACATATTTCATCAAAAATGTCTTTGCACCGTATACCAAGAATACAACGATTCTTAATATAGGACCGTATTTCAACGGCGTACTCTGACCTTCTTCAAACCATGTTTTGTATTAGTATACAAGAGTAGACAGTGTTTATCGAACGATATACATGGCTAAAGTGGACGGATATTAACAGGTTTGGTATCAATGTATAGGTAAAATGTTTTTCTACGCTGTGATATTTATTTCCAGGTGCTTTTCGCATTAGTGCATGAGAAAACGTTCTACTTGCATTCATATTTGAACAGTCCTCGTACTATATGCCAGCTTGATTCTTTTCTGTGCCTTGGCTCAGAATTCATTTATTAATACTGTTATTAAATCTCTATAAGTGTATCGTGCATCACTGTTGTGTCCAACTGATATTGGCTCACAGTTGGATAAGGCCTACTGTCCTTGTTGCAAGTATGGGTAGAGGGGGGGGGGGGGGGTGGGAGGGAATGTTATTTCTTCTGTTTTTATATACACTTCCTTCCATTCATTTGCCTTTTCTCCTCTGTCCCTCACTTTCATATCCTCTACTATCTCTCCTACCTCTTTTCTCCGTTTCTCTAAGAGGACACAAAATGACCCACAAGGGTTGACGTGTCATTAAACCCAAAACAATCAATCAGTCAAATCTTTAGTTCATAGAGCTGTAGATATGGTGGGTATATAGTGGTAAATTAGCTAAAGTCACCCTTATTTTTCGAGAAAAATATATGGTGTGTATATATTCATTAAGAGCAAGGTGGTTCTAATAAATACCTACAACATTGATAAGGAAAATTATCCTTTATCTATCAACATATACCCACCTAATCTACATCACTCCATCCAAAATAAACATTTTTTCGTGCTGATTCTGTATACTGAAGCGCAGATCCTTAAGCCACCTATATTATTTTCAAGAGCCTAGTAGTTATCTAGCCCATGCTTGCAGCTCTGTTTATAACTAGGTCAAAGACCTGGGTCCTTACCTCTAAGTGACTTCTATTATACAATGAGAGCCAGAGTCACTGCACAATTTAATATGTATACCTTCTGGCATAACAATATTAGTCGCTTCATAGAATGTTTTGAGTCCTACTGATTCATACCATATAATGCAAGCAGTGACAGAGCTATGTATAATAGTCTATCTTCAACTGCCGGTTGATATTTTGACAGGTCTAAAACCCTGTTGTTTTTATATAAATGTACAATTTCAAAGAGTAGTTAAGATGTTTCTGTTTAACCCTTCAGAATTATCTTCTGCTTTGTGTTGGCTGGTTACTTTAAAGTCATTATTGCAAACAGTGTGGATCCGATCAAGACTGGTCCTCTTATGCCCTTTTTGTTTAAATTGGGATTTAACGTCCCAGTCAACACTATTTAGGTCATTTTGAAGATGTTGTATCCAATTTTGTTGGAATTTTACCCAACACTGAGAAGACATCTCAAGCCCTGCCACCCAATGAAACCAATATAGTTCATGTGCATAGATGGTGCAAATTGCACCACCTTGCCTGGACAGGCTAGACCTAAAATAATAATATCCAACAGCCATTGTGTTCAGCAAGGGAAACCATTTTAGCAGCTTTGGTAAAAGGTCACCCAAGGAACATTTCAGTAAAATTATTTCGAAATCTAGCCACTGGCCTAGGAGCAGCTGTCATCTAAAGGTATTTTCTATGTTTAACTCTGGTGGCCATTTTGTTCATTGGAATAAAAACATTTTCGCAAGTTTCGATGAGGGTCACCCTAGGAACATTTCTGCTAAAGTATGGCAGCCACTTTGTTCAGCAAAGCAGAACCGTTTTAGCAATTTTGGTAGAGGGTCAGCCAAGGACTGTCTCTGTGAAATTATTTCGAAATCAGACCATTGACCTAGGAGGAGATGTCGTTTAAAGGGTTTTTTTCTTTTCTATTTTTAGCTCTGGTGGCCACTTTGTTCAGCGGAGTAGAACCATTTTAGCAATTCAGGTAGAGGGTCACCCGAGGAACATTTCTGTAAAAATATTTTGACATCGGGCCATTGGCTTCGGAGCAGATATCGTTTAAAGGTTCTTCTATTTTTATATCTGGTGGCCATTTTATTCAGCAGAGCAAAAACATTTTAGCAATGTTGGTAGAGGCTCACCCAAGGAACATTTCTGTGAAATTATTTTGAAATCGGGACATTGGCCTAGGAGGAGATGTCGTTTAAAAGTTTTTCTATTTTTAGCTCTGGCGGCCATTTTGTTCAGCATACGAAATCGTTTTGGCAATTTTGGTAGAGGGTCAGACAAGGACCCTCTCTTTGAAATTATTTTGAAATCGGGCCATTGGCCTAGGAGGAGAAGTGATTTAAAGGTTTTTCTATTTTTAGCTGTGGCGGCCATTTTGTTCAGCCATGCAGAACCATTTAAGCAATTTGGTAGAGGGTCATCCGAGGAACATTTCTGTGAAATGATTTTGAAATCCGGCCATTGGCTTAGGAGGAGGTATCGTTTTAAGGTTTTTCTATTTTTAGATGTGGTGGCCATTTTGTTCAGCAGAGCGAAACCATTTTAGCAATTTTGGTAGAGGGTCACCCAAGGAATATTTCTGTGAAATTATTTTGAAATCGGGACATTGGCCTAGGAGGAGATGTCGTTTAAATGTTTTTCTATTATTAGCTCTGGCAACCATTTTGTTAAGCGGAGTAGAACCATTTTAGCAATTTTGGTAGAGGGTCACCAGAGGAACATTACTGTGAAATAATTTTGAAATCAGGCCATTTGCCTAGGAGATGTCATTTAAAGAAATTGTTGACAAACAGACGGACGGACGACGGACACAAAGCGATCACAATAGCTTACCTTGAGCACTTCGTGCTCAGGTGAGCTAAAAAATGTCAGGATGACAATGTATAAAAAGAAAAAAAATAATTAAATTTTATAAAAAAAAAAAAGTCCAATGTTTTTATGAATAAGATAATATTATCAACAGGTACATCTTGAAACAATTGTTGCAAACTGTCAGCTTTAAAGTACAAGTTACGGGACGGTGAAAAGTCCACACACTCAATTAAGATATGTTGAACAGCCAAAGGCCGATAACAGCCAACACAAGAAGGTTGATCATATAAGAATGAATAACCCTAGTATGGCCAATGCGCAGCCGCTTTAATACTACATCCTCTTTCCTGGAAGACTGTGGAGGAGAGCACTTTGTTCCCATGCCAGGGTTAATGGCACGGAGTTTGTTATCTATTGCGCGGTCCCATTCGCCTTGTCATTCCGACAAGATGTATCTGTCAATAACTGGTTTAAAATTATAAAGCAGACGGATCAAGATTGAGCGGTACCTTGCTTTCTTGCCAGCACGCTCATTGCTGACAATGCCAATATGGCTCGGACGCCAACAAGACAAGATTTGGTGTGTTTTAGAAATTTCGTGATGTTTTTCGATCAATTTTTGTATTCGAGGATTTTTCGATGCTGAATGGTCTGAAGCCTGAAGCACGGACAGTGAATCAAAAATATATTTGCTTTTTGATTTGTTGAAGAACTGACAAAATCTAAAGCTAGGTCTATTGCTTTGGCTTCAGCTGTAAAAATAGATGAACCATCAGGAAGGCGCAATGTTTGGTGTGTATCTTTAGAAGCATACGAACAAACAACTTTATCTCATTCTTTTGAACCCCTGGCAATCATTGTTATGTGACTGTAGTACCTGGAAGTTTTGTTATGCCCCCAACTTCGAAAAAATTGTAGGGGCATATTGCTTTTGCATTGCCCTGCCCGTCCTTCCTTCCGTCCTACCGTCCGTCCCGCTTTTTACTTCATAACATAACTTTTGAACCATGCATGCTAGGTTTTTGAAATTTCAGATGTTGATTCCTTATGAAAAAATAATTGACCCGTGATTTTTTTTTCTCATCAGGATGATGCCCCTTTGCACAAATATGCTATGAAATATTGTAAGTATGACGTAACCTAATGCCACAAAGTGGGGTTTAATCCTGATCGTATAGTTTTACATAATGAAAGTTAGTACTTCGCAAATAATTAAAGTAAAAAAAACTGTTCAGTTTTTCTTTTTATTTTCTGACCAAATTAAACTGGTCTATTAATCATTATTTCAATGTTACATAATTATAACACATCGAAAATCGAAAGCTTTGAGACAGGTAGTGTTCAGAACTAGATCTAGCCCGATATACTGAACACGTCTGCTACATAACTGAAAACCTGACTGACTTGACATGATCATCTGGAAGTTATATACGTTTCAGAGCATTCCAGAGGCTTGTGTTCTCACGTTAACACAGTTTTTGTTTATACCAAACGTCCATAATTAACTAAAATGTCAAAAGTATCTCAACACCTGCTTACTACGTGAGCCCACACCTGCAGGGTACTATGCACTCAGATGATGCCTAATTTTGCCCACATGATTGGCATAAACGGAAAAATGCACCCCTATGATTGACGTTTTTTAGATATATTTCAGGTTTTATGCAAACTGCACTTGTTTTTCTCCCGCCAAACTATTTGAATAACAGCACATGTTATGTACGTAATGCATAACTGAGAGGACATTTTATTTAAATGTCAGCGGATTTGAATAAAATCCAAATAAACAACATAATCCCAGATACATTTATTACCCATTCAACAGCATATCCGTCATATGAAGTTCTTACTACCCATCATTCAACCATTCATGCAACATGTCTGTGTAATAAAAGTGCATCTTTTACAATCCGTCAACACTATTTGGATCATTATGATCACACGCCTACGTAACTACGTTACACACCTCTCATATTAAAAAAATAATGTTCTTAATGAAATTAATTTAAATATACATTTATATAGATGTGTCCAGTTGATCATGTCTTCCTTAACAATTTTTTAAGAAGTTAGTTTATCAAACAAGACAATTCGGCATAAGCTGAATTAATCTTATATTACCATACAGGATAGGCATGCATAAAATACAACAATCCTATATGTAGTAATTAATGAATAGTTAAATAACTATCAATGGTAGTATTGTTAGTTAGCAAACAAGTTAAGTTATCCTGAAATCAACATGTTAAAATTATCTAAAACAATATCTAATGTCAATTTGTCCCATAGCTTAAAAATGTATTCACTTCCATGAGGTGAATGTTTTCTGAAGCTTTAAGCCTTCAGTCCATTGTACAACAGTTAATATCAAAGATATATTAACAACTTAAAGAACAATTAAACCACATTTATAGAGTCCAGTGTTCACTGATTAGCACTTTCCTCGTTGTTCGTTGGTTTCTGTGGTATAGGAATCATGGGAATTCTATTCTTGGGTACCAATAAGCTGTCATCATGCGACGAACGTTGGGTATACTGGTTTACTATCAGATATACTGGAACAGGAGGAGCTCTTCTCGTTTGTTCATAGGACTCCTTTATTACTAACATGTCATCTGTATATGTTGTTGATGACTGGAATGAAGATACAATGCGTGTGTTCAATAACTCTACTTGTCGTTTGCGATCAATCTTCACCATCAGCATAACCTTAAGGGTTAAACCTAGGACTTATGTATAATACAATAAAATTTATAAACTAAAATGTCATGTTACTATTCTTTACCATCAGCATGACCTCTGTTTGTTTGTTTGTTTGATTTGAGGTTTAACGTCCACGTCAACACTGTAAAGGTCATTTTGGAGACGTTGCTTCCAATTTTGTTGGACTTTTACCCGACATTGAGATGAAATGACATCTCAAGCCCTGTCGCCCAATGCAGCCAATAGGGTTTATAAGCATGGACGGTCCGACTCGTGCGCACCGCTTTGCCTGGGCAGGCTTAGATCCACTAAGCAGTTTACCAGTACTCTTGTTCGGGTCGGATTCAGCATCATGCAGCCCATATATTTCTTCAAGCCCCGATGGGCGGGGGCCTCAGCATGACCTTTAGGGTCATACCTAGGGCTTCTAATTAATTGTTATTTACAATTAATTTACTGAGGATCCAATTAATTTTTTTTCCATATAGTAATTTTCTCCATGCCAACATGGCATCTATCTGTCTAAGGGGTTGTGTTTGTCCCTCGGGCTCGTTATGGACGTCACTTTTCTCCATTACGACAAACATCGCAATATCAACATCAGCACCTTGCACAGGTGATTGTTTGACCTCTGCCTCACAGCCACGTGCGTTGTTCTTCACCATCACAAACACACAGTAGTATGTCAAACATTTTACATCTATATTCCCAAGGTCATACATATCAGCCTGCCGTTCACCAATTTTTTTGACTGAAGTTACATGAACTTTTACTTTTAAAGGTACAAACAATACTGTTTTCACAAATGACATTGCGACATTAATTATATGAGCATCTATCCAAATGGTTTCTCTTCAAACACTTTATTAATCAAAATACTCAGCTCTTATAATTTATTTTATGCCTTGCAGTTATTGTTTAACTGAACTTATCTTTTCTTTAATACCACTGACTTTATATTTAGTTAACGGATTCTTAAGTCATGGATAAATGTCATATATTAGTCATTTAAAAAAAATCATTTGTCTTCAGGCATAACGAAGCCAAAAGACATAACGAAGCCAAAAGACTACCTTATAAGTAATGACTCTAAGAAATGCGTAAAACATACATTGTGTTCATCTGATAGAACAAACACATTTTACAACAAATTATTTACAAACATATCTACACAGTCTCATCCATGAGGTTATTTAAGCATACAATGCCCTCAATGAGACAAACTAAGTAATATATCAATCACTTCAAACCATATGTAAAATGAGGTTAGTCTATGACATATTTACCTAAACTTATACATTTGTAACAATTCAGGGATTTACCTGAATAACTCTACTCATACTATGAGTAGCCCTAATATGTATACCAAAGTAGAAGTAAAACAAAGATCAGGAACCGATACAATTAACTTACTCCACCCATCAAAGACACAAAAGGGAAAGAAACACAAACATTAAGCGATCAGACCATAATGGAAACCTAAACAAAGGAAGGCCATAAGGACAGTTACTTTCCCACAAAATGGCCATATGGCCATCCAAAATAAAAAAAACACAAGTGATACACACAGTAAGAAACAAACAACACCAAAAATAAACCGTCACAATAGAACCGCATTGGAACGGTCAGTGGAATGATTTCCACTGGGGGGCTTAAATCGATTTTACGTGGCCACAATCCTCGTCCTTATTTCCGTCGCGATTTAGACAAATAATTTGTTCAGTCCGCATGAAGGTCTCCTAACTCACCAGTGCAACATCTCCGTGAACACAAAAAATCAAAGAACCACAGAGGTGAGACAACGGTGAGGACTCGATAGCAAGAAAACACTGAAATGCTGGAGCAAAAGAAAACCAACAGTTAGACTCCGATGGGCCCGACTAGAGACAGAGCATCAGGCACCAACCAACATTACCTTGAATTAGATCTCTCTAATTCTCAATAAGCCTTTACGTTGGAGCCGTCATAGAATCTGAGGCCTGACCCACCGGCGTGCAAGTAAAGAGGGAAGCAAAGTTGCCAACCGTGATTGGGTTAACTACCATGCATGCAGTCTGTCGTATAACATCCATGTTGTAACCAATCTTTTTATATCGAAAAATGATTTTACGAAATTTGGTGCTGAAGTGAGTGTGGTTATATATTTTTCTGAATTTATATACTAAGTCACCATAAAATTCGGGTTCCGATAGACCTTGTTGCAGAAGATATTTAAGTCCAATATTGAATTTTGAAATCAAATCAGAATGGCGTCTATAAAATTTTGAAAAGAGTTTGCGTAGTTTATGGTACCGATAACCCTGATTAAGGAGTTTAGCCGTTAATAATTTATTACGAGTGTTGAAGTCAGTTACATGACTACACACTCTAGCAAATCGAATTAATTGCGAAATATAAACGCCATTGGATGGCGAACGAGGAACATCACCATCCAAAAAAGGAAAATTTACAATCTCCAAATCAAAGTCATCGCGTTCATCATAAATTTTGCACGAAACAAATCCATCTACAATAGATAGATGTAAATCCAAAAACGGGGCCTCGGTATCAGATGTATTTGCTTTATTTAACTGAAGTTCCTGGGGGTAAATCTGACTGATCAAACCATCGAAATAGGCATTATCAATATTTAATCTAAATATCTAGAAGTGGAGCTAAAAGCTTCACTAATTTCAGATTGGTTATCAATGGAAAGCGACAACATGAAGTCTCTTTCATAACAAAACAAGAACAGATCAGCCACAAGAGGTGCGCAATTCGTACCCATCGGAATACCCACAATTTGTCTAAATAACTTAGTACCGAATCTAATATAAATATTGTCAAGTAGAAAGGTGAGGGCATCACACACTCTCTGACATGACCAAAGTGTATAATTATTATGCTCTTTAGAAGTGAAAAATGCATTTCTGACATAACATGCAAGATAGAGAGAATATTCTCTGTGAAAAAACCATTCAATTAAACCATTAAGCTTTTCTTTTATAAGATTATGAGGAAGTGTAGTGTAAAGAGTTAAAAAATCGTAAGTAGACAGACTTGAAGCACTAAAATGTCTGGATTTCAATTTATTTAAAACCTCATTCGAATTTTTTATAGACCAAAACAGGTTTCTTCCTGATCTTTCAAAGACTCTATCACAATATTTAATCACATGCGTTTTAATAGCAGTAAGACAGGAAGTTAATAATTTAGAAAGTTCAGTGGTAGTGCAAGAGCTAGAATTTGCAATAAACCGTGCTTTGTAAGGTCTTTTATGAAGTTTTGGTAACCAGTATAGCGTAGGAAGCTTATCTTGGCCTTCGTTAACACACACAGCAAACTTGGTGGCTGAATGACAAACATGTTTATCTACTATAGCTCTCACTTCAGCTAAAGGCTGAAGTTCATAGGCCTTAGTACCACCAAGCTCCTGCTTAAGCGTGTTAACATAGTGGAGCAGTCACACAACGACGACGTTGTTAGCGGCCTTGTCTGCAGGAGCCAAAACAAACTTCTTATGAAATTCTTGAATACCTAGTTTAAGATGACGTAAAGACGTCTTGGGCTTAGGAGGTAATAAGTTAGTATTTTGAGAATAGAAAGAAATGCGTTTATTCACTAGTTTTAAAATGCTAAGTTTCCAGTCCTTAAGGGCTTTATGCTCAACATACTCTCGCTTACACCATCGATTACCGAATTCATTCAAGGAAGCAGCGATTTCATCTCTACATTTACTGAAATCAATTTTAGAAGGAAACCGATATTTTGGTCCTTTAGAAATTATATTCCTTATCCTAGAATCAGGAATAAATCATTATTCCTAATCTTAAGTCGGTTACCAAAAATATTATGTGTCATTATACTCTAAACAGGAACAGCCCTCGTGAGTCCTATTATAAGGAATACGCTTTCAATATCGCATACCAAGGTCCACATTTGCCCACAGCTCAAATCCCTATTTAGAGATGTAACCACATATTGTTTGTCATATTGCTAACTATATAACATCATAGAGCATCTCCAACATATATGCAAAAATCGAAATCCATATTCATTAGTCGTTAAACGAACAATATCGTCAGTGAAACACTTCGAAACAGTCATTAGTAGTCTATACTGTTTCAATGACCTGAGAAGCTGTCATGTTTATTGACCTATCTCGTTCCGGAAAACATTGACCTCAACAAGGCTGTCCAAGTGTTACAACAGGAGTAAAATCAAAATATTGACCATCACCTGGTCAGTTGGTCAGGATATTTTAATTACAGTTACATTAATAAATAGTTAATTTTCATTTACATAAGTGAACATTCTACTTTCTATGGTAACCGACGTTTAGAAATAAAAAAGAGAAGAAGACCGTAGACTTACATTAGCAGTCATTATTACCAATTTCACACCCACACTTGCATTAGTTTACTGGAAAGTATTAATCTTTATTGGGTTTGAGGTGGAATGACCACTACATATTGGCAATTTTCCTAACTCCTCACAAACATACTAACATAATGAGTTTTCTTCAAAGGAAGTCTTTCATCTATGCCCATGCAAGTTTTTTTCTGTAAATTTTGTATATTACTAACTCAGCATATGCAACCTATAAAATGTGTTTAATAAATTATATAAATCAAAGTAGGACTCAGGAGGCCCTCTAACTGGCTCTCTCCAAGAGCTGGTGTCTGTCTCTAAATAAGTGCGTCTTAATTCTTATGTTTTATCTAATTTCAAGATCTGTGAACTGGATTGAATGCAGAACTCCATAGGCATTCCTTTGATACTAAAAAACCTTTTGAATTAATTAAAGTTTACATTTTCTGACAAAATAATTATCAAAAATCTCATTTTTTAATTAAAATTTTAAAAAAATATCAAAATTCAATCCCCAAGATGAATATGTTCTAGTCTTTGTCAAGATTTCATTTTGCTAGGAAAACTTGCCATATATATCTTCTTTAGCTATGCCAAATTTCATGAAAATCCGAAACAGTAAACACCTTAAATGGGTGTAAAGTAGAAGTAAAACAAAGATCAGGAATTGATACAATTAACTTACTCCACCCATAAAAGACACCAACGGGAAAGAAATACAAACATTAAGCGACCAGACCATAATGGAAACCTAAAAAAAGGAAGGCCATAAGGACAGTTACTTTCCCACAAAATGGCCATATGGCCATCCAAAACCAAAAGACACAAGTGATACACACAGTAAGTAACAAACAACAACATAAATAAATCGCCACAGAAGAGCCGCCTTGGAACGGTCAGTGGAAGATTTCAACTGGGGGGCTTAAATCGATTTTACGTGGCCACAATCCTCGCCCTTACTTCCGTCGCGATTTAGACAAATACTGTGTTCAGTCCGCATGAAGGCCTCCTAAATCATCAGTGCAACATCTCCGTGAACACAAAAATCAAAGAACCACAGAGGTGAGACAACGGTGAGGACTCGACAGCAAGAAACCACTGAAATGCTGGAGCAAAAGAAAACCAACAGTTAGACTCCGATGAGCCCGACCAGAGACAGAGCATCAGGTACCAACCAACATTTTCTCTCTAATTTTCAATAAGCCTTTACGTTGGAGCCGTCATAGAATCTGAGGCCTGACCCACCGGCGTGCAATTAAAGAGGGAAGCAAAGTTGCCAACCGTGATTGGGTTAACTACCATGCATGCAGTCTGTCGTATAATATCCATGTTGTACCCAATCTTTTTATATCGAAGAATGATTTTACGAAATTGGGTGCTGAAGTCATTGCGGTTAATTTTCTGAATTTATATACTAAGTCACCATAAAATTCGGGTTCCGATAGAATTTGTTGCAGAAGAGATTTAAGTCCAATATTGAATTTTAAAATTAAATCAGAATGGCGTCTATAAAATTTTGAAAAGGCTTTGCGTAGTTTATGGTACCGATAACCCTGATTAAGGAGTTTAGCCGTTAATAATTTATTACGAGTGTTGAAGTCAGTTACATGACTACACACTCTAGCAAATCGAATAAATTGCGAAATATAAACGCCATAGGATGGCGCACGAGGAACATCACCATCCAAAAAAGGAAAATTTACTATCTCAAAATCAAAGTCATCGCTTTTATCATAAATTTTGCATGAAACAAATCCATCTACAATAGATAGATGTAAATCCAAAAACGGGGCCTCGGTATCAGAAGAATTTGCTTTATTTAACTGATGTTCTAGGGGGTAAATCTGACTGATCAAACCATCAAAATATGTATTATCAGTATTTAATAAATCATCTAAATATCTAGAAGTAGAGCTAAAAGCTTCAATAATTTCAGATTGGTTATCAATGGAAAGCGACAAAATGAAGTCTCTTTCATAACAATACAAGAACAGATCAGCCACAAGAGGTGCGCAATTAGTACCCATCGGAATACCCACAATTTGTCTAAATAACTTAGTACCGAATCTAATATAAATATTGTCAAGTAGAAAGGTGAGGGCATCACACACTTTCTGACATGACCAAAGTGTATAATTCTTATGCTCTTTAGAAGTGAAAAATGCACTTCTGACATTACATGCAAGATAGAGAGAATCTTCTCTGTGAAAAGCCCATTCAATTAAATCATTAAGCTTTTCTTTTATAAGATTATGAGGAAGTGTAGTGTAAAGAGTGGAAAAATCGTAGGTAAGTCGTTTCTCTAGCATTTACTGTTTTATTGAAATCATCCAAGAACCTTACAAAAAGGCAATTCGTAACACTTAAGTAATAAAAATGAGATTATACAAATCAAAATAAATACATATTGAGCTGATCTAGCTTAGAAACTATTAAAATATCATGAATTTCTGATATTTTCCTTTCATTTGTACACTATGATCTATCCAAAATAGTAGATAGTAAAACACTAAATCAAAAGGTATTCTAATCAACAAATAAGACTTAACATATATTGCTTTTTTATTAGCAACAAAATTATTGTGGACATGTGCAACTTCATTTAATGACTCTGCATAAGTCATGTTACTCAAAAAGGTGTAAGGCAAGGAGAACCATTATTTTCATTTCCATACCAAGCTGGTCTGCAAGTACGCGATGGTCAGTGGTTTGTTGTTACTAGTAAAAATAGTTCTGTTGATAAATCCATGGTCAGATTAAGCCTTAGATATATTCTGTCTTTATGAATGCTGGATTATTATCCTAACAAAACAGTTACAGTAATTATTGGTTAGTATTTCCAAAAATCGAAATGTCACTGATATTGAGTTGCTGTTGCCAAAGATACCATTGATGGATGAGGCGCCATTTGGTGTAAACAAAGCTGTTCCATGACCTAGAGAAATTTTGCTATTAGACAGGGAGAGAAGCAGTTCCTTCTAGTACACATACATAAATATGTCTCTTTTCTACTTTGGTATCGTAATTGTTGACATTTCTTTAGTGTCTTATTTTTCTATTTACTTTGTCAATATAGTAGTTAATTTATCGGAAGCGAGCCTTTAGTATTTTTTTCTGGTTGTAAAACTTTCAACCACTTCTTGAATGTTTCTGCTGAATGCAAGTTCACTGTTTTTTAAGCACTGTTCTTGCTTGCTTTTTGTTCATTAAGAGAAGCTGACTGTAAGCATCGAGCATTGGTCCATGAAAACTTGGAAAGTGCGAAAATCACAGATTCCAGTGAAACTTTGTGGAAATGTTACCTTTGTTCCCTATGTTACGTTGATATTTTTTTTCGTACCGATTCTTCGCCGTTGCCATGGAAACGGCTATTTTGTTTCCATTCGTTAAAAATCCATACCTCTTGGATGTATTGTTATGAAAATATAATAAATATCATTTATACTGGTACGTTAGTGTTTTTTATAATTTCAAAATTGAATTAAGAATTTTTTTATTCGATCGTTTCAAATTTATTTATCGATTTCTGACATGTACATGAGGTTATTTGCATGAAATGACACTCGGTTTCAGTGATTTGAAGGTCATATATTTTCCGTTATGCTTCTCAAGGGCAACGGCTTCACGGAAAATGTAAAACACCAGAGGCTACAGCATAGTTGAAAGATGCAAAATATGCAGAGTTTAGGTGTAATCCTTTTGATACCGTGCCGTTATAGGCTTTTGAAATAGTATCAATACGGCGTTTTGTGCCAAGGGAGAGAACTATAACGGCGAACACTAATGTCCGGGATTTGCCCGGTAACGCCGATTAAGTCCCTTGTTGAATATTCTTATGCGTGAGGGGGTCGGTAAACAAGGAAGTGTCAACCGGATGACAATTTTTGCGCAAAATTTAAAGACCGTCTTTGCTATTACTACATTCTGGTTATTTTATTTTCAATATATGTGACGCGTCATCAGATTTTGGCATTACGTCATTTCGAGAACACGTGAAAAAATCGCGACGTCATAGTTGACGTAGCTAATTTATTGCGCACCTGTTGCTAATAATACTATAAACAAGAGCCTTTTATCTTGTGAATTAGAAAGTCAGCACTTCCAAACATACGCAAGGCCCACCTCTCCATAACGGATCACATACATGTATCTATTCATTATAAAAAATGAAATTTTGCGTTGCCATAGCAACCGTAACATGGAAAGTGTTATCATAAATATGTTATTTAATCTAAATTGATATGAACTTTCAATTCTGTCCTAATAGATTTTAAAGCTAGTGAAAATCTCTTACAACAGTGAAACCATAAACAGATATTTATTCAGTTTTAACGGAATGTTACGGTTGCTATAGCAACAAGGGCTACTACACAATCTACACCATTTTATCTATTTATTCAAATCATGATCATTATTTCCTAGCTTAACTAGGCTTAAGTATATAGGGGCTTTGCTTTCCTGTCCAGAAATGCAGCACCATTTTGTACACAATAAAGTGGGTGGGGTAATGAGACTGAATAATTATTATAATTATTCATAATTTCAAATTATTCATTAACTTGAAGCAGATGGCATTACAATCAAACCAATTTATTACACATTTAGTAATCAGAAATAGATTAGATTTGATATAGATGAGGCAAAAGTATAATAATGACACTGGTAATAGAATTTCATTTGATCTTTTTATGCAGAAAAGAGCATAAAAACATACATTTTAGGTCTTTTATTGATTTTAATGGCTATGTACATTGTGCAAGATGTTAGTTTAATAATTTATGACCAATGCAATGGTTAATTTATCAAAGACCAGCTCTGGAATTTCACATAAATAGTTACACTGTTACTATTTTTAAAAAAAATTCGTCTGTGCAACACGGACAAAGTTGCCGAGTTATCTTTCTTCCATTGAAAGAGGATTACACCTAGACATTACAGTTTTTGTTAATACTAGGACATGTTATTTAAGTGCCACTGTCCGTTTCTTCCAATGTCGTTGCCCCTGAGAATAAAATGCAGACAAAAATACAGAAAATCCTGAAAAATTCAATGTGCTTGACTAGCACCTCAATTCTGTTGCCATGGTAACATACGTGAACACGTTCAAGAGCCCAGTATATTATGAATCGCTTCATTACATATACCCTTATAGATATCATGTGTAAATTGGTATATATTATGAAAGT
Organism: Lucinisca nassula; assembly: GCA_963580285.1. Taxonomy (NCBI): domain Eukaryota; kingdom Metazoa; phylum Mollusca; class Bivalvia; order Lucinida; family Lucinidae; genus Lucinisca; species Lucinisca nassula. The sequence goes on from OY757016.1 coordinate 56,503,231, forward strand.
GGAAACAATAGCTAGTTGTTGAAAATCATATAAAAATACTGTTTTATCTATGTGAATACATTGTTGCCATTGCAACAGCATTTGTATCAATATCTCGAAAACTACTTGACATATTCCAATAAAATTTTCACCAATCTTCATCATTTGCGAAATGCTACTTATGTACAAAAAATAAAGAAAATCAAAAATTTTGACTTTCCATGTAATGCTCGATGCTTACAGTCAGCTTCTCTTAATTACATTTCTTTGCAATGTATATGTCAGCTTAGAAAGAGCATTGCAGTGTTTGGACAGAAAAAGCATCACAATGTATTTACTGAAAACAATTTAAAATCCTATGAGTAATGCGGTAACTACTCACAGATTTTTTAATTATTATCAACAGTTTAAACGCTTCTTGATATCTTACATAATGTGCTTTGTAATTACTGCAACAACTACTGAGATAGGTAAATGAAGTGAAAGACCTATACAAATATACAGACAACACAATCATGATCACATAAGTTTTGGAACACTGACAAATGTACGACCATGTGAATTCTAAAAGCAAATTCAAATGGCTTTGGAATACAGCTTCGGGAAGCCGTTTGATTTCGTTCATAGGGGCTATACAAAAAAGATAGGTTGGCTAGTGCCTATGCAGATACAAATTCTGAAAACTTAATGTCCAGGAAAAGGAATCTCAAGCGTTATTGATTTTCCCTAGAGTAAACCTTTCTTTTTAAATGGACAACAGTTTGACTTGAGAGTTATTTATCTCGAGTAGGATAACAAATCTCTCAAAATCTGAAGCAACATCTAAAGTGATTGGTATGTTGTTGATTTGAATGTTAAATCTAAACATCACCTTAGCACCATTACCAAATTAGACAAGAAAGACAGAAAGAAAACTGTGCACATGTTTACATGGATGTGTTTGATGATGCGTGTCATCAAAACCCTTGCGGTATAGTTCTGTAGACAAAATAGTTTGTTCCTTAGGGGGCAAATTTACCGAAATGGATGTTTTGAAATAATCCTTATAATTATGCTATGAACTACTAACACAAGCCATACTATACTATAGCCATCCAAATTTAAAGCAATAGTAAAGTATTATTAAAAAGCATGACCAAAACATGATAATCATATAATTTCACATTTTGCTTATTCAGACTATCAGTATTCCGTCTGTAAAAACACAATGTTACCGGTTCTCAATTTCCATCAAAATTCATCAACATGTTTCTAAGAAATGTTGGTAGTTTTTGTGCTAAAATGGTGCCTTGACAAAAATTGGAAAATGGTAAGAATGCATGTAAAATTTTTATGAATACAAAAATAGGAGCTGAAATATGGGGACACCATCATAGAAAACTGAATGCCCAGCCACTATTACTAGACATATGAGGTCATTCATAGTATCAACTAACTCACCAATTATAGCTTTTATTCATAAAACATAGTAGCATTAGATATATGAAACTCTGAATACTATAGACAAGTTTATATGAGAGTACTCTCTGTTGTGATAGAGACTTCATAAAATAAATTATGTAATAATATGTAATAGTAATGTAATAAATTTAATACGGAAATAAAATTTAAAAGCGAATTCATCGTAATTATAATGGTTATACCCAAGGTAATTATTGTGCATAATTTCATCGAAATCCAAGCGTGGGCAGAAACCAATGCAAATTTTCTATACCTTGAAAGACCCCCTTTCCTTAACATTTCTAAAAACTCTTGATGGTTTCCATGGCACCACCTTACAACTTCAGCAGAGATACCTTGCTTCTGTAAAGTTTCGTGTGAATTAAGATTTTCTTGGATGACTTCTGCAGATACATGTTCCATTAAGTCTAAAAATTCAGACTGGCCTTGTTCAGACATGATAGTACAGTTTAACTATATACTTGCTTTGAATAGTTTTATTTCTAACACAAAGTTATCTACCTTGTTAACTAACACAAACATTTGACTTTAATTTTCAAAATCTTAATTGCTTCTTTAATTACAAATGTCAGAAGGTTTCATTATATCTTTATTACTTAATGCAGCATGTTTGATCTAATTGATCTGAAGTAATTTTCTTTAATTATTTCTAAATATAATTAACTCAAAGCAGACTACAATTTCATAATTGGTAAACTTCACACCAACACATAGAACCCGAAAATAGTATAGTAAAATGCCTTACTTAACTTTGTACTGTGATTATCTGTGATCCGTCCATTTTCCTTTTTGAATTATTCACTGGTCAACTGGTCAGCGCACAACAAAGTCTATCAAGGTCACTAGGCAACCAAATCACACTATGACGTAACCTAACGCCACAAAGTGGATTGTTTTACATAATGAAAATTAGTACTTCGCAAATATTTAAAGACAAGAACTGTTCAGTTTTTCTTTTCATTGTCTGACCAAGTTAAACTGGTCTATTAATCATTAGTTTCAATGTTACATATTTATAACACATCGAAAATCGAAAGCTTTGAGACAGGTAGTGTTCAGGACTAGATCTAGCCCGATATACTGAACACGTCTGCTACGTAACTGAAAACCTGACTGACTTGACATGATCAAACTGGATGTTTTATACGTTTCAGAGCATTCCACAGGCTTTTGTTCTCACGTTAACACAGTTTCTGTTTATACCAAACGTACATCATTAACTAAAATATTAAAAGTATCTCAACACCTGCTTACCACGTGAGCCCACACCTGCAGGGTACTGTGCACTCAGACAATGCCTTATTTTGCCTACATGATTGGCATAAACGGAAACATGCACCCCTATGATTGACGTTTTGTAGATACATTTCAGGTTTTATGAAAACTGCACTTGTTTTTTTCTCCCGCCAAAGTATTTGAATAACAGAACATGTTATGTACGTAATGCATAAATGAGAGGACATTTTATTAAAATGTCAGCGGATTTGACTAGGATCCAAATGAACAGTCTGTATGTATATTGTAGCTTCGGTGCAAGTTGCTATTTTATAGAAAGAATGGACTGAAATATGTGAAAGGTAAAAACCTTTCAATTTTCTAACGGTAAAACTTATAATGTTTCATAGCCCAATAAACATAATCCCAAATACATTTATAACCCATTCAACAGCATATTGGTCATATGAAGTTCTTACTACTCAGCAACGTTGTTCCAACCATTCATGCAACATGCCTGTGTAACAAAAGTGTATCTTTTACAATCCGGCAACACTATTAACATCATTAAGATCACAAGCCCACGTAACTACGTTACATAAGCAAGATATCTCAAAAACCGTTAGAGCTATTGTGTTGAGACTTAAATGAACTGATTAACTTTTGGAAAAAAATTTATGGTCCTCTGGAGTTTTTGGCATTTTAAGCTTGTAAGCAAGATATCTCAATCTCAAAAACCATCACAGCCTTGAAACTTTATCTCAAACTGAAAAACCATCACAGCTATTGCCTTGAAACTTTATCTAGTCTGGCCCAGAAAACATGTACACTCCATATTTGTCACTTCTGTGGTGTATTCCTTGCTTCCAAAGGATAACCCATTTATAGAACATATTTAACTTCACTACAGCTGGTGTGTGGGAATGTGTGGCGGCGGTAAAACGTCTCCTTGCCCTACATCATAGTGTAAATTATATTTTTTTTGTCCTTTGGGATCATTGATTCCATTGTGGAATTTTGAAAATGATGAGGCCTAATTGGCCGAAACTGGCTAGTCTGGCCCAGAAAACATGTACACTCCATATTTTTCACTTCTGTGGTGTATTCCTTGCTTCCAAAGGATAACCCGTTTATAGAACACATTTACAGACTAATTGGGGACAAGGATGAAATGAACTGATTAACTTCTGATTAAACCTGAATAACTTGAGTTATGGCCCTTTGAAACTTTGAGCGTTTTAAGGTTGTAATGAAGATATCTAATCTTGTAAGTAAGGTATCCCAAAAACCATTAGAGCTATTGTGCTGAAACTTTACAAACTGATTTGGGATGATTAGAAGATGAACTGATTAGCTTTTGAAAAAAACATCTGAATTTAAGCTCACCCGAGCCGAAGGCTCAAAGGCAGCTTTTAGGATAGGCAGCTGACCGTCGTCGTATGTCGTTGTATGTCGTCGTATGTCTGGCGTCAACACTTTCAAACGACATCTCCCCTGAAGCCCCTGGGCCGATTGGGCCAAGCTTCTATCCATTGCATCCTTGGGCTGTGGGATTGAAAGTTTGAAATTTGGCTCATTACTTTGGTTGCTATGGCAACTTAGAGTTTGCATAGAAAATTGAAAATTGCATTTACTTCGAAGCCTCTTATGCTATTTTGACAATACTTCCATAGAAATGTTCCTTAGGCAATCTTCTATCTGCCATATGACTTTAGGCATACTGCTCATTTGTATTGGTTACCATGAAAACCAAAATGGAAAAATAGAAAAAAAAATACTTCAAAAATCATCTCCTCAGAAACCGTATGCTCTATTAGGCTGAGAGTTTTTGGAAATACTCATTATATTTGCCTTTACAGTTTTAGCTCACCTGTCATGTAGTGACAAGGTGAGCTTTTGTGTTCACATTTTGTCCGTCGTCCGTCGTCCGTCGTCCGTGCGTCAGTGCGTCCGTAAACAATTTCTTGTCCACACGATAGCATCTTCATTTATGATTTGATTTTAACCAGACTTGCACATAACTTGTACCCCCATGAGATCTAGGTTCCTTTCTTGAACCAGCCATATCCCATCATGTGTTACTGAGTTATGGCCCCTGAAAGGGCAAAAATTGCCCATTTTGATCTTGTCCGCAGGATAGCATCTTCATTTATGATTTGATTTTAACCAGACTTGCACATAACTTGTACCACAATGAGATCTGGGTTCCTTTTTTGAACCAGCCATATCCCATCATGTGCTACGGAGTAACGGCCCCTGAAAGGGCAAAAATTGCCTATTTTGGTCTTGTCCGCACGATAGCATCTTCATTTATGATTTGATTTTAACCAGACTTGCACACAACTTGTACCCACATGATATCTAGGTTCCTTGCTTGAACCAGCCATATCCCATCATGTGTTACTGAGTTACGGCCACTGAAAGGGCAAACATTGCCTATTTTGGTCTTGTCCGCACGATAGCATTTTCATTTATGATTTGATTTTAACCAGACTTGCACACAACTTGAACCACCATGAGATCTGGGTTCCTTTCTTGAATCAGCCATATCCCATCATGTGCTTCGGAGTTACGGACCCTGAAAGGGCAAACATTGCCTATTTTGGTCTTGTCCGCACGATAGCATTTTCATTTATGATTTGATTTTAACCAGACTTGCACACAACTTGTACCACCATGGGATCTGGGTTCCTTTCTTGAACCAGCCATATCCCATTATGTGTTACAGAGTGACGGCCCCTGAAAGGGCAAAAATTGTCTATTTTGGTCTTGTCTCCATGATAGCTGTTTCATTTATGATTTGATTTTAACTTAACTTGCACACATTTTGTACCACCACAAAATATCTCGGTCAAGATTGAATATGGGTAATGTTGGGTCAAAAAGTAGGTCAGTAGGTCAAATCAGGAAAAAACCTTGTGAAGACACTAGAGGCAACAGTTTTGTTCCGATCATCATCAAACTAGCCCAGAATGATCATCTTGACAATATCTCAGTCAAGTTCGAATATAGGTGTTGTCGGGTCAAAAAGTAGGTCATTAGGTCAAATCATAGAAAAACCTTCTGAACACACTAGAGGCCACAATTTATGTCCAATCATCATCAAACTTGCTCAGAATGATCATCTTGATAATATCTTAATCACGTTCGAATATGAGTCATATCGGTTCAAAAAGTAGGTCAGGTCAAATCATAGAAAAACCTTGTGAACACACTAGAGGCCACAGTTTTGGTCCAATCATCATCAAACTTGCTCAGAATGACCATCTTGATAATATCTTGGTCACGTTCGAATATGGGTCATGGCAGGTCAAAAAGTAGGTCAGTAGGTCAAATAAGAGAAAAACCTTGTGCACACACTAGAGGCCACATTTTTGATCCAATCATCATCAAACTTGCACGGAATGACAGTCTTGACAATATCTCGATCAAGTTCGAATATGGGTCATTTCAGGTCAAGAAGTAGGTCAGTAGGTCATACCATAGAAAAACCTTGTGAACACACTAGAGGCCACAGATTAGGTCCGATCATCATCAAACATGCCCGGAATGATCATCTTGACAATATCTGAGTCATGTTCAAATAATGGTCATGTCGGTCCAAAAAGTAGGTCAGTAGATAAAATCATAGAAAAACCCTCTGAACACACTAGAGGCCACAGTTTTGGTCTGATCATCATCAAACTTGCTAAAAATGATCATTTGACAATATCTAAGTTAATTTTGAATGTGGGTCATATTTGGCCAGTAAGTAGGTCAGTAGGTCAGATTGCTGAAAAACCTTGTGTACACACTAGAGACCCAAGTTTTGGTCCGATCATCATCAAAATTGCTCAGAATGATCATCTTGACAATATCTGGGTCAAGTTTGAATATGGGTCATGGCAGGTCAAAAAGTAGGTCAGCAGGTCAAATCATAGAAAAAGTTTTGAACACTCTTAGAGGCCACAGTTTTAGTCAAATCATCATAAAATTTGCTCAGAATGATCGTCTGGACAATATCTCAGTTCAGTTCGAATATGGGTCATGTCAAATCAAAAAGTAGATCAGTAGGTTATTTTGTCATAACTTTTGAACTGTTTGAGATAGAGCCTTCATATTTGGTATGTAGGTTCCTTGTGACAAGGGCTTCCCACTCATATAAAGATTTGACCTGTGACTTTGACCCGTGACCTACTTTATCATAACTTTTGAACCATATGAGATAGAGCCTTCATATTTGGCATGTATGTTCCGTGTGACAAAGTTTTCCCAATCATTCAAAATTTTTTAGCCATGACCTTGACCTTTGACCTACTTTGTCATAAGTTTTGGAGCATTTAAGATACAGCCTTCATATTTGGCATAAAGGTTCCTTCATAGGAGTGAGTGTTTGAGTTGAAGTCTCACCGAAAGCTAAGGTCATACAGTGATGGGACCTCTGTTTAAAGACCAATCTGAAAGTCTGGAGAAGCCTGGGATCGATACTGCTACCCCTGGTTTCAAGACAAGTAGCATGACCATTTTACCATGAAGGCTTCTAAACTTCATTGGAATGTTGTGTAGATGACCCTCTAGGAAAATAGCATAACGATTAACAAATGGTCACAAGAGCTAAAAATAGATAAACATTGTGAATTTGCTTCAAATGCGAACTCCTTCTAAACCTTTGGGCCAATTGGATTTTAAACTTCACAGGAATGTTGCCTTGGTGACTCCCTACCAAAATGGTTAAACCTTATTCAACTCCAATGAACAAGATGGCTGCCAGAGCTAAAAATAAAAAAAATATTTAAATGACAATTCCTACTGTACTCTTGGGCCTATTTCATTCAAACTTTGAAGTAATGTTGCTTAGATGACCCTCTACCAAAAAGGCTAAAACAATCCCGCTCTGATGAAAAAAATGGCCACGGGAGCTAAAAATAGAAATTGTAAATCTGATTCAAACGTGAACCCCTCCTAAACCCTAAGGCCAATTTGATTCAAACTTCACAGGAATGTTACCTAGGTTACTCCCTACCAAATAAGCTAAAATCACTGCTGATGAACAAGATGGCCACCATAGCTAAAAATAGAATGTACTCGATACAGTGACAGACAAATGAGCGAACCAGGGCCCTGTGGGCCCTCTTGTTTTTCATGAAATTCGACTTTTTAATAAACCCTTTTATAGAACATATTTAACATCACTACAGCTGGTGTCTGGGAATGTGTGGCGGCCGTAAAAAGTCGCCCTGCCCTACACCATAATGTAGTTTATATTTTCTTGTCCTTTGGGATCATTGATTCCATTGTGGAATTTTGAAAATATTTGAGGGTCACTGATGAGGCCTAATTGGCCGAAACTAGCTAGTCTGGCCCAGAAAACATGTACACTTCATATTTTCCGGTTATGCGGTGTATTCCTTGCTTCCAAAGGATAACCCTTTAATAGAACATATTTAACGTCATTACAGCTGGTGTCTGGGAATGTTTGGCGGCCGTAAAAAAGTCTCCCTGCCCTACACCATAGTGTAGTTTATATTTTCTTGTCCTTTGGGATCATTGATTTCATTGTGGAATTTTGAAAATATCTGAGGGTCACTTATGAGGCCTAATTGGCCGAAACTAGCTAGTCTGGCCCAGATAACATGTACACTGCATATTTTCCGGTTATGCGGTGTATTCCTTGCTTCCAAAGGATAACCCTTTAATAGAACATATCTAACGTAACTACAGCTGGTGTCTGGGAATGTGTGGCGGTCGTAAAAGTCTCCCTGCCCTACCCCATAGTGTAGTTTATATTTTCTTGTCCTTTGGGATCATTGATTCCATTGTGGAATTTTGAAAATATTTGAGGGTCACTGATGAGGTTTAATTGGCCGAAACAAACTAGTCTGGCCCAGATAACATGTAAACTTCATATTTTTCGGTTATGCGGTGTAGTCTTTGCTTCCAAAGGATAACCCTTTAATAGAACAGTTTTAGTTTGGTTGCTTTGGTAACTTAGATTTTCGATAGACTTATAATGGGGAAAATTGAAAAATGGCATTTGCTGCGAAGTTATTGCAGATATTTAGGCAAAACGTTTATAGAAATGTTCCTTGAGTAAACGTCTCTCAGCCATATGCTTTTTTGCCAACATGGGGTTCCCCCAGGTTGTGCCGGGGCCATGCCCCACCCCTTCACTTCATAAAAGGCCATATAACTCAGAAAACATTCAGATCCCCACCCCCAAACCATACATATTCTTGTTCCTTATGATAAGACCCATTCAGTGACACCAACCTGGGGGTCCCCCGGGATGTGCCGGGGTCATGCCCCACCCCCTCTATTCCATAAAAAGGCTCAATATTTTGGAAACCTTACAGATCCCGACCCCTTAACCATATATATTATTGTTCCTAATGTAAAGATACATTCACTGACACCAACTTGCGGGGGGGGGGGGGGGTTCTCCCGGAGGCTGCCGGGGCCTTGCCCCATCCCTCTACTTCAAAAAAGGCTATATATCTCAGAAACCATTCAGGTCCCCACCCCCAAACCATATATATTCTTGTTCCTTGTGATAAGACGCATTCAGTGACACAAACCTGGGGGTCCCCTTGGATGCGCAGGGGTCATGCCACACCCCCTCCATTTCATAAAAAGGCCCAATATCTTGGAAACCTTACAGATCCCCACTCCAAAACCATATATATTCTTGTTCCTTATGATAAAACACATTCAGTGGCATCAATTTGGGGGTCTTCCTGTGTGAGCCGGGGCCTTGCCCCTCCCCTACACTTCACTTAAGGCCATCTATCTCAGAAAAAAATTCAGATCCCTGTCCCTAATTCTTATATATTCTCCTTTTCTATGGTAGACGCATTCAGTGACACTAACCTAGGGGTCCTCCGGGTTGTGCCGGGGACGTGCCCCACCCCTTCATTTCATGAAGATCCAATATCTCGGAAACCTTACAGATCCCCACCAGATTATCATATATATTGTTGTTCCTTGTGATAAGACGCATTCATTGCCACCAACCTGGAGGTCTCTCGGGTCAAGCCATGGCCTTGCTTCACCCCACCACTTCACAAAAGGCCAAATATTTCAGAAATCAGTCACAGCCCTACCACTAACCATATATACCCATCTTCCTTATGATAAGACGCATTAAAAAAACACTAGCTTTGGAGTCACCCGGGATGCCTGGGCCATGCCCCACTGCTTAGCTTCATTAAAAGCCATGTAACTCAGAAATCATTCAGATCCACACCCATAAACTATAATATTCTTGTTCCTTATGATAAGACTCCTTCAATCACACCATCCTCGGGGTCACTTTGTGCTGGAGAAATGTGCCCCGGCCCTCCACTTTAAAAAGCCATATATTTCAGAAACCATACAAATCCACACTCTATAATCATATATGTTCTTCTTCCTTATCAATAGCACACCAACTTGGGGTCCACAGGGACCAATCCTCTCTTTTCCACTTCATAGAAGGGTCTCATATATCAGAAACCATTCAGATTCCCACCCATAAACCATATATGTATTCTTGGTCCTTATGATAAGACACATTTAGGGACAACACTCTTGGGCTTTCCTGGGATCAACAGGGCATGCCCGAACCCCTTCACCGCTTAAGAGGCCTTATATCTCCAGCATACAGATTACCACTGCTACACCATATATATTCTTGTTCCGTATGAAAAGAGGCATTTAGTGATACCAACCAGGGCTCCGTTGGGTCAATGCCCTACACTCTCTACTTCATAAAAGGCCTAATGCTTCAGATACCGAGTCCAGATGGGTGCTCCTTTAGATATGGGGGTTCATTTGGGAGACTTTTAATTGGTAGATTAAGATATCATGTTAAAATACATGTCTGCCATTGGGCAGTGTGCATAGCTCTGGTGAGCATAGTGGCCCATGGGCCTCTTGTTTTACTTGAGTGATGGACCTTTGAAACTTTGGGCATTTTAATCAGGTAAACAAGATATCTTCAAAACGCTTTGAACTGTTGCCCAGAAACTACAAACTGATTCGGAATGATGAGTAGATGAACTGATTAACTTTTGGAAAAAACATCCGAAATTTTTTTCTTAAGTTATGACCCTTTAGAACGTTGGGCATTTTAAGCTTGTAAGCAAGAAATTAAACAAAAAAACAAAAAAAAAAAAAACATCACATCTATTGCCCCGTAACATTACAGTTTCGACGGGAAAGATACGAAGATAACTGATTAACTTTTGAAAAACATCTGAATTTTTTTACTTGCCCCTTTGAAACTTTAGGCATTTTAAGCTTGTAAGCAAGATATCTTATCTTGTAAGCAAGATATCTATAAAAACCTATTAGAGTTATTATGCTGAAAGTTTACAAATGAGAAGATGAATTGATAAACATTTAAAAAAAATCGGAAATTTTCTTTACTTGAGTTATGGCCCTTTAAAACTTTTTGGCGTTTTAATCTTTTTAGCCGGCCCCCGCCCATCGGGGCTTGAAGAAATAAATGGGCTGCATGATGCTTCCACGCAGAGCTGAATCCGACCGCATACGAGTACTGGTAAACCGCTTAGAGGATCTAAAAAGTAGAAGTAAATCAAAGATCAGGAATCGATACAATTAACTTATTCCACCAATCAAAGACAACAAAGGGAAAGAAACACAAACATGAAGCGACCAGACCATAATGGAAACCTAAACAAGGGAAGGCCATAAGGACAGTTACTTTCCCACAAAATGGCCAAATGGCCATCCAAAATAAAAAGACACAAGTGATACACACAGTAAATAACAAACAACAACATAAATAAACCGCCACAGAAGAACCGTCTTGGAACGGTCAGTGGAAAGAATTCCACTGGGGGCTTAAATCGATTTTACATGGCCATAATCCTCGCCCTTACCTCTGTCGCCAGAAGGCAGATATCAGGCAATTTTACAATATGACCTAATGTTGTTTCCTTTGTTCGTGTTCCTGTGCGGCATATAATTTATCTGTGAGAGCAGTGCTTTTGCACTGACCTATAAACTGATGAACCATGGATATGCTCTGACGACATTTGTGAGATTCCTGACAGCTTCTAGTTTCCGGTGGCTTCAGTGCCCGGTTTCGTGGGGTCGTTCTTCGATGTGGGGGGATTGGGTACAGCATGGGTGCTATACGACAGACTGTATGTATGGTGGTTGGCCCGGTCGCGGTTGACAACTTTGCTTCCCTCTTTAATTGCAAGCCGGTGGGTCAGGCCTCAGATTCTATGACGGTTCCAGCGTAAAGGCTTACTGAGAATTAGAGAGAACATAATTCTATGTAATGTTGGTTGGTGCCTGATTCTCTGTCTCTGGTCGGGCCCATCGGATTCTAACTGTTGGTTTTCTTTTGCCCCAGCATTTCAGTGGTTCTTTGCTGTCAAGTCCAAACCGTTGTTTCATCTCTATGTTTTATGATTTCTGTGTTCACGTAAATGATGTACTGATGAGTTAGGAGGCATACATGCGGACTGAACAACAAATTATTTGTCTAAACCGCGACCGAAGTAAGGGCGAGAATTGTGGCTACGTAAAATCGATTAAAGCCCGACCCCCCCCCCCCCCCCCCCCGCGCGTGATATTTGTTTCACTGACCGTTCCAAGGCGGTTCTTTTGTCGCGGTTTATTTTTGTTATGGTTTGTCTTTGAGTGTTTATATCGCTTATAATATTTTGTTTTGGACAGCCAGTTGGCCATTTTGTGGGAAAGTAACTGTCCTTTTGGCTTTCCGCTGTTGATGTTTCCATTAGGGTCTGTTGTTTCATGTTTGTGCTTCTTTTCCTTCGATGTCTCTGATGAGAGCTGTGGGTTAATTGTATCGATTTCTGATCATTGCGTCACTTCAATTTTGGTGTGTACTAAATGGGCAAATTAGCAAAACAAAAGTTTAATATGGAGTAAAATAAGCAAAACTGGCCAATTCTTCAAGGAGACTTCAATTTAGATATCCATCCCTATATGTTTGAGCCCACTGAAACCTGTGAGAGACTTGAATTTCATGTATGGATTTTAGTAATGGAAGCAGCAGCTCTGAAGATAAATGAAAATGACCATAACACCCAGAAATGGTACCATAAGCAGAACAGTTCAGTTGTATATTTGTACTGTGTCCATTGTATCGTATTGCACAAAGTAGGTTATCCAACTGAATGTAGATAAGAAAGTCACAGAAAAAAGCACGAAAAAATAACAGGATTGGGTAGGAAGAAAAGTCAATTTTTTTCCTTGGTGTTATGTACAACATACTGATTTAACCCCTTAGATGCCAATCACAACAATCGTCGTCTGTTTAGTCATCAGCTGGTCAATTTAAAAATCATTTTTACAAACAGTGTGGGCCAAGATCAGACTGCTCCTCTGATTTGGTCCATAGTGTTTACCTATATGCAAAAATATTATTTAAAAAAGCTTTAAGAAGATGCAGCAGAGGGTATAAACTGGGGACAACAACTGTTGAAAGTATGAATTTACACGCCTCTGGAATGAACAACCCTTGAAACCCCATTTTATATAGGGAAAAAGCCAGGTTTGCAGGTGTTGCCGCTATTTTTATTTACCGTTCATATCTTTTTCAATAGGTGGTAGATTTCTTCATTCATTATTTGTGATATTTTTCCTTTGACTTTTTCTGTGACTATATTTCCGGGACTTTTTCCAGTGACTTTCTTTCAGATTACTAAACAATTACATCCAAAACGTACAAAAAGTTATTTTATTGCAGTTAAACTACTCGGATACCCAACCGGCGCATAACATTAAAATGCCGTCAAATCAACATCCACTTCGGCATACACTGTCGAAAGCGGCATTTCAAAGTGATGGCACTGCTTGTGCATTATTCCGAAGGTGCACGCCAACTGCTTTAATATACTAACCGGAAATAAAAATATACACTCATTTTTAAATTGTCACTGGCAAAACATTTTAATGAAATTCGAATTCCAGTTATATACAGTATCATCAGTAGCATATCTGCTTTAGATTTATTGAATAAAATGTTTAATGGTAGCTACAATTTAACGAATCAGGCCACAGGTTCAAGTCAAGGGTCAAAATCCTGGTGTTCAAGTTTCAATTGAGTCAAACATTTTGTGTCGCAAATGTGATTACCATTTTTACCAGTCCTTACTCATCATCTAACATTGGAATACTGTGTTGAAATGTTATCAATCTTTAAATATTGAACCAAAACGACCGGCAGTGAGCGAAATGTATGGCATTTCTGTTTGGGTTTTTTGTTTCAATCAATATTAATGTCACAAATGAAGACGATAAAACGGGCCTCCGTTGCCTAGTGGTTAAGAGCGCTGACTCTTGATCATTAGGTCTCTCATCGCTGTGGTTCGAGCCTCGCTCGGGTCACATATGAGACGCCAAGTTCTGCAACGGAAGGTCAGGTGGTTTTTCTCCGGGTACTCCGGTTTTCGCCCACCTCTGATTAACGATCAGCTCGATATGAGTGAAATAATCTTGAAAGGGCCGTAAAACCAAAACCAAAAAAAAAAAAACAAAAAAAAAAAAAAAAAAAAAACTAAAAAGACGATAAAACGATTGAGGGTATTTTGGATCGATGTTTGGTTGAAAAATTATTTTAAAAAATGCTGATTTTTTTTTTATAAAAAGAGGAACCATCAGGAACAGATCCAAATTCTTCCCACAGTATCATTAGGGAAAGAAGTCGAAACATGGAGTGACGATAGTAGACAAAATGGACAAGAGGTAAACCGAGCCAGCAGCTCTTTCCCAAACAGGTGTTGACTCAGATATCAAAACCTAACTAAAAAGGAGCAATAGACATAAAAAGGGGGAAAGAATCAGAATCAACATGACACACATCAAACTGGAAGGACAAACGTAAGTAGAAATGAACAACCGAAAAGGGGGAAGAATCAGAACCATCAACGTAACAATATATATGAGTAGGGAAAGATTCCGAACCACGAACACAAAACATGAAAGAACCACAGCAAAAGCACCGACTTGGAACGGTCAGTAAAAACTACTGGTGTTAAAGCAGTTTTTGAGATTTCAATAAAGTATTTGTTTCTCGATAATTTTAGATGTTATTTTATTTCTTTATTCCTTGCTTTTGACTTATTACCAATACGCAAAAAGATTGAAGTCAAAATTCGAATGCAAACAGATTTTGGGAAAAATGCACTTTTTTAGCTCACCAGAGCCGAAGGATCCGGGGGAGCTTATAGGATAGGCACTTGTCCGTCGTCATCGTCGTATGTCGTCGTATGTCTGGTGTCAACACTTTTAAACATCTTCTCCTCTGAAGCCACTGGACCGAATTGGCCCAAATTTTATCTGTAGCTTCCTTGGGCTGGGGGATTGAAAGTTTGTGTTTTTTTTTTTTTATGAAAATCACCTTTTTATTTTGGTTGCTATGGCAACTTAGAGTTTCCATAGACTTATAATAGGGAAAATAAAAAAATGGCATTTACTGCCAAGTCATTGCAGATATTTTGACAAAACTTTCATAGAAATGTTCCATAGGCAATCTACTATCTGCCATATGATTTAAGGCCTACTGCTCATTTTTATTGGTTGCCATGAAAACCAAAATGAAAAAAAAAAAAAAAAAAAAAAAAAAATACTCAAAAAATCATTTCCTCAGAATCATATGCTCTAGGAGGCTGAGACTTTATGAAAATTTCACATATTTGCCTTTACAGGTTTTGTGTTTTTTTTAACAAAATTTGGCCTTTTAGTTTTGTTGTTCTGACAACTTAGAGTTTCCATTGACTTATATTGTGGAAAAATGGCATTTACTGCCAAGTCATTGCAGATATTTTGACAAAACATACATAGAAATGTTCCTTGAGTAAACTTCTCTTAGCCATATGCTTTCAAGTCAACCGGGGGGGGGGGGGGGGGGGTCGCCTAGATTGTACAAGGCCATGCTCCGGCCCCTCCACTTCATAAAATGCCTTATATCTCGGAAACCTTACAGATCCCTACATATATATTCTTGTTCCTTATGATAAGATGCATTAAGTGACACCAACCTTGGGGTTCTCCGGGATGTGCCGGGGACATGCCCCGACCACTCTACTTCATAAAAGGCCATTTATCTCAGAAACAATTCTGATCCCCACCCTAAACCATATATATTCTTGTTCCTTATGATAAGACGCATTAAATGACACCAACATGTGGGTCCCCCGGGATGTGCCGGGGACTTGCCCCACCCCTCCACTTCATAAAAATGCCATTTATCTCAGAAACCGGTGAGATCCCCACCCCTAAATCATATATATTCTCATTCCTTATGATAAGTTGCATTCAGTGACACCAACTTGGGGGTCGCCCGGGATGTGCCTGGGCCATGCTAACCCCCTCCACTTCATAAAAGGCTAAATATTCCAGAAACCTCACAGATTCCCACCCCTAAACCATATATATTCTTGTTCCTTGTGATAAGACACATTCAGGGACACCAACCTAGGGTCACCCAGGGCGCGCCCGGGCCATGCTTCACCCCTCAACTTAAGACCATATATCTGAGAAACGGTTCAGAGCCCCACTCCTTAACCATATATATTCTTGTTTCTTATGATAAGACACAATTAATGACACCAGCATGCAGGTCCCCCGGGGTGCCACGGGCCATGCCCAGCCCCTTTACTTCATTTAAATCCATATATCTCAGAAACCGTTCAGTTCCCAACCCCTTAACCCTATATATTCTTGTTCCTTATTATAAGACTCCACTTCATAATAGGCCATATATCTCAGAAACCATTCAAATCCCCATCCAATAATCACATATATTCTTGTTCATTGTTATAAGACACATTCTCTCACCCCGTCTTTGGGGGTCCGCAGGGGCCATTTTTCTCCCTACCACTTCATAAAAGGGCCTCGCATCTCAGAAACCATTCAGATTCTCACCGTTTAACCATATATACTCTTGGTCCTTATGATAAGACATATTCAGTGACAACAATCTTGGACTTTTCCGGGATTTGCCATGCCCGAATCCCTCCATCGCTTAAAAGGCCTTACATCTCAGGAACCATACATAACCCCACTGCTAAACCATATATATCTCTGTTCCTTTTGATAAGACGCATTTAGTGGCACCAACCAGGGCTCCATTGGGTCCATGCCCCAACCTCTCTACTTTATAAAACACCTAATATTTCAGATACAGTCCACATGGATGCTCATTTGGGTCTGGGGTTTGTTTGGGAGACTTTATAATTGGTAGATTAAAATCCTATCATGTTATAATACATGGCTGCCATCGGGTAGTGTCCACCTGAGCTCTAGTTTATGAAATATGGCTCTTTGGTTTGTTTGCTATGGCAAGTTAAGAGTTTCCATTGATTTGTAATTGGGACTGAAAAAAATGATGTCACAGAGTGAAATAATGGAAACTGGAGGAGCGCTTGCGCTTAGGACTTTCTAGTCATTTCCAGTTTTCCCCCCTTCTGATCGTCGGTTTTCATACTTCATATACTCGTATATTTAATCTTCATTAAGCATTACGCACTCCTGAGTAGCGCATTATTACCAATTTCCGATGGCCTTATGTAAGTCTCCCGCGCTTTTCACCTCACTGATAAACACAGCATGCGCACATACTTACCTTAGCCTTTGTAAGTCTTTCTTTGTACTTGGCAAGGGTAGGTCTTACGACCACCTGAAGGACACATTTTATATAGTTTTCCTTATTACTAAGGATATTTGTATATTATTCATTCAGGTATGCGTTTTCTTTATTTCATTATTATGTTGAACATTTGTAAATTATTATAATTGCCATTATTTCATGAATATTCATATCTTGAAATTTCGATCTCTCGACAACGGGTCAGTTTTCCTTGGTCTCTGGCAAGGGTTGGTCTTATGAACACCTAAAGGACAGAATTATATAGTTTTCCTTATTACTAAGGATATTTATATACTCACCGGAAATAGAAACTATACACTCATTTTTGAGTTGTCTCTGGCAAAACAATTTAATGAAATTTGAATTACAATTATATAAATTATTATCATTGTCATGTCTGATTTATAGAATAAAATATTTAATGATAGCTACGATTTAACGGGTAAAGCCACGGGTTCAAAGCAAGGGTCGAAATTTTGCTGTTCAAGTTTCCATTGGGTCAAACATTTTGTGTCGAGAATGTGATTCCCATTTTTACCAGTTATTACGTATCATCTAACGTTGGGAATATTGTTTACAAAATGAAAATTTTCACAATGGTTGAAATGGTATCGACGTGTAAATATTGGACCAAACCACCGGAAGTGAGCGAAAAGTATGGCACTTCTGATTGCGGTGTTTGGTTTAATCAATATTTAAGACACAGCTGAAGATGCTAAAATGATTGAAGCCACTTTTGGGTCGAATTTTGGCTTGAAACATTATTTTGAAAATTTCGCTGAAAAAAGGCAGTTTTTGAGATTTCAATAAAATGTTTGTTTCTCGATAATTTTTAGATGTTATGTTATTTTTTTATTCCTTGCTTTGCACTTGTTACCTATACGCAAAAATGTTGAAGTTAAAATTTGATTACAAACAGATTTTGTGAAAAATGCACTTTTTTACATTTTCCCCAAAAACTTTTATTTTGAACACCAGATTTTCTTACAATTGTTACAGGATTAATGCCTATAGTTAGTCAAATCATTAATCAGTAATTTTTAACTGAATTATCCTCTTGTTTTGTCAGGCGAGACAATTTAAAAGTGTATAGTTTCTATTTCCGGTGAGTATATATATTTATTCAGAATGACGAGGTCGAGAGAGACAAGGTTCTCATAGCTTCAAATACATGAAATCATCAAATACAGTTGTCGTCCTTTGAACCCCGAACCCCCTCGAGATAGCGGGAGAAGATCATACAAGAGGGCCATGATGGCCCTGGATCGCTCACCTGATCCATAGAGTAACAAGTGGGTCCCGTGGAGGGCCATTATTGACCCCAGGGCTATAATGTGCATAATGTTGAAGGAGGTCTAAAAAGGTGAAGCTTCATACCAAATATATACAAAGGCTATAATTTGAACAATCTTGGCAAAGGTCCACTAGATGGAGCTACACACAAAATATCGAAGACCTGGGCCTTGCGGTTTCAGAGAAGAAGATTTTTTTAAAGCTATTCCCTACAAAAGCCTATGTAAACCAAATGGCCCCGGGGCGGGGGCATTTTTGGCGTCAGGGCTATAATTTAAACAATCTTGATAGAGGTCCACTAGATAAAGCTTCACACCAAATATCAAAGACCTGGGCTTTGCTGTTTCAGAGAAGAAGATTTTCAAAGATTATCTCTATATAAGTGTATGTAAAACCAAAGGACCCCATGGGGGGGGGGGGGGCATTTGTGGCCCAGGGGCTATAATGTGAACAATCTTGGTAGAGGTCCACTAGATGAAGCTCCATCATACCAAATATCAAAGACATGAGCCTTGCCGTTTCGGAGAAGAAGATTTTTAAACATTTCCCTATGTAAGTCTATGTAAAACCAAAGGGTCTTGGGGGGGGGGGGGGTGCATTTTTGGCCCAAGGGCTATAATTTTAACAATCTTGATACAGGTCCACTTGATGAAATTTCACACCAAATATCAAAGACCTAGGCCTTGTGGTTTTCACAGAAGAAGATTTTTTAAAGATTTTCCCTATATAAGTCTATGTAAAACCAAAGGGCCCCAAGACGGGGGCAATTTTGGTCTCAGGGCAATAATTTGAACACTCTTGGTAGAGATCCACTAGATGAAGCTTCATACCAAATATCTAAGACCTGGGCCTTGTGGTTTCAGAAGAAGATTTTTCAAGATTTTCCTGATATATGTCTAGGTAAAACCAAAGGGCCCCGGAGCGGGGGCATTTTTGTCCCCAGGGCTATAATTTGAACAATCTTGATAGAGGTTTACAAGATGAAGCTTCATACCAAATATCAAAGACCTAGGCCTTGCCGTTTCAGAGAAGAAGATTTTTAAAGATTTTCCCTATATAAGCCCATGTAAAAACAAAGGGCCCAGGGGTGGGGGCATTTTTGGCCTGTGCACTATAATTTGAACAATCTTGGTAGGGGTCCACTAGATGAAGCTTCATACCAAATAGCAAAGACCTGGGCCTTGAGGTTTCAGAGAAGAAGATTTTCCCTATATAAGACCATGTAAAAACAAAAGGGCCCCAGGGCGGGGGCATTTTTGGCCCCAGCACCATAATTTGAACAATCTTGGTAGGGGTCCACTAGATGAACCATCATGTTAAACCAAAGGGCCCCGGGGCGGGGGCATTGTTGGCCCCAGCACTATAATTTGAACAATCTTAGTAGAGGTCCAAAAGATGAAGCTTCACTCCAAATATCCAAGACCTTGGCCTTGCAGTTTCTGAGAAGATTTTTTGAAGATTTTCCCTATATAAGCCTATGTAAAACCAAAGGCCCCCTGGGCGGAGGCATTTTTGGTCCCAGGGCTATAATATGAACAATCTTGGTAGAGGTCCACTAGATGAAGCTTCACACCAAATATCAAAGATCTGGGCCTTGAGGTTTCAGAGAAGAAGATTTTTAAAGATTTTCCCTGTATAAGCCTATGTAAAACCAAAGGCCCCCGGGGCGGGGGCATTTTTGGCCCCAAGGCTATAATTTGAACAATCTTAGTAGACATCCACCAGTTAAGGCTTCACACCAAATATTAAAGACGTGGGCCTTGTGGTTTCAGAGAAGAAGATTTTTTAATGATTTTCCCTATATAAGCCTATGTAAAACCATAGGCCCCCGGGACGGGGGCATTTTGGCCCCCAGGGCTATAATTTGAACAATCTTGGTAGAGGTCCACTAGATGATGCTTCACACCAAATATCAAAGATCTGGGCCTTGAGGTTTCAGAGAAGAAGATTTTTAAAGATTTTCCCTGTATAAGCCTATGTAAAACCAAAGGCCCCCGGGGCGGAGGCATTTTTGGCCCAAAGGCTATAATTTGAACAATCTTAGTAGAGGTCCACCAGGTAAAGCTTCACACCAAATATTAAAGACCTGGGCCTTGTGGTTTCAGAGAAGAAGATTTTTTAATGATTTTCCCTATATAAGCCTATGTAAAACCAAAGGCCCCCGGGGCGGGGGCATTTTGGCCCCAAGGGATATAATTTGAACAAGCTTGGTAGAGGTCCACTAGATGAAGCTTCACACCAAATATCAAAGATCTGGGCCTTGCGGGTTCAGAGAAGAAGATTTGTAAAGTTTTTCCCTGTATAAGCCTATGTAAATCCAAAGGCCCCCGGGGCGGGGGCATTTTTGGCCCCAAGGCTATAATTTGAACAATCTTAGTAGAGGTCCACCAGGTAAAGCGTCACACCAAATATTAAAGACCTGGGCCTTGTGGTTTCAGATAAGAAGATTTTTTAATGATTTTCCCTATATAAGCCTATGTAAAACCAAAGGCCCCCGAGGCGGGGGCATTTTGGCCCCCAGGGCTATAATTTGAACAATCTTTGTAGAGGTCCACTAGATGAAGCTTCACACCAAATATCGAAGACCTGGGCCTTGCGGTTTCAGAGAAGAAGATTTTTTTAAGTTTTCGTTTAAAAAATCTATTTTTAGATCCTGTGACCTAGATGTGCAATGGACTGGAACCATTTGAACAACTTTGAAAGGGGACCACCTAAGGATCATTCCTGTGAAGTTTGGTCAAAATCCGGTCAGTGGTTTAGGAGGAGATGTTATTTGAAGAAAAAGTTTACGCACACACGCACGCACGCACACACGCACGCACGACGGACGACGGACAAAAAGTGATCACAAAAGCTCACCTCGTCACTACGTGACAGGTGAGCTAAAAAGCAACATCACAATAACATCATAACTATCAGCATGTGGCCACAAACACCTTAATATATCCCCCGCCGTACCAAAAGAGTATGAAAAATAAGTCTCGCAGCCGGACTGGATAGGACTTAGAGATTCGGGACAAATCTCATAAGGAGAGATTCGGGACGAATCTAACTAGGCAGGGGACCCCTGCGACAATGATATTAATGCCTTTCAAGATATTTTGTCACACGTTCACAGAAATGTTCCTTTAATAATGTTCTTTTTGGCCTATTGGTTGCGACAGATGGGAAATTTTCAATTGTCATCTGTTGTCCTGCAACAACACATTCAAGCGACATCAGAATCTGAAGCCACTAGGCTGAATGGGTCCAAATTTTATCTGTAGTATCCTTGGGCACATGGCTTCCTTGTTTAATTAAAATACAATGCCAATGGGCAGTGGACCCCTTAGCTCTGGTGAGCATTGTGGCCCATGGGCCTCATGTTTAGCTCAACAGAGCCGAAGGCTCCGGGGGAGCTTAAAGGATGGACATTGTCCGTCGTAGTCGTCTGCGTCGTCGTCGTCAACACTTTCAAACGACATCTTCTCTGAACCCGCTGGGCCGTTGGGCCCAAAGTTCATCTTGGTTGGGTGATTGAACGTTCGTGTTTTTCGCTCTCCTGAGCACGAAGTGCTCAAGGTGAGTTATTGTGATCGCTTTGTATCCGTCGGTCCGTCAACAATTTCTTTAAATGACATCTCCTCCTTGGTAAATGGCCGGATTTCAAAATCATTTCACAGAAATGTTCCTCTGCTGACCCTCTACCAAAATGCTAAAATGGCTCTGCTCCGCTTAACAAAATGGCTGCCAGAGCTAAAAGTAGAAAAGCCTTTAAACGACATCTCCTCCTAGGCCAATGTCCCGATTTCAAAATAATTTCACAGAAATTTTCCTTGGGTGACCCTCTACCAAAATTGCTAAAATGGTCTCGCTCTGCTAAACAAAATGGCCGCCACATCTAAAAATAGAAAAACCTTAAAACGATATCTCCTCCTAAGCCAATGGCCGGATTTCAAAATCATTTCACAGAAATGTTCCTCGGATGACCCTCTACCAAAAGTGATAAAATGGTTCTGCATGGCTAAACAAAATGGCCACTAGAGCTAAAAATAGAAAAAAACCTTTAAATCACATCTCCTCCTAGGCCAATGGCGGGATTTCAAAATAATTTCAAAGAGAGGGTCTGTCGCGGATACCGCGAATATAATATTAAGTTTGTGTGTATATTTCAATTTCTTATGTATTTTCCTATGTTTTTCTAAACGTTTACCATATTTTTAAGCACTTCGAGCTCTTTTGAAGATTAATAATTCTCAGACTAATAAAGCACACTACTTAAGTGACTTTGACGTCTAATGACGTTAGTTTAGATGACGTTGGCGTCGCGACGTTGACGTTGTTGCTAAGGACAGAAGGAAACAATGAGACCAGAGGAATACTACAGTTTGCAGAGTAAATTCTTAAATATTACAGTGAGCAGAGACAATTATATTAGCTTAAAAGTAAGATAAACTCTATTTCTAATCAATTTATACATTTATTTTATGACAATGTGGCAAATACAGCTTTTATTGTGAAGTTTGCTCTCCCTCTATGTTATTCGCCACAGGGTCCTTGTCTTACCGTCTACCAAAATTGCTAAAACGGTTTCGTTTTGCTGAATTTTGGCCGCAAAAGCTAAAAATAGAAAAACGTTTAAACGACATCCCCTCCTAGGCCAATGTCCCGATTTCAAATTAATTTCACAGAAATGTTCCTTGGGTGACCCACTACCAAAATTGCTAAAATGTTTTTGCTCTGCTGATTAAAATGGCCACCAGATGTAAAAATAGAAGAACCTTTAAACGGCATCTGCTCCTAAGCCAATGACCCGATTTCAAAATCATTTTACAGAAATGTTCCTCGGGTGACCCTTTACCAAAATTGCTAAAATAGTTCTACGCCCCTAAACAAAATGGCCACCAGAGCTAAAAATAGAAAAATCTTTAAACGACATCTCCTCCTAGGCCAATGGCCTGATTTCGAAATAATTTCACAGAGACAGTCCTTGGCTGACCCCCTACCAAAATTGCTAAAACGGTTCTGCTTTGCTGAACAAAATGGCGGCCATACTTTTGCAGAAATGTTCCTAGGGTGACCCTCACCCAAACTTGCGAAAATGGTTTTATTCCAATGAACAAAATGGCCATCATATTTAAAAATAGAAAAGAACTTTAGATGACAGCTTCTCCTAGGCCAGTGGCTAGATTTCGAAATAATTTTACCGAAATGTTCCTTGGGTGACCTTTTACCAAAGCTGCTAAAATGGTTGCCCTTGCTGAACACAATGGCTGTTGGATATTACTGTTTTAGGTCTAGCCTGCCCAGGCAAGGTGGTACAATTTGGACCATCTATGCACATGAACTATATTGGTTTCATTGGGTGGCAGGGCTTGAGATCTCTTCTCAGTGTTGGGTAAAATTCCAACAAAATTGGATACAACATCTTCAAAATGACCTAAATAGTGTTGACTGGGACGTTAAATCTTAATTTAAACAAAAAGGGCATAAGAGGACCAGTCTGATCTGGATCCACACTGTTTGCAATAATGACTTTAAAGTAACCAGCCAACACAAAGCAGAAGATGATCTTAATCACTCTTTGAAATTGTACATTTATATAAAAACAACAAGGTTTTAGACCTGTCAAAATATCAACAGGCAGTTGAAGATAGACTATTACACATAGCTTTGTCACTGCTTGTATAATATGTTATGAATCAGTAGGACTCAAAACAAACTGTGAAGTGACTAATATTGTTATGCCAGAAGGTATACATACTAAATTGTGCAGTGACACTGGCTCCCGTTGTATAATAGAAGTCACTTAGAGGTTAGGACCCGGGTGTTTGAGCTAGTTATAAACTGAGCTGCAAACATGGGCTAGATAACTACTAGGCTCTTGAAAATAATAAAGGTGGCTTAAGGACCTGCGCTGCAGTATACAGAATCAGCACGAAAAACTGTTTATTTTGGATGGAGTGATGTAAATTAGGTGGGTATATGTTGATAGTTAAAGGATAATTTTCCTTATCAATAAAACATATGTTGTGGGTATTTATTAGAACCACCTTGCTCTTAATGAATATATACACACCATACATTTTTATCGAAAAACAAGGGAGACTTTACTAATGTACCACTAAATACCCACTATATCTACAGCTCTATGAACTAAAGATTTGACTGATTGATTGTTTTGGGTTTAATGACACGTCAACTCTTGTGGGTCATTTTGTGTCCTGTCAGAGAAACGGAGAAAAGAGTTAGGAGAGATAGTAGAGGGTATGAAAGTGAGGGACAGAGGAGAAGAGACAAATGAATGGAAGGAAGTGTATATAGAAACAGAAGAAATAACATTCCCCCCTCTACCCATACTTGCAGCAAGGACAGTAGGCCTTGACAAACTGTGAGCCAATATCAGTTGGACACAACAGTGATGCAAGACACACTTATAGAGATTTAATTACAGTAATAACAAATGAATTCTGAGCCAAGGCACAGAAAAGAATCAAGCTGGCATATAGTATTGGCATGCCTAAATAGTGTTGACATGGATGTAAAGCTAAAAAAAAAAAAAAAAACCCTTGCCCTGCTGAGCCTGGATATGCCTGATCTTTCAAACAATGTAGATTCTGAGCAGATGGCTTCTTGGCTCATCTGATCAAGATTTACACATTCAGTTTGTGAATTTATAGGAATAAATTACATCATTTGAACCCAGTTTGTGCCGAAAACTTACAATGGGATACTGGCAACCCGGGATTGGCAAACAGTGAAGGCCCAGATCAGATGCTGCAGAACTTGACGTCTGATCTGGGCCTACATTGTTTGTAAAAGGTTATGCCATTTTCCATATTAGGGGTTGAGGTTGAAAAAAAACAGTGTAAACCTAGAACAGATTGCCACAGAATATGGCATCTGTCTGATCAAAGTCTACTTTGTTACTTACAGTACAGGAAATTTTGAGTCAGATGCTGCAGAATAAAGCGTCCAATCGGAATTTACCCATTTTGCTTACAGTACAGAAATGTACAAGTAATACGAAATGTAAACAGTCTATACCGCAATTCAGGATCATTTTCCTAGCCTACATTCCGACACAATTGACCCACCAATGCTGTCAGTGCTTTGAAATATGCTATTGTTTCCCAAAATAAAACTGGCTTCATAACGAACTTAACAGAAGAACAGTAAACAGTCTATACCACAATTCAGGATCATTTTCCTAGCCTACATTCCGACACAATTGGCCCACCAGTGCTGTCAGTGCTTTGAAATATGCTATTGTTTCCCAAAACTAAAACTGACTTCATAACGAACTTAAGTGTTTCTGCTCGAAAATCTAATGTCATTATTCCCAAAAACAAAACTTAACGTCATTTATATTCAAATACAAAAACTCCAATGCAAACTAACACAATTTCATGTTATCAGAAAATTAGTGTTAGAAGCTTCTATGGTGAAATGGTTAAACTACTTGCCTAATAAACCATGTTTCATGGGTTCAGCCCCATGCTTCTCCACACTAAAGGCGTTTTCGATGCCGAGAATCCACATCCTTTGAACACAGTGACTGAATTTAAGAAAAAAAAATACAAAATCTCCACCTAAGTTCTTAAATGGTTCTGCTACATTGAACAAATAGCACATAGACAAAAATAATAGCATCATCAAAAGATAATACAACTTGAGTCAGGTGAGCGAATTAGGTCCATCATGGACCTCTTGTTTTATGAAATTCGGCTCATTAGTTTGGTTGCTATGGCAACTTAGAGTTTCCATAGACTTATAATAGGGAAAATTTGAAAAAAGGCGTTTACTGCCAAGCCTTTGCAGATATTTTGACAAAAACTTTATAGAAATGTTTCTTGAGTAAACTACTCTTAGCCATATGCTTTTATGCCAGCTTGAGGGTCCCCAGCCCCTCCACTTCATAAAAGGCATTCACCCATAAAAATTCTCATCATACTATCTCTTATCGATCGTTTAAACATTTCGACGTTAACGCATTTAGAAATGAGTTAATTCAAGTCCCATGGGAAACTGTTGAGTACTTTGACGATGTTAATGAAATGATTCAGGTATGGAACTCATTATTTTTAGAGGTATTGAACAAGCACGCCCCGGTTGTGCAACATAGAGTTAAAAGATTGCGTCAACCTGATTGGATTTCGCCAGAAATATTAGATAACATTAAAGAAAGAAATAAACACAAAATTAATGGTAAAACAGATGAATATATATATTTTCGAAACAAGGTATCAGAAATGATTAAATCAGCAAAAAAGGAAATGTATAAGGCTAAACTTGAAGAGGGCAAAGACGATCCACGTTCTATTTGGAAACTTTTCAGGGAGCTAGGTGCTGGTGGAAAATCAGACTCAAAAAAGAATATATTTGGCTTAACTATAAACAATGAATTTGTATCTAGTGACTTTGAAGTTGCAAATGAATTCAACCAATATTTTGCTAGTGTTGCTTCGCAGCTAAAAGAACCTATTCAGTTCTCAAATTTTGAACAAATTAAAAGCCATGTTGATTCGAAAGTGTCGTCGAGCATTTCATTCAGCATTCCAGAAATAAACCAAAGCTTTGTTAGAAAATACTTATTCAACTTAGATGTAACAAAATCTACAGGTCTCGACTGCATTGGACCTCGGGTATTGAATATAGCACATGACATAATATGTTCAAGTATTACTCATATAATAAATAAAAGCTTACAAAACAGCATCTTCCCGACCGTTTGGAAAAATGCAAAAATATGCCCAATTCACAAATCGGGTCAAAAAGATGATGTAAATAATTACAGGCCAATTTCAGTGCTTCCTACTATTTCCAAAATAATAGAAAAATGGGTACATATAAAGTTTATGACATTTCTAAATAACCATAGACTACTTCATCAAACGCAAAGCGGTTTTAGAAATGGACATTCAACTGAATCGGCTCTACTTCTTATGACTGACTCTTGGTTAAAAGCTGTCAATGATGGAAAACTAGTAGGTTGCGTAATGGTTGATTTCCGAAAGGCTTTTGATCTGGTTGATCATGACATTTTATTGCAAAAACTTGCACTTTATAAATGTAACTCAAATAGTTTACTTTGGTTTAAATCATAATTAACACAACGAATACAACAAGTGTCAATTAAAAATACTAAATCGGACAGTAAAGACATCATTTGTGGTGTCCCACAGGGGTCTATTCTAGGTCCACTCCTTTTCCTAATTTTCATCAATGACTTGCCTCTGATACTCCAAAATGTAGTCGCAGCCACTGACTTATATGCGGACGATACGACCATTTATGACGTGCAGTCTGACAAACAAACACTGGAAAATAATCTACAAAAATCTTTAAATTTGCTTAAGCAATGGTGTAAAGAGAATGGAATGCTTTTAAACACTAATAAAACTAAAGTTATGCTCATTACAAGTCGGCGAAAAAGACTTAATTTAAAGGATAAATCTCTCATGTTAAAATATAACGAATTGGATCTTAAAGTAGTAAATAATGATAAAATTTTAGGGATCAATATAGACGAAAATTTAATTTGGAATTCACAATACCAACAGGTTGTGAAGAAAGTATCCTCTCACTTATGGCTTTTATCACAGATTTCATCATATTTAACAATAGAGCACAGATTACTTTTTTATAATGCATATATCCGACCCCACTTCGATTACTGTTCTGTTATCTGGGGAAATTCTACTTGTTTTAACATCAATAAAATTACTAAACTTCAAAGACGGGCATGCAAGTTAATATTAAGAAATGAATATCTAACTCTTGAAGAGGCTCGAGATAGATTAAAAATCCTGTCTTTTACCGAAAGTGTATTTTTACAAAAAGCCAAAGTGATGTATAAAGTTGCTAACAATATTGCACCAGAATATCTGACAGATTTGTTTCAAATGAGGTCATGTTATACGGATGACACCATATCGAATTTACGTTCCATAAGCAATAGGAACTTTTTTATACCCAAACCTAAAATCGATTTGTTTAAAAACAGCATGTCCTACTCAGGTGCTTTGATCTGGAACAGTATCCCACTTGAAATAAAGAATGCTACTACCTTGAGTTCTTTTGTAAATAAATGTACTGTTTGGTTGAAACATTAAGGTCTTTTCACATTTGGACCTCCGCCGCCATTAGCTGAATTTTATCTCTTGAAAATGCATCTTTAAGAGTGTGTATGAATATGTATGTATGTGTGGATGCGTGAATGACATAATGCACTTTATACTGTTGTTTATGATGTCTCTTACGTAGTAGTTATTTGTTAGAGGGCCTCAATGAAAATTGGTTCGCCAATTGAGTTACCCTCTTAAAATAAAGTCGTTACTTACTTACTTACTTACTTACTAGAAACCATTCAGATCCCTACCCCAAAACATATACGATAAGACACATTCAGTGACACAAACCTGGGGGCCACCGGGATGCGCCGGGGCCTTGCCCCACAACCTGAACTTCATAAAAGGCCCAATATCTCGGAAACCTTACAGATCCTACCCCTAAACCAAATATACTCTTGTTCCTTATGATAAGACACATTAAGTGACGCCAAGCTGAGGGGGGGGGGGCGGATGCGCCAGGGACTTGCCCCGCCCCGCTCCCTCCACTTCATAAAGGGCCCAAGATCTCGGAAATCTTACAGATCCCCACCCCCAAACCATATATATTCTTGTTCCTTATGATAAGACACATTCAGTGACACAAACCTGGGGGCCCCTCGGATGCGCCGGGGCCCTACCCCACCCCCTCCACTTCATAAAAGGCCATGTACCTCAGACACCATTAGGATCCCCGCACCTTGACCTTATATATTCTTGTTCCTTATGATAAGACGCATTCAGTGACACTAACCTGGGTTGTGTGTGTGTGTGTGTGGGGGGGGGGTGGTGTGATGCACCGGGACATTGCTCGACCCCCTACACTTCATGAAAGGCCCAATACAGATCCCCACCCCTAAACCACATATAATTTTGTCTTTATGTATGATAAGACACCTTCAGTGACACCAACCCGCCCCCCCCCCCCCCCACCCTGGGATGCGCTGGGGTCCTGTCTCAGCCCCTCCACTTCAAAAAGGCCATATAGCTCAGAAACCATTAAGATAAGTAGAAGTAAAACAAAGATCAGGAATCGATACAATTAAATTACTCCGCCCATCAAAGACACCAAAGGGAAAGAAACACAAACATGAAGCGGCCAAACCATAATGGGAACCTAAACAAAGCAAGATCCCCACCCCTTAACCATAAATTTTCATGTTTCTTATGATAAGACTTATTCAGTGACACCAACCTTGGGACACCCGGGATGCGCCGGGGCATTGTCCTACCCCCTCCACTTCATAAAAAGGCCAAATATCTCGGACACCCCTAAACCATATATACTCCTGTTCCTCATGATAAGACAGATTCAATGACACCAACCTCGGGGTCTGCTTGGGTGCGCCATGGCCATGTCCCTCCCCTCAACTTCACAAAAGGTCATATATCCGAGAAACTGTTCAGAGCCACACCTCTGAACCATCTATATTCATGTTCCTTATGATTAAGAACATTCAGTGACACCAACATAGGGGTGCCCTGGGCCATGCTTCACCCTTCCACTTCATAAATGACCCAATATCTCGGAATCCTTACAGATCCCTAACCCTAAACCATATATATTCTTGTTCCTTTTGATAAGACACATTCAGTGGCACCAACCTCAGGGGTCCCCCGATATGCGCCGTGGCCCTTCTCCACCCCTCCACTACGATCTCCACCCATAAACAATATATATTTTTGTTCCTTATGATAAGACGCATTCAGTGACACCAACATGGGGGCTACACGATGCGTCGGGGACTTGCCCCGCCGCCTCACTTCAAAAAAAGCCTAATAATCTCGGAAACCTTACAGATCCCCACCACTAAACCATATATATTCTTGTTCCTTATGATAAGACGCATTCAGTGACACCAACCTGGAGGCCCCCGCGATGCGCCAGGGCATTGCTCCACCCCTCCACTTCATAAAAAGGCCTAATATCTCGGTCAAGTACAGAGTCCTACCACTAAACCATAATACTCTTGTCCCTTATTATTAGACACATTCAATGACACCAACCTCAGGGTCTGCCGGAGTGCGACAGGGCCATGTCCCACCCCTCCACTTCACAAAAGGCCATATATCTGAGAAACTGTTTAAAGCCCCACCCCTAAACCGTATATATATTCATGTTCCTTATGATTAGTGACATTAAGTCACACCAACATGGGGTTCCCCTGAGGTGGCCTGGGCCATGCCCCACCCCTCCACTTCACAAAAGGCCCAATAGCTCGGAAATCTTACAGATCCCCACCCCCAATTAAACAGGTTTTGTTTATTTTTTATATTGAAATTCGGCTCTTTAGTTTGGTTTCTATTGAGGTTTAATGGGAAAAATGGAAAATGGTATTTACCGCCAGGCCTTTGCAGATATTTTGACTAAACTTTCATAGTAATATTCTTTAAGCTATCATCTATCCGCCATATGATTTTAGGCTACCTGCTCACTTTTACTGGTTGCCATTGAAACCAAAATGCCCCCCAAAAACAGAAAAAAACACTTAAAATCATCTCCTAAAAAGCCATATACTCTATGAGGCTGATACTATATTGAAATATTCACCATATTTGCCTGAACTCGTATTGTGTTTTTTCAGCTCACCAGAGCCAAAATCTCCGGGGGAGCTTATAGGATAGGCAGTTGTCCGTCGTCGTCTGCGTCTGCGTCGTCTGTATCGTCTGTGTCAACACTTTCAAACGACATCTCTTCTGAAACTACTGGGCTGATTGGGCCCGATTTTATCTGTAGCATCCTTGGGCCTGGGGATTGAAAGTTTTTTTTTATGAAAATCGGCACAATAGTTTGGTTGCTATGGCAACTTAGAGCTTCCATAGACTTATAATGGGTAAAATTGAAACATGGCATTTACTGCCAAGCCTCTGCAGATATTATGACAAAACTTTCATAGAAATGTTCCATAGGCAATCTACTATCTGCCATATGATTTTAGGCCTACTGCTCATTTTTATCGGTTGCCATGGAAACCAAAATGAAAAAAAAAAAAAAAATAGAAAAAAAAAACTAATCCTTAAAAAATCATCTCCTCAGAAACATTACGGTCTAGGAGGCAGAGACTTTACTTAAATATTCACAATATCTGCCTTTACAGGTTTTGTGTTTTTTTTTTTATGAAATTTGGCTCTTTAGTTTGGTTACTAGGGCAACTTAGATTTTCCATAGACTTACAAAAGGGTCCAAAGGGCCCTGATTCGCTCACCTGAGTGTCACTGTCTCTAGTACATTCTATTTTTGGCTCTGGTGGCCATCTTGTTCGTCAGAGTGGAAACAGTTTAGCTATTCTGGTAGGGAGTCACCTAGGCAACATTCCTGTGAAGTTTGAATCAAATTGACCCAAAGGGTTTAGGAAGAGTTAGGGTTTGAAGCAAATTTAATTTTTTTTTTCTGTTTTTAGCTCTGGTGGCAATTTTGTTCACCAGAGCGGGATCATTTTAGCTATTTTAGTAGAGGCTCATCTATTTTTAGCTCTGGAGCCGATCTGTTTGTCAGAGCGGAACGAGTTTAGCTATTTTGGTAGGGAGTCGTCTACGAAACATTCCTGTGAAGTTTATATCAAATTGGGCAAAGGATTTAGGAGGAGTTTGCGTTTGAGCAAATTTACGATGTTTTTTCTATTTTTAGCTATGGCGATGTAGCGTGAGATTATTGATCCCGTGAAATTCTTCAGTCGCACCGGAAGCGGCTGAAATCCTTCACGGAGGGCTGTGAGAGAATTCAGCCGTGAGAAGTATAACACGGTAACTATTAAAGACTGGGGTATCGAAACTCTCTTAAAAGGGCAGGCTTAGAACCTCTACGCGGTTTGCCAGTACCCATATGCACCCAGTTTCAGCTCTGCCTGGAAGCATCATGCAGCCCAATCTATTTATACGCTTACGAATAAGCTTGCCCAGGAAAAGTGGATAGGTACACTGACCGGTTCAATCAAAGTCTTGAAAGTACTGTGGAAAGTTGATT
The DNA here is from genome assembly GCA_963580285.1 of Lucinisca nassula. Classification (NCBI taxonomy): domain Eukaryota; kingdom Metazoa; phylum Mollusca; class Bivalvia; order Lucinida; family Lucinidae; genus Lucinisca; species Lucinisca nassula. The sequence goes on from OY757016.1 coordinate 56,535,839, forward strand.
TATTAGAACAATTGCTATATAACACTGTTAGTCGTAGATCAAGCATTTCTCTAGATATTTTGTTGACAAGGTCCAAGGGGGGGGGGGGGGGGGTAAAATATTCGACGAAGAAAAAATGATCCATCGATACCTCTCCTAGCGGGCACATGACGTGCTAGGGGGCGTGGCCGGTGTAGCACATTTCAGTACTGGTCATGAACAGACTCAATTAAACCGAGTCTGCTATTTTCGTTTATTTTGTGTATTCATTGCTTCTAAAGGATCTAACCATTCAGAACTTATTTATCTTCACTGCAGCTGGTGCTGTGCCGTGTGGTGGCCGTAAAAAGTCTCCCAGTACATCCATCATAGTGCAGATTATATTTTCTGGTCCTTTGGGATAATTGAGTTCATTTAAAATTATTTTGAAAATAGAGTTCTGCTTAAGCCAGTGCTAGGGGGCATGGCCGGTGTAGCATATTTCAGTACTGATCATGAACAGACTCAATAAAACCGAGTCTGCTATTTTCGTTTATTTTGTGTATTCTTTGCTTCTACAGGATGTAACCATTCAGAACTTATTTAGCAACGCCGCATTGATACGACGATGCACATACGTTGTGCATCCGCTTGGAGCTATGTTCCTTCGGGCGTCGGGACATAAAAAGGAGAATAACTTGACAAAAAAAAAAGATTATTTTTAAACCATTCGATTTAGACATTATAACCCTGATCAGACGCCGCGTTTACCCAAGGCGAATTAAAATACATGTACGTTTATTCCAACAAAAAACATTAACCCATAAATGCCAACTGTTTCAATACAGGGACATTCGGAAATAGTTAAGATAGAGTAGAGGCCACAGAATGTTGCGTCTGATCGGTGTCGTCACTATATACTAAAAGTACGGAATTGCACGACCCGCAGAAAAAGCAACCGACTGAAGTCGGTTGATTTCTAAGAGTGCCCTAAAATCACCGTGTCATTCTGTCATTCGGTCAATCGGTCAATCGGTCATTCTGTCATTCTGTCATTCTGTCAGTCTGTCTGTCCGTCCGTAACCCGTTTGTGAAAATCGGTGATAGTGACTTAACCGCTTGGAATATTGAAACAATTTTTGGCATACTGATAGATATCAATGAGATCTAACCAATGAACTTGGAAATATTTAATTCCATTTAGTATAGCCTCGCCGAGGCGAAAAATGTGAAAATTTTCGAACTGCTTCTCCTCGGAAACCCTTGGGCCGATTGAAGTCAAATTTCATATGAAGCCTCTATGGGATGGGGGAAACAAAAATTTGCTCATGGGGTCCAGTTCACGTGATCAAAATGGCCGCCAAGCCATATATGGTCTGTCTGTCTGTCCGTCCGTAACCCGTTTGTGAAAATTGGTGATAGTGACTTAACCGCTTGGAATATTTAAACAATTTTTGGCATACTGATAGATATCAATGAGATCTAACCAATGAATTTGCGAAATATTACATTCCATTTAGTATAGCCTAGCGAAAAATGTGAAAATTTTCGAACTGCTTCTCCTCGGAAACCGTTGGGCCGATTGAAGTCAAATTTCATATGGAGCCTCAATGGGATAGGGAAACCAAAAATTGCTCATGTGGTCCAGGTCACATGACCAAAATGGCCGCCAAGCCATATATGGTAAAAACCCTTCAAAAATAGTCTTCTCCAGAACCACTTGGCAGATTTCCACGAAACTTGATAAATAGCATCTGGGACGTAGGTCCATCATAAATTACTAAAATGGTGACCCTGGGTTGACCTTGACCTTCTTTGGGTCCGTCTGTAACCCGTTTGTGAAAATTGGTGATAGTGACTTAACCGCTTGGAATATTTAAACAATTTTTGGCATACTGATAGATATCAATGAGATCTAACCAATGAACTTGCGAAATATTACATTCCATTTAGTATAGCCTCGCCGAGGCGAAAAATGTGAAAATTTTCGAACTGCTTCTCCTCGGAAACCGTTGGGCCGATTGAAATCAAATTTCATATGAAGCCTCTATGGGATGGGGGAAACGAAAATTTGCTCATGTGGTCCAGGTCACATGAACAAAATGGCCGCCAAGCCATACATGGTCTGTCTGTCTGTCCGTCCGTAACTCGTTTGTGAAAATTGGTGATAGTGACTTAACCGCTTGGAAAATTTTAACAATTTTTGGCATACTGATAGATATCAATGAGATCTAACCAATAAACTTGCGAAATATTACATTCTATTTAGTATAGCCTCGCCGAGGCGAAAAATGTGAAAATATTCGAACTGCTTCTCCTCGGAAACCGTTGGGCCGATTGAAGTCAAATTTCATATGGAGCCTCAATGGGATAGGGAAACCAAAAATTGCTCATGGGATCCAGGTCACATAACCAAAATGGCCGCCAAGCAAATATATGGTAAAAACCCTTCAAAAATAGTCTTCTCCAGAACCACTTGGCAGATTTCCACGAAACTTGATAAATAGCATCTGGGACGTAGGCCCATTATAAATTGCTAAAATGGTGACCCTGGGTTGATCTTGACCTTCTTTGGGTCCGTCCGTAACCCGTTTGTGAAAATTGGTGATAGTGACTTAACCGCTTGTAATATTTAAACAATTTTTGGCATACTGATAGATATCAATGAGATCTAACCAATGAACTTGCGAAATTTTACATTCCATTTAGTATAGCCTCGCCGAGGCGAAAAATGTGAAAATTTTCGAACTGCTTCTCCTCGGAAACCGTTGGGCCGATTGAAGTCAAATTTCATATGGAGCCTCAATGGGATAGGGAAACCAAAAATTGCTCATGTGGTCCAGGTCACATGACCAAAATGGCCGCCAAGCCATATATGGTAAAAACCCTTCAAAAATAGTCTTCTCCAGAACCACTCGGCAGATTTCCACGAAACTTGATAAATAGCATCTGGGACGTAGTCCCATCATAAATTGCTAAAATGGTGACCCTGGGTTGACCTTGACCTTCTTTGGGTCCGTCCGTAACCCATTTTTGAAAATTGGTGATAGTGACTTAACCGCTTGGAATATTTGAACAATGATTGGCATACTGATAGATATCAATGAGAGCTAACCAATGAACTTGCGAAATATTACATTCCATTTAGTATAGCCTCTCCGAGGCGAAAAATGTGAAAATTTTCGAACTGCTTCTCCTCGGAAACCGTTGGGCCGATTGAAATCAAATTTCATTTGAGGCCTCTATGGGATGGGGGAAACCAAAATTTGCTCATGTGGTCCAGGTCACATGACCAAAATGGCCGCCAAGCCATACATGGTCTGTCTGTCCGTCCGTAACCCGTTTGTGAAAATTGGTGATAGTGACTTAACCGCGTGGAAAATTTAAACAATTTTTGGCATACTGATAGATATCAATGAGATCTTACCAATGAACTTGCGAAATATTACATTCCATTTAGTTTAGCCTCGCCGAGGTGAAAAATGTGAAAATTTTCGAACTGTCTCTCCTCGGAAACCGTTGGGCCGATTGAAGTCAAATTTCATATGGAGCCTCTATGGGATGGGTGAAACCAAAATTTGCTCATGGGGTCCAGATCACATGACCAAAAAGGCCGCCAAGCCATATATGGTAAAAACCCTTCAAAAATAGTCTTCTCCAGAACCACTGGGCAGATTTCCACGAAACTTGATAAATAGCATCTGGGACGTAGGCCCATCATAAATTGCTAAATGGTGACCTGGGTTGACCTTGACCTTCTTTGTGCCTAGGTCAAACTTTGACACATAAGCGTTTATATTGGAAAGTGAGAATGCATTTTATCCTGCAAACGATTCAGAATACAGTACGAAAGTATGAGATATATTTTTGCTCCTTACGATAAGGCGCATTTATTGGGGGAACCGTTTTAGGTCCAGGTCACATGACCAAAATGGCCGCCATACCCGTATATGGTAACACTCATAAAGCTAAAAGCATCAGGCGGGTCGTGCACTTCAGCTGAAGCACTGGTTTGATTTAAAACTCACAGCTTACAACACGTGTCGTAATTAGAGCTCTCGAAAGCAGGTGAATAACTGTGTTCGATTTAGGTCATTAAACATGCTAAAGGGTTGTTTAGTTGATCAATGATAAGCCGGTAGACCGGTGCAGACGCCGAGGTAGAAATACACTGTATCTATGCAAAGGTTGTACATCCTGATAAGACGGTACGTAGCTAGCACGTCTTGCCAGAATCTACATGTACACTGTTTGTCATCATGTCAGTGAACTAATCAGAAATCCCTTTCTATAAGAATATATTTAAAGCGAGAAGAGGCCTGTTTAGAAACTCAGGGATGAAAGAGTAAAACATAAATATCATCAGAAAGCGCGTAGGAAAATAGTCCCCGAGTATTGTTTTCTTTTCAGAATTCGTCTTTATATGCCAATTTATATTCAATCCGTATAAAGTCTCGAAAAATAAAATATTTTTAAAGACGTTCCACGCCTGCAAAATTAATTTTCAAGAGTTCCTTTGGACTGTTTTATGCAGCGAACGAACAGCGGAAGTGGAGTAACGCGGTCCAGTACCGGAAGTAGAAATGTGTTGACATAGAAACTTGATTTTAAAAATCAACTTTCAAAAATGACCTAAATAGTGTTGACTGGGCTGTTAAACTCCAATACAAACAGACTAACCTACCTAACTGCATTCCTACTCAACTGCAAACCTACCTTCCTCCCTACCTGCCCGCCCACCTACCTACATGTACCTACCTACTCACTTTCCTCGCCACTAACCCAAACTTGTCATACCTACCTACCTACCTACCTACCTACCTACATACATATATGCCAATCTACCTACCTATCAACCTTCGGCCCCCGCCCATCGGGGCTTGAAGAACTAGATGGGCTGCGTGATGCTTCCACACAGAGCTGAAACCGACCCGCACCGAGTACTGGTAAACCGCTTAGAGGATATAAGCTTGCACAGGCAAAGTGGTGCGAGTCGGACCGTCCATGCTTATAAACCCTATTGGTTTCATTGGGCGGAAGGGCTTGATATGTCATTTCATCTCAATGTCGGGAAAAAGTCCCACAAAATTGTAAGCAACGTCTCCAAAAAAGACCTATACAGTGTTGACGGGGACATTAAACATCAAATCAAACAAACAAAACCTATCAGCCTTACTAACAAGGTTATAAATCTTTAATATAATAAAAAAAAAAAAAAAAAACATCAAAAATGATCAGACTTTTATTATCAGACTAGTAGCTAGTCTATATATGCAAACTATCAGGATTTGTCTCTGAAAAATTTCATTTTTGATGGAAAATTTTGCCAATATATTTGAGTAGGCGTGTTTTCGTAATGTACCTACCTACATGCATACCTCCAATCTACCTGCCTGTCGTCTCCGCCTATCGGGACTGGAAGAAATAGATGATGCTTCCACGGACAGCTGAAACCGACTGAACACGATTACTGGTAAACCGCTTAGATGATTTAAGCCTGCCCAGGGAAAGCGGTGCGAGTCGGCCCGTCCGTGCTCATAAACCCTATTGGTTTCATTTGGCGACAGGGCTTGTGATGTCATTTCATGTCAATGTCGGGTAAAAGTCCCACAAAATTGGTAGCAACGTGTCCAAATGACCTACACAGTGTCGACGGGGATGTTAAACCTCAAATCAAACAAATGTACGTACCTACCTGCCTACCTAGCTACCATGCAAGCCCATCTGTTTCTTCCTGGCCCGGTGGGTTGGGTCAATTTTAATTGGTTGCTAGTCAGCATTGGGTTCGATAAATATTTCTTTTCTTATTTTATTGAAAAGGTTATTGGTTGACATTAACCCTTGGCATATGGGAAACCCCTAAAGGGTTATTTTGGCAAAAAGTGCAGACCCAGATCAGACGCCTGATCAGGGCCTGCACTATTTGCTCACATAATTTTCCCTCAAAAATAGAATAAAAGCGAAAAATAAGACTGGTACCCCTGATATGACAAATGGACTTGTTCAACATATAGCAATGGAAGAGTGCACTAGTATACAATGGGTTATGCGCCCGGTTATCTTGCAAAACCTATCAAGTCAAGAAATTCATCATAAGCAGAAAGGTGTGACAATTAGTCAGTTTGTTTTGATAAGCAACGGGACAACAGGAAACCATAAATCACATACATGTTAATCACCTTGGTATATAGCTAACTTTTGTAATTTAATTCCATGAAACCCATGTTTAAAAGGGTTTACATCCAATTGCAAATTAAAAGCCCGCCAGTACGAGTTCCGTCACAACGGTTAGATGATGTCAAGAGTAATCTTCAAAGAAACAAAACACATCACAGTTGTCAAGACGTTACGAAAATAGCGTCATCGATACCTCTTATTATCGATTGCAAAAAAATTTAGCAAAACAGGCGTACAACTTTCAATCGATTGGGCTCGCGTAATCACAGGTTGTTTATAAATGCGTCATACTGCTCAAGCATAATAACCAATCAGAAGTAGTTTTGTGCAAGAGCGTCACCGATGATTATCTATAGTCCGTTTTCATTGACGTTCTCCTTAACATCAGCCCTTATTTTGACGAATTTTTGAATTTCAACTCCAGCTTGTTGATTGATTGATTGATTGATTGATTAATTGATTGATTTGAGTTTTAACGTCCCCGTCAACACTATTTATGTCATTTTGGGGACGTTGCTTCCAATTATGTGAGACTTTTACCCGATACTGAGATTAAATGACAACTCAAGCCCTGTCGCCCAATGAAGCCAAAGTCTACATGCATTGGACGGCCAGGCCCGGGCAGGCTTAGTCCTTCTAAGCGGTTTACCAGTACTCATGTGTGGCCAGTTTCAGCTCTGCATGGCAGCAACAGTTACAGCCCATTTTTTTTTCTCCAAGCCCCGATGGGCGGGGCGGACTGTCGCTTGTTGTCACCAAGTATTATGGGCATACGAGAAAGGGAGAATTAGCCATTGAATATCTCCGCGGGCAGAAAACTCAATTTTCTTATTGGAGTAATTTGTAATACGAAAAAAAAAAAAATAGCGTCTGAGACTACTTACTATGCATTGCAGAAAGATTTAGCAAATCGATCGATCCTAGCGCAAACTTGACATGTCAAATTGTGACGTGAGCCGTGTGTGAATGAGGGTATTTTTGGACGGAAATTTACAACAGGCATTAAAGTCTGTTTCATAAACGCGACGAGAGCGATAAATAGGAATGCTCAGCGGTTTACGGTCGGTTTCAGATTATGCCGCTCAATCTATTTCTCCAAGCCCCGACGGGCGGGGCCTTAGTATATGAAGTTTAAATCTGAAAATGATTATGGCGATGAATGTGTCAATTTATGTTTTATCAGCTATCGCCAGCTTTAAAGCCACGGGCAGAAACCACAAAAGCTCTTTGTTGATATGTGAGTTTTAGTTTTACGTCCCACCAACAGCTAAGGTCATACGGAGACGGGACCTCGGTTTAAAGACTCATCCGAAAGTCTGCTCTTTGTTGATATACACGAGCATCAAAAGCTCTGACAAGATCGGCATTGTGCGCAGGCTATAATCAGACATGGACCTTTCAAGCACTAAAAACTTTATGGGTCGATTGTTTGTCAATCGACCCAAAGTTACTAGGCATAAAAACGCTTCAGTGCTGAAGTCCATGTGACTAGCACTGATTTGCATAAAACCCATATAACTTATATATAGAAAATAGTAGCGTTAATTTTATCGCAGTAGGTTATCTATAGAATCTAGACAGGAACCATGGGTCGGGCTTGACAAATGTCGTAGACCCAACTCAGACGCCACAGAACACGACGTCTTATCAGGGTCTGGACTCTTTGCTTACAGAACAGGAATTAAGGATCAGACGACGCAACACGCAGCGTCTGATCAAGGTCTACACATTTTGCTAAAAAAAACTTGAATTTAAGGGTTAAACATAACCTTTTATGTCCAGGACTATTTTCCCAGCCTACACTCGGAGACAATCGACCCACCGGTATTCAATGCCTTTATTTTTCATCAGCATGTTGATGAAATACCATTCAGAAAAGTTTTGAGATTAATTTTGGCGTACACTGTTGCCACGCATCCGGCTGAAAGAGCCATACAAACCGAAGTTGAAAATCTTAGCAAGTGTTCTAATGACTCTCTCTCTCTCTCTCTATCTCTCTCTCTCTCTCTCTCTCTCTCTCTCTCTCTCTCTCTCTCTCTCTCTCTCTCTCTCTCTCTCTCTCTCTCTCTCTCTCTCAGTCGATGGCTTTGTCACAGTCTTCTGTCGAGACAAGACAATCAACGAATGAGTACTCTGTATCTTGCTAAAAGAGTGAGTGAATGTTTGAGTTTAACATCTCACCAACAGCTAAGGTCATACGGCGACCGGGCCTCGGTTTAAAGACTCATCCGAAAGTCTGGAGAAGCCCCGGGATCGATCCTGCGACCCCTGGTTTACAAGGCGAGTAGCATAACCACTGTACCACGGAGGCTTCTGTCTTGCTATTAAGGAGACAGCATGTATGACGGATAGCATAGTCATGGCATTGAGCGTAGAGGAAAATCAGATTCTCCGTCACTGACAAAACCATAAGTACGAGCGTAGTCCTAACTCCATTGTTTGGTCAAAGCAAGCTGAAAGCTTCAGGTACCTTAACTAGAAGTATGGCGAACTATTTCACACTCACATTCTGACCATTTCATGGAAGACGAAGACTAGGCGGCTCTCTTGAATTCCCACATTCTGTTATTGTTAGGAGCAAATGTGAGGCAATTTTCTGCCTTGGTTAAACTGCAAAGTAGTTTCACAGTTTCATTGACAATTTCGAGATCGTAACATGATAATCTTTATGACCTACGTTTCATCTTGCAACAACATATCAATCATGGTTATACGTTAATAGGTCCTTCAATAAAACATGGTGGAACACTTGAAATTTTATCAGTTATTTTCTTACGTTTAGTTCTAATTTACATATGGCGGGAACTACCCTCTAATCAGAATCCTGGTTAGTTGCTTAAATTGGTTTCTGACATTTTGTTAACAAATCACAGGCCTAGTTTACATATAGCGGGTGTTTCAATCTATCCGTCGTACCCATGAGCCCATATAAAAGTGTCTTTTAGGCCTCTACACGGGCACAAGCGCGGAATATTTCTTTAAATCACAACTCGTTAGGCATCTGCTATCAGTGATGACATCTAAAATGGTCCCAGAAGATCTCGTTGACATTTAAGGTCCACATGGAGTTCAGTGGGGACACCCGTTGCTCCTTAATTGAAGCGTCAATGGGGAATTCATACAGCATGACGTATACTGAATTTTGCAACTTTTTGCAAGAGGTGTAAGTTTCAGGCTCTGAGAGTTTCTTTCCTGGATTTGGAAAACGAGTACACAGAACTTACAGAACGTAACTATCACAAAGTTGTGAGTCTTGTGGGAGCACTGACTCATTGAGAATTAATATCAAAGTAACGGAGGGTACCTCGCCAAGGTAGGTCTTTAATATATGTACTTAAAACCAGATACAAGATATGCAAAAATCTCTCTCAGGATTATACGTAAGCGGTTAACCAGTGCGCCAAAAACTGGCAACTGCTCTTCTTGAATTATCGGAATGGAGAGAATGACCGTAGGAAAGATTCCATGATCAATCTCAACGGCACCGACAGGTATCGAACCCGCGTCGTCCTGATCGCCAGTCAGACGCGCATCCGACTGAGCTACCGAAGCCGGACGTTAAGTGTTGGCTACTCGACCATGAGTGTAACTTTACCGAATTCAGTGCGACAGATGTGCATTCATATGTGTTGCTAGACACAAAAATTATGAAAAGCAAAATAGATGGGAAGCCTAAATGAGAACGTGTGAGCTAAAATATTTATATGGACCAAATCCCGCTAAAATGCATGCCACATTTTTAACCGTTACCTCTTGGATATTTTTGTTCTGCTTTTACGGACCTTTAAAAATCATTTCACATATCGGGGCGATCCTTAATCAGAGTCGGGCGAAAACTGGAGTACTCGGAGAAAAGACACCTGACCTTCCGTTGCAGAGCTTGGCGTTTCACATGTGATCCGAATGGGGCTCGAATCACAGCGGTTAGAGACCCAAAGATTAAGAGTCAGCGCCCTTACCCATCAAGCCAGGAAGGCCCGGTTAATCACTTGGGCATAGTGTTTGTTTGATTTGGGGTTTAACGTCCCCGTCAACACTGTAAAGGTCATTTGGAGACGTTGCTTCCGATGTTGTGGGACTTTTACCCGACATTGAGATGAAATGACAAATCATGCCCTACTGCCCATAAAAACCGTTAGGGTTTAAGGAGAGGTCCGACTCGCATCACTTTTCCTGGGCAGGCTAAGACCTTAACTGTTTACCAGTACTCAATTCGGTCGGTTACAGCTCTGCGCGGAAGCATCGTGCAGCCCAATCTATTTCTCCAGGCCCCGATAGTGTCATTGTTTATATCTGCTATCCAGCACAATCTGAAGATGTACCTCTGTTTATCGCAGTCATAATAGCATACTGAAGGTTGTCTTTAACCGCAGCTCGAAGTTCGCTTGTGTGAAGAAGTTTTTTGATGTACTGAAAACACAATTCCACAGGGTTTAATGTGCGCGCGAAAACAGGCGTGAACACGTATTCAGTTCCTGCTTCCTCCAACATTACAACCATAATCTGTCCGACTCGGAACAGTCCCACAATATTTGAAACTACGTCTCAAAAATGACCTACACAGTGTTGAAGGGGACTTTAAACCTCTAAACAATCAAAAAAGGTGTATAGCACAGTTGTCTTTTCTAACCAGTTCCTCTGGATTTAAACACATATTTCCATTATTGTCATATGAATGCACGGCCTCGTGAAAAAAAAAAATCAAAAACCGTATCTATATTGCTGGCCCCACCCACAATATTTGCGGTGTTGGGGTGGTACCGGGCTTAATGAAATAGATGGGCTGCATGATGCTTCCACGCAGAGCTAAAACCGACCGCAAACGAGTACTGGAACAGCTTAGAGGATCTTAGCCTGTCAAGACAAAGTGATGCGTGTTGGACCGTCCATGCATGTACACCCTCTTAGTTTCATTGGGTCGCAGGTCTTGAGATGTCATTCCATCTCAATGTCGAGGTAAAAGTCACTCAAAATTGGAAGCAACGTCTCAGAATGACCTACATAGTGTTGACGGGGGCGATTAACCTCAAATCAAACAACATTTGCGTATGAAATACCGTATACTCCAACAAGCAAACTGAGTTTTCTGCCCGCGGAGAAATTCAACGGCTAATTCCCCCTTTGTCCATAATACATGGTGACAACAAGCGACAGTTCGCACCGCCCATCGGGGCTTGGAGAAAAAAAAAGGGCTGTGTGATGTTGTCACGCAGAGGTAAAACTGACCACACATGAGTACTGGTAAACCGCTTAGAAGGCTGAGCCTGCCCAGGCCAGACCGCCCAATGCATGTAAGCCTTAGGTTTCATTGGGCGACAGGGCTTGAGTTATCATTTCATCTTAGTGTCGGGTAAAAGTCTCACATAATTGGAAGCAACGTCCCCAAAATGACATAAATAGTGTTGACGGGGACGTTAAACCTCAAATCAATCAATCAACAAGCTGGAGGTTCGTCAAAATAAGGGCTGATGCTGTGGAGACACGTCTATGAAAAACTTGCGTGAAACGAAACGGACTATAGACAATCATCGGTAACGCTCTTGCACAAAACTACTTCTGATTGGTTATTATGCTTGAACAGTATGACGCAGTTATAAACAATCTGTGATTACGCGAGCCCAATAGATTGACACTTGTACGGCTGTTTTGCTAGATCTTTTTGCAGTCGATAATATGCTATCCGTCATACATACTCTCTTCTTAATAACAAGACAGAAGCCTCCGTGGTGCAGTGGTTAATTGTTATACTACTCGCCTTGTAAACCAGGGATCACAGGATCGATACCGGGCTTCTCCAGACTTTCGGATCAGTCTTTAAACCGAGGCCCAGTCTCCGTATGACCTTAGCTGTTGGTGAGATGTTAAACTCAAATACTCACTCACTCTTTTATATAGCAAGACACAAAGTGCTCCTTCATTCATTGTCTTGTCTCGACAAAAGACTATGTGGCGAAGCGGTCGACTGAGAGAGAGAGAGAGAGAGAGAGAGAGAGAGAGAGAGAGAGAGAGAGAGAGAGAGAGAGAGAGAGAGAGTCATTAGAACACTTGCTAAGATTTTCAACTTCGGTTTTTATGGCTCTTTCAGCCAGTTGCGTGGCAACAGTGTATGTTTTTGTTTGTTTGTTTGATTGGAGGTTTAACGCCCCCGTCAACACAGTAAAAGGTCATTTTGGAGACGTTGCTTCCAATTTTGTGGGACTTTTACCCGACATTGAGATGAAATGACATCTCAAGCCTTGCCGCCCAATGAAACCAATAGGGTTTATAAGCATGGACGGGCCGACTAACACCGCTTTACCTGGGCATGCTTAGATCCTCTAAGCGGTTTACCAGTACTCGTGTACCGATCGGTTTCCGCGTTGCGTGGAAGCATCATGCAGCCCATATACTTTTTCAAGCCCCGATGGGCGGGGGCCAGGCAACAGTGTATGACAAAATTAATCTCAAAACTTTTCGGAATGGTACTTAATCAACATGCTGATGAAAAATCAAAGCATTGAATACCGATGGGTCGACTGTCTCTGAGTGTAGGCTGGGAAAATAGTCCTGGACTAAAAAAAAATTTGTATAACCCTTAAATTCGAGTTTTTTTAGCAAAAAGTGTAGACCCTGATCAGACGCTGCGTTTTCCGTCATCAGATCCCTAATTCCTGTTCTCCGAGCAAAGAGTCCATGCAGATCCTGATAAGACGTCGCGTTCTGCAGCGTCTGAGTTGGGCCTACGACATTTGTCAAGCCCGACCCATGGTTCCAGTCCAGATTCTATAGATAACCTACTGTGATAAAATTAGCGCTACTATTTTCTATAAATAAGTTATATGGGTTTCATGCACATCAGTGATAGTAACATGGACTTCAGCACTGGAGCGTTTTTTATGCTAAGTAACTGTGGGTCAATTGACAAACAGTCGACCCAGAAAGTTGTTGGTGCTTGAAAGGTCCATGTCTGATTTTAGCCTGCGCAATATGTTGTCAGAGCTTTTGATGCTCATGTATATGTTAGCGCTTTTGTGGTGTCAACATTTAGCATTAAAGCTGGCGATAGCTGATAAATCCGCCCCGCCCATTGGGGCTCGAAGAAATAGATGGGCTGCATGATGCTTCCACGCAGAGCTGAAACCGACCGGCACACGAGTACTGGTAAACCGCTTAGAGGATCTAAGCCTGCCCAGGCAAAGCGGTGCGAGTCGGCCCGTCCATGCTTATAAACACTATTGGTTTCATTGGGCGACAGGGCTTGAGGTGTCATTTCATCTAAGTGTCGGGTAAAAGTCCCACAAAATTGGAAACAACGTCTCCAAAATGACCTATACAGTGTTGAGGGGACGTTAAACCTCAAATCAAACAAACAAAGAAACAAACAAAATAGCTACTAAAACATAAATTGACACATCCATCGCCATAATCATTTTCAGATTTAAACATCCTATACTTCGGCCCCGCCCATCGTGGCTTGGAGAAATGATCTGAAACCAACCGTAAACCGCTGAGCCTCTCGTCGCGTTTTGATACAGCTTAAAATGACTTGTAAATTTCCGTCATCACGTCACAATTTGATACATCAAGTTTTCGCTAGGATCGTCTTTCTGCAATGCGTAGTAAACCTCAAATCAAACTCTCTCTCTCTCTCTCTCTCTCTCTCTCTCTCTCTCTCTCTCTCTCTCTCTCTCTCTCTCTCTCTCTCTCTCTCTCATACACGCGCACGCACGCACACACCACCCCCGCCGATCGGGGCTTGAAGAAATAGATTGGGCTGCATGGTGCTTTCACAAAGAGCTGAAACTGACTGCACATGATTACTGGTAAACCGCTTAGAGGTTCTAAGCCTTCCAATGAAAATGGATGTGAGTCGGGACCTTCCATGCATATAAACCCTATTGGTTCATTGAGCGGCAGGGCTTAATGCGTCATTTCATCTAAGTTCCACACAAGTGCAAGCAACGTCTCCAAAATGAGCTATAGAATGTTGACGGGGACGTTTTGTTTGTTTGGTTTGAGGTTTAACGTCGCCGTCGGCACTGTACAGGCCATGCTTTGGAGACATTGCTACCAATTATTGGGACTTTTACCCGACATTGAGATGAAATGACATCTCAAACCCTATCGCCCAATGAAACCAATAAGGTTTATAATCATGGACGGTCTGACTCGCACCGCATTGCCTGGGCAGGCTTAGATCCTCTAAGCGGTTTACCAGTACTCATGGACGGTCGGTTTCAGCTCTGCGTGGAAGCATCATGCAGCCTATCTATTTCTTTAAGCCCCGATGGGTGAGGACGGTGACGTAAAACCTCAAATCAAACAAACACACATACGTACAAACGCATGTTCCTTTGGGGTTAGGAGAAATTCACTGGGCTGCATGGTGCTTTCACACAGAGCTCAAACGGACCGAACATGAGTACTGGTAAACCGCTTAGGATGTCGAAGCTCTCTCAGGCAAAGTAATACGAGTCGGATATTAACCCAGTTAGTTTTCATTGAGTCGTACGGCTTGAGATGTCATTTCTTTCTTTTTAGCTCACCTGTCACGTAGTGACAAGGTGAGCTTTTGTGATCACTTTTTGTCCGTCGTCCGTCGTGCGTGCGTGCTGTTCGTCCGTGCGTCCGTAAACAATTTCAAATAAGTATATCTCTAATACCCCTTGGTCAATCTTGATCAAATTTCATGAGGAGCATCATCAGGTAGGGGGAAAGGCTGCATAAGGTTTTTAGGCTGATCAGATTGGAATTCTGGTTGCTATGGCAACATATAGCTCCCATAGACTTACAATGGGAAAAAATTAAAATATCTTCTTCTCTGAAACCACAGGGCCCAGAGCTTAGATATTTAGCATGTAGCAACGGCCAGTGGTCACCTACATAATTCCTGCCAGTCATGCCCCTTGGGTCCAAATTGGCCACGCCCCAATGCCCCTTCGCTCCCATAGACTCATAATGGAACAAAAAGCTTCAAAAATCGTCTTCTCGGAAACCACAGGGCCCAGAGCTTTGATATTTAGCATGTAGCAACGGCAAGTGGTCACCTTCATAATTCCTGCCAATCGTGCCCCTTGGGTCCAAACGGGCCACGCCCTGGGGCCCTTTAGCTCCTATAGACTCATAATGGAAAAAAGCTTCAAAATCTTCATCTCTGAAACCACAGGGCCCAGAGCTGAGATATTTGGCATGTAGCAACGGCAAGTGGTCACCTACATAATTCCTGCCAATCATGCCCCTGTGGTCCAAATTGACCACGCCCCGGGGCCCTTTCCCTCCCATAGACTCATAATGGAACAAAAAGCTTCAAAAATCTTCTTCTCTGAAACAACAGGGCCCAGAGCTTAGATATTTAGCATGTAGCAACGGCTAGTAGTCACCTACATAATTCCTGCCAATCATGCCCTTGGGTTCCAAAAAGGCGACGCCCCGGGGCCCCTTCGCTCCAATAGACTCACAATGGAACAAAAGCTTCAAAAATCTTCTTCTCGGAAACCACAGGGCCCAGAGCTTTGATATTTAGCATGTAGCAATGACAAGTGGTCACCTACATTATTCCTGCCAATCATGCCCCTGGGGTCCAAACAGGCCACGCCCCGGGGCCCTTTAGCTCCTATAGACTCATAATGGAAAAAAGTTTCAAAAATCTTCTTCTCTGAAACCACAGGGCCCAGAGCTGAGATATTTAGCATGTAGCAATGGCAAGTGGTCACCTACAAAAATCCTGCCAATCATGCCCCTAGGGTCAAAATGGGCCAGGCCCCGGGGCCCCTTAGCTCCAATAGACTCATAATGAAAAAAAAAAGCTTCAAAAATTTTCTTCTCTGACACCACAGGGCCCAGAGTTTAGATATTTAGCATGTAGCAATGGCAATTGATCACCTACATAATTCCTGCCAATCATGCCCCTGGGTTCAAAATGGGCCACGCCCCGGGGCCCTTTAGCTCCTATAGACTCATAATGGAAAAAGCTTAAAAAATCATCTTCTCTGAAACCACAGGGCCCAGAGCTGAGATATTTGGCATGTAGCAACGGCAAGTGGTTACATACATAAATTCTGCCAATCATTCCTCTGGGTCCAAATGGGCTACGTCCTGGGGCCCCTTCGCTCCCATAGACTCATATTGGAACAAAAAGCTTCAAAATCTTCTTCTCTGAAACCACAGGGCCCAGAGCTGAGATATTTGGCATGTAGCAACGGCAAGTGGTCACCTACATAATTCCTGCCAATCATGCCCCTGTGGTCCAAATTGACCACGCCCCGGGGCCCTTTCCCTCCCATAGACTCATAATGGAACAAAAAGCTTCAAAAATTTTCTTCTCTGAAACCACAGGGCCCAGAACTAAGCTATTTAGCATGTAGCAACGGCAAGTTGTCACCTACATAATTCCTGCCAATCATGCCCCTGGGGTCTAAACGGGCCACGCCCCAGGGCCCTTTAGCTCCTATAGTCTCATAATGGAAAAAAAGCTTCAAAAATCTTCTTCTCTGAAACCACAGGGCCCAGAGCTGAGATATTTGGCATGTAGCAACGGCAAGTGGTCACCTACATAATTCCTGCCAATCATGCCCCTTGGGTCCAAATGGGCCACACCCCGGGGCCCCTTAGCTCCCATAGACTCATAATGGAAAAAAAAGCTTCAAAAATCTTCTTCTCTGAAACAACAGGGCCCAGAGCTTAGATATTTAGCATGTAGCAACGGCTAGTGGTCACCTACATAATTCCTGCCAATCATGCCCTTGGGTTCCAAAAAGGCGACGCCCCGGGGCCCCTTCGCTCCAATAGACTCACAATGGAACAAAAGCTTCAAAAATCTTCTTCTCGGAAACCACAGGGCCCAGAGCTTTGATATTTAGCATGTAGCAATGACAAGTGGTCACCTACATTATTCCTGCCAATCATGCCCCTGGGGTCCAAACAGGCCATGCCCCGGGGCCCTTTAGCTCCTATAGACTCATAATGGAAAAAAGTTTCAAAAATCTTCTTCTCTGAAACCACAGGGCCCAGAGCTGAGATATTTGGCATGTAGCAATGGCAAGTGGTCACCTACAAAAATCCTGCCAATCATGCCCCTAGGGCCCAAATGGGCCAGGCCCCGGGGGCCCCTTAGCCTTAATAGACTCATAATGAAAAAAAAAGCTTCAACAATTTTCTTCTCTGAAACCACAGGGCCCAGAGTTTAGATATTTAGCATGTAGCAATGGCAATTGATCACCTACATAATTCCTGCCAATCATGCCCCTGGGTTCCAAATGGGCCACGCCCCGGGGCCCTTTAGCTCCTATAGACTCATAATGGAAAAAAGCTTAAAAAATCTTCTTCTCTGAAACCACAGGGCCCAGAGCTGAGATATTTGTAATGTAGCAACGGCAAGTGGTTACCTACATAAATCCTGCCAATCATGCCTCTGGGTCCAAATGGGCTACGTCCTGGGGCCCCTTCGCTCCCATAGACTCATATTGGAACAAAAAAGCTTCAAAAATCTTCTTCTTGGAAACCACAGGGCCCAGAGTTTAGATATTTAGCATGTAGCAACGGCCATTGGTCACCTACATAATACCTGCCAATCATGCCCCTGGGTTCCAAATGGGCCACACCCCCAGGGCCCTTTAGCTCCTATAGACTCATAATGGAAAAAAAAGCTTCAAAAATCTTCTTCTCTGAAACCACATGGCCCAGAGCTGAGATATTTGGCATGTAGCAACGGGAAGTGGTTACCTACATAATTCCTGCCAATCATGCCCCTGGGTCCAAATGGGCCACGCCACGGGGCCCCTTCGCTCCCATAGACTCATAATGGAACAAAAAGCTTCAAAAATCTTTTTCTTGGAAACCACAGGGCCCAGAGCTTAGATATTTAGCATGTAGCAACGGCAATTGGCCATCTACATAATTCCTGCCAATCATGCCCCTTGGGTTCACACGGGCCACGCCCCGGGGCCCTTTAGCTCCTATAGTCTCATAATGGAACAAAAATCTTCAAAAATCTTCTTCTCTAAAACCAGAGGGCCCAGAGCTGAGATATTTGGCATGTAGCAATGGCAAGTGGTCACCTACATAATTCCTTCAAATCATGCCCCTGGGGTCCAAATTGGCCACACCCCTGGGCCCCTTAGCTCCCATAGACTTATTATGGAAAACAAGCTTAAAAAATCTTCTTCTCTGAAACCACAGAGCCAGGAGCTTAGATATTAAGCATGTAGCAACAGCCAGTGGTCACCTACATAATTCCTGCCAATCATGCCTGTGGGGTCCAAATTGGCGACGCCTCAGGGCCCCTTCGCTCCCATAGACTCATAATGGAACAAAAAGCTTCAAAAATCTTCTTCTCGGAAACCACAGGGCCAAGAGCTTAGATATTTAGCATGTAGCAACGGCAAGTGGTCACCTACATAATTCCTGCCAATCATGCCCCTGGGGTCCAAACGCGCCACGCCCTGGGGCCCTTTTAGCAACTATAGACTCATAATGGAAAAAAAGCTTCAAAAATCTTCTTCTCTGAAACCACAGGGCCCAGAGCAGAGATATTTGGCATGTAGCAACGGCAAGTGGTTACCTACATAAATCTTGCCAATCATGTCCCTAGGGTCCAAATGGGCCACGCCTCTGGGCCCCTTAGCTCCCATAGACTCATAATGGAAAAAAAGCTTCAAAAATCTTCTTCTCTGAAACCAAAGGGCCCAGAGTTTAAATATTTAGCATGTAGCAACGGCAATTGGCCACCTACATAATTCCTGCCAATCATGCCCCTGGGTTCCAAATTGGCCACGCGCCGGGGCCCCTTTGCTCCCATAGACTCATAATGGAAAAAAGCTTAAAAAATGGGCCAGGCCCCGGGGGCCTCTTAGCCTTAATAGACTCATAATGAAAAAAAAAGCTTCAACAATTTTCTTCTCTGAAACCACAGGGCCCAGAGTTTAGATATTTAGCATGTAGCAATGGCAATTGATCACCTACATAATTCCTGCCAATCATGCCCCTGGGTGCCAAATGGGCCACGCCCCGGGGCCCTTTAGCTCCTATAGACTCATAATGGAAAAAAGCTTAAAAAATCTTCTTCTCTGAAACCACAGGGCCCAGAGCTGAGATATTTGGCATGTAGCAACGGCAAGTGGTTACCTACATAAATCCTGCCAATCATGCCTCTGGGTCCAAATGGGCTACGTCCTGGGGCCCCTTCGCTCCCATAGACTCATATTGGAACAAAAAGCTTCAAAAATCTTCTTCTTGGAAACCACAGGGCCCAGAGTTTAGATATTTAGCATGTAGCAACGGCCATTGGTCACCTACATAATACCTGCCAATCATGCCCCTGGGTTCCAAATGGGCCACACCCCAGGGCCCTTTAGCTCCTATAGACTCATAATGGAAAAAAAGCTTCAAAAATCTTCTTCTCTGAAACCACATGGCCCAGAGCTGAGATATTTGGCATGTAGCAACGGGAAGTGGTTACCTACATAATTCCTGCCAATCATGCCCCTGGGTCCAAATGGGCCACGCCACGGGGCCCCTTCGCTCCCATAGACTCATAATGGAACAAAAAGCTTCAAAAATCTTTTTCTTGGAAACCACAGGGCCCAGAGCTTAGATATTTAGCATGTAGCAACGGCAATTGGCCATCTACATAATTCCTGCCAATCATGCCCCTTGGGTTCACACGGGCCACGCCCCGGGGCCCTTTAGCTCCTATAGTCTCATAATGGAACAAAAATCTTCAAAAATCTTCTTCTCTAAAACCAGAGGGCCCAGAGCTGAGATATTTGGCATGTAGCAATGGCAAGTGGTCACCTACATAATTCCTTCAAATCATGCCCCTGGGGTCCAAATTGGCCACACCCCTGGGCCCCTTAGCTCCCATAGACTTATTATGGAAAACAAGCTTAAAAAATCTTCTTCTCTGAAACCACAGAGCCAGGAGCTTAGATATTAAGCATGTAGCAACAGCCAGTGGTCACCTACATAATTCCTGCCAATCATGCCTGTGGGGTCCAAATTGGCGACGCCTCAGGGCCCCTTCGCTCCCATAGACTCATAATGGAACAAAAAGCTTCAAAAATCTTCTTCTCGGAAACCACAGGGCCAAGAGCTTAGATATTTAGCATGTAGCAACGGCAAGTGGTCACCTACATAATTCCTGCCAATCATGCCCCTGGGGTCCAAACGCGCCACGCCCTGGGGCCCTTTTAGCAACTATAGACTCATAATGGAAAAAAAGCTTCAAAAATCTTCTTCTCTGAAACCACAGGGCCCAGAGCAGAGATATTTGGCATGAAGCAACGGCAAGTGGTTACCTACATAAATCTTGCCAATCATGTCCCTAGGGTCCAAATGGGCCACGCCTCTGGGCCCCTTAGCTCCCATAGACTCATAATGGAAAAAAAGCTTCAAAAATCTTCTTCTCTGAAACCAAAGGGCCCAGAGTTTAAATATTTAGCATGTAGCAACGGCAATTGGCCACCTACATAATTCCTGCCAATCATGCCCCTGGGTTCCAAATTGGCCACGCGCCGGGGCCCCTTTGCTCCCATAGACTCATAATGGAAAAAAAGCTTAAAAAATCTTCTTCTCTGAAACCACAGCACCCAGAGCTTAGATATTTAGCACGTAGCAACAGCAAGTGGTCACCTACATAATTCTTGCCAATCATGCGCCTGGTGTCCAAAAGGGCCACGCCCCGGGGCCCCTTAGGTCCTATAGACTCATAATGAAAAAAAAAAGCTTCAAAAATCTTCTTCTCTGAAACCAAAGAGCCAAGAGCTTAGATATTTAGCATGTAGCAATGGCAAGTGGTCACCTACATAAATCCTGCCAATCATGCCCCTGGGGTCCAAATGGGCCAAGCCCAGGGCCCCTTAGCTCCCATAGACACATAATGGAAAAAAGCTTAAAAAATCTTCTTCTCTGAAACCACAGGGCCCAGAGCTTAGATATTCAGCATGTAGCAATGACAAGTGGTCACCTACATAAATCCTGCCAATCATGCCCCGGGGGTCCAAATAGGCCACACCCTGGGACCCCCTTAGCTCCCAAAAGACTCGTAGTGGAAAAAAAAACTTCAAAAATCTTCATTTCTGAAACCACAGGGCCCAGAGCTTAGATATTTAGCATGTAGCAACGGCAAATGGTCACCTACATATTTCCTGCTAATCATGCCCCTGGGGTCCAAATGGGCCATGCCTCGGGGCCCCTTAGCTCTAATAGACTCATAATGAAAAAAAAGCTTCAAAAATCTTCTTCTTAGAAACTGTGAAGCACAGAAATTAGATATTTAGTGTCTAGCAACATAAAGTAGCCAGCTACATAAATCATGCTAACCCTGCCCCTGGGGTCAAAATTGGCCACGACCGAGTTCATCACCTCCAGTAGACTTATAATGGAAAAAAAAAACTTAAAAAATCTTCTTCTATGAAACCATAAGGCCCAGAGCTTAGATTTTTAGTATGTAGCAATGTCAAGTGGCCACCTACATAAATCCTGCCAGTTATGCCCCTGGGATCCAAATTGGCCACACCCCAGGGTTCTTTAGCTTCCATAGACTTACAATTGGAGAAACTTCAAAAATCTTCTTCTTTGAAACCACAGGGCCCTTATAATGAAAAAAAAAAACAACAACTTAAAATGGGGGAAAAAATCTTAAAAAATCTTCTTCTCTGAAACTATAAGTCCCAGAGCTTAGGTATTTAGCATGTAGCAATGTCGAGTGGTCGCCTACATGAATCCTGCCAATCATGCTCCTGGGGTCCAAATCCTGTGGCCCCTTAACTCCAACAAACTTATATAGCTCCTATAGACTTATACCGGAAAAAAAAAATTCTCCAAAACCATAAGGCACAGATTTTGTTTGATTTGATGTTTTACATCCCTGCCAACACTTTATAGGTCATTTTGGAGATGTCTCTTCATATTTTGTGGGACTTTTACCCGACATTGAGATGAAATTACATCTCAAGCCCTGTCGCCCAATGAAACCTGTAGGGTTTTTAAGCATGCACACCGCTTTGCCTGAGCTTAGATATTTAGTCAATGTCAAGTGGTCTCCTACACTTATGATTTTCTGGTACACAGGTGAGCGATATAGGGCCATTGGGCTCTCTTGTTTTTTTTTTGTTTTTGTTTTTTGTCTTTCTCTATTGCCATACGCCATCGCGCACATTCTAGGCAGGTGTACTACTGAGCTACCGCGCTCCCTTTGATATTTCATCTCAGTGTCGGGTAAAAGTCCAACACAATTGGAAGCAACGTCTCCAAAATGACCTAAATAGTCCTGACGAGGACGTTAAACCTCAATTCAAATACTGATATTCATTCGGGGCCGTTGATCATCAACCGTTCGAGGCACATGACCCACAAATAGGAAATGCGAAATCAACGTTCGCAGCCGTGGAGTTTTTGAAATAGGCTATAATTACGCTCTAACTTTCCATCCAAAAATAACTTGCCTACGTGACAAAAAACGACAGACAAGTTCAGTTTTTGGGTCAGTTCAATTGCTAAATCTTTCTGCAATCAATAGTATCTACATGAAAGAACTGCCGCCTAGCCAACCATTTCGCCACAGTTTGACTGACACGACAAAGAACCGCCTTCAAAAAAGTAAGCACGTGACTGGATAAGAAAATGTGAAATTGCATTTACTTTTGCGTTAGCAATTTTCTACAGTAAAAGAAAGACAAACTAAAAGGTAGATCCAACTTGGGACATGTCTAACATGAACCACACCAATTGATGATAATTTCATCCAAGTGATATTGCGACCAGCAAAGTCTCCGATATGCCTGCCAACCTATTAAGTCTCATCAAAGATTCACTTTGTCTATTATGTCTGCTCAGGGTGAATGTCGTCTAGAATAATTTCCCTCTGAAGCGCCTATCGAACTTTTTAAGATGATCGATTGCTTTGATGATCGATTGTCTATATAGTGTACCTAAATGAATATGTTTTCGTTTTTTTTTTTTTTGTTATTGTTGTTTTTTTTTGTTTTTTTTTGGTAGAAAGAAAATATCTTATTTTCTCTGACAATAGAACTATTACAAATAAAACTAAATCACTTGTTCAATTGACTTTATTGGACGATTTTATCATTTATGATTCAAAGACCTATTGAAAGCGCACGCTTGTCGTTTCAGGCTATAAGATCGCAGCGTGCTCAAACAAACTAAATAAACTTAAAAGGCCGCGAGGCTAAAACGTTTTTTTGTTTTGTGCCCATCTCACCTGAGCATGAAGTTTAAAAATGTTGGGAAATAAATCAAACGCTTATGACCACTTGCAAACCCGGTTTTGATTCTGATCCGCGTTATCATTTCTTTTACTGCTACCTTTTGTAATATCTTTGATATGAGCCATTGATCAAAGGTGCGCAAGTTACCATTACTGTTTCAGGTCTTTGAATTTCAACTCGACTTATCAGGATATTTTTACACAGTCTAGATTAGGTCAGCATTTCAAATTTCTTGCTCGGATAAGCAGGGGATGGAAAAGGTTGGGCGGAAATACCCCATCCGAGTGACGTACTTTTACCATTTGCTGAGGAGTACCCGACCCACACACCACATTAACAACACCCCGGCAAACATCACTTTATATTGGGAAAAAGTGGAGTTAACACGGGTATACATTACTTTTCTTATCATTAGGATAACTTGCCTTTATGAGATAAGGTCAAGAAAATGACATGTATCAAGTGATATTTGGTAATAGTTTTTCTTATTTCTGCCCAAAACATAAATTGTTGGTACTCGTTATAACCGCCTCATTGTCCGCCCAAAACATAGATTGTGGATACTCCTTTATAACTAGGCCCCCGCCCATAGGGGCTTGAAGAAATATATGGGCTGCATGATGCTTCCACGCAGAGCTGAATCCGGCCTGCACACTAGTACTGGTAAACCTGTCCAGGAACCGCGGTGCGAGGCGGACCGTCCATGCTAATAAACCCTATTGGTTTCATTGGGCGACAGGGTTTGAGATGTCATTTCATCTCAATGTCGGGTAAAAGTCCCACAAAATTGGAAGCAACGTCTCCAAAATGACCTTTACAGTGTTGACGGGGACGTTAAACCTCAAATCAAACTAACAAACTCCTTTATAACTGCGATATTGACGAGTTTCCACAATCTCTGTTTTGGAGCAGAAATAAGACAATGATGTATACCACTGAAAACCCCACCTTTCCGTATATTAAGTTGGGTTTACCAGAGTATAGATTTCATGGACTTGTTAACATAATATTTCTACTCCGATGTGGATGCTCGTTAGAACCGCCTCATACCCACCAAGGCGGTTCTAACGGAGGCCCTAACGAGCACCAACAATCTATGTGTGGAGGATAAATAATTTGATTTGAGGTTTAACGTCCCCGTCAACACTGTAAAGGTCATTTTTGAGACGTTGCTTCCAATTTTGTGGGACTTTTACCCGACATTGAGATGAAGTGACTTCCCAAGCCCTGTCGCCCAATGAAACCAATAGGGTTTATAAGCATGGACGGCCCGACACACATCGATTTGCCTGGGCAGGCTTAGATCCTCTAAGCAGTTTACCAGTATTCGTGTGTGGGTCGGATTCAGCTCTGCGTGGAAGCATCATGCAGCCCATATATTTCTTCAATCCCCGATGGGCGGGGGCCGGCAAATGTATTGGTTCATTGTCATGAAAACATTTTAGTCGGAGACACGGATACGTTCTCAGACTAAAAAGAACATAAAGGAATGCTGTGAAATGAGACTCTAAAATGCCTCACGTTAACACCGACATGGAAACTGGTGCTGTTTTAAATTTTAGGTAAATGACTCGACAGGATCATGCTTGCTTTGTCGAAAAGAATGTTCTGGATCAGAACTATGTCGGTCGACACCTGAGCAGCTATGCGTGACGTTATAACGTCAGCAGTGCTTCATGCGCCTTGAATACTTGAAAACCTATGGAAAAGCCAAGTCGGAAATGTACAAGTCGAGATTAGCCAATTCCATAACAGCTAGACATCAGCTAGATAATACCGATGTACAGCGCCCACATCTGCATTAGGGTAGTCAGCTTACGCGAAACCGCCGTCGGTGGCTCACGTGAACTTGCACTTATTTCTACACTGCCGTTTACTGGGCGAAATCAAGCACACATTATAAACCTACACCCCGCCCCCACGGGCACTACATGCAGGCAAGACGGAACAGGAGTTCCAGAAAAGCATATCGGTTTGCAACAAACAAAGACTCTGGGATGATTATAATGTCCACCAAGTTCACCATCAAGTGTGTTACGAGATGGAATAGGAAACCTCTCTGGTGCTTATGCACATCTAAATTATTTTAGTAGATATATGGTAGGGCGGTGCGAGTGAAATATTTTAGGTGAAACGAGTCCTATAGAATTTGCCTAAAAATCGCCAACCGCCAAATTTTGCCATATATGATTTTTATTCCCGTCACGTGTTGTGTGGGTGTTCGTTTTGACAGGAGTCATGTCATTGATTATAGGGTCGTTTCATCAATTTTTCCTATGGGAAATATACTATTTGAACGCAAATCCATTATCTACTCGATTTTGCTATCTGGCTTTGTTTGTGGCCGGTATCTCCACCTCGCCACGAATTGAGCAAGGTAATCAGAGTAGGCATGATTTTCCGGTAGTATTCATAGATATATAAACCCTGAAAAAAGCGGACACTTTAGCAGCAGGTCAAGTTGTAAGAGTGAACACAACATTGTGACGGGGGAAATAGAAAGTATATTGAAAGGTATGTTAAATCTATGTTTAGTATTATTTTTGTATGAACATGCTTGTAGGTTTTGGAGGGGTTTACTTCTAGTATACCCCAACTTTCTGAAGCCTATTCTGAATTCACTGTTGTGGCCTGTAGTGATTAGGCTACTAGCTTTGCCAGCTAGACGTCGCAGAATTGATCCCAGGCTTCTCCAGTAGTAGAATGAGTCTTTCTAAGTGAGGTCCTGTCTCATGCTGACCCTAGATGTTGGTGAGACGTAAAGTTTGGACACCCGCTCATTCTGGATTCATTTAGGCTTTTAGACCCCTTTTGTAGAATGTAATTAATAAACGCCGGGTCACTTGTTTGATCCATGACTTTTGATTAGCTGTGGTTAGAAAACCGTGGTTCCGTCCCAATATGATATTAGGTGTAGAGGGGACGTAAACTTAAGACGGGTTTAACCATATCTTCATCATCAGGGCAAACTCTTACAAGAGCCTGTTGGGTTATCCGTGATGATGAACCGTAATGAATTTTATTTTACAAGCATGTTCACGTTGATTAGAAATAATTTTGTTCAAAAAGAATTACGAGTTCATTTTGTAATGATGCCGTTTTTGTCTGATAACTCAGTTTGTGCATGTATGTACATATAAAGAACGTGATTATGATAAGTGGGAGTATTTGGTCGCCACACGTCATAACGGCCTGAGCGGCGGGGATGACGTCAGCTGCGTCATCGGCGTCGCGAGGACGGTTGTGACGGGGTGCCTACCAAATACAGAGAGAATTTACGGCAAACAGTGTTGGCCCATATGAGACACTAACAAATGTTGTGGATTATAGATGAAAATCTTCTGTTGTAGTTTCTACCTGTTATTAATGTATTGAATTTGTGAATAGCTATATTTGTGAGCCGTGTCGTGGAGAAGGATATGAAATAGAGATTGTTATGTTTCCTGTAATTGGCAGCTGACCAGGTAGCGCAAAGGCGTGGTCTGTTCAATTGCCTCTTACTTGTGATAATGTAGTGAGCACAAATTTGATGAGTATTATGCTCAGTAGTAGTGAGCATTAATTGATTTCTGTAGTGCTCAGTAAGGAAACATGAACTTTGAGTATTATTGTGTCAAGCGCTGGGTGCTGATAATTTGATGCACAGTCAAGTTGAGTTCTGCTGTACGGTTATTTGTCGCATGCACTAATCAGCCTGTATGTCTGGTCGGCGCATGCGCAATAACGATATATGCATGAACATATTCTTACTTCTCCGGGAGGAGGATCATGATATAGCATGTATGTTTTGTGACTCGTTTCTAGTCCCGTTATCGTAATTTGCAGGCACAACAATGTGTGACCTGCTGCTCCCTGCTTCATAGCAGCAGGTACAGCTAGGCGTTAGGGTCCAGCAAGGGCGGACAGACCGCCGTAATCAGCGCCTACCAGGATAGAAGCAGAATCTTCTAAATCATTGTTCGTTGTAAACAAATGTGAGACCATGGAAGAGGTCAACTTACCTGCAGGTTATTTGGACGATCACTAAACCCCTGATCGGCAAACGTGATCGCTAAACCTAGGATTATCAACTGTGTTGATAGACTAGTTCTACTAGTTCGCGAGAGGAAGTTTCACGCGAGTGGGGGATTCACCCTAAGTTATAATCTGGCCAGTCGCGTCTTGTGTTATTTCTTTTTTTGTTTTTGTTGTTGTTTTTGTTGTTTGCTTCTGTAGGTATTCACGTCACCCGTTCCGAGCACAGAACAGTGTTTTGCCTTCGGAGCGGACGTCGTGAGTTGGCTACAGAAGCAACAAATTGTGATGTTTTGTGTTAGTAAGTGTTGTATGTAGATACTGTAAATAATTCATGTCATTCATTTAACATCTTTCTTGTGCCTTACCCCACAGCTGCCCGTACACCTGTCAGAGATCACGCTCGGTTGTCTTGTCAGCATGGGGGTTTGCGGGACGCCGTAAACCCACATGTAACAAAGTGACTCAATGATCTGAGGGCTCATATAAGTACAAAAGCAAACAAAGTTTACGCCACAAAGCACGGAATATGACCAGAGTTGCCACAATGTTAACAAAAAACATGACTTAATAATAATAATAATAATAATAATAATAATAATAATACCTATAATTGTTTTCAAAAGAAAGCAGTTGTCCCCAATCAGCCAGCCTGAATGTTTTAAGACATGACCTTTAAAATGAGATCAAGGTCATCCAGACTTATTCAATTCTTTGGCCTGTAGCAATGATATATCTATGCGAGTTTGATGAGAATCCCCCTAAGATACTGTGCAAACAAGCCTACCGTGACTGAAATTTGACAAGTTTAGTCCCAAACTGAACTTGAAAAGGTCACGGTCTCCAAATCTGAATAAACACCTTAAATATCTATTCCAGTGCTATGCCTTTCTGATGAGAACCTATCCAACGTTTCCTGCGATAACGCGCACTCAAGTAGGATTTGACTGAAATATAATGATTTTAATCCTTTGCTGACCTTACAAATAAGGTCAAGATCACAAAAAAACCTATTCAACTATTTGACTTGTCACAATGATGTATCCAAACAAGTCTGGAAAGAATCTTCCAAAAGGTTCCTGATATAATATGCACACACACTTAATTTGGCTTAAACTTGCCCTTTGGTGACCTTGAAAATGAGATAATTATCACTATGATGATATTATTATCACTACGATTATTATCAGCTCTTAAGTTTTTGTTTGTTTTAATTTGAGGTTTAATGTCCACGTCAACACTGTAAAGGTCATTTTGGAGACGTTGCTTCCAATTTTTTGGGACTTTTACCCGACATTGAGATGAAATGACATCTCAAGCCCTGTCGCCCAATGAAACCAATAGGGTTTATTAGCATGGACGGTCGCCTCGCACCGCGGTTCCTGGACAAGCTAAGATCCTCTAAGCGGTTTACCAGTACTAGTGTGCGGGCCGGATTCAGCTCTGCGTGGAAGTATCATGCAGCCCATATATTTTTTCAAGCCTCTATGGGCGGGGGCCGAATCAGCTCTTAAGCATATTTCAATGAAGTGTCACTGCAAGTTTAATGAAAATCCTTCAATAGGTTCCTGATATATCATACATACAAGATTAATTAGGCTGAAGTTTGCCCATTTTAAAATAAGGTCAATGTAAACAAAATTTGATCACCTCCTACGCTTATTCCAATGGTATATTTGAATATATGGCAAGTTTGATGAAAATCCGCCAACCCGTGCGCACAAGAAATTGTCACGTCCACGCTAACGTCAACGAGATACACACCGACAACAGTATGTCCCTCTTCACCGCTGGTGGTGGCACATAATATAAAATAGACACCTCTTTCCTAAAATTGGAAATAGACTGGTCCAAACTGTGAGGGGACATCAAACCGACCAGGTTTGGAGAATCTTTAATATGCGCCGAATATTGGAAGTGGCTGAATGAATCCGTACACAGAAAAAAAATTGTTTGGCATACAGATTTTCCGATTATGAGCCGGGGCACAGCATTTCCTATAAGATCGCCTGTGCGCCCAGCGAAACAGGTGGACAGCGAAGACTGATCAGACTGCGTCTATGCGCAGGCTTATCAGTCTTCTCTGGGCGCACATACAATATTATAGGAAATGTTGTGCCACGGCTCATATCGCTATTGCAGGTCATGCAACCAAACTGTGTTTCAGTCATGTAAAAATTCTTGTTTTTCTCGAAATCGGATCGGTCAGAAAGGGAAGGCAGGATTAGACAGAATTACATCGCTGTGTTCTGGCACAGAAAGATTAAATTAAATCTGTCTCCCGATTACTGCAATTTACGACACTAAATATTCTGATTCAAGAAAAGGCGGTGATCGCTCGTTTGATTTTCGTTTCATTCCATTTTTATTTATTTATTTATTTATTTTTGTTAGTGGCCGGTCATCTTGAACGTCAAGTAAGTTTAGCCTGTCAGTTACAGTGATGTATGTCACGTAAACGTGATGGGCGGTGCTAAGAATTGCTGAAATCAGATTGGCTGAGTCGAACCTTTTGTGTACAGCGATTCGTGTTACTGGGTGCAGCATGAAAGGATGCCGTTTTGTTTGAGGTATTGTTTTCGAAGGGCACCGCTTTGAGTTTGAAAATGCGTTTTGGGGCCAGAAATTTGCAATTAGGTGTAATATTCTTTGGAAACTAGGACGGAAAGGTAAGAGGGTACATGTTTTTCTTTTTTTTTTCTAGGCCTCGACCAATTAGTACGGAGCCCGGGAAGGGACATGATTTTTTTTATTTTATAAGTTGTGCGCACAAGATATTATATTGCCCACACAACATATTATCTTGTCCGCACAAGAAATTATATTGTGCGGACAACATATTGTCTTGTGCAGACAAGATATTATCTTGTCCGCACAATATATTAAAAGTAGAAGTAAAACAAAGATCAGGAATTGATACAATTAACTTACTCCACCCATGAAAGACACCGAAGGGAAAGAAATACAAACATTAAGCGACCAGACCATAATGGAAACCTAAACAAAGGAAGGCCATACGGGCAGTTACGTTCCCACAAAATGGCCATATGGTCATCCAAAACCAAAAGACACAAGTGATACACACAGCAAGCAACAAACAACAACATAAATAAATCGCCACAGAAGAGCCGCCTTGGAACGGTCAGTGGAAGATTTCCACCGGGGGGTTTAAATCGATTTTACGTGGCTACAATCCTCGTAAGTTGTTTGAACCAGAAGTTATCTTATCAGCACAAGATAGTATATTGTCTGCACAACATAGATCTTGTGCGCACAAGATATTATCTTGTTTGCACAACATAGATCTTGTGCGCACAAGATATTATCTTGTTTGCACAACTTAATATCTTGTGCGCACAAGATATTATCTTATCGGCACAAGATCTTGTGCGCACAAGATAGTATGTTGTGCGAACAAGATAATATCTTGTCGGCCCGAGATAATATCTTGTTCGCAGAACTTCCCAAGATCTATGTTGTGCAAACAAGATAATATGTTGTGCGAACAAGATAATATCTTGTGCGCACAAGATATTAAGTTGTGCGAACAAGCTATTATTTGTGCACACAAGATAATATGTTGTCTGCACAAGATAAATTATGTTGTCCGCACAAGATAATATCTTGTCCGCACTAGATAATATCTTGTTCGCACAACTTAATATCTTGTTCGCACAACATATTTAAAAAAAATCATGTCCCTTCCCGGGTTCCTTAAATCTAATCATATTTTGATTTTTTTAAAAATTAATGCATCATGTTATTATTTATTAAAATTGTTATTATTATATTATTTTTTATTATAATTATTATAAAAGGGCACTTCGTCACTTAAATGCGAAACTGTTGCAACTGCATATTTCAAAATTTTACAGGAGAAACAACAAGAGGCCCATGGGCCACTATGCGACAGGGCTTGAGATGTAATTTCATCTCAATGTCGGGTAAAAGTCCAACAAAATTGTAAGCAACGTCTCCAAAATGACCTTTACAATGTTGACGGGGACGTTAAACCTCAAATCAACCAACCATCCATCACCAGAGCTCAGGTGGGCACAATGTATTTTAACATGATATCATTTTAATCTACCAAATGAACCCCCATGTTCAAATGAGCACCCATGTGGACTCAGTATCTGAAACATTAGGCCTTTATGAAGTAGAGGGGTGGGGCAGGACCCAATGGAGCCCTGGTTGATATCACTAAATGCGTCTTATCATAAGGAACAAGAATATATATGGTTCAGCTGTGGGGATCTGTAAGGCCTCGTAAGTAGTAGAGGGGTTGGGGCATGCCATGTTGATCCCACGAAAGTCCAAGATTGTGGTCCCTAAATGTGTCTTATCATAAGGACCAAGTATATATATGGTTTAGGGGTTGGAATCTGAACTGTTTCTGAGATTTGAGGCCCTTTTATGAAGTGGAAAGGATAGGAATGGCCCCTGCGGACCCCCCCTACAGTAGGTGTGCTAATAATAAGGAACAGGAACATATATGATTATGGGGTGGGGATTTGAATGGTTTCTGAAATATAAAGCCTTTTATGAAGTGGAAGGGCGGGGCACATTGCCTCAGCACAAAGAGACCCCTAGGTTGGTGTGATTAAACGAGTCTTATCATAAGGAACAAGTATATAATTTAGGGGTGGGGAACTGAACTATTTCTGAGATATATGGCTATTAATGAAGTAAAGCGATGGGGTATGGCCTGGGCATGCCCCGGGGACTCCCAAGCTGGTGTCACTGAATGCGTCTTATCATAAGGAAGATGAATATATATGGTTTAGGGTGGGGCTAAGAACAGTTTCTGAGATATTGTGTGAAGTGGAGGGGTGGGGCAAGGCCCCGGGAGACTCCCAGGTTGGTGACAATGAATGTGTCATATCATAAGGAACAAGAATATATATGGTTTAGGGGTAGCCATCTGTAGGGTTTCCGAGATATTGTGAGATTAAGAAATGGAGGGGGTGGGGCATGGCCCCAGCACATCCCTGGGGACCCCCAGGTTGGTGTCACTGAATGCATCTTATCATAATGAACAAGAATATATATGGTTTAGGGTTGAGGATCTGAACAGTTTCTGAGATACATGGCCTTTTGTGAAGAAAAGGGGTGGGGCAAGGCCCCGGCGCATCCCTGAGGACCCCCAGTTTGGTGTCAATAAATATGTCTGATCATAAGGATCAAGAATATATATGGTTTAGGGGCAGGGATCTGTAAGGTTTCCGAGATATTGGGCCTTTTATGAAATTGAGGGGGTGGGGCATGGCCCCGGCACATCCCGGGGACCCCCAGGTTGATGTCACTGAATGGGTCTTATCATAAGGAACAAGAATACATATGGTTTAGGGGTGGGGATCTGAATGGTTTCCAAGATATTGGGCCTTTTATTAAGTGGAGGGGGTGGGGCATGGCCTCGGCGCATCCCTTAGGACCCCCAGGTTGGTGTCACTCAATGCGTCTTATCAATAGGAACAAGAATATATATGGTTTAGGGGTCGGGATCTGAATGGTTTCTGTGATATATGGCCTTTTATGAGTGGATGGGGTGGGGCATGGCCCCGGCACAACCTGGGGGACCCTCAGGTTGGCATAAAAACATATGGCTGAGAGAAGTTTACTCAAGAAACATTTCTATAAAAGTTTTGTCAAAATATTTGCAATGACTTGGCAGAAAATGACATTTTTCAATTTTCCCCATTATAAGTCTATGGAAACTCAAAGTGGCCATAGCAACCAAACTAATGAGCCGATTTTCATAAAAAACACAAACTGTCAATACCCCAACCCAAGGATACTACAGATAAACTTTGGGCCCAATCGGCCCAGTGGCTTCAGAGGAGAAGATGTTTAAAAGTGTTGACACCAGACATACGACGACGACGACGATGACGACGGAAAACTGCCTATCCTATAAGCTCCCCCGGAGCCTTCGGCTCTGGTGAGCTAAAAAACTGTTTATTTTCAGTATACAGCAATCAAAAATAGTCAGATTCACAAATATTAAGTAAAATTTCATTTTTTCACATACAATCTAAAAAGCTTCTCACAGCTCTTGAAAACAAAGAAATTTGTAAGTTACAATATAGTTTCGCACTGAAAATAGTGAAACTTGCATTGTATTGGGAAAGTATAAAACCCGGGAGTAACGGCCGGGAGCCGGGAGTAAAATCCGGGAGTAAATTTTGACAATCGAATAAAGGTACTTAACATTCACATATCTGAATGAAATTTGAATCAAAAGTAGAATATAGACGTTTCTTTAAAATGCACGTAAGTGTTAACATTATTACCATGTACTTTTCAAGATATGAACCGAAATATACGACCACGTCACAAAATTTTCGCCCGGGAGTAACTTTTGCGGTATTGACGATGTCAAGCATTCTGCAAAATATGTTCAGTCTGGGGGTTCTACAAGAATTACTTTATGTGTTATTAATTAAAAACATGTCAGAGATTAGAAAAATGCAAAATTAAAGTTATTTCATCTCTCCGCCTGGTAAATAATTGACCCGGGAGTGGGCCGGGAGTAATTTCTGGGTTGAAATCGGCGTTTATTTGCCTTATTCTCGGCCTTATTGCTCCTATCACATACATTGTATTTCTTAAACGTTTGTCAGAAGAAAAGCTAAGATTCAGCATGGAGTACATGAATTTATTTACTTATCATATCGGGACTCGACACACATCCAAACCGCCAACCCAACTCACGCCCTGCTCCTCACTCAGCGCCTATGATTTTATGTGACCGGGACATTTATATTTGGCGCTATTGTTTTATGGCCGTATAATGTAGAAACGATGACACAATTACTTCCACAGTCTGATCAGTGCCTTTGCTATTAGCTGTCAGGGTAGTAAGACTACGTTTAATAAATACAATGTATGTGACATAGGCAATAACGCCAATAAACGCCGATTTCAACCCAGAAATTACTCTCGGCCTACTCCCGGGTCAACTACTTACTTCACGGAGCGATGAAATAACTTTATTTTTGTATTTTTCTAATCTTTGATATGTTTTTAATTGATAATACACAAACTTATTCTTGTAGCAATCCCAGACTGAACATATTTTGCAAAATGCTTGACATCGTCAATACCGCAAAAAGCTACTCCCGGACGAATTTTTTGCGACATGGTCATATATTTCGGTTCATATCTTGAAAAGTACTCAAGTATTAATATAAAACTTATATGCATTTTCAAGAGGAGTCTATATTCTACTTTTGATCCAAATTTCATCTAGATATGTTAATGTCTAATATCTTTATTCGATTGCCAAAATTTACTCCCGGATTTTACTCCCGGCTCCCGGCTGTTACTCCCGGGTTTTATACTTTCCCCATTGATATGCGAAACTGTTGTAAGTGCATTTTTTAACTGTTTCATTTTGAAGAATATTTTAAAAGCAAACTTATTCAAGTTTACAATAAGGCAGTGTCTAGAGATACGGGTCCGTATCTCTAGCCTCGGAGGCTAGGGATACGGATCTGTATCCCTAGCATTTTCCAATAGGCCTGTACAGTTTGATAAGACTGATAATTGTTTCAAACAGAGATACCATTGCTGTTTGACGCAATTTCTCTACTAAGGTGAAAGGTGGAAAAAGTAACATGAAATCTGAAATGGGACAGGACCAATGGCAATCCTGTGTTTTATTATTATTATTATTATTATTATTATTATTATTATTATTATTATTATTATTAGCTTTATATGTTGTATTTGATTACAATAAATAATTTTCAAACTATGAGTCTGGATGGTATTTTCTTTCTTCAGTATGCCAAAGAAGGATATTTTACCTTAAAAATTGGAATGTGAAGCATGTTTCATATAGGCTATCTATTTGCTTTCAAGAGCAGGGTTCTATATTTTTTACAGAAATTATTGGATCTCAATTTATTGTAAGATGATTATTTCAGCTTTAATAGCACAAGAAAAGTTATATAGACTTTTTAGCTTTTTTTTTTTTTCAAACTGTTTGAAAAGGGATCATTACCTTATGAAACTTTACGAAATAATCAAGTTTTATGACCTATCATAACCCTTGTCCTGCTGTTCGCAACAACCCTGTATCTTTGCAAACAGTGTAGATCAAGATCAGAATAAGCCAGCTGATCAGAATGAACACTGTCGTTTAGTTTGTGCATTTGAAAGAAAAACCAAATCATGTAATCTGATTAGTTGATAGTCAGATATGCATGTGCCGGCCTCGGTAGCTCAGCCGGATGCGCGTCTGACTGGTGGTCAGAAGGACATGGATTCCATACCTGTTGGCGTCGGCAACATTCTTTCGCGGAGATTATTCACCCTTCCGCTGATTCAAGAAGGGCACTTATCAGTTTCTGGCGAAAGAATTTGCAGTGTACTGGTTAACCGCTTACGTATAAGCCTGCCCAGGAAATGTGTGGATAGGTAGACTGACCGGCTCAAAAATGACCCAAATAATGTTGGCTGGGCCATTTAAGGCGAAAACAAACAGACAAACAAACAAACAAACAAACACGCATATATGCATGTGGCTAATTAAAATATTCGGCAGGATAAGGGTTAATTGTATCTGAAATAAAATATATGAATAAATATTACCAAACAGGCAAGGCCAATTGACATTGACTCTGTCCTTTTAATCTTGATTAGAAGGGTGGGCTCTGATGGTGTTATCACTAAAACACGCCTCTATAAATTTGAACCCCCTTTAACCCCACTTTTATATAGAAAAACTGGTGTTTCAGGGGTAAACCTTGTTTTCCTTATTTCTGCTCTAAAATATAGATTGTGGGTGCCAGGGGTAAACAACATTTTCTTCTTTCTTTTCGAAAACATATATGTTGTGGGTACTCGATAGGGTCGCCTCGTGAAGTCATGTTTTTCTTCTCCTAGTATTCAATAAAGGAGGCTCTACTTGTGCCCTTTAATTATATTTCTCCTGTCATCTAAGAATGGAACACTGGTGATGTCATGAAATTGCTTGTGTGGCTGCTTCAACCCACAAGATTGTCGGTACTCATTAGAACCGCCTCTGCATGGGCACATTGACCCTTATCCTGCTGAATATATTTAAACTGTCACACCCATTTCCGACTACCAGCCAATCAGATTACAGGATGTAAAATTGTTGTTCAAATTCAAAAGCTGAATGGCAAACAGTGTAGATCCTGATCAGATGGAGAAGCCATCTGATCTGGATCTTCACTGATTGCAAAAATAGGACTTTTCGTGAACTGCAGGATAAGAGTTAACGTAATGAAGAGATAAACAACAATTATCTGTCATCTACTTAGCTGCCAACAGCATTCAGAGGGTGTATGGAATCGTGAAAAAATCTCTCAAATTATATCAGATACCACACATTATCATTCTGAATAAAGTCTGAATAGTTGGATCCTTTGGAAGCAAAGAATACACCATATAAACGAAAATAGCAGACTCGTTTTTCTAAGTCTGTTCATGACCAGTACTTTATTGTCCACACCGGCCACGCCCTCTGACAATGGCTTAAGCAGAACTCTATTTTCAAAATAATTCTAAATGAATTCAAAGGACCAGAAGCCTTGAATATGTCTCAATGATCCCAAGAAGCCTTGAACACGATTCAATGATCCAAAATGATAAGAAGCCTTGAACATTCAAAAGTTATACTAATTCTCGGCTGTTCATCATCATCTGCTAACTGCAAAATCATGACCATTACTGTTTGTTTGTTTGATTTGAGGTTTAACACCCCTGTCAACACTATATAGGTCGTTTTTGAGACGTTGCTTCCATTTTTTCGCACTTTTACCGACATTGAGATGAAATGACTTCTCAAGCCCTGGCACTCAATGAAACCAACAGGGTTTACCGTGTATGGTCTGAATCACACCATTTTCCTCTAAGCTGTTTTAATACCAGTACTCATGTGTGTGGTTGGCCACGGTTTCACCTCCGCATGGAAGCATCATGGAGCCCAATCTATTTCTTCAAGCCCATATGGGCATCAGTCACCTGTATAATGTTAACCAGCATCTTCATCATTATCATTGTCAAATCAATCATCCATATGTGCTCAGGTAACAACATTTGGGAGGCAGAGAGACAAAAGGTCATTGTATCTGTGCTGATAGGTATTGGGCTATTTCTCAAGACATTCAATTGGATTTGATCTGAATTAATTCAGGTTTTGGACCTAAATGGCTTTTGTTTGTTTGTGTTGAGTAAATCAACCCTGTGCAACATACCACCATACTGATACATGAATTGAAACTGATAGGGGACATCTAACTGAGCTTTAGCACAAAATCCCATTCCAGATAAGAACTTGATTTTATTGGAAATTATGATGTAAACAGTGATGTCATATAACATACTGTATTCATATCCTATTAAGGGGAATATATACACCTTCGGGGGAGGCAACTCATGCAAATGTAATCTTGTCTCCCATGTCAATATGGTGCAACTCTTAAAGGAAAGAATTTGCTCCTAAGGAGCAATTACTTTCCTTTAAGATTAGACCTCTTTTTCTGCAGGTTAGTGCTTATAGTATTGCAAATAGGAAGATCCAAAAGATACATGTTCAGTTTATAGGTGATAAAATACTTTATGATAAACAGAAGCTCACAATCGTGGTCATTTCATATGAAATTTATGAAACTCGCCAAAGGCTCGTTTCGTAAATTTCATATGAAATGCCACTCATGTAATACCCACTATTTATTCATAGCTTTCTTTAAAATGATATTGTTATCTTGTTTTCTTCCCTCTCTCCCCAAGTTTTCATAGTTTTTAAAGAGCAGTTACAATACTTCAGCCATCTGACATAACTTTTCTTATGTGCGAAACTACTGTAACTGAAAATATAAGCCTTTTTTATCTTTACTTGCTGTTCTTTTTCTAAATTAAATAATAATATTAGTAAGTTTTATCAAATATAGTATAAATAACTATTGTATCTATTTAATTTCAGTTACAATAGTTTCGCATATAGAAAATATGGCAGTTTGAGTTACAATACTTTCCAAATTTTTTAATTATGGTTTATCTTTTCATAATTCAGCTTCAATATTTGGTGTATATGTGGAGGTTAGAGAGTTGAATAAATTTATCAAAAAGTAATTTTTGATAGAACGGTCAGTTACAACAGTTTCGCACATGGGTGACGACTTATATTGAAATCAGATTTATGCTACAATGTTCCAATCCATTTAGGCAGAATAAATAATTTTGAAATCTTAAGTATTAATTGCAAAAACACACCTATTAAAATATATTGAAATTTTACCATCAAATACTGAACCTTTTCGATAAAATATTCTGATATTTTTCATATTTCTATTCAAAACATAGAATGAAGGTGCTCGTTAACGAGTACAATCTACGTTTGGAACAGAAATATGAAAATAATATACACAACTGGAAACCCAAGCTGTACTGCATAAAAGTGGCGTTTAAGAGGGCTTATAAGCGTGTTACGTGATTATTTCAAGAAAACAAATATGGCAAATAAATAATTAAATAAATAGTGCTCTATTTAAAGTTCGTAATGTAAGCCGATTTCTTTAGAAATTTTAAACATAGGCTTATGATAAAAGGGGCCGGGGCTAATAGGAAATGGATGGCATTTCTCACGGCCTTCTTGCGCATGCGCAGATGTACCTTGGTATTAGATTTCTCACGGGTTTAAAGATTTCACGCTACAGCGGCATCAGAGCAGAACTGTTTTAGCTATTATGGTAGAAGATCGCCTGAGCAGCATTCCCATGAAGTTTGAATTAAATTGGCCCATGTGTACAGGAGAAGTTGCCTTTTCACTTTTCTTTTCTATTTTTAGCACTGGCGGCACTCATGTTCATCAGAGCAGAACGATTTTGGATATTTTGGTAGGGAGTCACTTAGGCGACATTCCTGTGAAGTTTAAATCAAACTGGCCGAAGGATTTCGGAGGAGTTCGCATTGGAAACAAATGTGCGATGTTTTTTTTATCATTTTTTATCTCTGGCGGACATTTTGTTCACCGGAGCAGAACAATTTCAGCTATTTTGGTAGCTGGTCACCTAAGCAACATTCCTATGAAGTGTGAAAGAAATTTGCCCAAGGGTACTGGAGGAGTTGTCGTTTAATTTTTTTTCTATTTTATGCTCTGGTGGCCATGTTGTTCGTCAGAGCGTAACGGTTTTAGCTATTTTGGTAAAAAAAATCATCTCCCCAAAAACCATATGTTCTATGAGGCCGAGAGTTTATGGAAATATTCACTATATTCGCCATTACAGGTTTTCTATTTTGAGGAAATTCGGCTCTTTAATTTGGTTGCTATGGCAATTCAGAGATTCCATTGACTTATAATGGGGAAAATTAAAAAAATGGAATTTACTGCTACGCTTTTCCAGATATTTTGACAAAACTTTCCTGGAAATAAAATGATTTTTAAGCAATCATCTATCTGCCGTATGATTTTCGTCAAACTTGTCACTTTTTTGGTTGCCATGAAAACCAATATGTGCCCAAAATAGAATAACAAGAGGGCCATGATGGCCCTGGATTGCCCACCTGATCCATAGAGTAACAAGTGGGCCCCAGGGAGGGCCATTATTGGCCCCAGGGCTATAATGTGCATAATGTTGAGGGAGGTCTAAAAAGGTGAAGCTTCATACCAAATATCAACAAAGGCTATAATTTGAACAACCTTGGCAAATGTCCACTAGATGAATACACACCAAATATCAAAGACCTGGGCCTTGCGGTTTCAGAGAAGAAGTTTTTTTTAAAGATATTCCCTACATAAGCCTATGTAAAACCAAATGGCCCCGGGGCGGGGGCAGTTTTGGCCCCATGGCTATAATTTAAACAATCTTGATAGAGGTCCACTAGTTAAAGCTTCACACCAAATATCAAAGACCTGGGCCTTGCTGTGTCAGAGAAGAAGATTTTCAAAGATTATCTCT
Source organism: Lucinisca nassula (assembly GCA_963580285.1). Taxonomy (NCBI): domain Eukaryota; kingdom Metazoa; phylum Mollusca; class Bivalvia; order Lucinida; family Lucinidae; genus Lucinisca; species Lucinisca nassula. The sequence continues at coordinate 56,576,124 of OY757016.1, forward strand.
ATATAAGTCTATGTAAAACCAAAGGGTCTCGGGGCGGGGGCATTTTTGGCCACAGGGCTATAATTTGCACAATTTTGATAGAGGGTCACTAGATGAAATTTCATACCAAATATCAAAGATTTAGGCCTTGTGGTTTCACAGAAGAAGATTTTTAAAGAGTATCTCTATTTAAGTCTATGTAAAATCAAAGGGTCTCGGGGCGGGGGCATTTTTTGGCCACAGGGCTATAAATTGCACAATCTTGATAGAGGTCAACTAGATGAAATTTCATACCAAATATCAAAGACCTAGGCCTGGGTGGTTTCACAGAAGGAGATTTTTTAAGGTTTTTTCCTGTAGAAGTCTATGTAAAACCAAAAGGCCCCGGAGCGGGGTGGGTGCATTTTTGGTCTCAGGGCTATTATTTGAACAATCTTGGTAGAGGTCCACTAGATAAACATTCATACCAAATATCAAATACCTAGGCCTTGTGGTTTCACAGAAGAAGATTTTTAAAGATTTTTCCTGTAGAAGTCTATGTAAAACCAAAGGGCCCCGGAGCGGGGGGGGGGGGGGCATTTTTGGTCTCAGAGCTATAATTTGAACAATCTTGGTAGATGTCCACTAGATGAAGCTTCATACCAAATATCAAAGACGTAGGCTATGTGGTTTCAGAGAAGAAGATTTTTAAAGATTTGCCCTATATAAGTATATGTAAAACCAAAGGGCACCGGAGCGGGGGCATGTTTAGCCACAGGGCTATAATTTGAACACTCTTGGTACAGGTCCACTAGATGAAGCTTCATATCAAATACCAAACACCTATGCATTGTGGCTATAGGGAAACCTTGTGAACAAAATATCATATCTTGAGAACAGCTTTAGCTAGGCTCATGATATTTAGTATACAGTTTGGGTCTAATGTGTAGATGACCTGATTAACTTTTGACGAAATTCTGAAAATATTTTATGGAGTTATGCCCCTTTTTGGACTTATACATTTTGGCTATAGGGAAACCTTGTGAACAAAATAACTGGAGAACCACTTGAGCTAGGCTCATGATATTTGGCAGTCTGTTTGCTACTAAGGCATAGATGACCTGAATTGTTTAAAATCTGTTAATATTTGACAGGTTTATTTTTACTGTTTATTGTCCCATTTAGCGACAAGCATATGGTTAAGGGCATAGTGTTTCACAAACATAATTTCTAGTTCAGGCTAACTTTTGCAACCATGTGCAACAAAATAAGGTATTTCCTACTGCTGTTCCAAATATATGTTGGAATCACAAATGACAGTTGCTAAAACACTCTATGCATGTGTAACGAAATGTAGTTAATCTTTGTCCTACTGAATAAATTAATTTTGCCAGTCCCATTTCTGACTATCTATCAATCAAATTACTTGATACTATGTATTCATTTAAACTTTCAAACAGAATGACAGTGTAGATCCTAAATAGATGGCCTTTTTCTGGATGTACACTGGAAAGTCAGAACATATCCTGGTTCAGCAGGATCAGGGTTAATAAAACACAAACATTAACCATAACAGATCTCAACAAAAGGTACAATCATTTCCTAAGGCAGTGAATGGTATTTGCCAGTCATACACTGTCAAAACAAATGATGCATCCCTTTGAAACTCTGATTGTTTTAAATGACGACACTGCCTTAGACCTGGTTTCAATCTCTTCTGTTTTCTTCGGAGTTTAAAGACATCGACTGACAGATTCAAATCTAGCCAGAATTATGAGAGTACTTTAAACTGGATTTTGTCCGGAGTACATTGATTTCAGGACAGAAATACCAACTGTTTTGAAATATCTGTGTTAGTCGAATAAATGTTCTCCGATTGATGGTATTCTGTACATAACCACAATGCCAGATGGACAGAGTAGTCATCAACTGGTGCTTCCTAATCATTAAAGGGACAATGTTTTGAGGCACTTACATGATGTCTTGGGTCACCAAGGTCGAGACCGAACGATAACTTTGGTTCGCCAGAAGTTCTTATTGGCCAGGCCTTCGAAGTCTTGTCGAACAGAAAATTAAAGATTGAACAATAGAAGTGAAGGCAATGATCAGAAATCGATACAACTAACCCACGGCTCCCATCAGAGACACCAAGGGAAAGAAACGCAAACATGAAACAACCAGAGCCTAATGGAACCATCACTGGCGGAAAGCCAAAAGGAAAGTTACTTCCCCACAAAATGGCCAATTAGCTATCAAAATCAAAAAAATTATAAGCGATACACACACTCAAAAACAAGCCATAACACAAATATTTTTTGTTATAGTTTGTCTTTGAGTGTTTGTATCGCATTTTGATTTGGATAGCCAGTTGGCCATTTTGTTGGAAAATAACAGTCTTTTTGGCTTTCCGCTGTTGATGTTTCCATTAGGGTCTGTTGTTTCATGTTTGTGTTTCTTTCCCTTTGGTGTCACTGATGGGAGATGTGGGTTAATTGTATCGATTCCAGATTATTGCCTTTACTTCTCGTTTGGTGAACATTGTGAATACTCAGCCATAGGAACTGGTTTGTATTGATTTTCCTTCGTTAGAGAGGTCTAAGGGTGATCATGAAAAGATTTTTATGATCGCTGATAGCTTCACAATATACGTCCAACGATACACCAGTCAGCCTACATATGCATCTACTGCAAGACAGGAGTTTCTACCATAGAGTAGCCAGTGGTATCATATTTGGTAGCATATTTAGACAGCTAAGTTGTTTAAACATATTATTGTCCATTATGACAGCTAAGGTTTTTGAAGAGTTTATTGTTCATTATGGCTTCCCTGCTCGGTTACATATTGATCTGGGAAGAAATTTTGAATCATCTGTGATTGGAAAGTTATGTAGTCTGACGGGCGTTCAAAAGTCTATGTCAACCCCAAGTCACCTTATGGGGAATGGTAAATTTCAGTTAGACACATTTGAACACCCTCGGCATACTGCAGGACAACCAAAAGCAATATTGTAAATAATTCGTGGCTCCGTCGGTCTGTTCTTATAATGCTTAAAATCGAAGAGCTAAGCGTCCGTCGTCCGTCGTAAGCTTTTCACATTTTCAACATCCCCAGAACAACATTTAGATTGAGCTGATAATCGGCTGGGACATCGCGGAGATTCATAATTGCTAAAATCGTTCCGTTTCGATATCCAAAATGGCCGCTATGGCAGCCATCTTGAAATTCTTCAAGCGACATCTCCCCAACGACAAATCGGATTGGGCTGGCAGCCAATGGGAGGCATCGGGATGAAATCGTTCGTTCCGATATCCAAGCTGGCCATCTTGAAATTCTTCGGACGACACCTGGCGAAACGAACGTGGGATCGAGCTGGAACTTGAAGGGAGGGGAGGCATCAAATGCAGATTTGCTAAAATCGGTGCGTTCCAGTTTCCGAGATGGCCGCATATAATGTATATCGGAATAAAAACAGATTGTTAATCGGCAAATCACCGTATCTATTTGGTGGTTGACCAGTTGTAGCTCTAACTAATCTACCTGCTCTTTTACTATCACTAACCAATAACTCCTGACTAACTGTTGCGTCTATTTCTCTACCTACAGCTAATATTGGTCTATCGATTGAAGTGCCAAATGGCTCTTGGCCAGTAAAATCGTTAATGATTATAGACCTGATGAAACATCAACAGACATATGAATTATTTTCTGCTATGTTGAGAAATATACCTAGGCATATTGTATTACATTATATCAGTCAGAAACAGATACGGATTTCAATTTTCAAATAATTTGTTTGTTTGATTTGAGGTTTAACGTCCTCGTCAACACTGTAAAGGTCATTTTGGAGACGTTGCTTCCAATTTTGTGGGACTTTTACCCGACTAGCTAGTCTGGCCCAGAACACATGTGCACTCCATACTTTCCAGTTCCGTGGTGTATTCCTTGCTTCCAAAGGATAACGCTTTCTAGAACATATTTAAGTTCAGAAGGAGATGTCGTTTGACGAATTTCAAGATGGCCACCATGGCAGTCGTCTTGGATATCGGAACGGAATTTTTTTAGCAAATCTGAATCTCTGAAGTGTCGAACCGATGCCTCTCATCAAGTTCCAGCTGGATCCCACTTTTGGTTCGGGCGTCCATGTCGTCCATTGCGGCCATATGGATTTTGGATAAAAACGATCTTAGCAATTCTGAACCAATGCCTCCCACCAACTATCAGCTCAATCCAACATGTGGTTCTGGGTGAAAAGTCGAAAATGTGAAAATTTATTGGCGGACGACGGACGACCGACGGACAACAGGCCAGGGCATACGCTAAACTGGTGAGCTTATTACGGTATAGATCTTTTACCTGCACAGGGGAGGCGAAGGCTCCAGCTAACGTCCAGATGCGAAAGACGGTGCGTTTGTGTAGCACTGTGCAAGGGAGTCTGTTCGGATACAGACATTTATGACCGCTGCCGGGGATCGGCCCGGGAAATGTAGCATTAGAGGCAAGTATATCCAGGAGCTTTTCAGCACTATTATCAAATGTCGAATTTGTTAAAATAGCTTTCCTGCGCATCTTGAGGCAATCATTTCGCACAAGCTGATTTATTTTCCGGCAAGATGTTTTCATTTGAAACAGCCTAGTTAAGTGCAGTTGTGGAGCCTGTAAAAAGGTTCCCCGTACGTCATCAATAGTGCTGTTTATTTACTAAGGAGTTGAGGAAATGTTAACAGCGCCCCAATAGCTCAGTCGGTAGAGCACTTGCCTTGTAAGCAAGGGGTCGCCGGTTCGTGTCCGGTTCTGGTCGCATTTTCAACTTCATTTCTTAAAGATAAATGTATGTAGAGGCAAGCATATCCAGCACTATTATTAAATGTCGAATTTGTAAAAAATAACTTTCCTACCTTCTTGAGCCAGTCTTTTCGCAAAGGTTGTTTTATTTTTCCGGCAAAATGTCGGACTTAATTTACAATTTACGAACCGCCTTGGCATTTGAAAAACAATAGCCGCTTCGGGAGCTGGAGATGTCATTTCATCTCAATGTAGGGTAAAATTCTCACAAAATAGGAGGCAACGTCTCCAAAATGACCGACACAGTGTTGATTGGGGCGTTAAACGTCAAATCTAACAAACAAAACATCATGTTAACAAGCCCATGTAATGAAGACCCTGCTAAACCCCGGTTTATATGGGGAAAACTGGGGCTCATAGGGGCATACACTATTTACATCACGAAGATACGCCTTTCTAATTTGACCCCCTTGAACCCCACTTTTATATGGTAAAATTGGGCAAATAATAAAATGTCACAATTTTTCCTCTTATAATGTTCGTTTTTTCGGCGGTAAAGTTAACAATATGTTGTATAAAAGGGTTATTCTTTGGAAGCAAGGAATACACCACAGAACTAGAAAATATGAAGTGTACATTTTTTTTCTGGGCCAGACTAGCTAGTTTCGGCCAATTAGGCCTCACCAGTGACCCTCAAATATTTTCAAAATTCCAGAATGGAATCAATGCTACCAAAGGACAAGAAAATATAAACTACACTATGATGTAGGGCAAGTCATTTGTATAGGCGTGATTTCGTAATTCTTATTTCTGCCCCAATATACTGGTTGTGTGTAGTGGTTAGAACCGTCTCAATGTGCAGGACTGATCAGAATGCGTCTGTGACAACCTTTAATCACAACTAGTTTAATATTAATGTGTTAATGCAAACTGGTCATTTCTTAGATCCCTTCCATGACGATTTAACTAGTATCAAAGATCTATGTTTTCGAGCAGAAGTAAGAAATATAATTTTATCAACTTTTCGTTATATAATTTTGGTTTTACGGATTCTTCTATTAAGTTATTAGGAAATAAGATCAAACTATTTTATTGCTATTCATAGTTCGTATAAAAATAACAAATAACCATTGAGACGTTTATAATAAATAGAACAACGCATACACGACATTTTCAGGTTAACTTGGACTACACCTAATCCCCCGCCGCCTTCAATCATGTCGTTGACCTTGTGCCAGCATCACCAAAAGTGGAGTTTAGCGGGTTGTTCTAATTGTGAATATTTGCTACTGATAGTCAAGGAGCCTTTTCTACAAAAATATATAGGGCCATCTGATCTGGATCTACACTGTCATTCAGTTTGCGAATTTTAAATGAATACAATATACATATATCAAGTAATTTAATTGAGGGTCTGAAATTTGACTAATAAATAAATAAATAAATTATACAGTATACTTGTTACTGTCCGTCTTTAAATCTGAGCTAAAATAACAATCAAATAGGAATTTCTAAATGTGTTAAAATTGATAACAATAGAAACACACTGAGCAATTCCAGATCTACACTGTTTGCCACTAATATATACATAAAGTACACATGTATCAAGTAATTTGAGTGGTTGATAGTCAGAAATGTGACTAATAGGTAAATAAATAAATAAAGTATTCAATATACTCGTTACTGTCCGCCTTTAATATGAGCTAGAATGACAATCAAATGTATGAAAATTGATAACAATGATCTGTTTATCATCAAGGATCTCTTTATTTGGGGAAAAGGGATTAGTAACGCCTGGTTGTTTATTGAGCTTCACACTTTACTAATTTAAGTCAATAATTAATTGTTCTTGTATAACTTTTTGCTAAATAATGTACTAACCTGAAATTCATTAATCCTTGCCCCGCTGAACACGATAATCCTTATCTTTGCAAACAGTGTAGATCCTGATCAGATTGCTTCTGCCCTCTGAACCGGATCTGCACCGTTTTTCATGCAGTTTTTTTTTTAATTGCAAGCATACATTAAATTAATTGGTATACTTACGAGGATAGTTCCAGTTCAGCGAACCTGAACACTGATAATGACCTAATAAACAAATAAATTGTTTGTTTGTATTGGAGTTTAACGGCCCAGTCAACATTATTTTAGTTCATTTTCGAGCCGGGCAGTTTACCTATCCACACTTATCCTGGGCAGGCTTATACGTAAGCGGTTAACCAATGCAGTGCACGTTTTTCGCCAGAAAGTGACAGCTGCCCTTCTTGAATCAGCAGAAGGGGGAGAATGACCGTAGAAAAGATTTCATAATCAATCTCCACGAAAGAAGGTTGCCGACCCCGGTAGGTATCGAACCCGCGTCCTCCTGATCACCAGTCAGACGCGCATCCGACTTAGCTACCGAGGCCAATAAATAAATATGTTAACAAATATAAGATTATCCCCCATCATCACCATGTTTGACGAAACCGAGGAATTATTATTATAATTTTTTTTTTTTTTTTTTTTTTTGTTTTACGGCCCAATCCACCGATCCATCCAGATTTCCATCCAATTAGTAAGGATAATAAGGCATCATGTTCTTGATGAAATTAATTTAAAAAGTATTTTAGCGGTGTGGAATTATTTCGGATTATAAAAAAGCCTATAGATGATCAATGGGCAGAAATGTAGAAAAAAGAGCCTGCTCTAAAGCAAGCTGCAATGCAATTAGAATTATACATTGAAATAAAAGAGGGGAATTTTCAAATGTATCTTCCATTCTTCTTAAATGTACATATAGATTTTCTATTTAGTAACGTTATAATATATAATAAATATATACATTATAGGTTCAAATATTCGTGGCTCCCTATCAAAATAATCAAAACAGCAAATAATAAAAAAAAAAAACCTCATCGGGCATCCAACCCAATCTCCAATTTAAGTGGAAGCCCCGTGAAAAGCAAAGTGGGGCCGAAGTGTCTAGGTATATGGGGCCGACCCGTGTAGGGTTTCAATTTTATGTGGGGCCGAGGTGGTTTTGGGGCCGAGGTGTCTAGGGGCCGAAGTGTCTAGGGGCCGAGGTGGTTTTGGGGCCGAAGTGTCCTGTTGTTTACCTACAAGAATGACGTCATATAATGAATTCTAAAAAGCTCTTTTACAAATATTGTAACTTGATCCGCCGTCCAGTATTAAGTCTCTTGGATGTTTCAAGCACTCGACACAATATTTCAAGCGCTCGACACTATGTTTCAAGCACTCGGCACTATGTTTCAAGCACTCGGCACTATGTTTCATGCACTCGGCACTATGTTTCAAGCACTGGACCCAGTGTTTCAAGCACTCGACACAATGTTTAAAGCACTCGAAACTAAGTTTTGAGCACTCGACACGATGCCTCTTATTTAAAATATTTTGGTCGTAGTCGATTCAAAAGCTAAAGGAGCGTATATTGTACTCTTGCCAGCTTAAAATAAATATTGACTTGATTTGAAAATATCGACGTCATACAATGCGGATCTAGTTACCATAGCAACATTGTATATATAGTAAATACATGGTTAGTGTCTTTGATAATAAAATATAATTGGTGAGCCTTACACAATTTTAATGGGGCGAGCTTTAGCGAGTCCCTATACAGTTGTCGGGGCGAAACGAATATATTTTATTATTAAAGACACTAATCATGTATTTAGTTTATACCGCACTTCAAAACAATCAAGGGGTTTTACAATAATTTAGCAAATTTAAGCATAAACGACAGCAGACAGCGTGGCATGTTAAAATGACATTCAGTGCCATGGCGCGCACACGTTGTATAACTTGACGTCAACGAGTGCAAATTTTCTGACGTCACCGCGCCACAAAGACGTAGAAAACAACATGGACGCTGGAATAAAAGTTCCACAGCGCTTTACTTTCTGTATGAAAATCTGCAAATAAATAGTTATTTTAGCTCTAAAAAATATTTTCGAGGTGGAGCCGCAACTGCAGTAGCAGTGCGCAGTTATTACAGTGGGCCATTCAAACCAGGAAAGGCTGAGAAGGTAAGAATTTAGCTGAACTTTCTGAAAATCCGTTTAAATAAAAAAAAAATTGCAAAGATTTTAACTTGCAATTTCGTTGTTTTCTGATGTATAAAAGGTTGCATGTTATTGTTTACACTTGTAAATTAGGTACCTGAAAAGTAAGCCATGTCTATAAACGGTCAATGGACGTATTATAGGTCAGTAGAGGTATTATAGGTCAGTAGAGGTATTATAGGTCAGTACCGATTATAGCGTGCAGTTATTCGAACCCCTTTATTAGGTTAATAGAATGGCTGATTGTTGTATAAATATTAATTGTCTTACAGCTGTTCAAAGGCGTCACATCCATCACGGACAATTCTGCTTCTCGGTAACCATAGCAACCTCTACGACTTCGGGCTTCGCATCTATTCAAAAAAAGACAATGGGGTTAAACATCTGAAAAAGTTACATCTGGTAAATGCGTTTGGACTTATATAAGCCTTTTTGTAAACATTGTTGGCGGTATACTCAGTATGCAGCTTATAAAATTAAAAAAAACTCGTTGAAAACAATGGACAGTAGCCGGTCAGGCAATATTGATGACTTGAATATATAGTCTCATTATGGCTCATAATATCTAATACTACTTTATTGTTTAGTAAATTGTACGGATGATCGACTATTGTATGAAGAAAACGCCTATTTAAGCAGTAGTGCTTGTAAGAATGTGACAAGTCCTATAGATAGAAATGGTGATTTATGGCATGTTCCAAATATAACAAACGCTAGGTACATTTGATTGCTTATGTGCCAAAATGTGATCTGTGAACCGTTGCCATGGAAACAGTAGATCAATTATTTTACCCGAATAACTTTTTTTTCGAAATTTAAAATATTCGATAATTGCACCAATAGAAAATAGGAGAAACGTGCAAAGTGCGAAATATCAGCATTCTGAATGGAGTTGAGAGGCATATCGCCTTTTTGAATCATATACTGGAAAATAAATACATACACGGGAACTATGTTGCTACGGAAACAAGTGAAAATGGTATCTAACGACTTTTAAAAGTGCTAAGAATGACAGACACGTAGAATAACAATTTTTCGTTTTAAAAGCGATGGAAGCTACTGGCTATATCATAGCTATAGACACTGAATCATCATCTTGTAGTTAAAAAATAAAAACGTTTGGACACTTTAAAGCATCCCCATTCTGATGGCAAACAAGGAGGTTACTAGCCATCGAATTCAAGAAAAAAATCAAATATAAAGATACAGATAACGAAGCTTTATTTAACGTCGCATATCCGAAACAAATAACATAAGCTCTGTAGAGCTTTTATTGCGACAAAGTATCCTGTAACAAATACTTACCTGCCTTCATTTATCTTCCTGGGACTACCCCTGATAATGCGAGCGTCAGCCAAGGGAGCGCCTAGTACCATTTTTCACGCCTTTGGTATGGCGCGGCCGGGGATCGAACCCGCGACCTCCCATTCCCGAAGCGGACGCCCTACCACTGAGCTATCGGGGCCGGTATGTAGACCAATACTTAACAAATTAGGCATTTTATGTGGCAGTCTTTAATCAACTAAAGTACTACGAGTGCAGAATATATTTTCTGGTCCTTTGGGATCATTGAGTTCATTTAGAATCATTCTGAAAATAGAGTTCTGCTAAAGCCGGCGTTAGAGGGCGTGGCCGGTGTTGAACATTTCAGTACTAGTCATGAACCAACTCAATAAAACCGAGTCTGCTATTTTCGTTTGTTTGGTTATTCTTTGCTTCAAAAGGATCCAACGTTTCTGAAGTTATTTATCTTTACTCAGCTGGTGTTGTGCCAAATAGCGTCCATACAAGGTCTCCCCGTACATCATCATAGTGCAGATTATATTTTCGGGTCCTTTGGGGTTAAAGTTATGCTTAAGCCTAGGCTAGAAGGCGCGGCCGGTGTCTCTGGTCGGGCCAATCGGAGTCTCACTGTTGATTTTCTTTTGCTTCAGGATTTCAGTGGTTTCTTGCTGTCGAGTCCTCACCGTTGTTTTATCTTTGTAGTTGTTTGCTTTTTGGGTTCACCGAGATGTTGCACTGATGAGTAGGGAGGCCTTCATTCGGACTGAACAAATTATTTATCTTAATCGCGACGGAAGTAAGGGCGAGGATTGTGGCCACGTAATATCGATTTAACCCCACCCCCACTCCAGTGGAATTCGTTTCCGCTACCCGTTCCAAGGCGGTTCTTCTATCGCGGTTTATTTTTGTTAAGGTTTGTCTTTGGGTGTTTGTGTCGCTTAGGTTTGTCTTTGGGTGTTTGGGTGTTTGTGTCGCTTAGGTTTGTTTGGATAACCTATTGGCAATTTTGTGGGAAAGTAACTGTCCTTTTGGCTTTCCGCTATTGATGTTTCTATTAGGGTCTGTTGTTTCATATTTATGTTTCTTTCCCTTTGGTGTCTCTGATGGGAGCTGTGGGTTAATTGTATTGATTCCTGATCATTGCCTCCTCTTCTATTTTGCACATTTCAGTACTGGCCATGAACAGATTCAATAAAACCGAGTCTGCTTTTTTAGTTTATTTGGTGTATTCTTTGCTTCCAAAGGATCAAACTTTTTAGGACTTATTTATCTTTGCTGCAGCTGGTGTTGTGCCGTGTGGCGACCGTAAAGTCTCCCGGTACATCATCATAGTGCAGATTATATTTTCCGGTCCTTTGGGATCATTATGAAAATAGACTTCTGCTTAAGCCGGTGCGAGAGGGCGTGTCCGGTGTTGCCAATTTCAGTACTGGTCATGAACAAGCTAAATTAAACCGAGTCACCTATTTTCATTTATTTGGTGTTTTCATTGGTTCCAAAGGATCCAACTTCTCAGAGCTTTTTTATAACTGTATGTTTTCTGTCCACATTTGGTTTCCATGGCAACTTGATTTCAACATGTGTTACCAGAAAATTTACTAAATTGCATGTTATGATTAAAGTAAGTGGTTCTAAGGTTTCTTATGCAACTTAAATCCAAAAGACAAATACAAAATGTCTTGGCACATCTAAATAGTACGGTTGCTATGGCAACAAGTAAAAGAGGTAAAAAATGCTAAAAGTGATAGAATTTTGTTATCGATTTCTCGCTTCAACAGCGATTTGGGCTACTGAGTCTGTCAAAGACATGGACACTTAAGCATTGTTTTCTGCTTTAAAAAGTGTGGAAAATTCATGACATCACCGTTCACATGACAACCAAAGCAATGACTATTCAATGAAATCATGAAAATGCTCAAACATGTGAACCAATATGACATATAAGTCATTTTACAAATTATGCATTTTATATGGCAGTCCAGAAACAAACTTTCATAAGTTACACTTTTATGCTTATTAGTTTGATTTTCTGTCCATTCTTAGTTTCAATGGCAACTAAATTCTACCACTGTTACCAAAAATAGTCAATTTACTGAATTTCAATGTATGTACTATGTTGCCTTGACAACAATTAAAAAGATGGTATCAAGCAGCTTCTAACAATGCTAAGATTGACAGACTTTTGACCTCAATTTCTCTATGCAACAGCAATTTTGCTACTGACTCTCTTACGAAATATGTTAGGTAATGACAGAGAGATAACAAAATGCCCAAGTTTTTGCACGTAGACAACGCAAAATTCGAAGTCAAAAAAAGGGCATAACTGTGCCAAAAATATTTCGAGGGTTATCTCACCTATTGGAATGAGTTCTCCTTTTCATAATGAACAACTAGTCCGAGTTTCAAGTAAATATGTTCAGTAATGATAGATATATAACAAAATGTCCAAGTTTTACACGACGACGACGCAAAATTCTAAGTCGAAAAGGGGGCATAACTGTGCCAAAAATATTTTGAGGGTTACCTCACCTATTGGTATGAGTTCCCCTTAATGAACAACTAGTCCGACTTTCAAGTAAATATGTTCAGTAACTAGAGCTATCACTAAAGGTGATGAATACCCCCACAAAAACTGCCTTGATAGTACATCAGCGCCATTTTGCAATTTTTTCACTTGAAAGGGCCATAACTATGTCGAAAATTGACGAATTGTAGTGGAAATCGAACTTGACCTGTATTTTATGATGTTACATCAGTGTACCAAAAAATATAAAAATCCGTGAAGCGGTTTTTGAGTTATCGTCTGGAAACCAAGTCAACAGACCGACCGACCGACAGACCGACCGACCGACCGACAAGCTCACTCCTATATACTCCCCCCCCCAAATTTCATTTGTGGGGGTATAATGACAGAGATATTACAAAATGTCCAAGTTTTTGCACGACGACGACGCCAGAGCTATGACAATACCTCGTCGTTGTCTTCGAAAACAGCCGAGCTAAAAATAGAAACGTTACTTCATTTCAATTTCTAATTTAGGTAAACTATAACATTAATTGCAAAACATTTTTTTGTGCATTTAAAAGCTCAAATAAAAATCCAACACGTTTTTTTGCAAATCAATGTACACTGCTGCTAAGGCAACGAGTGAGTGAGTGAGTGAGTTTTAGTTTTACGTCCCACCAACAGCTAAGGTCATACGGAGACGGGACCTCGGTTTAAAGACTCATCCGAAAGTCTGGAGAAGCCCGGGATCGATCCTGCGATCCCTGGTTTACAAGGCGAGTAGCGTAACCACTGCACCACGGAGGCTTCTGAAAGGCAACGAGTGAAAATGCTATCAAGCATCTTATAAAAGTACCAAAAATTGCATACTTTTTCAGCTCAAATATGTAAACTATTTATGGCATATGTCATTTAGCAAATCAAACATTTCATACAGCAGTTTTCATACTTAACACTTGACGTAAGGTAGCTTGAGTTTCGGTCTATATTTGGTTTCGATGACAACTTAAATTCAACACCCGTTACCACCAATAAAATATTTACTGAATTTTGTGTTATGATTATATTTTTATAAAGTATATTATAACAGTTATTGCAAAAAAAACATTCGGTTTCTAATGCAATTACAATTCAAAGGACGAATTATACATTTTTTTCTGCAAATATATTTACTATGTCATAGGAACAAGTAATCGAGGTATCAGACAACTTCTAAAAGAGGTAAGCATCTTACTTTGATCATGAATATCTCCTGGCAACAGCACTGTCGGATATTACCTCTATCATAGACTTAGCTATTAAAGCACTGTCTTGTTGTTGTTTCTTTTATCAAAATAAAACGTGTGGAAAGTTTGACTTCTTTGTTATCATGGCAACAAAGTATGTGACTATCAAGTGAAAATGAATAAAATGCTCAATATAGATAAAACAATATGAAAGTTGTGTCATTTATAAAAAATAAACAATTAATGCAGCAAGTCATTATACAGCTTACATTCTTTAATCATGTGGAACATATCTGTGGTAGCTAGATTTGCCATTCATATTTGGTTTCCACGGCATTTTCAATTCAACCACTTTTACCAACATAGCAAAATTACCGGAGTTCAAGTTGCGAATATGGTATGTTGAAGTATACTATAGCAATTATTGGTAGTCTATCGGTATTTGATTTCTTATGCAATTAAACATCCAAAAGTCAAATTCAACATGTCTTTTGAAACAAGTTACCATGGCAGCTGCAAAAAAAGGCCACAGGCCAAGTGTCGCCTGACGTTTGAAATGTCAGTAAGTGGAACATGTCTATAATATATATATTCCGTAAACCATGTTTTGGGAGTTGCGGAAATAAGAATTTCTGTTGGTAAAATGGCTAAAACTGACAAGGGCCATAATTCTTGTTACATCAGTCGAGCATAACCTCGACGAAATATGATCATCTTGGAACAATAACTTGGAACAATAACTGGAAAGTTTCATCAAAATCCCTTTAAAAGTGTAGGAGGAGATGCCGAGTCAAGAACTTTCATTGCTAAAATGGCTAATACTGACAAAGGGCCATAACTCTGGTAATTTAAGCACTGATAGCACTGGTGGGTCGACTGTGTAGGCTTAGAAAATAGTTCTGAACTTAGTCTTTCCGTTCAACCCTTAAATTACAGTGTTTTAAGTGTAGGTCTGATCAGACGCTACGTTATGTTGCCTTGTGTGGCGTCTGTTTTTGTATTTAATCACTGTTTGCTAATTCACCAGTCAAGGAGCCGTTGTTGCACTGATAGCATTTTGGAGGTTCTCCAGTTTATTTATCTTTTATTTTATATGCATTTATTTATTTACTTTCTTGACCTAGCCAAACATCTTTTTAGCTTCATCGTGTGCCCTTCTGTATACTTGTATGTACTGAATAGGACCAACACAACAGATTCATATCACTGCATTTTACACTGCATTTGTGGCCACGTGAGTGAGTGAGTGTTTCAGTTTTACGTCCCGCCAACAGCTAAGGTCATGCGGAGACGGGACCTCTGTTTAAAGACTCATCCGAAAGTCTGGAGAAGCCCGGGATCGAACCTGCGACCCCTGGTTCACAAGGCAAGTAGCGTAACCACTCGACCACGGAGGCTTCTATTTGTGGCCACGTAAAATCGATTTAAGTGGAAATCTTTCCACTGACCGTGCCAAGGCGGTTCTTCTGTTACTGTGTGTATCACTTGTGTCTTTAAATTTTGGATGGCCATATGGCCATTTTGTGGGAAAGTAACTGTCCCTATGGCCTTCCTTTGTTTAGGCTTCCATTATGGTCTGTCGCTTATTGTTTGTATTTCTTTCCCTTTGGTGTCTTTGATGGGTGGAGTAAGTTAATTGTATCGATTCCTGATCTTTGTTTTACTTCTACTTTACAATATTCTGTTGATTGTGCTGGAGCGCAAATGCGAAAAAAGCTTTGCTTGAAAGGGTTTTGTTCGTGTTAAAACTTTTGACCACTTAACTGCCTTTGTCCTAAGACTTGTTTTGCTGACCGCAATCAAGCTCTGAAAGTTCAACAGATTCCGTTATGCGCTCGCTGAGATCAGAATCAGAATCAGAATTGTTACCGGTGACACGTCAAATGACATTCATACCCCAGGACCTGTGATATGGGAAGTTAGTCCCTAGCTCTAACCAAAGAGGTAAACTTAGCTACACTATCCTTAGCACCTTCAGCCGTCGAAATATTCGAAGGGCATTCCAATCTCTAATGGTTCTGGGGAAGAACGATTAATAAATGTGAGTTCTTGCAGAAAGGGTTTGAAACGTCATTGAATGGTGCTTTCTACAGTACCTAGCTATGGGACCAAGGTCATCTGTTGGTGTGCTGGCAGCACCCTTTAGACCTTCGTATAAGATTATGAGCCTAATGTCTCTTCTCCTTTTCTTGAGAGACTCCCGTGATGATGATGATCTTAATTTTCCAAGAATGCCAGTCATGCTACAAGTTTCAAAGCAGTAATTGCTTGTTACAAATCTAGCAGCTCTATTCTGAACTTTTTCAATTTCTTCATTCAGGACCACTCCGCTTGGGTCCCAGAGGCAAGTACCATATTCCAAGATTGGGCGAACAAGTCCCCTATATGCTGTCTCTTTCACATCCTGATGACACTGATAAAGATTTCGTCTCAGGAAACCAAGTGTTCTATTTGCCTTTGTAAACATGTTGCTAATGTGTGTATTCCATCTCAAATCGTGAGTGATTGTCACACCAATGTATTTAATGAAATTCACATTTTCGAGGACAGTTCCCTCTTAGGTTTAAGAAGCCTCAACTTTATTTGTTCTCTCTTCCTAGTTATCTGCATAATCTTGCATATAACGGGTTGAAATCTCATGTCCCATTTTCGTGCCAAACGTCCTAATCTATCTATATCCTTCTGAAGTTTCAGCGATAGCAAACACAGTCGTCTGCGAACAGTCTTATTTCCGAGTCAATGTCAGTGGGAATATCATTGATGTACAGGGGGACTAGCAGCGGACCAAGAACAGTCCCCTTTGGGACCCCAGTTAAATCTGGCGCCCATACTGAAGATTCACCATTAACAACAACACGCTGTTTTCTGAAGCAAAGGAAGGAATCAATCCATTTGAGAGCCTTTTCCGAAATGCATGTTGTCTGCCTGACAAAAGTTTATGTTCATCCAAGTGGGCCATAATATTTGAGCAGACAGTGTGTTCAAGCAATTTACATAGAACACAGGTCAGTGACATCGGGCGATAATTACGAGCAAGAGCCCTCTCTCCTTTTTTGAAAAGTGGACAGATGTTCGCTAGGAGCCATTCATTTGGAATTTCACCCGTATGGAGAGATTGTTGGAAAAGATTAGCAAAAACTGGACCTAACTCGTTTGCTAGTTCCTTCAGGGCTCTAGGATGAAGCTAATCAGGCACTACAACGTAAGACGGGTTCAAGCCTTTAAGTAACTTGATCACTCCCGCCGAGGATACAACACTATTTTCCATGAAAGGGGCTGATCGTCCAGTCAATGGAACCTCGTTGAACTCAGTTTTATTACATGGATCATTGAATTGACCAACCAATTCCTCTGCCCTTTCAGAGTCCGACTCAGCGACCCAGTTCCCTCTTCTTTTGTTACGGGATGGGATACCTTGCCTATCTTTCTTCTGGCTATTGCTATATCTGTAGAAGTCTCTGGGATTTGCCTTTACATCACCTACCAAGTTATTTACATGCAGATCTTGCTGATTTCTTATGTCATTTTCAATTTCTCGTCTCAAGTTTTTAAATTTTGCTCTGAGTTTACCACTTCCCAACTTTTTTGCCTAAGCATGAATCTTATTTC
Organism: Lucinisca nassula; assembly: GCA_963580285.1. NCBI lineage: Eukaryota > Metazoa > Mollusca > Bivalvia > Lucinida > Lucinidae > Lucinisca > Lucinisca nassula. The sequence continues at coordinate 56,593,554 of OY757016.1, forward strand.
TCCTCCGAATTTTTCTTTTTATTTCTGGTGTGATCCAAGGAATTGAAGATACAGACCTGCTAGTTTTGGAGCGGACTTCGGTTGATTTCGTCTGCATACGACAGACGCTTAAGATGCCAATCACAACAATTCTTGTCTGCTTTGTTGCCTACTGTCATTGTTGCAAACCATATGGGCCAAGATCGAACAGCTCCATTATGAGCAGTTCGATCAGCATCCACATTGTTTCCTTAGATGCAAAAATAGCTGTCAAAGTTTGAAAAGTATATAAAGCAGACGACATAAGCAGTCGAACCTTAAGGGTTGTTGTGACAGCACTGATTTGTCGACAGTCCTGAACTGCGATTTAACCCTGAAATACCTGTTTTTTACGCAAATACTGTAGACCGTGATCCAATGCCGCTTTCTGTGGGGTCCATCTGGGTCTACACTGTTTATCAAACCCAACACGTGATTCCTGTCCAGATTTTGACTTATCTGGGCATACACTGATTGCCTAGAGCGGGGCATAGACCTGCATATCCAAACACTTAAATGTAAAACCAACAGCCGAATTAGCCAATTTTGTTTGGGCCTCTGTGGCCTAGTTAGTGCGAGCGCTGACTCTTTATCATTAGGTATCTCTCCGCTCTGGCCACATGTGAGCACGCTAAATTCAGCTGGGTTTTCTTCTCCCGATGCTCTGTTTTTATGCCCCCCGCCAAGAAGTGAGGAGGGGCATATAGTTGAAGTCTGTACGCCAAACATTGTAGTACTGTTCTTGTCTCTGCAACTTCTCCTACAGTATTTGATATAGGGCATTGAAACTTGCAATACAGTTCAGAATTGCATTTAAAATGTGCATAACGGGAACAGGATTCTGATCCAAACCCATATGCAGAATTATATTCCTTTGAACGGCTTAATTAAACATTTGGCGTCATGAGATTTTGTGCCCAAATAAGGCGTTACGTTATTCCGAGAAAACGTGAATAAATCGCGACGTCATAGTTGACGTATGTATTAATGGCGCACCTGTTGCTAATACTACTTTAAACAAGAGCATTATATTTTGTAAATAATAAAGTAGAAGTAAAACAAAGATCAGGAATTGATACAATTAACTTACTCCACCGTTAAAAGACACCAAAGGGAAAGAAATACAAACATTAAGCAAGCAGACCATAATGGAAACCTAAACAAAGGAAGGCCATAAGGACAGTTACTTTCCCACAAAATGGCCATATGGCCATCCAATATTAAAAGACACAAGTGATACACACAGTAAGTAACAAACAACAACATAAATAAATCGCCACAGAAGAGCCGCCTTGGAACGGTCAGTGGAAGATTTCCACTGGGGGGGCTTAAATCGATTTTACGTGGCCACAATCCTTTACTTCCGTCGCGTTTTAGACAAATAATTTGTTCAGTCCGCATGAAGGCCTCCTAACTCATCAGTGCAACATCTCCGTGAACACAAAAATCAAAGAACCACAGAGGTGAGACAACGGTGAGGACTCGACAGCAAGAAACCCCTGAAATGCTGGAGCAAAAGAAAACCAACAGTTAGACTCCGATGAGCCCGACCAGAGACAGAGCATCAGGCACCAACCAACATTATCTCTCTAATTCTCAATAAGCCTTTACATTGGAGCCGTCATAGAATCTGAGGCCTGACCCACCGCGTGCAATTAAAGAGGGAAGCAAAGTTGCCAACCGTGATTGGGTTAACTACCATGCATGCAGTCTGTCGTATAATATCCATGTTGTACCCAATCTTTTTATATCGAAGAATGATTTTTCGAAATTGGGTGCTGAAGTCATTGCGGTTATATATTTTTCTGAATTTATATACTAAGTCACCATAAAATTCGGGTTCCGATAGACCTAGTTGCAGAAGAGATTTAAGTCCAATATTGAATTTTGAAATTAAATCAGAATGGCGTCTATAAAATTTAGAAAAGGCTTTGCGTAGTTTATGGTACCGATAACCCTGATTAAGGAGTTAAGCCGTTAATAATTTATTACGAGTGTTGAAGTCAGTTACATGACTACACACTCTAGCAAATCGAATTAATTGCGAAATATAAACGCCATAGGATGGCGCACGAGGAACATTACCATCCAAAAAAGGAAAATTTACAATCTCAAAATCAAAGTCATCGCGTTTATCATAAATTTTGCACGAAACAAATCCATCTACAATAGATAGATGTAAATCCAAAAACGGGGCCTCGGTATCAGAAGAATTTGCTTTATTTAACTGAAGTTCTAGGGGGGTAAATCTGACTGATCAAACCATCAAAATAGGTATTATCAATATTTAATAAATCATCTAAATATCTAGAAGTAGAGCTAAAAGCTTCAATAATTTCAGACTGGTTATCAATGGAAAGCGACAAAATGAAGTCTCTTTCATAACAATACAAGAACAGATCAGCCACAAGAGGTGCGCAATTAGTACCCATCGGAATACCCACAATCTGTCTAAATAACTTAGTACCGAACCTTATATAAATATTGTCAAGTAGAAAGGTGAGGGCATCACACACTTTCTGACATGACCAAATAAGTTTGCATAGAATTTATTAGCAAAAATTTCAAAACTGTTCTACTTTTCAGACTTGGAAGATATGACGAAAAATAATTTTGACACCGGTTTTTGGCTGTACGGTTGTAGCTATCAAGTAAAAAAACTTCCGTGTTGTTACAAGGCTTAAAAGCTCAGTCAGTAGAGCGCTTTTCCACCAAGCAACGGGTCGCTGGTTCGGCTCCGAATCTCGTACCTTTTTTCAGACTCATGTTTTAATGGCCCCCGACCATCGGGGCTAGAGGAAAAACTGGGCTGCATTATGCTTCCACGCAGGGCTGAAACCGACCCGAATACGAATACTGGTAAACCGCTTAGAGGATCTAAGCCTGCCCAGGCAAAGCGGTGCGTGTCGACCCGTCCATGCTTATAAACACTATTGGTTTCAATGGGCGGCAGGGATTGAGAAGTCATTTCATCTCAATGTCGGGTAAAAGTCTCACAAAATTGGAAGCAACGTCTCCAAAATGACCTTTACAGTGTTGACGGGGACGTTAAACCTCAAATCAAACGAACAAACAAACAAATCATGTTTTTTAAATTATGCATTTTGTAGAATTGTTACGAGAGTTGCATGCCTTGAACACCATATACAGGTTCACCAAAAGTTCAAAAGGCGAAAATAGTAATCCTCTGATAATTGATCGTTTGTTTATTTGTATTGGAGTTTAATGGCCCTGTCAACACTATTTAGGTCATTTTTGAGCCGGTCAGTTCACCTAACCACACTTTTCCTGGGCAGGCTAATACGTAAGCTGTTAATTAGTACAGTGCACATTCTTTCGCCAGAGACTGACAACTGCCCTTCTTGAATCAGTTGAAGGGATAGAATGACCGTAGAAAAGATTGCATCATCAATCTCCACGAAAGAATGCCGCCGATCCCGGCAGGTATCGAACCCGCGTTCTCCTGATCAACTCTGATAGAGTAATTAATTTGCACTTGCTCACGGTTTTAATAGAGGAAAAATAGCTCATTCCCTTGATTCAGAAGGTTTTATACCAAGGGATCATGGTGTCAACAACAGCAGATCCCCCAAATAAACTTTGACATTACAGGACACAGGGTGGGGAGGCAGGCAAGTCTTCCAAATATAGTTTGCCTTCTTTATATCAAGTAATTTGGAAACTGAATAGCACACAGGTGTGCGCCTCGTTCTCAACCACTTCTATCCAGGTTTGACTCCTGATTAGCATGCAAAAGGATAGCGTTACAGTTGTCATCAATCCAAGGTCGGTGGTGTCCTCCACCATGTAAGACCACATTATTCATTATTTTAAAATCAGCACCTTCAAGAATCCTACGGATAAGTTCAGTAATGAAATAATAAATAATATTTTGATTTCTTAAAGGAAATAATTTGCTCCTGAGATGCGTAAATGCGGTGTCCTTTGGCAAGACACTTTAATAAGATGTTACTAGGCACCTATCACTGGGAACATTATATATATGTTTCAGTCACGAATTATGCACCACTTTTAAGGGTTGCGCGAACTGTTACTTTGAATTCTATACTTCCATAAGTTAGATGTATTGAGAATTGTATGTTGGTAGAATGAAGTCGCCAAGCCAAAAGATTACACGACTATAACATAAAACAAGTATGGTACCGAGTTCGAGTCAAACCCTGGTCAAATATGAGACACCAAATTCTGCAACGGACGGTCATTTTTGTTTTTGTTTTTCTCCAGGTACTCCGGTTTTCGCCCACCATTGATTAACGATCGGCTAGATATGTAAAATGATCTTGAAAAGACCGTAAAATCAAAACCCCAAAAATATGGTACTGCCTATGTTACCATTCACCTTACGATTTAGAAAAACAACTAGCACTTAATTTACCAGTACTGAAATGTTCGGTTGTTTCAGCTTAGCACTGAAGTACATATACCATGCAGCCTCGACGGGCGAGGAAAAACAAATGAAATTTTCGTACGTTTGAAAGAAATGAATTAGTCGAAAATGGATTTCCCTTGATAGGTTATCTCCGATAGGTGCCTTTGACCAGGCCGTTAAAGTAAGTCCACGAGCTTTTCAAGTTTGGTAATGTGTAAGTTGTCATTCAGCTTTGGGAACGACCGGCAAACGGGCGTATTTTCTGCTTAGTTTTTGAAGATAATGGGCATGAAAGTGTAAGTGGTTTTCAAGTCCATAAGAATGTTCCTTATATATAACCATATGTTTATATAATATATGGGAGGAGGCGTTATGTAAAGTTTGTTTTGCAAGGATGTTCATGACAAGGAGATGCTAATATACTCACAAAATTACACACATACTCACACAAGTATGTAAATGTCAACTTTACTTCACTCTGTGATTATAGATCCCAAATTTTTCTTTCTTTCTTTCTACTGACACTGTGATTGGTTACATTTGGCCATTGCTCGCAGGTGTATATTACATACATTCCAATATTGCAGAGTAATCATTAAATTATGGTAGGGTTCTTTAACCTGCACAGGGGATGGTTCTCCCTACACAGGGTGGGGGGTCCAATTAACGTCCGGATCCAAAGGGCGTGGCACTTAATGACATTCATTCCTGTGTAACAGGCCGGTTCTCCCCCCAGTCAGTTTCTTTCCCGGGCCTTCCCAGTTCTTTCCCGGGGAAGAAACTGTTTCTTTCCCACCCAGTCAGTTTCTCCCCACCCCACCTAAAATATTTTAAAACCATTGTAAACGAGTTATTAATGCATTACAATTTGTTCAAAATGAGAAAAGAACCCATTCTGAGCCTTTATGGCATGAGTGGCAAAATTTGCTTGATGCCCTACAATACATGGAGATCTAATGCAATATACATCCTTTTTCCAGTATCTGTGGTTGATTTTCTTAGCTTTCTAATACATAAATTGGTATTATCTTAAAAGATATTGTTATGAGCCAGTTTGTTGCTGGCCGAACACCGGCTAGTACGAATCTCATGTGGACTAGTTTTCCGATGGGACATTTTATTTATAATTTGGCGTTTTATTTGTTTGTCATAACCATCCGTTTAGACAGTCATGAATAGGAATGTTTACTCACCTGTTGCATGTAATTATAAGCTTTGGACCGTTCGTTTTAACGCATATTTTATCGTAGAATGTCCCAAACTTCTACATCGATAATTGTCAACATGTTTTTGTGTATTGATTTGTTTTGTGTAAGTGTATATTGAGCGAAAGCGAGGCTGTCAGACGCTGTGTATTATCGACGAACTGTCAAACGCCAAGATTTCATCTTCCACTCAAAAATAATACAAGAACCCTGTCTATTATTCCCATATCATTGTAAGCACCGTATAGAGAATTTATTTCTCTATCGTTTTGTATACTTTTTATCATGCATTCCATTCAGTTTTGCCGAATTATTTCTGTTTCTTTACACCGACTCGGCGATTTTCTATCTGTTTACCGGCCGCCATTGACGTTTACCGTTAGCTGTTGTTGTCATCCTACAAGGAGACGTTGCAGGGTCACGTGGTCCCTACAAATTTTCTTTGTAGGATTGTAGATTTTTACAGGCAAATCTTGTAGGAATGTATGATTTTACATCCGATTTTTGTAGGAACCTACGATGTAGGACTGTAGGTTTCGAGGACTTCGAATTTAAGCTTTTAGTTGGGGAAGACGCTGAATTAGTGTCTCTCGATATTTTTTATTCTAGGTTCTTTAGATTAAGTTCGCGTTATTTTAATTTAATATAAAGGGGTAGGGAAACAAATATACAACATACTGGTGCATTTTTGAGAGTGCAGCATGCATTTTTACAGCACTTGTGGTGATTCCTAATTTCGCACATCGTAAATCATATTTCATGATTCATTTTTGGTCACAGTAAACTTATTTTGACACTGTTGGTTGACGTACACAGCTATGGGTGCAAGTGATCATTGTTTCTAGGCCTAATATAGATATCGTTGTCATTTTTTTATTTGTACAGAACTCATTTACCAAGTCCCATGCTACCATTTCAACTAATATTCATGTTTTAATACATCGTTATATTTTGTCGAGCTTCTTTGTTAAGTTTGCATAAATAATCAAAGTGCTATAAACACTGAAGTCTATAAACAAATTAAAATGGGTGCAAACTACTGATGGATTTTGGTCTTCTTTACTTTCCTTTTATTAATTGCAACGATTTTAGTTGAAGTCCATTTTATTTAACCTTTGTGGCGCTTGGCTCCCTGCACAGCTTGTCTGTTGTAAAAAGGAAACTAAGAGGTTAGCTTGGTGAACTGCGGGTAGTGCAGTAGCAGAGCGTAACAACTATGAGCGCTTAGCACAAGGGTATTATAACCTCCATGTGACATAGTGTATGCCCAATAATAGATTGATCTGGTTCGTGAGTGCAAAGCACGAGTGTACTACAACCACCGGCCGATGCAGAACATCATCAGTAATAAGCTGGACTAGACTTCGAGCGCTAAGCACGAGAGCATTATAACCTCCATCTGACATAGTGTATGCCCAATAATAGATTGATCTGGTTCGTGAGTGCAAAGCGCGAGTGTACTACAACCACCGGCCGATACAGTACATCGTCAGTAATAAGCTGGACCAGACTTCGAGCGCTAAGCACGAGAGTATTATAACATCCAGGTGACATAGTGTATGTTCAGTAAATCACTAATCTGGTCTCTGAGTGCAAAGCACGAGGGGTGCTACAACCCTCAGTAGATACAGTACATTGTTAGCAATAAGTTGAACTAGAATACGAGCGCAAAGCACGAGTGCGCAACAACTAAAGTGGTGCAGCAGCGGTGGGATCTGTTAAAGTACCAACAGGTCCAGTGATACGAACACAGCAGTATGGAAGGGAAACAGGCCAGTAGAGATAATGCTACCTGCAGTACAGTAGAAAATAATGATTCTGAGACCGAGACAGAAGTGATTTTTAATTTCAAAGGGCCAGATAGGCAATCAGATCGAAGGCATCAAACAGAATCTATTTCATCCCAGTTATTGAATCGTGCAAATACCGATCAAGCGGCAGCTGCCACATCACTGATGCAGTTGCACGAAGATGCACATAACCAACCTGAGAGCGAGCTCCCTAACCCATGTGTGAACAGAAATATACCTCAAACTACACCCCTTTGCTCATACGATCCACCCCGACAACCCATGCAGTCAATAGGTACACAGTCATTACACATGCTTAACAGTAGTTATGGCCCGCAAGTGGCCAGGTATGCAGAAGCAAACATTAGAAACACTATAGCAGGTCTTAGCGACGCTCTAGCTAGCATGCAACAGCAGCAGATAGGCCTACAACAACAACAAGTAAGTATGGAAGAAAAGCAAGGGACCATTTCTGGAACCCTGACGAACGTTATGTCTCTCCTACAAGAGTTAACAAGGAAGACCCAGAACGTCAGCAAGAATAACTGTGTAAGTAGTATACAAAATGGGGATATGGAGTCATCTTCCGAGTACAATGTACGAGAGCAAAGTACCCAGCCTACAGCGGATAGGGCAGCTGGCGACCAGGTAAATGATGGTAGGCTGTGTGAAAGAATTAGGACAGACCTCTACAGGGATACACTTGCCGTAATACAAAATGGTGCGAACTATTGCAGTAATACCAGCCAAAACCATGACTCCAGGTGGACTGATAATTATCAAAGGACAGACAGAGCAGATTTCGGCTACAGAGGTAATATATATGGGTATAGTTATGGGCTTGAAAATGATGATGATTCCTCAAGATAGTGCGATTTAGAACGCATGAGAATCCCCGCATACAAAATAGAGCTATGCAGGTGAGAGATGACAGATCCCAAACACATATTGGTTTTAATGAGATTAAGCTACCCCCTTTCAATGGAAAAGAAGAGTGGAAGGTATGGGTAAGTAGGTTTGAGGCTATTGCGAACAGAAGAAAATGGTCTGATGAGACAAAACTCGATAACTTGCTGCCAAAATTACAGGGTAAGGCAGGTGAGTTTGTATTCACACAACTTCCACGCCACACTCTATCTCACTATGAAGACTTAATCAAAGAATTAAATAGTAGATTTCGCGTTGTTGAGACCAAGAAAACGTTTGCGGCAAAATTCAGCCAAAGAACCCAGAAGCCGGAGGAAACTGCCGAAGAATTTGCGGCTGAACTGAAGCGACTGTATGCAAAAGCATACAGTTTTCGCGACGAAAACACAAGACAAGAAGATCTTGTTCGTCGATTTTTGGACGGGCTCAGAGATGGCGACGCGCGTTTTGAGATTGAATACAACAAAGAACCGGAAGACATCGACGAAGCAGTCTACCATTCAGTGAATTTTATGCAGACAAAACACAGAGGATCGGCAGATCAGAAAGAAAATTAAAAAGGTATGCAAGAAGAGCAAAGCAAGAAGAGGACGGGTCAGCAAGTGAAGAGTCTCAAGACGAGGGTGAAGAGCTTGATAGGGTATGCAGGCTACCTACAAAGAACGACACGTCCCAGAAAAAGAAAGTTGAAAGAAATGATCAGAAGAGAGGTTCAGGTAATCTTAAGAGTGATACTGAGAAAGAGTCATTCAAAGTTTTGACTGAAGCAAAAGATATGATGAAATCTCTTATGAATCAAATGCAGGAGATTGTCAAATGTAGTAATACAGCACCAACACAAGAGCAAGGACAACAGCCATTTAGGGGCAGAAATATTGTGTGTTATGGATGCTCGCAAATGGGCCATGTCATCAGAGACTGTCCACAACGAAATGATAAATCCAAGGGTAGCAGATCACAGGGGCAAACTACTCCAAACTATGGCACTGGGCGGAAGGCTCAGAATGACAGTGTAGTTAGTAAGAATTTAAACTGGTAGAGGCTTCCTCTGGCGGCCACAGAGAAGCCTCTATTGATCAAAAAGGCCAGAAAATAGATGAGAAAGCCAAAGAAGTCCTGAAATCAATTAAGACGGCACGAAAGCGACCAGATGGTATTTATATAAGAGGCTCAGTTCAAGGATATCCAATTCTGTTTACAGCAGATACTGGGGCATCCAAGACCATAATCTCTAAGAGAATGTATGAAGAAATGGAGTTAGGTTACAGACCGATTCTCAATAAATCATACAAACTGCTAGGTCCCAGTGGGACTGTTATAAATGAGCTAGGTAAAGGTAAGTTCTCTTTAAGACTCGGCGGATTAGACATTGAAGTGGAAGCCATAGTCGCAGAAATCGACGATGGTGGACTCCTTGGTACTGACGTGCTCCAAAATGGTGAAGGAAGACCAGCCGATTTACTTCTAAGTAAAAGAGTGCTAGTAGTAGAAAACAAGAAGGTGCCAATAATACAGGTTGGTCTGAAGAGTAAAGTGCGTAGGGTCACGTCTGCAGACCATTTTATTATACCCCCTCAAGCGGAATCAGTAATAGATGTGTTTGTAGAAAGAGACGATAGTGGCGACTTTTCCTGCGAGAGCAAGTGTCTAATAGAAGCGACTGAACACTTCAACGAGGCATATCCACTTAAGATGGCACCTACATTAGTCGATATCAATGAAGGTTGTACATGTAAAGTAAGGGTACTGAACCCGTTTCCAACATCGGTCTCAATAAAACAGGATGCCGAAGTAGGTAATGCGGAGCCTATAGCTGGAAACCCGCGTGTGTTATTCCGACAGGAAAATGAAAAAGAAGAAAACAACTTCTACAAAGTAAGGCGAATAAACCTGGGAACCAAGATGGAGGACTTAAAAATAGACTCTCTGTCATCGGGTACAGTGAGAAAGGTCACGGAAGGTCAGGTAAAAAAGGTTCCTGATCATCTCAAAGATCTGTATAACAGGTCGACCACCAACCTAAATGAAGTTGAGAAACAAAGAGTTGCTAATCTGCTCTCTGATCACCAAGACACGTTTTCACGAAACGAATGGGACATAGGATTGACACACCTGACAGAGCATGCCATTAAAACAGAAGGCAAGGGTCCTATAAGATTGGCGCCAAGACGAGTGCCGCTTGCCCATGCTGACAAGGAGAAGGAAGCCATTGAAGATATGAAGGCTAAGGGAGTCATAAGAGAGAGTGTATCTCCATGGGCGAGTCCAATTTGTCTAGTTACAAAAAAAAAATGGCGGTGTACGCCTCTGTGTAGACTACAGGAAGGTTAATGAACTAGTTAAACCAGACGGTTTTCCTCTTCCTCGAGTCCAGGACTGCTTAAATGCGGTGGCAGGGTCAAAATGTTACAGTACTTTTGACCTCACGAGTGGCTACTACCAAGTTCCTTTGAAGAAGGAAGATATAGCCAAGAGTGCGTTTGTTTGTAAGTATGGCCACTTCGAAATGTTGCGCATGCCTTTTGGATTAAACAGTGCGGCTAGCACATTTCAGAGGACCATGGAACTGGCTTTGCAAGGGCTACAATGGATCACTTGCTTGATCTATATTGACGACATCGTCGTGTATGGGAAAAACTTTGACGAGCATGTTTCTCGGGTTGAGGAAAATTTGGATAGAATGAGAAAGGCAGGTTTGAAACTAAAACCTGACAAAAGTGATATGTTTCAAACATCTGTAGTTTTTCTAGGTCACGTGGTTTCTAGTGAGGGAGTAAAGCCTAACCCCACAAACATTGCAAAGGTAATAGATTGGCCAAAGCCAAAGTCTGCCAAGCAAATCCGTCAATTTGTGGCCCTTGGCTCATATTACAGAAGGTTTGTCAAGGATTTTGCCACAATGGTAAGACCTATGTTAGAACTAACAAAGAAAGGTAAGAAGTTTGTATGGGATGCAGCCTGTGACAAGTCATTCGAGATGGTCAAGAAGGCACTGATAAGCTCAGAAGTGATGGGATATCCCCTGAATGACGCTGGTGAGTTTGTGTTAGACGTTGACGCATCAGATATAGGTCTAGGAGGTATTCTCCATCAAGTTCAAGGGGGGAGAGAAAGAGTTATCGCTTATGCTAGTAGATCGTTAAATCGAGCAGAACGCAATTATTGCATTACAGAGAAGGAATTGTTAGCGGTAAGATTCTTCATAGAGTATTTCAGACACTATCTGCTTGGTAAAAAGTTCCTAGTTCGGACAGACCACCAGGCGCTTATATGGCTTTTCAAACTTAAAAAACCCCGCGGAAAGATCGCTAGGTGGATTGAGATCCTTAGTCATTATGACTTTTCAATTGAGTACCGACCGGGTCGAAAACAGGCGCATTGTGACGCAGTGTCACGATTTGAGAATCCGAGAGAGTGTGACTGTCCTAACCAGGACACCAGCGAGCCACTAAAATGCGGTCCCTGTAAGAAATGCTTGAAGAGAGCCCAGGACATGCTGCACGAAAGCCTGTTGAAAGACTCAGCGTTGCTAGAAGCCACGGGAGAGAGGAAGAGCGTTGAGAAAGTCTTAGTAATACATGAACAGGTAAGAAGTATTGTGCAGGATGATGAAGTCCCTGGTACATCAGCTGAAACAGGTAAGAGAAGGGCTAGAGAAATTGACTGCCACATGCCCGTAACCACAATTGCTAAGCTGACGGCAGCTGAGCTTCAAACCTATCAGAACGATGATCCGGATATAGGCCCTATTGTTCAGGCTAAGGTATCTGGGTTAAAGCCAACTAGTAAAGAGATGGTGACAAAAAGTCCTGCCTGCAGGCATTACTGAGTCATTTGGGATGCGCTACAGGTAAGAGATGGCATATTGTATAAGCGATTTCTGAAAAGAGACGGTACAGGTGACCATTTACAGTTGCTGGTGCCATTGGCTTTGAAAAGAGATGTCATGTGTCAGATGCACGACTCTCTTTTATCTGGGCACCTAGGCTGCAAGAAAACAAAACAGAAAATCATGCAGAAATTCTACTGGTATGCTCTGAAAGAGGACGTCAATGGGCATATCCGAAAGTGCGATATCTGTCAAGCAGATAAGAAGCCAGTAAAGACCCCTCGAGCTGGACTTGGCTCGTTGACAACAGGTGCTCCTGGAGATTGTTTGGCAACCGACTATTTAGGGCCATTTCCTGTGACACCGCGAGGCAATAGGTACGTTTTGTTACTTACAGATCATTTCTCCAAGTATGTAGAAATAATCCCGGTACCTGACATGACTGCGGAGGTTTGCGCTTTGAAGATTTTGAATGAGTATGTCGCACGTTGGGGCTGTCCGTTGTCACATTCACAGCGACCAGGGTAGAACATTTGAAAGCAAAATCTTCAAAGAGCTATGCCGAATGTTAGAAATTAGGAAGACCAGAACCAGCGTTAGAAACCCAAAGGGCAATGGTCAGTCGGAAAGGTTCAACAGAACCCTCCTGAGGATGATAAGGGCATACCTGTGCGCCGAACAAAACGAATGGGATCTGCATCTTGGATGTTTGGCCGGTGCATACAGGGCAACACCACATGAGACAACAAAGATGTCCCAAAACCTCTTAACAATGGGTAGAGAAGTAGGGCTTCCAGCTGAGCTTCTTTTTGGAAGCACATGCTCTGCACAAGGAGAAGTTACTTCATACGGCGATTGCGTCGATATTCTAAGATCGCGAATGCAGCATGCCCACGAAATTGCCAGGAAGTATTTAGCGACTTCAGCAAAAAAGAAGTAAAAGCAACTATGATGTCAAAGCAGCAGTCAATAAGTACGAGAGAGGTAATCTAGTATGGTACCTGTTTGAAGCCCGTAAGGTAGGGGAAGCTCCAAAATTAAAGCAAGCGTATCACGGTCCTTTTCTAGTAAAGCGTAAGGTGACAGACGTTGACTTCCTAATCCAGTTAGACAAGAATGGAAAGGAACAGGTAGTACACCACGACAAGCTGAAACCCTATGAAGGAGACCAGCCTCCGAAGTGGGTGGTGAAAGCTAGAAACAAGCTGCTGAAGTCAAATACGTCAATGCTTTTAAGAAAACCTTTAATGAAGAATTTCAGGAAGTGTACATGAATCATTATTTAGGTGTGAGTGTTATTTTATTTTTACGTACATAAGGTAAGAGTGTCGCCAGTAAAATCTTGCTATTGATAACATGTTCTACGCCTCCAACAAGAAGGTCAAGTAGAGAATGACAAGCTTGAGAAAGTATAAGGACCAAGTAGGATCACTGAAGACAACGACCAGCGAGGATAGGCATAACTAGAGGATGGATAGGATATCTCAGTTCGGAGATTGTCGATGAGAAAGCTGATGGGTAAGGTAGAACAGAGGAGAAAGATGAAGTTCGGATCATAGTGGTATAAGATGAAGCAGTTCGGAGATTATATTGTGGAAAGAAACAGGCTAGCGAAGAGTGCAGTAAGAGTATGCGAAGGCAAAGGAGTAGCAGGAAAGTTAATTTGGAGGAATAAGAGAGATAGTTACTATTCACCTGTTTCAAAGGGATATGAAATGTTGTGATATTGGTTGTAAACCATGAGAAATTAAAGACGTTCTCAGTCAAAGATTTTTGTATATTCTTTCATGCCTATCGTCATTGCGGGTCTATGTAAAACAGCAGTGAACACTTGCTCTGTTCGATTAGTCTGTTTAGAGGTAATTGGTCGTACATTTATGCTCATGTGTATACCTTCAGGTCACTATGGAGCAGTCAATGGCGTTGGTGGAGGACCCAGAGAAGATAGAGAGGGCAAAGAAGAGGGGGAAAGCCTACCAGTGTCTTTGGTGCCACTATCAACAGAAGAAGCGGTTCGTGGACATCAAATGCAGGGTAGAAGACCACATTATAAAAAATCATCTGGACCTTGAAGCAGTGCCTTTCTATTGCAAGCTATGCTATTTTCGGTGTCAGAGGGAGGACCAGTGGATGTCTCACGTGACCAAGTGGAAAAACACATCGACTTGGCGACACAGGGCAAGATCACAGACCACCAACAATGTCTTGTCAGAAATGTTAACCCTCATGTACTTGGACCTTTAGACTATACGCCCCTTAGCAGTGAAGAGAGTCTGAGGCATTTTCTTGGGATGCGGCCGAGTGAGAGAGAGGAAGCGCAGCCGCCGAACGGGAATGAAGTAATGAACCATGCTAGGGAATTTAAGCCAGTGGCTACCAACTATGGGCAAACAGATCTTCTGCAAGCCGCTACGGCGCAGGTTGTGACTGATAACCATTTAGCTGGGGTAGTTATTGCTAATGAAATTAAGAGAGCCAGTCAAGATCCTTCAGGACAGCTGACGCTAATGCTAAGCAAGATCCTTGACAACCAGCAATTTCTTCTGAACTCCTACAAGTCGTCCATGGCCATAGACAGCTCTCCAGTCCAAGGGAGTGTGCCAATAACATCTTTTATGGTTCCAGAGCAGATACCACATAACCTTTTAGAGGAGCTAAGCAAACATGAAATGAATGGTCAGTTTTTCACGACAATGGCGGAGACCAGTCAAGCAGGAGGTTCAGTAGAGCAGCTTAGCTGTACGAGTCAGGAAGAAACAACCGGGACAGAAATGGAGTAGGAGCAGAGAACTAATAGCCAGGAAAGATCAATGGAGGGAAATACAGAGCCAAGCAGAGAGGCGACCAATCAGCTTAAACAGGAAGAAATCACACGGAACCATAATTCTAGCAATGATGAACCTGTGGATCTGGAAGAAGCAGAAGATCTAGACAGTCATGAAGGGTCGAGTAGTGAACGAAGCAACATGGAGAAAAAGAAGGAAACAGATCACGAAGAGAAAGAGAAAGCAGCTGAGCCTAAACTGTCTATGGATTCGACAGGGTGCGCAGATTCAAGTGACGAGAAAGAAGCATCGAGAGAAAGAATTAGCGTGGAAGAAAAGAAGGCAACAGATGATGAATTAGAGAAAGTTCAAGATTCTAACATGCCTCGGGAGTTGACGGGTTGCTCTGCCCAAAATAGTAAGGAAGCGGACCCGGTGGAAAGAGGCGGTGAAGAAAAGAGGAAGACAGATGATGTGCTGAAGAAAGTCCCAGATCCTGATGTACCTCTAGACTTGACCAGGCGAGCTGCCCGCATTGATGAGGGAGAAGACTCAAGAAAGGAAAGCAGTGAGGAAGGACTGAAGAAAACAGACGATGTACCGAAGAAAGTCCCAGATCATGATATACCTCTAGACTTGACCAGGCGAGCTGTCCGCATTGATGAGAAAGAAGACTCAAGAAAAGAAAGCAGTGAGGAAAGACTGAAGAAAACAGATGATGTAATGGAGACTGTTTCTGAACCTGATATGCCAATGGACTTGCGGGTTGTGCAAGCGACTATGATGGAGACAGATAAGTTAGTGACAGAAGCTGGTAGTGGAGAGGGAAGTGACGAGGACTCGAGAAAGGTGGTGCTTAAGGAGAAGACTGATTGTGAGGCTAATGCATTATGTGTGCCCAAATACATTCCAACTCCATTGTCACAACTGAAAGACCTAAGGACAATCCAAGGAGATGTGGAGTCTGCAGTCTTGGA
The DNA here is from genome assembly GCA_963580285.1 of Lucinisca nassula. NCBI lineage: Eukaryota > Metazoa > Mollusca > Bivalvia > Lucinida > Lucinidae > Lucinisca > Lucinisca nassula. Next base: position 56,609,455 of record OY757016.1, read on the forward strand.
GAGGGGTGAAGAAGATCTGAGGAACGTATTGGTTGACATACTACCGGATGAAGACAGGTCAATACCATCACCAGCAAAAAGGAAGCAAGAGGATGATATTTAAGAACATGGGTCAAGAAGCAAGCGGCAGAGAAAAGATTCAGCAGTAGAGCTTCCCGTTGACGTGACGGAACTGAGTGCAAGGACTCTTGTAACAATAGTGGATACATTTAGAAAAGCCATGGAGAAGAGAACAGAAGAGGTAAAGAAGATGAGGGAGAAAATTACTGAGAACACTGTGGTAATGAGCAAGCTGGTGGATGTGTTTCTCGTCATAAAACATCGCTTGAAGACCATGAGAAAGGAGAGCAACAGCGAGAAGAGAAAAGGCTAGATTTCGAGCGAAGAAGGGAAGACGAGAGAAGAATGGACATTACCAGATGGAGAAAAGACGAAAGAAGACGGGATGAATGGAGGAAAGACATAGAAAGAAGAGAACGAGAGGAGCGCAGAAGGGCGGAGAAGACGGAGACTACGACAGTGAATCCAAAAGAGGAGAGCAAACCGGAGAAACGGGCAAAGGAGAAGCAGAGCAAGCAGAAAAAAAGTAAACCGAAGGACAAAGAGAATAAGAACACTAAGACTCCACTCGGCGATGGCAAGAACAAGAGCTCAGAATTCAAAGGACGACATTGGTAAAGAAGAACGACGGCAGCTATATAGAAGATAAATGAAATAAGAACTTATAGCTTAAATACAATTTTAAAAGGTAGCATAGGGACATTGCAAAGTTGAGAGAGAGAGAGAGAGAGAGAGAGAGAGAGAGAGAGAGAGAGAGAGAGAGAGAGAGAGATCTATATATCTTCAGGTCGGGAAAAGTGTGAGTTGCTTGAAGAGTAGCAGGATGAGGTTTTAATGTTTTAATATTGTTTATGCATCTGTAGTCGGAGTGAACAAAGGTTATTTTACCTGGTTATAATTTGTATGCTTGTAGCCTAGCCTTTGTATTCGAGGTCGGCATTTGCTGCGAATGGAAGGGTGCTACAAGTATTGTTGTTTCTTCAGTCGTAATAGTTGAATTTGTGCTTCTCCATTGTTCACAAAGACCTTCAATTTATACTCTGCGGAAGAAATAGTGCACACTGTGGCTTGGACCTGAGCAAAGAGCTTGGGTGCACGTCATTAATTTCTTCTGTCAGACCTCTTTGAATTTGTTGGTGGATGAAGATCACTGTTTTGTTATTATGTATGGCCTGGTTGGTGAGCAACTCTCGTACAAAATTACAGCTATGTGTTCTGTATGCTCACCAATTTTGCCATGCCGTATGTTCATATCATTTGTCATGTTAGAGGATATTCAGTATCCCTGCAAAATATGTGAATGGGCATATTCCATTTGCTTCTTTACTTAGGATATTATAGCAGTTAATATTTACATAAGCAATTTTGTTGAACCATAAATTTTAATCACGATTCTTGATTAATCGTGTCTGTGAAGTGCCTTGTCTATATACAGTTTCCGTTTCACCCCTTGTTCAAAGTTTAAAGTCATTTTTGTAAGAAGTCTCATTCACTCTAATTTTCATGAGATTCGACAACAACTGTATTTCCCCATGTCTGTGATCTAGTCAGTTTGTTTCATTTATTCACCAGGCATGTCTGGCATCGACTTATTTATTTGTTATAGCTTTTGAAAGTTGAATACTTAACTTTCATGTGTCATTAATATATGTAGTGGAAAGACTCAGGGCAATTTCATGTTAGGAAGAATTTATGGTAATTACCTGTTGTGTGTAAAGCTTAACTCGCGATCAACAGTTGATTTTAAATATGTTTTCTTTGAATGTTTAACGTTACGTTTGATTTGGAATGACTCTTGTTAGGACCAAGATGCAAAGTTATTGTATAACTTTAGACATTACAGTCTAAATCACCCTATATTTTTCAATTTGCAAATGTTTTCTTATAGTCAAAGGATTATGTCTCATGATCCCACTTCTGACACCATAATATATACATTGTCATAACATTGGTGAAAAGAGCTTCTTCCACTTTGTTCCTCATGAGATTCTTAGTAATTTAATGTACTCCAGTTCTCATCTATTCCATTGCATCCGTTCTTAGCTCGTTAGCCGGAACTTTAACGAGCTGAGAGGGGGGTAATGTTATGAGCGAGTTTGTTGCTGGCCGAACACCGGCTAGTACGAATCTCATGTGGACTAGTATTCCAATGGGACATTTTATGTAAAATTTGGCGTTTTATTTGTTTGTCATAACCATTCGTTTAGACAGTCATGAATAGGAATGTTTACTCACCTGTTTCATGTAATTATAAGCTTTGGACCGTTCGTTTTAACGCATATTTTATCGTAGAATGTCCCAAACTTCTACATCGATAATTGTCAAATGTTTTTGTGTATTGATTTGTTTTGTGTAAGTGCAATATTGAGCGAAAGCGAGGCTGTCAGACGCTGTGTATTATCGACAAACTGTCAAACGCCAAGATTTCATCTTCAACTCAAAAATAATACAAGAACCCTGTCTATTATTCCCATATCATTGTAAGCACCGTATAGAGAATTCATTTCTCTATCGTTTTGTATACTTTTTATCATGCATTCCATTCAGTTTTGCCGAATTATTTCTGTTTCTTTACACCGACTCGGCGATTTTCTATCTGTTTACCGGCCGCCATTGACGTTTACCGTTAGCTGTTGTTGTCATCCTACAAGGAGACGTTGCAGGGTCACGTGATCCTACAAATTTTCTTTGTAGGATTGTAGATTTTTACAGGCAAATCTTGTAGATATGTATGATTTTACATCCGATTCTTGTAGGAACCTACGATGTAGGGCTGTAGGTTTCGAGGACTTCGAATTTAAGCTTTTAGGTGGGGAAGACGCTGAATTAGTGTCTCTCGATATTTTTTATTCTAGGTTCTTTAGATTAAGTTCGCGTTATTTTAATTTAATATAAAGGGGTAGGGAAACAAATATACAACATACTGGTGCATTTTTGAGAGTGCAGCATGCATTTTTACAGCACTTGTGGTGATTCCTAATTTCGCACATCGTAAATCATATTTCATGATTCATTTTTGGTCACAGTAAACTTATTTTGACACTGTTGGTTGACGTACACAGCTATGGGTGCAAGTGATCATTGTTTCTAGGCCTAATATAGATATCGTTGTCATTTTTTTATTTGTACAGAACTCATTTACCAAGTCCCATGCTACCATTTCAACTAATATTCATGTTTTAATACATCGTTATATTTTGTCGAGCTTCTTTGTTAACTTTGCATAAATAATCAAAGTGATATAAACACTGAAGTCTATAAACAAATTAAAATGGGTGCAAACTACTGATGGATTTTGGTCTTCTTTACTTTCCTTTTATTAATTGCAACGATTTTAATTGCACGCCGGTAGGTCAGGCCTCAGATTCTATGACGGCTCCAACGTAAAGGCTTATTGAAAATTATAGAGATAATGTTGGTTGGTGCCTGATGCTCTGTCTCTGGTCGGGCTCATCGGAGTCTAACTGTTGGTTTTCCTTTGCTCCAGCATTTCAGTGGTTTTTTGCTGTCGAGTCCCCACCGTTGTCTCACCTCTGTGGTTCTTTGATTTTTGTGTTCACGGAGATGTTGCACTGATGAGTTAGGAGGCCTTCATGCGGACTGAACAAATTATTTGTCTAAATCGCGACGGAAGTAAGGGCGAGGATTGTGGCCACGTAAAATCGATTTAAGCCCCCCAGTGGAAATCTTCCACTGACCGTTCCAAGGCGGCTCTTCTGTGGCGATTTATTTATGTTGCTGTTTGTTACTTACTGTGTGTATCACTTGTGTCTTTTGGTTTTGGATGGCCATATGGCCATTTTGTGGGAAAGTAACTGTCCTTATGGCCTTCCTTTGTTTAGGTTTCCATTATGGTCTGGCTGCTTAATGTTTGTATTTCTTTCCCTTTGGTGTCTTTTATGGGTGGAGTAAGTTAATTGTATCAATTCCTGATCTTTGTTCTACTTTAGTTGAAGTCCATTTTATTTAACCTTTGTGGCGCTTGGCTCCCTGCACTGCTTGTCTGTTGTAAAAAGGAAACTAAGAGGTTAGCTTGGTGAACTGCGGGTAGTGCAGTAGCAGAGCGCAACAACTATGAGCGCTTAGCACGAGGGTATTATAACCTCCATGCGACATAGTGTATGCCCAATAATAGATTGATCTGGTTCGTGAGTGCAAAGCACGAGTGTACTACAACCACCGGCCGATGCAGTACATCATCAGTAATAAGCTGGACTAGACTTCGAGCGCTAAGCACGAGAGCATTATAACCTCCAACTGACATAGTGTATGCCCAATAATAGATTGATCTGGTTCGTGAGTGCAAAGCGCGAGTGTACTACAACCACCGGCCGATACAGTACATTGTCAGTAATAAGCTGGACCAGACTTCGAGCGCTAAGCACGAGAGTATTATAACATCCAGGTGACACAGTGTATGTTCAGTAAATCACAAATCTGGTCCCTAAGTGCAAAGCACGAGGGGTGCTACAACCCTCAGTAGATACAGTACATTGTTAGCAATAAGTTGAACTAGAATACGAGCGCAAAGCACGAGTGCGCAACAATATAATAAGCAACAAAGCTCTGGTGCTCAATTCTAAATATAATCTGGAAAATGGAGGTGGGGAAGAACTGGGCCGGCCCAGTCCTTCCCCACCCTAGAGATTAAATTTTCTAGTGTATACAGATGTAAATTTTTATTATTTTAATTAAAGTAGTAATTAAAAGCATGAATGGGCAATGTTGATTTGATCAGAAAGAAACATTATTAGATGTAAGATCTATAGCAACCTTAGGGTGGGGATGAACTGGCCGGCCAAGTTCTTCCCCCCACCGCCCCTTCGCCCAACCCCAGCTATTCCTTTTTGTAGTTCATACCGCTGTATGTGTTTATTATTTGAATTGAATTATTAAATTCATAGCGTAAGACATTGTAGATTTGTTCAGAAAAGCAAATACATGTATATAGCAGCCTTGGGGTGGGGAAGAACTGGGCCGGCCAGGTTCTTCCCTACCCCCTCCACCACCCCCAGCTATTTCCTTTTTGTAGTTCATACCGCTGTATATGTTTATTATTATTTGAATTCAAAAATTAGATTCATACCGGAAGGCATTGCAGATTTGTTCAGGAAAGCAAATATATAGCAGCTTTGGGGTGGGGAAGGACTGGGCCAGCCTTGTACTTCCCCACCCTCCTCCACCCGCCCTCAGCTATTTCTTTTTAGCTCACGTGTCAGGTAGTGACAAGGTGAGCTTTTGTGATCACTTTTCGTCCGTCGTGCGTGCGTCCGTGCGTCTGTGCGTCCGTAAACTTTTTCTTCAAACGACATCTCCTCCTAAACCACTGATCCGATTTTGACCAAACTTTACAGTAATGATCCTTAGGTGGCCCCCTTTCAAAGTTGTTCAAATGGTTCCTGTCCGTTGCACATCTAGGTTACAGGAGCTAAAAATAGATTTTTAGGCCTTTGGTTTGACATAGGCTTATATAGGGAAAATCTTTAAAAATCTTCTTATCTGAAACCGCAAGCCAAAGGTCTTTGATATTTGGTGTGATGCTTCATCTAGTGGAACTCTATCAAGATTGTTCAAATTATAGCCCTAGGGCCAAAAATGCCCCCACCCCAGGGCCCTTTGGTTTTTCATAGGCTGTTATTGGGAAAATATTTAAAAATCTTCTTCTCTGAAACTACAAGGACCAGGTCTTTGATATTTGGTATGAAGCTTCATATAGTGGATATCTACCAAAATTGTTCAAATTATAGCCCTGGGACCAAAAAAGCCCCCTTCCCGGGGCCCTTTGGTTTTACATAGACTTATATGGAAAATCTTCAAAAATCTTCTCCTCTGAAACCGCAAGGCCAAGTTCTTTGATATTTGGTGTGAAGCTTTATCTAGTGGACCTCTATCAAGATTGTTCAAATTCTAGGCCTAGTGCCAAAAAATGCCCTTCCAAGATTGTTCAAATTATAGCCTTGGGGACAAAATGCCCCCTCCGCGTGGCCCGTTGGTTTAACCTAGACTAATATAGGGAAAGTCTTTAAAAATCTTCTTCTCCGAAACCGCATGGCCCAGATATTTGGTGTTTTGCTTCATCTATGCAATGAAAAACTTTGAAATCTTCTTGTCTGAAAGCAGACGGCCAAGGTCTTTGATATTTTGTATGAAACTTCGTCTTGTGGATTTCTACCAAGATTGTTGCAATTATAGCCCTGGGGCCAAAAAATGGCCCGCCCCGGGGACCCCAAGGTTTATATAGACTTACATAAGGAAAACCTTTAAAAATCTTCTCGTCTGAAACCAGAAGGCTCCGGTCTTTGATATCTGGTATGAAGCTTCACCTTTAAGACACTACCAAGATTATTCAAATTATCGCCCTGGTCGCATAATGGCTCTCCCAGGGGCCATCTTGTTACCCTAAGGATCAGGTGAGCGATCCAGGGCCATCATGACCCTCTTGTTGTAGTTGATACCGCTGTCTGTGTTTATTATTTGAATTCAAATATTAAATTCACAGCGTAAGACAAAATATATAGCAGCCTTGGGGTGGGGAAGAACTGGGCCGGCCCAGTTCTTCCCCACCCACATCCAGCCATTTCCTATTTGTATGTCATACTGTTGTATGTGTTTATTATTCGAATTCAAATATTAAATTCATAGCGTAAGACATTGTAGATTTGTTCAGAAAAGCAAATATATAGCAGCCTTGGGGTGGGGAAGAACTGGACCAGCCCAGGTCTTCCCCACCCCCCTCCAACCATCCCCAGATATATCCTTTTTGTAGTTCATACCGCTGTATGTGTTTATTATTTGAATTCAAATTATTAAATTCATAGCGTAAGGCATTGTAGATTTGTTCAGGAAAGCAAATATATAGCAGCCTTGGGGTGCTGAAGAACAGGGCCGGCCCAGTTCTTCCCCCTCCACCCGCCCTCAGCTATTTCCTTTTTTTAGTTCCTACCGCTGTATGTGTTTATTATTTTAATTCAAATTATTAAATTCATAGCGTAAGGCATTGTAGATTTGTTCAGGAAAGCAAATATATAGCTGCCTGTAATTTTTTATTATTTTAATTTAAGGATTAATTCATAGTTTGAAATGGCGATGTTGATTTATTCAGAAAGAAACATCTATAGCTACTGTAGGGTGGGGAAGAACTGGGCCGGCCCAGTTCTTCACCACCCCCTCCACCCACATCCAGCCAGTTCCTATTTGTAGTTCATACCGCTGTATATGTTTATTATTTTAATTCAAATATTAAATTCATAGCGTAAGGTATTGTAGATTTGTTCAGGAAAGCAAACATTTTGCAGCCTTGGATCGGGGAAGAATTGGGCCGGCTCAGTTCTTCCCCACTCTAAGGTTGCTATGGATGTTTCTTTCTGAATAAATCAACATCGCCATTTCATGCTATGAATTAATACTTTAATTAAAATAATAGAAAATTACAGTTGCATACACTAGAAAATTAAATGTCCGGGAGGGGGGGGGGAAGAACTGGGCCGGCCCAGTTCTTCCCCACCACCACTCTCCAAATTCTATTTAGATTTGACTGCCAATCATTTGTTGCTTATTACATCTGATTAGTATATACGAATTCATGCCTTAAAATGCAAAGAAAATTCATCGCAAAATTGAAGTGGAGGCAATGATCAGGAATCGATATCAGAGACACCTAAGGTAAAGAAACACAAACATGAAACAACAGACCCGGAAACATCAACAGCGGAAGGACAGTTACTTTTCCACAAAATGGCCAATAGTCTATCCAAAATAAAATAATATAAGCGACCCAAAGACAAACCATAACAAAAATAAACCGCGACAGAAGAACCGCCTTGGAACGGTCAGCGGAAACGAATTCCACTGGGGGCATAAATCGATTTTACGTGGCCACAATCCTCGCCCTTACTTCCGTCGCGATTTAGACAAATAATTTGTTCAGTCAGCATGAAAGCCTCCTAACTAGCAAGAATAATTAGTAAACATAAACATCTGGGGTAGTGCAGCCTAGTTCTTCCCCACCTCCACTCTCCAAATTCTATTTAGATTTGACTGCCAAACATTTGTGGCTTATTACATCGGATTATTTGATAAAAATTATGCAAAGAAAATTTATCACAAGAATTATTAGTAAGCATAAACATCTGCCGTGGGGAAGAATTGGACCTGCGCAGTTCTCTCCACCTCCACTTGCCAAATTATATTTAGATTTGAGTGCCAAACATTTGTTTCTTATTACATTTGTTTATTCAATACTAATTCATGTCTTAAAAGGCAAAGAAAATATATCATAAGAATTGTAAATAAGCAGAAACATTTGGGTGGGGAAGTACTGGGCCGGCCCAATTCATCCCCGCCCCCACTGTCAAAAAGTTCAATTTATATTTGAGTGCCAAACATTTGTCGCTAATTATATCTGTTGAGTTTAAACCAATTCTTATCTTTAAAAGCAAAGAAAATTCAGCATAGATCTATACTTGAATTGACTTTTAGCTCCTCAAGCAGAAGCCTCATTGTATAATAGACATGAAAGCAATACAGGCTTGCAAGAAGGGGCTCCTCTACTTGGAGATGGTCCTGGAATGAAACACCAAATCCGGCGGTTGCGCATCAAACCACAAAGTTCAGGTGGCACTGCCACCAGCTGAAGGGGGCGTGCTGCCAGGTGTCCCAGGCCTTGTTTCCCGTATTGACGTCCCCGGCAAGCGGTGGGTTTTGATAATCGTCGACCAGGCCGGCCGAGGCCATCCCCATGATGACTAAGGGATTCTTGCGGTCTTTCTGGTCGTCACTCGGGTGGTAAAAGTCCAAGGTAAGCGGAGGGTTTTGATAATCGACGAAGGCGTCCGGGTACTTAGGAAGGAAGTGACTTCCCTTATCGTCGACCATTATGACTAGGTCCGGCGCCCCTGCTGTTAACTCTTGATGTTTGATATGACCGCCTGCCTGATATTTTGCCGAGCTATTAAACGCAAACGCCTTTGATTCCATACCCGGTTAGGTGTTGTTGGGCTGTTGGGCTGCTCAAGTTAATAATTTAATTATTATGTACATCACACTCACTGGCGTTCAAAATGATGTGCCAATCAATCTTGCAAGGACCCTGTCTGCGGGTGAGCGAGAGATTGCTATCTGCTAGTTGACGTATTATGGCGAAAAGAAATAATAAGGTCTCAAATAAAAAGACTGAAAAAATAACAATACCTGACGGGTATTATAACGTCTGTGAGTTGAACGAAAAGGTGTTTCAGCAGTTGAACGCCAAAAAACTCACTCAAGATGAACCTCTGGTTTACTGCAATAAACGGTAAAGCCCGGAGAAGTTATAACGATGAATCGCGAATAAGCCATCTCTTAGGATTTTCCAACAACATTTTCAGACACCCTCCCTTGGCGCTGACCAATGAAAATGGCCATTACTTGGAAGGAGGCCGCACCAAGACGTTCACTGCAAATGAGCCACACAAGCTGGCCGTCCATCGTGAGGTCTACTTTCATCTTGCTGAATTAAGTACTTCAGACAATCTGCATAACGGTCGCCCCTCTACACTGCTTAGATCTGTCCACGTCGAGAATGAAAAGTGTGGATCTGGTAGAACTGGATCATTTCCTGTCTTACAGTACAAGAGGTTGTCGTCAGGGCCTATTTCACAGCTAACTATCTCACCTAGAGATATCAACGGGGAGATGTTACCATTCGAGTATATGAGCGCAACCCTACATATAAAGAATGGTCGACGCAAGCGGCGCCGGTGGGATCAGAAAATGCCCTGGGGTGGCTTTGGCTGATCTTTGTGATACTGAGGGGTTCGGTAAGGACGGAAATGAAGATCAATTGTATGCCTTCCGGCTCTCTGATGGGATCTAGAAAAGAAAAGAGGTCGCCCAAGCGGGGTCATTGACATTCGGTGATCTCAGCGACGTAGATACCTCACATGCCGTTCCAAAGCGAGTTCATCTGTAAACGGTAGACGCTTCTCTGTAGTTAACATGTCTGATTTGACATGACAGTCTACAGATTTAATTTATCTAATTACTTGACGTGCTGCAAACTGTAATATGATGTGCGTCGGTCAAACTAACCGCATGCTTAAAACTAGATTGAACGAGCATTATCGTAGAATGAGTAAGCCTAAGAAAACTGACACTTTCTTGTACCGTCACTTTCGACGTACAGGTCATTCTGTAAATAACATTGTTATACAACCAGTGGAAAAACTTTATTACGATGCAAATTCTACATCTAGATTCAAAATAATCAAAAGACATGAAGCTGAACTGAAATGGATTAAATTTTTACAGACCCCTTTTCCACTGGGATTTAATGACAACATTTATCATGAGGGTAATATTTCCAGAATGCCGGACTTTGATATTTTCTCACTCCTGGAATGTCGAAAACGCAGAACTAGATCTCACGGCACAAGGAATAATGGTAACTTTAAACGTAAATCACGTGCGTTTAAACGAAACAATACTAGACTGAAGTGACTGTCAATTATATTATTAAATCATGGACGCCACTCTATGCTTTCATTTTTAAGTTCATTACCCGTTTCTGTTTTACGTCTTCTGGACACCGAGGCGAATAAATTTTACGATAGTTCTCATCAGTTATATGATGCGGCTCTCTTAACTAGAGGCTATACTCAGCATACTCTCCGTCCTTACATTGATTCTGAAATTAATCATAAACGCCATTTCTTCAAAATATCCTTCATTAATAAGGGTATGGATTTTATAGATTTGCCCAGTATCTTCCGTGAGAGATCGGTGCTTTCTTCCATTCCTGCTTATTTTCAAAATACTGAAACACCTATAATTTGCTATAAATATAACAAACCTGTTAGATCTATCATTTTTAATTTCAATAAACTTGTTTCAGATCTTGATATTGATACTAATACTCCTGATTCATGTGATTGTAAAAACTCAAAGTATTGCTATCCTGCTGCAGGTCATGTAATTACTGGCAATTTGAAAATTATTCCTGATTCTAGGATAAGGAATATAATTTCTAAAGGACCGAAATATCGGTTTCCTTCTAAAATTGATTTCAGTAAATGTAGAGATGAAATCGTTGCTTCCTTGAATGAATTCGGTAATCGATGGTATAAGCGAGAGTATGTTGAGCATAAAGCCCTTAAGGACTGGAAACTTAGCATTTTAAAACTAGTGAATAAACGCATTTCTTTCTATTCTCAAAATACTAACTTATTACCTCCTAAGCCCAAGACGTCTTTACGTCATCTTAAACTAGGTATTCAAGAATTTCATAAGAAGTTTGTTTTGGCCCCTGCAGACAAGGCCGCTAACAACGTCGCCGTTGTGTGACGGCTCCACTATGTTAACACGCTTAAGCAGGAGCTTGGTGGTACTAAGGCCTATGAACTTCAGCCTTTAGCTGAAGAGAGAGCTATAGTAGATAAACATGTTTGTCTTTCAGCCACCAAGTTTGCTGTGTGTGTTAACGAAGGCCAAGACAAGCTTCCTACGCTATACTGGTTACCAAAACTTCATAAAAAACCTTACAAAGCACGGTTTATTGCAAATTCTAGCTCTTGCACTACCACTGAACTTTCTAAATTATAACTTCCTGTCTTACTGCTATTAAAACGCATGCAATTAAATATTGTGATAAAGTCTTTGAAAGATCAGGAAGAAATCTGTTTTGGTCTATAAAAAATTCGAATGAGGTTTTAAATAAATTGAAGTCTAGACATTTTCGTGCTTCTAGTCTGCCTACCTACGATTTTTCCGGTCTTTACACTACACTGCCTCATAATCTTATAAAAGAAAAGCTTAATGATTTAATTGAATGGGCTTTTCACAGAGAAGATTCTCTCTATCTTGCATGTAATGTCAGAAATGCATTTTTCACTTCTAAAGAGCATAAGAATTATACACTTTGGTCATGTCAGAAAGTGTGTGATGCCCTCACCTTTCTACTTGACAATATTTATATTAGATTCGGTACTAAGTTATTTAGACAAATTGTGGGTACTCCGATGGGTACTAATTGCGCACCTCTTGTGGCTGATCTGTTCTTGTATTGTTATGAAAGAGACTTCATAGTGTAGATTATATTTTCTTGTCCTTTGGGATCATTGATTCCATTGTGGAATTTTGAAAATATCTGAGGGTCACTGATGAGGCCTAATTGGCCGAAACTAGCTAGTCTGGCCCAGAAAACATGTACACTCCATATTTTTCACTTCTGTGGTGCACTCCTTGCTTCCAAAGGATAACCCTTTTATAGAACATATTCATTCTGTCGCTTTCCATTGATAACCAATCAGAAATTATTGAAGCTTTTAGCTTTACTTCTAGATATTTAGATGATTTATTAAATATTGATAATACCTATTTTGATGGTTTGATCAGTCAGTCATAGTGCAGTTTATATTTTACTTTTGGTCCTTTGAGATCAGCGTGAATATTCTGAGAAATCGGAAATATTTATTGGTTTGGACTCATATTCTAGACATGTTTTTAATTATTTGGACCCCATTTTGATTTATATCAGTCTTTGAATCGCCTGCCTATTCGAAATTCGCAAAATTGCAGTATGTTTCCTCTGGCTCTCTTTGCCGGATCATTACAGGGTCACTGATGAGGCTTTATTAGCCGAAACTACGTAGTATGACCCATCTTCTTTCTTATGAATGTTTCAATTGCTCTTAAAGGAACTCATTTTTGATTTTTACTTACCCCCTAGAACTTCAGTTAAATAAAGCAAATTCTTCTGATACCGAGGCCCCGTTTTTGGATTTACATCTATCTATTGTAGATGGATTTGTTTCATGCAAAATTTATGATAAACGCGATGACTTTGATTTTGAGATTGTAAATTTTCCTTTTTTTGGATGGTGATGTTCCTCGTGCGCCATCCTATGGCGTTTATATTTCGCAATTAATTCGATTTGCTAGAGTGTGTAGTCATGTAACTGACTTCAACACTCGTAATAAATTATTAACGGCTAAACTCCTTAATCAGGGTTATCGGTACCATAAACTACGCAAAGCCTTTTCAAAATTTTATAGACGCCATTCTGATTTAATTTCAAAATTCAATATTGGACTTAAATCTCTTCTGCAACAAGATCTATCGGAACCCGAATTTTATGGTGACTTAGTATATAAATTCAGAAAAATATATAACCGCAATGACTTCAGCACCCAATTTCTTAAAATTATTCTTCGATATAAAAAGATTGGGTACAACATGGATATTATACGACAGACTGCATGCATGGTAGTTAACCCAATCACGGTTGGCAACTTTGCTACCCTCTTTAATTGCACGCCGGTGGGTCAGGCCTCAGATTCTATGACGGCTCCAACGTAAAGGCTTATTGAAAATTAGAGAGATAATGTTGGTTGGTGCCTGATGCTCTGTCTCTGATCGGGCTCATCGGGGTCTAACTGTTGGTTTTCTTTTGCTCCAGCATTTCAGTGGTTTCTTGCTGTCGAGTCCTCACCATTGTCTCACTTCTGTGGTTCTTTGATTTTTGTGTTCACGGAGATGTTGCATTGATGAGTAAGGAGGCCTTCATGCGGACTGAACAAATTATTTGTCTAAATTGCGACGGGAGTAAGGGCGAGGATTGTGGCCAAGTAAAATCGATTTAAGCCCCCCAGTGGAAATCTTTCACTGACCGTTCCAAGGCGGCTCTTCTGTGGCGATTCATTTATGTTGTTGTTTGTTACTTACTTACTGTGTCTATCACTTGTGTCTTTTGGTTTTGGATGGCCATATGGCCATTTTGTGGGAAAGTAACTGTCCTTATGGCCTTCCTTTGTTTGGGTTTCCATTATGATCTGGTCGCTTAATGTTTGTATTTCTTTCCCTTTGGTGTCTTTTATGGGTGGAGTAAGTTAATTATATCAATTCCTGATCTTTGTTTTACTTCTACTTTTCATACGCTGGCCTTCACTGGGAGTAAGTGGGTTGCTTTTGCGGACCCCGTTCAACAAACTGGCGGGCTTATCGACATCAAGATAGCGTCTCCGTACGTCGTGACTGGAAAACAGCACACAATCAGAAAAGTAGTAAATAGTGGCACTAGTTTGTGGTCGTATATCCCTGGGACGAAGAATATTGTCATTTCCGAAGATAACGTGCTGAAGACAAGCAACAACCGGCAGGGAATCCTGAAAATAGTCTACGACTTTACCCCAGCGAGACACATTGGTATGGACTTACTAACATCACCAATTTTCCTAGATCTAATTCTCGGAGATAGACCTGACGACTTTGCAAAATTTATGATAAACGCGATGATTTTGATATTGAGATTGTAAATTTTCCTTTTTTGGATGGTGATGTTCCTCGTGCGCCATCCTATTTCGTTGATATTTCGCAATTAATTCGATTTGCCAGATAATAAATTGTTAAGGGCTTAACTTCTTAATTTGGTTTATCGGTGCCATAAACTACGCAAAGCCTTTTCAAAATTTTATAGACGTCATTCTGATTTAATTTTAAAATTCAATATTGGACTTAAATCTCTTCTGCAACAAGGTCTGACGGTGCCCGTGTTTTGTGGTGACTTGGTATATAAATTCAGAAAAATATATAACCGCAGTGGCTCTGGCGCCAAATTTCGTAAAATTATTCTTCGATATAGGAGAGTAGGATACTACATAAGTGTTATACGACAGACTGCATGCATGGTAGTTTATCCAATCACGGTTGACAACTTTGCTCCCCCCTTTAATTGAACGCTGGTGGGTCAGGCCTCAGATTCGATGACGGTTCCAGCGTAAAGGCTTACTGAGACTTACGGCGATCTAATTCAATGTAACGTTGGTTGGTGTCTGATACTCTGTCTCTGGTGGGGTCCATCGGAGTCTAAGTGTTGGTTTTCTTTGCTCCGGTATTTCAGTGGTTACTTACTGTCGAGTCTTCACCGTTCTTTCATCTCTGTGGTTGTTTGACTGTTTGTGATCATGGAGATGTTACACTGATGAGTTAGGAGGCCTTCATGCGGACTGAACAAATTATTTGTCTAAATCGCGACGGAAGTAAGGGCGAGGATTGTGGGCACGTAAAATCGATTTAAGCCCCCCCCCCCCCCCCAAAGTGGACCGTTCCAAGGCGGTTCTTCTGTAGCGGTTTATTTATGTTGCTGTTTGTTACTAACTGTGTGTATTACTTGTGTCTTTTTATTTTTAATGGCCATTTGGCCATTTTGTGGGAAAGTAACTGTCCTTATGACCTTCCTTTGTTTAGGTTTCTATTATGGTCTGGTCGCTTCATGTTTGTGTTTCTTTCCCTTTGGTGTCTTTGATGGGTGGAGTAAGTTAATTGTATCAATTCCTGATCTTTGTTTCACTTCTACTTTGTTTATGTGTTACCCGGCTTCAAGCTCATATGGCCACAAACGAATTCTACTTAGGTGGTTGGGGTTCACATAGTCATAAAAAGGGGCTGCTGCTGAAGTGCAGTTCACTCTTGAAGGAATCCAACACAAAGCTGAATACCGTCATTTGGATATAAATAAAATTTTATAGGCCCAGTGTCTCTGAAAGGGCTACGATTTACGCCTGGTGCGCTCACAGGAGACCAAGCTATAGTCATTATTAGCCAGTAGTCTATTTAAATCCACCCAGCTCGAGGGGTAGTACACGATGGGCCTCTACCCACGACTTGAAACCTGAGATAATCACCGACTTCAGAGATTTACACCCTTTTCAATAAGTAATATTCATTTAGAGCGAAAGGTTAGATCATATTAGTACTATGACTCTCTATCCACCACTTGATACTGGAGACAAACACCGCCTTCAGCACGTGGCCGAGGTCAAATTCCGTCTCGAAAAAGAACGAGACTTCAGATTTTCCAGTTCTGTGGTGTATTCCTTGCTTCCAAAGGATAACCCTTTCTAGAACTTATTTAACGTCAGTAAAGCTGTTGTCTGGGAATGTGTGGCGGCCGTAAAAAGTCTCCCTGCCATACATCATAGTGTAGTTTATATTTTCTTGTCCTTTGGGATCATTGATTCCATTGTGGAATTTTGAAAATATTTGAGGATCACTGATGAGGCCTAAATGGCCAGAAAACATGTACACTCCAGATTTTCCAGTTCTGTCGTGTATTCCTTGCTTCCAAAGGATAACCCTTTCTAGGACTTATTCAGACTTATACAAGAAAGACAGACGTGGGGCTAACGTTGTTGATGGGATTGATACCGCGCTGACTGCGACTAGCATAGGGCTCTCTGCTTCTTGCGTCGGGCTCTTGTCCACTAATCACCGTGGCGCCTGTCGCCCTTGGCCTTCAAGCTGGAGCGATTGTGTGTGGGTTGCTGGGTGTTGGCGGGAAATTTATTGGTCTGAAACTCCATACAAATACTAACAAGAGGACCATGATGGCCCTGAATCGCTCACCTGAATCCAAGATGTTTCAAAGCTTATGTAAATGAAGGATTCACGGCTTTTAGGAGATGTGGGCCAAAGACATTTATCTTTGGAGGCTATTTTTCATTGTAGTGGAATTTGAAGGTTTTTCTATTTTTAGCTCTGTTGTCCATTTTGTTTAACAGAGCGGAACAGTTTAGGCAATTTTGAAAGAGGGTCACTCAAGGAACTTTCCTGGGAAATTATTTTCAAATCGGGCCATGCGCCTAGGAGGAAATGTCATTTAAAGGTTTTCTATTTTTAGCTCTGGCGGCCATTTTGTTTAACGGAGTGAAACGATTTTTGGCAATTTTGAAAGTGGGTCACTCAAGGAACATTCCTGTGAAATTATTTTCAAATAGGGCAATTTGCCTAGGAGGAGATGTCATTTAAAGGTTTTTCTATTTTTAGCTCTGGTGGCCATTTTGTTTCACGGAGCAGAAGGATTTAGACAATTTTGAAAGAAGCTCACTGTAGGAACATTCCTGTGAAATTCTTTTCAAAACAGGCCATTTGCCTCGGAGGAGATGTCATTTAAAGGTTTTTCTACTTTTAGCTCTGGTGGCCATTTTGTTTAACGGACTAGAATGATTTTGGCAATTTTGAAAGAGGGTCTCTTAAGGAACATTCCTGTGAAATTATTTTCAAATCGGGCCGTTTGCCTAGGAGGAGTTGTCATTTAAAGGTTTTTCTATTTTTAGCTTTGACGGCTATTTTATTAAACGGAGCGAAACGATTTAGGCAATTTTGAAAGAGGGTCACTCAAGCAACATTCCTGTGAAATTATTTTCAAATTGAGACATTTGCCTAGGTTGAGATGTCATTGAAAGGTTTTCTATTTTTAGCTCTGGTGGCCATTTTGTTTAACGGAGCAGAAGGATTTAGGCAATTTTCAAAGAGGGTCACTCTAGGAACATTCCTGTAAAATTCTTTTCAAATCAGGCTATTTGCCTCGGAGGAGATGTTTTTTTAAATGTTTTTCTATTTTTAGCTCTGGTGGCCATTTTGTTTGATGGAGCGGAACGATTTAGGCAATTTTGAAAGGGGGTCACTCAAGGAACATTCCTGTGGTATTATTTTCATATCGGGTCATTTGCCTAGGAGGAGATGTCATTTAAAGGTTTTTTCTATTTTTAGCTCTGGCGGCCATTTTATTTAACGGAGCTGAACGAGTTAAACAATTTTGAAAGAGGGTCACTCAAGGAACATTCCTGTGAAATTATTTTCAAATAGAGGCAATTTGCCTAGGAGGAGATGTCATTTTAAAGGTTTTTCTATTTTAAGCTCAGGCGGCCATTTTATTTAACGGAGCGGAACGATTTAGGCAATTTTGAAAGAAGATGACTCAAGGAACATTCCTGTGAAATTATTTTCGAATCGGGCCATTTGCCTAGGAGGAGATGTCATTTAAAGGTATTTCTATTTTTAGCTCTGGTGGCCATTTTGTTTAACGGAGCGGAATGATTTAGGCAATTTTGAAAGAGGGTCATCCAAGGAAGATTCCTGTGAAATTACATCAAAATACATTCACCTTCGGAGATGTCTTTTGAAGAAAAAGAATACGCACGCACGCACGGACGGACGCACGCACAGACGCACGACGGACAAAAAGTGATCCAAAAACCTAACCTCGTCACTACGTGACAGGTGAGCTTAAAAACACGACGAGATTCGTATCTGGGATGAGTCAAAACTGAACTCAATCACAGGCCGCATTTCTATCGCGCTGAACGACGATAATATATCTGAAACAGAAGTTCAATCAGATGAAAGAAGAAATTCGTAAGCGCAAGAGAGGGACTGCTGGTATATCAGAAGACGAAAAAAAAGAAGTTGTTTCAACGTGCGAGAGACGAGGTGTTAATGACGGCCCGTACCAAGCTGTTGGAAGCGTTGGACAAACCTGGTCCCAGTGGCATTTGAATATTTCTTGAATATTTCTTGCTTGCGAGCTTAAAAGAGCGCAGGCTGGTCACGACCGGCGAGTATATATATCACACGCCGTCCTTTTCATTGTCGCGAATTAGCATATAAGAGCCAAGCTATTTTCACCAAAGACCAATTTTACCTCCATCTGCGTCTGATCAGTGTCTTTAGGACGAAATGGGTACAACTAACTGGTTAGGAACCAATGGGCACAACTGGCTGATCAGTGCCTTTAGGACGAGATGGGTATAACTAACTGGTTAGGACCGAATGGGCACAACTGGCTGATCAGTGTCTTTAGGATGAAAAAGGTGCAACTGACTGGTTAGAATCGAATAGCCTCACTCGCTTGTTAGCGATCAATTACTTTATGCAAGATTACTATTACAACACAAATCGTCTGCTGTATTCAATCAAACATTGACAAAAATTTCTGTGTTGACAAAACTTTTCTCTCTTGACTAAAATAAAATTATCTGGTCAAGATTGTTTACTCTTGACGAAAAAATAAAAATTTCGTCAATTTGTTTACATCTTGACAGTCAAAATATACTCACAGACCTCACAAACTGTCTGTTTACCTTAAAAAAACAATACTCAAAATTAATGACACTCTTTTATGGGCGAGCGATATGTTCTTTTTCTTATAAGTGTTATGCAATATCACGTGGTCCTATTGATTTCGTATTTCATCTCTAAACCTGTCGAGCACAAGTTTCGCAGACGACGAATCAATACACTCAATGTTGCGGTGGTGGGCTTGTTTACCTTAGCTACGGTGGTTGTATGAACACTTGATTCGAGAGCCCCGGGCCGGCGAGGGTTGTGGGCCGCCCCCTGGGGCTCTGACTTTTTGCCCGCGTTGTTATACGAGGCACTCGGTGGATGCCCTTGGTATGTCGCAGCCAGTTGGGGTGAATTTATTTTAGGATTGGGAGGCTTAATTTGCCAAGTGGAGGATATTGATGTTTTAGGTTGGGAGGCTTAATTTGCCAAAAAGAGGACTTTTTGGGGTAAAAATAAGCTGGGAGCCTTGATTGACTAAATGGGGTTTCTGAGGTCGAAATAAAAAGTGCATTCACCCTCCCTGCTGCTAATACACCACAGAACTGGAAAATATTAAGTGTACATGTTTTCTGGGCCAGACTAGCTAGTTTGTAAGCCTACGGTAAATTTGTTCACGCTCAAAGGAATGTAAATGCTAAACCAGCTGTCAGATTTGAGCCAAATTCGAACTCCACTGAGATATTATGCTTGTCCTTGTTTTCTAAAAGTTTCAAAAAGATCCGATCGAAAACAGCTTAGAAAAAGTGGGCACGCCATTTTTCAATTTTTGTTATGCTCAAGGGCAGGTAACTCCAAAGGCCTTGATCCTGTGAGACCCAATTCAAACTCAATGTGCACTGTATCCTCTCATGGTTTTCTGCACGTTTGATAAAGACCAGGTCAGAAATGGATAAGAAAAGTTGGAAACGTCGTTTTTCCATTGTTAGCTTATGGTTAAATGTTTCACGCTCAAGCGAACGTAACTTCGAAATCGGTTGTCGGATTTAAGCCAAATTCAAACTTGTCTGAGATATTATGCCTGTCCCTGCTTACTAAAAGTTTCAATAAGATCCGATCCAAAACAGCTGAGAAAAAGTGGCGACACCATCTTTTGCATATTTCAACGGTCATTCCACCATCAGGCAACTGCGAAACCGATTGTCAGATTCGAGCAAAATTCAAACTCATCTGAGCTATTATGTTTGTCCTTATTCACTAAAAGTTTCAATAACATTGTGTTACCATTGTAAAATAGAAGTGAAGGCAATGATCAGGAATCGAAACAATTAACCAACAGCTCCCATCAGAGACACCAAAGGAAAGAAACACAAACAACAACATCCTAACGGAAACATCACTAGCGGAAAGCCAAAACGACAGTTTCTTTCTAACAAATGGGCCAATTGGCTATCCAAAACAAAATAATATAAGCGACACACTGACTCATAGACAATCCATACCAAAAATAAACCACGACAGAAATAAGTCTATGGTAAAAATTTTCACACTTAAGGGAATGTAAATGCGACAACGCTTGTCAGATTCAAGCCAAATTCGAACTCTTTTGAGATATTACTGGGGTCCTTGTTTTCTGAAAGTTTCAAAAAGATCCGATCGGAAACAGCTGAGAAAAAGTGGAGATAATATTTTTCGCTTATTTTTATGCTCAAGGGCAGGAAACACCAAAGCCGTTGGTCCTGCAAGGCCCGAATTCGCACTCGACGTAGTATGCCTCTCCTGGTTATCGGGAAGTTAGATAAAGATCAGATCAGAAATGGCTGAGAAAAGTTGGAGACGTCGTTTTTACTTTGTAAAATAGTAGTAGATGCAATGATCAGGAATCGATACAATTAACAGCTCCCATAAAAGAGACAACAAAGGGAAAGAAACACATGAAACAACAGACCCCAATGGAATCATCAACAGCGGAAAGCCAAAATGACAGTTACTTTCCCACAAAATGGCCAATAGGCTATCCAACATATAATAATATAAGCGATACAAACACCCAAAGACAAACCATAACAAAAATAAACCGCGACAAGAGAACCGCCTTGGAACGGTCAGCGGAAACGAATTCCACTGGGGGGGGGGGGGGGGGGCTTAAATCGATTTTACGTGGCCACAATCCTCGCCCTTACTTCCGTCGCGATTTATACAAATAATTTGTTCAGTCCGTATGAAGGCCTCCTAACTTGTCAGTGCAACAGCTCCGTGAACACAAAACAAGAGCTGTCTTTATAAGTGAGCAATCCCCCCGTTGGAGCCCAATTTGAGGAAAAAAGTGCGGACTAACCAACAGACCCACACACAAACCCACAAACAAACGGACAGTGCAAAAACTATATGCCCTCCTACGGGGGGAATAAAAGTTTAAACAAAATTGTCGAAGAAATGTGGAAGTAGTTCGCGTCACAAGGTTTAAGAATGCGTTTTTCAGCAAATAAAGTGCCATAACTCCTTCACAGATGATATGATCAACGTGAAAATTGTGTTAGGCACCCCTGTCCCTTACAAGCAATGCATGGACATAGTTTCAGCTCAATCGGTGGAGACATGCGGAAGTAGTTCGCGTCACAAGGTTTTCGAACGCCTTTTTCAGAAAATCAAGGGCCGTAACTTCATCGCAGGTGATAGGTTCAATCTGAAAATTGTGTTAGGCACACCTTCACCTCAAAAGACATGCATGTGTAAAGATTCAGCTCAATCGGTGGAGAAATGTGGAAGAAGTTTGCGTCACAAGATTTCTAGCGCATTTTTGAGAACATCAGGGCCAAAAGGCCAAAACCCTTCATCCGAACAGAATGAATTTTGTGTTCGGCGTATCTACATATCACTGCAAATGCATATGCAAAAATTTAACAAAATTGTCGGAGAAATGTGGAAGTAGTTCGCGTCACAAAGTTTAAGAACGCGTTTTTTTTAGAAAATAAAGGGCCGCAACTCCTTCGCACATGATATGATCAACGTGAAAATTGTGTTAGGCACCCCTTTACCTCAAAAGGAATGCATGTGCAAAGTTTCAGCTCAAACGGTGGAGAAATGTGGAAGAAGTTCGCGTCACAAGGTTTTCGAACGCGTTTTTTAGAAAATCAAGGGCCGTAACTCCGTCACAGATGATAGGATCAACGTGAAAATTGTGTTAGGCACACCTTCACCACACAAGGAATGCATGTGCAAAGTTTCAGCTGAATCAGTGAAGAAATATTGAAGTAGTTCGCATCACAAAGTGTTAGCACATTTTTTAGAAAGTAAATAACTCCTTCGAAAATGATAGGACCAGTGTGAAAATTTTGTCAGGCATCCCTTCACTTCACAAGGAATGCATGTGCAAAGTTTCAGCTTAATCGTTGAAGAAATGTGGAAGTAGTTCGCATCACAAAAAAGTGCGGACTTACTGACTTCAACACTCGAAATAAATTATTACTCTTAATTAGGGTTATCGGTACCATAAACTACGCAAAGCATTTTCAAAATTTTATAGACGCCATTCTGTTATAATTTCAAAATTCAATATTGGACTTAAATCTCGTCTTCAACAAGGTCTATCGGAACCCGAATTTTATGGTGACTTAGTATATAAATTCAGAAAAATATATAACTGCAATGACTTCAGCACCCAATTTCGTAAAATCATTCTTCGATATAAAAATATTGGGTACAACATGGATGTTTTACGACAGAATGCATGCATGGTAGTTGACCCAATCACGGTTGGCAACTTTGCTTCCCTCTTTAATTGCACGCCGGTGGGTCAGGCCTCAGATTCTATGACGGCTCCAACGTAAAGGCTTATTGAGAATTAGAGAGATCTAATTCTTGGTAATGTTGGTTGGTGCCTGATGCTCTGTCTCTGGTCGGGCCCATCGAAGTCTAACTGTTGGTTTTCTTTTGCTCCGGCATTTCAGTGGTTTCTTGCTGTCGAGTCCTCACCGTTGTCTCACCTCTGTGGTTCTTTGATTTTTTGTGTTCACGGAGATGTTGCACTGATGAGTTAGGAGGCCTTCATGCGGACTGAACAAATTATTTGTCTAAATCGCGACGGAAGTAAGGACGAGGATTGTGGCCACGTAAAATCGATTTAAGCCCCCAGTGGAAATCTTTCCACTGATTGTTCCAAGGCGGTTCTTCTGTGGTGGTTTATTTATGTTATTGTCTGTTACTTACTGTGTGTATCACTTGTGTCTTTTTATTTCGGATGGCCATATGGCCATTTTGTGGGAAAGTAACTGTCCTTATGGCCTTCCTTTGTTTGGGTTTCCATCATGTAATGGTCGCTTAATGTCTGTGTTTCTTTTCCTTTGGTGTCATTGATGGGTATAGTAAGTTAATTGTATCGATTCCTGATCTTTGTTTTACTTCTACTTTACAAACCCACAAACAAACAAACGCACAAACAAACGGACAGTGCAAAAACTATATGCCCTCCTACGGGGGCATAAAAATCAAACGACCACAGAGATGAAACAACGGTGAGGACTCGACAGCGAGAAACCACTGAAATGCCGGAGCAAAAGAAAACCAACAGTTGGACTCCAATGGGCCCAACGTAACCCTTTAGTACTTTTTTCGTCCTCAAGGGAACGTTACTGCGAAACCGGTTGTCAGATTTAAGCTGAATTCGAACTCGCCTGAGATATTACGCCTTGTTTACTCAAAATTTCCAAAAGATTCGATAAAAAAATAGCTGAGAAAAAGTGGGGACACAATATTTCGTTTATTTTTATGTTCAAGGACAGGTCACTGTAAAGCCCTTGGTCGTTTGAGGCCCAAATTAGAACTCGACATAGACTGTATGCATAATCTGGTTATCTGCAAGTTTGATAAAGATCGGATCAGAAATGGCTGAGAAAAGTTGGAGACAACACTTTCCTTATTATAAGTCAAGGAACGTGTTTGTTTCTATGGCAACCACAGTTCTAATCAAAACTGATCCAAAACCTAATGAAGTCAATCCCCCAACAAAGTGGTGCTGCAAATAAAATTTGATCAAGTTTCGCCAGCTAGCAACTGAGATATTGAAGTTTGAAGGTGTGGACGACGGAGGGACGCCGGATCCTGCCTATACTATTAGCTCACCTTGTTAGCCTTCGGCTCAGGTCAGCAAAAAAAGAGCAGTAGGTCTAATATCATATGGTAGATAGAAGATTGCTGCAGAAACATTTCCATGAAAGTTTTGTCAAAATTTCTGGGAAGGCTTGGCATTGAATGTAATTTTTCAAGTATATGAAAACTCTGAGTCGCCATGGTAACCAAACTAACGTTTATATATATATATATATAGTAAACAACATTAGCACATCTACTGTTTAATAGTATTCTTATTATTGCCAACCGGTTTCAGATCTTCAGGACAATAATGGCGTCAATCAAACTATGCGCTGTTTCTAAGCAACGTCACTAAGCAAATATGCCTACACATGTGTACGCAACGTGCGTAAAATTTGACACGTCAACATAAAGTGTTTAGATTTGGTGTAAAAAACATCAATAAAGTATCGTTCTTTGGCCAGCCTAGCTGAAACATCATGTTTATGAAATTTGTAAAACGGAAACATTGAAAACTTAGATTCCGTTTTACAATAATTGTCTATATGTGCTCTAACAGGCATTTGTCTTGTTGATGGATCTCTAATTTGCTGCTCATGCACTGTTTTTCTATTTCTTATTTTGTCACCTGTTTGGCCTATGTAATATTCATTAAACCCGTTGCACAACAATACATACAAAACGTTTAGCACAGGACAATTCATACATATTCTTACATAGGCCGCAACTTGGCTCATTGCATTTGCTAACGTAAGGTTGAGTCTTGTTTTCGCGAAATTCCGAATTTATTAAGATACAGCGTAGATTCGGAAGTTGGCGTTTGCCTTTTTATGATTTTTGAAAGTTGATTTATAAAATCAAGTTTCTATGTCATTACATTTCTACTTCCGGTACTGGACCGCGTTACTCCACTTCCGCTGTTTGTTCGCTGCATGAAATAGTCCAAAGGAACTCTTAAATAAAACTAATTTTGCAGGCACGGAACGTGTTTCAAAATATTTTATTTTTCGAGACTTTATACGGATTGAATATCAATTGGCACAAAAAGACATATTCTGAACAGAAAACAATACTCTATGACCATTTTCCTACGCTGTCCGTTGATATTTATGTTAACTCTTTCATCCCTGAGTTTCTGAACAGGACTCTTCTCGCTTTAAATATATTCTTATAGAAAGAGATTTCTGAATAGTTCACTCACATGATGGCAATTAAAAAGTGAACATGTAGATTCTGACGAGACGTGCTAGCTACGTGCCGTAGGATCTACAAGTTTTGCATAGATACAGAGTATTTCTACCTCGGCGTCTGCACCGGTCTACAGGGTTAAAAGGGTTAGCTCGTTTCTCTGTGATCATCAGTGACCGACTAAACAACCCATAACTGACCGACACCATACACAGTTTTTTACTTGCTTTCGAGAACTCTAATTACAAAACATATTTTGAAAGCTGTGAGTTTTACATCAAGTTCCGTACTTTTAGCAAATAGTGGAGGCACCGATCAGACGCTACATTCTGTGGCCTCTAATCTGTCTTAACTGTTTCCGAATATCCCAGTATTGAAACAATTGGCATTTATGGGTAAATGTTTTTATTTGGAATAAACGTATTTTAATTCGCCTTGGGTAGTCGAAGTTCGCTAAATGCGGCGTCTGATCAGGGTTATAATGTCTAAATCAAATGGTTTAAAATGATATTTTTTTATTTTCGTCCAAGTTATTCTCCTTTTTATGTCCCGACGCCCGAAGGAACATAGCTCCATGCGGCTGCATAACGTATGTGCATCGTCGTATCAAAGCAACGCTAGGAAAACTTCTCTGTAAGATTATTTGCAGATGGGATCAGCACAGAATGTTCTAAGCTAATTTAGAAACCATGAAGAAATTAGCAGGCACGTTTGTCTTTCTCTCTTTCTTCCTTTTTTTCTTCGTGGGGGTAGTTGGGTGAGGCACAGGTGATGTGTATCTTGTTTCACTTGGGAGTCCAGCTGATACTGACTTACATTTGGGGAAAGCCTGCTCTCTTTGCAGCAGGTAACTGTAGATGATGAGTGTTGATAATTCTTCTGTTTATACAATTCCATTCACTCTGTCCCTCACTTTCATATCCTCTGCTCTCTCTTCTATCTCTTTCCCCCCTTTCTCTCACAGATACTTGGGGCCTGGACTCAGGTGAGTGATCATGGGACGAACTGACCTCTTGAAGTTCGTTTTTCCACAGTTTTTCCATAGTTAAACATGACTGAGCACTAGAATAACATGTTTAAAAGCTTAAACGCGTCTAGAAAGCTTATAAATGAAAGTAGTTGGGATGGCTATACAGCCCCTTTATGGGCTTTTTGGAAGGCATAAATAAGATAGAGAAAAGATATTAGTTTTGTTGTAAAGGTAAATGAATGCAGAACAAACGGATGCAAGGCTGATACAGTCCCGTTTTGTATTTTGGAAGCTTTGGGATTGTTTGTCTAGGACTGGTCGAATTTTGGTCTGGCGAAGTTTTCTATCTTTCCATAAAGGGGCTATTTAGCCATCGCAGCTACTTACATTTATAAGCTTTCTAGACACGATTAAGCTTTTTAAACATGTTATTCTAGTGCTCAGTCATGTTTACTATGGAACAACTGTGCAAAAATCGAACTTCAAGGGGTCAGTTGGGCCTATGATCACTCACCTAGTCCGGGCCCCAAGTATCTGTGCTTTCTCCTGAAGAAGACAAAATGATCCACAAGGGTTGAACTGTCGTTAAACTCAAAACAATCGATGAATCATTTTTATTTTCTTCGTCGAATTGTTTAACCCTCACAAAATGTCTACATAACTGATTGATCTACGACTGGCATTGTTACTATAATAATTATTCCTCATAAATCAACTTTCCTCAGTACTTTCAGTACTTTTATTGTATTTGCCATAATATTTGTCATTCTTTCATCATTAATGAAAATGTTTATATTAGTTTTTGATATGCCAAATACTTCTCTGTTTTGGGGTTAAATGTGGAAATAAATGGTGTTATGTTATCTACTATCTCTTTTTGTGTATTTAAAAGAGTGTTTCTAAGTATTTGCATGGCCTTAGAAATGCCTGTTTTAACAACATCCCAGGTATATTTTCTGCTTATAAGAATGGTTGCCAGTTCTTGTAGGCGTGTTTTCAGTATGTTTAAATCGGATACAATGGTACAAATTCTACTAGCTCGTGTGAATGGTATGTTAGTTTTTGTGGGTTTAGGATGACAAAATTTGAAATTTAGATATTGTTTTAAGTCTGTGGTCTTAACATAAATATCAGTTATTATAAAAGTCCCATTTTTAATCAACATCACATCCAGAAATGGAAGTTTTCCAATACTTTGTTGCATCTCAAATTGTATATCTGCATGTAATGTGTTTAACACGGTCTCAAAATAGACAAAGTCAGATAAAGATCTCTTCCAAAACATGAAACAGTCATCTAAAGTAGAAGTAAAACAAAGATAAGGAATTGATACAATTAACTTACTCCATCCATAAAAGACATCAAAGGGAAAGAAATACAAACATTAAGCGACCAGACCATAATGGAAACCTAAACAAAGGAAGGCCATATGGACAGTTACTTTCCCACAAAATGGCCATATGGCCATCCAAAATTAAAAGACACAAGTGATACACACAGTAAGTAACAAACAACAACATAAATAAATCGCCACAGAAGAGCCGCCTTGGAACGGTGCAGGGGCTAAAACAAACTTCTTATGAAATTCTTGAATACCTAGTTTAAGATGACGTAAAGACGTCTTGGGCTTAGGGGGTAATAAGTTAGTATTTTGAGAATAGAAAGAAATGCGTTTATTCACTAGTCTTAAAATGCTAAGTTTCCAGTCCTTTAGGGCTTTATACTCAACATACTCTCGCTTACACCATCGATTACCGAATTCATTCAAGGAAGCAGCGATTTCATCTCTACATTTACTGAAATCAATTTTAGAAGGAAACCGATATTTCGGTCCTTTAGAAATTATATTCCTTATCCTAGAATCAGGAATAATTTTCAAATTGCCAGTAATTACATGACCAGCAGCAGGATAGCAATACTTTGAGTTTTTACAATCACATGAATCAGGAGTATTAGTATCAATATCAAGATCTGAAACAAGATTATTTATTGAAATTAAAAATGATAGATCTAACAGGTTTGTTATATTTATAGCAAATTATAGGTGTTTCAGTATTTTGAAAATAAGCAGGAATGGAAGAAAGCACCGATCTCTCACGGAAGATACTAGGCAAATCTATAAAATCCATACCCTTATTAATGAAGGATATTTTGAAGAAATGACGTTTATGATTAATTTCAGAATCAATGTAAGGACGGAGAGTATGCTGAGTATAGCCTCTAGTTAAGAGAGCCGCATCATATATCTGATGAGAACTAAGTATCTTTTCCATTCTTTTCTTATATATTTTGCGAAGTTTTCATCCTTTTCCTTCTCAATCTTTTCATACATTTTTTTCATCGTAAAACCCGAGAACAAGTGTTGCATAGGTAGGGGCACTTTTTGTCCCCATTGCCGTGCCTTTTTGTTTGCTTAGAATAATCTTTGTTGAATGAAACAAGAGGACCAACTTGCCCTGTAGCCCTCACCTGTGTACCAGAAAATCATGAGTGATGTTTAGAATACCCATCGGGACTTGAAGAAATAGATTGGGCTGCATGGTGCTTCCATGCAGAGCTGGAACCGAACGCAGATGAGTACTGGTAAACAGCTTAGAGGTTCTAAACCTGCCCAGGAAAAGTGGTGCCAGGTGAACAGTCTATGCATTTAAACCCTATTGGTTTCATTGGGCAGCAGAGCTTAAGATGTCATTTCATCTCAATGTAGGGTAAAAGTTCCACAAATCTGGAAGCAAAGTCTCCAAAACGGCCTACACCGTGCTGACGGGGATGTTAATAGAAGTGGAGGCAATAATCAGGAATCGATACAATCAACCCACAGCTCCCATCAGAGACACCAAAGGGAAAGACACACAAACATGAAACAACAGACCCTAATGGAAACACCAACAGCGGAAAGCAAAAAGGACAGTTACTTTCCCACAAACTGGCAATAGGCTATCCAAAATAAAATAACATAAGCGACACAAACACCCAAAGCCAAACCATAACAAAAATATAACCGCGAGAGAAGAACCGCCTTGGAACGGTCAGCGGAAACGAATTTAAACATCAAATCAATCAAAAATTGGGGCCCTGTGGTTTCAGAAAAGAAGATTTTTGAAGTTGATCCATTATAAGTCTATTTCATACGCGTCGCATCGGCTCCTATACAACTGAGGCTTTCTTCTTCCATCCGTTCTACAGTTTAGACCTATAGTGGCTGGACCACGATGTGAAACAAGCCATCTCAGTAGTTACTGGATATTTTATTTAAACCTTTTCTTACAAAGGTAGAAAGCTATCTTAGAGATGACATACACTTTTTCAATTCTATACCTAAAAAGGTGTCAGAAAATACTCACCTGATTTCTTTTAACATTGTCAGTCTCTATTCAAACATTCCACATGATTTGGGCTTCGAAGCCATTTCATTTTGTTTATATAAATATCCCGAATTTATAGCAGATCGCTTCAACAAAACATTTATCATTGAAGCATTAAAATGATATTAGAAAACAACATTTTTTCATTCAATAAAGATTATTTTAAGCTAACAAAAGGCACGGCAATGGGGACAAAAGTTGCCCCTACCTATGCAACACTTGTTCTGGGGTTTTTGGAAGAAAATGTACGAAAAGATTGAGAAGGAAAAGGATGACAACTTCGCAAAATTGGGAGAGATCTATGTCTGACTTTGTCTATTTTGAATATACATGGCGACCAATAGAGGCAATATCAGAAATCGATACAACTAACCCACAGCTTCCATCAGAAATACCAAAGGGAAATAAACACAAACATGAAGCAACAGACCCCAACGGAAACACCAACAGCGCAAAGCCAAAAGGAGAGTTACTTTCCCACAAAATGACCAAAAGACTATCCAAAATAAAATAATATAAGCGACGTAAGCACCCAAAGACAAACCATAACAAAAACAAACCTCGACAGGAGAACCGCCCCGGAACGGTGAGGGAGGGGGCTGCTTTCGGGGGGGGGGCTTAAATTGATTTTACGTGGCCACAATCCTCGCCCTTACTTCCGTCGCGATTAAGACAAATATTTTGTTCAGTCCGCATGAAGGCCCCCTAACTCGTCAGTGCAACATCTCCGTGAACACAAAAATCAAACAACCACAGAGATGAAACAATGTAAGTCTATGGGTAAGATTGTTGCCTTAACAACCAATTGAAACACAAAACCTGTAAAGGCTAATATGATGAATATTTTGATTAAGTCTCAGCATCATAGAGCATATGGTTTCTGAGGCGATGTTTTTTTGTTTGTTTTTTTTAATATTTTTATATATTTTATCATTTTGGGTTCCATGGCAACCGATAACAAGATTGCCATGAGTTCCTGATCGTTCTCCTGAGCCTTGAATATCATTTGGTCCTATTTTTAACTCATACAAATTGACCTGGAGTCCTGGACCCTGAAAGTCCAACTCGCTCGAGATATCATCATACCCAACATTTGTGTGAAGTTATATTTTAATCCATCAATGAATGTAGGCGCTAGAGCGATGACAAAGTTTTTTCTAAAAAAGGCCGCAGTGACCTTGAACTTCAGCCCCGGACCCTGAAAGACCAAATCGCTAGAGATAGTATTATACCCAACATGCGTGTGAAGTTATATTAAAATCCATCAATAAATGCAGGGGCTACATCTATGACAAACTTTTTTTAAAAAATAGCCGCAGTGAACTTGATCTTCTGCCCCGGACCCTTAAAGTCGAAATTGCTCGAGATATCATCATACCCAACACTTGTGTGAAGTTATATTAAAATCCATCAATAAATGCAGTGACTAGAGCAATGACAAAGTTTTACAACAAATAGCCACTTTGACCATGGCCTTGAGTCCTGGACCCTGAAAGTCCAACGCGCTCGAGATATCATTATACACAACATTTGAAGTTATATTAAAATCCATCAAAAACTGTAGGCACTAGAGCAATGAAAAGTTTTTCTAAAAATAGCCACAGTGACATTGACCTTGAGCCCGAGACCTTGACCTTGAGCCCCGGACCTTGAACGTGAAAGTCCCTCGAGCTATTATCATACCAAACATTTGTGTAAAGTTATATTAAAATCCATCAATAAATGAAGGCACTAGAACGATGACAAAGTTTTTCTAAAAATAGCTAAACTGACCTTGACCTTGAGCCTCGGACCCTGAAAGACGAACTCGCTGTGTTTAAAAAATGAAAAAAAAAAATAATCCTCCACTGGGATTTGAACCCACAACCCTTTGATTCAGAGTCCTGAGCTCTATCCACTACACTACCCAGAGCTTGCAGCTAAACTTTAACATAGGGAAATAAGGGAGGTAATACAGAGCCAAAAAATGCCAATTTAAGAAAAAAAAACTGTTACATGAGTACAATGATAATGTTAAATATTGTTTTTTTTACCAGTTGTTAATTATATGTTCAAAATAAACTTGTAAAACATTACATATAAGAGTTTGCAGGAAAACTTTAACCAAATGCGGACGCCGACGCTAAGGCCGATGCTAACGCTGGCGCGGACGCTGACGCGAACGACCGGGGATATGACAATAGCTCCCCCTTACTTTCGTAAGGCGAGCTAAAAATGAGCAGCAAGCCATCATATGGCAGAGAGAAGATTTCTTAAAGAAGATTTGTCAAAATATCGACAACGGCTTGGCAGTAAATGCCATTTTTCAATTTGTCTTTGAGAGCTCTAAGTTGCCATAGCAACCAAACTAAACAATACCGACACCAGAACACCGCCATGTTACCGATTCATTATGTAACGTTTATGAATAAATACCATTTCTACAGCCTTGCTGTAGGAGCCGGCTCTTTTAGCGTCGCGGATAGAGTGGTTGGCTTAATCGCGAAGTTAAGCAATGGAGATTGCGGTTAGTACCTGGATGGGTGACCGCGTTGCGACTTCGTGGACGACCTGGTACATGCTACATTGGTGGCAGCGGTGGGATGGAAACAGTGCCGGTGATTTTGTGCATAGACTCCGCCCTCGCGTTTAGCCGTGTGAAGCATGTGTGACTTCCGGACGAAGTCAAGAGAAGAGGGGGGGGGGGGTGTAACGTTTATGGAACATTTTTGCGGCGCGGATAGAGTGGCCAGCTTATTTGCGAAGTTAAGCAAGGGAGATTGCGGTTAGTACCTGGATGGGTGACCGCGTTGCTTGACTTCGTGGACGACCTGGTACATGCTACAACTGAAAGGCCATTCAACCAATTATTTGTTGGTACACCTGTAAATTGTGACGTTGTCTGGATAATTTGTATCAGTTGTATTAGTACGTTTGCCAAAGCTACTCACATTTTAGTCAAACTTTGATATAATATTTACAAGAACAGAAATGTTTTGAACGCAAATGATCCAGTTATGCTAATGAACCACTTGGTTTCGGTTTTCTAAGCGTTCACGTCTAATTACAATGCTACTTACCTGTATATTCCTGAATCAAGTTCTTCTAACCGTGTGATGTGCAAGAAATTATTCAACTTTTTCTGAAAACAAAACAATCAAAGATAATACAACTATGCGATTTGACACGAAATACAAATGCTTAATCAAAGTACTGAAAGTACTAATAGAAGGTGATGGTAGAAAAATGTTAGTTTTTTTACATTGGGCCATTTCATTTCATTACCTTTATTTAATTTTTAAAACAGTCAATGGTTTTGTATGATTGTAGTAACGCGAGGAGCAGACAAATGAAATATCAAAAACAAAATTGAGGATCGAACGGTACATGTTGTGAACCCCTTCTTGTGTCAATGAGAATAATTCTGGAGACAATTACATACACAGACTCTAGCAAACAAGATAATTTACTCAACACTCTATACGTGCTAGCAAATGGCTTTCTAACACCAATATTCCGGGACACTGGCTGGTTTTTATCTGAGGCTTCGAAGTTTAAAAGTTTGTTGGTTGCTATGTTTTGTCAAGTGTTTGAAAGACGTCCGTCGACCCAGTGAAACCTGGATTAAACAAGAGGGCCATAATGGCCCTGGAACGCTCACCTAATCCTTATTGTACAGATAAAGTGGTAGGTAATATAAGGTGGAGTGGATGGTTTGAGCCATTTTGGTTGAGAGTGACCAAAGGAACGTTCCTGTGAAATTATTTCAAAATCAGTCTACCTATTTAGAAGTACATCACGTGAACAAGTCCATGAAATGAAGACCCCTCTAAACCCTACTTCATATAGAGCAAACTGGGGTTACGGGGTGGGCGGTATACATTATTTTTCATATTTCTGCTCAGACATAGGTTGTGGGTACTCGTTAGAACCGCCTCATTAGGGCGGTTCTAACGAGCACCCATAACCTATGTTTTGATCATTGTTAAGAAAAATATCACGGATTTTCATCAGAAAAGTAGCCATTTTGGGAATGTTAAAATGGCACCATTTAGCATGGGTGTGTTATCGTAATGAGAAGTCTTATTGTTTCGTTTGGTGGCTTTTGTGTTCAGTGGAGCGAAACTATTTTGAGCAACTTTGTCAGAGGGTCACCCATGGAACATTCCTTACAAAATTATTTTCTTTCTGCATGAAAATGAAGTCTTTTCAAAATTCCTTTCTAAAGAGCTGACTTATATGTTACTATCTGGACCTTTTCCGGACATTGAGGGTCATGTCATAGAGATGAATTTGCTCAGCATCACGTGAACAAGTCCGTAAAATGCCCCCCCCCCCCTCCTTTATATGGAGAAAACTGGGGTTTACGAAGGTATACATTATTTTTCTTATTTCTGCTCCAAGACATAGGTTGTGGGTACTCGTTAGAACCGCCTTACTCAGGCGGTTCTAAAGAGTACCCTCAACCTATGTTTTGAACATTTATATAAAAAATATCAAGGCTTTTCATCAGAAAACTAGTCGTTTTGGAGATGTGAAAATGCTCTTTTGTCACACGGGTGAGTTATCGTCATGGTCTAACTTACAATGCCTCGCTGTGACAATTGGCGGGGTGGGGGTGGGGGTGGGGGGGGGCAAGAATTGTCATAAAATGACAGTCGTTCCCTTTGACAATACAGAGCTATTTTGTATGTCACTATCTGGACATATTGTGGACATTGAGAGTCAGGTCCTAGTGCAACAGGGGGAAATGAAGAATTAGTTTTACTAATACTGTCACATGGTGACAAAGTAGGATGGTTATGTGTCAGTGGTTCCCTTTGACAATACAGAGCTGACTTGTATGTCACTGTCTAGGCACCTTGTGGACATTGAGGATCAGGTCTTAGTGCAGCAAAAAGAGATGAGCCGGCTCAGCCTTAACCAGTGGGCTCCAGGCAGGTCCAGTTTTGACCCATTATAGTTTGGACAATCTTGGTAGAGGGCAACTAAAGGAAGTTTCATTCCAAATATCAAAGACTTGGACTTTCTGGTTTCAGACGAGAAGGTATTTAAAGGTTTTCAGTACGTAAGTCTATGTTAAACCAATGGGTCCTGAGGCGTGACCATTTTTGACACCAGGGCTTTGATTTGAATAATCTTTGTAAAGGTCACCCGCATGAAACTTCTAGCAAAATATCATAGACCTGGGCCTTGGGTTTTTAGAAGAACATTTTAAAGGTTTTCCATATATGGCTATGTAAAACCGGTGGGGCCTGAGGCGGGGCAACATTTGGTCCCAGGGCTATAATTTACACAGCATAGTAGAGGATAACCAGACGAAGCATCATACCAAATATCAAAGACCTGGGCCTTCTGGTTTCAGACAAGAAGCTTTTTAAAGGTTTTCCATATATAAGTCAAAATAAAACCAGTGGGCCCCAGGGCAGGGCCATTTTTGACCCAAGGGCTATAATTTTAACAATCCTGGTAGAGGTCTGCTAGATGAATCTTCACACCAAATATCAAAGACCAAAGACCTGGGCCTTGCGTTTTCAGAGAAGTTTTTTAAGATAAGATTTTCCCTATATATCCCATATCCCAATGTAAGACCAAAGGGCACCCCCGGGGGGGGGGGGGGGGGGGGGGGATTTTGGCACAAGGACTATAATTTGAAAATCTTGATATAGGTTCACAAGACGAAGCTACATACCAAATATCAAATATACTACTCAAAGTTTGATAGGGATCACTTTTTTTGCAATGAAAATATACCATTTCTTGACAGAATTTGCACTCCGTACATTGATGATTATCTTAAGCTTAAACTCATGCAAAATTTCGTGCTCATGAACTTGCACACTTCTCACACTTTGCAATTGAATTCATGCACCCCAAAAATCTTGCATAACACTGCATTCCAACCGAAGAATCAGAATTGTCATTTCTCATTCTCTAAGCGCAAAAAGGATTTCATTTGGTTTGTGAACCCTAAAAATGCCTCGGAGACAGTTAAGAAACCGTCTTAGCCCCGAAGAAATGAACCGTGGCGTCGGAAAGTTGGAAGCTGGCGTCTCCCAACGTCGTGTTGCTGGGATTCTTAATGTGTCTCAGAGCGTGGTATCCCGAATGTGGAATCGTCATCAAACACACGACGATCCTTCACACAGACACGGCGGGGGTCGAGAAAGGGCTACAACTCAACGTCAGGACCGGTTTCTGTTGATTCAATCTCGACGTCAACGGTTTATGAACGCTACGCACTTGAATAACGACTTTAGAAACGGGACTGGGGTACGCATTTCTACTCAAACAGTCAGAAACAGACTCCATGAGTTCGGACTTAATGCCAGAAGACCCGCTGTACGTGTTCCGTTGACGCGACAGCATGTGCAAGACCGGTTGGACTTTGCCAGAACTCACGTCAAGTGGACGATTCGTGACTGGACGCCAGTGCTGTTCACTGACGAGTCCAGTTTTTGTCTAGACTTCACTGATAAACGCCAGTTAGTGTGGAGAATGTCAAAAGAGCGATTTGATGACTTAAATGTGGCACAGCATGATCGCTATGGCAAGGGTTCAGTGATGGTTTGGGCAGGCATTAGTGTTAACGGAAAAACTGACTTGTACGTCGTTGAAAATGGGATGTTAACGGTAGTGAGGTACTGTGAGGAGATTCTGGACCAGTTTGTGAGGCCAAATGCCGGTGCTATAGGCCCAGACTTTATTCTGATGGACGATAATGCACGTCCCCACCGCGCACACGTCACTGACGCCTACCTGGAACGTGAGGCAATTGACCGTATGGACTGGCCTGCTCGATCTCCGGACTTAAATCCGATTGAGCATGCGTGGGACATTCTTCAGCGTGCTGTTTCGGCCCGACCTGTACAGCCAAGGACTTTGCAAGAGCTCAAGGACGCATTGGTTGCTGAATGGAGGCTGATTCCACAAAATCGGATACAGACTCTGATAACGAGCATGCGCAGGCGATGTCGTGCTGTGATTGATGCCCGCGGACGTCATACCCGTTATTAGTCATGTTTTTCTGCACGAAATCCAAAAACTGCGAAACGTCAATCTGCAAAAATTCTGTGTGTTACGTCAAATTTTGTGGGTGCCCTGACGTTTGCTGTTGCTACGCTTGAATCCCGTGACTTTTCAGAAGATGAACCATAGCACTTTACAGAGGACATGTTTACAAATGTTTTGTAATTAATTTGGAATAAGGTTATTGATTAGCCAAGAAATTATTTTGCATTAAAAAAGTGACCCCTATCAAATTTTGAGTAGTGTATATCTGAGATCTGAGGCTTATAGTTTCAGACAAGAAGATTTTTGAAGATTTTCCCGCGAGATGTCTATGTAAAACCAGTGGGCTACAGGGCGGGGGCATTTTTGGTAACAGGGCTATAATTCTAACAATCTTGATAGAGGTCCACTAGACGCAGCTTCATATCAAATATCAAACACCTCAGCATCCTGGTTTCTGACAAAAAGATTTTCAAAGGGTTTATCTATATAAGTCAGTGAAACCAAAGCGCTCCGGGGCGGGGGGCATTTTTGGCCCCAAGGCTATAATTTGAAGTCGGAAAGTCCATTGGTCTCACTCATAGTGTGGCAAGGCTTTAAATGCCATTTCATCACAATGCTAGGTAAGAGTCCAACGAAATTCGAAGCACGTCTATACAGTTGTGTTTATTTGTTTGATTTGAGGTTTAACGCCACGTCAACACTTTAAAGGTCATTTTGGAGACGTCGCTTCCAATTTTGTCGGACCTTTACCCGACATTGAGATGAAATGGAAACTCATCCTCTGCCGCACAATGCAACCAATAGAGTTTATATGAATGGGTGGTCCAACTCGCACCACTTTTCCTGGGCAGGCTTAGAATCGCTTTAAGCTGCCTACCATGTTCATGTTCGGTCGATTTTTGCTCTGCGTGGAAGCATCATGCAGCCCAATCTGTTTCCTCAAGCGCCGGTGGGCGGGGCCGTTATACAGTCTTGACGGGGACGTTAAACGTCAAATCAAATAAATCAAATACACCTCAGACAAAAAGGGAATTATTCAGATACAGAAGAAGAGGAAACAAAATCTTATATTTTCTGACCCCGGCTAAAAAAAACAACAACAAAAAAACAAGCACCCACCGCCCGGAATAAATATGTATTATCCCGTACTATAACCGTTAAGGTTAAGGAGTTTAAGTTATAAAGTTATATTTTCTAATGCTTCACAGAAATATATCCATGCAACAGTGAATCGGCCCCCTCCAATCGGGGCTTGAAGAAATATATGGGCTGCATGATGCTTCCACACAGAGCTGAATCCGACCCGCACACGAGTACTTGTAAACCTCTTAGAGTATCTAAGCCTGCCCAGGCAAAGCGGTGTGCACGAGTCGGACCGTCCATGCTTATAAACCCTATTGGTTTCATTGGGCGAAAGACCTGGAGATGTCATTTCATCTCGATGTCGGGTAAAAGTCCCACAAAATTGGAATCAACGTCTCCAAAATGACCTTTACAGTGTTGACGGGGACGTTAAACCTCAAATCAAACAAATGCAACAGTGAAGGTAACTTCGCTCTATCCGCCCCCGCCCATAGGGGCTTGAAGAAATATATGGGCTGCATGATGCTTCCACGCAGAGCTGAATCCGGCCCGCACACTAGTACTGGTAAACCGCTAAGAGGATCTAAGCCTGTCCAGGAACCGACGGTCCCTCCATGCTAATAAACCATACTGGTTTCATTGTGCGAGAGGGCTTGAGATGTCATTTCATCTCAATGTCGGGTAAAAGTCCCACAAAATTGGAAGCAACGTCTCCAAAATGACCTTTACAGTGTTGACGGTGACGTTAAACCTCAAATCAATCAAACAAACAAACAAACAAAACTTCGCTCTATCTGTAGTATAGCAAGTCGTAGTATTCCATTCATACTGTCAACTCATTCATGAATTATTAATCCGCGATCTAGATTTTGAGCGAGTTCAGTTGACAAACTAGAATAAACAAGGGTTGACTTGCTCCAGAACGCGCCGTGTAGGAATATTGCGACTGCGAGAGTTAGCTTGGTATGAGAGATGGAAGCCTTGCCTCGTAACAACGAATACGGTGGAAGGTGGAAAATTGTAAGTTAAATGCAATCCGAAAATCGATTATTTCCAACTTTGTGAAATTTTGGCCACGTTATGGAAAAATCACGTCCAACTTGAAAACATTTTTATACTTTCAATTTACTCGAGGGCAAACGATGACATTTTCTTGACGTCAGTAGAGTTCTGAATCTGAGAATCTGAATCGTTACTGGTGACGCATCAAAGGACATTTGATGCGTCCTGTCGCTTCTTATTGTGGGATCGTGAAGTGGGGGGGGGGATAAAGTCATTGTACAACTTTGTACAACTTTGTACAAGAGTCCTACTTTTCTTGTACAAGAGTCCTACTTTTCTTGAGAGGGTTAATTGTATGGCAATTTACTCTGAAGTTAGTTGTTTGTGTAATTGGCTTCCTCAGTTTGACAATCTGCATATCATTTTCACTTATCAAATGATACATGCGCGTCTATTGATAAATATATTGAGACTTAAATGTGTTTTTCTTGAAGCATAGGAGTTATTCGTCATCGGGGGGGGGGTGTTAATCACCTTCTAATAAGTTTATATTCACTTCTTAATTAACCTACGATTATCCCCCTACCGTCGTGTCTTTGTTCTTGCTAGACAGAACTCCCAACTCCCAAAGCAAGCTTGATTGAACTCAAGTTAACTCTAGTAGTGTGGCACGAGCCATAACCCGCGTGTTTTGGTTTAACTATAGTTAACTCTAGAAAGTCAACCGAACTCGCTTTTAATAACTAGGACAGGTCAGCTGCGAAACGAGACCAATTTTAAATCTAGATCAATTTTATGGCATTTAACTCTGAAGTTCATTATTTGTGTATTTTGCATCCACAGTTGTTTTCAATCTGCATATTATTTTCACATATTTAATGATACAGGCGCATCTCTTCACTGATTTATGAGGACCTATTTTTCTTGAAACAGTGGAGTGATGCGGCATCAAGAGAATTCTCTGAGTGTTGCCATAAGAAGGTGAGACCTGAAAGGTCATCACCTTCTAAAAATGCGTTCTTCTTCTCACAGGCATTGGAGTGTGGATCATTCAAAGTAACCGATTCTTACATGTTTTTCAATGATATATAGAGATTTCTCCGTGAAATCGAAATCCATTTTGTCACTGTTTCAAACAGTGAAAATACGATTTTTATTTCCACTGTTTGTGAATTCGATTTATCTTCGAAAAATAACATATATTCTTTGTGAAATATCAATTAGCTAAACGTTATTGATATGTGACAGAAATTACGTCACGCACGTTTTTAAGTCATTCCGACGTTGGTGACGTCACATTATACCCATACGCAACGTATATAATGCACGCGACGCCAGTCAAGCTTAGCAACTGCGGACATTATTTAAATGCAAATTTCAAGTGAACCATTTGATAAAGTTACATTCCAAGCTGTTTTTCAGTTTACATACAATATTATAGCCAGTTAACAAGTTGAACACCTCTAAATTGACGCGAAATCTCTCTGGAAAAAATTGTACTCCTGATGATGGCTGACGCTCTGAAATTGCGTTACAAATTACAATTTAAAGCATGAAAGAAACAGAAAATTTGATTTTTTTTTCAGCGATCTCACTCTGAAAAAAAAATCAAATATCCTCTATTTTCTGTTGATACACCAAGAAGAACTCAATAAGGGTGAAACATTTTATCGAGGGTGAAACATCACAGAAATGCAACATGGGATCATGGCATATGCTTCACGCTGTCTTTAATAAGCCGGGAACAAATAGCAGTAGCAAAACGTAGTGATAAGTGGGTTACCGAAACCGTAAAGACCCGAATTCTATGAGCCGTTAAGTAATCATTGTACCAGTTTAGAAGATGAATTTATTATAATGACAATGGTTCATAGGAGAGTCTCTTGCAGATCTCTTTATCTCAACAGCCAGAAGCGGAATTTAATTGCATAGTAAATTGAAGAGACCATGGAAATCATATTGTCATAGTCTCTAAGAGTAATTTTACTGTAAACAATACTAGGAAATCAACTTAAATTATGATTGACCGGCGATTATTCTTTTTTCTGAAAACAAAACAATCAAATCAAAGGCCACAGGCCAAGTATCCCCCACCACGTTTGAAATGTCAGTATGTGGTGAATATGTTATAACATATATGTTGTAAACCATGTTTTGGGATTTTAGAACTCTTTCATCGGACTAATTTGTTTTAATTTTACTATGTTGTAAGAAGCAATTTATGGCAAGTTATCTCAAACTGTAAATGATGATTTATGATAAATGAGGAGTTGCATAGATAATTATATATGTTGGCAACATTGATTGGAACACTAACTGATATGTTTCCTCAAGTGGAATTCGTTTCACTGACCGTTCCAAAGCGGTTCTTTTGTTGCGGTTTATTTTTGTTATGGTTTGTATTTGAGAGTGTGTATCGAATATTTTTTTGTTTTGGATAGCCTATTGGCCATTTAGTGGAAAAATAACTGGACTTTGGCTTTCCGCTATTGATGTTTCAATTAGGGTCTATTTGTGTTTCTTTCCCTTTGGCGCCTTTGATGCGAACTGTGGGTTAATTTAATCGATTCCTGATCATTGCCGTCACTTCTATTTTTCATCACAATTCAATGAAAAATGCAAGAAGATTTGCAGGGCAAATACTTCTTTTGAAACAAAACCACAATGGGGGATAATTTTCGTAAAAATCGATACAGCATGACCAAAATCAAAATCATATCATAGGAACAATTCGAACAATAACTGTAAAGTTTTATCAAAATCCCCTGAAAAAATGATGCATGGATGGAGGAGATGTGGACACAAGATTTTTTCGTTGATAGAACGGTTAAAACTGACAAAGGGCCAAAAACCCTAGGAAAGTTCAGTAATCAGTTTAGCATGACCTTGATAAAATATGATCATCTTCAAGTCATGGGAACTAGTTAGTTTCATCAAAATCCCCTGAATTGCGGAGACAAGATTTTTCGTTGATAAAATGGCTAAAAGTGACAAAGGGCTATAACTCTGGTAAAAAGCGGTCAAGCGTGACCTCGGTATAATACGGTGACAAATTTGACAAACTTCTTTCGTTTGCTTCGTGTCGCTTATGCTCACGAAACACCGGTATCTCAAAACGATAGAAGCTTAAGGTTGTAATTGTTTTAAGCGACTCCAGGAAAAAGACAAACAAGAGGATCATCATCAAGAGGACCATGATGGTCCTATATCGCTCACCTGAGCTAAGAGATTTACATGTGGGTCCTTGGTTGGGACAATTTATGGCCTCTGGCCTACAATTGGAACAATCTTGGTAGAGGTCCACTAAATTAAGCTTAATATCAAATATCATAAGCCTGGGCCTTCTGGTTGCAGATAAAAAAATAAGGTTTTCCCTATATAAGCCTATGTAAAAGATGCGGGCCCTGTGGGTGGGGGGGGGGGGGCATTTTGGCCCCTAGGCTAGAATTTGAACAATCTTGGAAGAGGTCCACTAGATGAAGCAGCAAGCGTCATACCAAATATCGAAGATCTAGGCCTTTTGGTTTCAGACAAGAATACTTTTAAAGGTATTCCCTATATTTGCCTACGTAAAATCTGGGACAGCGCCATTTTTGGCCCCAGGGCTATAATTGGAACAATCTTGTTTGAGGTCCATCAGTTGAAACTTCATACCAAACATCAAAGACCCGAGGCTTCTGGTTTCAGACAAGAAGATTTTTAAAGGTTTTCCCTATATAAGCCAATGTAAAACCAGTGGGCCATGGGACGGGGCCATTTTGGCCCCAGGCTATAATTTGAACAATCAGAATCTTGGTTAAGGCCCACTTCATGAAGCTTCATACCAAATATCAAAGTCCTGGGCCTTCCGGTTTCAGACAAAAAGATTTTTAAAGGTTTTTCCACATATAAGCCTATGTAAAATCATTGGGGCCCCACGCGGGGGTATTTTTGGCCAAAGGGTAATAATTTGAATAATTTTGGTATCGATCCAATAGACGAAGCTTCATACCAAATATCAAAGACCTAGGCCTTCTGGCTTCAGACAAGAAGATTTTTAAAGGTTTTCCCTATATAAGCCTATGTAAAACAAATAGGCCCCGGCGCGGGGGCATTTTTGGCCCCAGGGCTATTATTTGTAGAATCTTGTTATAGGTCCACTAGACGAAGCTTCATACCAAATATCAAAGACCTGGGCCTTCTGGTTTCATACAAGAAGATTTTTAAAGATTTAACCCCATTATAAGTCTGTGTAAAACCAGTTGGCCCCGGCGCGGGGGCATTTTTGGCCCCAGGGCTATAATTTGAACCTCTTCGTAGAGGTCCATTAGACAAAGCTTCGTACCAAATATCAAAGACCTGGGCCTTCTGGTTTCAGACAAGAAGATTTTTAAAGGTCTAAGCCTATATAAACATAGTGGGCCCACTGGTGCGGGGGCATTTTTGGCCCTAGGGCTATAATTTGAACAATCTTGGTAGAGGTCCACTAGATGAAGCTTTATACCAAACATCAAAGATCTGGGCCTTTTGGGTTCAGACTAGAAGAGTTTTAAAGAATTTCCCTATATAAGCCTATGTAAAACAAGCGGGCCCCTTAGACGGGGCATATTTGGCCCCAGGGCTATAATTTGAACAATCTTGGTAGAGGTCCACTTGACGAAGCATTATACCAAACATCAAAGACCTGGGCCTTCTGGTTTCAGACAAGAAGATTTTGTAAAGGTTTTCCCTATATAAGCCTATACAAAACCAGAGGGCCCTGGCGCAGGGGCATTTTTGGCCCTAGGGCTATAATTTGAACAATTTTGGTAGAGGTCCACTAAATGAAGCTTCATACCAAATATCAAAGACCTAGGCCTTCTGGTTTCAGACAAGAAGATTTTTTAAGAGTTTCCCTATATAAGCCTTTGTAAAACCAGTGCCCACCGCGGGGGCATTTTTGGCCACAGGGCTATAATTTGAACAATCTTGGTAGAGGTCCACTAGACAAAGCTTCATACCAAAT
The DNA here is from genome assembly GCA_963580285.1 of Lucinisca nassula. Taxonomy (NCBI): domain Eukaryota; kingdom Metazoa; phylum Mollusca; class Bivalvia; order Lucinida; family Lucinidae; genus Lucinisca; species Lucinisca nassula. The sequence continues at coordinate 56,653,008 of OY757016.1, forward strand.
ATCAAAGACCTGGGCCTTCTGGTTTCAGACAAGAAATTTTTAAAGGTTTTCCCCATCTAAGCCTATACACAAATAGTGGGCCCACTGGCGCGGGGGCATTTTGGCCCTAGGGCTATAATTTGAACAATCTTTGTAAAGGTCCACTAGAATAAGCTTCATACCAAATATCAAAGACCTGGGCCTTCTGGTTTCAGACAAGAAGATTTTTAAGAGGTTTTCCCTATCTAAGCCTATACAAAACCAGTGGTCCCCGGCGCGGGGGGGTGCATTTTTGGCCCCAGGGCTATAATTTGAACAATCTTGGTAGAGGGCCACTGGATGAAGCTTCATACCAAAGTCCAAAGACATGGGCCTTCTGGTTTCAGACAAGAAGATTTTTAAAGATTTTTCTTATTTTCTCCTTTTCGTTGCCATGGCAACCAGAGTTCTGCATAGAATGGAATTCTTTAAACAGCTTTGAGAGAGGACCCCCAACAGATCATTTCTACCAGGTTTGGTCAAAATCTGTTCAGTAGTTTAGGACGAGATGTCATTTATAGCAATTGTGGACGGACATCCGGACGGAAGACGACGACGACGACAGACGAAAACCGATCACTAAAGCTCCCCCGGAGCCTTCGGCTCAGGTGAGCTAAAAATAAAGTAAACAATAACTCAAATCTGTAGGTATCCTTCATACAAGATAGATAATGAAGTTAATCTGTAACTGAGAAATAAATTTACATTACTGGAATACGTCCTGTAAAACAGCCTGTCCCTGGTTTTACCTGTTTCATCAATAAGATTAATTAATACTTACTGACATGACGGGAACCATATAGACACCTGTCTCAATTTCCGGAAATCATGCAGACGCGCACCATACGTTTTGCGAGCATCGAGGTGATCAAGATTTTAGCGCGATCATAGGATTTCAATATAACAAGCAGTAACCAGTAGCAGGGAACCAACCCCGGGACCCTATTAATACCAGGTCTCAGTAGCAAATCAGTCAGTTTGTAAGAAGCTACCGAAGAGACAATATTGGCGAATAAATCACAATAAAATCTATAATAAATTGATTTGCATTTATTGCTATCCTAGTAAAGCTTGGCACAGGTGAAAAGTGGATCTAATCCATCTTAGTAGCACGCTGAGCCCGAACAGTAGCAGAAACTGTGAACAATATAAGGCGATTGAGTTGGTTTATTGGACCGTGGTTGAGCCTATCCTTCGCTCATATTCTGGTCAGTGTTGAGACCAGGTTTGATGAACAAAGTGTGCTCAGCTTTGGAAAGCTTGCAGATAGCATGTGATGAAAGTTTTGATAGAACGGCTGGTTCGCTGATATTAAGTAATCGTTGCGCTTCAACATACTCTGCTGTTTTTATATGTTCAAGTTAATTTCTGTGATTTTAGTTGGTTTACCACAATCATGTAAGAGTCATTGGTCTACCGGACAAGGTAGTCACAAAGCAAAATTTGATATATATATATATTACTGAACGACTTCGTTATAAGTCAACCTTGTTAAAATATGCATTGTTTCATAAAATACACGAATTTCGCCCCACACACGTTACAATATGATCCTTTTCAGGTCATGGGAATAATAACTGGAAAGCTTCACTAAAATCAAATTAAAACTGTAGGCGGAGTTGCAGAGCCAAGACTTACTGTTGAAAAACAGCCGAAGGGCCAGAACTCAGGTAAAAATCAGTGGAGCATGACCTCGATAAAATGCAATTATCTTCAGGTCATGAAACCAATAATTTGAAAGTTTGATCAAAATCCCTTGAAAACTGTAGGAGGAGTTGCGGAGACAAGAACTTCTGTTGATAAAACGGTTAAAACCGACAAAGGACCATAACCCTGTTAAAATTATTCGAGCATGACCACGATGAAATATGATCAATTTCAGGTCATGGGAACAATAACTGGAAAGTTTCATCAAAATCACTTAAAAACTGTAGGAGGAGTTACGGAGACAAGAACTTCTGCTGATAAAATGGCTAAAACTGACTAAGTTCTGGTAAGATCAATCGATCATGACCTCGATAAATTATGATCATCTGCAGGTCATGGGAACAATAACTGGAAAGTTTCAACAAAATCCCTTAAAAACTGTAGTAGGAGTTGCCGAGACAACATTGTGTCTACGGACGAATAGACTGACGAAGGACGGACGGACGTACCCATTGGTATAGTTCCCTTCGACTAACGTCGGGGGATAAATAGAAGTAAAGACAGTGATTAGGGATAGACACAAATACCTCATACCTCCAATTCACAAAAGGGAAAGGAACGCGGACATAATCACTGTTATAATAATGAAAACGTCAACGGCGGAAAGCCAAAAGGACAGTTACTTTCCCACAAAATGGCCAAACGGCTATCCAGTATAATAAGACACTAGCAATACACAAAACAAAAGATGATCTAAAACAATAAGAAACCACGACAGAAGACCCGCCTTGAAACGGTCAGTAAAAAGTATTTTTTACAAGTGGATGTGGAGTGTGGGGCATAACTCGTTTAACGTAGCCACAATCCTCGCCTTAGGTTCTGTCATACTTTAGACAAACAATTTGGTCATTCCGCATGATAGAGTTCTAGCTTATCAGTGCAACATCTCCGAGAACAAACAAAAATCACAGAATATAGAGATGAAACAACGATGAGGACTCGACAGTATGAAATAACTGAAATGCCGGAGCCAAAAAAAAAAAAAAAAAAAAAAACTCCGATGGGCCCGACTAGGCCCCAACCGACATTACAAAATTACGTAGTTGGAGTGAAGGCAATGATCAGAAATCGATATAATTATTAACCAACAGCCCCCAGCAGTGACATCAAAGGGAAGCAAAACACAAGGCATCAATAGCGGAAAGCCAAAAGGACAGTTTCTTTCCTATAAAATGGCCAACTGGCTATTCAAAACAAAATAATATAAGCGAAACACACACTCAAAGATAAACCATAACAATAATAATCCGCGAGTGAAACGAATTCCACTGGTGGTGGTGGTGGGGGGGGGGGGGGTAAATGGGGGGGGGGGTTAAATCGATTTTACAACGCTGTAATCGTTATTAAGACGAATGATTTGTTCAGTCCGCATGAAGGCCTCCGAACTCATCAGTGGAACATCTCAAAGTACACGAAAATCAAACAACCACAGAGATGAAACAACGGTGAGGACCCGACAGCAAGAAACTACTAAACTGCTGGAGCAAACGAAAACCAACAGTTAGACTCCGATGGGCCCGACCAGAGACACAGCAGCAGGCACAAACCAACATTACATAAAATTTAATTCTCTCTAATTCTCAGTAAGCCTTTACGCTGGAACATCATGGAATCTTAGACCTGACCCACCGGCGTGCAATTAAATAGGGAAGTAAAGTTGTCAACTGTGATGGCGTTAACTACCATGCAGGCTGCCTGATGCTTCCACGCAGCGCTGAAACCGACCCGCACACGAGTACTGGTAAACCGCTTAGAGGATCTAAGCCTGCCCAGGCAAAGCGGTGCGAGTCGGCCCGTACATGCTTATAAACCTATTGGTTTCATTGGGCGGCAGGGATTGAGATGTCATTTCATCTCAATGTCTGGTAAAAGTCCCACAAAATTGGAAGCAACGTCTCCAAAATGACCTTTACAGTGATGATGGGGACGTTAAACATCAAATCAAACAAACAAAACCATGCATGCAGTCTGTCGTATAACATTTATGTTGTACCCAATCTTTTTATATCGAAGAGCGATTTTACGGATTTGCTGAAGTCATTGTAATTATATATTTTTCTGAATTAATATACTATGTCATCATAAAATTCGGGTTCCGATAGACCTTGTTGCAGAAGAGATTTAAGTCCAGTACTGTATTTTGAAATTAAATCTATAAAATTTTAAAAAGGCTTCGAGTAGTTTATGATACCGATAACCCTGATTAACTGTGTAGCAGTGAACAATTTATTACGAGTAGTGAAGTCAATTACATAACTAGACACTCTGGGGCAAATCGAATTAATTGCGAAATATAAACGCCATAGGATGCCACACGAGGAACATCAACATCCAGGAAAGGAAAATTTACAATCTCAAAATCAAAATCGTAGCGTTTATTATAAATTTTGCAGGAAACAAACCCATCTACAATAAACAGATGTAAATACAAAAACAGACCTGAAGGACGAAAACGTCTGGATTTCAATTTAATTAAATATTCATTAGAATTTTATAGACCAAAATAGATTTCTAACTGATCTTTCAAAGACTTTGTCGCAATATTTAATCACAGTTTTTATATGGCAGTAACACACGAAGTTAATAATTTGGAAAGTTCAGTGGTGGTACAAGAGTTCGAATTTGCAATAAACCGTGCTTTGTATTGTCTTTTATGAAGTTTAGGTAACCAATATAAAGTAGGAAGGTTATCTTGGCCTTCTGTAACACATACAGCAACCTTGGTGGCTGAATGACAAATGTGCTCATCAACTAAAGCCCTCTTAACCGCCAAAGGCTGCTGTTCATACAAAACTGTTTTAATTAGTCTGTCGGCTTGAGCCGTTTTAGAGTCAGGGGCCCGACCCGCCGGCGTGCAGTTAAAGAAGAAACGTGATTGGGCTAAATATCATGATGCAGTCTGTCGTTTAACATTTATGTTGTACCAAATCTTTTTATATCGAAGAATGATTTTACGAAATTGAGTACTAAAATCATTGCAAGCATATATTTTTCTGAATTTGTATACTAAGTCACCATAAAATTGCAGAAGGGATTTAAAAATCAAAATGACATCTATAAAACTTAGAAAAGGCTTTAAATCATTTTTGATTAACTCATTTTTGATTTTTATTTAAATAAATTGAAATCCAGGCGTTTTCGTGCTTCTAGTCTGTCTTATGTTTTTAACCCGTTGCACTGCGCTTCCTCATGATGTTGTAAAAGAGGAGCTTGGTGGTTTGATTGGGTGGACATTTCATAGGGAAGACTCCCTCTTTATTGCATGTAATGTAAGAAATGTTTTTTTTTCACTTCTGAAGAGCATAAAAAAAATATACTTTATGGTCATACCGGAAAGTGTGTGAGGCTCTCACCTTTCTGCTTGACAATATTTACATAAGATTGGAGACTAAGTGATTTAGACGGGTTCTGGGTATTCCGGGGTACTGGTTGCGCACCCCGTGTGGTTGGTCTGTTTTTGTTTTATTGTGAGGGAGACTTCATGCTGTCCTTTTTCTGCTGAAACCAATCCGAAATCATTGAAGCATTTAGCTCGGCTTCTAGATATTTGGATGTTTTTAAATATTGACAATGCCTGTTTCGATGGTTTGATCAGTCAAATTTACCCCCACCCCCACCCCAGAACTTCAGTTAAATAAAGCTAATTTTTCTGATGCCGAGGCTCCGTTATGGGATTTACATCTACCTATTGTTGGTGGGTTTGTTTCTTGCGGGGTTTGTGATGAACGCGATGATTTTGATTTTTAGATGGTGGTGTTCCTCGTGCGCCGTCCTGTAGTGCTTATCTTTCGCGATTAATTCGATTTGCCAGAGTGTGTAGTCATGTAACTGACTTCAACACTCGTAATAAATTGTTAACTGCTAAACTTCTTAATCAGGGTTGGTTTGGTTTAAACATATTTTATTGCTTATATACATGTAAGTTACAAGCAAATGGGTTGGGCCACAAGTTCTAACAACATTAATTACGGCCCGTCCCGTACAAACTACACAATTACAAGCAATAACAGATGACAATGAATGTTTCAACACAATCGCAAAATAGATTTTTCAGTCTAATTTTTCAAACAATGAGAGAGAGAGAGAGAGAGACAGAGAGAGAGAGAGAGAGAGAGAGAGAGAGAGAGAGAGAGAGAGAGAGAGAGACAGACAGACAGACAGACAGACAGACAGACAGACAGACAGACAGACAGACAGAGACAGAGAGACAGAGGGAAAGAGAGAGTACCGGCTACCAAACGAGATATTGTTTATAGAGTTATTAAATGACAAATATACCGGTTATCCCTGTGAACCATGTGCAAAGCGACGTGTTTCCTTGATATAACATTGTACACTTTTGAACAAGTCTTTGTTTTCGTTTTCAGTAGCATTTTCCTTACCATAAAGTACAATCTGACAATTCAGAGGGTGAAAAATTCTGGTTGCCTGAAAAAAATGAACTCGTGCATTGGCATACTTTGGGCACTGAAAGAAAAAATGTTTTGCATCTTCTACTACATGTCCACAATCACAGTGGGCATCTACTATTAAATGATTATTGTAACGGTCATAATTAAGCTCACTACAGTTGTTGCGTATTCGTGCATGAATAATCGAAAGATGTCTGCTTCCAGATATAAAATATGATGGTACAGGGTTATCGGTGCCGTGGGCTGGCAAAGCCTTTTCAAAAATTTTTATGCATCATTCTGATTTAATTTCAATATTCGCTGTTGGGCTTGGGTCTCTTCTGCAGCAGGGTCTGTCAGAACCCGAGTTTTATAGTGACTTACTATATGAATTCAGAAAAGTATATAACCGCAATGACTTCAGCACCCAATATCGTAAAATCATTCTTCGATATAAAAAAGATTTGGTACAACACAGGCGTTATACGGCGGGCTACGTGCATGGTAGTTTACCCAATCGCGGTGGACAACTTTGATTCCCTCTTTAATTCCACGCAGAAGGGTCAGGCCTCAGATTCTATGGCGGTTCCTGCGTAAAGGCTTACTGAGAATTAGAGAGATCTTATTCTATGTAATGTTGGTTAGTGCCTGGTGCTCTGTCTCTGGTCGGGTCAATCGGAGTCTAATTGTTTGTTTTCTTTTGCCCCAGCAATTGTCTTGCTTCTGAGTCCTCACCGTTGTTTCATCACTGTGGTTGTTTGTTTTTTTGTGTTCACGGAGATGTTGCACTGATGAGTTAAGTGGCTATCATGCGCACTGAACAAACAATTTGTCTAAATCGCGACGGAAGTAAGGGCGGGGATTGTGGCCACGTAAAATCGATTTAAGCCCCCCAGTGGAATTCGTTTCCGCTGACCGTTCAAAGACGGTTCTTCTGTCGCGGTTTGTTTTTGTTATGGTTTGTCTTTTGGTGTTTGTGTCGCTTATATTATTTTTTTTTTGATAGCCTATTGGCCATTTTGTGGGAAAGAAACTGTCCTTTTGGCTCTCCGCTTCTGATGTTTAAATTGGGGTCTGTTGTTTCATGTTTGTGTTTCTTTCCCTTTGGTGGGAGCTGTGGGTTAATTGTATCGATTCCTGATCATTACCTCCACTTCTATTTTATCTGTTTATGGTGATATGTTATTTTATGTTTGTGTTTCTTTCCTTTTGGTGTCTCTGATAGGAGGTGTCCAGCAACACGCAACACTCTGACCTGCATATACCATCGATAAAAATAAAGCGATAATTTTCTAAGCATAACCATCAATGATAGTCACGATGACAACAGCATCGTTTCAGATTCTGTCATTTAGTAACTTTGGGTCGATTATAAATCAACCGACCCAACCAGGTCATAGTTATTAAACAAGTAAATAAATAGATGTGAATTGCCTCTAGGTAACTGATTACCCTCTCTTGGTCCCCTACCTGTATGACAGTCAGAATACCAAAGTGTATCTTATCTCAAAATATAAGTGAAGGCAATGATCAGAAATCGATACAATTAAACCACAGCTCCCATTAGAGACACCAAAGGGAAAGAAACACAAACATGAAACAACAGACCCTAATGGAATCATCAACAGCGGAAAGCCAAACGGACAGTTACTTTCCCACAAAATGGCCAACTGGCCAAAAACAAAATAATATTAGCGACACAAACAATCAAAGACAAAACATAACAAAAATAAACCGCGACAGAAGAATCGCCTTGGAACGGTCAGTAAAACGAACTCCAATGGGGGGGGGGGGGGGGGGGCTTAAATCGACTTTACGTGGCTACAATCCTCGCCCTTACTTCCGTCGCAATTGAGACAAATAATTTGTTTAGAACTGAATTCTTCTATAACTGGTCATTATGCAATCAAAAATATGTCGTTAAAAGCATTCTGTCATTTCTCCGCGTGTTCAATCGGCTCAGCAGGCCTTCACTTCTATTTTACATTGTCTTCACTTATATTTTACAAGCATTATCTTCACCGCCATAACAACTTGATAAGCATATTTACAGCTGATGCAGCAAGGGATTTGTGATTCCCAGGGTGGGGGAAACCTCCTCACTTCTTTCAGTAATAAAAACTGATTTTAGATAATAAAAACAGCATACGAGGGCTGATCGATATGTTGTGAGCCTCATATTGAAGGATTTGAACTTTGTCGGACATATTGTATTATTTTTACAGTATCTATACACTTTTGCCAGCGGTTTTAAGGGCATCAATGCCACTTTTATAGAACACCTGTTCTTGGCTGTTCAGAACGTCACCCACTGCATATATGAAGTCTTCATCGGACTGACAGTATGTGCTTGAAATAGCCGTTTTCAGTTTTGGAAATATATGAAAGTCTGATGGAGCGAGAGCAGGTGAATATGGTCGATGCCCAATCAATTTAAAGCCACAATCCTGAATGGCAGCCATAGCAATGACAAGCTTGTGAACAGGAGAATTGCCCTAATATAACAACTCACATTTAGTGATCTTTTAGCGGCGCTTAAGTTTAATATTTTCACGTAGTTGCTTCAGAGGTGAAGCATAGTATGTGCCATTGATTGTTGTCCATTGTGGAGATAATCTATCAGCAGGATACCATGCATCCCAGAAAACCGAGGCCATAACCTTCCCAGCTGATGGAACAGTATGTGCCTTCATTGGCTGGGGTGCGCCCGGATGCTTCCATTGTTTTGATTGTTGTTTGGTCTTTACTGGACCCATGTTTCATCCATAGTGACAAATCTCTGAAGAAAGTTGGCAGGATCTTCCTCAAAAGGTTAAAATAAGCAAGCGATAATGTGCGCCTGGTATGCTTCTGATCAAAAGTCAGAAGTCTTGGTAACAATCGGACCGAAAGCTTTCTCACTGCATGATCATCTGTCAGAAAGCATTGTACTTTTTCCTGTGAAATGCCAAAATCTACTGGCTATATATCTTCCTGTGACTCGTCTGTCAGTCATAACAATATCATTGACTTTATTGACTATTCCTGGGGTTGCAACATCGACATGCCTGCCAGGACAGGGGTCATCCTCAAGGCTCTGTCTGTCGCGCTTAAATTCCGTCACCCACCTTTTCAAGGCAGCATATGAAGGGGCATCGTTCCGTAGTTTTGCTACGATATCATTACGGATATGTTAAACCTTTTTATGCAAATATTGTATCAATGCTTTACCGATTTTGTCCATTTTGCAAAAGCTGCTTGTTGCTACCTCGTCGACACAAACTGACCAAATTAGACCTGTCCTTGGGTACACGGCCCTATATAGTCAGAAAATAGTATGACTTAAAAAGAAAATACCTGTAATACGAGGCGAGGCTCACAACATATCAATCAGCCCTCGTATCTTTCTGTTTGAATTTCATTTTTATCTTAAATGATATGGGGCTAGGGAGACGACTATCTTTTGTTTTCACAACCTTGGTTCTATCGTTTTTGATTTATTTTGAATAGAAGTGAAGGCAATTATCAGGATCAATACAATTAACCCACAGCTCCGATCAGTGACACCAAAGGTAAAGAAAAACACAAACATGAAATAACTAGACCCTAATGGAAACATCAATAGCGGAAAGCCAAAAGGACAGTTATTTTCTCACAAAAATGGCAAACTGGCTATCCAAAGCAAATAATATAAGCGACACACACCCTCAAAGACAATCCATAACAAAACTGAACCACAAAAGAATGGCCGAAACTAGCTAGTCTGACCCAGAAAACATGTACACGCCATATTTTCTAGTTCTGTGGTGTATCTCTTGCTTCCAAAGGATAAACCTTTCTAGAACATATTATATCGATTTTACGCTGCTTACTTCCGTCGCGATTTAGACAAATAATGTGTTAAGTCCACATGAAGGCCTCCTTACTGATCAGGACAACATCTCCGAGAACACAAAAATCAAACAACCACGGACATGAAACCACGGTGAGGACTCGACGGCAAGAAACACTGAAATACGAGGGTAGGCTGAAACGTTCTGAGCCTGACCAAGATCCAATGGTTTGTCCATGCTGAAAGTGCCTTATTTCTCAACATAGTCTCCCTTCCTATCCACACACTTTCTCCAGCGATGCTGGAGTCCTTGGATCCCAGTGGTATAGAAGGTCTCATCTTGGTCCCTGAACAACTCCTCCACAGCCGCTATCACCTCCTCGTCTGACCGATAATGCTGCACAGCCAAGTGCTTTTTTCATGTTTGGAAACGGGAAATAATCTGATGGAGCTAGATCAGGTAAATACGGAGGGTGATCGACAAGTGTGAAGCCACAGTCATGCACAGCAGCCATTGCCACAACCGATTTATGCGCATGCGCATTGGCCTGATGGAACAAGACCCTTTTTGTCAATTTTCCGGGTCGTTTAGCCTTAATTGCTTTTCGCAATTGTTTGAGCAGATCTGCATTATACTCCCCATTATTTGCTCTGCCCTTTTGAAGGTAAACTATGAATATTTTACCCTTGGCATCCAAGAAGACTGATATCATCACCTTCCCTGCAGAGGAGACGACCTTTGCCTTCTTTGGAGGGGGTGAGCCAGGATGCTTCCATTGAATGGATTGTCTTTTGGTCTCTGGCTCAAAGTGATGAACCCAACAATCATCCTGAGTGACAAAACGGTCAAGAAAACCATCGTCGTCTGCTTAAAAAATAGCCAAGTTGGCTTGTGTCAGGTTCCGTCTGGTCAACTTTTGGTCAGGCGTCAAAGTAGAAGTAAAACAAAGATCAGGAATCGATACAATTAACTTACTCCACCCATCAAAGACACCAAAGGGAAAGAAACACAAACATTAAGCGACCAGACCGTAATTGAAACCCAAACAAAGGAAGGCCATAAGGACAGTTACTTTCCCACAAAATAGCCATATGGCCATCCAAAATAAAAAGACACAAGTGATACACACAGTAAGTAACAAACAACAACATGAATAAATCGCCACAGAAGAACCGCCTTGGAACGGTCAGCGGAAAGATTTCCACTGGGGGGCTTAAATCGATTTTACGTGGCCACAATCCTCGCCCTTACTTCCGTAGCGACTTAGACAAATAATTTGTTCAGTCCACATGAAGGCCTCCTAACTCATTAGTGCAACATCTCCGTGAACACAAATAATCAAAGAACCACAGAGGTGAGACAACGGTGAGGACTCGACAGCAAGAAACCACTGAAATGCTGGAGCAAAAAGAAAACCAACAGTTAGACTCCGATGGGGCCGACCAGAGACAGAGCATCAGGCACCAACCAACATTACCTTGAATTAGATCTCTCTAATTCTCAATAAGCCTTACGTTGGAACCGTCATAGAATCTGAGGCCTGGCCTACCGGCGTGCAATTAAAGAGGGAAGCAAAGTTGCCAACCGTGATTGGGTTAACTACCATGCATGCAGTCTGTCGTATTATATCAATGTTGTACCCAATCTTTTTATATCGAAGAATGATTTTACGAAATTGGGTGCTAAAGTCATTGCGGTCAAAAGCCGTGGCACCCATCTGGCGGAAACCTTCGACATTCCTAATTCACTGTGTAGAATGTTCTTTACTCGTTCACGGGAGATGCCAACAGTGTTAGCTAACTGATTCACAGTTAAACGCTTGTCATCCATCACGGCCCTGTGCACTTGGCTGATGGTTTCCTCAGTTGTTGCCGTTGTTGGTCGTCCAAATCGGTCATCATTTTCAAGGCTGTCCTTGCCCATCTTAAAATTTGCTGCCCACCTTTTCACGGTTGCATACGAAGGAGCATCATCCCCTAATGTAGCAACCATATCGGCATTAATTATTCCCTTTTTATGGGGGTACTTGATGACACCACGATGCCAGTTTTTGTCCATTTTCTCAAAAACGTGCTAGTATCAATTTTCAAAGTCTAGAATTTCTACGTTATTGCAGGGAAACTTGAACCCATTTGAGTCAAATCAAGTAATAAAGGTTTGGATTTAATGAATACAAAATTTCATGGCTGTTTGATGCTTGCTTCTTGGTCAGGCTCAGAACTTTTCAGCCTACCCTCGTACATAGTTCGTAAGTAATACTATGCACAAGAAATCAATACAATTAAATGGCCAGAAATTGTAAAGGGCCATAACTCTAACAAAATTTCATTAAATTAGTTGAAAATTTAATCAGGTGATCTACTCCTCAGTCTTAATCAGTATACCAAATATCAAGGCTCTAGCTCAAATACGTTGTGAGATATCTTGATAACAAGCTTTCTATGTTATTTAATTAAAAGGGAAATAACGCGAAAAGGGGAGATAATTCAGATAAGAAAAAAAAACAGATGTCAACTATTTTTGTCGTGAGGAAACCATATATGAAATTTCAAAACACTAGCATACATGGCTATAAAGTTATGTTATGCTCCAAAAAGCAACACAAATAAATGGCCAGAAATTGCAAAGGGCCACAACTTTAACAAAATTTCATTAAATTGGTTGAAAATTTTATCAGGTAATCTCCTCCTTAGTCCAAATCAGTATACCAAATATCAAGGCTCTAGCTAACTCGTATCTTTCAAACGAGATTTCTATGTTAATTAATTAAAGGGGCAATAACTCAAAAAGGGGAGATAATTCGGAAAAGTAAAAAATAGGGGTCAACTATTTTGTCATGAGAAATCCATATATGAAATTCCAAAACTCTAGCATACATGGTTATAAAGTTATGCTATGCACTAGAAAGCAACACAATTAAATGGCCAGAAATTGCAAAGGGCCATAACTCTAACATTATTCCATTAAATTTCTTAAAAAATTAATCAGGTGATTTCCTCCTCAGTCTCAAGCATTATCCAAATATCAAGGCTCTAGCTCAAATACTTTTCGAGATATCATGCTAACGAGATTTCTATGTTATTTAATTAAAAGGAAAATAATGCAAAAAGGGGAGATAACTCGGATAAGAAAAAAATACGTGTGAACTATTTTTTCATGAGGAAACCATATATGAAATTTCAAAACACTAGCATACATGGTTCTTAAGTTATGCAGAAGAAAGAGCGACGAACGTACGAACGAACGAACGAAAAACGAACGAAAAATTTGCTTTATTTAACTGAAGTTCTGGGGGGGGGGGGGAGTAAATTTGACTGATCAAACCATCGAAATAGGTATTGTCAATATTTGATAAATCATCCAAATATCTAGAAGTCGAGCCAAAGACTTCAGCACCCAATTTCGTAAAATCATTCTTCGATATTAAAAGATTGGGTACAACATGGATATTATACGACAGACTGCATGCATTGTAGTTAACCCAATCACGGTTGGCAACTTTGCTTCCCTCTTTAATTGCACGCCGGTGGGTCAGGCCTCAGATTCTATGACGGCTCCAACGTAAAGGCTTATTGAAAATTAGAGAGATAATATTGGTTGGTGCCTGATGCTCTGTCTCTGGTCGGGCTCATCGGAGCAGTCTAACTGTTGGTTTTCTTTTGCTCCAGCATTTCAGTGGTTTCTTGCTGTCGAGTCCTCACCGTTGTCTCACCTCTGTGGTTCTTTTATTTTTGTGTTCACGGAGATGTTGCACTGATGAGTTAGGAGGCCTTCATGCGGACTGAACAAATTATTTGTCTAAATCGCGACGGAAGTAAGGGCGAGGATTGTGGCCACGTAAAATCGATTTAATCCCCCCCCCCCAGTGGGAGTCTTCCACTGGCCGTTCCAAGGCGGCTCTTCTGTGGCGATTTATTTATGTTGTTGTTTGTTGCTTGCTTTGGTGTCGCTTGTGTCTTTTGGTTTTGGGTGGCCATATGGCCATTTTGTGGGAAAGTAACTGTCCTTATGGCCTTCCTTTGTTTAGGTTTCCATTATGGTCTGGTCGCTTGGTGTTTGTGTTTCTTTCCCTTTGGTGTCTTTTGTGGGTGGAGTAAGTTAATTGTATCAATTCCTGATCTTTGTTTTACTTCTACTTTTCAATGATTTCAGATTGGTTTTAAACGGAAAGGGACATCATGAAGTCTCTTTTTAACAAAACAAGTACAGATCAGCGACAAGGGGTGCGCAATTTGTACCTATCGGAATACCAACACTTTGTCTAAATAACTTAGTACCAAATCATATGTAAATACTGTCAAGTAGAAAGACGAGAGCTTCAAACACTTTCTTACATGGCCATAAAGTATAATTTTGTGCTGTCCAGAAGTGAAAAAGCATTTCTAACATTACATGCAAGATAGAGGTAGTATTCATTATGAAATGACCATTCATTTAAATCATTAAGGTTCTCTTTTATAACGTTATGAAAAGGTGTGATGTAAAGGGTGGAAAAGTCATAAGTAGATAGACTTGAAGCACGAAAACGTCTGGATTTCAATTTATTTAAAACTTTATTAGAAAGTTAAACAGTTCATCTACTCATAATCCCGAATCAGGGGCAATAGCTCAAATCGTTTTTGAGATATCTTGCTTACAGGCTTGAAGCGCCAAATGTTTCAAAGGGCCAGTAAAAATTTCAGATTTTTTTTCAGAAGTTAATCAGTTCATCTTCTCATTGTCCTTAATCAGTAGGTAAAGTTTCAGGGCAATGGCTGTAATGGCTTTTGAGATATCTTGTTTACAAGCTTTAAATGCCCAGAGTTCCAAAGGGCGATAACTCAAGAAAAAAAATCGGACTTTTTTCAAAAGTTAATCAGTTCATCTACTCATCATCCCAAATCAGTCTGTAATGTTTCAGGACAATAGCTCAAATCATTTTAGAGATATCTTGCTTACAAGCTTAAAATTCCCAAAGTTTCAAAGAGCCATAACTCAACAAGAGCATAACAAGAGCACATCATGCGGGTGCCAACGCTCGCCTGCAGTTCTATTAGTTAAACAAAAATTCTAAGTCGAAAAGGGGCATAACTGTGCCAAAAATATTTTGACGGTTACCTCACCTATTGGTTTGAGTTCCCCTTTTCATAATGAGCAACTAGTCCAAGTTTCAAGTAAATATGTTCAGTAATGACAGAGATATTACAAAATGTCCAAGTTTTTGCACGACGACGACGCAAAAATTCTAAGTCAAAAAAGGGGCATAACTGTGCCAAAATATTTTAGGGTTACCTCACCTATTGGTGTGTGTTCCCCTTTTTATAATGAAAAATTAGTCCGAGTTTCAAGTAAATATGTTCAGTAATGACAGAGATATTACAAAATGTCCAAGTTTTTGCAACGATTCTAAGTCGAACTAGAGCCAGTGTTCATGAAACATAATGCCCCCAACTGCTTGACCCTAACACTGCTTGTCCCTAACAGTAATTGAGATATAATTTTTATTTGGGTGCAATGCTGAAATTTTAGAAGGAACATAACACAAGAAAAACTGAAGTTAATCAGGCCATTTATTTATCACCCCATACCAGTGTTTTAAGTTACAGGACAATAGCTCAAACAATTTTAGAGATACAGTCAAACCTGTCTTAGTGGCATCCTCTATTAAGCGAGCAACCTGTCTTAAGCAAGCATGCATTAAGTTCCCCCAAAAATGCAAATGCATTAAAATTCACCTAATCAGTTCATCTACTCATAATCCTGAACCAGCCTGTAAAGTTTCAGGGCAATAGGTCAAACAGTGTTTTGAGATATCTTGCTTACAAGCTTAAAACGCGCAAAATTTCAAAGGGGCATAACTCAAGAAAAAAAAATGGATTTTTTGTCGAATTTAATCAGTTCATCTTTTCATCATCCTCAACCATTCTGTAAAGTTTCAAACAGTTTTTGAGTTATCCTGCTTACAAGCTTAAAACACAAAAATTTCAAAGGGCCATAACTGAAGAAAAAATTTCGGATTTTTTTCAAAAGTTAATCAGTTCATCTACTCATCATCCTGAACAAGCTTGCTTACAAGCCTAAAACGCGCAAAATTTCAAAGGGGCATAACTCAAGAAAAAATGGATTTTTGTCGAAAGTTAATGAGTTCATCTTCTCATCATCCTGAACCAGCCTGTAAAGTTTCAGGGCTATAGCTCAAACAGTTTTTGAGATATCTTGCTTACTGGTTTAAAACGCGCGAAATTTCCAAGGGGAAAAACTCAAGAAAAAAAAGTGGATTTTTGTCAAAAGTTAATCCGTTCATCTTCTTATCAACCCCAACCATTCTGTAAAGTTTCAGGGCAATAGCTCAAACAGGTTTTTAGTTATCTTGCTTGCAAAATTTCAAAGGGGCATAACACAAGTAAACAAAATTGGATTTTTGTCAAAAGTTAACCAGTTCATCTTCTCATCATCCCCAACCATTCTGTAAAGGTCCAGGGTAATAGCTCAAACAGTTTTTGAGTAATCTTGCTTACAAGCTTAAAACACAAACATTTCAAAGGGCCATAACTAAAGAAAACAATTTCGGTTTTTTTTCATCTACTCGTCATCCTGAACCAGCCTGTAAGGTTTTAGGGCTATAGCTCAAACCGATTTTGAGATACCTTGCTTACAAGCTTAAAACGCGCAAAATTTCAAAGGGGCATAACTCAAGAAAAAAAAATGGATTTTTGTCAAAAGTTAATCAATTCATCTTCTCATCATCCTCAACCATTCTGCAATGATTCAGGGCAATAGCTCAAATAGTTTTTAGTAATCTTGCTCTCAAGCTTAAAACGCAAAAAAAAAAAAAAAAAAAAAAAAAAAATCAAAGGGGCCATTACTTAAGAAAAAAAATTCTGATTTTTTTTTTCAAAAGTTAATCAGTTCATCTACTCATCATCCAAAACTAGTCTGTAAAGTTTCAGGGCAAAAGCTCAAACACGTTTTGAGATATTTTGCTTTATACAAGATTTCAAAGTATTTTGCAAATGGGATATCTTGTTTACAAGCTGAAAACATGCAAAATTTCAAAGGGGCATAACTCAAGAAAAAAATTTGAATTTTTGTCAAAATTTAATCAGTTCATCTTCTCATCATCCCCAACCATTCTGTAAAGGTCCAAGGCAATAGCTCAAACAGTTTTTGAGTTATCTTGCTTAAAACACAAACATTTTAAAGGGCCATAACTGAAGAAAAAAATCGGATTTTTTTCAAAAGTTAATCCGTTCGAAGTAAAGTTTCAGGGCAATAGCTCACACAGTTTCTGAGATATCTTGCTTGCAAGCTTAAAACGAGCAAAATTATAAGGGGCATAACTCAAGAAAAAAACTGGATTTTGTTCAAAAGATAATCAGTTCATCTTCTCACCATCCCCAACCATTCTGTAAAGTTTCAGGGCAATCGCTCAAACAGTTTTTTAGTTATCTTGCTAACAAGCTTAAAATGCAAAAAAAAATTCAAAGGGCCATAACTCAAGAAAAAAAAATCGGATTTTTTTTCAAAAGTTAATCAGTTCATCTTTTCATCATCTCAAACCAGTCTGTAAAGTTTCAGTGCAAAAGCTCGAACAGTTTTTGAGTTATCATGCTTACAAGATTTCAAAGTATTTTGCAAAGTGGCATAACTCAAGAAAGGGGCATAATCCTGACGAGAAAAAAAAATGGATTTTTGTCGAAAGTTAATCAGTTCATCTTCTCATCATCTCCAATCATTCTGTAAAGTTTCAGGGCAATAGCTCAAACAGTTTTTAGTTATCTTGCTAGCAAGCTTAAAACGCAAAAAAAAAATCAAAGGGCCATAACTGAAGAAAAAAAAATCGGATTTTTTTCAAAAGTTAATCAGTTCATCTACTCATCATCCCAAACTAGTCTGTAGATTTTCAGGGCAAAAGCTCGAACAGTTTTTGAGATACCTTGCTGACAAGATTTCAAAGTATTTTTGCAAAGGGGCATAACTCAAGAAAGGGGCATAATCCTGACGAGGCAAAAAAATGGATTTCTGTGGAAAGTTAATCAATTCATCTTCTCATCATCCCAAACCATTCTGCAAAGTTTCAGCGCAATAGCTAAAACAGTTTTCAAAAGTTAATCAGTTCATCTACTCATCATCCTGGACCAGCCTGTAAAGTTTCAGGGCAATAGCTCGTACAGTTTTTCAGATATTTTGCTTACAAGCTTCAAACGCGCAAAATTTCAAAGAAAAAAAATGGATTTTTTGTCAAAAGTTAATCAGATCATATTCTCGTCATTCCCAACAATTCTGTAAAGTTTCAGGGCAATAGCTCAAGTAGTTTTTGAGTATCTTGCTTACAAGCTTAAAACACAAAAATTTCGAAGGGCCATAACTGAAGAAAAAAATTCTGATTTTTTTTTTCAAAAGTTAATCAGTTCATCTACTCATCATCTTGAACCAGCCTGTAAAGTTTCAGGGCTATAGCTCAAACAGTTTTTGAGATATCTTGCGTTCAAGCTTAAAACACGCGAAATTTCCAAGGGGCATGACTCAAGAAAAAAAAATGGATTTTTGTCAAAAGTTAATCAGTTCATCTTCTTATCATCCCCAACCATTCTGTAAAGTTTCAGGGCAATAGCTCAAACAGGTTTTTAGTTATCTTGCTTACAAGCTTAAAACGCAAAAAAATTCAAATGGCCATTACTCAAGAAAAAATTTCGGAGTTTTTTCAAAAGTTAATCAGTTCATCTACTCATCATCCCAAACCATTCTGTTAAGTTTCAGGGCAAAAGTTCGAACAGTTTTTGAGATATCTTGCTTACAAGATTTCAAAGTATTTTGCAAAGGGGCATATCTCAAGACAGGGGTATAATCCTTCGGACTTCTTTCAATAGTTTATCAGTTCATCTACTCATCATCCTGAACCAGCCTGTAAAGTTTCAGGGCAATAGCTCGCACAACTTTTTAGATATCTTGCTTACAAGCTTAAAACGCGCAAAATTTCAAAGGGGCATAACTCAAGAAAAAATTCGATTTTTGTCAAAATATAATCAGTTCATCTTTTTTTTTTTTTTTTTTTTTTTTTTGGTTTTGGGTTTTACGGCCATTTCAAGATTATTTCACTCATATCGAGCCGATCGTTAATCAGAGGTGGGCGAAAACCGGAGTACCCGGAGAAAAACCACCTGACCTTCCGTTGCAGAACTTGGCGTCTCACACGTGGTCCGAGCGAGGCTCGAACCTACGGCGGCGAGAGACCTAATGACTAAGAGTCAGCGCTCTTATCCACTAGGCCACGGAGGCCCGTTAATCAGTTCATCTTCTAATCATCCCCAACCATTCTGTAAAGTTTCAGGGCAATAGCTCTAACAGGTTTTAGTTATCTTGCTGACAAGCTTAAAACGCAAAAAAAATCAAAGGGCCATAACTCAAGATAAAATTTCAATTTGTTTTCAAAAGTTAATCAGTTCATCTACTCATCATCCCAAACCAGTCTGTAAAGTTTCAGGGCAAAAGCTCAAACAGTTTTTGAGATATCTTGCGTACAAGATTTCAAAGTATTTTTTTATTTTTTTTGCAAAGGGGCATGACTCAAGAAAGAGGCATAATCCGGACGAGGAAAAAACACGGGTCAATTATTTTTTCATAAGGAATCCATATATGAAATTTCAAAAACCTAGCATCCATGGTTCTTAAGTTATGCTATGCAGTAAAACAGCGGGACGGACGGAAGGACGGACGAACAGGGCAAAACCAATATGCCCCCACAACTTCTTCGACGATGGGGGCATAAAAAGGGGCATGACTGTGCCAAAAATATTTTGAGGGTTACCTAACCTATTGGTATGAGTTCCGCTTTTCAAAATGAACAACTAGTCCGAGTTTCAAGTAAATAAGTTCAGTAATGACATAGATATTACAAAATGTCCAAGTTTTTGCACGACGACGACGACGCAGACGACGACGGCAGAGCTATGACAATACCTCGTCGTCTTCTTCGAAAACAGACGAGCTAAAAAATCAGATTTTTTTTTCGAAAGTTAATCAGTTCATCTTCTCATCATCCCCAAGAAGTGTGGAAAGTTTTAGCGCAATAGCTTTAATGGTTTTTGAGATATATTGCTTACAAGATTGCATAGCATTTTTTTTCAAAGGGGCACAATCCTGATAAAAAAAACACGGGTCAGTTATTTTTCATGAGGAATCCATATATGAAATTTCAAAAACCTAGCATGCAAAGTTCAAAAGTTATGCTATGCACTAACCAGCGGGACGGACGGAAGGATGGAAGGACGGAAGGAAGGACGGATGGACGGACATGGCAAAAGCAAAATGCCCCCACAACTTCTTCGAAGTAGTGGGCATAATCAAAAGTTAGACTCCGATGGTCCCAACCAGAGACAGAGCATCAGACACTAACCAACATTACATAAAATTAGATTATCTCGAATTTTCAGTAAGCCTTTGCGCTGGACCGTCATAGAAACTGAAGCCTGACCCACCGGCGTGCAATTAAAGAGGGGAGCAAAGTTGTGAACCGGGATTGGGTTAACTATCATGCATGCAGTTTGTCGTATAATATTTATGTTGTATCCAATATTTTTATATCGAAGAATGAATTTACGAAATTGGGTACTGAAGTCATTACATTTATATATTTTTCTGAACTTATACACTAAGTCATCATAAAATTCGGGTTCCGATAGACCCTGTTGCAGAAGAGATTTAAGTTCAACATTGGATTTTGAAATTAAATCGGAATGACGTCTATAAAATTTTAAAAGGCTTTGCGTAGTTTATGATACCGATAACCCTGATTAAGAAGTTTAGCAGTTAATAATTTATTTCAGTGTTGAAGTCATTTATATGACTAGATACTCTTTCAAATCGAATTAATTGCGAAATATAAACGCCATAGGATGCCGCACAGGGAACACATCCATCCAAAAAAAAAGGAAAAAATACAATCTCAAAATCAAAATCAACGCTTTTATCATAAATTTTGCAAGAAACAAATCCATCTAGTACCATAAATAGGTGCAAATCGAACAACGGGGCCTCGGTATCAGAAAAATTTGCTTTATTTAACTGAAGTTCTGTGGAGTAAATATGACTGATAGGTATTGCCAATACTTAATAAATCATCCAAATATCTAGAAGTCGAGCTAAAGGTTTCAATTATTTCAGATTGGTTTTCAACGGAACAGGGACATCATGAAGTCTCTTACAAAACAAAACAAAAACAAATCAGCCACAAGAAATGCGCACTCTGCACCCATCAGAATACCCACGACTTGTCTAAATAACTTAGTGCCAAATCTTATGTAAATATTATCAAATACAAAGGAAGGCAATGCTCTGGAATCGATTCAAGTAGACCACAGCTCCCATCAGAGACACCAGCAGAAAGAAACACAAACATGAAACAATTAGACCCTAATGGAAACATCACTAGCTAAAAGCTAAAAGGACAAATACTTTCACACAAAATGGCCAATTGGCTATCCAAAGCAAACTAATATAAGCGATACACACACTCAAACACAAGCCATACCAAAAATAAACCACGATAGAAGAACCGCCTTCCGTCGCGATTTAGACAAACAATTTGTTCAATCCGTATGAATGGCCTCCTAACTCATCAGTGCAGTATCTCCGTGAACACAAAAATCAATCAACCACAGAGGTGAAACAACGGTGATGACTCGATAGCAAGAAACCATTGAAATTCTGGAGTAAGAAAACCAACAGTTAGACTCCGATGGGCCCAACCAGAGACACAACATCAGGCACCAACAACCATAACATAAAATTAAATTCTCTGGAATCTGAGGCCTGACCTACCGGCGAGCAATTAAAGAGGGAAGCAAAGTTTTCAAGAATGATTTTACGAATTTGGGTATTGAAGTCACGAAGTAGACAGGTGAGAGCTCCACACACTTTCTGACATGACCATAAAGTATAATTATTATGCTCGTCAGAAGTGAAAAAATCATTTCTTACATTACATGCAAGATAAAGAGCGTCTATGAAATGTCCATTCAATCAAATTATTAAGTTTTTCTTTTATAAGATCATAAGGAAGTGTAGTGTAAAGGGTGGAAAAATCAAAAGTAGACAGACTTGAAAATGCCAGGTGAAAAGCAATTGTAAACAGCCATGCCTGCAAAAACCCCATAGATACCAAACAAGTAATTGCTATACAACGAGGTAAGAAAATCGGTCCAATTAAAAACAGAAGTGGAGGCAATGATCAGAAATCGATACAATTATCCCACAGTTCCCATCAGAGACAACAACGCGAAAGAAACTCAAACATGAAACAACAGACCCTAATGGAAACATTAATAGCGAAAAGCCAACAGGGCAGTTGCTTTCCCACAACACGGCCAATAGGTTATCCATTATAAAATAATATAAGCGACAAAAGCACCAAAAGACAAAGCATAACAAAAATAAACCGCGACAGAAGAATTTTCTTGGAACGGTCAGCGGAAACGAATTCCACTGGAGGCTTAAATCGATTTTACGTGGCCACAATCCTCGCCCTCACTTCCGTCGCGAGTAAAAAAATAATTTGTTCAGTCCGGATGAAGGCCTCCTAACTCACCAGAGCAAAATCTCGGTGAACACAAAAATCAAAGAACCACAGAGATTAAACAACGGTGAGGAATCGACAGCAAGAAACCACTGAAATGCTGGAGCAAAAGAAAACCAACAGTTAGACTCCGATGGGCCCGACCAGAGACAGAGCATCAGGTACCAACCAACATTATATAAAATTAGATCTCTCTAATTCTCAGTAAGCGTTTACGCTAGAACTGTCATAGAATCTGAGGTCTGACCCACCGGCGTGCAATTAAAGAGGGAAGCAAAGTTGCCAACCGTGATTGGGTTAACCACCATGCATGCAGTCTGTCGTATAACATTTGGGTTGTACCCAGTCTTTTTATATCGAAGAATGATTTTACGAAACTGTGTGCTGAAGTCATTGCGGTTATATATTTTTCTTAATTTATATACTAAGTCACCATAAAATTCTGGTTCCAATAGACCTTGTTGCAGAAGAGATTTAAGTCCAATATTGAATTTTGAAATTAAATTAGAATGACGTCTATAAAATTTTGAAAAGGCTTTGCGTAGTTTATGGTACCGATAACCCTGATTAAGAAGTTTAGCCGTTAACAATTTATTACGAGTGTTGAAGTCAGTTACATGACTACAAACTCTGGCAAATCGAATTAATTTCGAAATGAAAACGCCATAGGATGGCGCACGAGGAACGAGGAATGACTTCAGCACCCAATTTCGTAAAATCATTCTTCGATATCAAAAGATTGGGTACAACATATATGTTATACGACTGACTGCATGCATGGTAGTTAACACAATCACGGTTGAAAACTTTGCTTCCCACTTCAATTGCACGCCGGCGGGTCAGGCCTCAGATTCTATGACGGTTCCAGCGTAAAGGCTTATGTTGGTTGGTACCTGATGCTCTGTCTCTGGTCGGGCCCATCGGAGTCTAACTGTTGGTTTTCTTTTGCTCCAGCATTTCAGTGGTTGCTTGCTGTCGAGTCCTCACCGTCGTTTCAGCTCTGTGGTTGTTTGATTTTTGCGTTCACCGAGATTTTGCACTGATGCGTTAGGAGGCCTTCATGCCCCCCCCCCACACACACACACAACCCCACAGTGGAATTCGTTTACGCTGACCGTTCCTATGATGTTCTTCTATCGCGGTTTATTATTGTAATTTTTGGATAGCCTGTTGGTCATTGTGTGGGAAAGTAACTGTCCTTTTGTCTTTCTGCCGTTGGTGTTTCCATTAGGGTCTGTTGTACCATGTTTGTGTTTCTTTCCCTTTGGTGTCTCTGATAGGAGCTGTGGGTTAATTGTATCGATTCCTGATCATTGCCTCCACTTCTATTTTAGATCTAAGCGGTTTACCAGTAATCAAGTGCTCTGCGTGGAAGGACCGTGCAGCCCATCTATTTTTCCAAGCCCCGATGGGCCGAGGCGATGATTATTAGTTTAATAAATTTTAAAAAGAAATTAATTACATGTAGTTGCTAAAAATGTTATTGTTAATTTTGTATTGACAATCACGTACATTTGTCCCGTGAAATATCTTTAATGTTTGATAGTAAATTTTCCATTCCCCTTCCCTATACCCCCTGTACGCATGATAGTTTGCTTTTGGAATGTACTCGTTTTCTCCAACCAAATTATCGTAGAAAATTCTACTTCCTTTCTTTGTCTTAATTAGAAGGTATATGTTACAGACTACATTTTGCTTAGCTTCAACAATAAATACACGATTCATGATGATTGGATATTTGCATACTTGGCAAATATTATTTAATGCACGTTGGTAGTCTAAAAATATGCCCGTATACTCTATTTCGCTTTTATATGCTCAAATCTCAAAATACCCCTTCCTCACTAATAAGGTATGCCCGCATCGCATTAATTTCTTAATAACAGTTGCCCGTTTCCAATGCGATCATTATTCAATAATATACATATAAGAATTTGTTTATGTTTTTACAAAATTCAGACTAAACTTGAATTCAATTCTATATAAAATGGATTTTGTAAATTGGAACTGAAATTCGCCGCACAAACTCCAGCAAAAAAATATCTTTGCGAAATTTATAAACAAAAATAGAAGAAAAGTCAATGATGAGAAAGCGATACAATTACCTCACAACTCCCATCAGAAACACCAAAGGAAAAGAAACACGAACATGAAATAACCAAACCCTAGTGCAGTTTATTCCTTCCACCCACAGTATCTGATCAGTGCAGTTTATTCCTTCCACCCACAGTATCTGATCAGTGCAGTATTTTTCGAAACCATAAGATTTTTAATGCTTTGATAAATGATTATAATTCGACCATTCTTAAACCTACATACGCTGTGTTTTAAAAATTATAAAATTCTTCTTCTTTTAATCCAATCTACATTTTTTTCGAAATCCTTTATTGGTTTGTTTGGTTGCGCTGGCAGAGAAATAAGATGTAAGAGTTAGATATTAAATAACTGCAATTCTACCTATTAGGGTCATTTGTTCTGGACCATTGATTTATATATAGCATATTCTTAATTTTTAAAAGAAATTCTAGGCTATTCAGGTCCCGTGTATTAAAGTTTATAAACACAAGGGATGAGAACACTACACATAAAGATTTTGGTTTGAAATTTATTTCTTTGAATAATACATACAACTTATACACAAATATTGATGGCAGAAATACACATATCATACAAAAAGGATTAAAAAAAGTCAAATGAAACTATCGATGTACTAATTATACTTGTGATTATCAGATTTGCTTCGAATTTGCAAGTTATTGTCGAATTTTTGCATATACAATAGCTTTGAGTTTACAGAATAACAAATGGTAGTGAAATAAAGCAAGGCTATATGGCTCCACGGGGAAAGGATTTTAATGTCGTGAATTTATTTCATTCAAACACTTAAGAATCAAGTCTCAGAACAGAACTTTTAGACTGTCTCGATAAAAACAACCTCAAACACAATTGCGATCATCGAGTCGTGATGTGGGACAGGGTGTGAAGATTGGTTGGAGATAGACTGCAGTTGCTTTGCTTTGACTCGAATTACTGAATGTTTTACCGTTTCTCATTTTATTGTAGTATGCTTTAAAGGCTTCTCGAACATGTATACGTGTGTGTGTATATGTAGGCACTTAGCTATAATCTCAAAATCTTTTAGACCTGAGAATAAAATCATGTACTGCTAAGAATATTTGTATGCTATCATTCACAGAGAGATCAGTACTACCATGAAGGAAGGTTGGCAAATTATAGAGACAATATTTAGCATATCCTGTCTTGTATCAGTCTACTGTTCGCAGGCCAAGAGGTAATGTTCTGTGTCCTCAACAGCTCCACAAACACATAAGGAGTTATTTAGAATATTTTTTGAAAGAGATGTTGATGCAACGATCTGCATTTCAGTCTTGCCTCCACTTCTATTAAGTCTGGTATGATGTGCTTGTCCAAGACTTTTACCTGCACAAAAATATGCCGGTGGTTTTCTTTCGTTAGACAGTAGCTTGTGCTTAAAAGCTGCCAGTGAGGGTGCAGTTTTCATGTCATCTGACAAATCGTTCCAGTAAAGAGTAACCTACGGGAGAAAGAGTGTATAGTGAAGTTGTGTGTGGGCTCGGAAGGTCTGTAGATTGGCATTGTTTCGCAGCTGGTAAGCTGTTGTACTACCTACTGTGGGAGGCACTAGTGAGGATAGGTATTCAGGTGTGAGAGAATTCTGAATAGAGTACAGGTTTGTGTTTTTGTCTCCGAGCGTCAAAAGATTCCCATCCAAGATCAAAGAGAAGGGAATGGATCGATACTAGTTTTGTTGCCCCATTAACTATTCTTGTGGCCTCATTTTATACTTTTCTAGTGAATCCGTCTCGTTTCGTGCGCAATTATCCCAGATACCATTGGCATATTCGAGGAGTGGTCTTAAAAAGCAGTATATATTGTTGTAGGGATTTTCTATCGAGTGTGAATTTAAGTCTGCGCATTATATTAACCCGGAACCATGCTTTCGTTTTGATGCTGTCTATGTGGCCATGCCAAGTACAATCGGTAAAAAAATAAGGCCTGAATGCTTGTGGGAATGTACTTCGTAGATTTGTTGCTGGTTTATCGATATGGGAGGATAATAGGGTCTATTAGTTTTTCGAGACAAAATCATTGTCTTGGATTTTCCAGGGTTAAAACAATCAAGCGATTTAATCATCCATGAGTGAATCTTAGCCAGGTCAGAGTTAACCTGAGCTGCCGCTTTCATGGGGTTTTCTACCACTATGTACAAACAAATGTCATCTGCAAAGAGCCTGATAGAAGAGTGTATGTCTACAACTATGTCATTTATATACATCAGAAACAGAAGCGAGCCAAGGAGAGAGCCTTAAGGAACTCCTGCCTTGATAGCAGACCAAGATGAAGCAGTCCCAGGCCTCTGTTTTCTGTTATGCAATGCCAAGTAATTTGTAAACCATTTTAATAGAGAGCCAAAGATGCCAATGCCAAGTTTGTATAAAAGGCTTTTATGTCTGTCGAAAGCTTTACTGATGTCGCAAAAGACAGCACGTACTTCTTTACCTTCGTCTAGGGCTTTGCAAAATGTATTGCAGATGTGATCTAACTGATTGACAGTAGAGTCTCCAGAGATAAATTCTGACTGGAGAGATGTTAGTATATCATGGTCACAGATAAATTTAAAACGGTGCTTATGAACAACTTTTTCTACCACTTTACATACAGTACTTAAAAGAAAAATTGGTCTATGATTTGATATAATTGATGGGTCATCCTCTTTAAAGATTGGACTTACATTTTCCTCTTTCCAAATGCTAGGAAAAGTTGAAAAGATAACTAAGTGGGGTAGACAGAGGAACAACTAGTTCCTTAAGAATGCGACTGTTAATTGAGTCGGGACCAGCTGCTTTACATAGGTGTAAAGACTTTAGCATTAATACGACTGCTGCTGATGTGGTAGAGATTATGTTCAGAACAATTTGCGGTTAAGGAACATCAATGGGCAGAGAGGCATTATCATCATTTAACATCGCTTGCTCTACAAAACAAGAGGCCCATGGCCTCGATGCTCACTAGAGCTCAGGGTGCCACTGCCCACTGGCAGCAATGTATTTTAATTAACCATCGAAGCCCTGCGCCCATTGATGCTACAGATAAAATTTGGACGCAATCAGCCTAGTGGCTTCAGAGGTCTGACGTCGCTTGAATGTGTTGTTGCAGGACAACAGATGACAATTGTCACTTCCCATCTGTTGCAATCAATAGGTTCAAAGGAACATCGTTAAGGGAACATGTTATGAAAGTTTGACAAAATATCTTGAAAAGGCATACATGTCATTTTTTAATTTTCCCCATTATAAGTCAATGGAAACTCTTAACTTGCCATAGCAAACAAACCAAAGAGCCAAATTTCATAAACCAGAGCTCAGGTAGGCACTGCCCAATGGCAGACATGTATTATAGCATGATATGATATTAATCTACCAATTATAAAGTCTCCCAAACAAACCCCATACCCAAATGAGCACCCATGTGGACTGTATTTAAAATATTAGGTGTTTTTATAAAATAGAGAGGGTCGGGCATGGACCTAATGAAGCCCTGGGTTGTGTCACTAAATGCGTCTTATCAAAAGTAACAGAGACATTTATGGTTTAGCGATGGGGAAATGTATGGTTCCCGAGATATAAGGCCTTTAAGCAGTGGAGGGATTCGGGCATTGCAGATCCCAGAAAAGCCCCATATTGTTGTTACTGAATATTTCTTATCATAAGGACCAAGAATATATTTGGTTAAATGTTGGGGATCTGAACGGTTTCTGAGATATGAGGCTCTTTTATGAAGTGGAAGGGAGAGAAATGGCCCCTGCAATCCCCCCAAGACAGGGATGACTGAATGTGTCCAATAACAATGAACAAGAATATATGTGATTATAGGATGGGGATTTGAATGGTTTCTGAGATATAGGGCCTATAAGAAGTGGAGTCTTATCATAAGGAACACGAATATATATTGTTAAGGGGTGGGGATCTGAACGGTTTCTGAGATATATGGCTTTTAATGAAGTAAAGGGATGGGGCTAGGCCCGTGGCACCCCGGGGGACCACATGCTGGTGTCACTGATTGCGTCTAACCATCAGACACAAGAATATGTGTGGTTTAGGGGTAGGGCTCTGAACAGTTTCTCTTTTGTGAAGTCGAGTTGTGGAGCATGGCCCGGGCGCGCACTGAGTGACCCCTAGGTTGGTGTCACTGAATGTGTCTTATAATTAAGAACAAGAATATGTATGGTTTAGTGGTTGTGATATGTAAGGTTTCTGGAATATTTGGCCTTTTATGAAGTGGATGGGGTTGGGCATGGCCCCGCACATCCCAGGGGACCCACACGTTGATGTCACGGAACGCCACTTATCATAAGGAACGAGAATATATATGGTTTAGGGTTGGGGATCTGTAAATTTACTGGGATATTGGGCCTTTTATGAAGTGGAGGGGGTGGGACATGGCCCCGGCACATCACGGAGAAACCCAGGTTGGTGTCACTGAGTCCGTTTTATCATAAGGAACAATTTTATCATAAGGAACAAGAATATATTTGTTTAGGGTAGGGATCTGAATTTTTACTGAGATAAATGGCATTTTATGAAGTGGAGGGGCGGGGCATTTCCCCGGCACCCTACCCCCCCCCCCCCCCAGGTTGATGTCACTTCATGCATATCACATAAGGAACAAGAATATATATGGTTGAGGGGTGGGGATCTGTAAGGTTTCAGAGATATAAGGCATTTTATTAAGTGGAGGGGGTGGGGCATGGCCCCGGCACAACCTAGGGGACGCCCAAATTGACATAAAACATATGGCTGAGAGAAGTGTACTCAAGGAACATTTCTATGTAAGTTTTATCAAAATATCTGCAATGACTTGGCAGTAAATGTCATTTTTCAGTTTTCCCCATTATAAGTCTATGGAAAATCTTGAGTTGCCATAGCAGCCAAACTAAGGAGCCGAATTTC
Source organism: Lucinisca nassula (assembly GCA_963580285.1). Classification (NCBI taxonomy): domain Eukaryota; kingdom Metazoa; phylum Mollusca; class Bivalvia; order Lucinida; family Lucinidae; genus Lucinisca; species Lucinisca nassula. Next base: position 56,682,481 of record OY757016.1, read on the forward strand.
ATAAAAACACACAAAACCTGTAAAGGCAAATATATATAGTGAATATTTCCATAAACTCTCAGCCTCATAGAGCATACGGTTCCTGAGGAGATGACTTTCTTAAGTATTTTTTTTTTCTATTTTTTGTTCATTTTGGTTTCCATGGCAACCAATTCAAATGAGCAGAAGACCTAAAATCATACGGCAGATAGTAGATTGCCTAAGGAACATATCTATAAAAGTTTGTTAAAATATCTGCAGAGACTTGGCAGTTAATGCCATTTTTTCTATTTTCCCCATTATAAGTCAAAGGAATGTCTAAGTTGCCATAGCAACCAAACTAACGAGCTTAATTTCATAAAAAAAACTTTCAATCCCCTACAGATTAAATTTGGGCCAAATCGGCCTGGTGGCTTCAGAGGAGATGTTGTTTGAAAGTGTTGACGCCAGACGGCATACGACGACATACGACGACGGCGGACAATTGTCTATCCTATAAACTCCCCTGGAGCCTTCGGCTCTGGTGAGCTAAAAACTCAATTATTAAATTAGCCTTGTCCTCGTGATTAGAATAAACATTGTCATATTGTACAGAGGCGGGAGTGTTGAAGATTTGTCGATGGGGCATAAAGCCCTTAAGGACTGAAAACTTAGCATTTTAAAACTAGTGAATAAACGCATTTCTTTCTTTTCTCAAAATACTAACTTATTACCTCCTAAGCCTAAGACGTATTTACGTCATCTTAAACTAGGTATTCAAGAATTTCATAAGAAGTTTGCTTTGGCCCCTGCAGACAAGGCCGCTAACAACGTCGTCGTTCTGTGACGGCTCCACTATGTTAACACGCTTAAGCAGGAGCTTAGTGGTACTAAGGCCTAAGAAATTCAGCCTTTAGCTGAAGAGAGAGCTATAGTAGATGAACATATGTGACGCGTCATGAGATTTTGTGCCCAAATGTGGCATTACGTCATTCCGAGAAAACGTGAATAAATCGCGACGTCATAGTTGACGCACAGGAGCTCGGTTGTAATTGTATTAGCTACATAAACTTTAGATTTCCCCACCCACATATTTCACACATTACGTTCGATAAAATCCATTATATTCGTTGTTATAACTGTTTTATCAGCTCATTTTTACCTTTGTCCTATGAACAAACATAAAATCTGTTACACAATCACTACAACTGATGTCTAACTCAATGTTTAACAATTATCAACAATACGCCATATAGTAGAAAAAACACAAGGAAAGACAGTCGCCATCTTTTTCGCAACGTTTCCAGCCGCTCAAGTGCGTCACAAATTTCTTGGTACCCGGTCACCCTTACACCGCTTATGACTTCGGGTACCATACAGGTCAAGTTCGATTTCCAGTACAATTCGTCAATTTTCAACATAGTTATGGCCCCTTTCAAGTGAAAAAATTGCAAAATGCCGCTGTTGTACTATCAAGGCAGTTTTTGTGGGGGTATTCATCACCTTTAGTGATAGCTCTAGTTGGTATTAGTGTACTGGTCATGTTTGGTGATGTTAGTTTATAAGTACTTTAATTTTGTTTGCATAAAGTATTACTGTAACTGCGGGTTTGCCTGTGTCAAATATTGCAATGTAATTTTACTCCGAAAATGAGATGACAGTTTTATTGTTCAGACAAAAAGATAATTTATGTAATAATTTTAAATAATGGCTGGCGGTATTCACTTTTACTAGGAATTCTCTATGACCCTGGTAGAGCCCACATATGTATTATAGCCGTGCAACCCTCTCTCGACCTTCTGGTTTATCGTGGCAAGTGGTGCCCATACAATATTAAACAACATCCACATGTGTGGAATGGAATAACTGACTTGATTTAATGGCAAGGTTACACCTCATTATATTTAACTGATAGCCCCATGTGGTCCACAGAAGGACATTAATCTGTCGAAATTTGGGTATAGCAAGATTGTATCATGCATGATAGAATTGGTTCTTCCAAGTATCCATAACTATGTTAGTTAAAATAACAGATACCCTTATAACCCCCAATTCTCTGTATAAAGCTTTTGTTTGTTTGTGTGTGTTATACAACCTTGTCAACACTATTCATGTCATTTTGGAAACATTGATACCAATCTTATGGGACTTTTACCCGGCATTGAGAAAATATTACATATTAAACCCCCTGCATAAACAAACTGCTAGGGTTTATTTGCAGAACAATCTCGCCACGTATAACTGCTTTGCCTGGGGAAGCTAAGACCTTTTTAGCGTTTTATAAAATTGTGCTCATGTTACGTCAGGTAGGCACGATGTAGCCAGTTTATTTATCCTAGCCCTGATGGTAGGTGGCGGTATGTAAAGTTTGTTTTGCAAGGATGTCCATGACAAGGAGTTGCTATTAGCTTTACATTTGTACAGTTTGCATACGCAATTGCACACATACTCACACAAAGATGTAAATGTCAACTTTACTTCATTCTGCGATTATAGATCCCAAATCATGTTAATACTAGTAATATGTTGGGGGTGGGGTAATCTGACAAAATACTTATGAATTACATGTATGCCATTATTTAATGCAGATTAATGATTTATTTACAATTCAAAATTTTGCTATAATTGCAATGATGTACATAAAATTTTGTCGAAAAGTAAAGGACTGTGCGTAAACTTTCTGTGTTTTTATTATTATTATTATTATTATTATTATTATTATTATTATTTATTATTATTATTATTGATTTTCATAAGGAATTCATATTTTATTAGCCACCATGAAATCATTCATTCCACCAATTTGACCTTGAATGTAGCAATGTGTGTTAAAAAGTCTGCTCCCAAAAGCCAGACTTTGCAGTAAAAGTAATTGGTACAGTCCAATCCTTGGCTATTTAGATGTACGTAGCATTCAAACAAATTGATGTTGGTGACATACATACATATAATGTAAGTAGGTGGGCTCCTCTATAACCACCTATTTTAAATTTGTTGCCATGGCAACAGAATTCTTCCCAACAAATATATAACGAATGATTGCTACTGGGTGGATAAATAAATGTGTGAAAGCATGATTTGCTGATATTTTGCTTTCTCTGAATGCTTAATGAGGCTTTGAAGTCGAGAAAAAATAGCAAATATACATCTAAAATGACTGAAAATGCAATTTTCGCATATTCAGGGTCAGTCTTTAAAGACCTATATCTCGTATACCGCTCAATGTTTTCATCTGAAATTTCACATATGCACTTCAGTATTATAAAGCTATCAGAAAATGGCAAAAACTCATTTTCGGTCATGGACCCCATTTGGACCCAAAATCTCATGGCTGGTCACATATTTGTCATTCAGTCACCAAGTTTGCTGTGTGTGTTACAGAAGGCCAAGACAAACTTCCTACGCTATACTGGTTACCTAAACTTCATAAAAGACCTTACAAAGCACGGTTTATTGCAAATTCTAGCTCTTGCACTACCACTGGACTTTTTAAATTATTAAATTCCTGTCTTACTGCTATTAAAACACATGTGATTAAATATTGTGATAAAGTCTTTGAAAGATTAGGAAGAAATCTGTTTTGGTCTATAAAAAACTCTACTGAGGTTTAATTCAAGGTAATGTTGGTTGGTGCCTGATGTTCTGTCTCTGGTCGGGCCCATCGGAGTCTAACTGTTGGTTTTCTTTTGCTCCAGCATTTCAGTGGTTTCTTGCTGTCGAGTCCTCACCGTTGTCTCACCTCTGTGGTTCTTTGATTTTTTGTGTTCACGGAGATGTTGCACTGATGAGTTAGGAGGCCTTCATGCGGACTGAACAAATTATTTGTCCAAATCGCGACGGAAGTAAGGGCGAGGATTGTGGCCACGTAAAATCGATTCAAGCCCCCCAGTAGAAATTTTCCACTGACCGTTCCAAGGCGGTTCTTCTGTGGCGGTTTATTTATGGTGTTGTTTGTTACTTACTGTGTGTATCACTTGTGTCTTTTTATTTTGGATGGCCATATGGCCATTTTGTGGGAAAGTAACTGTCCTTATGGCCTTCCTTTGTTTAGGTTTCCATTATGGTCTAGTCGCTTAATGTTTGTGTTTCTTTCCCTTTGGTGTCTTTGATGGGTGGGATAAGTTAATTGTATCGATTCCTGATCTTTGTTTTACTTCTACTTTAAATAAATTGACATCCAGACGTTTTCGTGCTTCAAGTCTGTCTACTTACGATTTTTCCACTCTTTACACTACACTTCCTCATAATCTTATAAAAGAAAAGCTTAATGATTTAATCGAATGGACTTTTCACAGAGAAAATCCTAGCTTGCATGTAATGTAGAAGTAAAACAAAGATCAGGAATCGATACAATTAATTTACTCCACCCATCAAAGACACCAAAGATTTCCACTTGGGGGGGGGGGGGGGTGGGGGGGCTTAAATCGATTTTACGTGGCCACACTCCTCGCCCTTACTTCCGTCGCGATTTAGACAAATAATTCGTTCAGTCCGCATTAAGGCCTCCTAACTCATCAGTTCATCATCTCCGTAAACACAAATAATCAAAGAACCACAGAGGTGAGACCACTGAAATGCTGGAGCAAAAGAAAAATGTCAGAAACTAATTTTTCACTTCTAAAGAGCATATGAATTATACACTTTGGTCATGTCAGAACGTGTGTGATGCCCTCACCTTTCTACTTGACAATATTTATATTAGATTCGGTACTAAGTTATTTAGACAAATTGTGGGTATTCCGATGGGTACGAATTGCGCACCTCTTGTGGCTGATCTGTTCTTTTATTGATATGAAAGAGACTTCATGTTGTCGCTTTCCATTGATAACCAATCTGAAATTATTGAAGCTTTTAATTCTACTTCTAGATATTTAGATGATTTATTAAATATTGTCAATACTTACTTTTATGGTTTGATCAGTCAGATTTATCCCCTAGAACTTCAGTTAACAAGGCAAATCCTCTGATACCGAGGCCCCCATCGGATTTACATTTATCTATTGTAGATGGATTTGTTTCTTGCAAAATTTATGATAAACGTGATGACTTTGATTTCGAGATTGTAAATTTTCCTTTTTTTGACGGTGATGTTCCTCGTGCGACATCGTACGGGGTTTATATTTCGCAGTTAATTCGATTCGCTAGAGTGTCTAGTCATGTATTCGACTTAAACACTCGTAATAAATTATTAACCGCTTAACTTCTTAATCAGGGGTATCGGTATCATAAACTAGGTAAAGCCTTTTCTAAGTTTTAAAGACATCATTCTGATTCGGTTTCAAAATTCAATGTTGGACTTAAAACACTTCTGCTACCGGAACCTGAATTCTATGGTGACTTAGTATATAAATTTAGAAAAATACATGCCTGTAATGACTGTAGTACCCAATTTCGTAGAATCGTTCGTCGATATATAAAGATTGGGTACAACATCAAATATTATAAAACAAACTTTGATTGCACACCGGTGGGTCGGGCCTAAGACTATATGACGGTTCCAGCGTAAAAACATAAATGGAATTTGATTTTATTTTAGTATTCTTTATGTTGGTTGGCGCCTGATGCTACGTCTTTGGTCGGGCCCCTCGGAGTCTTACTGTTGATTTTCTTTTGCTCCAGCAATTCTGTTGTTGTATGCTGTCGAGTCCTCAACCTTGTTTAATCTCTGTAGATTTTTTATTCGATTGTTCTCGGAGATGTTACACTGATGAGTAAGGAAGCCTTCATGCGGACTAAACAAAATTAGTCTTTACAGCGACAGAGGTAAGGGCGAGGATTATGGCCATGTAAAATCAATTTAAGCCCCCCCCCCCCCCCAGTGGAATTCTTTCCACTGACCGTTCTAAGGCGGTTCTTCTGTGGCGGTTTATTTATGTCGTTGTTTGTTACTACTTACTGTGTCGATCACTTGTGTCTTTTTATTTTGGATGGCCATTTGGCCATTTCGTGGAAAAGTAACTGTCCTTATGGCCATCCTTAGTTTAGGTTTCCATTATGGTCTGGTCGCTTCATGTTTGTGTTTCTTTCCCTTTGGTGTCTTTGATGGGTGGGATAAGTTAATTGTATCGATTCCTGATCTTTGTTTTACTTCTACTTTTAATAAATTGTTTTAGTGTTTCCACCATTTTTTGTGTTTGACATCTTCGTTCTTTAATTTGTCTGCTAATATTCGGTTTGTAATTGCTTAGACTTTCGAATTTTCCAATAATCTTATTTCGTATTTGTTTATAATTTTCAAAATCAATACTGCTTTTTTATTTTTTTTTAATTTATTGTATATATGTTTTCGTTTACGTTTCATTTGTTAGCCATGGAGAATCGGATTGACGATTTTTTACCATTTGTTAGGAATGCAATATTGAAGTCAATTTTGAATTTTTTTTCAGTTATATTTTTGGCAGATGTATCAACGTCGTTATGGTTTTAGCTCGTTTCTGTTAGTATTTTCAGCCATCTGCGAAAGAGATTGATAGTCCCCACGATCAAAGAGCCAAATATGCCGGTGAAAAACCCGTGTCATATATTTTTTGAAATTGAGAACGAAAAAAATGGGCAATGATATCTATGATGATGATGATGGTTTCATGTTTTACGACGAGTCAACCCTCTTTGTGGGTCATAAGCGTCAATCGGCTAATGATCAAAAGGTATGTAGAATTATGAGGATATTAAAAGTAAAAAAAGGTTTAAAAATCTGAAACAAAATTAACTCTTAAGAAAAAGTCCAATTTCTTTAAAATCAGATAATATTATCAACAGACACATCTTAAAACAATTGTCGCAAAGTGACAGCTATAAAGCATAAGTTACGGGTCGGTAAAAAGTCTATACATTTAATTAAGATACGTTTAACAGTGAAAGGCTGATCACAGCCTACACAAGAAAGCTGATCATCACCATTTAAAATATAAGAATGAGTAACTCTAGTATGACCAATGCGCAGTCGCGTTGATACTACATCATCTTTTCTGGAAGACCGTGGTGGAGTGCATTTTGTTCCAACGTCAGGTCTAATGGCACGGATTTTGTTATCAATTGCACGGTCCCATTCACCTTGGAATTTTAAAAAACAGACGGATCAAGATTTAACGATTGCTTTGCTTTCTTGTCAGCATACTCATTGCCGACAATGCCAATATGGCTTGGAAGCCAACAAAACAAGATTTGGTGAGTTTCAGAAATTTCATGAATTTTTTCGATCAATTTTTGTATTTGAGGATTTTTGGGTGATGAACCTTAAGCACATAAATTGAACCAGAAAATATAATTGCTTTTTGAATTGTTGAAGAACTGATAAAATCTAAAGCTAGGTCTATTGCTTTGGCTTCAGCTGTAAAATAGATGAACCATCTGGAAGGCGCAAGGTTTGGTGAGTATCTTTAGAAACATACGCACAACCAACTTTATCTCCTTCTTTGGAACCATCCGTATTAACTTGCTGGTAATTAGTGTAACGTGATTGGAGTACCTGAAAGTTTTGTTTGAGTGAGTAGCATTGGAATTGATTCGGATTTTTTTTCCATCATGTAAGTCAAACAGAATAGAAGGTGTTTTAATACATCGAGATGGAACTTCGGCGGTTTCAAGTTTTTGAATATTTTAAGGTCGATACCTGAATTTTCTAGCAGAAGTAATATACGTAATTCAAAAGGTTTGATGGATTATCGGTACCATAAACTACGCAAAGCCTTTTCAAAATTTTATAGACGCCATTCTGATTTAATTTCAAAATTCAATATTGGACTTAAATCTCTTCTGCAACAAGGTCTATCGGAACCCGAATTTTATGGTGACTTAGTATTTAAATTCAGAAAAATATATAACCGCAATGACTTCAGTACCCAATTTCGTAAAATCATTCTTCGATATAAAAAGATTGGGTACAACATAGATATTATACGACAGACTGCATGCATGGTAGTTAACCCAATCACGGTTGGCAACTTTGCTTCCCTCTTTAATTGCACGCCGGTGGGTCAGGCCTCAGATTCTATGACGGCTCCAACGTAAAGGCTTATTGAGAATTAGAGAGATCTAATTCAAGGTAATGTTGGTTGGTGCCTGATGCTCTGTCTCTGGTCGGGCTCATCGGAGTCTAACTGTTGGTTTTCTTTTGCTCCAGCATTTCAGTGGTTTCTTGCTGTCGAGTCCTCACCGTTGTCTCACCTCTGTGGTTCTTTGATTTTTGTGTTCACGGAGATGTTGCACTGATGAGTTAGGAGGCCTTCATGCGGACTGAACAAATTATTTGTCTAAATCGCGACGGAAGTAAGGGCGAGGATTGTGGCCACGTAAAATCGATTTAAGCCCCCCAGTGGAAATCTTCCACTGACCGTTCCAAGGCGGCTCTTCTGTGGCGATTTATTTTATGTTGTTGTTTGTTACTTACTGTGTGTATCACTTGTGTCTTTTAGTTTCGGATGACCATATGGCCATTTTGTGGGAAAGTAACTGTCCTTATGGCCTTCCTTTGTTTAGGTTTCCATTATGGTCTGGTCGCTTAATGTTTGTATTTCTTTCCCTTTGGTGTCTTTTATGGGTGGAGTAAGTTAATTGTATCAATTCCTGATCTTTGTTTTACTTCTACTTAATTTCATACTTATCTACAAATTCAGGTGGAAATGAAATTTTGAAAGCCGGGTTAGATGGATTAGCAGCAAGTCTGATAGCATACGGAAGAGAACGTTTTTCTCTGCGCGAAGATAAAGATGGTTCACCTGCTTCCATATAAAGACTTAATACGGGAGAGGTACGAAATGCTCCAATAGCCAGACGAAGGTTTTGGTGATGGAGAGTATCTAAAGATTTTAAATAAGATTTTCTTGCAGAACCATAAACAACAGACCCATAATCTAATTTAGATCTTATTAAAGACCGGTAAAGATGTTATAAGGTATACCGATCTGCTCTCCCACTTGTTTGAGCTAAAACTTTCAAAAGATTCAAAACTTTTAAGCATTTCGCTATAAGATATTTAATATGGGGAATAATAGACAACTTTTGATCAAATATGACCCCAAGAAATTTGGCTTCTTTAACAACAGGAATTTGTGATCCGTATATTCGTGTTTCTTCCGTAGCTTACAAAAATGAACACATTGCGTTTTCGACTTGGAAAACTTGAAACCATTTTTATCAACCCATTCTTCTATTCTTCTCAAATTTTGTTGTAATTTTCGTTTAATTGTTTTCATATTCTATGAACGGTAATATATACAAAAAATCATCAACATATAATGAACAATTTGTTTTGTCGTCCAAACATTATATAACATTGTTTATATTGATGTATAATAGCGTAGTTGAAAGAATACTACCTTGTGGGACACCATGTTATCATAGAGATCTGACAGGGTAGATCCTACACGCACATGAAACATGCGTCCCTCTAAAAAGCTTTCAATAAAACTGATAAGTAACTCTTAAGCCAACGTTATAGAGATCTTTCAATATTCCATAACGCCATGTGGTATCATAAGTTTATCCAAGTCGAAAAAGACAGCTACTACGTGTTCTTTGTTAATAAAAGTATTACGTATAAATGTTTCTAGTCTAATTAAATTGTCATTGGTACTACATTCAGAACGAAAACCTGACTGATGTTCTGAAATGAGGTTGTTGGGCTCTAAGTACCAAACCAATATCTTGTTTATCATTCTCTCCATTGTTTTACACAAACAACTTATCAAAGCTATCGAACGATAATTTGTAGGTTCTGCACGATCTTTCCCTGGGTTTGGAAGTGGTACTACTGTAGCTAAGCACCAGCCCTCAGGACAGACCCCCGTTTCCCAAATATTATTTAAGATATCTAAAAGTGTTGAAAGAGAGCTTTTGAGCAGATATTTAAGCATCTGATAATGCATTTCATCAGAACCGGTTGCCGTATCATGTGGCTTCAACTAGTTCGGGTAAGTTAATAGGTTTGTTTTATTTTTCGTGATTGAGGGATTTAAAGTTTAGATTGCTTTTCTCTTGGTCCTTGTTGAAATTTCTAAAAGTGTCAGAATAATTTTGCGATGATGGATTTCTCAAGAATGTGCTACAAAGAGTATTTGAAATATTTTTTTAGTTGAAGCTTTTGTGTCAAAATCAGTTTTTAAATGTGTAAAACTAGGGGACTTTGTTGTTCCTGAAATTTTTCGTACCATATCCCAAACCTTTTTAATTGGGGGGTTTGTAGTACAATTTGGAAACATATTCCCTCCAGGACTTTCGTTTTGAAGCTCGGATTGTTCGCCGAGCTTTAGCTCTAAAAACTTTAACGTCGTTTAGTTTATATGTAGTTCGACTTTTTCAGAACTTATTTAAAGCCTGTTTGCGTTTTTGTTAGCTTCTTTACAGCCATTATTAAACCAAGGTTTGCTTTTCTTAGGATCTGTGGAGTTCTTTGCAATGCATTGTTCTGATATTGTAATATGCAAATCTGTGAAATCAGAAACAATGTCAGATGAGTCATTAAAGTGATCAATTGGTAACTCTTCTTCACATAAAATATGGAATAGTTTCCAGCCGGCTTTATTCATTTTCCATTTCTGGTTACAGTCCTCATCTGGTTCGTTTACGCTCTCAATTATAACAGAGAAGTGATCACTTCCGCACTGATCATCATAGACAGACCAGGCATAGTCTAAGAAAAGAGACGGGTGACACAAAGAGAGATCTAAAGAAGACAAATGACCTGTCGCAGGGTGAAGGTAAGTATAAGATTTATCATTCATCAAGCAAAGATCGTTCTTTGCAATAAAATATTCAATAAGCGCTCCTCTGTTGTTGTTATCTTTACAACCCAAAGAATATTGTGACTATTGAACTCTCCAACTAAAAGATATGGCGATGGAAGTTGACCCAGCAATGATTCAAGATGTTCGGGCTTTATAGATAATGAGGATGGGATATATAGACAGCAAATTTTAGTTTCTTTATCCAGAGAAACCAACACTGCTACAGTTTGTAGTTCTGTTTTCAATTTGACCTTACTTTATGGTAAACAAGAGTTAACAATAATTGAACTGCCACCAGATGGTCTGTTACCATCAGAATAGATAAAGTTATATGTATCGAAACCCCTGATATCGATGTTTTCATCAGTTTTTAAAAACGTTTCTTGGAAACAAAAAAAAAACAATGTTTTTAGTAAAGAAAGAAGTAATAACGGTTCATTATAATTTGATTTAAGACCTCGACAATTCCATTGTATTATTCTGTGGTTTGGATCCATTGAGAGATATTTACATGAGTAGAAACTAATGCGTCGTTATCGACGGACTTACCTACTTTATAAAAGGTATCATTGTAATATTGCTACCCTTGCGAGGACTGGTTGGAGCATCATCAAATCCATTAACTCGTCAGAGTCCTCGTCAAGTGGTTCTTGACTACAATGTTTGATCGGATCTTCCGATCCCTTACTGGTTCGACCTGAGTCGAATTTTTCTTTTACATGCGGCGTTGGCTTTGGTACGGTCGCTGTCGACTGATCAGGAGCAACCTGGATTGCGCCATTTGACAAATCGGTTGAACTTTGTGGTGCTGGAGTAGATTTACTCCACGCACCAGATTTTTTTTCAGTTCAGCAATGTACGATTCAACAGCCTGTGTTCCATTGTGCGTGACTTTTACAGCACCCTTGTGATGCTTGCGTAAGTGGTGGTTGATGTTGTATATCGCTCGTCAACAATTTTCCTAGCTTCTGGAAACGATAACGATTGTTGGTACTTAACTGTGAGTATTTCTTTTTCTTTTTTCTAAGGGAGAGTCTCGAGAAAAAAAACCGCATGTTGGCCACCACAATTGACGCATTTGCTATCATTCTGGCAGTTTTGGTGCGTAGTTACGAGTTTATCGTCACCACAATTGGCACAGAAAGATTTTTTCTGAAATTTGCTTTCGTGGTGGCCAAACACCTGACAATTGTGACAGCTGAGAGGATTCGGAATGTATACCTCTACGTTGACAGAAAGGTACGCTACTTTGATTTTCGTGGGTAGAACTGGTGTATTAAATGTCAAAACATAAGTGTTTGTCGATTTAAGTACACCACTTCTACGGACTTGGGTGTTACGAGCACCAACAACGCCTTGATCCCTAAGATTGTCAAGAATCACTTGATCGCTGCTAGTACGTAGTTACGGGCTGCGAATGTCATCCTTAGATATATTTTGTGTATTGTGTAACGAGATCATTCAGATCAAACAACTTTTTGGTGATGAGCAAGTTTGTAACATTCTATTATTTCTCGGCTTCCAAGAGAAGATCACCGGATCTAAGAGTTTTAATACTCTTTGAATGTCCAGCTATCGATTGAATGCTTTTCTCAATAACAAACGGCCCCCGCCCATAGGGGCTTGAAGATATATATGGGCTGCATGCTGCTTCCACGCAGAGCTGAATCCGGCCCGCACACTAGTACTGGTAAACCGCTTAGAGGATCTATGCCTGTCCAGGAACCGCGGTGCGGGTTGGACCGTTAAAGCTAATAAACCCTATTGGTTTCATTGGGCGACAGGGCTTGAGATGTCATTTCATCTCAACGTCGGGTAAAAGTCCCACAAAATTGACAGCAACGTCTCCAAAATGACCTCTACAGTGTTGACGGGGACGTTAAACCTCAAATCAAACAAAATCTCAATAACAAACGAAGCCAAGCTTGACACAGTTCGTGAATCGGCTAATGATTTGATTTTTCAAGAAACGCGGACTACTCCAATAGAAGTTAAGGCAATGATCAGGAATCGATACAATTAACCCACAGCTCCCATCAGAGACACCAAAGGGAAAGAAACACAAACATGAAACAACAGACCCTAATGGAAACACCAATGGCGGAAAGCCAAAAGGACAGTTACTTTCCCACAAAATGACCAATAGGCTATCCAAAATAAAACAATATAAGCGACACAAACACCCAAAGACAAACCATAACAAAAATAAACCGCGACCGAAGAGACCGCCTTAAAGGCTTTGGAACAACAGACTGTTAAATTGTATCACTAGAGTCATCTGACTCTGCGTACTGTTTACGTTGTTTTTGTGTTGGGGTTAGTTTTTTATATTTCCCTACGAGGAATATATCTAAGATTCGTCCAAAGTGCTCTCGCCCTCCTTGGAGCCCTACAAGGGAGCACCATAATGGAGTGGTTATCCGACTTGCAGGTGTTAGAGATACACGTAAGATATATTCGCATAAACAAAAAGCCAACACGATTGGTCCGTTTGGTCACCGCCTTCTAGATGTATAAAAAGTAGAAGTAAAACAAAGATCAGGAATCGATACAATTCACTTACTCCAACCATCAAAGACACCAAAGGGAAAGAAATACAAACATTAAGCGACCAGACCATAATGGAAACCTAACAAAGGAAGGCCATAAGGACAGTTACTTTCCCACAAAATGGCCATATACCCATCCAAAATTATAAGACATAAGTGATACACACATAAGTAACAAACAATAACATAAATAAATCGCCACAGAAGAACCGCCTTGGAACGGTCAGTGGAAAGATTTCCACTGGGGGGCTTAAATCGATTTTACGTGGCCACAATCCTCGCCCTTACTTCCGCCGCGATTTAGACAAATAATTGTTCAGTCTGCATGAAGGCCTCCTAACTCATCAGTGCAACATCTCCGTGAACACAAATAATCAAAGAACCACAGAGGTGAGACAACGGTGAGGACAGAAAATTGTTTGTCTGATTTGAGGTTTAACGTCCCCATCAACACTGTAAAGGTCATTTTGGAGACGTTGCTTCCAATTTTGTGGGACTTTTACCCGACATTGAGATGGAATGACATCTCAAGCCCTGTCGCCCAATGAAACCAATAGGGTTTATAAGCATGGACGGTCCGACTCGTACCCATCGCTTTGCCTGGGCAGGCTTAGATCCTCTAAGCGGTTTACCAGTACTCGTGTGCGGGTCGGAATCAGCTCTGCGTGAAAGCATCATGCAGTCCATATATTTCTTCAAGCCCTAATTGGAGGGGGCCGAAAGACAGAACAGGTAAGGTGAATGGGCATATGGTTGGTATCAGGAAAGATACAAAAAGAATAGAAAAGAAAGCAAAGCGGTATCTCTAGGGCTTGGCGCGACCAGCCGATTGACCGTGCCGGACCGCACGGCCACACATCTACACTGAAGAACCAGGCCAAAAAGGCGTGTTGGGAACCTGAGGCACCGCGACCTCAGATAACCCTCAACCTCCAGGATCCCTTCTTCCGGCTTACAGGACGCCACTCACGGCTAACGGGTGGTACTTCCTTTAGCTCTTCCTTGTCGGCACAAAGACCACGGCGGCAATGTGCTCTGTGGGAATTGAGCCCCCAGGCCACGACAAAACAGGAAGTCTTATACCTGGGGGCAATGATATCTAATGTTTTGATCCAGAAAGCGATCACCAGCACCGCTTACTAGTATAGCATTTTTCTCAGGGGTAAATATCAGGTCAATAGCAGAACACGAATGTTCCGTTTGTGTGTCGGTTCCGTTATGAGTTGCTCCAAGTTGAAATGCTCACGTATTTTTTTTTTATTTGATGCTGCCTTCAAAATATCAAGATAAAAATCTCCTGTTACAAACGTATTAATAATGTTTGTGTCGAAAGCAAGACCAATGGAATCTTCTATGGAAGCCAGGGTTGCAGCAGAAGAATTCGGTGGTCTGTAGAATGTACCTAACAAAACAAAACCTATTATGAATGCTGAGTTCTAACCAAGTACATTCTATATTTGTAAGTTAAAGGTCTAGTCTACGGCTTGAATATAAATTACTTTTTGTGTATACACATATACCCCCATGGCTATCCCCTTCGCGGTCGCGCCTATAAAGATTGTGTCCCTCTATAATAATGGAATCACCAGTCACTCCTTGGTTTAACCAAGTTTCTGTTAGACATATGATATCAAAGTGTTGGGGCTTGAAGAAATAAATGGGCTGCATGATGCTTCCACGCAGAAATGAATCCGGCCCGCATACGAGTACTGGTAAACCGCTAAGAGGATCTAAGCCTACCCAGGCAATGCGGTGCAAGTCGGACCGCCCATGCTTGTAAACCCTATTGGTTTACAAGAAATAATTGTAAACCCTATTGGTTTTATTTGGCGACAGGGCTTGAGATGTCATTTCATCTCAATGTCGGGTAAAAGTCCCACAAAATTGGAAGCAACGTCTCCAAAATGACCTACATAGTGTTGACGGGGACGTTAAACATCAACTCAAACAAACAAAGTGTTTTTAAATTCTGCCCCTATTAAACCTACTTTATTCGAAATACTTTGAAAGTTGTAATGAACTATAGAAAAGTTGCTCGTTATAGATCATTGCCTTCAATTCTATTTTCTATATTAACTGATGCTTGAGAGGAAACACTAGTGTGGTTCGGAAGATCCGTTTGGCCTGGATTCAATCCAATGTCTCCTGAGTGCACTAACAGCAGTGACGTGATAAGTAAAGCAAAAGGTGTTTGTAAAGGTGAAAGATAATACGGGTCCTGGGTTAGTTTCTATGTCGCCACACATCATGAGGAGCATTCATTTTGACAAAAGTATTAAGAGTTCAAAATGAGTAAAGTGAGACAAGCCCTTGTATTTGCGATGCCAATGGTTAAGCAGTCCTATGCGCATCCTGTAAATATCGTTTATGTTATACATGTTATACAATATCGTTCGTATCAGTAGAGTGACTTACGTGACAACCAGAAACATATACGCATGTATAAGAATATAGACCAACGCCCAAAACATTCAATTTATCACGGATATATAGCTAATGCAACCTGACATGAGACTAATGACCTCCATTATCACAACCCTACACTCGACCGAATTTTCACATCTATTACCACCGCCTTCCGAGGAGGTTGATACATAGAGGTCGGTAAATGTGTCGCCATTCACGAGCTGCTAAATATTCACAAGTTTACCGATTTGACATAGTGTCTAGTCAAGTAACTGACTTCAACGCTCGTAATAAAGTGTTAACTGCTAATAAGGGTTATCGGTATTATAAACTACGCAAAGCCTTTTAAAAATTTTATAGACTTCATTCCGATTTAATTTCTAAGTTCAATGATGGACTTTAATCTCTTCTGCAACAAGGTCAATCGGAACCCGAATTTTATGGTGACTTAGTAATAATATAAAATCGGCAAAATATACTCAGTCAAAAAAGTTCCTATACCTAAAATTGCTTCTGTTACTATAGCTACTACAGATAAAAACTACACAAAGTTTGTTATGTTTTGATAAGAAGACTCATTTTCCCGTGCAAAAGCACCATTCGTTTTTGTTTTCGTAAACACTTCATCGTAGACTATTGCTTTAAACACTCAAGGGGTCACTGTGTCATTTTCGCAGAGAAAATTATTAAAACATGCTATGATTTAACATCAAAAAATTTCCCTGTACCCTCCATTTCTAAAATTTGATACATGTGACATTTCTTTAGATACCATTTGCGTCTATTCACAAAAGATTTGGAACTTTAGTTGCATCAGCTACGAGAAACAGGCACATATTGACCTCCAATTCTTAGAAGTTGTGTGCAAATGCTGCTTTCAATGGGAACTCCATAGAAAATCGCAATCGATAGTGCTACATGCTACATGAATTTTCTGTATTTTTTACCATCGTGATTACAGGCAATGGTGGACACAAAGCGTTTTTTGAAAAAATGGCAAAAATTGATCGACAGGAATAAGAATTATAGCAGTTCGAAAATTGCTATATTTTTAATTGCAAGGGAGATAATTTGAGAATTGCACAAATTAAAACCTCGCTTATAATGCGAGATCATGAGATATTGTAAAAGTAAAGTGTTATTCGATGTTCAGAGAATATTGTCTTCCATCTTAGACAAAAAAGAACTTTCTGCGCATGCGCAATGTTCATTTTCTACCAAAATCTTTCTAGGCACATATTGGAAGACAACTCCTGAGCAGAAAGGTATGGACAAATGCAAGTTTGAGCATTATCTAGCTAAACGTCCGATTTAAATGTCTACAGCCTAACTTAGCTAAATAGCTGCAGGGTATCTAGTGAGTTTCACCCGAAAGTTGTTATAGTTACTTTTTTGACTAAGTATATATTACTGCAATGACTTCAGCACCCAATTTCGTAAAATCGTTCTTCGATTGGGTACAACATAAGTGTTATACGACAGACTGCATGCATGGGAGTTAACCCAATCACGATTGACAACTTTGTTTCCCTCTTTAATTGTCAGGCCTCAGATTCTAATACGGTTCCAGTGTAAAGACTTGCTGAGAATAAGAGAGAATATTATTTTATGTAATGTTGGTTGGTGCCCGATGCTCTGTTTTTGGTCGGGCCCATCAGAGTCTAACTTTTGGTTTTATTTTGCACCAGCATTTTGTGTTCTCGGAGATATTGCACTGATGAGTTTACAGGCCTTCATGCGGACTGAACAAATTATTTGTCTAAATCGAGACAGAAGTAGGGGCGATGAATGCTGTCGCGTAAAATCGATTTAAGCCCACAAGTGGAATTCCTTTCACTGATCGTTATAGGCGGTTCTTCTGTCGCGGTTAATTTTTAAATTGTTGTCGTTGAGTGTGTGTATCGTTTATATTTTTTGTTTTGGATAGCAAATTGGCCATTTTGTGGGAAATTTACTGTGCGTTTGGCTTTCCGCTATTGGTGTTTCCATTAGGGTCTAGTTATTTCATGCCTGTCTTTCTTTTCATTTGGTGTCTCTGATGGGAGCTGTGGATTAATCGTATCGATTCCTTATCATTGCCTTCAATTCCATTTTACAAAAACCCACCTATAAGGCGACGTCTCTGATCAACTTATTCTTTGCATACAGGTAAAGTAGAAGTAAAACAAAGATCAGGAATCGATACAATTAACTTTCTCCACCCATCAAAGACACCAAAGGGAAAGAAACACAAACATTAAGCGACAAGACCATAATGAAAACCTAAACAAAGGATGGCCATAAGGACAGTTACTTTCCCACAAAATGGCCATATGGCCATCCAAAATAAAAAGACACAAGTGATACACACAGTAAGTAACAGACAACAACAAAAATAAATCGCCACGGAAGAAACCGCCTTGAAACGGTTAGTGGAAAGATTTCCACTGGGGGGCTTAAATCGATTTTACGTGACCACAATCCTCGTCCTTACTTCAGTCGCGATTTAGACAAATAATTTGTTCAGTCCGCATGAAGGCCTCCTAACTCATCAGTGCACCATCTTCGTGAACACAAATAATCAAAGAACCACAGAGGTGAGACAACGGAGAGGACTCGACTGCAAGAAACCACTGAAATGCTGGAGCAAAAGAAAACCAACAGTTAGACTCCGATGGGCCCGACCAGAGACAGAGCATCAGGCACCAACCAACATTACCTTCAATTAGATCTCTCTAATTCTCAATAAGCCTTTACGTTGGAACAGTCATAGAATCTGAGGCCTGACCCACCGGCGTGCAAAAGAGGGGAGCAAAGTTGCCAACCGTGATTGGGTTAACTACCATGCATGCAGTCTGTCGTATTATATCCATGTTGTACCCAATCTTTTTATATCGAAGAATGATTTTACGAAATTTGGTGCTAAAGTCATTGCGGTTATATATTTTTCTGAATTTATATACTTGGTCACCATAAAAATCGGGTTCCGTTAGACCTTGTTGCAGAAGAGATGTTGAATATTGAATTTTGAAATTAAATCAGAATGGCGTCTATAAAATTTTGAAAAGGCTTTGCGTAGTTTATGGTACCGATAACCCTGATTAAGAAGTTTAGCCATTAATAATTTATTTCGAGTGTTGAAGTCAGTTACATGACTACACACTCTAGCAAATCGAATTAATTGCGAAATATAAACGCCATAGGATGGCGCACGAGGAACATCACCATCCAAAAAAGGAAAATTTACAATCTCAAAATCGAAGTCATCGCGTTTATCATAAATTTTGCACGAAACAAACCCATCTACAATAGATAGATGTAAACCCAAAAACGGGGCCTCGGTGTCAGAAGAATTTGCTTTATTTAACTAAAGTTCTCGGGGGTAAATCTGACTGATCAAACCATCGAAATAGGTATTATCAATATTTAATAAATTATCTCAATATCTAGAAGTGGAGCTAAAGCTTCAATAATTTCAGATTGGTTATCAATGGAAAGCGACAACATGAAGTCTCTTTCATAACAATACAAGAATAGATCAGCCACAAGAGATGCGCAATTCGTACCCATCGGAATTCCCACAATTTGTGTAAATAACTTAGTACCGAATCTAATATAAATATTGTCAAGTAGAAAGGTGGGGGCATCACACACTTTCTGACATGACCAAAAGTGTATAATTCTTATGCTCTTTAGAAGTGAAAAATGCATTTCTGACATTACATGCAAGATAGAGAGAATCTTCTCTGTGAAAAGCCCATTTAATTAAATCATTAAGCTTTTCTTTTATAAGATTATGAGGAACTGTAGTGTAAAGAGTGGAAAATCCTAAGTAGACAGACTTGAAGCACGAAAATGTCTGGATTTCAATTTATTTAAAGTAGAAGTAAAACAAAGATCAGGAATTGATACAATTAACTTACTCCATCCATAAAAGTCACCAAAGGGAAAGAAATACAAACATTAAGCGACCAGACCATAATGGAAACCTAAACAAAGGAAGGCCATATGGACAGTTACTTTCCCACAAAATGGCCATATGGCCATCCAAAATTAAAAGACACAAGTGATACACACAGTAAGTAACAAACAACAACATAAATAATTCGCCACAGAAGAGCCGCCTTGGAACGGTCAGTGGAAGATTTCCACTGGGGGGCTTAAATCGATTTTACGTGGCCACAATCCTCGCCCTTACTTCCGTCGCGATTTAGACAAAAAATTTGTTCAGTCCGCATGAAGGCCTCCTAACTCATCAGTGCAACATCTCTGTGAACACAGAAATCAAAGAACCACAGAGGTGAGACAACGGTGAGGACTTGACAGCAAGAAACCACTGAAATGCTGGAGCAAAAGAAAACCAACAGTTAGACTCCGATGAGCCCGACCAGAGACAGAGCATCAGGCACCAACCAACATTATCTCTTTAATTTTCAATAAGCCTTTACGTTGGAGCCGTCATAGAACCTGAGGCCTGACCCACCGGCGTGCAATTAAAGAGGGAAGCAAAGTTGCCAACCGTGATTGGGTTAACTACCATGCATGCAGTCTGTCGTATAATATCCATGTTGTACCCAATCTTTTTATATCGAAGAATGATTTTACGAAATTGGGTGCTGAAGTCATTGCGGTTATATATTTTTCTGAATTTATATACTAAGTCACCATAAAATTCGGGTTCCGATAGACCTTGTTGCAGAAGAGATTTAAGTCCAATATTGAATTTTGAATTTAAATCAGATTGGCGTCTATAAAATTTTGAAAAGGCTTTGCGTAGTTTATGGTACCGATAACCCTGATTAAGGAGTTTAGCCGTTAATAATTTATTACGAGTGTTGAAGTCAGTTACATGACTACACACTCTAGCAAATCGAATTAATTGCGAAATATAAACGCCATAGGATGGCGCACGAGGAACATCACCATCCAAAAAAGGAAAATTTACAATCTCAAAATCAAAGTCATCGCGTTTATCATAAATTTTGCACGAAACAAATCCATCTACAATAGACAGATGTAAATCCAAAAACGGGGCCTCGGTATCAGAAGAATTTGCTTTATTTAACTGAAGTTCTAGGGGGTAAATCTGACTGATCAAACCATCAAAATAGGTATTATCAATATTTAATAAATCATCTAAATATCTAGAAGTAGAGCTAAAAGCTTCAATAATTTCAGATTGGTTATCAATGGAAAGCGACAAATGAAGTCTCTTTCATAACAATACAAGAACAGATCAGCCACAAGAGGTGCGCAGTTAGTACCCATCGGAATACCCACAATTTGTCTAAATAACTTAGTACCGAATCTAATATAAATATTGTCAAGTAGAAAGGTGAGGGCATCACACACTTTCTGACATGACCAAAGTGTATAATTCTTATGCTCTTTAGAAGTGAAAAATGCATTTCTGACATTACATGCAAGATAGAGAGAATCTTCTCTGTGAAAAGCCCATTCAATTAAATCATTAAACTTTTCTTTTATAAGATTATGAGGAAGTGTAGTGTAAAGAGTGGAAAAATCGTAGGTAGACAGACTAGAAGCACGAAACTGTCTAGATTTCAATTTATTTAAAACCTCATTCGAATTTTTTATAGACCAAAACAGATTTCTTCCTGATCTTTCAAAGACTTTATCACAATATTTAATTACATGCGTTTTAATAGCAGTAAGACAGGAAGTTAATAATTTAGAAAGTTCAGTGGTAGTGCAAGAACTAGAATTTGCAATAAACCGTGCTTTGTAAGGTTTTTTATGAAGTTTTGGTAACCAGTATAGCGTAGGAAGCTTGTCTTGGCCTTCGTTAACACACACAGCAAACTTGGTGGCTGAAAGACAAACATGTTTATCTACTATAGCTCTCTCTTCAGCCAAAGGCTGAAGTTCATAGGCCTTAGTACCACCAAGCTCCTGCTTAAGCGTGTTAACATAGTGGAGCCGTCACACAACAACGACGTTGTTAGCCGCCTTGTCTGCAGGGGCCAAAACAAACTTCTTATGAAATTCTTGAATACCTAGTTTAAGATGACGTAAAGACGTCTTGGGCTTAGGAGGTAATAAGTTAGTATTTTGAGAACAGAAAGAAATGCGTTTATTCACTAGTCTTAAAATGCTAAGTTTCCAGTCCTTTAGGGCTTTACACTCAACATAATCTCGCTTACACCATCGATTACCGAATTCATTCAAGGAAGCAGCGATTTCATCTCTACATTTACTGAAATCAATTTTAGAAGGAAACCGATATTTCGGTCCTTTAGAAATTATATTCCTTATCCTAGAATCAGGAATAAATTTCAAATTGCCAGTAATTACATGACCAGCAGCAGGATAGCAATACTTTGAGTTTTTACAATCACATGAATCAGGAGTATTAGTATCAATATCAAGATCTGAAACAAGTTTATTGAAATTAAAAATGATAGATCTAACAGGTTTGTTATATTTATAGCAAATTATAGGTGTTTCAGTATTTTGAAAATAAGCAGGAATGGAAGAAAGCACCGATCTCTCACGGAAGATACTGGGCAAATCTATAAAATCCATACCCTTATTAATGAAGGATATTTTGAAGAAATGACGATTATGATTAATTTCAGAATCAATGTAAAGACGGAGAGTATGCTGAGTATAGCCTCTAGTTAAGAGAGCCGCATCATATAACTGATGAGAACTATCGTAGAATTTATTCGCCTCGGTGTCCAGAAGACGTAAAACAGAAACGGGTAATGAACTTAAAAATGAAAGCATAGAGTGGCGTCCATGATTTAATAATATAATTGACAGTCACTTCAGTCTAGTATTGTTTCGTTTAAACGCACGTGATTTACTTTTAAAGTTACCATTTTTCCTGGTGCCGTGAGATCTAGTTCTGCGTTTTCGACATTCCAGGAGTGAGAAAATATCAAAGTCCGGCATTCTGGAAATATTACCCTCATGATAAATGTTGTCATTAAATCCCAGTGGAAAAGGGGTCTGTAAAAATTTAATCCATTTCAGTTCAGCTTCATGTCTTTTGATTATTTTGAATCTAGATGTAGAATTTGCATCGTAATAAAGTTTTTCCACTGGTTGTATAATAATGTTATTTACAGAATGACCTGTACGTCGAAAGTGACGGTACAGGAAAGTGTCAGTTTTCTTAGGCTTACTCACTCTACGATAATGCTAATTCAATCTAGTTTTAAGCATGCGGTTAGTTTGACCGACGTACTGCATATTACAGTTTGCAGCACGTCAAGTAATTAGATAAATTAAATCTGTAGACTGTCATGTCAAATCAGACATGTTAACTACAGAGAAGCGTCTACCGTTTACAGATGAAGTAACGGTAGACGCAGTGCTTAAATGCGAACAACATCTGCACCTCTTGGCATTGCACTTAGAAATACTAGGATACATTCCACTTCTTTTCCACAGATTAGTATATTTTCGAAGGATGGGTGATTTGAGAGGAGATAGTCTTATACGAAGACTACTCCCAAAAACATTGGTATTGCCTGCTCCTTTGAGATTAACTGAAGTTACAGAAGACAAATTTAAGGGTCTAACCAATACCGAAGGCAACATAGTATTAAAGTTCTTAATAGAATGGGGAATCCGTACAGAAGAAGCAGAGTGTAACCTAAGGGGTGATATTGATATTTTAAATGTATTTGTAATACTCATTTTGGTTAGTAAGGTTGTGATACCGTCAAAACTAAAGCGATGTTCATACCGGTTATTAAATAAATAAAATTACTGAAGAAGATTCCTTCGAATAGAAGGAAGGTACAACAAAAGCCCACAAAACATCCTAGTCTACTTAAAGTACAGGGATGTCAAACAAGCAGTTGTTATACAACGAGGAACGAACATCGGTTTAATAATGACCTTCAACAGGTATCTAAAGGATGTCAATTGATGGAACAGTGAAAAGCAATTGCATAAGCAATTCCTGAGGATTGGTAAAATAAGAGCATTAAATGCATGTACGGGGAGACCTTTTAAAACCTCATTCGAATTTTTTATAGACCAAACAGATTTCTTCCTGATCTTTCAAAGACTTTATCACAATATTTAATCGCATGCGTTTTAATAGCAGTATGACAGGAAGTTAATAATTAAGAAAGTTCAGTGGTAGTGCAAGAGCTAGAATTTGCAATAAACCGTGCTTTGTAAGGTCTTTTATGAAGTTTTGGTAACCAGTATAGCGTACGAAGCTTGTCTTGGCCTTCGGTAACACACACAGCAAACTTGGTGGCTGAATGACAAATATGTTTATCTACTATAACTTTCTCTTCAGCTAAAAGCTGAAGTTCATAGGCCTTTGTACCACCAAGCTCCTGCTTAAGTGTGTTACCATAGTGGAGCCGTCACACAACGACGACGTTGTTAGCGGCCTTGTCTGCAGGGGCCAAAAGAAACTTCTTATGAAATTCTTGAATACCTAGTTTAAGATGACGTAAAGACGTCTTAGGCTTAGGAGGTAATAAGTTAGAATTTTGAGAATAGAAAGCAATGCATTTATTCACTAGTTTTAAAATGCTAAGTTTCCAGTCCTTAAGGGCTTTATGCTCAACATTATTTCGCTTACACCATCGATTACCGAATTCATCCAAGGAAGCAGCGATTTCATCTCTACATTTACTGAAATCAATTTTAGAAGGAAACCGATATTTCGGTCCTTTAGAAATTATATTCCTTATCATAGAATCAGGAATAATTTTCAAATTGCCAGGAATTACATGACCAGCAGCAGGATAGCAATACTTTGAGTTTTTACAATCACATGAATCAGGAGTATTAGTATCAATATCAAGATCTGAAACAAGTTTATTGAAATTAAAAATGATATATCTAACAGGTTTGTTATATTTATAGCAAATTATAGGTGTTTCAGTATTTTGAAAATGAGCAGGAATGGAAGAAAGCACCGAGCTACCACGGAAGATACTGGACAAATCAATAAAATCAATACCCTTATTAATAAAGGATATTTTGAAGAAATGACGTTTATGATTAATTTCAGAATCAATGTAAGGACGGAGAGTACGCTGAGTATAGCCTCTAGTTAAGAGAGCCGCATCATATAACTGATTAGAGCTATCGTAGAATTGATTCGCCTCGGTGTACAGAAGACGTAAAACAGAAACGGGTAATGGACTTAAAACTGAAAGCATAGAGTGGCGTTCATGATTTACTAATATAATTGACAGTCACTTCAATCTAGTATTGTTTCGTTTAAACGCACGTAATTTACGTTTAAAGTTACCATTTTTCCTGGTGCCGTGAGATCTAGTTCTGCGTTTTCGACATTCCAGGAGCGAGAAATATCAAAGTCCGGCATTCTGGAAATATTACCCTCATGATAAATGTTGTCATTAAATCCCAGTGGAAAAGGGGTCTGTAAAGATTTAATCCATTTCAGTTCAGCCTCATGTCTTTTGATAATTTTGAATCTAGATGTAGAATTTGCATCGTAATAAAGTTATTCCACTGGTTGTATAACAATGCTATTTACAGAATGACCTGTACGTCGAAAGTGACGGTACAAGAAAGTGTCAGTTTTCTTAGGCTTACTCATTCTACGATAATGTTCGTTCAATCTAGTTTTAAGCATGTGGTTAGTTTGACCGACGTACTGCATATTACAGTTTGCAGCACGTCATGTAATTAGATAAATTAAATCTGAAGACTGTCATGTCAAATCAGACATGTTAACTACAGAGAAGCGTCTACCGTTTACAGATGAAGTCACGGTAGACGCAGTGCTTAAATGCGAACAACATCTGCACCTCTTGGCATTGCACTTAGAAATACTAGGATACATTCCACTTCTTTTCCACGGATTAGTATATTTTCGAAGGACGGGCGAAGACTACTCCCAAAAACATTTGTATTGCCTGCTCCATTGAGATTAACTGAAGTTACAGAAGACAAATTTAAGGGTCTAACCAATACCTAAGGCAACATAGTATTAAAGTTCTTATTAGAATGGGGAATCCGTACAGAAGAAGCAGAGTGTAACCTAAGGGGTGATATTGATATTTTAAATGTATTTGTGATACTCATGTGGGTTAATAAGGTTATAATACCGTAAAAACCAAAGCGAACTTCAAACCGGTCATTAAAAAAACAGCAATAAAATTATTGAAGATAATTCCTTCGAATAGAAGGAAGGTACAACGAAAGCCCACAAAACATCTTAGTCTACTTAAAGTCCAGGGATGTCAAACAAGCAGTTGTTATACAACGAGGAACGAACATCGGTTTAATAATGACCTTTAACAGGTATCTAAAGGATGTCAATTGATGGGACAGTGAAAAGCAATTGCATAAGCAATCCCTGAGGATTGGAAAAAATAAGAGCATTAAATGTATGTACGGGGAGACCTTTTACAGCCGCCACACGGCACAAACAAAACAGCCTTGATATGCAAAGTAGAAGTAAAACAAAGATCAGGAATCGATACAATTAACTTACTCCAACCATCAAAGACACCAAAGGGAAAGAAACGCAAACATTAAGCGACAAGACCATAATGAAAACCTAAACAAAGGAAGGCAATAAGGACAGGTACTTTCCCACAAAATGGCCATATGGCCATCCAAAATAAAAGGACACAAGTGATACACACAGTAACAAACAACAACATAAATAAATCGCCACGGAAGAACCGCCTTGGAACGGTCAGTGGAAAGATTTCCACTGGGGGCTTAAATCGATTTTACGTGGCCACAATCCTCGCCCTTACGTCTGTCGCGATTTAGACAAATAATTTGTTAAGTCCGCATGAAGGCCTCCTAACTCATCAGTGCAACATCTCCGTGAACACAAATAATCAAAGAACCACAGAGGTGAGACAAAACGGTGAGGACTCGACAGCAAGAAACCACTGAAATGCTGGAGCAAAAGAAAACCAACAATTAGACTCCGATGGGCCCGACCAGAGACAGAGCATCAGGCACCAACCAACATTATCTCTCTAATTCTCAATAAGCCTTTACGTTGGAGCCGTCATAGAATCTGAGGCCTGACCCACCGGCGTGCAATTAAAGAGGGAAGCAAAGTTGCCAACTGTGATTGGGTTAACTACCATGCATGCTCATGTTGTACCCAATCTTTTTATATCGAAGAATGATTTTACGAAATTGGGTGCTAAAGTCATTGCGGTTATATATTTTTCTGAATTTATATACTAAGTCACCATAAAATTCGGGTTCCGCTAGACCTTGTTGCAGAAGAGATTTAAGTCCAATATTGAATTTTGAAATTAAATCAGAATGGCGTCTATAAAATTTTGAAAAGGCTTTGCGTAGTTTATGGTACCGATAACCCTGATTAAGAAATTTAGCCGTTAATAATTTATTACGAGTGTTGAAGTCAGTTACATGACTACACACTCTAGCAAATCGAATTAATTGCGAAATATAAACGCCATAGGATGGCGCACGAGGAACATCACCATCCAAAAAAGGAAAATTGTTACTCTCAAAATCGAAGTGATCGCGTTTATCATAAATTATGACATACTACACCAGCTATACGTGGCGATTTGCATATGCACAGCTCAATACAGTGTAGATATGTACAATGTAACATTTACAATCCAATCTGATAACGGGTGAACCAATAAAGATCGCTCCTATTCCACTATATGTGTAGATCACAATCAAAATAGATCAAACTACAGAAAATACATTGCAAATTTTTGCTACCAATCTTATAAGAATCTTATATGGGTGTGAGGGGTGGATGGAAAAATCCGTCCCGAGGGTCACTATCCGGCATCACGAGGCTTGCCGAGTGATGCCGGACAGTGATCCCGAGGGACGGATTTTTCTATCCACCTTCACACCCATATAGGATTCTTTTTCTTGCATACCTTCCATTTCTATTGCGAATTTTTAATGCTGCAGTCACTTCGGTTACCGACGCCCGCCATTTTGTGATGACACAACAGGAATGTTTAGTGACGTGACGCATGGCGACGCCGCGCACAAGGTCGTAATCAACCAGTACATTTATCAAACACGCGATTATATTCGATTTGGGGTCGGAACACCAGGGTCAGAACATAAATTTCTATCCCAGGGTAAAATCACTGATTTCCTTGTCTGGTGTGCAAGAAAAAGACTATTCATCACAAAGAATTCTTGCTACCAATCTAAAGAATATTCATCACAAAGAGTTACTTATACTACCTTTCAATAAAACTCCTGTTGTATCTACATTTTATTTTAGTGCTGACATTATATAATATTGTTGTATGTTCGTAAAGCTTTTTATGTCAAGTTTAAGAGCCATTTAATGAAAGCTGGGTAACATCCACATATTGTGATAACTTAAATTATTTATTATGTATTTGTACATGTATACCTTAGCAGAAAATTCCATTTTTCAATTTTCTCCATTATAAGTCAATGGCAACTCTAAGGTGCCAAAGCAACCAAACTAAAGAGCCGAATTTCATAAAAAAAAAAAAAAAAAAAAAAAAAAAAAAATTGAAAAGGCAACAATGGTGAATATTTCCATAAAGCCATAGAGCATACGGTTTCTGAGGAGTTGATTTTTAAAGTGTTTTTTTTTTTTCATTGTTTTTCCATAGCAACCAAACTAAGGAGCCGAATTTCATAAAAAAAAACCACAAACCTGTAAAGGCAAATATTATGAATATTTCCATAAACTCTCAGCCTCATAGGGTTTCTGAGGAGATGATTTTTTAAGTATATTTTATACTTTTTGCATTTTGGTTTCCATGGCAAACAATAAAAATTAGCAGTCGGCCTAAAATAATATTGCAGATTGCCTAAGGAACACTTCTATGAAAATGTTTTTTTCAAAATATCTGCAGTGGCTTGGCAGTAAATGCCATTTTTTCAATTTTCCTCACCATAAGTTTCCATTGCAACCAAACTAATGAGCCGATTTTCATAAAAAAACACATAAACTTTCAACCACCCAGCCCAAGGATGCTATAGATAAAACTTGGGCCCAATCGGCCCAGTGGCTTCAGAGGAGATGTCGTTTGAAAGTGTTTACGCAGACGACGACGGATAACTGCCTATCGTATAAGCTCCCCTGGAGCCTTCGGCTCTGGTGGGCTAAAAATTTGAATTTACTTCATCTTCAATACTATCTTCATATCTTCTTTAATGTGGATTCTTCCTCTTGCCGCTGTTTCTTTCTCTGAGAACTATATTGTATTGTACTTCCGCGAATCATTTATAAGAGTGTTTCTTAAAACTGTTGCTCATTTAAACTTAATTCTTGATTATTTAGTTTATGCTTAAGGGTTAATGGTTGTAATTATATCACATTTCTGACAAACTACATGGAAATCCACTTTTTCATATCTAAAAGGCATATGACCTCTGAACAATATTGGATTTTTTAAACTTAAACAACACGAATACACACATGTGGGATGGATTTAAAATAAATAAATATGATTTGAATGCAACTACGCCAAACACTGAAAATAAACCGGACTGCGTTTGGTGCGGACTCGTATTATATTTCTGTGGTAGAGTAAGCTGCATGCAACTTGAAAACACCTGTGTTAGCTAGGAATGAGATAGAATCTGTCGTTTTAACTGACTACAAATATCTTTGGAAAGCTATTTTAACTTAGAGTAGGACCCACAAATATGAAACATTAAATAGTTGTTTCCCTAGCCCGGTATCTTTCAAGATTGGGAGGAAATTCTAACAGAAAAATTGTGCGTTAAAATCAGTTCTTATTACTGAAAGAAGTCAGACGGTTTCACAAATCACTTTAATACTAGCTGCATCAGCTGAAAATATGCTTATCATCGAAGATAATACTTGTACGCATGCTGAGCCGATGGGACCCGCGCAGCAATGAAAAAATGCTTTCTTTCAAAAGATCATCGTCCGTCGTGCAGCTTAACTAATATGCGCAGTTTACTCAGCTATTTTGTTCGTGCTTTTTATCCATTTTTCCAGTTTGTAATTTTCAGGGGCCACTCACGTCCTAAATAAATGAAATGAGTATTTTCGGTACCATGTTGTCTTGATGTGTTATTTGTCTTTGAATTTGGGACCACAAGACACGGCGTGTGCTCAAAATGATGACATTTATTTGCCGTCTCGACCCTCTCCACTTCGAATTTTGAGACATATTGTATACCAAAAGTACGAACTTTTATGACGACATCCTGGTATTATTAGTTCCGAAAACTGTAGTCTGGAAAATGGTGTATTCCTCTCTAAGCAAAATGTTGCTTTTCTCTGCTGAAAATGAAATTCTCTTCACCGCGAAATCATGCCTAAATGCCTGGTCAGCTCGAACCCCACTTATATAAAACTGGGGTTTACAGGGGTAAATCTTATTTTCTTATTTCTGCGCTAACATACTGATTGTTAGTACTCGTTAGAACCGCCTCGATAAGGCGGTTCTCACGAGTACCACAAACAATACCTCGAGCAAAAATAAGACACAAGGGGGTCATGATGACCCTGGATCGCTCACTTGATCCCATTACACAAATGAAATGGTAGGGGGTTAACCCTTTGGCATCGTGGGTCAGATCGATGGGTTGATTCCTTTGAAATCGTGGTTCAGGTCCTAGTGCACCAGAAGATGAACAAGCTCAGTTTAACTATCAATGGCTGATGAAGACAAGAAGTTGTGTGTGTGGGGGGGGGGGGGAGGGGTGAGGAGAGGTTGTGTGTGAATGTGTGAACAGGATGAGTTTATCTATCAATGACTCATGCTTACAAGGGGTTGTTGGGGGCAGCAAGTTGTGTGTGAACAGGCTCAGTCCAATTATCAATGAATCATGGTGACAATCGGTTTTGCGGGGGGGGGGGGGGGGGTGAGGCTGTGACAAGGGGTTTTGCTGGGGGGGGGGTGTGAGGGGGCAAGAGTTTGTGCGTGAACAGGCTCAGTCTATCAATGAATCAGGGTGACAAGGGGTTGTGCAGGTGTGGGGGGGGGGGTATTTGATTTTATTTTTAAAATAGCAATATGTACAGGACTGGTGTCATATTTTTATTGCAACCGACCAATAAGCTGGGAACAAGTTAAGTCTTCTTTAACCATGGTTATTGGTAGCGTGGTAGGGTGTGTAGACGGCAACATAGCTCGTCAATAGGGGCCTAAGTGTGAGTGCATGCATGCATGAGAGTGTGTGTGCATGTGTGCATTTGTGTGTGCATGCATGCATGCCTGAATATGTGCATTCATACATGCATGTGTGAGTGTGCATGCATGTGTACGTGCATGCCCGAGTGAGTGTGTGTACACGGTATATGTATGTGCATGCATGAGAGTGCGCAAGTATGCATGTGTGCATACATGCGTGAGTGTGCATGTATGTACATGTGCATCCTTGCATGCGTGTATGTGTGTTTGCATGCATGTAGGTGTGCATGCAAGTGTGCTAGAGTGCATGCATGCATGAGTGTGTGCATGCATGCATGTGTATGTGCATGCATGCCTGAATGCACGCATGCATACTTGCAATATGTGTATAATTGCATGCATGTATGTGTGAATGCATGTATGTGCACATGCGTGCATGCATGAGTGTGTGCATGTATGCTTGCAGCATGTGTGTGTGCACGCATTATGAGTGTGTGAATACATGTATGTGCGTATACATGCTTGAGTGTGTGCATGTATTGATGTGTATGTGCATGCATGCATGAGCGTGTGTGTGTGTTTGTATGCATGCACGTATGTGTTTGCATGCATGGGTATGTGCATGCATGCCTGTGAGAAATTTTGTGTGCATGCATGAGTGCATGTATGTCTGTATGCATGTGTATACTTTGAAGCATGAATGCATGGATGTGTGCATTTGTGGGTGCATGTATGTGTGTGTGCATGCATGTGTGTGTGCGTGAATGTGTGACTGCATGCAAGTATGCATGTGTGCATGCTTGTGTGTGATGCACATGTGCATGCAATTGTGTGTACATGCATGACTACATGCGTGTATGCATGTGTGAGTGTGTGTGCATGGACACAGGCATTCATGTGTATGTTTGTAAGTATGTATGTATGTATGTATGTATGTATGTATGTATGTATGTATGTATGTATGTATGTATGTATGTATGTATGTATGCATGCATGCATGTGCGGGTATATGCATACATGCCTGAGTGATATTGTGAGTGTGCATGCATGCATGCATGTGTAATTGTATTTGTGCATGCGTGTGTGTGTGTGTGTGTGTGTGTGTGTGTGTGTGTGTGTGTGTGTGTGTGTGTGTGTGCATGCATGCATGCATGTTTGATGCACATGTGTGTTCATGCATGCATACATGAGTGTGTGAATGCATGTATGCATGAGTGTGTGCATTTATGCACGCAGCATGTGTGTGCATGCATGCATGAGAGTGTAAATGCATGTATGAGTGTGTGCATGTATGGATGTGTATGTGCATGCATTTTTTTGTGCAGGGTATATGAATTGTTTATGGGTTTTAGAAAGAAAGAAAATAGAACAAAAATGTTCCTCGACTGGGATTTGAACGTGACCGAGATATTGTCATGATGATCGTTCTGACCAGGACTGATTATGATTGGCCCAAAACTGTGGCCTCTAGTGTGTTCACAAGGTTTATCTATGAAATGACCTACTGACCTACTTTTTGACCCGACATGACCCATATTCAAATTTGACCGAGATATTGTCAGGATGATCATTCTGAACAAGTTTGATAATGATCGGATCAAAACTTCACAAGTTTTTTTTATGAGTTCACCTGCTGACCTACTTTTTCACCCGACATGACCCATATTCAAACTAATATTATACATATTAGTGCAGTTTATATTTTCTTGTCCTTTTGGATCATTGATTCCATTGTGGAATTTTCAAAATATTTCAGGGTCACTGATGAGGCCTAATTGGCCGAAACTAGCTGATTTGAAAACATGTACACCCCATATTTCCAATTCTGTAATGTATTCCTTGCTTCCAAAGGATAACCCTTTCTAGAACCTATTTGGCGTCTCTACAGCTGGTGTCTGGGAATGTGTGGCGGCCGTAAAACGTCCCCCTGCCCTACATCATAGTGTAGTTTATATTTTCTTGTCCTTTGGGATCATTGATTCCATTGTGGAATTTTGAAAATAGTTGAGGGTCACTGATGAGACCTAATCGGCCGAAACTAGCTAGTCTGGCACAGAAAACATGTACACTCCATATTTTCAATTCTGTAATGTATTCCTTGCTTCCAAAGGATAACCCTTTCTAGAAAATGATTGACCGTTTACGCAACGCAGCCGGACATCTCACAGTCACAAAAGCTGAACATGCCCTTCGGTCAGGTGATCTAAAAATATCACACTTTTTAATCTCGACATTTTCATTTATTTGGCAGTAAAATTTACAATGTGTTTGTATAGGCTAGTTTTCGTAAGGCAATATTCCGCCATTTTTTCCATGCAGTGTATCATAACAAAACCACGTGATTACCCACCCTGGGTAGGACGAATTTTAACTTATCATTCCTTTGTAAATTGTCAAGGGCGTCCAATGTCTAGACGTTAGGTTAATGGTTCAATGACATCAGTTTGGTTATCATCGGAAAGAGACATCATGAAATTTCCATTTCGATAACACGCCCGTGCGCTGAGATGGAGTCTTCATTAAATTTAGAACAAACATTGTTCATATGAAAATTTTGGATATTTTTTTTTTGTAATTTCAAGTTCTCATATAGATTATCGGTGCTCATTAGAAACACCACATTCTATATTCTGAGGGGAAAAAATAGGAAAATAATTAATACCCCCGTAAATCCTACATTTTTTTTCTATTTAAAGTGGGGATAAGTGGGGTGTTCAGTACACGGAAATTTTAACCTGATTTTTTCATAGCAAAATAAAAACAATTCAGCTGTACGAAGAGGAATACAGATAAAAATGCTATCTAAAACATACAAGTATTCAAGCGTCACAAAAAATTTGGTAAGACTTAATTTTGAACCTTTCTAGTCATTTGAAGCTAAGAAAGCAATTTTATTATCACAAGCAAGATAACCAGTACCTTCTCTCAGATAAGTAGGTTCAATTAAATGCAATAGCTTCTTCTTGGGCAAAGTTGTACAGCGTGTTGATAAATCATATTAGGGAAAGATACTGTCCATTAGGCTTTCCGCTTGTGAATTTTTAAAAACGATTAGATTGTATCGATCCTTGCTCATTGCCTTCACTTCTATTTTACATTTTATGACTGTTCACAACGGAATAATCCTGCCAAATTATTAGGCATGCCCACACAGCCAACTTCTTTCTGGAAGGATGTTTTTGAAGACATTGTAGGTGAATATATGTGCACAGGTCATATGGAATATATGCATATGTCATGTGGAAGAACATCTGAGGTTAAATAGACAGGGTTCCCTGAAATTATTTTTTGAACAACTTTGGTAAGATTCTATGGATACCCACAGCACAGCGACAGTATTCCAGAGGCATTTTGTCTATAAAACTGTACGGGACGGGATGCAACAGCCACAAAGCCAAAATTACTAAACCTATTCAAATAAAAATCAAAAATGAGTTCCTTTAAGAGCAATGAAAACATTCATAAGAAAGAAGATGGGTCATACTACGTAGTTTCGGCTAATAAAGCCTCATCAGTGACCCTGTAATGATCCGAAAACGAAAGCCAGAGAGGAAACATACTGCAATTTTGCGAATTTCGAATAGGCAGTCGATTCAAAGACTGATATAAATCAAAATGGGGTCCAAATAATTAAAAAAACCTGTCTAAAATATGAGTCTAAACCAATAATTTATATCTGATTTCTCAGAATATTTACGCTGATCTCAAAGGACCAAAAGTAAAATATAAACTGCACTATGGTTGATGTACGGGGAGACGTTTAACGGCCGCCACACGGCACAACACCAGCTGCAGTGAAGGCAAATAAAAATCAAAAATGAGTTCCTTTAAGAGCAATGAAAACATTCATAAGAAAGAAGATGGGTCATACTACGTAGTTTCGGCTAATAAAGCCTCATCAGTGACCCTGTAATGGTCCGGCAACGGAAGCCAGAGAGGAAACATACTGCAATTTTGCGAATTTCGAATAGGCAGTCGATTCAAGGACTGATATAAATCAAAATGGGGTCCAAATAATTAAAAACCTGTCTAAAATATGAGTCTAAACCAATAATTTATTTCTGATTTCTCAGAATATTTACGCTGATCTCAAAGGACCAAAAGTAAAATATAAACTGCACTATGGTTGATGTACGGGGAGAAGTTTTACGGCCGCCCCACGGCACAACACCAGCTGCTCAACCAACACCAAAGACTCTTATTTAATATTTGTGTTGCACACATTCGGGGAATCTGAAATATACTCTTTGTAGATTCATGCATAAATATTCCTGACTGTAATTATTCCTGGGTCTTATCTTCAAAACCAATTTCACACCGCTTATCAGGTTTTACGAAGTGTTAATTAAGAAATATTTTATAGAAAATGTGACAAGAATCGACTTTTTATTTTACGAAAATGGTAAAATAATAAAACTAACTGCGTTGAATAAGAGAAAACAAAACAATTCACGTAAATGACGAAACCAATATTTGTTGTTATGCGTTTACATATTATCTCGTATCAAATAATGCGTTGTAGATATAATAAACACTTTGAACGAACATGTGAAGTTTTGACCTACCTCAAATCTAGGCTCATGATTGAAGTCTATCATGCGGTTATTCTTTTTCCACACTACGCTCACTGCTGTTGGGGCATAACATTCAAACAATACATCTTGCCCGACCATCATTTCTTTGTCCTTTGGCCCTTGATCAATGCCTAACAGACAGCAAATAAATAAAATATACAGTATTTTCTGTGCAGTGTGCCCTTTTGGGACGATTGATTCGTGAATGCTTCATTCCAAAGTCCCAGAAAGTCTACTATAGGTTGTTAATAGACATACACTTCTATTTTCTCAAGTCAACATAGCACCATAAACGATAACTGACATATCGTTATTCATTTCTTTCATATGAAATTATCCACAGATTGTATAATCACTCCGTAAAACAGCAACTCACACATACACACGCACGCAAACAAATGCATAGAAAAATAAACGCACAGTGATATGAAACATAGTTACTTAGGCATGTGATCTTAATGATCCAAATGATGTTGACAGATTGTATAATGATGCCCTTTATATTACGCAGGCAAGTTATATGAATGATTGAAATAATGTTGATGAGTAGAAAGAACTTCAAAATCATTCCTCGATATAAACAAGAGGGCCATGATGGCCCTGGATCGCTCACCTGATCCATAGAGTAACAAGTGGGCCCCGGGGGGAGCCATTATTGACCCCAAGGTTATAATGTGCATAATGTTGAGGGAGGTCTAAAAAGGTGAAGCTTCATACCAAATATCAACAAAGGCTATAGTTGTCCACTAGATGAAGCTCCATACCAAATATCAAAGACAAGGGCCTTGCAGTTTCAGAGAACAAGATTTTTAAAGATTTCCCTATATAAGTCTATGTAAAACCAAATGGTCTCGGGGCCGGGACATTTTTTGCCCAAGGGCTATAAGTTGAACAATCTTGGTAGAGGTCCACTAGCTGAAGCTTCATACCAAATATCAAAGACCTAGGCCTTGTGGTTTTAGAGAAGAAGATAATTCAAGATTTTCCCTATATAAGTCTATGTAAAACCAAAGGGCCCCGGAGCGGGGGCATTTTTGTCCCCAGGGCTATAATTTGAACAATCTTGGTAGAGGTCTACAAGATGAAGCTTCCTCACCTTTCTACTTGACAATATTTATATTAGATTCGGTACTAAGTTATTTAGACAAATTGTGGGTATTCCGATGGGTACTAATTGCGCACCTCTTGTGGCTGATCTGTTCTTGTATTGTTATGAAAGAGACTTCATTTTGTCGCTTTCTATTGATAACCAATCTGAAATTATTGAAGCTTTTAGCTCTACTTCTAGATATTTAGATGATTTATTAAATATTGATAATACCTATTTTGATGGTTTGATCAGTCAGATTTACCCCCTAGAACTTCAGTTAAATAAAGCAAATTCTTCTGATACCGAGGCCCCGTTTTTGGATTTACATCTATGTATTGTAGATGGATTTGTTTCGTGCAAAATTTATGATCAACGCGATGACTTTGATTTTGAGATTGTAAATTTTCCTTTTTTGGATGGTGATGTTCCTCGTGCGCCATCCTATGGCGTTTATATTTCGCAATTAATTCGATTTGCTAGAGTGTGTAGTCATGTAACTGACTTCAACACTCGTAATAAATTATTAACGGCTAAACTCCTTAATCAGGGTTATCGGTACCATAAACTACGCAAAGCCTTTTCAAAATTTTATAGACGCCATTCTGATTTAATTTCAAAATTCAATATTGGACTTAAATCTCTTCTGCAACAAGGTCTAGCGGAACCCGAATTTTATGGTGACTTA
This sequence comes from Lucinisca nassula, assembly GCA_963580285.1. Lineage (NCBI taxonomy): Eukaryota > Metazoa > Mollusca > Bivalvia > Lucinida > Lucinidae > Lucinisca > Lucinisca nassula. Next base: position 56,719,538 of record OY757016.1, read on the forward strand.
GTATATAAATTCAGAAAAATATATAACCGCAATGACTTCAGCACCCAATTTCGTAAAATCATTCTTCGATATAAAAAGATTGGGTACAACATGGATATTATACGACAGACTGCAAGAATGGTAGTTAACCCAATCACGGTTGGCAACTTTGCTTCCCTCTTTAATTGCACGCCGGTGGGTCAGGCCTCAGATTCTATGACGGCTTCAACGTAAAGGCTTATTGAAAATTAGAGAGATAATGTTGGTTGGTGCCTGATGCTCTGTCTCTGGTCGGGCTCATCGGAGTCTAATTGTTGGTTTTCTTTTGCTCCAGCATTTCAGTGGTTTCTTGCTGTCGAGTCCTCACCGTTGTCTCACCTCTGTGGTTCTTTGATTTTTGTGTTCACGGAGATGTTGCACTGATAAGTTAGAAGGCCTTCATGCGGACTGAACAAATTATTTGTCCAAATCGCGACGGAAGTAAGGGCGAGGATTGTGGCCACGTAAAATCGATTTAAGCCCCCCAGTGGAAATCTTCCACTGACCGTTGCAAGGCGGTTTCTTCCGTGGCGATTTATTTATGTTGTTGTTTGTTACTTGCTGTGTGTATCACTTGTGTATTTTGGTTTTGGATGGCCATATGGCCATTTTGTGGGAAAGTAACTGCCCTTATGGCCTTCCTTTGTTTAGGTTTCCATTATGGTCTGGTCGCTTAATGTTTGTATTTCTTTCCCTTTGGTGTCTTTTATGGGTGGAGTAAGTTAATTGTATCAATTCCTGATCTTTGTTTTACTTCTACTTTTCATACCAAATATCAAAGACCTGGGCCTTGCAGTTTCAGAGAAGAAGATTTTTAAAGATTTTCCCTACATAAGCCTATGTAAAACCAAAGGGCCCCGGGGCGGGGGCATTTTTGGCCCAAGCACTATAATTTGAACAATCTTGGTAGGGGTCCACTAGCTGAAGCTTCAAACCAAATAGCAAAGACCTGGGCCTTGCAGTTTCAGAGAAGAAGATTTTTAAAGATTTTCCCTATATAAGCCCATGTAAAACCAAAGGGCCCCGGGGCGGGGGCATTTTTGGCCCCAGCACTATAATTTAAACAGTCTTGGTAGGGGTCCACTAGATGAAGCTTCATACAAAAAATCAAAGACCTGGGCCTTGTGGTTTCAGAGAAGAAGATTTTTGAACATTTTCCTATATAAGCCAATGTAAAACCAAAGGGCCCCGGGGCGGGGGCATTTTTGGCCCCAGCACAATATATGAACAATCGTGGTATGGGTCCACTAGATGAAGCTTCATACCAAATATCAAAGACCTGGGCCTTGCGGTTTCAGAGAAGAAGATTTTTTAAGTTTTCGGTGAAAAAATCTATTTTTGGCTCCTGTGACCTATATGTGCAACGGACCGGAACCATTTGAACAACTTTGAAAGGGGACCACCTAAGGATCATTCCTGTGAAGTTTGGTCAAAATGTGATCAGTGGTTTAGGAGCAGATGTCGTTTGAAGAAATTGTTTAAGCACGGATAACAGACAAAAAGTGATCCTAATATAAAACACAAGAGGCTCAATGAGCCTAAACCGCTCACCTGAGGAACTTAAGTTTTAACAATTCACAGTCTTGACTACTAAATCTGCAAATAGAATCCAGCCCATTGACCCTTACAGGATATAAGTCATCATTATTGCATTGCATTCCAAGTTTGAGACTTCTAGCTTCTATAGTTCCTGAGAAATCTTTGACGAAAATTTAACATTGGTCAAAATGGAGAGAAAGAAGAATGAAAGAACAGATGAACAAATAAGCTGAGAAAGCCCAATGTCTCTTACACAAAATAAGTCATCATTATTCTATTGAATACCAAATTTGATGCTTCTAGCTTTTATAGTTCCTGAGAAATCTTTGATTAAAAATTTAACATTGGTCTATTATCTCTATATGAAGAGAAAGAAGAATGAAGGAACAAATGAACCAGACTAGCTCCAAAACCTAATGCAGCCTTTCCCCTTGCCCAATGGTGCTACACATAAAATTTAAACAAGATTGGTCGACTGCCTTCTGAGATATGCTTCATTGAAAGTGTGGACGACGGATGGACGGCCGACAGACGACGGACTCCGGAGCCTTGGTATACTATCAGCTCACTGAAGCCTTTGGCTTAGGTGAGCTAAAAATTCAAGTCGCTATTTCTGTCACAACATTTTCCCTACGTTAAGTCTATGGGCAAATTTTTTTGTCTCTCAAGGTCACGTAACTCCGAGGTCAATATTCCGATTCGTCCCAAAATCGAACTTAACCGAGATTTTATGCCTGTCCTCGTTACCTGCAAGTTTGAAGCTGATATGAATAAAAATAAAGTTGCTATCGTGGTCACAACGTATTTTTTATGCTCAAGGGCAGGTAACTCCAAGGCAAATATTCCGATTCGGCCCCAAATCGAACTTAACTGAGATTTTATGTCTGTCCTCGTTACCTGCAAGTTTGAAGCTGATCTGAAAAACATTCAAGTCGCTATCGTAGTGGCAACATTTTCCCTAATTAAGTCTATGGGCAAATTTTTTGTCGCTCAAGGTCACGTAACTCCGAGTCAATATTCCGATTCGGCCCAAAATTGAACTTAACCGAGATTTTATGCCTGTCCTCGTTACCTGCAAGTTTGAAGCTGATATGAATAAAAATAAAGTTGCTATCGTGGTCACAACGTATTTTTTATGCTCAAGGGCAGGTAACTCCAAGGCAAATAATCCGATTCGGCCCAAAATCGAACTTAACCGAGATTTTATGTCTGTCCTTGTTACCTGCAAGTTTGAAGCTGATCTGAAAAAAATTCAAGTCGCTATCGTAGTCACAACATTTTCCGTATGTAAAGTCTATGGGCAAATTTTTTGTCGCTGAAGGTCATGTAACTCCGAGGTCAATATTCCGATTCGAACTTAACTGAGATTTTATGCCTGTCCACGTTACCTGCAAGTTTGAAGCTGATCTGAATAAAAATAAAGTTGCTATCGTGGTCACAACGTATTTTTTTATGCTCAAGGGCAGGTAACTCCAAGGCAAATAATCCGATTCGGCCCAAAATCTAACTTAACCGAGATTTTATGTCTGTCCTCGTTACCTGCAAGTTTTCAAACTCCTCCAAGCTTTCTGCCTGACTTCCTTGTTTGTAAGTTTCATGAAGATCCGTTCAAAACTAAAGGGGCAGCAGTGATAACAATGTCGAAAATAGGCATTTTCAGCAATCAAAGGCACGTCACTCTATGATAAATGTGCCGACTTGGCCGGTATTCGAACTCACCTGAGGTTTTATTCCCAGCCACCTTACATGTAAGTTTCAGAAAGATCAGATCAGACTTGGCCAGTATTCAAAATCATCCAAGATTTTATTCCCAGCCACCTCACATATAAGTTTCAGAAAGATCCGATCAAAACTGAAGGGGCTACGGTGATGACAAGGTAAAAATTTGGCATTTTTTGCAATCAAAGGGATGTTACTCTAAAAAAATGAGCCGACTTGGCCAGTTTCATGAAGATCCGTTCAAAACTAAAGGGGCAGCAGTGATAACAATGTCGAAAATAGGCATTTTCAGCAATCAAAGGCACGTCACTCTATGATAAATGTGCCGACTTGGCCGGTATTCGAACTCACCTGAGGTTTTATTCCCAGCCACCTTACATGTAAGTTTCAGAAAGATCCGATCAGACTTGGCCAGTATTCAAAATCATCCAAGATTTTATTCCCAGCCACCTCACATATAAGTTTCAGAAAGATCCGATCAAAACTGAAGGGCTACGGTGATGACAAGGTAAAAATTTGGCATTTTTTGCAATCAAAGGGATGTTACTCTAAAAAAATGAGCCGACTTGGCCAGTTTCATGAAGATCCGTTCAAAACTAAAGGGGCAGCAGTGATAACAATGTCGAAAATAGGCATTTTCAGCAATCAAAGGCACGTCACTCTATGATAAATGTGCCGACTTGGCCGGTATTCGAACTCACCTGAGGTTTTATTCCCAGCCACCTTACATGTAAGTTTCAGAAAGATCCGATCAGACTTGGCCAGTATTCAAAATCATCCAAGATTTTATTCCCAGCCACCTCACATATAAGTTTCAGAAAGATCCGATCAAAACTGAAGGGGCTACGGTGATGACAAGGTAAAAATTTGGCATTTTTTGCAATCAAAGGGATGTTACTCTAAAAAAATGAGCCGACTTGGCCAGTTTTCGAACTCATCCGAGGTTTCATCCCCAGCCACCTTACATATAAGTTTCAGAAAAATCCGATCAAAACTGAAGGGGCTACAGTAATGACAAGGTCAAAAATCAACATTTTCAGCCATCAAAGGGACAGAACTCTAGGATAAATGGGCTGACTTGGCCTGTTTTCGAACTCATCCTAGGTTTTATCTCCAGTCACCTTACATATAGGTTTCAGAAAGATTCGATCAAAACTGAAGGGGCTACGGTGATGACAAGGTAAAAAATCGACATTTTCAGCAATCAAAGGGACATAACTATATAGTTAATGGGGCAACTTGGCCGGTTTTCGAACTCATCCGAGGTTTTATCCCCAGCCACCTTACATATAAGTTTCAGAAAGATTCGATCAAAACTAAAGGGGCTACAGTGTGGACAAGGTCAAAAATCAACATTTTTAGCAATCAAAGGGACCTAACTCTATGATAAATAGGCCACCTTTGCCGGTATGCGAACTCATCCGAGGCTTTATCCCCAGCCACCTTGCATATAAGTTTCAGAAAGATCCGATCAAAACTGAAAGGGCTACGGTGATAACAAGGTCAAAAATCGGCATTTTCAGCAATCAAAGGGACATTACTCTGTGATAAATGGACCAACTTGGCTGGTTTTCGAACTCATCCAAGATTTTATCCCCAGCCACTTTACATATAAGTTTCAGAAAGATTCGATCAAAACTGAAAGGGCTACAGTGATGACAAGGTCAAAAATCAGCATTTTCAGCAATCAAAGGGACGTTACTCTACGACAAAAGGGCCGACTTGGTCGGTTTTCAAACTCATCCGAGATTTTATCCACAGCCACCTTACATATAAGTTTCAGAAAGATCCGATCAAAACTGAAGGGGCTACGGTGATGACAAGGTTAAAAATCGGCATTTTCAGCAATCAAAGGGACGTAACTCTATGATAAATCGGCGGACTTGGCCGGTTTTCGAACTCATCCGAGGTTTTATCCCCAGCCACATTACATACAAGTTTCAGAAAGATCCGATCAAAACTGAAGGGGTTACGGTGATGACAAGGTCGAAAATGGGCATTTTCAGCAATCAAAGGGACGTAACTCTATGATAAATGGGCCGACTTGGCCGGTTTTCGAACTCATCCGAGTTTTTATCCCCAGTCACCTTACATATAAGTTTCAGAAAGATCCGATCAAAACTGAAGGCGCTACGGTGATGACAAGCATTTTCCCATAGTAAGTCTATGGGACCTTGTGGTTGCCATAGGAACCAAAGTTTGAGAGCGATTTCAAAAAAAAGTTTATGTCATCAATGCCCCACCAGAGGCATGCTACAGGTGAGAAATGATTGAGATCAGCCTGCAGGATACAGAGATATAGCTGCTCAAAAGTGTGGACGGACGACGGACGGACGACGGACGACGGAGGACCCACTATACCATAAGCTCCCCTGGAGCCTTCGGCCCAGGTGAGCTAAAAATTGACGGAGCTAGAGTGATGACAAGCTTTTTCCTATGTGAAGTCTATGGGAGCTAGATGTTGCCATGGCAACCAGAGTTCCACTCAGATCTGCCTGAAAACCTAATGAAGCCTTTCCACTTGCCCAATAATGCGACACATGAAATTTGATCAAAGTTGGCCAAGTAGTCTTTAAGATATACATTTTTGAAATTCCCATTAACCCTAATGCAAAAACACACAAGGGCAGGTAACTCCTAAGTGAATGGTCCGATTCTGTCAGTTATAGAACTTGACCCAGATTTCATGGCTGTGCTGGTTATCTGCAAGAATAAAGCCAATCTGAAAATAATTGAAGCAGCTACGGTGATGACAACATTCTCCCCATGTTAAGTCAATAGGCAATTTTTTCAACGCTCAAGGGCACGTAACTCCTGAGTGAATAATCCGATTCAGCCCAAAATCGAACTTGATCGAGATTTCATGCCTGTCCTCGTTATCTGCAAGAATGAAGTCGATCAAAAAACAAGAGGACCAAGCTAGCTTGGTCCTGTATCGCTCACCTGAGCTAACAGATTCAAAGTTTAAGGAAGTGCCAACCTTTACTGAAGGCTTTATGGGAGGACATGGTGATGGCAGGGTAAGCATTTTCTGAAAATCAAGTAGAATTTAACTCTATGATAAACAGGCTGACCTCACTGGTTTTCAAACTCATTCAAGCTTTTATTCCTGACTTGCTAAGAAGATCCGATCTAAACTGAATCGGCTATGGTGATGACAAGTTCAAAAACAAGAGTTTTCAAACTCCTCCAAGCTTTCTGCCTGACTTCCTTGTTTGTAAGTTTCATGAAGATCCGTTCAAAACTAAAGGGGCAGCAGTGATAACAATGTCGAAAATAGGCATTTTCAGCAATCAAAGGCACGTCACTCTATGATAAATGTGCTGACTTGGCCGGTATTGGAACTCACATGAAGTTTTATTCCCAGCCACCTTACATGTAAGTTTCAGAAAGATCAGATCAGACTTGGCCAGTATTCAAACTCATCCAAGATTTTATTCCCAGCCCCCTCACGTATAAGTTTCAGAAAGATCCGATCAAAACTGAAGGGGCTACGGTGATGACAAGGTCAAAATTTGGCATTTTTAGCAATCAAAGGGATGTTACTCTAAAATAAATGAGCCGTTTTGGCCAGTTTTCGAACTCATCCGAGGTTTCATCCCCAGCCACCTTACATAATAAGTTTCAGAAAAATCCGATCAAAACTGAAGGGGCTACGGTAATGACAAGGTCAAAAATCTACATTTTCAGCCATCAAAGGGACAGAACTCTACGATAAATGGGCTAACTTGGCCTGTTTTCAAACTCATCCAAGATTTTATCCCCAGCCACCTTACATATAAGTTTCAGAAAGATCCGATCAAAACTGAAGGGGCTATGGTGATGACACTGTCAAAAATCGGCATTTTCAGCAATCAAAGGGACGTAAATCAATGATAAATGGGCTAACTTGGCCGGTATTCAAACTCATTCTAGGTTTTATCTCCAGTCACCATACATATAGGTTTCAGAAAGATTCGATCAAAACTGAAGGGGCTACGGTGATGACAAGGTAAAAAATCGACATTTTCAGCCATCAAAGGGACATAACTATATAGTTAATGGGGCAACTTGGCCGGTTTTCGAACTCATCCGCGGTTTTATCCCCAGCCACCTTACATATAAGTTTCAGAAAGATCCGATTAAAACTGAAGGGGCTACAGTGTTGACAAGGTCAAAAATCAACATTTTCAGCAATCAAAGGGACCTAACTCTATGATAAATAGGCCACCTTTGCCGGTATGCGAACTCATCCGAGGCTTTATCCCCAGCCACCTTGCATATATAAGTTTCAGAAAGATCCGATCAAAACTCAAAGGGCTACGGTGATGACAAGGTCAAAAATCGACATTTTCAGCAATCAAAGGGACGTTACTCGTTGATAAATGGACCAACTTGTCTGGTTTTTGAACTCATCCGAGATTTTATCCCCAGCCACTTTACATATAAGTTTCAGAAAGATTCGATCAAAACTGAAAGGGCTACAGTGATGACAAGGTCAAAAATCAGCATTTTCAGCAATCAAAAGGACGTTACTCTATGATAAAAGGGTTGACTTGGTCGGTTTTCGAACTCATCCGAGATTTTATCCATAGCCACCTTACATATAAGTTTCAGAAAGATCCGATCAAAACTGAAGGGGCTACGGTGATGACAAGGTCAAAAATCGGCATTTTCAGAAATCAAAGGGACGTAACTCTATGATACACCCGCGGACTTGGCCGGTTATCGAACTCATCCGAGGTTTTATCCCCAGCCACATTACATATAAGTTTCAGAAAGATCCGATCAAAACTGAAGGGGCTACGGTGATGACAAGGTCGAAAATGGGCATTTTCAGCAATCAAAGGGACGTAACTCTATGATAAATGGGCCGACTTGGCCGGTTTTCGAACTCATCCGAGCTTTTATCCCCAGTCACCTTACATATAAGTTTCAGAAAGATCCGATTAAAACTGAAGGCGCTACGGTGATGACAAGCATTTTCCCATAGTAAGTCTATGGGACCTTGTGGTTGCCATAGGAACCAAAGTTTTAGAGTGATTTCAAAAAAAAGTTTATGTCATCAATGCCCCACCAGAGGCATACTACAGGTGAGAAATGATTGAGATCAGCCTGCAGGATACAGAGATATAGCTGCTCAAAAGTGTGGACGGACGGACGACGGACGGACGACGGACGACGGAGGACCCACTATACTATAAGCTCCCCTGGAGCCTTCGGCCCAGGTGAGCTAAAAATTGACGGAGCTAGAGTGATGACAAGCTTTTTCCTAATTCCCATTAACCCTAATGCAAAAACACACAAGGGCAGGTAACTCCTAAGTGAATGATCCGATTCTGCCAGTCATCGAACTTGACCGAGATTTCATGGCTGTGCTGGTTATCTGCAAGAATAAAGCCAATCTGAAAATAATTGAAGCAGCTACTGTGATGACAACATTCTTTCCATGTTAAGTCAATTGGCAATTTTTTCAACGCTCAAGGGCACGTAACTCCTGAGTGAATAATCCGATTCAGCCCAAAATCGAACTTGATCGAGATTTCATGCCTGTCCTCGTTATCTTCAAGAATGAAGACAATCAGAAAAAAAATTGACGGAGCTAGAGTGATGACAAACTTTTTCCTATGTTAAGTCTATGGGAGCTATTTGTTGCCATGGCAACCAGAGTTCCAATCCGATCTGCCCGAAAACAGTATGCAGCCTTTCCCCCTACCTGATAATGCTTCACATGAAATTTGATCAAGATTGGCCCACTGGTTCCGGAGATATACTTCTTTGAAAGTGTGGACGACGGACGACGACGGACGACGACGGACGACGACGGACGACGGACGCCGGCTCGTGGTATACTAATACCTCACATGAGCCTTCGGCTCAGGTGAGCTAACAAGAGGGCCATGCTAGCCCTGGATCGCTCACCTGATCAATAGGGTATGAAGTGGGCCCCTGGGAGAGCCATTATTGGCCGCGGGCTATAATATGATTAATCTTGGTAGTGGTCTAAAAGGTGAAGCTTCATACAAAATATCAAAGAATGGAGACTTCTGGTTTCAGACAAGATTTATAAACGTTTACCTTATATAAGTCTATATAAACCTTGGGGTCCCCGTGGCGGGCCATTTTTGCCCCCAGGGCTATAATTTGAACCATCTAGGTAGAAATCCACAAGACAAAGCTTCATACCAAATATCAAAGACCTTGGCCTTCTGCTTTCAGACAAGAAGATTTTCAAAGGTTTTCATTGCCTTGACTTCTATTTCCTAGGGCTATAATTTGAATAATTTAGATGAAGCTTCACACTAAATATCAAAGACCTGGGCCTTGCAGTTTCAGAGTAGAATTTTTTTTTAATTACCCTATATAAGTCAGTGTAAAAACGAAGGGCCCCAGGGCGGGGGCATTTTTGACCCAATGGCCATGATTTGATCAATCTTGGTAGAAGTCCACTAGATGAATCTACACACCAAATTCAAAGAACTGGGCCATCAGGTTTTGGAGAAGAAGATTTTTAAAGATTTTCCCTGTATAAGCCAATGTAAAGTCAAAGGCCTATAATTTTTACAATCTTGATAGAGGTTCACTAGATGAAGCTTCACACCAAATATCAAAGAACTGGGCCTTGCGGTTTCAGAGAAAAAGATTTTTAAAGATTTTCCCTATATAAGTCTATGTAAAAGCAAAGGCCGTCGGGGCGGTCGCATTTTTGGCCCCATGGCTATAATTTGAATAATCTTGGTAAAGGTCCACTAGATGAAGCTTCACACCAAATATCAAAGAACTGGGCCTTGCGTTTTCAGAGAAGAAGATTTTTAAAGATTTTCCCTATATAAGCCTATGTAAAACAAAAGGTCCCCGAGGCGGGGGCATTTTTTGGCCCCAGGGCTAAAATTTGAGCAATCTTGGTAAAGGTCCACTAGATGAAGCTTTATACCAAATATTAAAGACCTGGGCCTTGTGGTTTCAGAGAAGAAGATTTTTAAAGATTTTCCCTAAATAAGCCTATGTAAAACCAAAGGCCCCCCCGGGGCGGGGCCATTTTTGGCCCCAGGGCTATAATTTTAACAATCTTCGTAGAGGTCCACTAGATGAAGCTTCATACCAAATATCAAAGTCCTGGCCCTTGTGGTTTCAGAGAAAGAGATTTCTAAAGATTTTCCCTATATATCCTTTCTAAAACCAAAGGCCCTCGGGGCAGGGGCATTATTGGCCACAGGGTTATAATTTGAACAATCTTAATTGAGGCCCACTACATGAAGCTTCACAACAAATATCAAAGACTTGGGCCTTTTAGTTTCAGAGAAGAAGATTTTTAAAGATTTCCCTATATAAGCCTATGTAAAACCAAAGGCCCACGGGACGGGGGCATCTTTGGCCCCAGGGCTATAATTTGAACAATCTTGGTAGAGGTCTACTAGATGAAGCTTCATACCAAATATTAAAGACCTGGGCCTTGTGGTTTCAGAGAAGAAGATTTTAAAATATTTTCCCTATATAAGCCTATGTAAAACCAAAGGGCCCCGGGGTGGGGGCATTTTTGGCCCTTGGGCTATAATTTGAACAATCTTGATAGAGGTCCACTAGATAAAGCTTCACACCAATTATCAAAGGCTTGGGCCTTGCGGTAAAAGAAAAGAAGATTTTTAAAGATTTTTCCCTATATAAGCCTATGTTAAACCAAAGGCCCCCGGGGCGGGGGCATTTTTGGCCCCAGGTCTATAATTTGAACAACCTTGGTAGAGGTCCGCTAGATGATGCTTCATACCAAATATCAAAGACCTGGGCCTTGTGGTTTCAGAGAAGAAGATTTTTAAAGATTTTCCCTATATAAGCCTATGTAAAACCAAAAGCCCTCGGAGCAGGGGCATTTTTGGCCCAAGGGCTATAATTTGAACAATCTTGATAGCGATCCACTAGATGAAGCTTCTTACCTAAACTGGTTTTCCTACTTTTGGAGTTATTATGTCCCGCATTATGGGTGCGGGGGCATAATGGCATAATGTTTTTGATGCTGGTTGTGCGTCGATGTAGCCAGTTTGAAGCACTATATCTCCTGTACATATTGATGGATTCTGACCAAACTTGCATTGTTCCATCACTAGGATGGGGAAACAGCCATTAGGTTTTGTTGGCCTTAACCTTATTATCAAGGGGCACAGGCCCAAAGGGCACAGGCCCAAAAAACTATAACTGTCGGGATAAAATATGGCTTGTCTGCATCCTATGAATCTATGAAATTTAATCACACTTTGTATTTCATTGCTACAATATACCATTGCTACTTGCCAAAGATTTTATTAGATTTTGATAACATTGACCTAATATTTAAGGTTACAGAACCTCAAAAACTGTAAATTTTGTCTTTTCTCACACTATCTCGTGAACAAATTGTTAAATATGGTCAAACTTGGTACAGTATATCACTGTATCTATTAAAACTTTAATTAGATTTTGGTGACCTTGACCTTACTTTCAAGGGCACAGGCCCCACAAAACTGTCAACGTTGGGACAGAAGTGGCTTGTCAGCGCCCTGTGACATGAACGAATTGCTGAAATTTGCCCAAACTTGTTAAATTATGTCACTGCAACTTATCAAAGATGTAAGTAGATACAGGTCCTTGAAAACCGTCAATTTTGGCTTGTCTGCACCCTCTCGGGAACAAGTTGATGAAAAAATAGAAGTGGAGGCAATGGTCAGGAATCGATAAAATTAACTCACAGCTCCCATCAGAGACACCAAAGGGAAAGAAATACAAACATGAAACAACAGACCCCAATGTAACATTAACAGCAGAAAGCCAAAAGGACAGTTACTTTAAAAAAAATGGCCAATAGGCTATCCAAAATAAAATAATATAAGCGACACAAACACCCAAAGACAAACCATAACAAAAATAAACCGCAACAGAAGAACCTGGAACGGTCAGCGGAAACGAATTCCACTGCGGAGGGGGGGGGGGGGGGGGCTTAAATCGATTTTACTAGGCCACAATCATCGCCCTTACTTCCGTCGCGATTTAGACAAATAATTTGTTCAGTCCGCATGAAGGCCTCCTTACTCATCAGTGCAACATCTCCGTGGACACAAAATATCAAACAATCACAGAGATGAAACAACGGTGAGGACTTGACAGCAAGAAACCACTGAAATGCCGGAGTAAAAGAAAACCAACAATCAGACTCCGATGGGCCCAACCAGAGACAGAGTATCAGGCACCAACCAATGTTACATTTAATTAGATCACTCTAATTCTCAGTAAGCTTTTACGCTGGAACCGTCATAGAATCTAAGCCTGACCTACCGGATTGCAATTAAAGAGGGAAGCAAAGTTGTCAACCGTGATTGGGTTAACTGTCATGCATGCAGTCTGTCGTATAACATTTATGTTGTACCCAATCTTTTTACATCGAAGAATGATTTGACGAAATGGGGTGCTGAAGTCATTGCAGTTATATATTTTTTCTGAATTTTATATACTAAGTCACCATAAAATTCGGGTTCCGATAGACCTTGTTGCAGAAGAGATTTAAGTCCAATATTGGATTTTGAAATTAAATCAGAATGACGTCTATAAACTTTTGAAAATGCTTTGCGTAGTTTATGGTACCGATAACCCTAATTAAGAAAAATAGCAGTAAAACAAAGATCAGGAATCGATACAATTAACTTACTCCACCAATCAAAGACACCAAAGGGAAAGAAACACAAACATTAAGCGACCAGACCATAATGGAAACCTAAACAGAGGAAGGCCATAAGGACAGTTACTTTCCCACAAAATGGCCAAATGGCCGTCCAAAATAAAAAAGACACAAGTGATACACACAGTAAGTAACAAACAACAACATAAATAAACCGCCACAGAAGAACCGCCTTGGAACGGTCAGTGGAAAGAATTCCACTGGGGGGCTTAAATCGATTTTACATGGCCATAATCCTCGCCCTCTGTCGCGGTGTACACTAATTTTGTTTAGTCCGCATGAAGGCTTCCTAACTCATCAGTGTAACATCTCCGAGAACATATGAATCAAAAATCTACAGAGATGAAACAAGGTTGAGGGCTCGACAGCATACAACAACAGAATTGCTGGAGCAAGAGAAAACCAACAGTTAGACTCCGAGGGGCCCGACCAAAGAGGGAGCACCAGGCGCCAACCAACAATACTGAAATAAAATTCCATTTATGTTTTTACGCTGGTACCGTCATATAATCTTAGGCCCGACCCACCGGTGTGCAATCAAAGAGGGAAGCATAGTTGCCAACCGTGATTGGGTTAACCACCATGCACGCAGTCTGTTTGTTGGTTGGTGTCTGATGCTCCGTCTCTGGTCGGCCCCATCGGAGTCTAACTGTTGGTTTTCTTTTGCTCCAGCATTTCAATGGTTTCTTGCTGTCGAGTCCTCACCGTTGTCTCACCTCTGTGGTTCTTTGATTTTTTGTGTTCAAGGAGATGTTGCACTTATGAGTAAGGAGGCCTTCATGCGGACTGAACAAATTATTTGTCTAAATCGCGACGGAAGTAAGGGCGAGGATTGTGGTCACGTAAAATCGATTTAAGCCCCCCACTAGAAATCTTTCCACTGACCGTTCCAAGGCGGTTCTTCTGTGGCGGTTTATTTATGGTGTTGTTTGTTACTTACTGTGTGTATCACTTGTGTCTTATTATTTTGGATGGCCTAATGGCCATTTTGTGGGAAAGTCACTGTCCTTATGGCCTTCCTTTGTTTAGGTTTCCATTATGGTCTGGTCGCTTAATGTTTGTGTTTCTTTCCCTTTGGTATGGAGTAAGTTAATTGTATCGATTCCTGATCTTTGTTTTACTTCTACTTTTTTATAACAATTATGTTGTACCCAATCTTTATATATCGACGAACAATTTTACGAAATTGGGTACTAACGTCATTACAGGCATGTAATTTTCTAAATGTATATACTTAGTCACCATAGAATTCGGGTTCCGATAGGCCTTGTTGCAGAAGTGTTTTAAGTCCAACATTGAATTTTGAAACCAAATCAGAATGACGTCTATAAAACTTAGAAAAGGCTTTACGTAGTTTATGATACCTATACCCCTGATTAAGAAGTTCAGCGGTTAATAATTTATTACGAGTGTTGAAGTCGGATACATGACTAGACACTCTAGCGAATCGAATTAACTGCGAAATATAAACTCTGTACGATGTCGCACGAAGAACATCACCGTCCAAAAAAGGAAAATTTACAATCTCGAAATCAAAATCATCACGTTATCATAAATTTTGCTAGAAACAAATCCATCTACAATAGATAAATGTAAATCCAAAAAGGGGGACTCGGTATCAGAGGAATTCTGCTCAAACTAGGTGCAGCGTGTTAATGCAACCCACCAAAGCTTTGATTAGATGTTGGTGACCTTGACCGTATTTTCAAGGGCACTGCATTCGGAAAGTGTAAAAAAGAACTGCTTTGAAAATAAAATGACCAGGCTTTTATTTAATGTGTAGCCTCATTTAGTGGACCTATACCAACATTGCTCAAATCATTGCCGTTGGGTCAAAGATTGCCCTGCTTTAGGGATCACTTATATATTCTTGCCGGATACCAGAAGGCCGCGCTTTTGGTATTCGTACCAACATTGATCAAATTTAAGCGCTGGGGCAAAAATTGACCTTCCACATGAGTCTTTTGTTCAGCATAGACCATACCTTTGATATTTGGTATGTAGCTTCATCAAATGGAACTCTACCAAACTGTAAAAATTAAGACACTTTTGTCAAAATGGCTCACTCCAAGGTTCACATATTATACATTGATTCATTTAGTAAAAACAACATAAGACATTCTTTTACATATACACGTACTGCTTGTAATTAACCACATTGGTACTCTATATAGGACCATCCTGTCACTCAATCTTAACAACAATCTTGAAGCAGTCCACTTGTGTTCAATTGCACGACCCGCAGTCGGTTGATTTCTAAGAGTGCCCTAAAATCACCGTGTCATTCTGTCAGTCTGTCAGTCTGTCCGTCCGTAACCCGTTTGTGAAAATTGGTGATAGTGACTTGACCGCTTAGAATATTTAAACAATTTTTGGCATACTGATAAATATCAATGAGATCTAACCAATGAACTTGCGAAATATTACATTCCATTTAGTATAGCCTCGCCGAGAAGAATAATGTGAAAATTTTCGAACTGCTTCTCCTCGGAAACCGTTGGGCCGATTGAAGTCAAATTTCATATTGGAGCCTCTATGGGAAGGGGGAAACCAAAATGTGCTCATGGGGTCCTGGTCACAAGACCAAAATGGCCGCCAAGCCATATATGGTAAAAACCCTTCAAAAATAGTCTTCTCCAGAACCACTGGGCAGATTTCCACGAAACTTGATAAATGGCATTTGGGACGTAGGCCCATCATAAATTGCTAAAATGGTGACCCTGGGTTGACCTTGACCTTCTTTGTGCCTAGGTCAAACTTTGACACATATGCTTTTGTATTGGAAAAGTGAGAATGCATTTTATGCTGCAAACGATTCAGAATACAGTACTAAAGTATAAGGTATATTTTTGCTCCTTACGAAAGGCGCATTTATTGGGGGGAACCGTTTTAGGTCCAGGTCACATGACCAAAATGGCCGCCATACCAATATATGGTAACACTCATAAAGCTAAAAGCATCCGGCGGATCGTGCACTTCAGCTGAAGCACTGGTTTCATATTACTATTCTTGTCTCTGCAACTCATCCTACAGTATAGGATGCAGGGCATTGAAACTTGCAACACACTTCAGACTTTCATTGAACATATGCATAAAGGAAAAAGTTTTCTGATACAGCCCTTATTGTAGAATAATGTCCCCTTGAATGACATTTTGGTCATACATGTATGTTTAGCATAGGAGGTTAAATAGGTCTGTTCGTGTCTCTGCAACTTCTCCTGTAGTACTTGATGCCGGGTTTTGAAACTTGCAACACAGTTCAGACATGCATCGAACATGTGCATAAAGGAAACGTTTAACTACAGAATTATGATCCAGCACCTTATCACAGGTTAAATAGTACTTTTTGTTATAGCCGCAACTCTTGCAGTATTTGGCGCCGGACATTGAATCTTGCAACACATTTTAGACATGCATTCAGGAACCAGGAATTTGTTCCAGTCCCTTATTGCAGAATGATGTCCCCTTTAACGATTTAAATGTTTGGTCATACGTTTCTTGGAAATGCTGCAGTTTCTAGTTTAGTTAGAATGTGTGCACGGCTACTGCAAATTACTCCTCTAGTGAGGCATATAACACCTTGAGTGATTGTCGAGTTTTTTGCACCAAGAGTGTACAATGCGGTGTCGTATAAAAGGCAGTGCCTTAATTTCATAATATGAAATAACCACTCAAGCCCTGCCGCCAAATGAAACCAATAGGGTTTATATTTGCGTGAACGGTCTGACTCGCACCACTTTTCCTGAGTAGGCTTAGAACTTCTATGCAGTTTAAGTGAGTGAGTGCTTTAAGTTTTACGTCTCACCAACTGCTAAGGTCATACAGCGACGGGCCTCGGTTTAAAGACACATCCGAAAGTCTGGAGAAGCCCGGGATCGAACTTGCGACCCCCGTTTTACAAGGCGAGTAGCATTCTTTGTCGGCTCCTCCTCCCCTTCCGACTTCATATACATATCGTGCAGAGTATATATAAATTAAGATTGATATGAACAAGCGGTTACATGTACAAGGCGAGTAGCATAATCACTACACCACGGGGGCTTCCAATAGGGTTTCTGTCTCTGGTCGAGCCCATCGGCGTCTAACTGTTGGTTTTCTTTTGCTCCAGCATTTCAGTGGTTTCTTTCTGTCGAGTCCCCACCATTGTTTCACCTCTGTGGTTCTTTGATTTTTTGTGTTCACGGAGATGTTGCACTGATGAGTTAGGAGGCCTTCATGCGGACTGAACAATTATTTGTCTAAATCGCGGCGGAAGTAGGGGCGAGGATTGTGGCCACATAAAATCGATTTAAGCCCCCCAGTGGAAATCTTTCCGCTGGCCGTTCCGGGGCGGTTCTTCTGTGGCGGTTTGTTTGTGTTGTTGTTTGTTACTTACTGTGTGTATCACTTGTGTCTTTTTATTTTGGATGGCCATATGGCCATTTTGTGGGAAAGTAACTGTCCTTATGGCCTTCCCTGTTAAGGTTTCCATTATGGTCTGGTCGCTTAATGTTTGTGTTTCTTTCCCTTTGGTGTCTTTGATGGGCGGAGTAAGTTAATTGTATCGATTCCTGATCTTTGTTTTGCTTCTACTTTTTATATATGCATGAATAGTCCGACTCGCACCACTATTCCTGGGCAGGCTTTTTCTGGCGGTTATATTTCGCAATAAATGTCATTTGCCTGTTAGTCTAGTCCTGTAACTGACTTGAACACCCGTCATAAATTCTTAACTGCTAAACTTCTTACTCACAGTTTAATTTCTAAATTCAATGTTGGACTTAAAGCTCGTCTGCAGTAAGGTCTATCGGAACCCGAGTTTTATGTTGATTTAGTATATAAATTAAAAAAATATACTCTTTCATTGATTTCGGTACCCAATTTCGTAAAACCATTCTTCGATATAAAAAGTTTGGGTACAAAATAAATATTGTACGACAGACTGCATGCAAGGTTATTAACCCAATCGCGGTTGATTATGTTGCTGTCCTCTTTAATTGCCCGGCGGTGAATCAGGCCTCAGTTTCTTACTTATGTAACGTTGGTTAATACCTTACGCTCTGTCTCTGTTTGGACCCATCGGAGTCTTACTGTTGGTTTTCTTTTGCTTCAGCATTTCAGTGATTTTTGCTGTGGAGTTCCCACCTTTGTTTCACCTCTATGATTCTTTGATTTTTGTGTTCTCTGAGATGTTGCACTGATGAGTTCGGAAGCCTACATGCGGACTGAATAAAGTATTTGTCTGAATCGCGGCGGAACAAGAGCGAGGATTGCGGCCGCGTTAAATCGATTTAAGCCCCCCCCCCATCCTCAGTGAAATTCTTTTCACTCACCCTTCCAAGGCGGTCCTTCTGTGGCGGTTTATTCTTTGTGGGAAAGTAACAGTCGTTTTGGCTTTCCGCTATTGGTGTTTCCATAAGGGTCTAGTTATTTGAATTGGCCAAAGAATGTGCACTGTACTGGTTATCCGATTACGTATAAGCCTGCCTAGGAAATGTGCGGATAGGTAAACTAACCGGCTCAAAAATGACCTAAAGTAGTGTTGACTGTGCCGTTAAACTCCAATACAAACAAACAAACTAGTTATTTAAGTTTGTGTTTCTATAACTTTGGTGTCTCTAATGGGTTGTGTGGGTTGACTGCATCGATTCCTGATCATTGCATTCACTTCTGTTAAGAACCTTCATGCAGTTTACCAGTGCTAGTCTGCGGTCGGATTCAGCTCTGCATAGAAGCATCATGCAGCCTAATCTATTTCTGCAAGTCCCCATTGGACGGGGGGGGGGGGGGGTGGGGTTTGGGGTGGGGCGCAGTGAAAACACTGCTACTATATACGCACAACATCTTCAGTGCTAAAGTCCACAATGCTATTACTGATTTGTTGGCCATCCATGTAACTTACGTATAAATAAGCAGCGTTAATTTTAAAGCAGTCAGGCCAGCGTGTTGCGTTATAGGAATAGCTGTAGAATCTGGGCTGGAATCATGCATGGGTTATATTTTGCAAACTGTGTAGACCGTAATCAGACGCTGCAGAACGGCTAATGAGTGTACAATAAATTACAACAACTATATTACAATAAGACATAATGTACTTAAAACTGCATGTGTTACAAAACATTAATAATAGTTGCATTCAATAAATACAACCTAACAGTTTAAAATCCCACATCATTCAAGATACCGCCTAATATAAAATTATTTTCCACTCAAAGACACCAGTGAAAAATACACTGACTGCTATTTCTACAAATTCAACGAAATGCCAGAACAAAACTGAGACTGTTCTTTAAACAGAGCATCAATTACAGATCTTATCATACTGGCTTACTAATTGGGGGATTAAATACTGCGTCAAATAAAAAAATTTCATGGAGTATTTATTATTCTTTGAATTTGATGTTTATAGCTTCAAACCGCTGCATTGCTAAATAACATATCTGAAAAAGACAGCTCCTAGCCAGCCCATGAGACGTACGAGGACTGTTCAAATATGAGTGTAACTAAGCACATAAAAATGATTCCGTGATAGATTTCGATGAAAAATTTATTTTGTCCCCTCAAAGTATGCCCCTTTAACAGATATACAAACTTTCAGTCTTCTGATCCAATCATTGAATGAATTTTGGAAGTCTTTTCGAGGTATACTATAAAGGCACTGGAACATTGCAGAACCGAGGTGTTTGCGCTGTACAAATTTTCGACCAGAAAGGTATTTTTTCAGCCGCGGGAACAAAGAAAAAGTTACACGGGGCAAGGTCAGGGGAGTACGGGGGGTGAGGGAGGAACCTTTTCCTGCTTCAGATAGTCTTGCACAATGAACGCCTTGTGCGATGACGCATTGTCATGTAACAATCTGACATTGGCCAAACCAGTTGCGGGTCTTCGTTCTTTGAAATATTTCTTCAATTTTCGAAGAACTTTATTCTTGTAAAACTTCGCATTTACAGATTTGCCTTTAGGCACAGCAACCTGAATAGCAGGGCCCTGATTTGAAAAGAATATGGCATATATTACCTTCTTGACGCTCAGGGTCCGCTTTCCAATGCATGGTCTTTTGCAATACTTTGTTGCCCATATTTTGTTCTGAATCTTTCGTTTTGGCTCAAAAAAGGGAACCCATGTCTCGTCACCTGTGACGACATTAGCGAAAGACCTTGCATTGTAATTTGGAAACTTTTAAAGCAACTTCTTGGCGCACTGAACGCGTGTCTTTTTCTGCTCATCCGTCAACATATTGGGAATCCATCTAGCACAGATCTTTCTCATTTTCAAATCCCGATTCAGAATTGTATGAGCTGCTCCTAATGAGATGCCAACCATACTAGTTATTTACCTAGTGGTGTATCGTGCATCGGTAGCAACTATTTATTTCACTCTAGCAACCATCTTGGCAGATGTTGCTCTTTTCGGCCGACGATCATGTGGTGCATCTTCTGTTGAGCCTAGCCCACAGCTGAATTTCTTACATCAACGAAAAACTGTCGGAAAAGACATTTCATTATGCCCACAAACCGAACATATTTCATCAAAAATGTCTTTGTCTTCTGTTAATCTCAATGGAGCAGGCAGTACCAATGTTTTTGGGAGTAGTCTTCGTATAAGACTATCTCCTCTCAAATCGCCCATCCTTCGAAAATATACTAATCCGTGGGAAAGAAGTGGACTGTATCCTAGTATTTCTAAGTGCAATGCCAAGAGGTGCAGATGTTGTTCGCATTTAAGCACAGCGTCTACCGTTACTTCATCTGTAAACGGTAGACGCTTCTCTGTAGTTAACATGTCTGATTTGACATGACAGTCTACAGATTTAATTTATCTAATTACATGACGTGCTGCAAACTGTAATATGCAGTACGTCGGTCAAACTAACCGCATGCTTAAAACTAGATTGAATGAGCATTATCGTAGAATGAGTAAGCCTAAGAAAACCGACACTTTCTTGTAACGTCACTTTCGACGTACAGGTCATTCTGTAAATAACATTGTTATACAACCAGTGGAAAAACTTTATTACGATGCAAATTCTACAGCTAGATTCAAAATTATAAAAAGACATGAGGCTGAACTGAAATGGATTAAATGTTTACAGACCCCTTTTCCACTGGGATTTAATGACAACATTTATCATGAGGGTAATATTTCTAGAATGCCAGACTTAGATATTTTCTCACTCCTGGAATGTCGAAAACGCAGGACTAGATCTCACGGCACCAGGAAAAACGGTAACATTAAACGTAAATTACGTGCGTTTAAACGAAACAATACTAGACTAAAGTGACTGTCAATTATATTATTAAATCATGGACGCCACTCTATGCTTTCATTTTTAAGTTCATTAACCGTTTCGGTTTTACGTCTTCTGGACACCGAGGCGAATAAATTCTACGATAGTTCTAATCAGTTATACGATGCGGCTCTCTTAACTAGAGGCTATACTCAGCATACTCTCCGTCCATACATTGATTCTGAAATTAATCATAAACGCCATTTCTTCAAAATATCCTTCATTAATAAGGGTATGGATTTTATAGATTTGCCCAGTATCTTCCGTGAGATCTCGGTGCTTTCTTCCATTCCTGCTTATTTTCAAAATACTGAAACACCTATAATTTGCTATAAATATAACAAACCTGTTAGATCTATCATTTTTAATTTTAATAAACTTGTTTCAGATCTTGATATTGATACTAATACTCCTGATTCATGTGATTGTAAAAACTCAGTGTATTGCTATCCTGCTGCTGGTCATGTAATTACTGGCAATTTGAAAATTATTCCTGATTCTAGGATAAGGAATATAATTTCTAAAGGACCGAAATATCGGTTTCCTTCTAAAATTGATTTCAGTAAATGTAGAGATGAAATCGCTGCTTCCTTGAATGAATTCGGTAATCGATGGTGTAAGCGAGAGTATGTTGAGCATAAAGCCCTTAAGGACTGGAAACTAATCATTTTAAAACTAGTGAATAAACGCATTTCTTTCTATTCTCAAAATACTAACTTATTACCTCCTAAGCCTAAGACGTCTTTACGTCATCTTAAACTAGGTGTTCAAGAATTTCATAAGAAGTTTGTTTTGGCCCCTGCAGACATGGCCGCTAACAACGTCGTCGTTGTGTGACGGCTCCACTATGTTAACACGCTTAAGCAGGAGCTTGGTGGTACTAAGACCTATGAACTTCAGCCTTTATTTTGATTTATATCAGTCTTTGAATCGGCTGCCTATTCGAAATTCGCAAAATTGCAGTATGTTTCCTCTGGCTTTCTTTGTCGGATCATAACAGGGTCACTGATGAGGCTTTATTAGCCGAAACTACGTAGTATGACTCATCTTATTTCTTATGAATGTTTTCATTGCTCTTAAAGGAACTCATTTTTTATTTTTATTTGCCTTCACTGCAGCTGGTGTTGTGCCGTGTGGCGGCCGTAAAACGTCCCCCCGTACATCAATCATATTGCAGTTTATATTTTACTTTTGTTCCTTTGAGATCAGCGTGAATATTCTGAGAAATCGGAAATAAAGTATTGGTTTAGACTCATATTCTAGACAGATGTTTAATTATTTGGACCCCATTTTGATTTATATCAGTCTTTGAATCGGCTGCCTATTCGAAATTCGCAAAATTGCAGTATGTTTCCTTTGGCTTTCTTTGTCGGATCATAACAGGGTCACTGATGAGGCTTTATTAGCCGAAACTACGTAGTATGGCTCATCTTCTTTCTTATGAATGTTTTCATTGCTCTTAAAGGAACTCATTTTAGATTTTTATTTAGCTGAAGAGAGAGTTATAGTAGATAGACATATTTGTCATTCAGCCACCAAGTTTGCTGTGTTTGTTACCGAAGGCCAAGACAAGTTTCCTACGCTATAGTGGTTACCAAAACTTCATAAAAGACCTTACAACGCACGGTTTATTGCAAATTCTAGCTCTTGCACTACCACTGAACTTTCTTAATTATTAACTTCCTGTCTTACTGCTATTGAAACGCATGTGATTAAATATTGTGATAAAGTCTTTGAAAGATCAGGAAGAAATCTGTTTTGGTCTATAAAAAATTCGAATTAGGTTTTCTCAAAAATCTTCCACTGACCGTTCCAAGGCGGCTCTTCTGTGGCGATTTATTTATGTTGTTGTTTGTTACATACTGTGTGTATCACTTGTGTCTTTTGGTTTTGGATGGCCATATGGCCATTTTGTGGGAAAGTAACTGTCCTTATGGCCTTCCTTTGTTTAGGTTTCCATTATGGTCTGGTCGCTTAATGTTTGTATTTCTTTCCCTTTGGTGTCTTTTATGGGTAGAGTAAGTTAATTGTATCAATTCCTGATTTTACTTCTACTTTAAATAAATGGAAATCCAGACGTTTTCGTGCTTCAAGTCTGTCTACTACTTACGATTTTTCCACTCTTTACACTACACTTCCTCATAATCTTATAAAAGACAAGCTTAATGATTTAATTGAATGGGCTTTTCACAGAGAAGATTCTCTCTATCTTGCATGTAATGTCAGAAATGCATTTTCCACTTCTAAAGAGCATAAGAGTAATACACTTTGGTCATGTCAGAAAGTGTGTGATGCCCTCACCTTTCTAGTTGACAATATTTATATTAGATTCGGTACTAAGTTATTTAGACAAATTGTGGGCATTCCGATGGGTACGAATTGCGCACCTCTTGTGGCTGATCTGTATTGTTATGAAAGAGACTTCATGTTGTCGCTTTCTATTGATAACCAATCTCAAATTATTGAAGCTTTTAGCTCCACTTCTAGATATTTAGATGATTTATTAAATATTGATTATACCTATCAGTCAGATTTACCCCCCCCCCCCAGAACTGCTGTTAAATAAAGCAAATTCTTCTGTTACCGAGGCCCCGTTTTTGGATTTACATCTATCTATTGTAGATAGGTTTGTTTCATGCAAATTTGTGATAAACGCGATGACTTTGATTTTGAGATTGTAAATTTTCCTTTTTAGGATGGTGATGTTCCTCATGCGCCATCCTATGGCGTTTATATTTCGCAATTAATTCGATTTGCCGGAGTGTGTAGTCATGTAACTGACTTCAACACTCGTAATTAAATGTTAACTGCTAAACTTCTTAATCAGGGCTATCAGTTCCATAAACTACGCAAAGCCTTTTCAAAATTTTATAGACGTCATTCTGATTTAATTTCAAAATTCAATATTGGACTTAAATCTCTTCTGCAACAAGGTCTTTCGGAACCCGAATTTTATGGTGACTTAGTATATAAATTCAGAAAAACTCATAACCGCAATGACATCAGCACACAATTTCGTAAAATCGTTATTCGATATAAAAAGTTTGGGTACAACATAAATGTTATACGAAAGACTGCATGCATGGTGGTTAACCCAATCACGGTGGACAATTTTGCTGCCCTCTTTAATTGCACGCCGTCGGGTCAGGCTTCAGATTCTATGACGGTTTTAGCGTGAATGCTTACTGAGAATTAGAGAGAATCTAATTCAAGGTAATGTTGGTTGGTGCCTGATGTCTCTGGTCGGGCCCATCGGAGTCTAACTGTTGGTTTTCTTTTGCTCCAGTGGTTTCTTGCTGTCAAGTCCTCACCGTTGTTTCATCTCTGTGGTTGTTTGATTTTTTTATTCACGGACAGGTTGAGTTAGGAGGCCTTCATGCAGACTGAACAAATTATTTGTCTGAATCGTGACGGAAGTAAGGGCGATGATTGTAGCAACGTAAAATCGGTTTAAGCCCCCAAATGGAATTCGTTTCACTGACCGTTGTAATGCGAATCTTCTGTCGCGGTTTATTTTTGTTATGGTTTGTCTTTGAGTATCTTGAGTGTTTGTATCGCTTATATTATTTTATTTTGGCTAGCTAGTTGGCCATTTTGTGGGAAATTAACTGTCCTTCGGGCTTTCCGCTATTGATGTTTCCATTTGGGTCTGTTGTTCCATGTTTGTGTTTCTTTCCCTTTTGTGTCTCTGATCAATGCTCCCAAATAACTAGAAAATAAACCCACACTATGATTAAGGACTGGGGGACATTTTATTGGCGCCACATATTCCCATAACACCAGCTATGGTGATGTTAAATACGTCCTAGAAAAAGATAATACTTTGCAAGCAAGGACCACAAAAATAAATAAATAAAGCCACCCTATGATAAAAATTGAAGTTTCCAACGTGTATAGATCCTAAGAAATCTTTAATAAAATTTAACTTAGACCTATATTCGAGAGAAAGTATGAATGTAAAGATGAAATGGAAAGTCAAGAAAAATTTTGTCTCTCACACTATGTAAGTTATCATCCCCAACTGCATATGAATACTGGTAATCCACTTAGAGGGTCTAAGCCTGCCCAGGGAAAGTGGTGCGAGATGAACCGTGCATGTATATAAAATAGAAGTAAATGCAATGATCAGGAATCCCTATTGGTTTCATTGAAGCCATTTTGGATGGTGATGTTCCTCGTGCGCCATCCTATGGCGTTTATATTTCGCAATTAATTCGATTTGCTAGAGTGTGTAGTCATGTAACTGACTCCATCACTCGTAATAAATTATTAACGGCTAAACTTCTTAATCAGGGTTATCGGTACCATAAACTACGGAAAGCCTTTTCAAAATTTTAAAGACGCCATTCTGATTTAATTTCAAATTTCAATATTGGACTTAAATCTCTTCTGCAACAAGGTCTATCGGTACCCGAATTTTATGGTGTGGGAATGTGTGGCGGCGGTAAAACGTCTCCCTGCCCTACATCATAGTGTAGATTATATTTTCTTGTCCTTTGGGATCATTGATTCCATTGTGGAATTTTGAAAATATCTGAGGGTCACTGATGAGGCCTAATTGGCCGAAACTAGCTAGTCTGGCCCAGAAAACATGTACACTCCATATTTTTCACTTCCGTGGTGTATTCCTTGCTTCCAAAGGATAACCCTTTTATAGAACATAATTAGTATATAAATTCAGAAAAATATATAACCGCAATGACTTTAGCACCCAATTTCGTAAAATCATTCTTCGATATAAAAAGATTGGGTACAACATGGATATTATACGACAGACTGCATGCGTGGTAGTTAACCCAATCACGCTTTGCAACTTTGCTTCCCTCTTTAATTGCACGCCGGTGGGTCAGGCCTCAGATTCTAATACGGTACCAACGTAAAGGCTTATTGAGAATTAGAGAGAACTAATTAGAGGTAAAGTTGGTTGGTGCCTGATGCTCTGTCTCTGGTCGGACCCATCGGAGTCTAACTGTTGGTTTTCTTTTGCTCCAGCATTTCAGTGGTTTCTTGCTGTCGAGTCATCACCGTTGTCTCACCTCTGTGTTTTTTTTTTTATTATTATTTGTGTTCACGGAGATGTTGCACTGATGAGTTAGGAGGCCATTCATGCAGACTGAACAAATTATTTGTCTAAATCGCGGCGGAAGTAAGGGCGAGGATTGTGGCCACATAAAATCGATTTAAGCCCCCCAGTGGAAATCTTTCCACTGACCGATCCAAGTCGGTTCTTATGTAGCGATTTATTTATGTTGTTGTTTGTTACTTACTGTGTGTATCACTTATGTCTTTTAATTTTGGATGTCCATATGGCCATTTTGTGGGAAAGTAACTGTCCTTATGGCCTTCCTTTGTTTAGGTTTCCATTATGGTCTGGTCGCTTAATGTTTGTATTTCTTTCCCTTTGGTGTCTTTGATGGGTGGAGTAAGTTAATTGTATCGATTCCTGATCTTTGTTTTACTTCTACTTTGCACCGTATACCAAGAATACAACGTTTCTTAATATAGGACCGTATTTCAACGGCGTACTCTGACCTTCTGCCAACCATGTTTTGTATTAATATACAAGAGTAGACAGTGTTTATCGAACGATATACATGGCTAAAGTGAACGGATTTTAACAGGTTTGGTATCAATGTATAGGTAAAATGTTTTTCTACGCTGTGATATTTATTTCCACGTGATTTTCGCATTAGAACATGAGAAAACGTTCTACTTGCATTCACATTTGAACAGTCCTCGTAATACGAAAAATCTGTTTAGTGGAACATCTTCAAAAATTTGGTTTGTGGAATTGCTAAACTATACAGCTTAATCACACTGCTTAACTCAAATATCATTAAAGGTATATACAATGTAATTATACAATTCCATTTCATTTAAATTTAAATACCACAACAAATAAAGAAGGTAGCTAATGGGGCTCTTTCATCATCGCTATAAAACGGGTAAAATTGTGACACTTTGTACGAAACTTACCAGCGGGACATTCTTCAATAAGATCATACTCAAAGAAATGTTCAATCCTGGAACCACTTTCTGTTGACCCAATGCAACTATACGTTCCTTCCATCTGATCAGTAAAATGATCGAAACGTAGCATACCACCTGGTGCCGTACCGAACCCCCTAGTAGATGTATATGGGCTTATCATTTCTCCGTCTAGGGTCCTACAAATAAAGAAAGCATGTCTGACTAATATCTGCTAGAATTTACAGAAACTGACTTTTGCATCGCTATTTAAATAAACTTCTGCATTCGGAACTGGACCGATTCACCCCAACTATTGTTTGGATGGTTTCAAAAGTACAAATGTATTACTTAAAATAAGTTCTGAATAGTTAGATAGAAGTGGAGGCAATTATCAGAAATCGATGCAATTAACCCGCAGCTCCCCTCAGAGATAGCAAAGGGAAAGAAACACAAACATGAAACAACATACCCTAATTTAAACATCAATAGCGGAAAGCCAAAAGGACAGTTACTTTCCCACAAAAGATCCTTTGGAAGCAAAGGATACACCAAATAAATGAAAATAGCAGGCCTGCATGACAGAACTGTGGTAAGCATGGACCGTCGTTTAGGTTCGAAATCCTTGATTTTATAATATTTTATTAAAACTTAATAAATTTCACAAAATTATTTGGCACTGAATGACGAGTTCCTAAAAGAACCATTTTATCATCAATCTCTGGCTTCATGTCCTACAATCTTCAAGAAATTATACCCTTCAAAACTGGTCAAATCCATTCTTATAAATATGTTAATTGGTCTAAATCATTAACTAGATGGCAAAACAGTGTATATCTTTATGAGATGGCTTCCTGTGCCATCTTATCTGGATCTATGCAATCTGCATTGATATCTAGATCGGCATACAGGATAAAAAGGCCGAAACTAGCTAGTCTGGCCCAGAAATACTTGTACATTCCATACTTTTCAGTTCTTCTTTGTATTCTTTGTTTCCAAAGGATAACCATTTTATAGGACATATTTATCTTATCTATAGATGCTGTATAGATTTGGGACGTAAACTGAGAAATTATTGCGACCAGCAAGAGCAACAGAGCTATGGGCGAGATTCTATACTCGTCAACTTATTTGGAAATAGCAACAAAGAAGTGTAGTGAACCGTTCAAATTCTATTAAGTGACTGACTTTTCGTGTATACATTCTCAGTGATTTACAGAAAACCCCTATAGTAAACAATTTGGACGCAATGTTGTTCATACATGGACTCACGCGACGTAACATGAGCATTAAAGGACGTCAGAAATAAACAATGGTTCTCTCCATTATGATTGGACGATTGATTAATTGTTATAGGAGTTTGACGAAACATCAACCCTTGCCGCCAATTTTATATCGTCTTCCAGAGAAAGGAAGAAAAGAGACAGAAATCTCGGCAGAGGAAATGAAAAAGAGAGACAGGGCAGAAAGAGTATAAACTAGTATGAGTATAGAAACAGAAGCAATGACAAGAACCCCCACTCCCTCTATGCTTACCTGTTGGAGTGCAACAGGCCTTGTCCAACTGTAAGACATTATCAGTTCGACGCCCCAGTGACGCAAGATACATGACACCTTTGCTTCACTCAACCACCCCAAATGCTTGAGCGATGACGACTTTATGATGTCGAAGGCGCTCTTCTACTGTCGGTAAGAAGCTGCGTATAATTGTTTTCTTTTAATATCAGCCCTCAAACTGAATATTTTTTCACATAATGGATAGAAAATAATGTAAATACTAGAACTGTTTTTAACAAAAACAAAAGCTCTGTCTCAACCAAGCTGCCTCTTACATATAGACAGTTTATCCATACTAATTGTTTATCATCATTGCAGGCCCATACAAAGAGGGTTGTAGGGGGTGCGAACACGTTTGTGGGAAAATCATTTTAAAATCATACTTTTTTTTTTCAACAGAAATTTAATTTTCGCTCCTAATTTTGGTTTCTAAATCAAAATTTCTTCAGATTCACACTCTGTGCAAAATACCTGAAATTCGCACCTCGATTGTTTGAGAGTCGGTCTACTGGCATGCTTTGTTTGTCTCAGTTTGTGCAATGACTTTCAAAGCACAAGCAACTGCTTATTTCACCAGAGACTATGAAGTGAACTGATCAAAAGGAGGGGAATGGGTATTGAGCAAACATTAGAATAATGAACTAAAATTGGGAAAATCAAAGGCATACGATGTACTCTAATTACTCTAAATATTGAGACACCTCAAACAATTACCGTATTTGTACTTAGTTACACAGATAAATTGTAAGAATCACGATGGGTTTTAAGTCCGCTTCTCTTTAAGCTGATTTGTTTCTATTTTGCTATAAAAGAGAAAAAAAGATTTCATGCTGGCTTTTTCTTTTAATACTCAAGCAAGCTGATGTCATTGAAGCATTTAACTCATTGTCTAGGAAGTTGGACCAAGTTAGAAACTACACTGAAACACCAAGGCAGTCGCCATCTTGAAAGTACATCTCGCTCCGGTAAGTGTTTTTGTGTGAAACAGATAATTTAAGCACAATCTTGACATAGCTATTATCGCAGAGTACGAAAGGAATAACAGTAGTTTGCCAGCAAAAAGAAATTTGCGTCTTTGAGTATCTTGAGTGTTTGTATCGCTTATATTATTTTATTTTGGATAGCCAGTTGGCCATTTTGTGGGAAAGTAACTGTCCTTTGGCTTTCCGCTGTTGATGTAACCCTTAGGGTCGGTTGTTTTATGTTTGTGTTTCTTTCTTTTCGGTGTCTATCGATTAAAGGGTTAATTCTATCGATTCCTGATCATTGCATTCACTTCTATTTTGCATACCATAGCTGATTTGTTTGTGCCGTGTGGTGGCTGTAAAAAGTCTCCCCGTACATGCATTTAATGCTCTTATTTTTCCAATCCTCAGGGATTGCTTTTACAATTGCTTTTCATCGTTCCATAATTTGACATCCTTTAGATACCTGTTGAAGGTCTTCATTGGATCGTACAATTGCTGAGCCGGCAGTACTACATTATTTAGAAATAATCTGAGAGTTAGATTAGCTCCTATAAAATTCGCCCATTCTTCGGAAATATACCAATCCTTTCAACAGAAGTGGAATGTATGCACGTATTTCTAAGTGCAATGCTAAGAGATGCAGGTGCTGGTCACATGTATGCACTGCGTCAACTGTTTCTTCGTCTGTAAACGGAAGACGTTTTTCTGTAGTTAACATGTCCCATTGGACATGTAAGTCTGCGGATTTGATATATGTGATATCCTGACGTACAGCAAATTGTAAAATGTAGTACGTCGGGCAAACTAATCGCATGTTAAAAGCACGATTTAACGATTTAAATGAGTAAGCCTAAAAAAATGACACGTTCTTGTTCCGTCATTTCAAACGTACATGTCATACTATAAAATATATTTCTATACAGCCAGTGGAAAAAATTTAGCGGCCAGTGGAAAAAAATTTACTATAATGTTAATTCTACAGCTAGGTTTAAAATTATAAAACGGCATGAAACTGAATTGAAATGGATTAAATTATTACAGACACCTTTTCGTTTTGGCATTAATAACAACATTTATCATGAGGGTAATATATCTAAAATGCCCGATTTTGATATTTTCTCGCTTCTGGACTGTCGAAAGCGTACGGAACCAGAAAAATGGCAATTACAAACGTAAGTTATCTGCTTTTAAAACAAACAATACCAGGCTGAATTGACTGTCCATAATATTATTGAATCTTGGACGCTACTCAATGCTTGCTTTTCTGTTTTACAGTTATTATATTCAAAATACCGAAACACCCATAATTTGCTATAAATACATTAAATAAAAGTAGAGGCAATGATCAGGAATCGATACAATTAACCAACAGCTCCAATCAGTGACACCAAAGAGAAAGAAACTATTAGATCTATAATTAAAGCTATTAGATCTATAATTTTTAATTTCAATAAACTTGTTTCTGATCTTGATATTGACACTAACACTCCTGATACCCGTGATTGTAAAAATTCAGTGTATTGCGATCCTGCTGCTAGTCATATTGATACTGGCAATTTAAAAATTATTCCTGATTCTAGAATACGTAATATAATTTCTAAACGAACGAATCTAAAATTGATTTTTACAAGTGTAGACATGAAGTTGCTGCTGCCTTGAATGAATTTGGTAATCGATGGTGTAAACGAGAGTATGTTGAGCATAAAGCTCTTAAAGAATGGAAACTTAGCATTCTGAAACTAGTAAAAAACGCATTTCCTTTTATAATCAAAATACGAGCTTACTACCTCCTAAATCTAAGATGTCTTTACGTCACCTTAAACTAGGTATTCAAAAATTTCATAAGAAGTTTGTTTTGGCTTCAGCAGATAAGACCGCTAACAATGTGGTCGTTGTTTGACGGCTTCAATATGTTAAAACTCTTCAGCAAGAACTTAGTGGTACTAAGGCCTATGAACTGCAGCCCTTCGCTGTAGAGAGGGCTTTAGTTGATGACCACATTTGTCATTCAGCCACGAAGTTTGCTGTCTGCAATACAGAAGGCCAAGACAAACTTCCTACGTTATATTGCTTACCATTACTACATAAAAGACCATACAAAGCATGGTTTATTGCAAATTCAAGCTCTTGTACCACCACTGAACTCTCCAAATCATTAACTTCATGTTTTTCTGCCATCAAAAATCATTTGATAAAACACTGCAACAAAGTCTTTGAAAGATATGGTAGAAATCTGTTTTGGTCTATGATGAATTCTAATGAATAAAAATCAAAAATGAGTTCCCTTAAGAGCAATGAAAACATTCATAAGAAAGAAGATGGGTCATACTACGTAGTTTCGGCTAATAAAGCCTCATCAGTGACCCTGTACTGATCCGGCAAAGAAAGCCAGAGGAAACATACTGCAATTTTGCGAATTTCGAATAGGCAGTCGATTCAAAGACTGATATAAATCAAAATGGGGTCCAAATAATTTAAAACCTGTCTAGAATATGAGTCAAAACCAATAATTTATTTCTGAAGTTTTAAATAAATTAAAATGCAGACGTTGTCGTGCTTCAAGTCTGTCTACTTATGATTTCTCCACCCTTTACACTACACTTCCTCATAAGCCTATAAAAGAAAAAAATAGTGATTTGATTGAGTGGACATTTCATAGGGAAGACTCCCTCTATCTTGCATGTAATGTAAAAAATGCTTTTTTCACTTCTGAAGAGCATGAAAATTATACATTATGGTCATGTCAGAAAGTGTGTGAAGCTCTCGCCTTTCTAGTTGACAATATTTACACAAGGTTTGGTATTAATTTATTTAGACAAGTTGTGGGTATTCCGATGGGTACTAATTGCGCACCACTTGTGGCTAATCTGTTTTTGTTTTGTTATGAGAGAGACTTCATGGTGTCCCTATCTGCTGAGAACCAATCTGAAATCATTGAAGCTTTTATCTCGACTTCTAGATATTTGGATGAGTTATTAAATATTGACAATACCTATTTCGATGGTTTGATTAGTCAAATTTACCCCCCCCCCCTAGAACTTCAGTTAAATGAAGCAAATTCTTCTGATACCGAGGCCCCGTTTTTGGATTTACATCTATCTATTGTAGATGGATTTGTTTCTTGCAAAATTTATGACAAACGCGATTATTTTGATTCCTGGGATTGTAAATTTTCCTTTTTTGGATGGTGATGTTCCTCATGCGCCATCCTATGGCGTTTATATTTCGCAATTAATTCGATTTGCCGGAGTGTGTAGTCATGTAACTGACTTCAACACTCGTAATTAAATGTGAACTGCTAAACTTCTTAATCAGGGCTATCAGTTCCATAAACTACGCAAAGCCTTTTCAAAATTTTATAGACGTCATTCTGATTTAATTTCAAAATTCAATATTGGACTTAAATCTCTTCTGCAAAAGGTCTTTCGGAACCCGAATTTTTTGGTGACTTAGTATATAAATTCAGAAAAACTCATAACCGCAATGGCATCAGCACACAATTTCGTAAAATCGTTATTCGATATAAAAAGTTCGGGTACAACATAAATGTTATACGAAAGACTGCATGCATGGTGGTTAACCCAATCACGGTGGACAACTTTGCTGCCCTCTTTAATTGCACGCCGTCGGGTCAGGCTTCAGATTCTATGACGGTTTTGGCGTGAAGGCTTACTGAGAATTAGAGAGAATCTAATTCAAGGTAATGTTGGTTGGTGCCTGATGTCTGTGGCCGGGCCCATCGGAGTCTAACTGTTGGTTTTCTTTTGCTCCAGTGGTTTCTTGCTGTCAAGTCCTCACCGTTGTTTCATCTCTGTGGTTGTTTGATTTTTTTATTCACGGACAGGTTGCGTTAGGAGGCCTTCATGCAGACTGAACAAATTATTTGTCTGAATCGTGACGGAAGTAAGGGCGAGGATTGTAGCAACGTAAAATCGGTTTAAGCCCCCAAATGGAATTCGTTTCACTGACCGTTGTAATGCGGTTCTTCAGTCGCGGTTTATTTTTGTTATGGTTTGTCTTTGAGTATCTTGAGTGTTTGTATCGCTTATATTATTTTATTTTGGATAGCTAGTTGGCCATTTTGTGGGAAATTAACTGTCCTTCGGGCTTTCCGCTATTGATGTTTCCATTTGGGTCTGTTGTTCCATGTTTGTGTTTCTTTCCCTTTTGTGTCTCTGATCAATGCTCCCAAATAACTAGAAAATAAACCCACACTATGATTAAGGACTGGGGGACATTTTATTGGCGCCACATATTCCCATAACACCAGCTACGGTGATGTTAAATACGTTCTAGAAAAAGATAATACTTTGCAAGCAAGGACCACAAGAAAATAAAAAATAAAGCCACCCCATGATAAAAATTGAAGTTTCCAACGTGTATAGATCCTAAGAAATCTTTAATAAAATTTAACTTAGACCTATATTCGAGAGAAAGTATGAATGTAAAGATGAAATGGAAAGTCAAGAAAAATTTTGTCTCTCACACTATGTAAGTTATCATCCCCAACTGCATATGAATACTGGTAATCCACTTAGAGGGTCTAAGCCTGCCCAGGGAAAGTGGTGCGAGATGGACCGTGCATGTATATAAAATAGAAGTAAATGCAATGTTCAGGAATCCCTATTGGTTTCATTGAAGCCATTTTGCTCCAGCATTTAGTGATTTCTTGCTGTCGAAGCATCACCGTTGTTTCATCTCCGTAGATGTTTGATTTTTGTGTTCTCGGCGATGTTACACTGATGAGTGAGGTGGCCTTCACGCGGACTGAACAAATTCTTTGTCTAAATCGTAACGAAGGGCGAGGATTGCAGCTGCGTAAAATCGATTTTAGCCCCCCCCCCCCCCCCCCAGTAGAATTCGTTTCACTGACCGTTCCAAGGCGGTTCTTCTGTCGCGGTTTATTTTTTGTTATGATTTGTCTTTTGAGCGTGTGTATCACTCATATTATTTTGTTTTTGAAAGTAATTGTCCTTTGGGCTTTCCGCTACTTATGTTTCCGTTAGAGTCTAGTTGTTTCATGTTTGTGTTTCTTTCCCTTTGGTGTCACTGATGGGAGCTGTGGGCTAATTGTATCGATTCCTAATCATTGCCTCTACTTCAATATCATTTTACCTTAATGTTTGGCAGAGTCCCGAAAAGATTGGAACCAACGTCTCCAAAATGACCTAAATACTGTTGGACGGAGCCGTTTAACCCCAATTACAACCAAACAGAAATAATTTGTCATTATTTACAAAGTTTAATGCTTCTACCTTCTATAGTGTCTGAGAAATCTATGACCTCTTTACAATTCGATCTATATGGAGAGAAAGAAAATGGTAATAATTTTACCATGTTTACTAGATGTAACTACGTTAATGTAATGTTTATGTAGTATTTTGCTTATCGCGCAAAACAGTAGACGCTTGTATGAAGTTGAGACGTTCAATATATCAGCCCATGCAAAAGGTAAAATATGATATGTGCGACTAGTAAATACCCAGACCAGCCCGCGCATCTGATCAATGTAATATTTCGCTTTAAGCGGGCTCTGACACAGACGATTCTTAATTCTAACCAGTCGCACTAGTACAACTGCAGGTCCTGACACCCCTCCGGCTCTCTTGTAAATACAATGAACCGCGTCACGAGACAAAAGGTCGTTTGGGCATGGGTATAAGGATAAGGATCGGTCTATACAACGAGCAGGTATGCAAAGTATCAAATATTACTACTGTTTTTAAAACTCAAGAATACACCGATCAGACTTCCCGGATGTGCGAACGGATCTGGGTAGTCACTAGTCGCGGATATCTTATTGTAGCTTTTGTCTTGTACCGGCTCATATATCAAAATATATAACGTCGAAACTACACAAAATGTCTACTTTTTGTGCTCGCTATGCCAAATACTGCTTTGAGTGAGGTAAACGTCAAATTAACGTCACAAAAAGTGTTAAACTTTTCATTAAAACAATGATACAGTGTACGATATCGCTGTTTGGTCGATTGTTTGACCATCGACCCAAAGATACTAAGCATTGGAGCTTTTTAAAATAGTCCACCTGACAATCACTGAAGGTAGCGGTTATTATAGAAAGTAGCTGCCTTATTCTTATCGCTGTGAGTTCGGCGTGTTCCGTAATATGGTTATCAATAGAATCTGGAATGAAATCATGTATTGGGTTTAGCAAATAGTTTAGACCCTGACAAGACGAGACAGAACGCGGCGTCTGATCAAAGTCTGTGTTTTCTGTACACGAATGCAAGGGTTAAACGAAATGATTTCAGTCTAAGTCACCGTGCATTTTTCCAGCCAACCCAAGAGACAACTGACCTCAACGCAACATTGTAATTCGTACAAGTACGACAATGCTCCAGAGCGGGTGATGTCTTCTTAAGTGACAAGAGAGTGGAAACTGCAACCGCCTATTCATCTGGCCACCACTATTATCAGAGATACGTGAAACCCTTTAGAGTATTTTGCGCCTTTTATCATGACTTTCAGGTTGATCCGAGAAAGAAATATATGCTGGTTTTCAGAGTGTGTACGTATCTCCGTTCTGATCGAGTGTTAACGATACCATTTAATGAAAATGTCATTCATAAGTTTTAATTTTAATACAAATAAACGTTTCTATGGCACGTTTCTTCTGAAAAAGCCGTGTATTCGTAAAAGGAGGATTAATGAAATAACTGTGCTGCTTCATATGAGCCAAATTCCATATCCAGAGTGTTGACGAATGGATCGTTGAACGGAATTTAATCCGTCTTGTTCATCCATACTACTTAAAATAGAAGGACTCATACCGCTCCATAAGCTAAGAAGTGGTAAGGAGAACTTCACGGTCTATAAATGGAAAATTAACAATGTCCAAACCAAAATCATCGCGCTTATCACAGGTATTAGATGAAACAAATCCGTCATAAATTGAAAAACAAATACGTAAATTCGAAAACGGTACCTCGGTATCAGAAGCATGTAGCTTTATTCAACTGCAAATCGTCTGGATGAATTTGACAAATCATTCCGTTAAAATAATAATTGTCAATATGCAAAAGGTCGTCCAGAAGGGGGGAAACCTACGTCACGATGACGTCACACAGAAACAAAGGCAGTCGTCATCTAGCTTCGGTAAGTATTTGTTTGTTAATCAGATAATTTATGCACACTCTTGACATAGCTATTATCTCAGAGTACGGACGAAATTACATTGTTTTGGCGGCAAAAGGAAATTGTGCCGGCTTTCTGATCAGTGCCTTCCCTTGTAATTTTGATTGCCTTCAAAGTAGCATATCTTTCTGTTAACGTAGAGGTATATATATACCAAACTCTCTCAGAGGTTACAATTGTCTGGTTTTTGGCCACCATGAAAGCAAATGTCAGAAGACATATCTCTGTCCAAACTGCGGTGAAGAAAAACTGTCAGAATGAGGACAAATGCGTCAATTGTGGTGGCAAACATACTGATTCTCTCGAGAATGTCCGGCATGAAAAAAAGAAAAAAGAAATAGTCACTGTCAAAAACCAAGGGTCGATAACGTTCCCGGAAGTAAGAAAAATTGTTGAAGAGCGAAATACAACATCAACCATCAGTTATTCCAGCATCACAAAGGGTGCTACTGTTAAAGTCACGCACAATGGTACGCAGACTGCTATACCGTACATTGCTGAACTGAAAAAATCTGGTGCATGGAGTAAATCTACTCAAACACCACAAAGTTCAACCAATTTATCATGGTTGCTTCGGATCGGCCGGACGCGACCGTACCGAAGCCGGCGCCGCATGTAAAAGAGAAATCCGACTCAGGTCGAACCAGTAAGGGATCGGAAGATCGGATCATAACACACTATTCGCAAGTGCCGCTTTGAAGAGGATGAAGAATAAATGGATGCTCAGGATGCTCCAGCCAGCCAGTCCTCGCAAGGGTAGCCAAATTACAAGGATACCTACTTCAACGTAGGTAATTTCGTCGATAACGACGCATTAATTTCTATTCATGTAAATATCTCTCCATAAAATGGATCCAAAACACACAATAATACAATGGAATTGTCGAGCTTGAAATTATAATGAAAAGTAGAAGCAAAACAAAGATAAGGAATCGATACAATTGACTTACACCACCCATCAAAGACACCAAAGGGAAAGAAACACAAACATGAAGCGACTAGACCATAATGGAAACCTAAACAAAGGATGACCATAAGGACAGTTACTTTCCCACAAAATGGCCAAATGGCCATCCAAAATAAAAAGACACAAGTGATATACACAGTAAGTAGTAACAAACAACAACATAAATAAACCGCCACAGAAGTACCGCCTTGGAACGGTCAGTGGAAAGAATTCCACTGGGGGGCTTAAATCGATTTTACATGGCCATAATCCTCGCCCTTACCTCTTTCGCGGTATACACTAATTTTGTTTAGTGCACATGAAGGCTTCCTAACTCATCAGAGTAACATCTCCGTGAACATACAAATCAAAAAACTACAGAGATGAAACAAGGTTGAGGACTCGACAGTATACAACAGAATTGCTGGAGCAAAATAAAACCAACAGTTAGACTCTGAGGGGCCCGACCAAAGACAGAGCATCAGGCGCCAACCAACATAAAGAATACTAAAATTAAATAAAATTCCATTTATGTTTTTACGCTGGAACCGTCATATAATCTTAAGCCCGACACAACGGTGTGCAATCAAAGAGGGAAGCAAAGTTGCCAATCGTGATTGGGTTAACCACCATGCATGCAGTCTGTTTTATAATATTGATTTTGTACCCAATCTTTATATATCGACGAACGATTTTACAAAATTGGGTACTAAAGTCATTACAGGCATGTATTTTTCTAAATTTATATACTAAGTCACCAAAGATTTCTGGTTCCGATAGGCTTTGTAGCAGAAGTGTTTTAAGTCCAACATTGAATTTTGAAACCAAATTAGAATGACGTCTATAAACCTTAGAAACAGGCTTTACTTAGTTTATGATACCGATACCACTGATTAAGAAGTTTAGCGGTTAATAATTTATTACGAGTGTTGAAGTCGGATACATGACTAGACACTCTAGCGAATCGAATTAACTGCGAAATATAAACCTCGTACGATGTCGCACGAGGAACATCACCGTCCAAAAAGGAAAATTTACAATCTCGAAATCAAAATCATCACGTTTATCATAAATTTTGCAAGAAACAAATCCATCTACAATTGATAAATGTAAATCCAAAAAAGGGGGCCACGTTATAAGAGGAATTTGCCTTGTTTAACTGAAGTTTTAGGGGATAAATCTGACTGATCAAACCATCAAAGTAAATATTGTCAATATTTAATAAATCATCTAACTATCTAGAAGTAGAACTAAAAGCTTCAATAATTTCAGATTGGTCATCAATGGAAAGCGACAACATGAAAAGTAGAAGTAAAACAAAGATCAGGAACTGATACAATTAACTTACTCCACCCATAAAAGACACCAAAGGGAAAGAAATACAAACATTAAGCGACCAGACCATAATGGAAACCTAAACAAAGGAAGGCCATAAGGACAGTTACTTTCCCACAAAATGGCCATATGGTCATCCAAAATTAAAAGACACAATTGATACACACAGTAAGTAACAAACAACAACATAAATAAATCGCCACAGAAGAGCCGCCTTGGAACGGTCAGTGGAAGATTTCCACTGGGGGGCTTAAATCGATTTTACGTGGCCACAATCCTCGCCCTTAATTCCGTCGCGATTTAGACAAATAATATGTTCAGTCCGCATGAAGGCCTCCTAACTCATCAGTGCAACATCTCCGTGAACACAAAAATCAAAGATCCACAGAGGTGAGACAACGGTGAGGACTCGACAGCAAGAAACCACTGAAATGCTGGAGCAAAAGAAAACCAACAGTTAGAGTCCGATGAGCCCGACCAGAGACAGAGCATCAGGCACCAACCAGCATTATCTCTCTAATTCTCAATAAGCCTTTACGTTGGAGCCGTCATAGAATCTGAGGCCTGACCCACCGGCGTGCAATTAAAGAGGGAAGCAAAGTTGCCAACCGTGATTGGGTTAACTACCATGCATACAGTCTGTCGTATAATGTCCATGTTGTACCCAATCTTTTTAAATCGAAGAATGATTTTACGAAATTGGGTGCTGAAGTCATTGCGGTTATATATATTTTCTGAATTTATATACTAAGTCACCATAAAATTCGGGTTCCGATAGACCTTGTTGCAGAAGAGATTTAAGTCCAATATTGAATTTTGAAATTAAATCAGAATGGCGTCTATAAAATGTTGAAAAGGCTTTGCGTAGTTTATGGTACCGATAACCCTGATTAAGGAGTTTAGCCGTAAATAATTTATTACGAGTGTTGAAGTCAGTTACATGACTACACACTCTAGCAAATCGAATTAATTGCGAAATATAAACGCTATAGGATGGCGCACGAGGAACATCACCATCCAAAAAAGGAAAATTTACAATCTCAAAATCAAAGTCATCGCGTTTATCATAAATTTTGCACGAAACAAATCCATCTACAATAGATAGATGTAAATCCAAAAACGGGGCCTCGGTATCAGAAGAATTTGCTTTATTTAACTGAAGTTCTAGGGGGCAAATCTGACTGATCAAACCATCAAAATAGGTATTATCAATATTTTTATAAATCAATTAAATATCTAGAAGTAGAGCTAAAAGCTTCAATAATTTCAGATTGGTTATCAATGGAAAGCGACAAAATGAAGTCTCTTTCATAACAATACAAGAACAGATCAGCCACAAGAGGTGCGCAATTAGTACCCATCGGAATACCCACAATTTGTCTAAATAACTTAGTACCGAATCTAATATAAATATTGTCAAGTAGAAAGGTGTGGGCAGCACACACTTTCTGACATGACCAAAGTGTATAATTCTTATGCTCTTTAGAAGTGAAAAATGCATTTCTGACATTACATGCAAGATAGAGAGAATCTTCTCTGTGAAAAGCCCATTCAATTAAATCATTAAGCTTTTCTTTTATAAGATTATGAGAAAGTGTAGTGTAAAGAGTGGAAAAATCGTAGGTAGACAGACTAGAAGCACGAAAATGTCTAGATTTCAATTTATTTAAAACCTCATACGAATTTTTTACAAACCAAAACAGATTTCTTCCTGATCTTTCAAAGACTTTATCACAATATTTAATTACATGCGTTTTAATAGCAGTAAGACAGGAAGTTAATAATTTAGAAAGTTCAGTGGTAGTGCAAGAGCTAGAATTTGCAATAAACCGTGCTTTGTAAGGTTTTTTATGAAGTTTTGGTAACCAGTATAGCGTAGGAAGCTTGTCTTGGCCTTCGTTAACACACACAGCAAACTTGGTGGCTGAAAGACAAACATGTTTATCTACTATAGCTCTCTCTTCAGCTAAAGGCTGAAGTTCATAGGCCTTAGTACCACCAAGCTCCTGCTTAAGCGTGTTAACATAGTGGAGCCGTCACACAACGACGTCGTTGTTAGCGGCCTTGTCTGCTGGGGCCAAAACATACTTCTTATGAAATTCTTGAATACCTAGTTTAAGATGACGTAAAGACGTCTTGGGCTTAGGCGGTAATAAGCTAGTATTTTGAGAATAGAAAGAAATGCGTTTATTCACTAGTTTTAAAATGTTAAGTTTCAGGTCCTTAAGGGCTTTATGCTCAACATACTCTCGCTTACACCATCGCTTACCGAATTCATTCAATGAAGCAGCGATTTCATCTCTACATTTACCGAAATCAATTTTAGAAGGAAACCGATATTTCGGTCCTTTAGAAATTATATTCCTTATCCTAGAATCAGGAATAATTTTCAAATTGCCAGTAATTACATGATCAGCAGCAGGATAGCAATACTTTGAGTTTTTACAATCACATGAATCAGGAGTATTAGTATCAATATCAAGATCTGAAACAAGTTTATTGAAATTAAAAATGATAAATCTAACAGGTTTGTTATATTTATAGCAAATTATAGGTGTTTCAGTATTTTGAAAATAAGCAGGAATTGAAGAAAGTACCGATCTCTCACGGAAGATACTGGGCAAATCTATAAAATCCATACCCTTATTAATGAAGGATATTTTGAAGAAATGGCGCTTATGATTAATTTCAGAATCAATGTAAGGACGGAGAGTATGCTGAGTATAGCCTCTAGTTAAGAGAGCCGCATCATATAACTGATGAGAACTATCGTAGAATTTATTCGCCTCGGTGTCCAGAAGACGTCGAACAGAAACGGGTAATGAACTTAAAAATGAAAGCATAGAGTGGCGTCCATGATTTAATAATATAATTGACAGTCACTTCAGTCTAGTATTGTTTCGTTTAAACGCACGTGATTTACGTTTAAAGTTACCATTTTTCCTAGTGCCGTGAGATATAGTTCTGCGTTTTCGACATTCCAGGAGTGAGAAAATATCAAAGTCCGGCATTCTGGAAATCTGGAAATGAAGTCTCTTTCATAACAATACAAGGACAGATAAGCTACAAGAGGTGCACAATTCGTACCCATCGGAATACCCACAATTTGTCAAAATAACTTAGTACCGAATCTATTATAAATATTGTCAAGTAGAAAGGTGAGGGCATCACACACTTTCTGACATGACCAAAGCGTATAATTCTTAAGCACTTTAGACGTGAAAAATGCATTACTGACATTACATGCAAGATAGAGAGAATCTTCTCTGTGAAAAGTCCATTCAATTAAATCATTAAGCTTTTCTTTTATAAGATTATGAGGAAGTGTAGTTTAAAGAGTGGGAAAATCGTAAGTAGACAGACTTGAAGCACGAAAACGTCTGGATTTTAATTGATTTAAAGTAGAAGTAAAACAAAGATCAGGAATTGATACAATTAACTTACTCCACCCATAAAAGACACCAAAGGGAAAGAAATACAAACATTAAGCGACCAGACCATAATGGAAACCTAAACAAAGGAAGGCCATAAGGACAGTTACTTTCCCACAAAATGGCCATATGGCCATCCAAAATTAAAAGACAAAAGCGACACACTTTCTTTTATAAGATTATGAGGAAGTGTAGTGTAAAGAGTGGAAAAATCGTAGGTAGACAGACTAGAAGCACGAAATTGTCTAGATTTTAATTTATTTAAAACCTCATTCGAATTTTTTATAGACCAAACCAGATTTCTTCCTGATCTTTCAAAGACTTTATCACAATATTTAATTACATGCGTTTTAATAGCAGTAAGACAGGAAGTTAATAATTTAGAAAGTTCAGTGGTAGTGCAAGAGCTAGAATTTGCAATAAACCGTGCTTTGTAAGGTTTTTTATGAAGTTTTGGTAACCAGTATAGCGTAGGAAGCTTCTCTTGGCCTTCGTTAACACACACAGCAAACTTGGTGGCTGAAAGACAAACATGTTTATCTACTATAGCTCTCTCTTCAGCTAAAGGCTGAAGTTCATAGGCCTTAGTACCACCAAGAGTGTTAACATAGTGGAGCCGTCACACAACGACGACGTTGTTAGCGGCCTTGTCTGCAGGGGCCAAAACAAACTTCTTATGAAATTCTTGAATACCTAGTTTAAGATGACGTAAAGACGTCTTGGGCTTAGGAGGTAATAAGTTAGTATTTTGAGAATAGAAAGAAATGCGTTTATTCACTAGTTTTAAAATGCTAAGTTTCCAGTCCTTAAGGGCTTTATGCTCAACATACTCTCGCTTACACCATCGATTACCGAATTCATTCAAGGAAGCAGCGATTTCATCTCTACATTTACTAAAATCAATTTTAGAAGGAAACCGATATTTCGGTCCTTTAGAAATTATATTCCTTATCCTAGAATCAGGATTAATTTTCAAATTGCCAGTAATTACATGACCAGCACCAGGATAGCAATACTTTGAGTTTTTACAA
Organism: Lucinisca nassula; assembly: GCA_963580285.1. Classification (NCBI taxonomy): domain Eukaryota; kingdom Metazoa; phylum Mollusca; class Bivalvia; order Lucinida; family Lucinidae; genus Lucinisca; species Lucinisca nassula. The sequence continues at coordinate 56,763,152 of OY757016.1, forward strand.
TCACATGAATCAGGAGTATTAGTATCAATATCAAGATCTGAAACAAGTTTATTGAAATTAAAAATGATAGATCTAACAGGTTTTTTATATTTATAGCAAATTATAGGTGTTTCAGTATTTTGAAAATAAGCAGGAATGGAAGAAAGCACCGATCTCTCACGGAAGATACTGGGCAAATCTATAAAATCCATACCCTTATTAATGAAGGATATTCATTAATAAAACCTCATTCGATTTTTTTATAGACCAAAACAGATTTCTTCCTGATCTTTCAAAGACTTTATCACAATATTTAATCGCATGTGTTTTAATAGCAGTAAGACAGGAAGTTAATAATTTAGAAAGTTCAGTGGTAGTGCAAGTGCTAGAATTTGCAATAAACCGTGGTTTGTAAGGTCTTTTTTGAAGTTTTGGTAACCAGTATAGCGTTGGAAGCTTGTCTTGGCCTTCTGTAACACACACAGCAAACCTGGTGGCTGAATGACAAATATGTTCATCTACTATAGCTCTCTCTTCAGCTAAAGGCTGAAGTTCATAGGCCTTAGTTCCACCAAGCTTATTACTTCTTTATTATTTTAAAACGCTAAAAGGTTGCCTTTGGAAACAAAGAACACAAAAAAGAACGAAAATCGGAGACTCGGTTTTATTGAGTCTCTTCATATACAGCAATGTAGTGTGTAAGGCCGCATACGCCCCCTAGCGCCGGCTTGAGCGGTATTCGAATTTCAAGGTAACCTGGAAGGGCTCAGTGATCGCAAAGGAAAATTAAATACAATCTGCACAATGATGAAGCACGGGGAGACTTTTTACAGCCGCCACACGGCACTTAACACCAACTGGAGTGAGGTAAAATAAAAAGCTAAAAGGTTGCCTTTGAAAACAAAGGACACATAAAAGAACCAAAATCGGAGACTCGGTTTTATTGAGTTGCTTCATACACATCAATGTAGTTTGCTATGCTGCATGTGCCCCTAGCGCCGGCTTAAACGGTATTCGATTTTCAATGCAACTAGGATGGGCTCAACGATCCCGAAGGAAAAAAATATAATCTGCACTATGATGAAGCACGCAGAGACTTCCATCGGTTTTTTGTTTGCAGGAAACTTTTTTTAACAATCTCCAATCAGATTATCAGTCAACCTTTCGGAGTCTAACTTTTGGTTTTCTTTTGCTCCAGCATTTCAGTGGTTTCTTGCTGTCTAGTCCTCACCGTTGTTTCATCTCTGTGGTTGTTTGATTATTTATGTTCACGGAGATATTGCACTGATGAGTTAGGAGGCCTTCATGCGGACTGAACCAAGTATTTGTCTAAACCGGGACGGAAGTAAGGGCGAGGATTGTGGCCACGTAAAATCGATTTAAGCCCCCAGTGAAATTCGTTTCCGCTGACCATTCCAAGGCGGTTCTTCTGTAGCGGTTTATATTTGTTATGGTTTGTATTTTATTTTGGATAGCCAGTTGGCCATTTTGTGGGAAAGTAACTGTCGTTTTGGCTTTCCGCTATTGATGTTTCCATTAGGGTATGTTGTTTCATGTTTGTGTTTCTTTCCCTTTTGTGTCTCTGATTGGAGCTGTGTGTTGATTGTATCGATTCCTGATCATTGCCTTTACTTCTAAATTCGTTCAGAACGAAGTACCAACGACAATTAAATAAGACTAGAAACTTTTATATGTGATGCTTTTATTAAAAAAGAACGCGTAGTATCTATCGTTTTCGACTTGGAAAAAAGCATATGATACCACATGGCGTTATGGAATATTAAAATAAATCCATAACATTGACTTAAGAGGAAAACTTCCCAGTTTTATTCAATATGTTCAAGAAAGGGTTATTATGTAAGCGCATGTTTCAGGTGTGTGTTTGATCTACCCTGTCAGATCTCTATGATCAAGGGCAGGGTGTTCCACAAGGTAGTATTCTTTCAAACGATATTGAACAATGTTTGGACAACAGAACAGATTGTTCAATGTATGTCGATGATTTCTGTATATGTTATCGTTTCAAAACTATGAAAACAAGTGAACGAAAGTTACAACATTTTTAATAGAATAGAAGAATGGGCTGATAAAAATGGTGCCTGATGCCAGTCGTTGGTCGCCCCCATACGAGCCCAATTGTTGGTTTTCTTTTGGTCCAGCATTTCAGTGTTTTCTTGCTGTCAAGTCCTCACCGTTGTTTTATCTCTGTGGTTGTTTGATTTATTGTGTCCATGGAGATGTTGCACTGGTGAGTTAGGAGGCCATCATGTGGACTGAACAAATAATTTGTCGAAATCGCGGCGGAAGTAAAGGTGAGGATTGTGGCCACGTAAAATCGATTTAAGCCCCCCCCCCCCCCCCCCCCGGTGGAAATCGTTTCGCTGACGGTTCTTCTGTCGCGGTTTAGTTTTGTTATTGTTTGTCTTTGAGTGTTAGTATCGCTTATATTATTCTGTTTTGGATAGCCAATTGGCCATTTTGTGAGAAAGTAACTGTCCTTTTGGCTTTCCGCTATTGATGTTTCACTTCGGGTCTGTTGTTTCATGTTTGTGTTTCTTTCGCTTGCGTGTATCTGTTTTGAGCTGTGGTTATTTTTATCGATTCCTGATCAGTGCATTCACTTCAATTTTAAATTGTCAAAGTTGAAAACGCAATGTGTTCATTTTTTTAAGCTTCGGAAGAAACACGAACATCTTTCCCTGTTTTTATACGGATCACAATTTCCTGTTGTCGAAGAAGCCAAATTTCCAGGAGTCATATTTGATCAAAAATTATCTTTTATTTCCCATATTAAAACTCCGAAAGCGGAATGCGTTAAAGCTTTAAATCTTTTGAAGGTATTAGCTCAAACAAGTTGAGGAGCAGATCGGTATACCTTATTACATCCTTACCGGTCTTTAATAAGATCTAAATTAGATTAGGGGTCTGTTGCTTATTGTTCTGTCAGAAAGTCTTATTTAAAATCTTTGGATACTATCCATCACCAAGGCCTTCGTCTGGCTATGGGAGCATTTCGTCCTTGTACTTAGCCTTTATGTAGAGGCAGGTGAACCATCTTTAATTTCGCGCAGAGAAAAACTCTCTCTTCAGTACGCTATCAGACTTGTTGCTAGTCAATTTAGCCCGGCTTTCAAAATTTCATTTCCATCTGATTTTTTACACAAGTATGATATTAAACCCACACCAAACAGTCCATTAGGATTACGTATATTACCACTGCTGGAAAATTCAGGGGTCGACCTAAAATATTAAACAAGAGGGCCCAATGGCCCTATATCGCTCACCTGTGTACCAGAAAATTATTAGTGTAGGAGACCACTTGACATTGCTACATACTAAATATCTAAGCTCAGGCAAAGCGGTGTCCATGCGTATAAACCCTATTGGTTTCATTGGGCGACAGGGCTTGAGATGTAATTTCATCTCAATGTCGGGTAAAAAGTCCCACAAAATTGGAAGAGACATCTCCAAAATGACCTATACAGTGTTGACAGGGATGTAAAACCTCAAATCAAACAAAATCTGTGCCTTATGGTTTTGGAAAAGAAGATTTTTTTAAAGTTTTTTTTCCAGTATAAGTCTATAGAAGCTAATGAGCCCTGGGGCTTGGCCAATTTTGACCCAAAGGGCATGATTGGCAGGATTTATGTAGGTGACCATTTTGTGTTGCTATATACTAAATATCTAAGGTCTGTATTTCATGGTTTCAAAGAAGATGTTTGAAGCTTTTTTCCATTATAAGTTTGTTGGAGTTAAGGGGCCACAGGATTTGGCCAATTTGGACTAAATATCTAAGTTCTGTGCTTCACAGTTTCTGAGAAGAAGATTTTTTAAGCTTTCTTCCATTTAGAGTCTATGGGAGCTAAGAGGCACCGGGGCGTGGCCCATTTGGACCCAAGGGGCATGATTAGCAGGAAATATGTAGGTGATCACTTGCCAATGCTACATGCTAAATATCTAAGCTCTGGGCCCTATGGTTTCAGAGAAGAAGATTTTTGAGGCTTTTCTCCATTTTGAGTCTATCGGAGCTAAGGGGGTCCCAGGTTGTGGCCAATTTGGACCCGAGGGCCATGATTGGCAGGATTTTTGCAGGTGACCACTTGTCATTGCCACATGCTAAATATCTAAGCACTGGGCCCTGTGGTTTCAGAGAAGAAGATTTTTGAAGCTTTTTTCCATTATGAGTCAAGGGGAGCTAAGGGGCCCCGGGGCGTGGCCCATTTGGACCCCAGGGGCATGATTGGCAGGATTTATGTAGGTGACCACTTGCCATTGCCACATGCTAATTATCTAAGCTCTGGGCCCTGTGGTTTCAGAGAAAAAGATTTTTGAAGCATTTTTTCCATAATGAGTCTATAGGAGCTAAGGGGCCCCGGGGCGTGGCTCGTTTTGACCACAGGGGCATGATTGGCAGGAATTATGTAGGTGACCACTTGCTGTTGCTAAATGCTAAATATCTAAGCTCTGGGCCCTGTGGTTTCAGAGAAGAAGATTTTTGAAGCTTTTTTCTATTATGAGCTATGGGGGCTAAGGGGCCCGCGGGCGTGGCCAATTTGGACCCCAGGAGCATGATTGGCAGGAATTATGTAGGTGACCACTAGCCGTTGCTACATGCTAATTACCTAAGCTCTGGGTCCCGCGGTTTCAGAGGAGAAGATTTTTGAAGCTTTTTTCCATTTTGAGTCTATGGGATCGAAGGGGCCTGGGGGCGTGGCCCATTTGGAACCCAGGGGCATGATTGGCAGGAATTATGTAGGTGACCACTTGCCGTTGCTACGTGCTAAATATCTAAGCTCTGGGCCCTGTGGTTTCAGGGAAGAAGAATTTTGAAGCTTTTTTCCATTATGAGTCTATAGGAGCTAAGGGGCCCCAGAGCGTGGCCTGTTTGGACCCCAGGAGCATGATTGGCAGGAATTATGTAGGTGACCACTTTCTGTTGCTATATGCTAAATTTCTAAGCTCTGGGCTCTGTGGTTTCAGAGAAAAAGATTTTTGAAGCTTTTTTTTTTCATTATGAATCTATAGGAGCTAAGGGGCCCCGGGGCGTGGCCCATTTGGAACCCAGGGGCATGATTGGCAGGAATTATGTTGGTGACCACTTGCCGTTGCTACATGCTAAATATCTAAGTTCTGGGCCCTGTGGTTTCAGAGAAGAAGATTTTTGAACCTTTTTTTCCATTATGAGTATATAGGAGCTAAGGGGCCCAGGGGTGTGGCCAATTTCGACCCCAGGGGCATGATTGGCAGGAATAATATAGGTTACCACTTGCCATTGCTACATGCTAAATATCTAAGCTTTGGGCCCTGTGGTTTCAGAGAAGAAGATTTTTGAAGCTTTTTTCCATTATGAGTCTATGGGAGCGAAGGGGCCCCGGGGCGTGGACCATTTGGAACCCAGGGGCATGATTGGCAGGAATTATGTAGTTGACCACTTGCCCTTCCTACATGCTAAATTTCTAAGCTCTGGGCTCTGTGGTTTCAGAGAAAAGGATTTTTGAAGCTTTTTTTTTCATTATGAATCCATAGGAGCTAAGGGGCCCCGGGGCGTGGCCCAATTGGAACCCAGGGGCATGATTGGCAGGAATTATGTTGGTGACCACTTGCCGTTGCTTCATGCTAAATATCTAAGCTCTGGGCCCTGTGGTTTCAGAGAAGAAGATTTTTGAACCTTTTTTTCCATTATGAGTATATAGGAGCTAAGGGGCCCAGGGGTGTGGCCAATTTCGACCCCAGGGGCATAATTGGCAGGAATTATATAGGTTACCACTTGTCATTGCCACATGCTAAATATCTAAGCACTGGGCCCTGTGGTTTCAGAGAAGAAGATTTTTGAAGCTTTTTTCCATTATGAGTCTATGGGAGCGAAGGGGCCCCGGGGTGTGGACCATTTGGAACCCAGGGGCATGATTGGCAGGAATTATGTAGTTGACCACTTGCCCTTCCTTCATGCTAAATATCTAAGCTCTGGGCCCTATGGTTTCAGAGAAGAAGATTTTTGAAGCTTTTTTCCATTATGAGTCTATAGGAGCTATTGGGCCCCGGGGCGTGGTCCGTTTGGACACCAGGGGCATGATTGGCAGGAATTATGTAGGTGACCACTTGCTGTTACTACATGCTAAATATATAAGCTCTGGGCCCTGTGGTTTCAGAGTAGAAGGTTTTTGAAGCTTTTTTTCCATTATGAGTCTATGGGAGCGAAGGGGCCCCGGGGCGTGGCCCATTTGGAACCCAGGGGCATGATTGGCAGGAATTATGTAGGTGACCACCTGCCATTGCTACATGCTAAATATATAAGCTCTGGGCCCTGTGGTTTCAGAGAAGAAGATTTTTGAAGCTTTTTTTCCATTATGAGTCAATGGGAGCGAAGGGGCCCCGGGTCGTGGCCCATTTGGAACCCAGGGGCATGATTGGCAGGAATTATGTAGGTGACCACCTGCCATTGCTACATGCTAAATATATAAGCTCTGGGCCCTGTGGTTTTAGAGAAGAAGATTTTTGAAGCTTTTTTCCATTATGAGTCTATGGGAGCGAAGGGGCCCCGGGGCGTGGCCCTTTTTGAACCCAGGGGCATGATTGGCAGGAATTATGTAGGTGACCACTTGCCATTGCTACATGCTAAATATCTAAGCTCTGGGCCCTGTGGTTTCAGAGAAGAAGATTTTTGAAGTTTTTTTTCCATTATTAGTCTATGGGAGCGAAGGGGCCCTAGGGCGTGGCCCATTTGGCACCGAGGGGCATGATTGGCAGGAATTATGTAGTTGACCACTTGCCCTTGCTACATGCTTAATATCTAAGCTCTGGGCCCTGTGGTTTCAGAGAAGAAGATTTTTAAATGTTTTCCCATTATAAGTCTATGGGAGCTATAAGTTGCCATGGCAGAATTCCAATCCGATCAGCCCAAAAACCTTATGCAGCCTTTCCCCCTACCTGATGATGATTCACATGAAATTTGATCAAGATTGGCCATGGGGTATTGGAGATATACTTATTTGAAATTGTTTACGGACGCACGGACGCACGCACGGACGCACGGACGCACGACGGACGACGGACAAAAAGTGATCCCAAAAGCTCACCTCGTCACTACGTGACAGGTGAGCTAAAAACATGAAAGCGTCGAAGTTCCATCTTGGTGTGCTTAAAAACCTTCAATTCTGTTTGACTTACATGATGAAAAAAAAATCCGAATAAAATCCAATATTACTCAAACAAAACTTACAGGTACTGCAGTCACGTTGCAGTCTATACTGATGGTTCAAAAGAAGGAGATAGAGTTGGTTGTGCGTAGGTTTCTAAAGATATGCACCAAACCTTGCGCCTTCCAGATGGTTCATCTATTTTTACAGTTGAAGCCGAAGCAATAGACCTATCTTTAGATTTTGTCAGTTCCTAACCAATTCAAAAAGCAATCATATTTTCTGATTCACTGTCTGTGCCTACTGCTTTAGACCGGTCATCATCCAGAAATCCGCACTTCCAAAAACTGATCGAAAAACACCAGGAAATTTCTAAACACACCAAAGTAGAAGTAAAACAAAGATCAGGAACCGATACAATTAACTGACTCCACCCATCAAAGACACCAAAGGGAAAGAAACACAAACATGAAGCGACCAGACCATAATGGAAACCTAAACAAAGGAAGGCCATAAGGACAGTTACTTTCCCACAAAATGGCCAAATGGCCATCCAAAATAAAAAGATCAAGTGATACACACAGTAAGTAAGAAACAACAACAAAAATAAACCGCCACAGAAGTACCGCCTTGGAACGGTCAGTGGAAAAAATTCCACTGGGGGGCTTAAATCGATTTTACATGGCCATAATCCTCGCCCTTACCTCTGTCGCGGTATACACTAATTTTGTTTAGTCCGCATGAAGGCTTCCTAACTCATCAGTGTAACATCTCCGAGAACATACAAATCAAAAAACAACAGAGATGAAACAAGGTTGAGGACTCGACAGCATACAACACAGAAATTGCTGTTTGTTGGTTTCCGAGCCATATTGGCATTGTCGGCAATGAGTATGCTGACAAGAAAGCAAAGGACTCACTCAATCTTGATCCATCTGTTTTTAAGATTCCTTCGAATAATTTTAAACCATTTATCAACAGATACATCTTGTCGAAATGGCAAGGCGAATGGGACCGTGGATTAGATAACATTCTCCGTGCCATTTAACCTGGCGTTGGAACAATATGCTCTCCTTCACAATCTTCCAGGAAAGAGGATGTAGTATTAACCCAAGTACGCATTGGCCATACTAGAGTTACTCATTTTTATGTATCAAAATGGTGATGATCAGCCTTTTTGTGCAGGCTGTGATCAGCCTTTCACTGTTCAGCATATCTTAATTAACTGTGTTGATTTTCCACCTTTTTTTTCAGATTTTTATATATTATCATTCTAACTTTTGTACTTTTAATATCCTCTTAAGTCTACTTATTGTCTTTCGAAACGCAGTGAGACGTGACTGCTCTTTTAATATTGGAATAGTCCGTGTTTTAAGTAAGTCGCCTTCAGTTGGGATTTTTCATTTGAAGATATAAAATATGTGGCGGCGGTAAAACGTCTCCCTGCCCTACATCATAGTGTAGATTATATTTTCTTGTCCTTTGGGGTCATTGATTCCATTGTGGAATTTTAAAATTATCTGAGGGTCACTGATGAGGCCTAATTGGCCGAAACTAGCTAGTCTGGCCCAGAAAACATGTACACTCCATATTTGTCACTTCTGTGGTGTATTCCTTGCTTCCAAAGGATACCCCTTTTATAGAACATATTTAACTTCACTACAGCTGGTGTGAGGGAATGTGTGGCGGCGGTAAAACTTCTCCCTGCCCTACATCAAAGCGTAGATTATATTTTCTTGTCCTTTGGGATCATTGATTCAATTGTGGAATTTTGAAAATATCTGAGGGCCACTGACGAGGCCTAATTGGCCGAAACTAGCTAGTCTGGCCCAAAAAACATGAACAATCCATATTTTTCACGTCTGTGGTGTATTCCTTGCTTCCAAAGGATAACCCTTTTATAGAACATAATTACCGAGATTCGTACTGAATCATACTAAACACTTGGCAACGATTTCTACACAATGACATTTTCAAAAAAACTTATTTATAATTTTAAAATCCTGTAAAAACGAAACCCGAAACCTGCTTCCCCTAAAACATGGAATAGTCTGCCACGTTGGAACGTTGAACTCTCAAAGGTCGTTGATACACTTTACCTTTTGATCATACCCGCTTGACGCTTATGACCCACAAAGAGGGTTGACGCGAAATCATCATCATCATCAACATTTATGTTGTACCTAATCTTTTTATATCGAAGAATGATTTTTCGAAATTGGGTGCAGAAGTCATTGCATTTATAAATTTTTCTGAATTTATATAATACATGTAAGTCACCATAAAATTCGGGTTCCGATAGACCTTGTTGCAGAAGAGATTTAAGTCCAACATTGAATTTCGAAATTACATCAAAATGACGTCTGTAAAATTTTGAAAAGACTTTGTGTAGTTTATGATACCGATAGCCCTGATTAAGCAGTTAAGCAGTTAACAATTTATTACGACTGTTGAAATCAGTTACATGACTAGACACCCTGGCAAATCGAATTAATTGCGAAATATTAATGCACGAGGAACATCACCATACAAGAAAGGAAAAATAAAAATCATCGCATTTATCATACATTTTGCAAGAAACAAGCCCAGCTACAATAAATAGATGTAAATCCAAATACGGGCCTCTGTATCAGAAGAATTTGCTCTTTTAACTGAAGTTCTGTGGGGTAAATTTGACTGATCAAACCATCGAAAAAGGTATTGTCAATATTTAATAAGAATATCTAGATATCCAAATATCTAGAAATCGAGCTAAAGGCTTCAATCATTTCAGATCGGTTTTCAACGGAAAGGGACATCACGAAGTCTTTTTTATAACAAAGCAACAAATTAGCCACAAGGGGTGCGCAATTCGTACCCATCGAAATACCCACAACTTGTTCAAATAACTTAGTACCATATCTTATGTAAATATTGTCAAGTAGAAAGGTGAGAGCATCACACACTTTCTGACATGACCATTAAGTATAATTTTTATGCTATTCGGAAGTGAAAAAGAGCATTTCTTACATTGCATGCAAGAAAGAGGGAGTCTTCCCTATGAAATGTCTATTCAATTAAATCATTAAGTTTTTCTTTTATATCTAACATATTGAGGAAGTTTAGTGTAAAGTGTGAACAAAAATCATAATCTAGACAGACTTTAAGCTTGAAAACGCCTTGGTTTCAATTTATTTTAAACTTCATTAGAATCTTTAGCTCACCTGACCGAAGGTCATGGTGAGCTATTGTGACTGTGAGATGTCCGGTGTCGTGCTTCGTCGTCCGTTGTCCGTCGTGTGTGCGTAAACCTTTCTTTGTGAACACTCTAGAGGCCACAGTTTTGGGCCAATCATCAAGAAGCTTACCCAAAATGATCATCACGACAATATCTCGGTCAAGTTCGAATATAGGTCATGTCGGGTCAAAAGGTAGGTCAGTAAGTTAAATCATAGAAAAACCTTGTGAACACACTACAGGCCACAGTTTTGGTCCGATCGTCATCAATCTTGCTCAGAACGATAATCTGGACAATATCTCGGTCAAGTTCGAATATGGGTCATGTCGGGTCAAAAAGTAGGTCAAATCATAGAAAAACCTTGTGAACACGCTTGAGGCACCTGTTAACTAGTCTTTTCCTATTTTAAAATAATAAAAGTAAATCAATGATCAATTACTTGCAACCTCTAAAGTGTAACGGATAGAGCTCAGGACTCCGATTCAAAAGGTTGTGAGTTCAAATCCCAGGTGAGGAACATTTTTTTTTCTTTCTATTTTTTGTTCTTTTTATAACGCATAAACAATTCATATCCCCTGCACAAAAAATGTGTTAGGGGGTGTGGATATTGCATTTGTCTGTACAAACATACATACATACATACATACATACATACATACATACATACATACATACATACATACATACATACATACATACATACATACATGCCAACACACATCCATAAATGCACACACTCAGGCATGCATGCGCACATAAATGCATTCACACATGCATGCATGCATGCACGCACACATGTGCATCAAATATGCATGTATGCAAGCACACACACAAGCATGGACACACACAAGCATGCACACATAAATTACACATGCATGCATGCACCCACATGCATGCTTGAACGCACACACCTGGATGCTTGCACTCATGCGTGCATGCTCCCACAACTTTACACAGGCATGCATGTACATACCCATGCATGCATACACACATACATGCATTCAGGCATATATGTATGCATGCACACACAAGCATGCATGCACACATGCACTCGCACATGCATGCATACACATATACATGCATGCATGCACACACACATGAATGCATGCATACATACACATGCATGCATGTAGACAGGCATGTACACACACACTCATGCATGCATTCATGCACACGTGCATGACTCATGCAAGAATGCAAGCACACACATGCATTCATACTAGCATGCACACATGCAAGCACACATGCAAGCACAGACTCATGCATGCACATGTGCATCAAACATGCAGGCATGCAAGTACACACAAATCATGTATGCAATCACATATGCATGCAGCCTGACATGCATACATGCATGCATGCACACAAACAATTTCTCACAGGCATGCATCCACATACCCATGCATGAATACGCATGCATGCACGCACTCATGCATGCATGCACACACGCAGGCATGCATGTGCACGTACATGCATTCACACATGCATGCATGCACACATACACATGCTGCATGCACGAACAGACTCAGGCATGCATGCACAAAATGAATGCATGCACACACATATGCATGTATGCACACACACGTATGCATGCATGCACCAAAGCATGCATGCACACACACACATGCATGCATGCATGTGTACACTCATGCATGCGTGCACCCACACACTCGCGTGCACACATACTCACCTGCATGTATGCACGCACATACGGTCATCCATGCATGCACACTCATGCAAGGATGCACATATGCATGCATGCACACACTCATGCAAGCATGCCTGCACACACATATGGTGTATGCATACACACTCAGGCATGCATGCACACATGCATGCATGCATGCACACACACACTCACACATGCAGTATGAATGCATACACTTAGGCATACATGCATGCACTCACATATGCATACATGCACACAGGCATTCATGCATGCGTGCACTCACACATTACTTGTTCAACTTAGGCCCCCAGTGACAAGTTTTGATGACGAGTTTCACTCTAACGACACTACCAATAAGCAAGGGATAAAGAATACTTAACTGGTTCCCAGCTCATTGTTGTGTTAGACCGTCCATGCTTAAAAACCCTATTGGTTTCATTGGGCGACAGGGCTTGAGATGTCATTTCATCTCAATGTCGGGTAAAAGTCCTACAAAACTATATGCAACGTGTCCAAAATGACCTATACAGTGTTGACGGCGACGTTAAATCTCAAATCAAACAAACAAACAAATTACGTGAATGCGTGAATTATTTCATTTTGAATTTTTTGGCGTCATAATTGCTAGGCGACGTTGCTGACGTCGTTTGTAACAACAATAACAATAGTTGGCGTTCGACGAAATATCTGATAAAATCAAAGAAATCAGACTTCAATTTTCGCGTCCATTTGACGGTTTTGAAGAAAGATCTGCAACACGAAGATAGAGTATGATTTTCTTGATAATACAGTTCTACTTTCATAGCATTGTAGCATGATTATTTTTGCATAGAAATTAAAATAAGAGGGCGACTGATTTTCAAACTAACCCTGAACCTGAAACTCATGCCCTGATTGGAACTATTTTTGATGGAAATCAGAATGGTTGAATTAGAAAAAAATCCAAGGTAAACATGAATGAAAATGAAATAAACAGTTTATTTTTTGTTTTGTTTTGACTAATTACCGAGAAATAATTCACTTCTGTTATAAAGCTTTCCTGTAAAAAAACCGCTCGCTACCGCTCACTCGTTTTTTACTCGGAAGCCTTAGAACATATGTACTAATTACCGGTGTATACTAATTACCGGTGTATTCTGTTTTACCCGAATTACTATCGCGTGCGTTATCATCATTCGGAATTTCTCTCATCACTGTTTACAAGACATTTTTCTCTCTGTCTGTATAAAGAAAAAAAAATATATCAGACCGTCCGTTTCTCAGGGTTAGTGACTTCTTTTATCCGTAGTCATAAATTATTATATCGGTTCACTGTAATATTACATAAAAAAACATAAACTGCTCACATAAAATAGTTACATTGCTGTTAGAAAAGTGTGTTTGCTCGTAGGCGAACTTTTTGACAGCCTGGTTCCCGTAGTATAGATAAAGAAAATGACGTCAAATCTTTTGTCTTTACACATAGGTCACATGATACCCAAATATGGATGAAGCGTGTAGATATAAAAAAAAAGCACTCACATTTTCTCTTGTTAGTTTCCTCCCTTCCTGGTACTACCTCTTGAAGGGTAAAGCATAATATGTGATATGAATTCTGTGATATAAAACATAGACCTGGTTATAACACTTACATATATGGAATAATGAAAAATAATAAAAACTAATTCTGACACTTGATTTTCCCTAAAAAGCAATATATTGTGATGTTCTGTTTTGTGTAGTTAATAAAATGGTATACTACATAAAACATGCTGTAGAAAAAAAAAGCTTTCAAACAGACCGCTTTTGCTTTCATTTTGAAGGCCAATAATTATTTCATTACAGGACCTCGTCCAATGTAGACTCTTATACCCAAATAACTTTTTACAGGATTTGTTCACATATACACCGGTAATTAGTAACACCGGACATGCCAGATGGTGGCAGGGGTAGTCCAATATAAATAACCAATTCAGCCGGTTGGAGTTTATTTTGAAAAAGAATATTGTTTATTTCCGTTGAAGGAATAAAATAATAGTTTAACCAGACACAATTTATCAGAATCGGTAGAACAGTTTGTTTTATATGCTGACTTGAACAGTTAATACACCGGTAATTAGTAACACCAGTATATTTCACCGTAATCGACCAAAAACAAATGAACGCTATTTATCTGACAAAATAAACTCGTACAGTTGATAACAGATGAGACGGACCAAGTTATTAACATGTTTGATAACTTTATCTTTGAATGAAGTGTAGAGCCAAGGGACAGGTACAGGTTACAATACACATATACATGTATGTTTATAAATTTGCCATAATACTAAACATAAATAGACAGGTACTTTGTAAATGTACATTTTCATCGACTGGTAAGCCGCCTCTGCCAAATCTACGAGGTTAATTTTCCAGATACAGAGCTTTTGCATTATTTAAATGTTCTACTAAGATCTATTGTGTATTTTATCAATGTATAGTATGCAATGGTAGTCCCCTTTGTGCTTTGTAGATGTGAAAGACATTGTACGCTGGATCTAATGCTAGTCGTAATTTTCTCAACGTACGGACAGAAACCGCGTAAAAGAGTAACTACCGTGAATGGAAAAGTCTTCATGTGCACGCACGCAATTTAGAATCGTAATTTTGTAAACTATGATCAGACACATCTTTAAGATACAACATGATACTTTACTTGTATAATTATTTGCTGGAAGACCTTAACGTAGTTTAACACTATATCGACTGTCTTCAAGACGCTGGTTAACGTCTTCATTATTCTAATTTAAATGGTGATCGGAGCCTGATAGACACGGTACTCCTCCAACAGGCTCCCAATAGATTTACTTAGCTGACAGTGTAAAATACCCAAACTTACAAAGAGCAATAGTTCATGAAATGGTTTTTAACATCAAGCATGAACAACGATTTCTCGGAAAACTGAGACAGTATTGTACGAAACATGATACTTGATCCCGTCAGTACCAAAAGAGACACGGCAGATTTTGTTTCTGTGCAGAATCGAACGTTTTACCGCCAGTTAGATGAGCGGACGGACATTGAAATTATATTGCGCCATATATTTGATACAATTTTTTTTCAACTCTGGTAAAACGATAAATCTGTCCTAAATATGTTTAGAACGTTACCAAATTGAACAACCTAGTGCAAGAATCATTATTTTAACTAAAGGCCCAAAAAGGCTAAAGAAATAGCTCACTTTGATTAGACTGATCATGAAAGGTGCCGTGGTGACCATTTTGGCTATCAGACCAAACAGTTCATAGCATTTCTGAATCTGTATTTTGCATTGATACCTCTGAATAAGTTTTTAACAGCCCAAGTCCTTTAAAGAATTTCAAGATAACCACTTGACAGCAGTCTTTGATATAGGAATTAATTGATTCTCTCCATGTCACCTCAAGACTTCCAACCCAGTGCATTCCACCCAATCGGTGTTTGTGTGTGTTTAAGTTTTTAGTTGATACTAATTTATTTCAGTTCGATGGAAGCTTCAAGCTTATTTAATCCCTCTCGAACATTCATTCCGGATGTGTTCACGCGCCCTAGAGAGGCAATGACTATTATACCACTGCTACCAATTTCCACCTGGGTGGAGTGAGGCAGTGTCATTACGTGTCTTGCCCAAGGACACACCTCGATACCGGGTGCCGGATTCGAACGCACAACCTCTCACTCATGAGTCGAACGCGTTAACCACTGCGTTATCGAGGCTGATGTTTAAGCTTTTACATTCCAACAACAATAATGGTCATATATAGACAGGAACTCGGTTAAAAGACTAGTCGGAAAGTATGGAGAAGCCCGGAATCAAGCCCAAGACCCTAATCTAGGCAAATAGCTTGACCGCTACTAAGCTCAGACGAACTGACTGTTCGAGTGCAGAAATGTTTTGAGATTTTCAAGATAGCAACTGTTGCTGTGGCAGAGATCCTGATTTAATCCCTTTTTTTAAATTCCCCTACCACACAATATTATTTTAATAAAATTCAAGACGTTACCCTTTTAACATTTTATTCCCGTATTTTACATTGATTAATACCACAATTTGCAACCTCCTTATATAGTCTGGACCAGCTCACCAATAAGCACTTGCAGCATAAACAAAAACGTGCAAGCACGTGCAGCATAAACAAAAACGTGCTTCACGTGAAAATTGGGGTAGCTCCGTCGACAGTGGACTCCGTTGATATCAACTGCAATCATCGCGTCGTTCGCGACACTCCCGCCAAGGACGTAGGCATATATTACTGCTGATATCGGTATTAGTCCCGTTCCACAGACACGTTGGAATACACAAGGTTGTCGTTCACATATTGCTGTCGTCTGGTTAATGTTAGCACGAAAACGTCAATAACAATTTGTGAACTAAAAACGTTAACAGTTCCGTTTATTTCACCTCTTATTTCTTCATAACTACCAATGGTAATCACATTGTTCCCACTTCAAGCGTTCTCAATGTTTATTATGTTCCCCAAATCTCCATTGCCGTCCTCGTCAGCAACATATTCAACAACGGTATCGTTATCGCTGACACCGTTTTCATCGTCATTGCTCCAGCAATTCTGTTGTTGTATGCTGTCGAGTCCTCAATCTTGTTTCATCTCTGTAGTTTTTTATTTGTATCTTCTCGGGGATGTTACACTGATGCCTTCATGCGGACTAAACAAAATTAGTGTATACCGCGACAGAGGTAAGGGCGAGGATTATGGCCATGTAAAATCGATAAAGCCCCCAGTGGAATTCTTTCCACTGGCCGTTCCAAGGCGGTTCTTCCGTGGTGGTTTATATATGTTGTTGTTTGTTACTGTGTGTATCAATTGTGTCTTTTTATTTTGGATGGATTTGGCCATTTTGTGGGAATGTAACTGTCCTTATGGCCTTCCTTTGTTTAGGTTTCCATTATGGTCTGGTCGCTTCATGTTTGTGTTTCTTTCCCTTTGGTGTCTTTGATGGGTGGAGTAAGTTAATTGTATCGATTCCTGATCTTTTTACTTTTAGTTCGACTTCGGCTTTCAATACTTCAACATCGATATCACCGTCAAGAAAATCATCCGTTTCATGAACATTAGACACAGTCGCAGTTGTACCATTATTCAACAACCAGTATCAAAGTTACCAACCCTGTTACAATAATCCTCGACTGTTACCATAGTTGTTCGTTCATTCAACAAATCCAGTATTGTGTCATCGTCACTAATGTCCGCCAAGTCCCCGTACTGTGTAGAATTATCTTCCCTAAGCGCATTTAGATATGCTTCAGTAGCGTCTTGTTTATTGTAGCCATGCATCCTGACCAAATGCCGTGAAAGGTAACTCCTCCAAATAAATGTTGATGAACATGTTTCTTCCACACAGTTCCAATGTTCCACAGTTTCATGATTATGCTTGTAGGATTTCCCACATCTATTACAAAGATAAGGCATTCTGAAGCACAGTAATTAACTTTCCATACAGCAGCGATTTATGCACTGACAATACTCTATGCTATACAATATATATACAGAAATGTAACTCAATATTCACGTGCTGTCCGTGTGGCTTAAACGACTCATTTATTGGTTTGGACTCATATTCTAGACATGTTTTTAATTATTTGGACCCCATTTCGATTTATATCAGTCTTTGAATCGACTGCCTATTCGAAATTCGAAAAAATGCAGTATGTTTCCTCTGGCTCTCTTTGCCGGATCATTACAGGGTCACTGATGAGGCTTTATTAGCCGAAACTACGTAGTATGACCCATCTTCTTTCTTATGAATGTTTCCATTGCTCTTAAAGGAACTCATTTTTGATTTTTATTATCCGTTATAAATTATTTATACTATCTTTGCTCCGATCGTTTAAATACAGGACGGACTTTGCCTGTGTATACTTATCGCTTCACAGGTAATCCTCGTGCATATCTTCACTGTAAACTGTACTTTATACGACTCATCGTTTCATCTACGGTGCTCCGCTGGGGCCGCACATTTAACGGAGTCACTTTTGATGCAATAGAAACACTTTGAGGGGCATTTGTGTCTAGAGTTTCGGTAATTTCTAACGGGTACAACAGATTTAAAGGGCGTCCAATGACCCGTCAAGAATGCAACTGTATCTTTGCAGACCGTATTTCTCCGTCGCGACTTGACACAAGGGAATATTTTTTGCCAATTTCCAACATCCCCTAGGAATTTCATCCTTCACAAGCACAATGTCTCCTTCAGTTGGGGGATAGGAAAATTGAATTCTGTTACTCTTTATTCTTGATTGTGTTCTTTCTCTTAGACTTAATAAGTAGTCTTCCCGCCACGTGTTCCAGAATCTGTCAAGAAGTTGTCGGCCTTTTTTCCATGCTTTAAGCAATTCTGTGCCTGTGTTTTCATAAGGGCTGTACTCACTCTCTCCAACCTCAGTCTCAGGTATACCGAATCTTGAGTTTAGTGTAAGACAAGAGGACCTTGATGGTCCTATATCGCTCACCTGAGCTAAGAGCTAAGAGTTTTGCACGTGCCCCAGTGTCCTGTTTGAGACAAGACTTTAAAGGTTTTTCACTAAATTAAATATGACTATGTAAAGCGAGTGGGCCCCGGCACCGGACCATTTTTGATCCAAAAGCTATTATTTGAACAATCTTGGTAGAGATCAACTAGATGAAGCTTAATACTAAATATCGAAGACCTGTGCCTTCTGGTTTCAGACAAGAAGATTTTTAAAGATTTCCCTATCATAAGCCTGCATAAAACCAGTGGGCCCCGGCACTGGGGCATTTTTGGGCCCAGGGCTATTATTTGAACAATCTTTGTAGAGGTCAACTAGATGAAGCTTCAAATCAAATATCAAAGACCTGGGCCTTCTGGTTTCAGACAAGAAGATTTTTAAAGATTTTCGATCCCTATACAAGCCTATGTAAAACCAGTGGGCCCCCGTGTGAGGCCATTTTTGGCCCCACGGCTATAATGTCAACAATCTTCAGAGCGGTCCAATAGATAAAGCTTCATACCAAATACCAAAGACCTGGGCCTTCTGGTTTCAGACAAGAAGATTTTCAAAGGATTTCCCTATATAAGCCTATGTAAAACCAGTGGGCCCCGGCGCGGGGCCATTTTTGGCCCCAGGGCTATAATTTGAACATTCTTGGTAGAGATCAACTAGATGAAGCTTCATACTAAATATCAAAGGCCTGGGCCTTCTGGTTTCATACAAGAAGATTTGTAAAGGTTTTGCCTATCATAAGCCTGCATAAAACCAGTGCGCACCGGCGCGGGGCATATTTGGCCTCAGGCCTATAAATTGAACCACCTTGATAGAGGTCCTCTAGATGAAGCTTCATACCAAATATCAAAGACCTGGGCCTTCTGATTTCAGACAAGAAGATTTTCAAAGGATTTCCCTATATAAGCCTATGTATAACCAGTGGGCCCAGGCGCGGGGGCATTTTTGGCCCCAGGGCTCTAATTTGAACAACCTTGGTAGAGGTCCACTAGATGAAGCTTCATACCAAATATCAAAGACTTGGGCCTTGCGGTTCCAGAGAGGAAGATTTTTAAATATTTCCCTATATAAGCCTATGTGAAACCAGTGGGCCCCGGCGCAGGGGCATTTTTGGCCTCAGGTCTATAATTTGAACAACCGTGGTAGGATTGTAAAGGTTTTCCCTATATACGCCTATGTTTAACCAGTGGGCCCCGGGGTGGGGCAATTTCTGGCCTTAGGGCAATAAGATGAACAATCTTGGAAGAGGTCCACCAGATGAAGCTTCATACCAAATATAAAAGACCTGGGCCTTCTGGTTTTAGACAAAAAGATTTTAAAAGGGTTTCCTTATATAAGCCTATGTAAAACCAGTGGGCCCCCGTGTGGGGCCATTTTGGCCCCATGGTTGTAATTTGAACAATCTTCATAGCGGTGCACTAGATGAAGCTTCATACCAAATATCAAGGACCTGTGCCTGCTGGGTTCAGACAAGATGATTTTCAAAGCATTTCCCAATATAAGCCTATGTAAAACCAGTGGGCCCTGTCGCGGGGACATTTTTGGTCCCAGAGCTATAATTTGAACAATCTTGGTAGAGGTCCACTAGATGAAGCTTCATACCAAATATCAAAGACCTGGGCCTTGCGGTTTCAGAGAAGAAGATTTTTAAAGATTTTTCCCAATATAAGCCTATGTAAAACCAAAGGGCCCCGGGGCGGGGGCATTTTCGGCCTCGGGCTTTAATTTGAACAACCTTGGTAGAGGTCCACTAGACGAAGCTTCATACCGAATATCAAAGACCTGGGCCTTCTGGTTTCGGACAAGAAGATTTTCAAAGGATTTCCCTATATAAGCCTATGTAAAACCAGTGGGCCCTAGAGCGGGGACATTTTTGCCCCAGGGCTATAATGTGAACAATCTTGGTAGAGGTCGACCAGATGAAGCTTCATACCAAATATCAAAGAACTGGGCTTTATGGTTTCAGAGAAGAAGATTTTAAAGATTTTCCCTATATAAGCCTATGTAAAACCAAAGGGCGTCAGGGCGGGGGCATGTTCGTCCCCTGGGCTAAAATTTGAACAATCTTGGTAGAGGTCTACTAGATGAAGCTTCATACCAAATATCAAAGACCTGTGCCTTCTGGTTTCAGACAAGAAGATTTGTAAAGGTTTTCCCTATATAAGCCTAAGTAAAACCAGTACGTTCCGGGGCGGGGCCATTTTTGGCCCCAGGGCAATAATTTGAACAATCTTGGTAGAGGTCCACTAGATGAAACTTCATATCAAATATCAATGACCTGGGCCTTCTGGTTTCAGACAAGCAGATTTTTTATTTATTTTTTTTCTTATTTTCCCCTTTTGTTGCCATGGCAACCAGAGTTCTGCATGGAATGGAATTCTTTGAACAACTTTGAGAGAGGACTACCCAAAGATCATTTCCGCCAAGTTGGGTCAAAATTTGTTCAGTGGTTTAGGAGGAGATGTCGTTTAAAGGAATTGTGGACGGACATCCGGACGGACGACGACGGACGAATGACCGATCACAATAGCTGCCCGGAGCCTTCGGCTCAGGTGAGCTAATAGAAGCGATGGGCCCGGGACTAAGCCGTTTTTGGCCTCAGGGCTATAATTTGAACAATCTTCGTAGAGGCCCACTAGATGAAGCTTCATACCAAATATCAAAGACCTCGGCCTTCTGGTTTCAGAAAAGAAGAGTTTTAAACGTTTTCCCTATATAAGCCTATGCAAAACCAGTGGGCCCCAGGGCGGGGTCGTTTTTGGCCCCAACGCTATAATTTGAACAATCTTGGTAGAGGTCCACTAGATGAAGCTTCATACCAAATATCAATGACCTAGGCCTTCTGGTTTCAGAGAAGAAGATTTTTATATGTTTTCCCTATATAAGCCTATATAAATCCAGTGGGCCACGGGGCTGGACCGTTTTTGGCCACATGCCTTTTATTTGAACAATCTTGGTAGAGGTTCACTAGATGAAAAGTAGAAGTAAAACAAAAATCAGGAATTGATACAATTAACCCACTCCACCCATAAAAGACACCAAAGGGAAAGAAATACAAACATTAAGCGACCAGACCATAATGGAAACCTAAACAAAGGAAGGCCATAAGGACAGTTACTTTCCCACAAAATGGCCATATGGCCATCCAAAATTAAAAGACACAAGTGATACACACAGTAAGTAACAAATAACAACATAAATAAATCGCCACAGAAGAGCCGCCTTGGAACGGTCAGTGGAAGATTTCCACTGGGGTGCTTAAATCGATTTTACGTGGCCACAATCCTCGCCCTTACTTCCGTCGCGATTTAGACAAATAATTTGTTCAGTCCGCACGAAGGCCTCCTAACTCATCAGTGCAACATCTCCGTGAACACAAAAATCAAAGAACCACAGAGGTGAGACAACGGTGAGGACTCGACAGCAAGAAACCACTGAAATGCTGGAGCAAAAGAAAACCAACAGTTAGACTCCGATGAGCCCGACCAGAGACAGAGCAAGCTTCATACCCAATATCAAAGACCTCGGCCTTCTGGTTTCAGAAAAGAAGATTTTTAAAGGTTTTCCCCATCATAAGCCTATTTAAAACCAGTGTGCCCCGGGGCGGGGTCGTTTTTGGCCCCAGGTCTATAATTTGAACAATCTTGATGGAAGTCCACTAGATGAAGCTTCATACGAAATATCAATGACCAAGGCCTTCTGGTTTCAGAGAAGAAGATTTTTAAAGGTTTTCCCAATCATAAGCCAATTTAAAACCAGTGGGCCCCGGGGCGGGGTCGTTTTTTGGCCCCAGGGCTATAATTTGAACACTCTTGGTAAAAGTCCACTAGATGAAGCTTCATACGAAATATCAATGACCCAGGCCTTCTGGTTTCAGAGTAGAAGATTTTTATATGTTTTCCCCATATAAGCCTATATAAAACCAGTGGGCCCCGGGGCGGTGCCGTTTTTGGCGCCAGGGCTATAATTTGAACAATCTTGGTAGAGGTCCACTAGATGAAGCTTCATACCAAATATAAAAATCCTTGGCCTTCTGTTTTCAGACAAGAAGATTTTTAAAGATTTTTCCCTATATAAGCCTATGTAAAACCAGTGGGCCCCGGGGCGAGGTCGTTTTTGGCCCCAGGGCTATAATTTAAATAATCGTGGTAGAGGTCCACTAGATGAATCTTCATTTCAAATATCAATGACCTAGGCCTTCTGGTTTCAGAGAAGAAGGTTTTTATACGTTTTCCCCATATAAGCCTATATAAAACCAGTGGGCCCCGGCATGGGGCCGTTTTTGGTCCCAGGGCTATAATTTGAACAATCTTGGTAGAGATCCACTAGATGAAGCTTCATACCAAATATCAAAGACCTGGGCCTTCTGGTTTCAGACAAAAAGATTTTCAAAGATTTTACCTTTATAAGCCTATGTAAAACCAGTGGGCCCCGAGGCTGGGTCATTTTTGGCCCCAGGCCTAAGATTTGAACAATCTTGGTAGAGGTCCACTAGATGAAGCTTCATACCGACTTTCAAAGACCTAGGCTTTCTGATTTCATAGAAGAAGATTTTTAAAGGTTTTTTTTCTTATTTTCCCCTTTTGTTGCCATAGCAACCAGAGGTCTGCATGGAATGGAAATTTTTGAACAATTGTGAGAGAGGACCACCTAAGGATCATTTCTGCCAAGTTTGGTTAGAATCTGTTCAGTGGTTTAGGAGGAGATGTTATTTAAAGAAATTGTGAACGGACGGACATACGGACGAGGACGAGGACGACGACGACGGACGGTGGCCGATCACAATAGCTTGCCCGGAGCCTTCGGCTCAGATTAGCTAAAAAACCCTGGGACTTGTGGTTTCGTAGAAGAATTTGAAAAAGATATATATATATATATATATATGTGTGTGTGTGTGTGTGTGTGTGTGTGTGTGTGTGTGTGTGTGTGTGTGTACTCACATTAAGAGGTATATGGGGTACTTGTGGGTACCAAAATGACATGTGGGGTACGGAAGAATTGTGGGGTATTTTTTTGTACCCCACAGAGAAAAACGTCATTAAACAAGTTTTTGAACTTCAAAGGCCCATAATTATGTTTTACCCCGAGGTACCCCACAAGCACAAAAAACGCACAGAGTTCGACGAGGTGATTTCACACACCTAGTGTGAGTACAATTTTACACTTTCGCGCTACAAGAACTTGTTGATGACGTCACAGATTTAACATCCGGGTATTCTCGTACCAAAATGGCGGCGGTGGCCTAACAGCGAGAAGCAGGTCAGTAATTTAGTAGATATGTTTAACGAGCAGACAGGAAGACGGATTCTTTTCGGCGAATAAAGTGTCTGCAATTTAAATTTATTTATTGCAATGGTTATGGCCCCGGCCGAATCCGCCAATGTCAAGGGTTCTTCCAACAGGTTATCGATATAGATCGTAAGTTGTTGGATGCAGAATCAACACTTTTACAACGTCAAGTTTTAGGCCCAAAACCTGAAAGATAATATATATCCGTGGAAATTAATGGGATTAAATTTTACTCAATTAAAAATGTTTCGCCTTGTCCTCAACAGACTTGTCGGAGCGATTATCGTTTCGCCCGTGAGTCGTTTCGCCCATTAGTCGTTTCGCCCTTGGGTCATTTCGCCTTTTTTCAAGCCCTATTGATTGAGGTTATGTTTGTTTTGGTATGTAAAGGGATTGATGGGGGTATTGGGCGCTCCAGAAAACTTGCCCTAGCTCTTTTGGTGCAGCTAGACGACCTACTAATGGCTTCTACTTCAGGTTTGAGGGTCACAATCACTTGATGGTAAGCAAACGGACATGTATAATACTGCAAGGCGTTTGACAAGGTCAGCCATGAGAAACTCATTTACAAACTCCATAGTTACGGTATCAGAGGCAAAACCCTGAGATGGATCAAGTCTTTCCTTAATGGCAGGTCACAGACTGTTGTCTTGGAGGGGGATTGCTCCGAGGAAGTACCAGTTACATCAGGTGTCCCTCAAGGGTCAGTCCTCGGACCAATTCTGTTCCTGGCCTACATAAACGACCTGCCAGAAAAGGTAAAATGCCAGGTCCAGTCATATGAATAACGCCAGATGTAAACAAAAAGGTTGACCTCAGAATTAAGTGCAAATTGTTCACAATATAAGAGGTTTTACAACATCCCACATTTTACTCTCATCTAGCTGATAATATCTGACAGGTCTGCAGCCAATGTTTAGATAACACATTTATTTACACCATCACTGAAAATTTTGACTTAATTTAAAAAAAAAAAAACCTGTATCACAAAATACCAGTTGTCCGGGAATTTTGCATTATTTCTAACAGGCTTACAAAGTTGAAATGACTTCATGAACATCGATACTAAGTCAAGACGTTACTTCGACGTTGACACCATGTTATTTCGAAGGTGTGCGTCTGTAAAGTCTTGGTGGAGCTTGAGATGCCCTTTCATCTCAATGTCGATATAAGTCCCATAAAATTGGAATTAAAGTCTCCAAAATGACCTAAATAGTGTTGACGATGACGTAAAACCAATATTAATTTGAAATCACCCTGAAATGTTCTTCATTCTTTTACACTTGAACCAATCTCACATAGTAGGCAGGGACCAGTTGTTCAAACTTGTTAGTTAACAATTCATTTAGACTTTAATCATTAAATATGGCAAATATACTAATATTTTTTTTGCTGAATAAATGTGAGTAGCTTTCAATTTTTTCAGCAAAAATAACAAAATTTTAGATACTGCACTTGCTAGAACAGTTAGCAATTTGACCACTTACGAGGCTACGAGCTCGTTAAGCTAACGATACTTTGAACAACTGGCCCCTTGTTAGCATAGTGGAAATGCATATGACATATACAAAAAACAGTCTATTAATTTAAACTAGAATGTATTTTCAGACAAAGAAAGTGGCTTTTTTTCTAAAAAGAAATTTTTGTGCATTATGCAGTGCTATTATGTGTGCAGCCATTGTAAAATTCAAGAATACGTATAGTGTAGCATGCATGTTTATTGAACTTTTCTATATATCTATGTAGAACACAACTGTTTTCAAATGATTGGATGCTTGTGCCACACAAATCCATACCTAAGAAATGGTATCCATCAAGGAGCTGCATATCTATGAAACACATGACCCCAGTGCTTAGGACAGTGTAAGCAGTTAACCCTGTGCCATGTACAGACTTAGCTGCTAACCCTGTGTCCTAGAATGTAACCCATCGCCAGCACTAACCATAAACAAATTTTTTTTTTTCAATCTCAGAAAACCCTACCGGGGTGCCCAAGTTCTAAATATGAATGATCTTTGATAAGTGACTGTCCAGATACAAGCATTTGAAAATAATAATATTAATAAATAATAATAATAATAATAATAAGACTACTACTAATAATAATAAGCAGTAATGCATATAACCAGAGCTCTACAATCTTCATACATGTACAAGGAGCTAAAACCTGTCCCGAACAAGGACTTAGACTTTTCCCTTCAACTCTTTATATTTTTTTTAGCTGTAAACAAACAGTGTAAAACCTGATTGTATGCCACATTCTGATCTGGGGCTACACTGTTTGCCAACTACACTGTTTGCTAAACCCAACACATGATTCTAGCCCAGATGCTACAGATAGACTTTGACCTCAGCGATAAGAAAAGCCCGGCTAATTTTACTGGATTTAGTACAACTCAGTAATAGGCATAATTGAAAGCTACTGCGCTTTTTTAATGTTTTGGTCTATGGAAAACAATCAACTTATTTATGTATTTTCCACAGCGAATATAAACGTAAAAACTTTCTCTTGGCTCCGTGGCCTAATAGGTAAGAACTCCTACTCTTAATCATTAGATCTCTCACCACTGTGGTTCGATCCTCGCTCGGGCCAAATGTGGGCCGCCAAGTTCTGCAACAGAAGGACAGGTGGATTTTCTCTGAGTACTCCGATTTTCCCCGCCTCTGAATCTATGGGCATAGGTAAATAGAACAAACCCAGGTCAGACGCCGCATAATGTGGGAACTGATATAAGTCTATACTGCTTTTCTAGCAGGATTTTCCATCAAATTCAAAAATAGCATTAGATCAACGAAAGAAAAAAAAACAGAAGAAAAGAGGGAGACCTCGCCCCCCCCCCCCCACTCACACCCAGGTGACACCCCTTTGTGGCAGAGATCCTTTTAATCCAATTTTTTAATTCATCTACCACACAATTTAGATTTTTAATTGAAAGACAAGAACATACACCTTTTAACTTTTTTATTCCCTTATTTACATTGACAATAATAACAAAATTCTGTCTTTATATAGCAGAGGCATCTCACCACAAACGAAACGTGCAGCATTTAAAACCCGTGCTGCACGATAAATCGAAGGGCTCCGACGACACCAGGCTCCGTCAGAAGCACGTGCAGTTATTACATCACGTGCACCGTACAGTCAATGAAATGGCTCCGTCGTAACTTCGCGCCATTCGCGACACTCCCAGCAGGAAGTGTCTACCACTGATGATACTGCTGGAAACATGTAATGTTTGAATATACAAGTCTGTTATCAACATACCACCGTCTCCGCAACACCGCTCCCACGAACATATCATCAACAATATATGAATTATCCATGGCCACAGTCTCGTCCTCATCACTAATCACAATTACACTGCCAGCGTCACTAGCAGCAGCCACTTCATCCCCCGAAACTCTGTCACCATCCACATCAGCACCGTTTCCACCAACGTCATCTCCACCATTATCAGCAACCACCTCTCCTACCACACTAATATCATTAGCATTAGCAGCTTCACTGTCCGGCAACTGGTTATCACTTACAGGCTCCAACACTTCAACATCAATGTCACCTTCAAGACAGTCCTCCACAACATCACTAGTACCCTCATCCAACATGTTTACCTCGAAGTCACCGACAGTATCACAATAACCCTGCACTGTCACCATATTTTCGCGTTCTACTAACAAGTCCAGAATTGTATCATCATCGCTCACCATTTCATATTCACTTATCTGCTGGGGAACATCTCCACGACGTGCGTTTAATGTTGCTTCAATGGCGTCGCTCTTGTTGTAACCATGTACCCAGACCAGGTGACGTGACAAATAGCTCCTGCGGATAAACTTGGACGCACACGACGATTCCACACAATTCCAATGCTCTGTGCCCGAATGATGCTCCTTGGTGTGTCTTTTAAGATTTCTCTTATGCTTATATGATTTCCCACACCTGTCACAAAGATATCTTGGCATTCTGAAACACAGTTACTGTATTTAATAAGGATGTTAACTCAATGACTGTCTGCACTGATAATACTATATACTATGAACTTTACATACATATACACCCATACAATTCACGTGCAGACCATGTTTCGTAAAAAACGACTCCGTTATAGGTATACGATACTGTCTTTGCTCCTCTGGCTAAAAATATCTTTACCTGTGTATATTTGTCAGGCACACGAGCTGCACAGGTAATGACATGTTTATTTTACGACAAACATTCTTTTATGCGCCGTAGAGTTTCACCTACGGTGCTCCGTTTGGGTCGTACACTTAATGGAGTTGTATTTGTTTTACTTGAAATACTCTTCGGGGTAATTGTGTCTACATTTTCAGTTATTTCTAACGGGTACAACAGATTTAAGGGGCGTCCTATGACCCGCCCAGAAGGCAATTGTACCTTCGCAGAACGTGTTTCTCCGTCACGACTTGACACAAGGGAAACAACTTTTGCTAATTTCCAACACCCCCTAGGAATGTCGTCCTTTACAAGCACAATGTCTCCAGCGGTTGGAAAATGGGAGGACTGAATTCTTTTACTCTGTATTTGGGATTGTGTTCTTTCTCTAAGACTAAGTAAGTATTCTTCTCTCCATATGTTCCAGAACTTATCGAGTAGTTTTTGACCTTGTTTCCACATTTCTAGCAATTTTGTTCCAGTGCTTTCACAAGGTATGTACTCATTTTCTCCAACATCACTTTCTGGGATACCGATTCGCGGATTTAGTGTAAGAAAATGTCCAGGAGTGAGCGTTACCCTAGAATTGATATCCTCACCGACATAAACTAATGGTCGGGAATTCAACACTGCTTCTACCTCTTTGATCAACGTTTGCATTTGAATGAGTGTCAATAACTTTTTTCCTAGTGTTTTACGCAGCGCTCTTTTCACGAGTCCTACAAGCCTTTCGTAAAACCCACCCATCCAGGGGGCCATCTCAACAATGAATATCCATTTGGTTCCAACATTAGAGGAATAACTTTGCACGTCTTCACACTGTGTCACATATTTCCACACAGAATCGAGCGATTCACTTGCTGATTTAAATTGCTTTGCGTTATCACTAATTACCACACTTGGTAAGCCTCTATGCGCAATAAATCGCCTGAAACACAAAAGGAACTCCTGGGCTGTCATATCCTGTATAATTTCCAAATGCACGGCACGAATCACAAGACAAGTGAACAAACACACCCAAATTTTCTTTGCTCCTTCAGCACTCTTTATGAACAGTGGTCCTAAGTAATCCAATCCTGTTCGAGAGAAAGGTGGTGCTTCTGTAACTCGAAGTGGTGGCAATGGTGCCATTGGAGGAAGTTTGTAAGGGCCTCCTTCGTGCCTTCTACAAACCATACAACTTTGAATCACTTGTCGAACACATGCGCGACCCTTAGGAATCCAGAATGAGTTCCTTATTTGACTGAGGGTTTGAGATGCACCTGCGTGAAAGTTTTGTTTGTGAATTCTTTCGATCATAAGGCGTGTGAAGTTTTCCTTGGTGGGTAGTAGCGCTGGTCGCCTTGCACCTTCTGTAAGGTCAGAATTATCGAGTCTACCTTTGCACCGTAACAGACCTAGTTCATCTACATACAACCCTAGCTGTTTCTGTAAATTATTTTGCGTTTTGCCAGAGATAGCGTGAAATACGTCAGCATGGTGTTTCCTTTGAATGAATCTTATCCACATCCTTTCAGCGTCTTTAAGCTCCTCACTAGTCAAATATACACATTGATTGGCACACTTTCTTACCTTATTGATAAACCGCAGTGCATATGCGGTAACTCTAATCAGTTTTGTCACTGAAGAATATTTTCTATCGTCTAATTCGAATGGGGAATGCAACTGATTAACACTTTCGCAGGCACTTCTGATAGAAGAAAGACAACTTGCTTCTTTAGATTCCCTGTGTTTCTTCAATTCTGATTCATAGTCATATCTTGCTTGCTGATTGATACTGACCTCTGACCCTGGCCATTCTGTTGGATGTTTTTTCAACCACTGTGGACCCTGCCACCAAAGTTCATTTTCACAAATCTTCTGTAGTGTACTGCCGCGTGTAGCAATAGCTGCTGGATTTTCCTTTGTAGAAACATATCCGAATGAAACAGCACTATGAGATTTTATTTCACGAACTCTGTTTGCTACAAACACTGTCAAATCTTTGTCACTACAAATCCATTTGAGAACACATTGAGAATCTGTCCACAAGAAATTGTCAACTATAGACAGTTTCAATTGTTGTTGCACAAAGTTTAAGCACCTAACACCAATCAGTACGGCCATTAACTCTGCTCTGGGTATGGTCATTCCCTTCACAGGTGTGAGCCTTGTTTTAGCGAACAGTAAATCCACCTTTGAATCATATCCATCTGTCTGGTGTAGGTATATCAGAGTAGCATATGCGTTTGAAGAAGCATCACAAAAACAAACTAGCCGGTTCTGAGTGTCACAATTTGTTTCCATCTTAACACATCTAGGTAGCTGATAATCTGAGATATTTTGAATGTCTACTTTTATGTCCGACCATGCATGTAAATCCTCATGAGGAATCGTGTCATCCCAGTCAAGACCCTTACACCACAATGTTTGAAGCATAACCTTCCCACGGAGTAATACTGGAGAAAACAGACCTTGAGGGTCGAACACGGATGCTATTGTTTTCAGAACAATGCGTTTGGTTGGCTCTTGTGCTTCTGTAGGCATTACTGTGTTTTTCAAAGATATACTGTCGTTTTCAGTGTTCCATATGTGTCCTAGAACTTTAGTAGTCCGACATGAGGATTTATCTGCTGCTGGCAGAATATTGTTAACATCACTGCTGTTTGATAGCCATTCACGAAGGTTAAGTGATGCATCAGAAAATATAGCCTTTGCTCCGTTGTAAAACTGAATTGCATCACCTGCTGTTCCAGAAATCACATTATCAACATAAATGTCTTCCTTAAGCCCTTTTGCAATCTCACAATTGTACGAATCAAGGTGATGTTCAACGGTGGCTCCCAGCAGGAACGGGCTAGAAATCACACCAAAAGGTACTCTGCAAAAACGATACTCCTGTATATTGTCACGAGTTATACTAGCATTTTCCAGATCCTTCAACCAAAGAAATCTAGTCACATCCCGCTGGTTTGACTGTAAACCGATCTGCAAGAATGCTTTCTCTATGTCAGCAACGATCCCTACTCTATTTAGCCTAAATCGGAGGAGAATTCCACACAGATCCTTTAGAAGAACAGGTCCCCTATAGAGGCATTCGTTTAGACTTTTGTTGCTCATTTTGGTCTTTGCAGATGCATCGTATACAATGCGCAGCTTTGTTGTTGACTTTGTTGGAGTAACTACTGCATGATGTGGGAGATAGTGTATCATTGCTCCACTGTCAACACCATTCACTGTCTCTATAACTCCATTTCCTAACTGGTCCTTTAATATGGAATCATATTTATGTAAGAATTCTGGTTGATTCCTCAGTTTTGACACAACCGATTTCAGCCGACCAACAGCAAGTTCTCTGTTTACAGGTAACTCAGGAAACTCCTCCTTCCACGGCCAGGTCACTTGATAACGATCGTTTTCAAACTTTAACGTCTCATTGAACTGACGTAATACACTTTCATTATCAGAGCATTGTGGGTGGTCTACGATCCCTATGCCTTCCACATTCCAGAAGTCTTCCAAGTCAGGCTTTGTTGGCAGAGTGGAATCAAGGGAAGTTAATCCTTCTGTACCTGTAATACCGTTCCCATATGTAAGGACGAACAAACTTGACTGCGTTGTGTCACCACTATGAGTGTCTGTTGTTCGACCAGTGAGGATCCAACCTAGTTTAGACGAAAGTAAGTACAAGCCTGGTTGTATTTCAATTTTTTTAGAAAGAACTAGATCCAGGTAGTAGTCGTTACCAATCAGTAACTCAATGGTAGATGACTCACTTTCTGTAGGAATACTGTCAGCTAACTCAACACTTCTCACCAGATGTTCTATTTGACTTGAAACCAGCTTCACTGAATTCCGTTGGATGGTTCCACTGATAGTAGGCACGATGTTTGCACGAATAGTGAAATACTCTCCATTGTTAAGTGTAAGGTTCAGTTCTGTAGACGTTGTTGTTATTGTCTTTGGTGTATCAGTTCCGAACGTGGCGAGTTTTATCTGTTCTTGGCCGTTTCTCTTCAGGTCAAGTTGCTCCGCCAGATGTTCGGTTATGTACGTCCTTTGGGAACCAGAATCAAAGAGAAGTCGCACCGTCTGGCTTCTAGTACTGTCGGGGTTTCTGATTTCTGTCTTTGCAGTCTGCATCAGGACGAATTCTCCAGATGAGATCAGAGCATTTTCACCTTGTACTCCACTTTGCTCCGTCAAAGCATTCACTTCCTGTGGTGATCGAACGTCATTTGACTGTTTGAACTTCTTTGGACATAAACTCCTATGATGGTCATTAGCTTTCCCACAATGCACGCACACTTTGCTTCGTTTACACTCCTTGGCAAGATGGCCAATTCTTAAACATTTAAAGCAGCTGTCCTTTAACTGTTGTTTCCGGTCCTTTAAAGTTCGAAACGTAGGACATTCGTCACTCCAGTGGTGTTTAGAACAATATCGGCACATTTCTAAGTAATTTACACCTGACATCTGTTTGGCATCAGCTACAAGTGCCTCCGCCGAGCCTATGGACGTCGATGCACGCTTATCACCCCTTTGTCTAAAATCAAAATGCTGTGAAGGTTTTGACTGACTTTGGCTTGGTTTTTGGCCTACGAATGATTTGCTTTTTCCCTCGAATCCCTTAGAACTGTGCTCCGTCGGCTTTTGTTTTACCTCAGATTTTTCACGCGCTTTTACATAGCTACGCAGCGTTTCAATCAATCTCTGTGTATCCCACTCATCATCTGCGCCCTTCATGATTTCAAGCTGAAGTAAAACTTCCTGTGGCAATTTTGCCTTCACCATAGAAACAAACACATCCTGGTTGATATTTTGTTTTAACATTTCGAGACTACGTAGGTGCCTTTGAATCCTATCAAGGAGCAACCTCAAACTACACGTATTGTTACTTGCAACCTGCAGATTGATAATCTGGCTGTAATGCAAATCTACGACTTCTTGTTTGTTGCCAAAACGTTCCTTCAAACTCGCGATGGCAATATTGTAATTTTCATGTGACAAAGCCAAACCAGACACTACACGGGCTGCTTCACCTGATAGCTTGCTCATAAGATAGCTGAATTTTTCTATGTTTGAAAGCCTACTGTTGTTGTGTATTGTGCACTCAAAGGAATCCCAAAATTCACTCCATTTCAAACGGTCACCACTATATGAAACTATATCAATCTTCGGAAGCTTCACAGAACTACTTTTTTCTAACGCACTTATTTTTTCCAGTTCCTTCATTTTATTTTGCTGATGGTCAAGAAGTTCCTGTTGCTGCTTCATTTGAGTAAATATGACGTTTTGCATGTCAGCAAGTTTTTCTGCATCCGATTTTGTCGCTAATTTACTCGTAACAGTTTCCTTTTCTTTTGATTCAATCAAAGTTTCTTTCATTTGCTTTAAATCGATGCAACGCTCCATTGCATCAGCACAAATTTGGCTATCTTGTCCTAAGATAGTGTCCAAATAGTCACTTTCCGTCTCGTCAAGAGCACATGACAATTTTTCTGTTTGAATTTCAACCTTTTCACTGTACATTTTCATTTTTTCAACGCATTTTGTTATTTCAATTAGGACCCTATCTACGTCGATCTGATCAGGATCATAGTGTAGAATGTCCGAAGCAATTGCTATTTCTTTTTCAAGGAAACTCCTGTACCTTGTCCTTATACCCTTTAGGTATGAAATTTGTGTAGACATTTTTTCACAATGAATACAAATAAATTTCACTTACTTGTTCAATTTCCCGGGTTCCGGCACCATATATGTGGCAGAGATCCTTTTAATCCAATTTTTTAATTCATCTACCACACAATTTAGATTTTTAATTGAAAGACAAGAACATACACCTTTTAACTTTTTTATTCCCTTATTTACATTGACAATAATAACAAAATTCTGTCTTTATATAGCAGAGGCATCTCACCACAAACGAAACGTGCAGCATTTAAAACCCGTGCTGCACGATAAATCGAAGGGCTCCGACGACACCAGGCTCCGTCAGAAGCACGT
This sequence comes from Lucinisca nassula, assembly GCA_963580285.1. NCBI lineage: Eukaryota > Metazoa > Mollusca > Bivalvia > Lucinida > Lucinidae > Lucinisca > Lucinisca nassula. The sequence continues at coordinate 56,797,079 of OY757016.1, forward strand.
GCAGTTATTACATCACGTGCACCGTACAGTCAATGAAATGGCTCCGTCGTAACTTCGCGCCATTCGCGACACCCTTAAATGATAAATGGGCCTGACAACTCAAATACGCACTGTATATGTAAACGATGGTTTTGTTTTTAACATCCCCGTCAACACTATTTAGGTGATTTTGGGGACGTTGCTTTCTATTTTGTAGGACTTCTTTCCTGAAATTGAAATAAAATGACATCTCAAGCCCTTCCGCCCAATAAAACCAGTATGATTTATATGCATGGATGGTCGGACTTGTACCACTTTGTCTGGGCAGTTTCTAAGCGGTTTACCAGTACTCATGTGTGGTCTGTTTTAGCTCTGTATGGAATTACTGTGCAGCCTAATCTATTTCTCCAAGCCCAAAATGGGCGGGTATCAGTAAACCAGGATTAACAGAGGTAAACATATTTTTTTATAATTCTGCTGTCAACACAGGTTGTGGGTACTTGTTAAAACCACCACGAGCAGTTTCAAAGTTTTAACCAATACTAATAAGTAAAAAAATAAATAAAACAAAATCCCACTGACTCTGCATACATTGCACACCTAAACATTGCCAAAAAATTGCACCAAATAAAGTCTAGTCTGGGTTGTCAATAGCAATACATGTGGTCTAATCTACTTGGCTTAGGTACCAGATAAACCATGTAATATATACAATGACTACATACTTTATTTCTATCAACACCAGTAAATCAAGTGCCTCACAGCTGCTCTGCTGTAAAGCCTTTACTAGAGCACCATTTTGAACATTTGTTTACTTCTCAAATTTGAGCTGATTTCTGGGGTTATTCCTATGACTGGGTCAGACTATTTGCCGATGACACAGCTGCATATCTAGCTATAAATAACCTTGCTGAGTCTCAGCAGCTACAAGCTGACCTTGATATCCTACAGGACTGGGAGGTAAACTGGAATATGGAATTCAACCCAGGGAAGTGTCAGGTAATACGTGTGACTAGATCACGATCACCACTCCCTACAGCCTACTCTTTACATGGCCAAACATTGGAGGTGGTCCCCTGTGCCAGGTACATGTACTTGGGAGTAGACATTTCACATGACCAGTTTCCTGGAAGCCCCATATTGCCAGAATTACAGGTAACGCAAACAAGTCCCTTGGCTTTCTGCGCAGAAATCTGAAGGCCAAAAACCCTGAATTACGAGAAAAAGCATACAAGGCCATAGTCCGTCCCCAGCTGGAGTATGCTGCTCCAGTCTGGGACCCCCATGTCAAGGATGATATTAATAAAATTGAGATGGTACAGAGGAGGGCAGCTCGATGGGTTCTTAGTGACTACTCGCCATATTCAAGCGTTTCTGACATGCTGGAGAAACTCGGCTGGCGTACCCTCGAGCAGCGGCGTGCAGATTCTCGACTGGTCTTGTTTTACAAAATCATCTATGGTTACGTAGCAGTACCTCTCCCAGTATATATCATACCATTGAATCGTGACTCCCGGCGTAAAACCCACTCATTGGCTTACAGACAACTGTACACCCGGACTGACTACTACAAATTCTCATTTTATCCATTAGCAGTTGTTCAGTGGAATAATCTCCCTCAAACCATCGCTACCCTGACCAGCCTTGACAGTTTTAAACAGGCTGTCAGTCAGGTGTGCCACTCCAAACCCTAAATGTACCACCACTGTTTTTATCCTCACTTTTCTTTCTTCTGTATAATACACTAACACTGTGCACTTTTATTCATTCCTTACTATCCCGCTTGTTTTTTTTATCCTCTACTTTTTCGCATGTTGCGGGGTACCCGGCACATAATACTCAGTTGAGGGTGTATGCCGTATGAAGAGATAGATAGATAGTCACTGATGAGGCCTAATTGGCCGAAACTAGCTAGTCTGGCCCAGAAAACATGTACACTCCATACTTTTCAGTTCTGTGGTGTATTCCTTGCTTCCAAAGGATAACCCTTTTATAGAACATATTTGAGCAACTGCGCTACCACCTTTTTGAGAAAGATATTCAAGCTCACATAAGGTCTTTGCAAAAAAATGGGATTTATGGCTGTGGAAATGACTGTTTATATTTAAAAATGTGACATATTTTTCCTTCTGCTCAAAACATAGGTTTTGCATTAGAACCATCTAATTGTCTATGTTATAGAATCAGAAATACGAGAAATATATATTTGATACCCTTCTGTAAGTATTGGAAGAAAGAAAGAAAGATTCGAAAACCCATTTTTCACTACATATAAAGTTTGGTTTAGAGGGGGCGTTATTGCATAGACTTGCTAACATGATGTTTTATTTACTTATCACTAAGTAATCAGTTGTTCTTTCTGCACAAATTATGAGTGAAGTGATATAACTGGTTTCATTATTACGTTAATCGTGTTGACGGGGATGTTATCTATCTATCTTCACATACTGAGTCGGTCATATTTGGCCATTACCTCAGTTAAGTGGGTGGCTAAATTTAGAATTTTGCACAAAAAAAAAACATCTCTGGATGAGCCCTTAAAACTATTTACAATCCGAACATAGAGGTATCCTAAAACGCCTACCTCTGAGTCTCAATCTTATACTGGCTACTTCTATTTCACCATCGTCTTCAGGTCCATCAAGCAGCTGTCTCGCTCTGCACCCTCTCCACCTGCTGAATCTGAGTTTTAACATATAGATGCCAAATGGGTGATGCATATTCAAGTTGAGGGTGAACCATTGTTTTATATGCAACATCCTTTGTCTGCCGAGGTGCAAAAGCCAAATTATGTCTAAGGAATCCTAAGGTCCCAGTTGCTTTAGATGTTATTTCAGAGATATGTTGACCCCAATCGAGATGGTCAGTGATGGTGATACCAAGATATTTGGCGGAATGAATCTGCTCCAAAGTTTGCTGGTGAAGTGTGCATTCATACTTAATTTGCTTGTCCTGAAGGTGTTGTGACACCCTAATTGAATGGCATTTGGCTACATTGAACTTCATCTGCCAATCTGCTTCCCATTGTGCAAGTTGATCCAGGTCATCTTGTCAAATGCGACAGTCAGAAGGAGAATATATGTCCCTATACAGGACACAATCATCAGCAAACAAACGGACAGATGACCTGATATTATATGGGAGATCATTGAGGAATACAAAAAGAGTACCGGTCCAAGGACTGAATCTTGTGGGACACCAGATAGAACAGGGACTGGATCAGACCCTCGGCCATCAAGTACAATTTGTTGAGAGTGCCCGGAGAGCCATGAGCTAATCCAACTATGTGTGGATCCTCTTATCCCATAGTAGTCCAATTTGTACAGTAGCCTTCTGTGAGGTACCTTGTCAAAGGCCTTGGCGAAATCCATGATGATCAAGTCAGTCTGTTTGTGGCCATGATTTATCTCTGAAAAAGTTCTTTCTTCCCTAGAACTATTCCTCAGTGCAATAGACTTCCATCTTCTGAGGTGAATGCCGAGACTGCAGCGGAGTTCAAAGCCCACACAGACATGAAAAATTCCCTTCTAAAAGGAATGGCACTCAGTAGCCCATCAAATTTTCCAATTTGTCAATTTGCGCGCTATTTTTATTCCCAAATTTGCCAAACAAAGTGCTATTTTTCCCAAATTTAATGGCCCCGGTTTCAGATTGGTAGGAAAATCCCTGGTGATACCTGTATTTGGCACAGCCACATTGAGGCTGATCTTGTCATAGCAGGGGAGAAGTCACTTCTCCTTATTTGTTTAGCCTCAGATTGATCAAACGGCTTAAAATCATATAAAATAAACATGTCTTACACCATACTAGGGGCTGTAGACTCAAGGATTCAGCCCTGGGACTCCTACCTTTTGGTTGGGGACTCCTATTTTTTAGCTGGTGACTCCTACTTTTCACCAGGTGGGAGTCCTGGCCCGGAGGTTATAAAACTTTTTTCATGCTCAACTCAGCAGAGCTGAGCATGAAACTTTAAAATACTAAGAAGATGAGCGATTTTTCTTTCTCAGATAGCAGAGAATGTTATTTGAACTGCTCACAAATTTTAAAATGCCAACAATTGTTGGCATTTTAAAATTTGTGAGCAGGAGAAATTTCATGCTCAACTCAGTTGAGCATGAAAAAAAGTTTATAACCTCAGGGCCTGGACTCCAACTTTTAAAATCCTAGTGCATATGAGAACCCTGCATGATATTAATGGGCACCTGTGTTCTGGATTTGACATTAAATATTTTGTATGCTACTTTCCTGCAAAGTCGGACTTGTTTCTGTCAGATACTGCTGGCCCGGGTCTGCCTAAAACAGTAATGATGCGTAATGATGCAAATTGATATGTAAAGATGCACAAAATAATTTATTTTGAAAATGTCTTCTTTTTAGCTCACCACTTCGGCGCCGTGGGAGCTTATAGGATAGGCACTTGTCCGTCGTCGTCTGGCGTCAACACTTTTAAACTTCTCCTCTGAAGCCACTGAGCCGATTGGGTCCAAATTTTATCTGTATCATCCTTGGGCTGGGGGATTGAAAGTTTATGTATTTTTTATGAAAATCAGCTCTTTAGTTTGGTTGCTATGGCAACTTAGAGTTTCCATAGACTTATATGGGGAAAATTGAAAAATGGCATTTACTGCCAAGTCATTGCAGATATTTTGACAAAAGTTTATAGAAATGTTCCATAGGCAATCTTCTATCTGCCATATGATTTTAGGCCGACTGCTCGTTTTTATTGGTTGTCATGATTTGCCTTAACAGGTTTTGTGTTTTTCTATGAAATTTGACCTTTTAGTTTTGTTGCTATGGCAACTTAGAGTTTCCATTGGCTTATAATGTGGAAAACTGAAAAATGGCATTTACTGCCTAGTCATTGCAGATATTTTGACAAAACTTACATAGAAATCTTCTCTTAGCCATATGCTTTTATGTCAACCTGGGGGTCCCCTAGGTTGTGCCGGGCCATTCCCCACCCCCTCCATTTCATAAAATGCCCTATACCTCTGAAAAATTTACAGATGCCCACCCCTAAACCCAGGACTTTATCCAGGTATTTTGGGAAAAGGCCCCTGGGCAAAATTTGGAAAAATTACCGACAAAATACAAAAATTGGGAATACAATTTCATAAGAGAAATGTCAGGATGATGAATTTTGCTCATGATAGTCTATTAATTTGATAGTGAAGCTGAGTGCAATACAGCTGTAGCTTCACTGTGGTGAATTTCATCTGGACTAGCCAGTGTTAACCTCTGATGTCAAGTATTTTTTTTCTCTGTTCCTTTTGTGGCTTTTATTTTTTCATTTTTCGGGGGAAAAATTATGGTGCAATTTGGAAAAAATTTAGGCTATTTTGCATTGGGAATGGGGCCGAATTTCGGCCCTGCTGAAAAGGCAGAAAATGCCCTGAAACCATATATATTCTTGTTCCTTATGATAAGATGCATTAATTGACATCAACCTGGGGGTCCCCCAGGATGGGCCCCGACCTCTCCATTTCATAAAAGGCCATTTATCTCAGAAACCATTCAGATCCCCACCCCTAACCATATATATTCTTGTTCTTTATGATAAGATGCATTAAGTGACACCAACCTGGGGTCCCCCACGATGTGCTGAGGACATGCCCGACCCCTCCACTTCATAAAAGGCCATTTATCTCAGAAACCATTCAGATCCCCACCCCTAAATCATATATATTCTTGTTCCTTATGGTAAGACTCAATATGTGACACCAACCTGTGGGTCCCCTGGGATGTGCCGGGGACATGCCCCGCCCCTCCACTTCATAAAATGGCATTTATCTCAGAAACCATTGAGATCCCCACCTCTAAACCATATTATATATTCTCATTCCTTATGATAAGTTGCATTCAGTGACACTAACTTGGGAATCCCCCGGGATGTGCCAAGGCCATGCCCATACCCCCCCTCCTGGCCCCCTCCCATCGGGGGTTGAAGAAATAGATGGGCTGCATGATGCTTCCAAGCAGAGCTGAAACCGACCCGCACATGAGTACTGGTAAACCACTTAGAGGATCTAAGCCTGCCCAGGCAAAGCCGTGCAAGTGTCAGACCGTCCATGCTTATAAACCCTATTGGTTAATGGGCAGCAGGGCTTGAGATGTCATTTCATCTCAATGTTGGGTAAAAGTCCCACAAAATTGGAAGCAACGTCTCCAAAATGACCATTACAGTGTTGACCGTAGTGATCGGGACGTTAAACCTCAAATCAATAAAAAAACCAACCCCCTCCACTTGATAAAAGGCTAAATATTACAGAAACCTAACAGATCCCTACCCCTACACCATATATTATATTCTTGTTCCTTATGATAAGACACATTCAGTTACACCAACCCAGGGGTCACCAGGGTGTGCCCGGGCCATGCACCACCCCTCGACTTCACAAAAGACCATATATTTGAGAAACTGTTCAGAGCCCCACCTGTAAACCATATATATTCTTGTTCCTTATGATAAGATGCAATCAGTGACACCAGCATGCGGGTCCCCCGGGATGCCACAGGCCATGCCTCACCCCTTTAGTTCATTAAAATCCATATATCTCAGAAACTGTTCAGATCCCCACCCCTTAACCATATATATTCTTGTTCCTTATGATAAGACTCCTTCATAATAGGCGATATATCTCAGAAACCATTCACAGGCCTCCGTGGCCTAGTGGTTAGGAGCGCTGACTCTTGATCATTAGATCTCTCACCGCTGTGGTTGGAGCCTCGCTCGTTTCACATGTGAGACGCCAAGTCCTGGAACGGAAGGTCAGGTAGCTTTTCTCTGGGTACTCCGGTTTTCGCCCACCTGAATAATTAATGATCAGCTTGATATGAGTAAAATAATATTGAAAGGGCCATAAAACCAAACCAAAAAAAAAATCTCAGAATCCATTCAAATCCCCATTCAATAATCACATATACGAGGGTAGGCTGAAAAGTTCTGAGCCTGACCAAGAAGCAGGCATCGAACAGCCATGAAATTTTGTATTCATTAAATCCAAACCTTTATTACTTGATTTGACTCAAATGAGTTCAAGTTTAACTGCAATAACGTAGAAATTCCAGACCTTGAAAATTGATACTAGCACGTTTTTAAGAAAATGGACAAAATCTGGCATTGTGGTGTCATCAAGTACCTCCATAAAAAGGGGTTAGCTCCTAAGGACATTCATGCCAATTTGGTTGCTACATTAGAGGATGATGCTCCTTCGTATGCAACTGTGAAAAGGTGGGCAGCAAATTTTAAGATGGGCAAGGACAGCCTTGAAGATGATGACCGGTGTGGACGACCCACAACGGCATCAACTGAGGAAACCATCAGCCAAGTGCACCGGGCCGTGATGGATGACAGGCATTTAACTGTGAATCAGTTAGCTAACACTGTTGGCATCTCCCGTGAACAAGTAGAGAACATTCTACACAGTGAATTGGGAATGTCGAAGGTTTCTGCCAGATGGGTGCCACAGCTTTTGACGCCTGACCAAAAGTTGACCAGACTGAACCTGTCACAAGCCAACTTGGCTATTTTTGAAACAGACCAAGATGATTTTCTTGACCGTTTTGTCACTCAGGATGAGTGTTGGGTTCATCACTTTGAGCCAGAGACCAAATTTTTGACAATCCATGTAATGGAAGCACCCTGGTTGACCCTCTCCAAAGAAGGCAAAGGTCGTCTCCTCTGCAGGGAAGGTGATGGCATCAGTGTTCTGGGATGCCAAGGGTATAATATTCATAGATTACCTTAAAAGGGCAGAACAATTAATAGGGAGTATTATGCAGATCTGCTAAAACAATTACGAAAAGCAATTAAGGCTAAACGACCTAGAAAATTGACAAAAGGGGTCTTGTTCATTCAGGACAATGCGCCTGCTCATAAATCGGTTGTCCCAATGGCTGCTGTGCATGACTGTGGCTTCACACAAGTTTGTCGATCACCCTCCGTATTCACCTGATCTAGCTCCATCAGATTATTTCCTGTTTCCAAACATGAAAAAGCACTTGGCTGGGCAGCATTATCGGTCAGACGAGGAGGTGATAGCTGCTGTGGAGGAGTTTTTCAGGGACCAAGATGACACCTTCTATACCACTGGGATCCAAGGACTCCAGCATCGCTGGAGGAAGTGTGTGGACAGGAAGGGAGATTATATGTTGAAAAATAAGGTACTTTCAGCATGGACAAACCATTGGATCTTGGTCAGGCTCAGAACTTTTCAGCCTAACCTCGTATTCTTGTTCATTGTTATTAGACACATTCAGTCACCCCCATCTTGTGGGGTCCGCAGGGGCCATTTTTCTTCTTGCCACTTAATAAAAGGGCCTCATATCGCCGAAACCATTCAGATCCGCACTGTTTAACTATACATGTAGATACTCTTGGTTCTTATGATAAGACTTACATGTATTCAGTGACAAAAATCTTGGGCTTTTCTTGGATCTGCCATGCCCAAATCTATCTATTGCTTAAAAGACCTTACATCTCAGGAACCATACATTCCCCACTGCTTAACCATATATGTCCCTGTTCCTTTGATAAGACGCATTAAGTGACACAAACCAGGGCTCCATTGGGTCCATGCCCCACCCTCTCTACTTTATAAAACATCTAATATTTCAGATACAGGCCACATGTTTAAATACGTGGCTACCATTGGACAGTATCCACCTGAGCTCTGGTTTATGAAATTTGTCTCTTTGGTTTGTTTGCTATGGCAAGTTAAGTGTTTCCATTGACTTACATTGTATAATGGAGAAAATTAAAAAATGACATATATTTTGTCACACTTTTATTGTAATGTTCTTTTTGGCCTATTTGTTGCCACGGATGGGAAATTGTCAATTGTCATCTATTGTCCTGCAACAACACATTCAAGCAATATCAGTTTTGTCAAAATATCTGCAATCACTTGGCAGTAAAGCCCCCGCCAATAGGGGCTTGAAGAAATATATGGGCTGCATGATGCTTCCACGCAGAGCTGAATCCGGCCCGCACACTAGTACTGGTAAACCGCTTAGAGGATCTAAGCCTGAGCAGGAACCGCGGTGCGAGGCGGACCGTCCATGCTAATAAACCCTATTGGACCGTTTCATTGGGCGACAGGGCTTGAGATGTCATTTCATGTCAATGTCGGGTAAAAGTCCCACAAAATTGGAAGCAACGTCTCCAAAATGACCTTTACAGTGTTGACGGGGACGTTAAACCTCAAATCAAACAAACAAAATCAGAATCTGAAGCCACTAAGCTGATTGGGTCCAAATTTTATCTGTAGCATCCTTGGGCACAAGGCTTCCATGGTTAATTAAAATACATTGCTGCCAGTGGGCAGTGGCCTCCTGAGCTCTGGTGAGCGTTGTGGCCCATGGGCCTCTTGTTTATGAAAATCATCTATTTAGTTTGGTTGCTATGGCATCTTAGAGTTTCCATAGACTTATATTGAGGAAAATTGAAAAAGGGCATTTACTGCCAAGTGTTTTGTTTGATTTGAGGTTTAACGTCCCCGTCAACACTGTAAAGGTCATTTTGGAGACATTGCTTCCAATTTTGTGGGACTTTTTACCCGACATTGAGATGAAATGACATCTCAAGCCCTGTCGCCCAATGAAACCAGTAGGGTTTGGTAGCATGGACGGTCCGCTTCGCACTGCGAATCCTGGACAGGCTTAGATCCTCTAAGTGGTTTACCAGTACTAGTGTGCGGGCTGGATTCAGCTCTGCGTGGAAACATCGTGCAGCCCATATATTTCTTCAAGCCCCTATTGGCGGGGGCTTTACTGCCAAGTGATTGCAGATATTTTGACAAAACTTCCATAGAAATGTTCCATAGGCAATCTACTATCTGCCATATGATTTTAGGCCTACTGCTCATTTTTACTGGTTGCCATGGAAACCAAAATGCGAAAAATTAAAAAAAACAAGAGGGCCCAGAGGGCCCTGAATCGCTCACCTGAGTATCAGTGTCTGCATTCTTGGCCCAAGGGCTATATAAATTTGAATAAACTTGGTAGCGGTCCACTAGATAAGGCTTCAGACAAACTATCAAAGACCTGGGCCTTCTGGTTTCAGAAAAGAAGATTTTTAAAGGATTTCCCTATATAAGCCTATGTAAAACCGGCGGGCCCTGGCGCGTGGGAATTTTTGGCGCCAGAGAAGAAAATTTTTAAAGTTTTTTTCCCTATATAAGCCCATGTAAAACCATAGGGCCCCGGAGCGGGGGCATTTTTGGCCCAAGCACTATATTTTGAACAATCTTGGTAGGGGTCCACTAGATGAAGCTTCATACCAAATATCAAAGATCTGGGCCTTGCATTTCAGAGAAGGTTTTTAAAGATTTTCCCTATATAAGCCCATGTAAAACCAAAGGGCCCGAGGCGGGGGCATTTTTGGCCCCAGCACTATAATTTGAACAATCTTGGTAGGGGTCCACTAGATGAAGCTTCATACCAAATATCAAAGACCTGGGCCTTGGGGTTTCAGAGAAGAAGATTTTTAAAGATTTTCCATATACAAGCCCATGTAAAACCAAAGGGCCCCGGGGCGGGGGTATTTTTGGCCCCAGCACTATAATTTGAACAATCTTGGTAGGGGTCCACTAGATGAAGCTTCATACCAAATATCAAAGACCTGGGCCTTGTTGTTTCAGAGAAGAAGATTTTTTAAGTTTTCGGTGAAAAAAATCAATTTTCGGCTCCTGTGACCTAGATGTGCAATGGACCGGAACCATTTGAACAACTTTGAAAGGGGACCACCTAAGGATCATTCCTGTGAAGTTTGGTCAAAATCCGATCAGTGGTTTAGGAGGAGATGTCGTTTGAAGAAAAATTTAAGGAAGCACGCACGCACGCACGACGTACGACGGACAAAAAGTGATCCCAAAAGCTCACCTCGTCACTACGTGACAGGTGAGCTAAAAATACTTAAAAAAAATTATCTGAGAAACCATATGCTCTAGGAGGCTGAGACTTTATGAAAATATTCACCATATTTGCCTTTATAGGTTTTGTGTTTTTAGCTCACCTGTGGTGAGCTTTTGGGATCACTTTTTTGTCCGTCGTGTGTGCGTCTGTCCATGCGTCCGTCCGTCTGTGCGTCCGTAAACTTTTTCTTCAAACGACATCTCCTAAACCACTGATCTGATTTTGATAAAACTTCACAAGAATGATCCTTAGGTGGTCCCCTTTGAAAGTTGTTCAAATGGTTCCAGTCTGTTGCACATCTAGGTCACAGCAGCTAAAAATAGATTTTTTAACTGAAAATTTTAAAAATCTTCTTTGAAACTGCATGGCCCAGGTCTTTGATATTTGGTATGAAGCTTCATCTAGTGGACCTCTACCAAGATTGTTCAAATTATAGCCCTAAGGCCAAAAATGCCCCCGCCCCGGGGGTCTTTGGTTTTACATAGGCTTATATATGGAAAATCTTTAAAAATCTTCTTCTCTGAAACCGCAAGGCCCAGGTCTTTGATATTTGGCGTGAAACTTCATCTAGTGGACCTCTATCAAGATTGTTCAAATTATAGCCCTAGGGCCAAAAATACCCCCGCCCCTGGGCCCTTTGCTTTTTCATAGGCTACTTGGTAATGTTGGTTGGTGCCTGATGCTCTGTCTCTGGTCGGGCCCATCTGAGTCTAACTGTTGGTTTTCTTTTGCTCCAGCATTTCAGTGGTTTGTTGCTGTCGAGTCCTCACCGTTGTCTCACCTCTGTGGTTCTTTGATTTTTTGTGTTCACGGAGATGTTGCACTGATGAGTTAGGAGGCCTTCATGCGGACTGAACAAATTATTTGTCTAAATCGCGACGGAAGTAAGGGCGAGGATTGTGGCCACGTAAAATCGATTTAAGCCCCCAAGTGGAAATCTTTCCACTGACCGTTCCATGGCGGTTCTTCTGTGGCGATTTATGTATGTTGTTGTTTGTTACTTACTGTGTGCATCACTTGTGTCTTTTAATTTTGGATGGCCATATGGCCATTTTGTGGGAAAGTAACTGTCCTTATGGCCTTCCTTTGTTTAGGTTTCCATTATGGTCTGGTCGCTTTATGTTTGTATTTCTTTCCCTTTGGTGTCTTTGATGGGTGGAGTAAGTTAATTGTATCGATTCCTGATCTTTGTTTTACTTCTACTTTATATTGGGAAAATATTTAAAAATCTGCTTCTCTGAAACCACAAGGCCCAGGTCTTTGATATTTGGTATATGATTTGTTTGATTTTGTTTGATTTGATGTTTAACGTCCCCGTCAACACTGTAAAGGTCATTTTGGAGACGTTTTGGTATGAAGCTTCATCTAATAGACCTCTACCAAGATTGTTCTCCCGCCGGGGTCGGCAACATTCTTTTGTGGAGATTGATCATGAAATCTTTTCTGTGGTCATTCTCTCCCTTCCGCTGATTCAAGAAGGGCAGTTGTCAGTTTCTGGCGAAAGAATGTGCACTGTACTGGTTATTAAACCGCTTACGTATAAGCCTGTCCAGGAAAGTGTGGATAGGTAAAACTGACCGGCTCAAAAATGACCTAAATAGTGTTGACTGGGCCGTTAAACTCCAATACAAACAAAACCAAGATTGTTCAAATTATAGCCCTGGGGCCAGAAATGCCCCCGCACCTGGGGCCTTCGGTTTTACATAGGCTTAAATAGGGAAAATCTTTAAAAAATCTTCTCCGAAACCGCAAGTCCCAGGTCTTTGATATTTGGTGTGATTGAAGCTTCATCTAGTGGACCTCTATCAAGTTTGTTCAAATTAAAGCCCTATGGCCAAAAATACCCCCGCCCCGGGGCCTTTTGGTTTGTCAATGTAAAATGTAAAAATATCTTCTTCTCTGAAACCACAACAAGGCCCAGGTCTTTGATATTTGGCATGATGCTTCATCTAGTGGACCTCTACGAAGTGTGTTCAAATTATAGCCCTGGGGCCAAAAATGCCCCCAACCGGGGGGGTGGGGGGGGCTTTGGTTTTACATAGACTTATATAGGGACAGTCTTTAAAAATCTTCTCTGAAACCCCAAGGCCCAGTTCTTTGATATTTCGTGTGAAGCTTCATCTAGTGGACCTCTATCAAGATTGTTCAAATTATAGGCCTAGGGCGAAAAATGCCCCCACCTGCAGGCCCTTTGGTTTTACATTGGCTTTTTCAGGGTAAATCTTAAAAACAGCATGGCCCAGTTCTTTGAAATTTGGTGTGTAGCTTCATCTAGTGGACTTCTACCAAGATTGTTCAAATCATAGACCTTGGGCCAAAAATGCTCCCCTGCCCCAGGGCCCTTCATTTTTACATTGACTTATATAGGGAAATTTAAAAAAAAATCTTCTACTCTGGGTCTTTGATATTTGTTGTGAAGCTTTGTCTAAATTGTTCAAATTATAGCCCTAGGAAATAGAAGATAAGGCAATGAAAACCTTCGAAAATCTTCGCGTCTGAAAGCAGAAGGCCAAGGTCTTTGATATTTGGTTTGAAGCTTTGTCTTGTGGATTTCTACCAAGATTGTTCAAATTTTAGCCCTGGGGCCAAAAATAGCCCACCCCGGGGACCCCCAGGTTTATATAGATTTATATAAGGAAAACCTTTAAAATCTTGTCTGAAACCTGAAGGCTCCGTTCTTTGATAGTTGGTATGAAGCTTCACTTTTGTTTGTTTGATTTGAGGTTTAACGTCCCCGTCAACACTGTAAAGGTCATTTTGGAGACGTTGCTTCCAATTTTGTGGGACTTTTACCCGACATTGAGATGAAATGACATCTCAAGCCCTGTGGCCCAATGAAACCAATAGGGTTTATTAGCGTGGACAGTCCGCCTCGCACCGCGGTTCCTGGACAGGCCTAGATCCTCTAAGTGGTTTACCAGTACTAGTGTGTGGGCCGGATTCAGCTCTGCGTGGAAGCATCATGCAGCCCATATATTTCTTCAAGCCCCTATTGGCGGGGGCTTATGAAGCTTCACTACCAAGATTATTCATATTATAGCCCGGGGCCAATAATGGCTCTCCCAGGGGCCCACTTGATACACTATGGATCAGGTGAGCGATCCAGGGCCATCATGGCCCTCTTGTTTATGAAATTTAGCCTTTTAGATTTGTTGCTATGGCAACTTAGAGTTTCCATTGACTTATAATGTGGAAAACTGAAAAATAGCATTTACTACCAAGTCATTGCAGATATTTTGACAAAACAAACATAGAAATATTCATTGTGTAAACTTCTCTTAGCCAAATGCTTTAATGTCAATCTGGGGGTCCCAGGTTGTGCTGGGGCCAAGCTCCACCCCCTCCACTTCATAAAATGCCTTATATTTCAGAAACCTTACAGATCCCCACCCCTAAACCATATAATATTATATTCTTGTTCCTTATGATAAGATGCATTTAGTGACACCACCCCCTCCACTTCATAAAATGCCTTATATTTCAGAAACCTTATAGATCCCCACCCCTAATTAAACCATATAATATTATATTCTTGTTCCTTATGATAAGATGCATTAAGTGACACTAACCTGGGGGTCCCCCGGGATGTGCCGGGGACATGCCCCGACCCCTCCATTTCCTAAAAGGCCATTTATCTCAGAAACCATTCAATTCCCACCCCTAAACCATTATATTCTTGTTCCTTATGATAAGACCCATTACATGACACCAACCTATGGGTCCCCTGGGATGTGCCGGGGACATGCCCCACCCCCTCCACTTCATAAAATGCCATTTATCTCAGAAACCATTGAGATCCCTACCCTTAAACCATATATATTCTCATTCCTTATGATAAGTTGCATTCAGTAACACCAGCTTGGGGGTCCCCCAGGATGTGCAGGGGCCATGCCCAACCCCCTCCACCTCATAAGAGGTGAAATATTCCAGAAACCTTACAGATTCCCACCCCTAAACCATATATATTCTTTTTTCTTATGATAAGTCACATTTAGTGACACCAACCTAGGGTCACCCCGGCGTGCCTGGGCCATGCTTCACCCCTTGACTTTACAAAAGACCATATAACTGAGAAACTGTTCAGAGCCCCACCCTTAAACCATATATATTCTTGTTCCTTATGCCATGCCCCACCCCTTTACTTTATTATTTCCATATATCTCAGAAACCGGTCAGATCCCCACCCCTTAACCATATATATTCTTGTTCCTTATGATAAGACTCCAATTCATAATAGGCCATATCTCAGAAACCATTCAAATACCCATCCTATAGTCACATACATATATTCTTGTTCATTAGGGCCCCGCACTGAAAGTGTGGGTGCCCTATAGTAATCACTCTGTCCGTCCGTCTGTCTGTCTGTCTGTCTGTCCGTCTGTCCGTCCACAAATGTTTTCCTACTCCTCTGATAGCGCTGCCGGGGCCCTAGTCAGTTTCACTGACAGCTCTAGTTGTTATTAGAGTGTCTAATAACAACTAGAGCTGTCAGTGAACTGACTAGGGCCCCAGGCCAGTCCCTTGATAAAAGGGCCTCATAGGTCAGAAACCATTCATATCCCCACCCTTTAACCATATATATACTCTTGGCCCTTATGATAAGACGTATTCAGTGACAACAATCTTGTGCTTTTCTGGGATCTGCCATGCCGAATCCCTCCATATCTTAAAAGGCCTTACATCTTAGGAACCATACATATCCCGAATGCTAAACCGTATATGTATCTGTTCCTTTTGATAAGAAGCATTTAGTGACACCAACCAGGGCTCCATCGGGTTCATGCCCCACCCTCTCTACTTTATAAAATGCCTAATATTTCAGATAATGTCCACATGGGTGCTCATTTGGGTATGAGGTTTGTTTGGGACATTAATAATTGGTAGATTTGGATCATATCATGTTATAATAGATGGCTGCCATTGGGCAGGGTCCACCTGAGCTCTGGTTTATGGAATTTGGCTCTTTGGTTTGTTTACTATGGCAAGTTACAGGTAAGTTTCCACTGACTTATAATGGGGAAAATTGAAAAATGACATTAATGCCTTTCAAGATACAGTAAAATTCCGCTATTAAGACTACCGTATTCGTCCTAATTACCGCACATGCTCCTATAAGCGCACACCAAAGCTATTTATGAAAAGGAAATGCCTAAGCGCACACTTTACAGTAACCTCCCCTTGAAGCTGTCACAGTAAATCTATAAAAAAACTTACCATTATTTCTTCAACAGTGAAGGCAATGCTTAAGTATCCTTTTCCATCCTGTTAAATATCAGTATGCATCATCTCTGAAGCTATTTTTATACCCGCTTTTTCAAAGAAAAATCGGGTATATTGTTTTCGTACCACAGTTCACTCCGGTGTCAGTCCATCTGTCCGTCCGTCTGTCTGTCCATCCGTCACGTTTCTTGTAAATGGATCTCCTCTGCAACCACTGAAGTTACACTTTTGAAACTTTGCATGTGGATAGTACATGGAATGTAGATGGCAGTGGGCAACTTTTTTGTGACCTTGACCTCAACATGACCCCAAGGTCAAAGGTCAAAAATTATGATTTGCCATATCTCCTAAACTATTGGAGTTACACTTCTGAAACTTTGCTTATTGGATGGTCCTTGGAATATAGAATATGTCAGGTTACTTTTGGTGTGACCTTGACCCCAAGGTCAAAGGTCAAAAAGTATGATTTTGCCATATTTTCTAAACTATTAGAGTTACACTTCCGGAACTTTGGTTATTGGATGGCCCTTGGAATATAGAATCAATTTGAATACTTTTGGTGTGACCTTGACCTCAACATGACCCCAAGGTCAAAGGTCAAAAATTATGATTTGCCATATCTCCTAAACTATTGGAGTTACACTTCTGAAACTTTGCTTATTGGATGGTCCTTGGAATATAGAATATGTTGGGCTACTTTTGGTGTGACCTCGACCCCAAGGTCAAATGTCAAAAAGTATGACTTTGCCATATCTTCTAAACTATTGGAGTTATACTTCTGAAACTTGGTTATTGGATGGCTGTTGGAATATAGAATAAATTGGGATACTTTAGGTGGACCTCAACATAACCCCTAGGTCAAAGGTCAAAAAGTATGACTTTGTCGTATCTTCTAAACTATAAGAGTTACACTTCTGAAACTTTGCTTATCAGTTAGAATGTTTTTTACACCATTTTTAACTTACATATAGTTTTGGCTAGCTAATACATAGTCATTAGTGTTAGTAATAGAAAAAGTGGGTATTTGCGATGGTTTACCATCGACTTCAGATCTAGTTTTGTATTAAGTGTGTGCTAATTAGGTAGATTTCTCACCATGATTTTTTGACACGATTTTGAAACAAGAGGGCCATGATGGCCCTGGATCGCTCACCTGATCCATAGTGTAACAAGTGGGCCCCAGAGAGGGCCATTATTGGCCCCAGGGCTTTAATGTACATAATGTTGAGGGAGGTCTTAAAGGTGAAGCTTCATACCAAACATCAACAAAGGCTAAAATTTGAACAATCTTGTCAAAGGTCCACTAGATGAAGCTACACATCAAATATCAAAGACCTGGGCCTAGCGGTTTCAGAGAAGAAGATTTTTAAAGATTTTGCCTATATAAGCCTATGTAAAATCAAAGGGCCCCGGGACAGGGGCATTTTTTGCCCCAGCACTATAGTTTGAACAATCTTGGTAGGGGTCCACTAGATGAAGCTTCATACCAAATATCAAAGTTCTGGGCCTTGTGGTTTCAGAGAAGAAGATTTTTAAAGATTTTCCCTATATAAGCCTATGTAAAACCAAAGGGCCCCGTGGCAGGGGGGGATTTTTTGTCCCAGCACTATAATTTGAACAATCTTGGTAGGGGTCCACTAGACGAAGCTTCATACCAAATATCAAAGTCCTGGGCCTTGTGGTTTCAGAGAAGAAGATTTTTAAAGATTTTCCCTATATAAGCCTATGTAAAACCAAAGGGCCCCGGGGCAGGGGCATTTTTGGCCCCAGCACTAAAATTGGAACAATCTTGGTAGGGGTCCACTAGATGAAGCTTCATACCAAATATCAAAGTCCTGGGCCTTGTGGTTTTAGAGAAGAAAATTTTTAAAGATTTTCCCTATATAAGCCTATGTAAAACCAAAGGGCCCCGTGGCGGGGGCATTTTTGGCCCCAGCACTATAATTTGAACAATCTTGGTAGGGGTCCACTAGATGAAGCTTCATACCAAATATATAAGACCTGGGCCTTGTGGTTTCAGAGAAGAAGATTTTTAAAAATTTTCCCTATATAAGCCAATGTAAAAGCAAAGGGCCCCGTGGCGGGGGCATTTTTGTCCCAGCACTAAAATTTGAACAATCTTGGTAGGGGTCCACTAGATGAAGCTTCATACCAAATATCAAAGTCCTGGGCCTTGTGGTTTCAGAAAAGAAAATTTTTTTAAGATTTTCCCTATATAAGCCCATGTAAAACCAAAGGGCCCCGTGGCGGGGGCATTTTTTGTCCCAGCACTAAAATTTGAACAATCTTGGTAGGGGTCCACTAGATGAAGCTTCATACCAAATATCAAAGACCTGGGCCTTGTGGTTTCAGAGAAGAAGATTTTTTAAGATTTTCCCTATATAAGCCTATGTAAAACCAAAGGGCCCCGGGGCGGGGGCATTTTTGGCCCCAGCACTGTAATTTGAACAATCTTGGTAGGGGTCAACTAGATGAAGCTTCATACCAAATATCAAAGACCTGGGCCTTGTGGTTTCAGAGAAGAAGATTTTTAAAGATTTTCCCTATATAAGCCAATGTAAAACCAAAGGGCCCCGTGGCGGGGGCATATTTTGTCCCAGCACTATAATTTGAACAATCTTGGTAGGGGTCCACTAGATGAAGCTTCATACCAAATATCAAAGTCCTGGGCCTTGTGGTTTCAGAGTAGAAGATTTTTGAAGATTTTCCCTATATAAGCCTATGTAAAACCAAAGGGCCCTGGGGCGGGGGCATTTTTGGCCCCAGCACTATAATTTGAACAATCTTGGTAGGGGTCCACTAGATGAAGCTTCATACCAAATATCAAAGACCTGGGCCTTGTGGTTTCAGAGAAGAAGATTTTTAAAGATTTTCCCTATATAAGCCAATGTAAAACCAAAGGGCCCCGTGGCGGGGGCATTTTTCGTCCCAGCACTCAAATTTGAACAATCTTGGTAGGGGTCCACTAGATGAAGCTTCATACCAAATATCAAAGTCCTGGGCCTTGTGGTTTCAGAGAAGAAGATTTTTAAAGATTTTCCCTATATAAGCCTATGTAAAACCAAAGGGCCCCCGTGCGGGGGCATTTTTGGCCCCAGCACTATAATTTGAACAATCTTGGTAGGGGTCCACTAGATGAAGCTTCATACCAAATAACAAAGACCTGGGCCTTGTGGTTTCAGAGAAGAAGATTTTTTAAGTTTTTGGTGAAAAAAATCTGTTTTTGGCTCCTGTGACCTAGATGTGCAACGGACCGGAACCATTTGACCCATATTCAAACTTGACCGAGATATTGTCATGATGATCATTCTGAGCAAGTTTGATTAAGATTGGACCAAAATTGTGGCCCCTAGGGTGTTCACAAGGTTTTTATATGATTTGACCCGCTGACCTACTTTTTAACCCGATATGACCCATATTCGAACTGGACTGAAATATTGTCACAATGGTCATTCTGAGCAAGTTTCATGATAATTGGACCAAAACAGTGGCCTTCAGAGTGTTCACAAGGTTTTTCTATGATTTGACCTACTGACCTACTTTTTGACCGGACATGACCCATATTCGAACTTGACCAAGATATTGTCATGATGATCATTCTGAGCAAGTTTGATTATGATTGGACCAAAATTGTGGCCTCTAGGGTGTTCACAAGGTTTTTCTATGATTTGACCCGCTGACCTACTTTTTAAGCCGACATGATCCATATTCAAACTTCACTAAAATATTGTCACAATGATCATTCTGAGCAAGTTTGATGACGATTGGACCAAAATTGTGGCCTCTCGAGTGTTCACAAGGTTTTTCTATGATTTGACCTACTGACCTACTTTTTTACCCGACATGACCCAAATTCGAACTTGACCGAGATATTGTCATGATTATCATTCTGAGCAAGTTTGATGATAATTGGACCAAAACTGTGGCCTCTAGTGTGTTCACAAGAAAAAGTTTACGCACGACGGACGACGGACGACGCACGACGACGCCGGACATCTTACTGTCACAAAAGCTCACCATGACCTTCGGTCAGGTGAGCTAAAAACTAAGGGCACGGTGCGGTAATTAGAGCCAATACGGTAATTCTGTTTTTTAAAAGCTTATTTAATAGGCTGCAGTTATTCTTTCTTTGTGTTTTCTACATAATAGTGTCCTCTGATCAGAGACCACCTTTGGGACTGTTCAGTTGTGGTTTTAAAGACCAGTATGAACAATCCCAAAGGTGGTCTTAATATAGGAATTTTACTGTATTTTGTCACACTTTCATAGAAATGTTCCTGTAATAATGTTGTTTTTGGCCTATTGGTTTCCACAGATGGAAAATTGTCATTTGTCATCTGTTGTTCTGCAACAACACATTCAAGGGACATCAGAATTTGAAGCCACTAGGCTGATTAGGTCCAAATTTTATCTGTAGCGTCCTTGGGCAAAGGACTTCCATGGTTAATTAAAATACATTGCTGCCAGTGGACAGTGGCCCCATGAGCTCTGGTGAGCATTGTGGCCCATGGGCCTCTTGTTTGTATATTTTTAGCTCACCAGAGCCGAAGGCTCCGGGGGAGCTTATAGGATAGGCAGTTGTCCGTCGTCTGGCGTCTGGCGTCAACACTTTCAAACGACATCTCCTCTGAAGCCACTGGGCCGATTGGGCCCAAATTTTATCTGTAGCATCCTTGGGCTGGGGGATTGAAAGTTTGTGTTTTTTATCAAAATCCGCTCATTAGTTTGGTTGCTATGGCAACTTGTAGTTTCCATAGACTTATAATGGGGAAAATTGAAAAATGGCATTTACTACCAAGCCTCTGCAGATATTTTGAGAAAACTTCCATAGAAATGTTCCATAGGCAATCTACTATCTGCTGTATGATTTTAAGCCTTCTGCTCATTTTTATTGGTTGCCATGGAAACCAAAATGCAAAAAAATAGACAAAAAATACTTAAAAAATCATCTCCTCAGAAACCATATGCTCTAGGGGGCTGAGACTTTATGAAAATATTCACCATATTTGCCTTTACAGGTTTTGTGTTTTTTATGAAATTTGGCCTTTTAGTTTTGTTGCTATGGCAACTTAGAGTTTCCATTGACTTATAATGGGGGAAAACTGAAAAATGGCATTTACTGCCAAGTCATTGCAGATATTTTTACAAAACTTACATAAACATGTTCCTTGAGTAAACTTCTCTCAGTCATATGCTTTTATGTCAACCTGGGGGTCCCCTAGGTTGTGCCAGGGCCATGCCCCGCCCCCCTCCACTTCATAAAATGCCTTATATCTCAGAAACCTTACAGATCCCAACCCCTAAACCATATATATTCTTGTTCCTTATGATAAGATGCATTAAGTGACACCAACCTGGGGGTCCCCCGGGATGTGCCTGGGACATGCCCTGCCCCCTCTATTTCATAAAATGCCATTTATCTCAGAAACCATTCAGATCCCCACCCCTAAACTATATATATTCTTGTTCCTTATGCTAAGATGCATTAAGTGACACCAGCCTTGGGGTCTCCCCGGGATGTGCCAGGGACATGCCCCACCCCCTCCACTTCATAAAATGCCATTTATCTCGGAAACCATTGAGATCCCCACCCCTAAACCATATATATTCTTGTTCCTTATGATAAGACACATTCAGTGATACCAACATTGGGGTCTCTCTGGGGTGTGCTGGGGCCATGCCCCACCCTTCCACTTCATCAATGCCATATATCTCAGAAACCATTCAGATCCCCACCCCTAAACTATATATATTCTTGTTTCTTATGATAAGACGCATTCAGTGACACCAATCTGAGGGTCCCCTAGGATGTGGCGGGGCTTATGCCAAACCCCCTCCACTTCGTAAAAGGCTGAATATCTCAGAAACCGTTCAGATCCCCACCCCTAAATCATTTAAATTCGTGTTCCTTATGATAAGACGCATTCAGTGATACCAACCTTAGGGTCTCCCTTGCCGCACGGGGCCTATGCCCGACCCCTCCACTTCATAAAAGGCCCAATATCTCAGAAACCGTTCAGATCCCCACCCCTAAACCATATAAATTCTTGTTCCTTATGTTAAGATGCATTCAGTGATATCAACCTAAGGATCTCCCAGGCCGCACCAGGGCTATGCCCCAACCTTCCACTTCATAAAAGGTGATATATCTCGGAAACCCTTCAGATCCCCACCCCAAAACCATGTATATTCTTGTTTCTTATGAAAAGACGCATTCAGTGACACCAATCTGGGGGTCCCCTAGGATGTGCCAGGGCTATGCCCCACCCCCTGCACTTAGTAAAAACCCAATATCTCAGAAACCATTCAGATCCCCACCCCTAAAGCATATAAATTCTTGTTCCTTATGATAAGACGCATTCAGTGATACCAACCTTAGGGTCTCCCTTGCCGCACGGGGCCTATGCCCGACCCCTCCACTTCATAAAAGGCCCAATATCTCAGAAACCGTTCAGATCCCCACCCCTAAACCATATAAATTCTTGTTCCTTATGTTAAGATGCATTCAGTGATATCAACCTAAGGATCTCCCAGGCCGCACCAGGGCTATGCCCCAACCTTCCACTTCATAAAAGGTGATATATCTCGGAAACCCTTCAGATCCCCACCCCAAAACCATGTATATTCTTGTTTCTTATGAAAAGACGCATTCAGTGACACCAATCTGGGGGTCCCCTAGGATGTGCCAGGGCTATGCCCCACCCCCTGCACTTAGTAAAAACCCAATATCTCAGAAACCATTCAGATCCCCACCCCTAAAGCATATAAATTCTTGTTCCTTATGATAAGAAGCATTCAGTGATACCAATCTAAGGGTCTCCCGGGCCGCACGGGGGCTGTGCCCCACCCTTCCACATCATAAAAGGTGATACGTCTCGGAAACCATTCAGATCCCCATCCCAAAACCATATATATTCTTGTTTCATATGATAAGACGCATTCATTGAAACCAACCTGGGGGTCCTCTGGGATGTGCCCGGGCCATGCCCAACCCCCTCCACTTCGTAAAAGGCTCAATATCTCGGAAACCATTCAGAACCCCCAACCCTAAACCATATATATTCTTGTTCCTTATGATGAGACACATTCAGTGATAGCAACCTAGGGGTCTCTGGGGGTGTGCTGGGGCTATGCCCCACCCTTCCACTTCATAAAATGCAATATATCTCAGAAACTGTTCAGATCCCCACCCCTAAAATATGTATATTTGTGTTCCCTATAATAAGACTCATTCACTCACATCAATGCGTCTATGTGCTAGGGCAACCTGCTGATGCCATGGCCCACGCCTCTACTTCATAAAAGGCCATATATCTCAGACACCATTAAGATCCCCACCTCATAATCATATATATTCTTGTTTCTTATGATTAGACACATTCAGTCACACAAACTTGGTGGTCCACAGGGGCCATTCCTCTCCTCATCATTTCATAAGAGGGCCTCATATCTTGGAAACTGTTCATATCCCCACCCCAAAACAATATATTTTCTTGGTCCTTATTATAAGACACATTGAGCGACAACAATCTTGGCTTTCCTGGGGTCTGCCAGGGCTATGCTCCAACCCCTTCGCAGCTTAAAAGGCCTTATATCTCAGTAACAGTACACATCCCAACCCGTAAACCATATATATGCATGTGCCTTATGATAAGATGGATTCAGTGATACCATTCAGGGCTCTGTTGGGTCCATGTCTCATCCTTCCTCCTCATAAAAGGCCTAATATTTCAGATACAGAGTCCACATGGGTGCTCATTTTGAAATGGGGGTTTGTTTGGGAGACTTTATAATCAATGAATTAAAACCTGAAACCATACATGGCTGCCAGTGGGCAGTGTCCGCCTGAGTTCTGGTGATAATTGTGGCCCATGGGCCTCTTGTTTGTTAGTGAAATGTAGTTTATTTATGTGTTATGCACAGGAGGCTTGTTATACCGATCAGGGACTCTTAATAAGTGATCGTCACAAATGGATTTGATTACAGGGTTCTAGGCTTCCAGCACAAAATTTATTCACGATCATCAGAATGATAATCTTACATGTAAACCGAAACCAAACTGTTCTTGAAGCAAATTATTCTATTATTAAAAAAAGGCAAGATAGATGAGTGTTGCATATATCTGTTATTCAGGCATTTGGTGATGAGACAGAAAAGAATAAAGCCTTTGGATAAAGCAAAGGAGTACTTCAAATCCAGCACAGATCCAGATGGATTTGAAGTGCGATTTGTTAATGACTACATTGGTAAGTCAGTTCATGTTGCTTGCTCAAAGTAATTCTTACTTAACAAGGAAGTATAATAAATAAATTATGAGGAAGCAGGGCTTTATCCAGGTATTTTGGGAAAAGGCCCCTGACTTAAATTGGGGAAAAATAGCAAGAAAATTACTAAATTTGGGAAATTAGAGACAAAGGTAGTGAACTTGGGAACAAGAATTACTGCTTCATTCAAGCAACCATATCTTTCTTCTGTGATTGTTTACTGGTCTGATGTTTCAGAAATGACTGTTTGAAGTTTCAGTTAGCAATTCAGTGTCTCAGAAGATGTTTCTTTGTGTTGTTTTTTTTTTCTCTCATCAATTTGGGAATTTTTTAATTAAATTGGGAAAAATAAAGGCTATTTTCAGTTGGGAATGGGGCCCTTTTTCGGCCCCTGAGGAATAGTAGAAAATCGCCTGAAGTTCTGAAGTAAAAAGCCCATTTTCAATCAATAACAGTTTTATGCAGGTTATGCAACATAGTACATTTCGAGCGTTCAACGCAACACAGGGCTAACTCAGTTTTTTTAAATTTTACAGGAGACAGTTTTTTCTGTTTATTAAATTCATAAATAGCTCATCAGGGTATTAATGAAAGCTGATCTACAAGGTGAAATAAGGAGTTTGAAGTGAAGTATGTTGTAATTCATGGCATGTGACAGAAAAAGAGATATTGAACAAAGTTTGAGTTAGATCTGTTTTCCCATTAAAAATATCAGATTTTCGCAATTAAAGTTAATGCAACACTGGTCTAACTGGAATTAAATCAGTGTTTCTTGTCACTTTCTATTTTCAAAAACAAAATTATTCATAATCAGTTGAAGCAATATCTAAATTACAAAAAGAAAACTAAACCTTCATGTATTTGAAGAATATTTATTGCTGCAAAGCGGTAAAATAACATTTTCCCATTCTTTTTCTTGTAATCTAATACAATGTCATTTAGAAACATAAATGTAATACATGCAATTTAAAATTACTTTTGCAATTAACTGCTTGTTATAAACTGTATCTTTCAGCAGTAGCCATTATACATTTAATTCATGATTATATATTTTATTCATGAAACAAGTTGGAGAATTAAATTTTTTTCGAGCCTTCACGAGCAAAATACTCAAAATGCCTAACTTAATCTACAAATTTCAATTGTCATAACTATTTGGCTTCCCATGTTATTAAGACACATTATACAGAGATATATAATACAGATGAACACATTTTCAGAATAAAACATTACCATATTTGCAATAATTAGAACTGGGTGGACTTAGATTTGTTTGATTTGAGGTTTAACATCCCCGTCAACACTGTATAGGTCATTTTGGAGACATTGCTTCCAACACTGTGGGACTCTTACCCAACATTGAGATGAAATGACATCTCAAGCCCTACAGGACATTGAGGTAAAATGAAATCTCAAGCCCTGCCACCCAATGAAACCAATACAGTTTATAAGCGTGGAGGGTCCAACTCGCACCACTTTTCCTGGGCAGGTTTGGAACCTCTAAGCAGTTTACCAGTACTTAAGTGCGGTCAGTTTCAGCTCTGCCTGGAAGCATTATGCCTGGCTCTACATGACATAAATAGTGATTACTGGACCTCTAAACTCTAAATCAAACCAAAGTAGACCATGATGTTAAAGGATAGCAACAAGTATTTTTATTCATAGTGCAGTAATAGGTAAAATGACTTGTGTACTTTTGAAGTCACATTTTCATGACACAGCCATATATATGTAAAGACAAAATATTTTTGGACAAGGTACCCACTCTTTTTTTACTCAATTCTATTTTCTAGGTTTTGTTTGATTTGAGGTAAAAGTCATTTTGGAGATGTTGCTTCCAATTTTGTGGGACTTTTACCCGACCTTGAGATGAAATGACATCTCAAGCCCTGCCGCCCAATGAAACCAATAGGGTTTATAAGCATGGACGGTCCGACTCTCGCACCGCTTTGCCTGGGCAGGCTTAGATCCTCTAAGCGGTTTACCATTACTCGTGTGCGTGTCGGTTTTAGCTCTTTGTGGAAGCATCATGCAGCCCATCTATTTCTTCAAGCCCCGATGGGCAGGGCTTTAGGAGCCTACTTGGAATGCAAACATGCAAAAAGGTCAACTTTGAGTGCTGATCCATTGAAATCCAACTAATGAAAGTGATTTCCATGCTCTGAGGACAAATATTAAGACTATTTTTTAGCTCTGAGAACAAATATAAAGACCTTATTTTACAATTATAGACCTTTTCTTTATCTTTGTTGATGTCAAAGTTTTTGATTTTTTTTTCCTGAAAATTTGTGAAAATCAAAAAAAAAAAAAAATCAGATAAAGTCAATTCTCATAAACCTTAAACTGACCCTCATTGCAGACCGAATGATTATAACCCACTGAGCAGCTGTATAAATGGAAATATTTTTAGTTGCATCCTCAGTTGTGGCTAGAACCAGTCATTCTCATTAAAGGCCAGGGGCCAAGTATAAAAGCCAAGGGGTCTGAAAAATGGCCAGTGCTTTCCCTAGTTCACATACAGTCAACATGTAGCTTTCATCACAGAAAATCCAAAAATGCAAAGCACTGAGCACATAAAAAATATTGAAACTTGGCACATTACCTTTTTCGTCATATCTGTACATTATGTTATGTAGCACCTGATTTTGATTGCTAAAGCTTTCGTACCTTAGCTAGCTTTTCTGATCAATGAGAGCCTTAACCCTTGTTCTGCTGAATAAATTAATTATGCCACATCCTTCTTTGACTATCAAAAAATCAAATAACTTTATGTCATTTATTCCTTTAAACTCACAAACTGAATGACAAACAGTGAAGATCTAGGTCAGATGGTATCTGGAGAACAATCTCATCTGAATATTCACTGTTTGCAAAGATACAGCCTAGCCTAGTTAAGCAGGACAATAGTTCAATCAGTGGAAGGGAGAGAATGACGGTAGAAAATATTTCATGATTGATCTCCCATAAAAGAATGTTGCAGATGCAGGAGGATCTAACCTGGAACCTCCTTATCAGATATGAATCCTACTGAGCCAATGATTTTGTTTTGTTTGTTTGTACTGGAGTTAAACGGCCCAGCCAACACTATTTAGGTCATTTTTGAGCCAGTCAGCTTACCTATCCAAAATTCTCCTGGGCAGGCTTATACGTCATCTTCGCGAGCCAAGTGTACTAAGTCCACTACATTCCTTACGCGTAAGGAACGTAGTGGACTTAGTAGACTTGGCTCGCGAAGATGGCTTATACGTAAGCTGTTAACCAATACAGTGCACATTCCAAAAACCGATGACTGCCCTTCTTGAATCAGCGGAAGTGAGAGAATGACCACAGAAAGGATTTCATGATCATTCTCCATGAAAGAATGTTACCGACTCCGGCAGGTATCGAACCCACATCCTCCTGATCACCAGTCAGACGTGCATCTGACTGAGCTACCAAGGCTGGCTTGAGCCACTGATACTAGGGTGAGAGTAAAAAAAAAATTATAAGACTGGTCATCAGAGCCCACTTATTGTCAGCTTACTTTAATACATACAGGTATCTCCAGATAAGGTGGAGTAAATGAACATATTACCGCCCCCACCCATCCGGGCTTGAAGAAATAGATGGGCTGCATTATGCTTCCGACCGCACACGAGTACTGGTAAACTGTTTAGAGGATCAAAGGGTGACCAGGAAAAGCGGTGCGAGTTGGACCGCCCATGCTTGTAAACCCTGTTTAATTCGTTTCATTGGGCGACAGGGCTTGAGATATCATTTCATCTCAAAGTCGGGTAAAAGTCCCAGAAACTCGGAAGCAACGTCTCCAAAATGACCTATATAGTGTTGATGGGGACGTTAAACCTCAAATCAAACAAATTAACAAATTAAGAGATCTTTTTTCCTTATTTTTCAGTAACATTGGTCATGTTGTGGGCTAAATAGAATAATCTGATAAAGGTAATTCTAACAAGTACACACAACATAAGTTTCATCAAGAAGGAGCAAATGTCCCTTAAAAAAATAGCCTTATTCTGCCCCCATAAAGGTCAGTTAGTAAAAATAAACATCCTGACAGAGGTTGATCAGGGTCTACATTGTTTGCTAGTACTAGCATTCTTCACTGGGCGGCTTGTTCAGACTTCTGAATACAGAGTAGCACAGTCTGTGTAAAGCTTTAATATTATATAGGCTTAGTTTTTTACAACTAATATTTATTTTTTTAATTATTTGCCATTTGGCAAATTTTCACACATATGAGCACCATTTAGGCCAATTTATTCTCCAAGCCCAGATTGGTGGGGCGCTTATTTTGTCCTGAATAAAATCGTCAGCCATGTATATAACAGGAATCCATTAAAAATAAAGGGGTGTCAATATATGTCAGACCAAAACAAATATAGCTGGACTTTTAGCAAAAAGTGCAGACCCTGAACAGACCTCACAGAATATGGTGTCTGATCTGGGCCGTCAATGTATATTGTGTATATTTTTGTTCTGCATTTAAGGCCCAGTCCTGGACTCTAGGTTTTGTCAAATTCCTAAGAGTCATGATCTTTTGGCGGTCTAATCCCTAGAGTATGCCCACCACCCAACCTCAGTGGGGAAACAATGATATATTATAGGTTATATTGCATGGTTACTGCATACAGAAAAAAGAACAAATGACATGCAGATCTATATGCATATGTATTTGGTTTACGGTATAGGAAGAACCCTGTCCCATCCCCTGACCCTCTGCAAAGGGGTCCCATAATAAAACTTTGCCAAGAGATGCATCAATTGTTATGATTATTAGTTGATCTATCTACTATGCCTATGATCTCATCATGATATCACCAGAAAATATTGATTAGCTTTCTTCAACTGTTTAACGCAACACTGGTCTAACTCAAGTTAGATCTGTGTTGCGTTAAACAAAATACCAAGAATGAGATAGATCAAAATGCCAAATGTCTTTTTTCAGGTTTATTTTTATGAGAATGGCTAAAATATTTCATGTGAATGTGTATCAGCATAGAATGGACCAAACTGTATAAAAAAGTCATTTTTGAAAAAAAATGGAGTTAGCCCAGTGTTGCGTTGAACGATCGATTTGCTTAGTCCAGTTGTAAGTTTGTGCATTCGAAACACTCATTTCTAGACAATTATAAGCTAGCTTATAGATCATAGGAAGCATATTGATTTTGGTTTATTGCAAAACCCTTATTTCCAGACAGTATCTTTAGAAAGTTGGTTGCAGACTCCCGAAATCAAATGTATACACCAGTTCCCAGGGCACCCACATCACCATTTTTGGGGCCAATACTCCCCCTCCCAAAAAGTATGTTTCTTTCCCCCCTCAAAAGGTTGGAAATCCCCCCCCCCCCCCCAAGCAGAATAAATGTAAAAAAAAAAAAAATTATATATATATTTTAATGGTCACAATTAATGTAAAAATGTGCGTAGCGAAGAAAGCAGCTTTCGGTTCTCTGCAATTGGAAACTGATTTCAGTGAAATTAGCTATGCTGATTTTAAACTTTATATTTTCTTGTTGGGATTCAGAAAAAAGGTGCCTGTACCAGATCAGGGATTTTCCTACATTTCATAATCAGGGTCCAGGGGCCGCTGGGTATGGGAAAAGTAGCTCGCTAATATTTAAAGTTGGGAATTTAAATCGGCTATACCTTTGTCAATTTTGGTTTGATTTTCATCAAAATGTAGCACAAAATCAGAAATTGGGAAATTCGTTGTAAAATTTGGGAATATCTGTCTCTAAATTGGGAAAAATAGGGGCCGATTACCGGACCCAAATTTGCACTAGGAAAATCCCTGCAGATAACACACTTTACTTTAGCAAAATATGAGCAACAGCTTCCATGGCTTTACTAAAATACTGAAAAATCTGAATACCTGTAGTAACAGTGCATTATCAGATCCAGTGCTCAAAAGGGCATTTAACGAGTTCTACTTGAGGTATCAACTTGCAACATTATGTATGTGTTTCTCCTATGGAGAGGAAGGTTGGGATTGGTTTGAGGCTTGATCCCATGGTGGGTGGAGCTACTGTTACTAAATATAGAAAATTTTCTAGTTCTATTTGAGGTATTGACGTGAGTGAGTGAGTGAGTGAGTTTTAGTTTTACGTCCCACCAACTGCTAAGGTCATGCGGAGACGGGACCTCGGTTTAAAGACTCATCCGAAAGTCTGGAGAAGCCCGGGATCGATCCTGCGATCCCTGGTTTACAAGGCGAGTAGCGTATCCACTGCACCACGGAGGCTTCTAATGTATTGACGTGAAACTTTATGCATGTTTTCCGCCTATGGAGAGGAAGGCTGCGATTTGTGTAAGGCGTGAGAGCTACTGTTACTTAAGATAGAAATGCAGTTTCTGCTCAATAACTCAAGTTCTATTAGTGGTATCAACTCAAAATTTTATATATGCTTTCAGGACTCCTATTGAATTGACAGTTCGAATTTGTTTTATGTGTGATTGCTTTGTTACTACTACATGTATACATAACAAAAAAAGTTTTTGCTCATTCACACAAGTTCTATTTCAGTTATTGACTTTATGTATTGAATTTATGTATGCATTCTTCTTGTGAAGCGGAAAGATGAAATTGGTTTTGGGAGTGATCACATTATAGGCAGGGCTACTGTTAGGCCAAAATTAAAAAGGTGTTGGTTTGCTGTTTACCGACCGACCCGAAATTTTCGTGCGACCCGAACATTTTTTTTGCCGTCAAAAAAAAAAATTTTTTTTTTCCGACTCGTTCCGGTAACGTCCGGATTTTAGTCCCAACGTTTCTTTTTCCATATTTGAGTTCGTGTCGCATCATTGTAACGCGTGCGTGATCCGCCTCAGCTGACCAGGGCTTCCGTTAGGCGGACGTACGGCGTATATTACGTCCTGAAATCGCTTCCGGACGCCCAAATTAAACATCAAAGGCGTCCCGCGGACTCCCGAAAATTTCTCTGTACGGCCAAAAATCTTTACCGAGACGTATAAACCCGCACACTTTTAGCGGTTTGTAAAAAGTTTGCTCCGCCTTCTTAGCTGAAACCGCTATCTGTGTTTATTGAGTGCTAAGGACGTCCCATTTTCTGCCTGCGCGGTAATATAATGACAGTCAGAATCACGTGCGTCGGCACACCTTTGATCGTCATCGGTGTGTGAAAAACGTGTCGAGGTGATTGTTCGGTGTTTGCATATAATTAAACGGATTAGTATTTGAAGATGAACTAATTATCTCATTGACGATAAGTGTTTTTTTAATCCTGTAAACTTGTTACTGTTTAAATTAAAGCGGGTCGTAATTTAGGTGTTTGGTAGTGAAATTATCATTAGCGATGCAAAGTGTGACAATAGTTTCAAAGATTGATACGCATTTTTTTCTTGAGTAAATAGGTGAAATGACGAAAATAATTTATAAAATCCAAAAAGGTAGCTGCGACCGCCGTTAGATTTTGGCGCCTCGAAAATACGTTAAACCGGCGAAGGTGACCAGGCCGGTGCGTCAGGGTCCGAGCTGCAGTCTGAGATTTCTCTGTACGGCCAAAAATCTTTACCGAGACGTATAAACCCGCCCACTTTTAGCGGTTTGTAATAAGTTTGCTCCGCCTTCTTAGCTGAAACCGCATTCTGTGTGGACGTCCCATTTTCTGCCTGCGCGGTATTATATTGACAGTCAGAATCACGTGCGTCGGCACACCTTTGATCGTCATCGGTGTGTGAAAAACGTGTCGAGGTGATTGCTCGGTGTTTGCACATAATTAAACGGATTAGTAGTTGAGGATAAACTAATTATCTCATTGACGATAAGACAGGTTCCATTTAAGAACGTAAAATGTCCGTCAAATTTCCGTCAAATGCAATCAGATGTAAATTTTTCTGTGATTAATCAGATTCAATAAATTGATATATTTATGGTGAATAAAGTACAAGAAAAAAATCAAGAAAAAGAAATTTATCTGTTGTTATTTTGCGTACAAATGGAGAAATGAACACAAGTATGCAGCAAGACGTCGATTTTTTTGACGGACAGAACTCCCGACTTCTTCACCATGTCGATCAGATTCGCGTTTTTTTCGACTAATTTCTAAGTTTGAAATGAAACAAAGGTATTTTGCTGTTGGGGTATGTATTTCTTTGTTTTCAGTTTGCTTTGTTGGACTTTTCTATGGTTAGTTTTAAAAATTAAGGAATTAGAATGTGGGCGCTGGAAACATGATATAGTCCGTCAAATATTACGACGTTCACAAAAACGATCACTCATCTGTTTTCATTGACATTTCTGGCGCTTGGGGATTCAAAATTAATATAGTGTAAAACAGTTAGTACTTTCTACTTATACGGTTGGTTTCAGTTAATTTTGAGAACATATCTAGATACATTAACAAGAAATGCTGCGACCGTAATTTCTGTCAAAGATAGATAATGACGTTCGCACAATTGATCCGGGGCTAGGGCGGTTACTTCCCTTATTTTTGCAGTGAAAAGAAACGGGGATTATATCCGTACATATCCAAACGAAAAAAGATGGCTGATGGGCTGACACGCAGATCGGCGATCTAATAATTTTGTGGAAGTGAGTGTCTGTCGACTTTTTTTAACGTTCGCAACTGTTGACGGTAGCAACTTTTAGTGCATTTATTGGTAAATATAAATTTTAAAGCAGGGAAAACTTATTGATGTCCAGTTGTATGCACTAAATTGACGAAAACATCGTCGTCTGATGCTACCAGTGGCGGGAAACTCGTCGAGCTGTTGCGAATGTCGCTTTTTGACGGAAATTCTTACTGCATACGTCATATACTGACAGACACAGTTGGTGCTATCGTCATTCTTTGACGCCTGTTATTGTTGCGATCGTCGTATTTTGACGGTCGCGGGACGTTTTGGTCCTGAGTCGTTTCGGCCGGGTCGTTTCGGCCTGGATCGTTTCGGCCCAATTTCGGGGGCGGGTCGTTTCGGCCAAATTGGTGGGTCGTTTCGGCCTGATTTTTCTATCACTTTATTTATATGTATATATATATATTGTTTTTCGAAGATCAGCCTGTGGTTTTGCTATCTTCGCTCGTTTTAAGCCTTTAATAGGTCAGAAAACAGAGTGCTTTTTCGAACTGCGTAGACTCGGAGATCAGCCTATGCTTTTGCTATCTTCGCTCGTTAAGTTTTTAATAGCTCAGAAAACAGAGGTCTTTTCAAACTGTGTAGACTCTGATCACAATGAACAGATTTATATATAGGTTATTAAGTCTTTGAATGTATCACAACGACAGATGCAGGCTGATCATATAAAATAATAACATCGTTCAGTTTTTAATAGCTCAGAAAACAGGGGGCTTTTTCAAACTGTGTAGACTGATCACAATGAACAGATTTATAGGTTATTAAGTCTTTGAAGGTATCACAATGACAGATGCAGGTTGATCATAAAAAATAATTACATCGTTCAGTTTTTAATAGCTCAGAAAACAGGGGGCTTTTTCAAACTGTGTAGACTATGATCACAATGAACAGAGGTATAGGTTATTAAGCCTTTGAAGGTATCACAACGACAAATGCAGGCTGATCATATAAAATAATTAGGTTACATTTAGCAAATATTTCGCATGGTGTTCTCAAAATGTGCGTGTCATTGAACCTAGTACAGTAGAATTCTGCTTAAATACCACTTCTATATTAGGACCACTCCGCTATTAAGACCGGTTTTCGCCAGACCCAAATTATTTCTTATATAATTAATTAAGACCACCCCGCTATTCAGTATTATGACCGCTTTCAAAAGACTGAATCTACCATTATTGTTCTTTATTGAGACCACTTTTTGGCCAAGTCAAGTTAATTTTGTGTCTCTCAGTCCATTGATCAATATTTTTTTTGCAGGATTCCTCATTATTACAACAGATCTTGGTAATGTTGACACATTTCCCTAAATGTGTGAAAAACAGCAGTTTACCTGTACTAATCAGTGTGTTGTTTTGACAAGATTTTTTATGCTAGGTGAATAAATAGTTTTAATAATTTTGGTAATGTGCAGCTCTGTTTTCTTCAGAAAGAAGATTATTATGGAACAATTGTTATCATTATTGTGATTTTTATTGGTGTAATATTGCCTATAATTACATATCGTCTGCTGAGTGCAATAACGCTGTAACTGACATTTTGGTCGAAATAGTTATTTTTTTTTTATTTGCATAAATGGGTGCCTTAGGACTTGACACACTTGGTAAATAAGTTCTACAGCTGGATTCTGCCTCAATCATGATTTATTTCAGCATTTTGGAAAAATTTTGTCAGTTACACCGTTTTTGCTCTGCTTTGTAGAGAAAAAAGTTGGCGCAAAAACAGTGTAAGTGCACTTACCCAATTTTTGCGCAAAGTTTTTTAATACCTCAAAAATATTGAATCCTGCTGCTTGATATTTCAGAATAAGCATGTATGTACCATGCAGAATGTATAAAATGTGACCTATTACCTACCAAAGGTCTTTAATTTACTGCTTTACCATGTAAAAGGCAAAGAAATAAGGTTTGTACATTTACACCGTTTTAGCGCTGGATGCACTTACACCGTTTTTGCACCAAAACACTCGGCGCAGAAATTGTGTATCAACCCTTAAATGCTAAATATTTCTTTTCAAATGTCATTTATTCAACAATAAACATCACACACAAATGAAAGAAATCGCCATGAAGTTAAGAAACCAGCTTATTGTATGGTTTTCTATGCCATTCTTTAATAAAACAGTTTTTTGACTCTCCTGAAATGTTGACATTTTGCACTTACAACGTTATTGCACTCAGCAGACGATATAATGAGGAAAAGAACAGTAAAGTTAAAGACAGCAAGATTTACTAAGAAGCAATAAAATAGGCACAGTGCACATAAAAAATATTTAACACGACATGCTTATGCACCAACCTCCGCCCACACTAAAGTGTGTCCGTCCGTTAAGCTAGTCTGTCAAGAAAATACAACTCACCGAAGGTTATTCAAAGATCAAACTAATTACCGAAGGCTAACCCGAAGGTAATATAGTTGTCATGGTAATAACCGAAGGTTAGTCTATAATATTATATCTACCGGAGGTTTGATAAATAATATATTATCTACCGGAGGTATTTTCTTTAATTTTTTTGACAGATTAACCAAACGGAGTAATACACGTTAGTGTGAAACAGAGGTTGGTGCATTTTTTTTATATTTGCAAACATATATGGTTATATACATGTTTCAGTCTTTATTGATTACAAATCACAACAAGTTTATATTAATAGTGTTATTCAACATTGTATATACAGTGTTTATGAGATTGTCTACTGACAGTCTTCATTAACAGTATTAATTATAACATATTAACAATGAACAATAATTATTCTTCTATTACTATTGGGTTGTCTGCATTGTGTCCTGGTTCTAAGGTTGCATTGACGGCATCTCCTTGTGCGGTCATCCATCCATTAACTCTCTGAGTTACGTCTAACAGTGAAGGGGATGGCTGAGCCAATAGGCTTTCCTCATGAATTGATTCTAGTCCAGATTCTGACGACATTGATTGGTCACTTGGTGGTGTAGGTGGAGGGGTTGGCTCATCTGGTATTAGTCTTAATAGATCGGGAATGCTGATTCCAGTAATTTGCTCCACTTCATGGTAGCACTCTTGATTACCACTAAATGCAAATTCAATTAAGTCCTTGATTTTCTGAGGTCCTAGACCTTGCTCGTTAGCCTTCTTTTTGAGGTCATCTAACTCTTCCTCTTCAGTTCTCCTTCTTTTTGGTTCCCATTGTACTGATTCATCTAGATCTTTAGCATCTAATGACTCTTCTAGTCTCTCTAAGTCTGTTTGTTCTGGAGTTGTCTGTGTAATAACTCTTTTCCTTTTGAGGTCAGTTTTCATCTTGGGCACTCTAGGCTCGAATTTTAGGGTTCTTTTGACTGGTAGAGGTTCTTTGGTTTGTTGTATTGGCTGTTTGGGCGTCTTCAACTCAAATTTAGGTGTAGAGGTGTCATATATACCTGCTGCGAAACCTAGTTGTTGGTCAATATCTTGTGGGTCGTCCAATCCGAATGATGTATCCCAATACTTGCATCTGCGGAGAATGAACAAGAGGGTTTTGCTCATTGTTTGTAGACAAGTGGTTATCATCATCATCCGTTGTGCTGCTTTACTTTGCCCCATAGATATTTTCGTGTCCCATGGCTTTATTCTAAGTAGGAGTCGTTGAATAATACCGTAGCCCGCTTTGAATGTCCTGTAATCTCCGGTATCTATGTCATTGTCTGCATCATATTCATTCTTTGTCATCGCAGATATTAGTCTCGGCTGTCTATAGTTATAAAAGTCCCAGTAATAATCCTGGGCGTCTGGTCTGCTTATTAGATGCATCCATGCTATGATTTTTTTCAAGTCCTCGTCCTGTGTGTTGTATTGGAACAGTGCGTAGGGCTGTATATTGATATCTTGGATCCTGCCAGTAGTAGCTGGTGGCTTGAACCCGCTGTTGTATATCTTGTCCATTAGGTTTTGCTCTGTCACTTCCTTTGTTATTAATTTATTGAGAGTGACTCCTTTGCTTTCAATGGCTCTGTACAATTCCTCTGAGATCTTGTCTGTGAGGTAATCCATCATAGGATCATTAGGAGTTTCTGGTACAGGGTTTTCCTCTGTTGCTGTGTCAAAGATATTTCTGATATAGGTGAACATCTGGTGAAAGAATCTGGGATCTGGTGATTTCCTATCTGGAATGTTCTTCAAAACGTCACTCTCTACAAGGTTTCTGAATAGAACTATCCTATTCTGTAGTGTTGGGGCCTCGGAAGAAAAGTTGACCCATGGAATCTGGTTGCACGTCGATATCACTGGAGTGCGCTTTAGTCTAGCAGGTTCTTTGTTTTTGACGTTCACCATGGTAGGAATGCCCTCGAATATCTTTCTAGCCTCTTAGATCTGTTCTGGTTTTGTGAGCAGCATCTCAGGTATTTGTATCACCTCTCTATCCACACAATTCATATAAGCGAAGTCCTGTGATTGTATGGTCTGGCCCATTACATCGTGCAAAATAAATGGCGCTGTCCAGAACGTCTTTCCGGCATTGCTGGCTCCCTGCTTGGTGAAACAGTTGACTTTTGGAAACCTTTTGTCTAGAATACAGTATAATTTCAGCAAGAAGTCTCCTGGAATGATCCTCTGCTCCTTACACCACTCATGGATATATACTGCAGTGTCGTAGCAAGACATACTATCATCTATTACTGGGCAGTTTTGTAAGAAGGTATCAATATAGGTAAAGCCCTTCTGCTTCTTTTCAATATCTATTTCCATCAAGGCTTGCTGAAAGACCTGTTGGAAGGCGTAACCAAACTTAACGTACGAAATAGGTCCAATTCTGCCCTGTCACCACCATCCATTATTGCAATAAGTAAGTCAGTAACAGACTTCTTCTGGTATTTGTCGATGAGAGACTTGATGATATCTACTTTTCCCGCCGTTTTATTTGGTGGCAACTTGTGCATCGCATTGTTGATCTCCATGGCATTCATAGTTTGCCTCATTTGGTTTACACTGGCTCTGTTGATTGTTTCCTTTTCTGCAATATAAGTGCCTGGAGCTGGAACCTTTACGTTTTGCTGCTTCTGGAATTGGTCATCTTTTCCGTTTACTTTTAGCTTATTTCTCATCCAGTCCATACCAGGTACTCTCTGCATGTTGTTATCTTCTGTAGCCTTGTCATCTTGGTTAAAATCTAGTTGAAGCTGTTCATTAGTTGATGATGCAGAGTTGGTAAGTGCTGTAATATGCACTTGTAAAGCCATGTTATTGACACCTAGGAGGATTCGTGGTTCAGTGAGTAGGTGTTTTGTCAAGTTGTCGAAATAGCGTATCTTTTGCGACTTCATCTGAACATTGTGCTGTCTTAATCTGGTTGAGGTGTGCTTTAACCTCCAGGTGTCTTGTAATTTCTTGTCAGAATATACAATCATATGTATATGAAGTCCATGGAACGTGCATTTGTCGTCGGCAATACCGTTGTGCCAAAAGAAGGCTGTAGGATATGAGTTAGATAGAGCTTTAATAGCGTCCACAATTTCTTTCTGATAAATCTCCATTGCATTGTATCTATCAAGAGGTGTGCAGAAGTTGTGAGTGGCTTTGTTATGTATTCCTCCGTTGAAATCTTCATCATCTGCATATTTGGATAGATACGATCCAGCTTGCGATTTCTTGAATCTGCCATTCTCGTCTGTTTGATACACTTTGTTTAATGTCGTCTGTTGATATTTTGCCGTCTAAATCACTTATGACAATACTATAGGTGTTGTTTAGGTCTATAATCTCGTCGTAGATCTCAATTGGTTTCTTCTTCAGTGGATATCTAGGGATTTGTAGATTCTCAGATCTGGAAAGAGAGTTTAAAGCCGTGTTATGGTAAATCCATTTCGGCTAAAAACGGTCTCTTACCTGTTGTAAATGACGCTCGTATTCCTCCAAGTGTGTTTCCTGATATAGATAGGTCGACTTTGGCTTGCATGGTGTTAATTGCTGCATTCAGTTCTGTGATTCATTTCTTGTAACCCCTCCATTTGTTGATGACTTACCTGTTCAGCTTGTTCATCGTCGTCTGTTGGTCTACCTAGTAACCTGTTATGTACTAATCCCAATGGGTTTTCTAGTGTTTGAAGTCTTTGTGCATCACTTATGGCCATGTTTCTAAGCTGTTCAATTTCTTCATTATTATCTGTTACATATTGTTCTAATTCTGCAAATTGTGATTGTATGAACTTGTTGGTATTACCTTGAGATTGTTGGAACTTTGTATATTTGTCATAGACATCTAATGCAATTTTTAGTCCTTTTAGACCTTTTTTAGCATTGTTTTTAATTGTACTTTTGGCTGAATCGACAGCTGTATTGACTGCATTGTCTACAACTGCCCCTACAGCTTCACTTACAACTTCACCAGCTACTTCTTTGCATATGTCTGCTACAGTTCCTCTAAATGTATTACCAACTTGTCCTAAAGCATTACATAGAGCCATTCCTAAACCACCTAAGACACCACCGGCTACACCACCGATTAGTGAGCCCCAGAAATTGCTTCCTGTTTGTTCTAAGGCTATATGAATTTGTGGTATATCTACATCTATGTCAATATCGGCCATTTGTTTTAATCTTCCTTCTATTTCTGCTATTTTTGCACTAATTTGCATAGGTGTATCGAAACCTTGTTGTTGTATCTGCAGGTTTTTTATATTTGATGATATATCATCCAAGATGTAATCCATATCGTATGCTGCATCTTTATACATGTATTGTTTCTCTTCAGGTATATGATCAGATATAAAAAATACGCATAGTGGAACACCTGGATATGTATGTATCAACCTGTTTCCTAATAATACATAGACCTGATTCTAAGCGTTTTGAAGTTGCAAACCGTGTCTTTGTGTTAATAGTAACATACATTTTTCCTGACTTTGCGTTAAATGGTGCATTCATATGTACGTCAACTAACCATAACTTAACATCCGGCATACCAAATAGAATGTTACCCATCAATAACTTTATGTTATGGGTGGAGAACCGTTCTATTTGTGGTTGATTTGTATTGTGTCAGCAACAATTTGTTCCGTCAATAAATGTTGTTAGCAACAATTTGTTCCGTCAATAAATGATGTTAGCAACAATATGTTCCGTCAAAAATAGTTGTTAGCAACAGTTTGTTCCGTCAAAAAATGACATTCTCAACATATTGAAAGTTAAATAAATCAGTATCTGACATGTCTTCTGCAGAGATAGTACTTCCTTTACATTAAGTTTTCAATCTTTTGTCACTTTGAAAAATTGTTGCAAACTGTAATACAGCTAACACTTAATTTTTTTAACTTTTTAAAGTTGTTAACATAAAAATGTCCGTCAAATATTCTGTCAAAAATATGACATTAGCAACACAAAAATTAAAATGCGATTTTTAGGCAAAATAATTTGGTTATAATTTTTATTTTGGTGATTTTGACATAATGTAACAATAATCTTGCCATCAACATTAAAAAAACAGCAGATTTTTTATACAACCCAAAAAAATAATTAGGGAGTTAGTTTGACGGAAATTTTATGTTCTTAAATGGAACCTGTCATAAGTGTTTTTTAATCCTGTAAACTTGTTAGTGTGTAAATTAAAGCGGGTCGTAATTTCTAAAGGCGTTTGGTGAGATTATCATTAGCATTAGCGATGCATTGTGTGACAATAGTTTCAAAGATAGATACGAATTTTTCTTGAGTAAATAGCAGGTGTTCACTAGGTGAAATGACGAAAATAATTTATAAAATCCCAAAATTTCGCCGCGATACGTACAACCGGCGAATGTGACCAGGCCGGTTCGTCAGGGTCCGAGCTGCAGTCTGATCTGTATGTTAGCCAAAAAGCCAAAAAAACAAACAAAAAAACTACCGCTGACTCGTCTAAGTCTGCTCCAATTGACCAATGTTGCACGTGTTTCTGCCTGTTTGTCTGAAGCATTTCTGAGTGTTTAGAGTACAATGAAGACTCGAAGCTTATGTTTTGCAAAGTTTAGCAAAAATCTTTTTCAAAAGAATTTCTCTTTATTTCTTTTTAATCCATATATGACAATGGGTGTCAGGTTTGTTTTATTTGTGTTAAGTTCTACAAACAGTGTAGACAGATAAGACGCTATGTTCTGTGGCGTCTGATCTGGGTCTACACGGTTTGCTAATGACTAAAAAATGGGCCACTAGGCATATATGGGGATGGGTAATGCGGTTGTTTTCTTTACTATTTGTTTTTTGTTTTTTGGGGGGGGGGGGGGGGGGGCAAGGGATTTTTACTTGGAAAGTTATATGATTTATACAGGCCAAGCAAAAATAGTTTTCTTTTTTGTAAGCACTCCTCTGCACGGTACTGACCGCATGTATGTCACATAGTTATGAGTAGTTTTAACTTCCTCACAGAGCTTTGCTTGATTGTTTTGAATTTAACGGCCCAGTCAACACTATTCAAGTAATTTTTGAGCCGGTCAGTTTACATATTCACACTTTACTAGCAATCTAAAAGAAGATACAAGTGATTAAAAATGCAAACAAGAGATTCATAGATTGAATGATATATATTTCTTCATCAAAACAATTTTACAATCCGCAAACACCTTGATTAAAAATTGTGACTTCCTGAATTTTCCAGTGGGACTTCCAGATTTCAAGGGTAGGAAGTCTGGGACTTCCTGAATTTGGGAGTTAATGGAAGCCCTGTTAAACCTTATTCAATTGTCAATAAGCGTTTCGATGACAGATCGTCTCTAGAAAATGGCCGCAAAGGCACCAAGTGCCGAAGCTACATTCTGCGTTTCGGTTGAAGTTCAAAAAGCACAACACAAGCGGATCACAGTTGTCAAAAATGTATTAAAGCGTTTGCCAACTTTTCACACATGGGAGGACTTGTTTAATGACGCCATTGAAAACGATTTATTTTTTCCTTCCACTGTTCAATTACAAATATCAGAAAGAACTTCTTGCTCTTAAGTTTCACTTTTTGGCAGCAAGACCTGGAAAATAATGATGCAGTTGTTAGCAAGTTTATATTTTAAGCAAGTTTAAAGATATCAAGAACAGAAACATGCATCAAAGTTATGCAAATCATATGCTTTGTCTATTTCGGTTAAAAAAAAAAAAAACGAGGGAAAAAAAAAAAAAAAGCCGACCGACCGACCCACTTTTACCAGAGAAAAAAAAAAAAATAGCCGACCGACCGACCCACCTAAAATTTTCTGGGTCGGTAAACAGCAAACCAACAATTTTTTAAGGTTGGCCTTACTATAAATAGAGTAACAGTTTCTTTGCAACAACCAGTTTTAGACCGGGCCGCGTAGCGCAGTCCGTAGTGTGTCTGACTGAGAAGCCAGAGGTTGCGGGTTGGAAACCAGGCTTGGTCGCATACTTTCATGGAAATTGATTATGAAATATTTTCTATGATCATTCTCCTCCTTCTGCTGATTCAAGAAGGGCAGTTGTCAGTTACTGGTTAAACGCTTAGGTCTAAGCCTGTCCAGGAAAGGTGTGGTTAGGTTAACTGACCATGCTCTATATAATCCTAATGGGTTGAAAGGGCCGTAAAACCCCAAAACAAACAAACAAACAACTAGTTTTATTTGAGGTATCCGTTCAAAACTTTATATATGTATTCTCCTATGGAGATAGGCTGGGATTGTTTTTTTGTATAATCACATGCTGGGCAGGCTCACTGTTCCTAAATGTAGAAAATAAGGTAGACCTCTGCTTATAACAGGAATGCTATGATTGAATTTGGGTGTAGTTAGTGGCAGCAAGGAAAAATTTGCTTCTTTGTGGAATTTTAGCCTTTCTTGCTTTACTTAATGTGATTAGAAATAAATTAGTATAACAAATAATTGAAAGCCAACTATGTGTTGCATACAAACATGAATCATTGGAAACAATTCAAAGTTAGCGCAGAAATGCTTGATCTTAAATTGTGCTTGCTTTTTGCGGGGTAAGACCCTATTTTTGCATAGTTTTTATTTTGACTTTTTTATAAATGTAAGAGCCTGCCTTATTAGAAAAATCTAGAAAAAGTTGGGGATATGAATTCTCTGAATTTGCATGTTCATTCAGTTTTGTAGCTGATATTGGGTTATATTCCCAGTCTTTGTTTCCCCAGTTTCTGGCCCATGCTTCCTTATTCAGAACTCCAAACCAAATTCAATTTTTTTCAGTGCAATAAAGGATCAAAGTGCCAAAGGCACTGAAATGTCAGATTCTATGAGAAAATCATAACACTGTGAAAACTTACAGAAAACCTTTCTAAAAGATCTTAAAATTTAGAAAGGTACATGTAGTTCTGCAAATTCCAATATATGATATGTTTGCAGATGTCTATAGACCGGTGGTATTATGAAACGCCATTCGATGTTTCAAATTTTTGAAAGAAACTATTTACGTTATCAAAACCAATCAATGGCAATCATTAAAATTTAAGTTTTAACAATGCTAGTGTCCATAAGTAACAGTTTTTGTCCGGTCAGTTGTGGACACCTCTATTCCGAATATTCTTAATGACACTACGCTGTGTTCGCTAACTACATGCAATAGTTCGCCACACAATAACGCTTATACTAACATTTTAAATTTAAACGAATCAGTCCAAGTCCCCGTTCATGACCAGCCTGCATTCAGAGACAATCGGCATGAATGTTGTCAGTGTTTTGATTTATTCACTGTCTTGAGTTTCTGGAGTGCACTCTTCCATCACTGAAGTTGGGCTCATCCATTCTGCTAAATATGGCACCTAGAATTATATCACAGGACCTACACTGTTTGCATAAGTATCTGTACTATATTCAGGGTTGAAAGGGACAGCCTTTCTTTCCAATTTCTCCACACAAAGTCTAATATACACCTAAGTTGTAACTGACCTAGACTTGACCTCGAAAGTCAGAAACCCCTTTAAGCAGGCTGGTCTTTATGGATTAAATATTGACATCACTGTTAGAAAACAGTGTAAAACCTTAGCAGTCGGCTGAGCAGTCGCCGCATTAATCTGGGTATATTTGCCAAACCCATCACATGATGCAGCTGATTCATATGAAATGCTGAATCGATTCTCTGAAAGGTAAGATACAATCGTCAAGTCGTCTGCTTCAAACGTTTGTTTTGCGCCTGTAGGATAACTAATACGCTTGTACAATTTTGATTATTGCGCCAAA
Organism: Lucinisca nassula; assembly: GCA_963580285.1. Classification (NCBI taxonomy): domain Eukaryota; kingdom Metazoa; phylum Mollusca; class Bivalvia; order Lucinida; family Lucinidae; genus Lucinisca; species Lucinisca nassula. The sequence continues at coordinate 56,841,160 of OY757016.1, forward strand.
CCGGACTATATTTTGTGCGGACTCATATTTCTATGGCGGTCAAAGCCGGAAGAAAGCCAGAAGAAAGCCGGAAGTACTTTAAAACCTGCATGATAGCTAGAGATGACAGATTGAATCTGTCATTAAAAAAGAAAATAAGTTGTAGTGTTGTGTTGCTGATATACTGTAATTGTGATTAAATGTATACAAACTAGGGGTGGGACGATTTGGAAATTTTGAAATTGATTATTGGCCTACATGTATCTAAAACTGATTTGAATTGAATTGGGTTTAAAGTCCCACTAATGGATTATAGGTTATATGGGGACTGACAGGAGTGAACATTTCAGTTCACCAACCACCTCTAATTAACATTAGGGTTGTAATGATACAGTCACCCCGCGATACAATACGTATCACGATACTTGCCTCACGATACGATACATATCACGATACTACTTTCTTGCTTAAATCACAGCTTTTGAAAATTTTCAAACTGGCTCAAAACCATCTAAGAGTTCAATCTTTTGTAACAAAGCCTTTTTAAGATGCCCATATTTGTCATAGAAGTGATCAATGTAGCTCAGTAACAAACTAACAATTAAGATCTTTGTAATTTGTTTTGAAAATTGTCCTGTGCAAAATCTGTTAAAGCTGGCATTTTCTTTGGCAATTGTACTTTCTGGTGTATCTTTGGGTATCGCATTATTAGCCCCACGATACGATATGCATATCATCAGCAAAAGTATCACGATTTGATACATTTCAATGAATCGTTTCACCCCTGATTAACATTGAGATAAAAATATTAGAAATGGAACTAAAACCTTCCACCTGCCGAAATTTCGAGTTGCATGACATTCTATTTGTTTTGGTCATTTTAGGTGCCTCTTACGACGTGTATGGCCAAACAGTGGTGACGGGGGCTCTAAAACTGAATGATTGATTATTTGGTCTCCATTTCATTTGAAATTATTCAAATTAACTTGCAAGATAATTATGTCTCCCCCAAGGGGGGACATATTGTTTTTCCCTGAGTCTGTCTGTCTGTCCATCTGTTTGTCTGTCTGTCCATCACGTTTTCTTGTTTGCTCTGTAACTTGAAAACCATTCGACATATTTTCAAGAAACTTCACACAAATGTGAACCTTAATGAGACGATGTGCAGAACTCAAGAACTGTAACTCTGGCTTTGTCCACTTTGGAGTTATTGCCCTTAGAACATTGAAAAATAGCCATTTCTACCTTGTGACCTTGTGAGCGCAACTCCTCTTACAGTTTTAGGCCGATCCTTTTGAAACTATATACACATTTTAATATAAGTCTGAAATAGGCATGTGGTCTTTTCATAATCCTGAAATTATTTTTTTTTTTTTAACTTTTTTTTGCATTTTTAACTTAGACTCTCTTTTTTACGTCTAACACAATTGTAGTGGATATGGAGTATATACCTTGTGAGCACAACTGCTGTTACAGTTTTAGGCCGATCCTTTTGAAACTATATACATATTTTAATATAGGTCTGAAGATGTGCATATATGGTTTTTTCATAACCCTGAAATTAATTGTATCACTTTTTTCGCATTTTTAATTTAGACTTTTTTTTTTCGTCTAACACTGTTGAAGTGGATATGGAGTAGGTACCTTGTGAGCGCAACTCCTCTTACAGTTTAAGGCCAATCGTTTTGAAACTGTATACACATTTTAATATAGGTCTGAAGATGTGCATGTGTTTTTTCATAATCCTGAAATTATTTGTTTCACTTTTTTCTCATTTTTAACTTAGACTTTTTTTAGGTCAAGAACACTGTTGAAGTGGATATGGAGTAGGTACCTTGGGAGCACAGCTCGTCTTACAGTTTTAGGCCGATCCCTTTGAAACTATATACTCATTTTAATGTAGGTCTGAAGATGTGCATGTGTTTTTTTCATAATCCTGAAATTACTTTTCAACTTTTTCACTTTTTTAACTAAGATTTACGTTTAACACTGTTGAAGTGGATATGGAGTAGGAGTAGGTACCTTGTGAGCGTAATCCTCTTACAGTTTCAGGCTGATCCTTTTGAAACTTTACACGTTGTTTAATACAGGTCTGAAAATGTGCATGTGTTTTTTTCATAGTCCTGAAATTATTTGTTTCACTTATTTTCGCATTAAATATTTAACTTATTATAGACTTTTTTTTCCAGCATACACTGTTAAAGAGCATATGGAGTAGGTACTTGTGAGGGTAACTCCTCTTCAAGTTTCAGCCTGATCCATCTGAAACCTTACACGTGTTTTAATATAGGTCTAAAGATGTGGATGTTTTTTTCATAATCCTGAAAATTTTTTTTAATTATTTTTGTATTTTGAACTTAATTAGACTTTTTTTAAACTCTAACGCTGTTAAAGTGCATTATATTGTTTTTCCCTTAGTCTGTCCATCTGCCCCTTTGTCACCTTTTCGTGTCCATGTTGTTACTTGAAAACAGTTTAAGATATTTTCAAGGAAGTTCACACAAAGGTAAAGCAGCAAAGGGGGAGACATCTGTTTTCATCAAGAAAACAAATTCTAGTAACTTATTGTTTGCTGCACAGGTTCCTCTAATCTGCTTGAGCATATTGAATACATAAAATTTTAAGAATTTAAGTATAAGGATAAGTGTGGGCAAATATTACCCATCTGTTGACCATGTAGTTGACCAGTTTTGCTAACACTTGTACACAGATATATCTGTGCTTGGAATTAGAACTGTTGTATGATTTTTAGCAGGTAATTTTGTATTATTATGTATTGCGAATTTGGTTTCGATTACCAATTTTGAGTTTTTGAAATCGAGTTTTGTGGAAAAACCAATAGATAACTATTAACCGGTTAATTGTCTCACTCCTAATACATACCAGAATAACTGAGATCATTTGCCATTTAAAAGGTTAGTATTTTTCCCAATTTTGATAGTCTCACATTACTATTGTGCTTACATTACAATTTACAGTCTGGTATAACTTTACAGGCAGAGGTGTGTTCACAACATTTGAACGACAGCAGGGCGACTTCCTTCTGTTGTACAGGGGACGCCTCCTACAAGATGAGGAAAGTATTGTGGATGACACTTATGTCTTTGAAATAAATGTGAAAGGGAAAACTTTATGGTGAGTAAGAAACTTGTTATTTACACAATTTACTTTATTTCAGTAAGTTTAATCACTCACAGCATCATTTCCATATAGTTATTCACTTAATTCAATTTGATATATATTTGCTGGTAACAAATAACAATGAGGCCAGATAAATTTCTTGCAACCGCAACGAAAGCAACTAAACATAAGCTCATCTATATTAACTTAAGTGCTTATAAGTGATATGTTTTTAGGATGACACTTGACTGATTGAGTGACATGCTTTTTGAACAATGTCATAATGTGTTTGATTGCTGGTAATGGGATTTTTTTTTCATGCAGTCACTTAGTCAAAAGAAGTCAGTCTTCTTTGATAGTCATCACTCACTCCGAATCTCATTTTTCTCAGTAGGCATAAGAGGTTGACTCAACATTTTATCAACTGGATAGTCCCAAAAGAATAGTAAGTTTTCAAAGTGACCCAGAAAAAATACCTGCTAAATGGCCTATACCCCAAAAAATAGTACAATTTACCTAGAACCCCCCCAAAAATATTAAATTTTAAAATTTCAAAACCAAAATAATAGTCCTTGCCTATGTAACAGGCAAATATCTGAGTACCCCCCTGGGGCTGTCACGTTTACAAAAAATGGGTTATCATGGATAGACACTACGATCAAACGCTTGTTAAGAAAACATGAATGCCTGTACATGCGTGCTCGAAAGTCAAGCAGTCCAGACATTAAGAACCATTACAAACGGTTCAGGGCATATGTACAGACATATGCACAAGACAAATAGCTTTGGAGTTACCTGCCCTTGAGCATAGATAGTCATGAAAAATGGTGTCTCCACTTCTTCTCAGCTGTTTTTGACCTGATCTTTTGTAAACTTTCAGTAAACAAGGATAAGCATATAACCTCAGTCCAGTTCGAATTTGTCCTGAATCTGACATTCGGTTGCGCAGGTACAGTCCCTAGAGTTTGGGAAAATTTTCCATAGACTTACAATGGAAAACGAAGTCTCCTACTTTCCTCCGCCATTTCTGATTTGATCTTCATCAAACTTGCAGATAACCAGGAGGGGCATACAGTCTACGCCAGGTTCGAATTTGTGTGACATGGAACAAAGGGTTTTCAAGTTACCTCCACTTTTTCTCAGCCATTTAGGATCTGATCTCTTTTTTTTTTTTAACTTATTTGACAAGTTAAAATTTGCCTTAAATCTGACAACTGGTTTCACAGTTATTTTCCCTTGAGCATGAATGCAGATAAGTATGTTTGCATAATTACTATATGTCAGCAAGGAATGAAATTATTTTGAATGAAGATATTTGCTCAACAGCCGAAGGAGGACAAGCAGATTTTTTCTTCCACTTTACATTGACTTTGTCAGTTTCAACTTATTTTTTTTGTTGGGGTGTGTGTGTGTGTAGGGCGGGGTGGGGGGGGGGTGTTGGCCCTTTCAAGGATACTTCACTCATATCCAGCTACTTCTTTATCAAAGGTGGATGAAAACTGGAAAACCCGGAGAAAATCGACCTGACCATCCATAAGCAGAACTTGTCATTTCCGCATTTGACTAGAGCGGCAGTGGGAGACCTAATGATTAAGAGTCAGTGCGCTTAACCACTAGGCTAGGGAGGCTCATGCAAATTAGTTAGTATTGCTGAAAGTATTACTGAAAGTGTTTGTAAAAGAATTCATGACAGCAGGTTGTTAGATAATATAATGTACAAGAATGTTCTTATATTGAATCTGTTATTACTTGGTCTTTGAGGAAAGGTAACGAATCTGAGACAAGTTTAGTTTTGGGCCAGTTTGGTTAAGCTGGAACTTTAAGGCTTTGTTCTAGTTCTCAGGTGAGCGATCATTGCCCCTTGGGCTACCTGTTAACACGACTCTTTGAGCTATTGTACTCACCAGGGTCTTGGCATTGTTGCTGCCTTTTTCTCACAAACTAGAGGGAGGAATCCAATGCATTGACAGTCAATTAGTTGAGCATGCTATCTCACAGACAGCTCCTGTTTTGCTTCAGGATTTTATGTTATTAACAGGGAAAATAAGTAAACTCCAAAATAGTGAATTTTGACCCATATATAGTTTAGGTTTTGTTTTTCTTTTCCAAAAGAGTTGTACATGCAAGGCTATGATAATGATATGCTGTTGATTTCCTCACTAGGCTAGATGCAACAATAGAAGACGGCTCTTTTGGTCGCCTGATCAATGATGACAACAAGAATCCAAATTGTGTTGCTAAAGTTCTGGACAACGAAGGTATTCCATGTGTGGGTTTTTTTGCTGCAGCGAGAATTGCTCCAGGCCAGGAACTAAGATATTGCTATGGAAAAGGGGATTATTTATGGCGTAGAAAGGTTAGAAATACTTCTTTAGAACCGGATACGACTTCAGATAGAACAAGTCATGAACATATTATTAGCACAAGTATCTCGTAGATATTACTACAATAAGTGCGTCCACATAGAGTACAGTATTCTATTTGTAAAATATTTTACTTACAAAACTTAAAAAAATGTATTAAACAGAAGCAGTGTAAAAAAAAAAGTAGAGAACTGCACATCCAGATGCTTTGGACCATTTGATCTTCTTTTGAATTACAGAGCTCCACATTAGAGGAGTTTTATTCAAGATATATAAGTATATTTCTACCAAAAACTTTACATTTTGGGTACTCATTAGAAGTGTCTCATAGAGGATGATTGAAAATTACTTAATATATTGTTAAAAAAGAGACACATTAGTTTGGTCTGATGTATTTAAGGTTGATCATGAGCAAAGTTCTTACTCTTGACGCCTCATGAAAGAAATACTACCCCAATAAAATAAAACTATGACAGTAAACACATGTGGTATTGCATGTTTGTTTGTTTGATTTGAGGTTTAAAGTCCCCATCAACACTGTAAAGGTCATTTTGGAGACATTGCTTCCAATTTTGTGGGACTTTTACCCGACATTGAGATTAAATGACATCTCAAGCTGTCACCCAATGAAACCAAATGGGTTTATTAGCATGGATGGTCCACCTCGCACCGCGGTTCCTGGTCAGGCTTAGATCCTCTAAGCGGTTTACCAGTACTAGTGTGTGGGCCGGATTCAGCTCTGCGTGGAAACATCATGCAGCCCATACATTTATACCCCCGGCATACGAAGTATGCAATGGGGGTATATAGTTTTTGTCTTTTCCGTCTGTGTGTCCGTAAACAATTATTTTGTGTCAAAGATATCTCAGGAACTGCTTCACATAGAAACTTGAAATTTTGCACACATGATCAGTATGACTACTTGTATTGTGGGAAAGAAAATAAGGGCCAAGGTGTCAGGCCTTTTAGAGTTATTTCCCTTTGTAGTTCTTGTTTCAGCTGAGGTGATGGCACTGGCCGGGGGTATACGTGCCCCACTGGGCACTTTTGTCTAGTAATGGATAAAAAGCTTCAAAAACTTCTTCTCCAAAACCATAGATCTTTAATATGTAGCAATGTAAAATGGTCACCTACCTGAATCCCACCATTTGTACCAATCATGCCCCTGAGATCAGAATTGGCCACGCCCTGGTGCTCATAAGCTCCCACAGACTTACAATGGAAAAAAAACTTTAAGGCCCAAAACTTAGATATTTAGTATGTAGCAAAGCCAAGTGGTCCCTTACATATATCCTGCCAATCATGCCCCTGGGGTCCATATTGGCCAGGCCCCGGGGCTCCTAAGCTCCCAATTTTCAAATAAGTATATCTTTAAAGCCAGTTGTCCAATCATGATTAAATTTCATATGAAGCTTTATCAGTTAGGGAGAAAAGAAGAAAAAATGTTTTGGGGCACATCAGATGGAAACTCTTGTTGCCATGGCCATATCCCATACACTTACAATGGGAAAAAAACATAAAAAAATCTTCTACTCTGAAACCAAAAGGCCCAGAGCTTAGATATTTAGTATGTAGCAATGTCAATTTGTTCCCCTACATAAATTCTGTCAATCATACCCCTGTGGTCCAGATTGGCCACAACCTGGGGCTCCTTAGCTTCCATAGACTTATTATGGAAAAAAACTTCAAAAATCTTCTTCTCCGAAACCATAAAGCCCATAGCTAAGATATTTAGTATGTAGAAGCGTAAAATGATCACCTACATAAATCCTGCCAATCATGCCCCTGGGGTCAGAATTGGCCTCACCCTGGTGCTCAAATGCTCCAATAGACTTACAATGGAAAAAAAAATATAAAAATTTTCTTCTCTGAATCCACAAGGCCCAGAGCTAAGATATTTAGAATGTAGCCAGGCCAGGTGGTCCCTTACATTGATCCTGCCAATCATGCCCCTGGGTGTCCAAATTGGCCACACCCCGGGGCTCCTTAGCTCTCATAGATTTATAAAGGAAAAAGCTTAAAAAATTTCTTCTCTGATACCATAAAGCCCATAGCTTAGATATTTACATTGTAGCCAAGTGAATTGGTCAGCTACATAAATCCTGCAAACCATGCCTCTGGGGTCAAAAGTGGCCTGGCCCTGGGGCTCATTAGCTCCCATAAATAAAAAATGGAAACACTTTGAGATCATTTGACCCAGATCTTAGATATTTAGTATGTAGCAATGTCAAGTGCTCACCAACATAAATCCTGCCAATCATACCCCTGGAGTCGAAAATAGCCTTGCTCCAGGGCTCATTAGCTCCCATGGACATGTAATGGAAAAAAAAAAACTTCAAAATTCTTTGAAACCATAAGGCTCTGAGCTTGGACATTTCATATGTAACAATGCTATGTGTTCATCTATATAAATCCTACAAATCATGCCTCTGGGCGCCATCTTGCCTACTCCCCAGGGCTCATTAGCTCCCACTTGACTTATCATAATAATAATAATAATAATAAAACAACTTTAAAAATCTTCTGAAACCATAAGGCTCAGAGCTTAGATATTCAGTATGTATAAATCCTACCAACCATGCCCCTAAGGTCCAAATTGACTATACCATGGGCTTCATTAGCTCCTATAGATGCCTCTTGGGTGTAATGGTTGGTGTAATGGTTATGCAATCTGCCTGATAAACAGAGGATTGCGGGATAGATCCTGGGCTTCTCCAGACTTCCAGATGAGTCTTTAAACTGAGGTCCAGTCTCGGTATCACCTTAGCTGTTGGTGGAACGTAAAACTAAAACACACTCACTCATTAGCTCCTGTAGACTAATAATATGACTTCTTCTGAATCTATAAGGTCCTGAGATTAGATATTTAGTATTGTTGCAACATCAAATGGCCATCAGCATGAATCCTGCCAACCCTTTGGCATCCAAATTGGCTACTTACCTTGGCTCATTATCTCCCACTGATTTATAGTTGGAAGAACTTCTAAAAATCTTCTGCTGAGACAAACAGCTTTCTAAAATGTTCCTCAGGTGAGCGGTTAGGCTCCTTGAGCCTTTTGTTTCAAGGATTTCATCCAACAATACAAATGACTTACGTAAACATGTACATGTATGTGTTTAGAAAAAAGAAAAATAGAAAATAAATTCAAGGGAAAATACAAACATAAAAAAACAACAAAGCAAACAAAAACATATTTAAAGAGTAAGACAATTACAGCCGGTATTGTAAAAAGAGGAAAGAGCTGGCTGTTGGGGAGGAGAAGGCCAACAGTTGTTAGAACTTAATGTGCAAAATGTCAAAAACATTGGTCAGGGAAATTTGATTTCAGTCAGGGAAAAGTCAGGGAATTTTGCTTTACTCAAATTGTGGACACCCTGATTAAATTGTAAACTAAGCTGCATTCTATATTCTCTTTTCTCTCTCAGCTGACAGAAGCCTCCGTGGTGCAGTGGTTACGCTACTCGCCTTGTAAACCAGGGATCGCAGGATCGATCCCAGGCTTCTCCAGACTTTCGGATGAGTCTTTAAACCGAGGTCCCGTCTCCGTATGACCTTAGCTGTTGGTGGGACGTAAAACTAAAACTCACTCACTCACTCTCAGCTGACAGTTTTGATCTTTGGAGCATATCAGCTGCAGCTCGTGTTAATCATGAGTTTGAAGTATTTTGGTTACATATATTTGTAGGAAGCAAGAGAGGAAGAAGAAGCTAGGGTTCCTGAAGAGAATGGGAATTTTAGCAATACAGAAGGTGAGTGTGTTTTGGTGAGAGAGACCCCATGTGGTGCTGGGGGTTAAAATATCAGCACTGTTTGGCCATGTGCATGTTGAAAAAAAAAAAAGTGAAGGCAATGATCAGGAATCGATACAATTAACCCACAGCTTGAAATAAGTAGACTCTAATATAAACATCAAAAGTGGAAACTTTAAGCCAAAAGGTCAGTTACTTTCCCACAAAATGGCCAATTGACTATCCAAAATAAAATTAAGTAAGCGATACACACACACACACAAGACATACCATTACAAAAATAAACCGCGACAGAAGAACTGCCTTGGAACAGTCAGTGAAATGAATTCCACTGGGGAGCATAAATCGATTTTACACAGTTGCAATCCTCGCCCTGACTTTCGTCCCGATTTAGACAAATAATTTGTTCAGTCTGCATGAAAGTCTCCTAACTCATTAGTGCAACATCTCCGAGAACACAAAATCAAACAACCAATGAGATGAAACAACGTTGAGGACTCAACAGCATGAAACCACTGAAATGCTGGAGTAGAAGAAAACCAACAGTTAGACTCCGATGGGTCCAACCAGAGACAGGCCACTTGATATTCCAGCAGGTTGGAAGGTTTCAGTTCCATTTCTTATATATTTTTATCTCTATGTTAATGAGAGGTGATTTGTAAACTGAGATTTTCCCTCCTGTCAGTCCCCATATAAACTATTATGTGTCAGAGAGAGAGAGAGAGAGAGAATGAGTGAGTGGGAGAGAGTGAGTGAGTTAGTGTGTGTGTGCTGATGCGACAATTAGAGAGAGAGATTGTGTGTGAGTGTACAGTTTCTAATTTCTAACATTTCTGTGCAGCAAAAGACTTCTGAGTTTTGATTTTATGAAATTCTATTGCAGGTGAAATGGATAAGCTTCCTTATTTTACTGTTGTTGTAATGGGTATTGGCAAGAAATTTCCAGTATATTCAACCGTATGTCTTTTTGGAAGGTAAATGTGAACTTAAATTAATAACATACTGGTCCAGTTTCATTAGGGCCCGCAAATAAATTTGCGGTGCCCTATAGTAATCACCCTGTCTGTTCATCTGTCCGTACACATTTTTTATGTTTTTTCTTAATAACTTACAAACCGTCAAACCTATCAACTTCAAACTTTAAATCTATGGTCTCATCATCATTACACAATTTTATGGCAAGTTTCCTAACTGTAGCTTCAATACTTTCAGATTTGTGGCCCTTTGAAAAACTTAAAAAAATTCAGTTTTTCATGTTTTTATTTCGCGCCTGCTATTAGCATGGCGCAATATAGGCGCCCGGTTTTCCGTCCATTTGTTCGTCAGTCCGTTTGTCAAGGCGTCAACATTTTCGACCACCCTAATGGTCAAGTTTATTTCTCAAGAACTATAAGAGCTTCATTAATGATACTTGGTACAAACTTGTGTCTGGGGATGGCAACTTACATGCAAGAATCCATATTTGACCTTAACCTACATTTCATGGTTCACTGACTTTGTAAAATGTTGCGACCACCCTAGCGTTCAGTGAAACACCCTAATGGTCAAGTTTATTTCTCAAGAACTATAAGAGCTTCATTAATGATACTTGGTACAAACTTGTATCTGGGGATGACAACTTACATGCAAGCATCCATATCTGACCTTGACCTACATTTCATGGTTCACTGACTTTGTAAAATATTGCGACCACCCTAGCGTTCACCCTAATGGTCATGTTTGTTTCTCAAGAACTATAAGAGCTTCATTAATGATACTTGGTACAAACTTGAATCTGGGGATGGCAACTTAAATGCAAGCATCCATATTTGACCTTTACCTATTTCATGGTTCACTGACTTTGTAAAAGAAGCCTCCGTGGTGCAGTAGTTACGCTTCTCGCTTTAAACCAGGGATCGCAAGATCGATGCTGGGCTTCTCCAGACTTTTGGATGAGTCTTTAAACCGAGGTCCCGTCTCTGTATGACCTTAGCTGTTGGTGGGACGTAAAACTCAAACACTCACTCACTCACTCACTCACTGACTTTGTAAAATGTTGCTACCACCCTAGCATTCACCCTATTGGTTAAGTTCATTTCTCAAGAATTATAAGAGCTTCATTAATGATACTTAGTACAAGCTTGCGTTTAAGAATGGAAACTTTTATGCAAGCATCTATGTTTGACCTTGACTACCTACATATCATGTGACTTTGCGCCCCCACAGGCACGACATAGCCTTCGGCAGAATTCTTGTTTAATAACTTACAAACCGTCAAACCTAACAACTTTAAATATATGGTCTCATTATCATTACACAGTTTTATGACAAGATACATAACTGTAGTTTCAATACTTTCAGAGTTATGGACCTTTGAAAAACTTAAAAATTCAGCTTTTTTCATCTTTTTAGCTCACCAGAGCTGAAGGCTGCGGGGGAGCTTATAGGATATGCAGTTGTCCGTCGTCATAGACCTGCGTCGTCTTCGTCAACATTTTTAAACATCTCCTCTGAAGCCACTAGGCCGATTCAGCCCAAATTTCATCCCTAGCATCCTTGGGCAGGGGATTGAAAGTTTGTGTTTTTAATGAAAATCGGCTCATTAGTTTGGTTGCTATGGCAACTTAGAGTTTCCATAGACTTATAATGGGGAAAATAGAAAAATGGCATTTACTGCCAAACCTTTGCAAATATTTTGACAACACTTTCATAGAAATGTTTCTCAGGCAATCTACTATCTGCCATAAGATTTTAGGCCTACTGCTCATTTCTATTGGTTGCCATGGAAACCAAAATAAAAAGAAATAGAAAAAACAAAAACTTCAAAAATCATCTCCTCAGAAACCGAATGCTGTATTAGGCTGAAAGTTTTTGGAAATATCGCCATATTTGCCTTTACAGGTTTTGTGTTTTTTTTTGTTTTTTTTTTATAAAATTTGGCTCTTTAGTTTGGTTGCAATGGCAACTTAGATTTTCCATAGACTTATAATGGGGAAAATTGAAAAATGGCATTTGCTGCCAAGTTATTGCAGTTATTTTGACAAAATGTTAAAATATCTTAGACAAACCTTACAGATCCCCACCCCAAAATGTTACTTGAGTAAATGTCTCTCAGTCTTATGCTTTAATGCCAACATGGTGGTCCCCCAGGTTAAGCCGGGGGCCATGCCCCACCCCCTCCACTTCATAAAAAGCCATATAACTCGGACTACATCCAGATCCAAACCCCAAAACCATATATATATTTTTGTCCTTATGATAAGATGCATTCAGTGACACCAACCAGTGGGTCCCCCAATACGTGCCGGGGTCATGCCCCACCCCCTCTATTCCATAAAAGGCCCAATATCTTGGAAACCTTACAGATCCCCACCCCTAAACCATATATATTCTTGTTCCTTATGAAAATATACATTCACTGACACCAACTTGGGGGTCTCCCAGGGTGCGCCTTGGCCTTGCCCCACCCATTCTTCTTCACAAAAGACCATATATCTCAGAAACCATTTCAGGCCTCCTCGCAAAACCTATAATAACCTATAATTTTGCGCCAAACCTATAAAACCTTTATTTTGTTCATAAAACCTATAAAAAGCCTGTATTTTCATGAAAAAACCTATATTTTTCACTTTTTGAACCTTCTTGCGACTCAACCCTAACTTTTCTTCAAAATGCACTACTATTTTTTACTTTTCAGTCCCATAAAAAGTGATGAAAACTGTCAAGAAATTGTATTTTTTTTCCTCGCTCGCTTCGCTCGCTCAGACTTTGTAAAATTCAGATCAATTGTGGCACAAAAATTCATCAAGTATTTTTTCTTCAGTTTTAAATCTTTATGTAAGTTTGGAAGACTCTTTTTTTTAACCTGTATTTTTATTGAAAAACCTGTAAATAACCTATATTTTGAGTAAGAAGAACCTATATAAAAACCTATATTTTCAAAGTGGGCCACTAAGAGGCCTGCCATTTAGATCCCCACCCCAAAACCATATATATTCTTGTTCCTCATGATAAGACACATTCAGTGACACCAACCTGGGGTCCCACGGGTTGTGCCGGGTCATGCCCCATCCCCTCAATTCCATAAAAGGCCCTATATCTTGGAAACCTTACAGATCCCCACCCCTAAACCCTATATATTCTTGGGTCTTATGAAGAGACTCATTCATTGACACCAATTTGGGGGTCTTCCTGGGTGCGCCAGGCCCTTGCCCCACCCCTCCCTTCAAAAAAGGCCATCTATCTCAGAAGCCATTTAGATCCCCACCCCAAAACCATATATATATTCTTGTTCCTTATGATAAGACGCATTCAGTGACACCAACCTGGGGGACCCCTGGGTTGTGCCAGGGTCATGCCCCACCCCCCTCCATTTCATAAAAGGCCCAATATCTTGGAAACCTTACAGATCCCCAACCCTAAACCCTAAATATTCTTGTTCCTTATGAAGAGACTCATACTTTGAAACCAATTTGGGGGTCTTCCTGGGTGCGCCGGGGCCTTGCCCCACCCCTCCACTTCACAAAAGGCCATCTATCTCAGAAACCATTCAGATTCCCGCCCCAAAACCTTATATATTCTTGTTTCTTATGATATGACGCATTCATTGACACTAACCGGGGGGTCCCCCAGGATGGGCCAGAGTCGTGCCAAACCCCTTCATTTCATTAAAGACCCAATATCTTGGAAACCTTACAGATCCCCACCTCTAACCATATATATCAATGTTTTTTTTCACATTTTTGGGACTGGTACCGGTACCGGTGGAATTGGGAAAATTTTCTTCTCAAATTGGGAAAAATAGCGTCGTTTTTACTCAAATTGGGAAAAAGGGTGTTATTTTAATAAGTATGTCAAAACAAACTCAATTTAATAAACATGTAACAGAATTCTAATTTCCGCCAGAAAACTTGCCGCGCTAAAGGTGGTTTCCAGACGGAAGAGTTACATATTGGACTTACCTACGACTTTGAACTTACCCGAATTTCGGCAAATCGTTGCAATAGTACGCGAATTATGTCAATAGCCGTTTCTTCAAAGGGACGTTACTTCGGATTTCCGGAAGGTAAACAATACGAGCGATAAAACAACCGATTTCTCGCGACGAAAAAGAGAGAGAAAAAAAAGGATGCTGCATCATGATTTTGGGAATTTTTAACCTTTGAATTGGGAAAAAAACATACTTTTGGCGATTGGGAACGGGTCCGTTTTCCGGACCCGGTTTTATAGGGAAAAAAAACACTGTATATTGTTGTTCCTTATGATAAGACACATTCATTGACGTCAACCTGGAGGTCTTCCGGGTCAAGCCAGGGCCTTGCCTCACCCCACCACTTCACAAAAGGCTATATATCTGAGAAACTGTTCAGAGCCCCACCCTTAAACCATATATAATTATCTCCTTTGTGATAAGACACATTCAAATAACACTAGCTTGGGAGTCATCCGGACTGCCTGGGTCATGTCCCACTGCTTTACTTCATTCAAAGCCATTTATCTCAGAAATCATTCAGATCCCCACCCATAAACTATAATATTCTTGTTCCTTATGATAAGACTCATTCAGTCACACCAACCTGGGGGTCACTTTGTGCTAGGGCAATGCGCCCCGCCCCTCTACTTTAAAAGGCCATATATTTCAGAAACCATTCAAATCCCCACCCCATAATAATATATGTTCTTGTTCAGTATCAATAGCGCACCCACTTGGGGGGTCGCAGGGGCCATTCCTCTCCTCTCCACGTCATAGAAGGGCCTCATATATCAGAAACCATTCAGATTCCCACCCATAAACCATATATATATTCTTGGTCCTTATAGGGACAACAATCTTGGGCTTTCCTGGGATCAACAGGACATGCCCCAACCCATCCACCGCTTAAGAGGCCTTATAAATCAGGTATACAGATCCCCACTGCTACACCATCTATATTCTTATTCCTTTTATGACGCATTTAGTGATACCAACCAGGGCTCCATTGGGTCCATGCCCTACACCCTCTACTTAATAAAAGGCGTAATGTTTTAGATACTGAGTCCAGATGGATGCTCATTTGGATATAGGGGTTCATTTGGGAGACTTTATAATTGGTAGATTAAAATGATATCATGTTAAAATACATGGCTGTCATTGGGCAGTGCCCACCTGAGCTCTGGTGAGCAAAGTGGCCCATGTGCCTCTTGTTTCATCTGTATTTTAAAACCGCCATAGATATTCAAATGAAACTTCCTTTAGTTACTGACAGTTGCCCTATAGTAATGCCCTGTCTGTCTGTCCTTCAATCTGTCTGTCCATCTGACCGTCTGTCCATCAACATTTTTCATGTTTACAAACCTTCAAAAGCATCATTTTCAACCTTTCAAGGTAAGATCACAACAACATTAAACAATTTCAAGGCAAGTTACTTAACTCTAGCTATAATACTCTGAGAGTTATTGCCTTTTGAAAAACAAAAAAAAAATCTTTTTTCGTCCTTTGTTTTCATCTTTATTTCAAAACCAATATAGATATCCAAATGAAAATGAAGCTGAAGTTATTGACAGTTGCCATACAGGAACACCCTTTTGTTTTTTATTCATAACTTACAAACTGTCAGATGTATCAACTTCAAACTTTAGATATAAGGTCACAATATCATTACACAATTACATGGCAAGCTTCGTAACTCTACCTACAATACTCTACGAGATATAGCCTTTTGAAAAAAAACTGTGCAACTGTCAATTGCTACATGCATTATGTGAACTCATTTACAAATGTCATTTTCTACATTTTACTGTAAGCCTGGCATCAGAGCTCACGTACAGAAATTTATTATAATTCTATGAACAGATACAAATGACGAAAAGAAATTCCACGAAACATAGATTTCTAGTACTTATGCTTAAGATCCATCAGAATGAAAACGATGGAGAAAAAATAAACTTGTTAATAATAACAATATAATGCCTTCAACACGATGATATATTTCCCATATTTTACCACAGTGTCAGATTCCAATAGTCTTACATTGACCCTTAATAAGTTTATATGCTGCCTGAAAAAATTTCGGGTGGGGGAGCATATAATAGTCGAAGTGTCTGTCCATCCCTCCATCCCCTCGTCCATTATTCTGTCTGAGCCTATGAAAGGGTATTTTTTGGATATATCCTTCATTCCCTAACATATACCCAATAAAATCAGGGGACATTGGGTTTTTTTTTTTTTTTGGCTAATTGGGTATTTAAGGGATAGTTTATTTTTGTTATGGTTTGTCTTTGGGTGTTTGTGATGCTTATATTATTTTATTTTGGATAGCCTATTGGCCATTTTGTGGGAAAGTAACTGTCCTTTTGGCTTTCCACTATTGGTGTTTCCATTAGGTCTGTTGTTTCATGTTTGTGCTTCTTTCCCTTTGGTGTCTCTGATGGGAGCTGTGGGTTGATTGTATCGATTGCTGATCATTGCTTTCACTTCTATTTTTTATATAGCGAATACCCAACAAATGCCGATCCGTAGGCATGTCCGTGTGTCCGCTATTTCTCAGCAACCACTGCTTAGAATTACACCAAACTTTATTGGAAGCTTCACTACCAAGAGCAGATATGCATATTAGTAGCATTTTAAGATTCACTACTTTATCTATGAATTAAGGCCCTTTGATTGTCTTGTACATAGTATATTAAAACAGCAATTTTTGTCTTGCTATTTCTCATCAACTACTGCTTGGAGTTACTCAAAACTTTATGGAAAGCTTTACTATCAAGAGGAATTGCGCATATTACTAGCATGTTATGATTAACGAATTTATCTAGTCACGGCCCTTCGATTTTCTTGCACATAGTATATATTAAACCAGCAGTTATTGTCCCTGCTATTTCTGAGCAACCACTGCTTGGAATTGCATAAAGCTTTATGATTAGCTTTATTACCAAAAGGAGATGTGCATATTACTAGCATGTCGAGATTTGCAAATTCTTCTAGGAGTTACGGCCCTCTACATACATCTCTTTTTAGTGCTAAATAAAATCATTTTGTGCATAGCGTTATCAAATTAATATACTGTTGTCATATACCAGTGCTTGTATTTTATCAGTGACATGAACTGTCTAATTATACTTTGGGGAGCATCCATTGGTTCTGCCGATATGTTCTTGTTTTACTTGTGTCTAAAGTAATGTTTTTGCTTTTCAGCTCACAAGAATGTGACATAATTATCCACAGACCTGGTGTAGAACAAAAACATTGCCAGTTGGAAGTGAACAGTGACTTTCAGGTCAGAACCTTAGACAAAAAGTTTTGAAGTAGTGCTCACCTGTCACATAGTGAGAAGGTGAGCTTTTGTAATCACATTTTGTCCGTTGTGTGTGCATCCATCTGTACGTCTGTCCGTAAACAATTTCAAAAAAGTATATCTCTAATACCCCATGGCCAATCTTGATCAAATTTCATGAAACCACAGGGACCAGAGCTTAGATATTTAGAATATAGCAATGGCAAGTGGTCACCTACATAAATCCTACCAAGCATGCCCCTGTGGTCCAAATGGGCCACGCCCTGGGGCCCCTTAGCTCCCATAGACTCATAATGGAAAAAAGCTTAAAAAATCTTCTCTGAAACTGTGAAGCACAGAGCTAAGATATTAAGTATTTAGCAACATAAAATAGTCACCTATAAAAATCCTGCTAACCCTGCCCTGGAAAAAAAATTAAAATATCTTCTTCTCTGAAACCATAAGGCCCAGAGCTTAGATATTTAGTATTTAGCAACATCAAGTGGTCACCTACATAAATCCTGCCAATCATGCCCCTGGGGTTCACATGGGCCACGCCCCGGGGTCATCTAGCTCCCATAGACTCATAATGGAAAAAAAAAATCTTCTTCTCTGAAACCACAGGGCTCAGAGCTTAGATATTTTGTATGTAGCAACGGCAAGTGGTCACCTACATAAATCCTGCCAATCATGCCCCTGGGATCCAAATTGGCCATGCCCCAGGGTCCCTTAGCTCCCATAGACTCCTAATGGAAAAAAGCTTAAAAAATCTTCTTCTCTAAAACCACAGGGCCCAGAGCTTAGATATTTAGCATGTAACAACGGCAAGTGGTCACCTACATAAATCCTGCCAATCATGCCCCAGGGGTCCTAATGGGCCAAGCCCTGGGGCTCCTTAGCTCCCATATACTCATAATGGAAAAAAGCTTAAAAGATCTTCTATGAACTCACAGGGGGCCAGAGCTTAGATATTTAGCATATAGCAATGGCAAGTGGTCACCTTCATAAGTCCTGCCAATCATGCCCCTGGTGACCAAATGTTCCACGCACCAGGGCCTCTTACATGTAGCTCCCATAGACTCATAATGGAAAAAAAGCTTCAAAAATCTTCTTCTCTGAAACCACATGGCCCTGCGCTTAGATATTTAGCATATATATAGCAACGGCAAGTTGTCACCTACATAAATCCTGCCAATCATGCCCCTGGGGTCCAAATGGGTCATGCCCTTGGGGTCTCTTAGCTGCCTTAGACTCAATATGGAAAAAATCTTCAAAAATCTTTTTCTCTGAAACCACAGGGCCCAGAGCTTAGATATTTTGCATGCAGCAATGGCAAGTGGTCACCTACATAAATCCTGCCAATCATGCCCCTGGGGTCCAAATGTTCCACGCCCCGGGGCTCCCATAGACTGATAATGGAAAAAAGCTTCAGAAATCTTCTTCTCTGATGCTAGGAAGCACAGAGCTTAGATATTTAGTATGTAGCAACATAGAATAGTCACCTACATAAATCATGCCATCCCTGCCCCTGGGGTCAAAATTGGCCACACCGAGCTCATCAGCCCCCATTGACTTATAATGGAAAAAAAACTTCAAAAATCGTCTTCTCTGATACCATAAAGCCCAGAGCTTAGGTATTTAGTATGTAGCAACGTCAAGTGACCACCTTCATAAATCCTGCAAATTCTGCCCCTGGGATCCAGAATGGCCGCAACCCAGGGCTCTTTTGCTCCCATAGACTTGCAATTGGAAAAACTTCGAAAATCTTCACTGAAACCACACGGCCCAGAGCTTAAATATATAGCATGTAGCAAAGTTAAGTGGTCACCTACATAAATCCTGCCAACCATGCCCCTTGGGACAAAATTGGCCACGCCCATGGGTCCATTATCTCCCATAGACTTATAATGAAAAAAACAACAACAAAACTTAAAAAAATCTTCTGCTGAACCCATACCTCCCAGAGCTTAGCTATTTAGTATGTAGCAACATGAAATGGTCATCTTAAGAAATCCTGCCAACTATGCCCCCCTGGGTCAAAATTGGTCACACCTGTTGGCCCATTAGCTACCATAGACTTAAAATGGGAAAAAAGAAAACTTAAAAAATCTTCTTCTTTGAAACCATAAGGCCCAGAGCTTAGGTATTTGGCATGCAGTAATTTCGAGTTGTCACCTACATGAATTCTGCCAATCATGCCCCTGGGGTCCAAATTGGCCAAACCCTGCGGCCCCTTAATCTAATAAACTTATAGTGTAAAAAAAGGCTTCAAAAATCTTCTTCACTGAAACCATGAAGTACAGACCTTAGAGGTTTAGTACAAAAGCAACATAAAATAGTCGCCTACATAAATCCTGCCAACCATGCCATTTGGATCAAAATTGGCCATGTCCCAGGGCTCATTAGCTCCTATAGACTTATACTGGAAAAAACAACACAAATCTTCTCCGAAACCATAAGGCTCAGAGCTTAGATATTTAGTATGTAGCAATGTCAAGTGGTCTCCCACACTAATGATTGTCTGGTACATAGGTGAGCCATATAGGGCCATTGGGCCCTCTTGTTATGTATTACACAAGGGGTTGAACCTACTTGCATTATTACTGTATTTGATACAGCCAGTCAGAGAACATTTTCAGGCCTCAATTTCCAAAATAGATATCACCTGAATGCAAAGTGCCATATATCTATAAGGCATATTCATCCACCATATTGTTGTTGTTTAATTCAAAATATAGAGTTATTGGGCAATAAACATCAAGTGTTGTTTTTCATTGATTTGGATTTATTAGCTCACCTGACCAAAGGTCATGGTGAGCTTTTGTGACTGTGCTATGACCGGCATCATCATGCGTTGTGCGTCGTCCGTCGTGCCTGCATAAACTTTTTCTTGTTAACACTCTAGAGGCCACAGGTTTGGTTCAGTCATCATCAATCTTGCTCAGAATGATCATCTTGACAATATCTCAGACACATTCAAATATGGGTCACGGTCGGTCAAAAAGTAGGTCACTAGGTAAAATCATAGAAAAACCTTGTGAACACTAGAGGCCACAGTTTCGGTCCGATCTTCATCAAACTTGCTCAGAATGATCAACTTGACAATATCTCGGTCATGTTCAAATATGGGTCACCTGGGGTCAAAAAAGTAGGTCACTAGGTCAAATAATAGAAAAATCTTCTGCACATTCTAGAGGCCAGTTTTGGTCTTATCTTCATCAAACTTGCTCGGAATGATCATCTTGACAATATCTCAGACAAGATCGAATATGGGTCATGTGGGGTAAAAAAGTAGGTCACTTGGTCAAATCATAGAAAAACTTTGTGAACACTCTATAGAGGCCACAATTTTAGGCCAATGTTCATCAGACTTGCTCAGAAAGATCATGTTGACAATATCTCTGTCAAGTTCGAATATGAGTCACGTTGGGTCAAAAAGTAGGTCTCTAGGTCACATCATAGAAACACTTTGTGAACACTCTAGAGGCCACAAGATTTGGTCTAATCTTCATCAAACTTGCTCAGAATAATCATCTTGACAAAATCGGTCTAGTTCGAATATGGGTCATGTTGGGTCTAAAAGTAGGTCACTAAGTCAAATCATAGAAAAACCTTGTAAACACTCTAGAGGGCACAGTTTTGGTCCAGTCTTCATCAAACTTGTTCAGAATGATCATCTTGACAATGTTTTGATCATTTTCTAATATAAGTTCGTGTTGGGTCAAAATGTAGGTCACTATGTCAAATCCTAGAAAAACCTAGTGAACACTCTAGAGGCCACAATTTGGGTCCAATCTTCATCAAACTTGCTCAGAATGATCATCCTGTCAATCTCTCAGTCAGGTTGGAATATGGGTCATGTTGGGTCAAAAGTAGGTCACTATATCAAATCATAGAAAAACCTAGTGAACACTCTAGGGGCCAGTGTTGGTCCAATCTTCATCCATTTGTTTGTTTGATTTGAGGTTTAATGTCCCCGTCAACACTGTAAAGATCATTTTGGAGATATTGCTTCCAATTTTGTGGGACTTTTACCTGACATTGAGATGAAATGACATCTCAAGCCCTGTCGCCAAATGAAGCCAATAGGGTTTATTAGCATGGAAGGTCCGCCTCACACCGTGGTTCCTGGACAGGCTTAGATCCTCTAAGCAGTTTACCTGTACTAGTGTGCTGGCCGGATTCAGCTCTGCGTGGAAGCATCATGCAGCCAATATATTTCTTCAATCCCCTATGGGCAGGGGCGTCCAATCTTCATCAAACTTGCTCAGAATGATCATATGGCAATGTCTTATTCAAGTTCAAATATGCGTCATGTCAGGTCTAAAAGTAGGTCCCTAGTTCCAATCATACAAAAACCTAGTGAACACACTAGAGGCCACAGTTTTGGTCCAATCTTCATCAGACTTGCCCAGAATGATCATCTTGACAATATCTTGGTCAAGTTCCAAAAGTAGGTCACTAGGTCAACTCATAGAAAAACCTTGTCAGCACACTAGAGGCCACAGTTTTAGTCAAATCTTCATCAAACTTGCTCAGAATTATCATCTTGACAATATCTCCGTCAAGTTTGAAAAGAAGGTCACTAGGTCAAATCATATAAAAACCTTGTGAACACTCTAAAGGCCATAGTTGTGGTCCAATCTGCATCAAACTTGCTCAGAATGATCATCTTGACAATATCTCAATTATGTTCAATAAGACGGGCCTCCGTGGCCTAATGGATAAGAGCGCTGACTCTTAGTCATTAGGTCTCTCACTGCCGTGGGTTCAAGCCTCGCTCGGGTCACGTGTGAGACGCCAAGTTCTGCAACGGAAGGTCAGGTGGTTTTTGTCGCACCTGCTTTAGCAGGAAGACATAGGCGTGCAAGTTTCCGTCCGTCCGTCAACATTTTACACTGGATGTCTTGTCATCGCAACTCCTCCTACACTTTTAGACTGATCATTTGGAAACTTTGCATGTGCTTTCGCCATGGTATGAGGAAGGGCATGTGGTTTGGACTTAATCTTCGAATCAATTTTTGTCACTTTTTCCATATTGTGAACTTAGTCATTTTTAGGTATGCGATACGTACCTCTTGTCATCGCAACTCCTCTTACACTTTTATACTGATCATTTGGAAACTTTGCATGTGCTTTCCCCTTGGTATGAGGGTGCGCATATGGTTTGGACTTAATCTTCGAATCAATTTTTGTCACTTTTTCCAGATTGTGAACTTAGTCATTTTTAGGTATGCGATATGTACCTCTTGTCATCGCAACTCCTCTTACACTTTTATACTGATCATTTGGAAACTTTGCATGTGCTTTCCCCTTGGTATGAGGATGCGCATATGGTTTGGACTTAATCTTCGAATCAATTTTTGTCACTTTTTCCAGATTGTGAACTTAGTCATTTTTAACCTTCAATTGGTATTGGGTTGGTACCTCTTGTCATCGCAACTCCTCCTACACTTTTATACCAATCATTTGGAAAATTTGTGTGTGCTTTCGGCATGGTATGAGGATGCGCATATGGTTTGGACTTAATCTTCGAATCAATTTTTGTCACTTTTTCCATATTGTGAACTTAGTCATTTTTAGGTATGCGATACGTACCTCTTGTCATCGCAACTCCTCTTACACTTTTACACTGATCATTTGGAAACTTTGCATGTGCTTTCCCCTTGGTATGAGGATGCGCATATGGTTTGGACTTAATCTTCGAATCAATTTTTGTCACTTTTTCCAGATTGTGAACTTAGTCATTTTTTACCTCACATATATAGGCTATGGATTCTTCTCAAAGCCCTATATTCATCTCTTCTACCTTAAATAAACTTTTACTTTTTGTGTTGGGCAGGTGGGGAGCAGGTGCGACATCAACTTCACCGAAGTTGAATTTCTGGTTCTCCGGGTACTCCGGTTTTCGCCCACCTATGATTAACGATCGGCTCGATATGAGTGAAATAATCTTGAAAGGGCCCTAAAACCCAAACCAAAAAAAAAAAAATGTTCAATAAGTAGGTGACTAGGTCAAATCGTAGAAAAAAACTTGTAAACACTCTTGAGGCCACAGTTTTAGTCCAATCTTCATCAAACTTGCTCAGAATGATCATCTTGACAATATCTTGGTCAGGTTTGAAAAGTAGGTCACTAGGTCAAATCATAGAAAAACTTGTGAACACTATAGAGGCGTCAGTTTTAGTCCAATCTTCATTAAAATTTGCTCAGAATGATCATCTTGACAATATCTAAGTCAAGTTCGCAAAGTAGGTCACAAGGTCAACTCATACAAAAAGCTTGTGAACAGTCTAGCAGCCACAGTTTTAGTCCAGTCTTCATCAAACTTGCTCAGAATGATCATCCTGACAATATCTCGGTCATGTTTGAAAAATTGGTTACTTGGTCAACTCATAGAAAACCTGTGCGAACACTCTAGAGGCTACAGTTTTGGTCCAATCTTCATCAAACTTGCTCAGAATGCTCATCTTGACAATATCTCAATCATGTTGGAAAAGTAGGTCACTAGGTCAACTCATAGAAAAACCGTGTGAAAACTCTAGAGGCCACAGTTTTGGTCCAATCTTCATCAAACTTGCTTAGAATGATCATCTTGACAATAACTCGATCATGTTCGAAAATAGGTCACTTGGTCAAATCATAGAAAAACCTAGTGAAGACTCCAGAGGCCACAGTTTTGGTCCAATCTTCATCAAACTTGCTCAGAATGATCATCTTGACAATATCTCGGTCAAGTTTGAAAAATAGGTCACTAGGACAAATCATAGGAAAACCTTGTGAACATAGAGTCAACAGTTTTGGTCCAATCTTCATCGAACTTGCCTAGGATGATAATCTTGACAATATCTTGGTCAAGTTCGAAAAGTAGGTCACTAGGTCAAATCATAAAAAAATATAGTGAACACTCCAGAGGACATACTTTTGGTCCAATCTTCATCAAACTTGCTTAGAATGATCATCTTGACAATATCTTTGTCAAGTTATTTAATATAACTTCACATAAATGTTTGGTTTGACAATAGATTGAGAAATTTTACTTTCAGGGTCCTTGGTTCAAGGTCAAGGTCATTGGGGCTATTTTAGAAAAACACTTTATCATCACTCTAGTGCCTATAATTATCAACAGATTTTGATATATCTTGTCATAAATGTTTGGTATTATAATGTCTCAAGCATGTATGACTTTCAGGATGCTGGGCTGAAGGTCAAGTTACTGTGGCAATTTTAGAAAAACTTTGTCATCCCTTTACTTCATCCATTTATCAATGGATTTTAATGTAATATCACAACTGTTAGGTATGACAGTGTTTGGTACTAATTTGACTTTCAGGGTGCTGGGCTCAATGTCATGGTCACTGTGGCTGGTTTTAGAAAAACTTTGTCATCGCTCTAGCATCTTCATTTATCGATGGATTTTGATATGACTTATCACAAATGTTAGGAATGATAACATCTTAAGCCAGCTTGTTTTTCAGAGAAATTGGTCAATGCTCTCAGGTGAGGGATCTAGGGCCATCATGGCCCTCTTGTTTTTCTTTGTTGTCATTAAGAGTATACAATAAAACAAAAATCACATCAGTAAGCTGTTCTGTTGGACTTCTTGTTGTGTGCGGAAAGTGAGCATTGTCCCTCATCCTTCAGGCTTGCAGCAATACAGCTTTCTACTTGCAACTAGAAGTGATATTTCCCATCTGAACAGCATATATACTAATTCTGTATTCCTTTTTTATTGCAACATAGAAACAGTGATACATTAGAAACCATGCCATTGAAAATATTTTGCACATTTTCAGGTCTTTCTGAGGCACTTTGATGGAACACCACATAGATTTCTCCAGCACAATGATGTATTTGCTGTACAAGGAAAAGCCTTTTGTGTGCAGTATTCAGGTTCACACAGCAAGGTAACTGATAAATTAGTGATTGCTTAAAGTACTTGTTTGGTCTTTTATTGACATATTACGATCAATCTTCATCCAACAGTGATCTACCTCTTATGTTTTCCCAGTTTTCTCCAAAACTATGTTTTTAATTTCATTGAAATTTGGGCACAGTTGATCTTTGGTAATTTCCTACAAGATTTGTGTGTTTTCATTGCCATATATTTGACCCCCGCCCATAGGGGCTTGAAGAAATATATGGACTGCATGATGCTTCCACGCAGAGCGGAATCTGGCCCGCACACTAGTACTGGTAAACCGCTCAGAGGACCTAAGCCTGTCCAGGAACCGGGGTGCGAGGCAGACCGTCCATGCTAATAAACCCTATTGGTTTCATTGGGTGACAGGTCTTGAGATGTCATATCATCTGAATGTCGGGTAAAAGTCCCGCAAAATTGAAAGCAACGTCTCCAAAATTACCTTTACAGTGTTGACGGGGACGTTAAACCTCAAATCAAACAAACAATCGCCATATATAACAGGACAGTGAAGGCATCATTTCTTGTTGGGGTTAAGGGCAGGATCAATTACTTATCTAGTCATTAACATCAATATTAACAATGCAAAATCTTTTTCAGCAAATGAGCTATTCATCTGTCATTCATGGGGAGTATATGTCACCATTTTGTCTGACCGTCCCTGCATCCA
The DNA here is from genome assembly GCA_963580285.1 of Lucinisca nassula. NCBI lineage: Eukaryota > Metazoa > Mollusca > Bivalvia > Lucinida > Lucinidae > Lucinisca > Lucinisca nassula. The sequence goes on from OY757016.1 coordinate 56,867,194, forward strand.
GATTTCTTTGTATGGAGCAACAAGAGGGCAATGATGGCCGTGTATTGCTCACCTGAGCTACCATTTGCTTTGTCAAGCAAGTGATTCCAGGGGAGGTGCCTTGGCCTTAAGAATTTTGGAGAAAAAAAAACATTTTAAAGATTTTCCCTTTGGTTGGGCAACCAGAATTCTAAATAGATCCACTTTACTTGAACATGTTTTGTAGAGGACCATGCAAGGATCACTCCTGACAGGTTACAGAATTCATAGCATTGTAGTTGCCTACGTTAAACATTAAGTAAACAAGTGACACTCGGAGTGGAGGGGTGGGTGGAATTTTGACCCAAGGGGCATGATTTGAACAATCTTTTTAGAGGACCACTAGATGAAATTGTGGGCCCTTTTTGCAAAAATAAACACATTTTGCAGGGTTGCATAGTCACCTTTAGTGACAGATCTAGTTAGGGCCCCGCACTGAAAGTGTGGGTGCCCTATAGTAATCACTCTGTCCGTCCGTCCGTCTGTCTGTCTGTCTGTCTGTCCGTCCATCTGTCCGTCCACAAATTTCTGATAGCGCTGCCGGGGCCCTAGTCAGTTTCACTGACAGCTCTAGTTGGCTTAGTAGTCCATGTGTCAACATTTCACTGATGTTGGCTTTAAAGTTGTACTAATGACATAACAGCAGTATAAGGAATGAGTAATACAGGCAATGTCACTTGAATTATTTCAGTGTGATCCAGATGATACGGTAACAGAGATGGATGTTTCTGAAACTAATATTGGTGACAAGAATGCAGTTCGGCCTGATAGAGCTGATCCTGGGTGTGGCAAAGATGGCATTCAATCTGATCTGATGAGTGTTCATTGTGACAAATATTCAGATTCATCAGAAATGGATGATTCTCGTGATGAAGATTATATTCCATCAGATGTAACTGATTGTGAGAGTGATGATGAATTTGTTCATTCAAATGGTACCTTTTCATCAGCTCTTCAAGAAGTCAAAGAGCCTATTCCATGTGACATGTTAAGTGCTGTTTGTGATGATCTAATTCCATCACATATAGATGAATCTCAGAGTGTCAAAGGTCATATTCCATCAGATATAGCTGATCCTCATAGTGACAAAGGTCATATTCCATCAGATATAGCTGATCCTCATAGTGACAAAGGTCATATTCCATCAGATATAGCTGATCCTCATAGTGACAAAGGTCATATTCCATCAGATATAGCTGATCCTCATAGTGACAAAGGTCATATTCCATCAGATATAGCCGATCCTCATAGTGACAAAGGTCATATTCCATCAGATATAGCTGATCCTCATAGTGACAAAGGTCATATTTCATTAGATATAGCTGATCCTCATAGTGACAAAGGTCATATTCCATCAGATATAGCTGATCCTCATAGTGACAAAGGTCATATTTCATTAGATATAGCTGATCCTCATAGTGACAAAGGTCATATTCCATCAGATATAGCTGATCCTCATAGTGATAAAGGTCATATACCATCAGATATAGCTGATCCTCATAGTGACAAAGGTCATATTCCATGTGATTTGCTCAATTCTGTTTCTGATGATCCAATACCATTACACATGTATGCTTCTCAGAGTGACAGAGGTCATATTCCATCAGAAAAGGGTGATATTCATAGTGATGAAGATCATTTTGGTTCAGAGAGTGATCACGAATCCATTCTTTCACATGAAATTCCAATGATGGACAAATTTTGTAAAACAGTTTATGTACCACAAGTTAAATATCAGAATAAATCCGGGAAGAAGGTCAGAGTGTACAATAAAAAGCAGGTTTGCTTTTTTTGTGAAACAAGACAGACAAAAATAAGTAAACATTTGTTTAAGAAACATGGAGCAGAACATGAAGTTGCACAAATTTTGTCGCTCAACAAAGGCAGCAAGGAAAGAAATGAAAAACTTGAACTGTTGCGTAATAAGGGTAATTTTCATCACAATAGAAAGGTTCTTGAAACAGGCTTTGGGGAACTTATACTAGTAAGACGTCCTAAACAAGAAATTGATCTTGATGACTATGGAGCATGCTCTTCATGTTTAGGCTTTTATGCTAAGTCAGATTTATACAAACATCAGAAGTATCACTGTGTTGGCTGCAAAGAAGGTGCAAACTCTTCAGCAGATGCTATTTATGCAAGTAATGTTTTGATTGGAAAAAATAGTGCTTCAAAACAACCTAGTACTCTGGAAGAAGAGGTGTTTCCTTCCATGAGAGGTGACAATGTGACATTAATAGCTAAACATGACCCTTTAATAAAGGAACTGGGAAAGTCTTGGTTGATAAGGACAAAAGATATGGATATAACAAAAAGGAACAACTATGTCTCCCAAAAGATGAGAGAAACAGCACGCTTACTTCAAAAGCTAAGAGAAATTTGTCCAGGGAAGTTTGCCATAAGTGATTTCATAACTCCCAATATGTTTGATTGCGTCATTCAAGCAGTTAATGATTTGTGTGGGTTAGAGAGTAGTGAAAGCACTCCCGCTTTGGCATTGAAACTTGGCTACAATCTGAAAAGAATAGCACAGCTGAAAAAAGCACTAGCTATTAGGGCTTGGGATAATGAAAAGGAAAAAGAAGCCGAGAGGTACCTGGAGCTGCATAATAGCGAGTGGTCAGAGAAGATCTCTGCAGGTTCCCTTAATGTATTATATAACAGGAAATTCAACAAAAAGGACAAACTACCACTGTCAGGAGACTTAAAACTGCTGAATGTGTATCTTGAGGAAGAACTGAGAGAAATACCTAAACAAATCACTGTTGAAAATTTTCGCCGTCTCCAGGTGTTGTGTCTGGCAAGGCTTGGTACATTCAACAGGAGGAGACCAGGGGAAATGGAGCAAATGACGTAAGTAAAAGTGCAGCAAACACTTAGGCTTCAAGCCATGACTGTTTAAGGAATAAGGACATGTTTGAATTGACCCTTAACCTGCTGTATAAATTACAGGGTGGGGGATCACATGGTTTGATACGTAAATTTGCGACTGCAGCTAAAACCGTCTCAATTCAAGGTATGTTTTTCATTCGTTATCCTTTATTTCTTTGGATCTCGTTACAAACTATAGCGCAGAGTATGAGGAATATTGAGTGCTTTCAGCCAGCACCTAACATTTTCCTGAAATATTCATATTCTTTGTGTTTCATCACTTACAATTCAAGGACGACAAAAATTTCATGTGGATCTTGTACACTGTTCTAGTATTCTTAACAGCTGCAGCTTTTTTGTCAGAATCTTTTTCTCGCATCTGTGTCAGAAGTTGTGTATATAATAGAGTAAAAGTACCCACTGGTATAAATCTTAAACGTTATTTTGTCAAGCATAAAGGGTTTCAAAATGCTTTTATTCTGATGACAAGTTAAAATGGAAACCGGATCCACATGGGAACCCATTTGATTATTGGGTTCATTTGGAAGATATTATAATTAGTAGATTATAAGCATAACTTGTATTAAATAGTTTGTTAGAAAATATGTGACTGTTAAAATGCCAGCTATGTGCATTTTATAGTTATTCAGTATCAATGGAAACTTCTTAGTCTTTTTTATTCATTATTATTCCAGTATCAGGACAATTTTTACACAACTTTATTAGAAAATATAGCTGGTTGTCAGCAGACTTTTAGGTCTAGTGACAGCTTGTGTCACCAGACTTTTGGTCTAGTGACAGCTGCTTGTCCAGACCTAAAACTCAGCTGACAGCCGGTTGTCACCAGACCTCGCCATTTTTTAAAGCTACATCGAATTGGTTCGTCTACGAAGGAGAGGATGGAAGCAAAGAAACTGAGAAATCAAAAACAACGCAAATCAACATGACAAAAAATAGCAGTGCACTTGATCACTGACTATTTAGAAGTGCACTAGATCACTTCAGTTAAACTACGCAAAAGAATTCATCATCATCATCAACGAATTTTTGATTAACATGCAGGTACAGGGGCAAAGTCCTCATAAGGAGCATTCCACATGTCCATTCCAGCGGAGTCTCCTCTCTTTTAGGATGAGGTCCAGGTCCTCAATGCCAAGGGGCTCAAGTAGCTCACTGGACCTGACGGTGACAGCGTCCTGTGGCTTGACATTGCAGATCTGTCTGATCATTGCCCTGTATTAAAACAACAATTGCCCTGAATTAAAACAAACAATATGTATTTCAAAATTTTATTATCCAAGTTAGTAATAAGCCCCCGCCCATACGGGCTTAAGAAATATATGGGCTGCATGATGCTTCCACGCAGAGTTGAATCCGGCCCGCACACTAGTACTGGTAAACCGCTTAGAGGATCTAAGCCTGTCCAGGAACCGCGGTGCGAGGCGGACCGTCCATGCTAATAAACCCTATTGGACCGTTTCATTGAGCGACAGGGCTTGAGATGTCATTTCATCTCAATGTCAGGTAAAAGTCCCACAAAATTGGAAGCAACGTCTCCAAAATGCTCTTTACAGTGTTGACTGGGACGTTAAACCTCAAATCAAACAAACAAACCAAGTTAGTAATTTCATGAAAGATATCATTTACAGACCAAAAATGATTAAAACACAGGTTGGTATGGTCAAGAGAGCCATTTTTAGTGTAAAGAATACTAGAACAGTGTACAAGATCCCCATGAAATTTCCATTGTCCTGATTTGTCCTGAATTGTAATCAATTACACACAAAGAATATGAATATATCAGGGGAATGTTAGATGTAAGAAGAAAGTATTCAATACTTCCCACTATAGTTTGTAACGAGATGCAAAGAAATAAAGGAAAACCAACCAAAACATAAGTTTAAATGCAAAGATTATGGGGACATATATTAATATTAATTATCACCACTTCAGTGTGTAATGCCTTGTTGGATACACTGTATATGAATTGTCCCCACTCCAGTGTGTAATGCCTTGTGGGGTACACAATATCTTAATTAGTCTCACTTCGGTAAGTTATGCCTTGTGGGTTTAAGTTTAAACGCAAAGAGTAACGGGACATATATATTAATATTAATTATCCCCACTTCAGTGTGTAATGCCTTGTTGGATACACTGTATATGAATTATCTCCACTCCAGTGTTTAATGCTTTGTGGGGTACATTCAAAGTGTTTAAGTTTAAACACAAAAGAGTAACAGACATATATTAATATTAATTATACCCCCGGCATACAAAGTATGTCAGGGGGTATATAGTTTTCGTCTTTCCGTCCGTTCATTCGTTCGTATGTTTGTTCATTCGTTCGCTCGTTCGTTCGTTCGTTCGTTCGCCAACTTTTACGTCAAAGTTTTGCGTTAAACCTTTTTGATTGCTGATATCTCTGTAGCCACAGGTTGTATTCTCTTCATATTTGGTACAGGATATCTCTATAGCATTACCTTTCATATGGAATATCTAAGCCCCTGGGTCAAGCCCCTGGGTGGGTTGTCTGTCCGTCTGTCTGTTTATCTACTTTTACGTCAAAGTTTTGTGTTAAACCTTTTTCACTGCTGATATCTCTGTAACCACATGTTAGATTCTCTTCATGTATGGTAAAGGATATCTCTATAGCATTACCTTTCATATGGAATATCTAAGCCCCTGGGTCAAGCCCCTGGGTGGGCTGTCTGTTCATCTAATTTTACGTCAAAGTTTTGTGTTAAACCTTTTTCATTGCTGATATCTCTGTAACCACATGTTAGATTCTCTTCATGTTTGGTAAACGATATCTTTATAGCATTACCTTTCATATGGAATATCTAAGCCTCTGGATCAAGCCCCTGGGTGGGCTGTCTGTCTGTCTGTTCATCTACTTTTACGTCAAAGTTTTGTGTTAAACCTTTTTCATGGCTGATATCTCTGTAACCACATGTTAGATTCTCTTCATGTTTGATAAATGATTTCATGATGCATGTCCCTTCCCCCACCCATGGTGACCTTGACCTCAAGGTCATGGTGACCTTGACCTCAAGGTCACAGACTTAGAAATTTTACATTTGGTTAAAGTTTTATGTAAAAGTTTATAGATGCCTGTATGTTCTATTTGATAACCTCACTCCCTTGGTCCATTTAGAAATTTTATGTTTGATTTATCTTTTACAAGCACATTTATAGATTCTTATAGCTTCTTGACTTCATTCATATTACATACAAGCTCGAAAGATAAATCAGAGGGTGACGCTGGCCGGGAGTATACGTGACCCACTGGTCACTTTCTCTAGTTATCCCAACTTCAGTGTGTAATGCCTTGTTGGATACACTGTGTATGAATTATCCACACTCCAGTGTGTAATGCCTTGTGGGGTACACAATATCTTAAATAGTCTCACTCCGGTGTGTTATGCCTTGTGGGGTACATTCAAAGTGTTTAAGTTTAAACGCAAAGAGTAACGGGACATATATTAATATTAATTATCCCCACTTCAGTGTGTAATGCCTTGTGGGATACACTGTATATGAACTATCCACACTCCAGTGTGTAATGCCTTGTGGGGTACACAATATCTTAATTAGTCTCACTCCGGTGTGTTATGCCTTGTGGGGTACATCCAAAGTGTTTAAGTTTAAACGCAAAGAGTAACTGAACATATATTATTATATTGATTATCCCCACTTCAGTGTGTAATGCCTTGTGGGATACATTGTCTATTAACTATCCCCACTCCAGTGTGTAATGCCTTGTGGGGTAAACAATATCTTAATTAGTCCCCTCCAGTGTGTTATGCCTTGTGGGGTAAACAATATCTTAATTAGTCTCACTCAAGTGGGTTATGCCTTGTGGGGTAAACAATATCTTAATTAGTCTCACTCCAGTGTGTTATGCCTTGTGGGGTATTATAAAACAATATCTTAATTAGTCTTACTCCAGTGTGTTATGCCTTGTGGGGTAAACAATATCTTAATAAGTCCCACTCCAGTGTGTTAAGCCTTGTGGGGTAAACAATATCTTTATTAGTCTCACTCCAGTGTGTAATGCCTTGTGGGGTAAACAATATCTTAATTAGTCTCACTCCAGTGTTTTATGCCTTATGGGGTAAACAGTATCTTAATTAGTCTTACTCCAGTGTGTTATGCCTTGTGGGGTAAACAATATCTTAAGTAGTCTTACTCCAGTGTGTTATGCCTTGTGGGGTAAACAATAACTCAATTAGTCTTACTCCAGTGTGCTATGCCTTGTGGGGTAAACAATATCTTAAGTAGTCTTACTCCAGTGTGTTATGCCTTGTGGGGTAAACAATAACTCAATTAGTCTTACTCCAGTGTGCTATGCCTTGTGGGGTAAACAATATCTTAAGTAGTCTTACTCCAGTGTGTTATGCCTTGTGGGGTAAACAATATCTTAATTAGTCTTACTCCAGTGTGTTATGCCTTGTGGGGTAAACAATATCTTAATTAGTCTCACTCCAGTGTGTTATGCCTTGTGGGGTAAACAATATCTGAAGTAGTCTTACTCCAGTGTGTTATGCCTTGTGGGGTAAACAATATCGTAAATAGTCTCACTCAAGTGTGTTATGCCTTGTGGGGTAAACAATATCGTAATTAGTCTTACTCCAGTGTGTTATGCCTTGTGGGATAAACAATATCTTAATTAGTGTCACTCCAGTGTGTTATGCCTTGTGGGGTAAACAATATCTTCATTAGTCTCACTCAAGTGTGTTTTGCCTTGTGGGGTAAACAAATCTTACTTAGTCTCAGTCCAGTGTGTTATGCATTGTGGGGTAAACAATATCTTAATTAGTCCCACTCCAGTGTGTTATGCCTTGTGGGGTAAACAATATCTTCATTAGTCTCACTCCAGTGTGTTATGCCTTGTGGGGTAAACAATATCTTAATTAGTCTTACTCCAGTGTGTTATGTCTTGTGGGGTACATTCAAAGTGTTTAAGTGTATGAAGTCAAGGCAATCGGATAAAAACTGTAGGAGAATGGTTCCAAAACCACAAAGAGTAACGGGACATATTATGGTATGGCGTAGTCTGTCCGTCTGTCTGTTTAACTGTCTGTCTGTCTGTTAACTATTTCATTTCCAGATAACTCCTCCTAGTTTTCATCCATTTGACTTAAAACTGGGTAGGTGCATTGCTGGCAAGGTCTAGATGTGCATGTGGGTTTTGATTTTAGGTCTGACAACTCTAGGCTCAGTAATGCCCCTAGAATTGTCGGTTTTGGCCATTTTCACCCTTTTTCATATTTATACAACTTCTACAGTTTTTATCACCCATTCCGGATTTATGCAACTCCCCCTAAAGTTTTTATTCAGTTTACTTGAAACTTGATAGGTGCAGTGCTTGGAATGTCTAGATGTGCATGCGAGTTTTGTTTCCAGGTCTAACATCTTTAAGCTGAATTAAGCTCCTGGAAATAGTTAAAATTCATTGTTATCTTTGGCCATTTTTGGATAACTCCTCCTACAGTTTTTAGCTCACCTGTCACGTAGAGACGAGGTGAGAATTTGGGATCATTTTTTGTCCGTAGTTCGTGTGTGCATACGCCCGTCCGTCCGTAAACAATTTCTTCAAACAACATCTCCTCCTAAACCACTGATCGTATTTTGACCAAACTTCACAGGAATGATCCTTAGGTGGTCCCCTTTCAAAGTTGTTCAAATGGCTCCGGTCCGTTGCACATGTAGGTCACAGGAGCTAAAAGTAGTTTTTATTTTAATGAAAACTTTGATATTTGGTATGAAGCTTCATACAATGGACTTCTACCAAGATTGTTCAAATAAAAGCCTTGAGGCCAAAAATGCCCCTGCACCGGGACCCACTAGTTTTACATAGGCTTATATAGGAAAAAATCCTTTAAAAATCTTTGTGACTGAAACCAGAAGGCCCAGGTCTTTGATGTTTGGCTTGAAGCTTCATCTAGTGGACCTCTACTGAGATTGTTCAAATTATAGCCCTGGCACCAAAAAATGCCCCCGCGGCAGGGCCCACTGGTTAAAATACATTAGGCTTATTTACGAAAAACCTTTAAAAATTTTTTTGTCTAAACCAGAAAGCCCAGGTCTTTGATATTTGGTATGAAGCTTTATCTAGTGGACCACTACCAAGTTTGTTTAAGTTATAGCCCTTGGGCCAAGAATGTACTAGAGACACCCATACTCAGGTAAGTGATCCAGGGCCCTGTGGCCCTCTTGTTAACCAGGTGACTTGTAGTGTGGTAGTGCATTTCTGGCAAGGTCTAGATGTGCATGTAGGTTTTGTTTCCAGGTCTGACAACTTTAAGCTGCGTTTTACCCCATGAAATAGTAAAAAATTTTGTTTTGGCCATTTCTGGATATATCCTTAAACAGTTTTTTATCCAGTTGACTTGAAACTTAATTGATGCATTTCTGGCAAGGTCTAGATGCTAGATGTGCATGTGGGCTTTGTTTATAGGTATAACAACAAATGTGTGTTATGCCCCTTGAAGTCGTTAATTTTGGCCATTTCTGGATAACTCCTTTTTAATATCAAATATAACTACCCATCACTACAATTATAACCTCCCATTGTTTTGATTGGTAGGTATATTGTTAATTAAAATTAATTTTACATTAAAAATAACATTAAGGGTTTAAGTTTCGGACTTTTTTTTTTACCTTTGACCTCTATGACCTTGACCTTGGAGGTACAGACCTGGGTTTGCATGTGACACATCGTCTCATGATGGTTATCATTTCTACAAAGTAATTTCAAAATCCATCCAGAAATAAGAAAGTTATTTACTGCATTTAAGTTTCTGACCCTGTTTTTGGCCTTTGACATCTAAGTATGACCTTGACCTTGGAGGTACGGACCTGGCTTTTGCACGTGACACGTTGTCTCATGATGGTTAACATTTCTGCTGATTAATTTTATAATCCATCAAGAAATAAGGAAGTCATTGACCGCGTTTTAAGTTTCGGACGCATGGACGGACGGACGGACAAGGGCAACGCTACATGCCCTTTCCACCATTCTTCAAATGGCAGGGGCATCAAAAATTTCCTATTCTGGTATTGTCTGCACAATAGCCATTTCATTTATCATTTGATTTTAACCAAACTTACTGGCAGTTTCACAAAAAAGTGCAAATAAGAAGTTTGTCTTAAATGTCTTTGTTATGATGGATGTTCTTAGTTATGTATGCATTATTTAAAGATAACATTCTTCAGTTTTGCCCACAAGTCATCACCTAACCCTCCAAAATGAAATATGACATGTATGTACACATGCTTTTGTAGCAACAAGTCAAAATGGTGTGGAAAATTGTTCATTTTTTCACATTATGCTGTAATAATTGAAATTTACCAATTTTTGTTAGCTTCAGAATCACTGTTTGAACTTCAAAGATGATAAAAATTGTAGGTTTCTCTATCTTTCAAACGCTTTTTACCCCATGCAATTTGGTTAAAAATTAAGAGTTTTACGCCAAATTGTTTAAATGACATGCTTCGTTATGCGTTTTACAATTTGTATTATATCTTACGTTAAATGCCTTCTAAATGTGCATGAATAGCATTAAAATTTAATGATGTTTAAATTACACTTGCACAACAAAAATAGGGCAGATTCTAAAGCTCAGTTAAAATGCTTTGAACCCGACATGTCAACAAGAAAGATGTTTTAGGTCATAAAGTCTTCACATATGCTAAATGTTTGACAAAAATCAACTGTTTTCTTGTACTGTTTTCAATTTAAGAGCAATGTAAAAGCATAAATGTGTTTAAAACATAAAAGATCTTAAAAGATTGAAATGCCATATTGTTATACATGGATTTTCATTTGATTGAGCTGGAATGGGAACATCTAGTAATATTATGATGAAGAGCAATGATACTCAGGTCAGCGATAAAGGGCCATCTTGGCCCTCTTGTTTACTAAACGCACTTGATTCTTGGTAGCTTTATTTTTAACATTATCTACATGTACCTGTGTATTTTGATATAAGTTTCATTATTATTCCCCGACCGAATAGGTTCGGGGGATATAGCGATCAGCCTGGGGTCCGTCCATCCGTCCGTCCATAGACGCAACCTTGTGATGGCCATAACTCCTATGCCCTTTGAGATTCATTGATGGTTCTTGGCACAATTGTTCACAAGGCTGAGACAGTGTGTCATGCCCAAGAACCAGAACTCTGGATGCCATACTTTTTTAGTTATCTCCGCTTTTAATAAAATAGAATGACTTATTTGTGATGGCCATAACTCCAATACCCTTTGAGATATATTGATGGTAGTTGGCACAATTGTTCACAAGGCTAAGACAGTGTGTCATGCACAAGAACCACAACTCTGGTTGCCATGGTTTTTTAGTTATCTCCCCTTCCAGTAAAATAGAGTGACTACGTTGTGATGGCCATAACTCCAATACCTTTTCAGATATATTGATGAGACCTGGCACAGTTGTTCACAAGGCCGAGACGGTGTGCTATGCACAAGAAAACAACTCTTGGTGCCATGGTTTTTGAGTTATCTCCCCTTCCAATAATATAGAATCACTACCTTGTGATGGCCATATCTCCAATACTCTTTGAGATATATTGATGGTACTCAGTACAGTTGTACCTATGAGGTTAAGCAGGTGTGTCACATGCAAGAACCACAACTCTGGGTACCCATGTTTTTGAATTATCTCCCCTGACAATATAACCTTGTGATGACCATAACTCCAATACCCTTTGAGATATATTGATGGTAGTTGGCACAATTGTATACAAGGTTGAGAAGACGTTTCATGCCAAAGAACCACAACTCTGGGTGCTATGATATTTGAGTTATCTCCCCTTCCAATATAACAGTATGACCAGCTTGTGATCACCCTACCTCCAATACACTTTAAGACATATTGGTGGTACTTGATGCAGATGTACATGAGGTTAAGCAGGTGTGTCATGCTCAAGAATTACAAATCTGGGTGCTCTGGATTTTGAGTTATCTCCCCTGACAATATAACCTTGTGATGGCCTTAACTCCAACACCGTTTGAGATATATTAAAGCAACTTGGCGCAATTGTATACAAGGTACAGAAGGGGTGTCATGTGCAAGAACAACAACTGTTGGTGCTGTGATATTTGAGTTATCTACCCTTCTAATATAACCATATAATCAGCTTGTGATCACCATATCTCCAATATCCTTTGAGACATATTGATGGTACTTTGTACAGAAAAACACGAGCTTAAGCAGGCATGTCATGCGCAAGAACTAGAATTCTGAGTGCCCTAATTTTTAGCTATCTCCCCTGATGGTATAATCTTGTGATGGCCATAACTGCAATACTTTTGTGATATATTTCTGGTTTAAGTTGGCTGCACTTTCTATTGGTGAACAATCTTCTGAAGGCCATTATTAGCTTTTGGTCGGGGGATTTGCCATCTCTTCCGATGGCTATTTTATTGATATAGTTTTTAAAGAAAAAAGGAAAAAAAAAAGGCAATTTATTGATAACTCCTCTTAGTTATAATCTGATTGACTTGAAACTTGATAGGTGTATTGCTGGTAAGACTTTTATATTCATTTGGGTTTTGTTTTTAGACCACATAACTTTTGGCGTATTTATAGCCCTTGAAGTCACTACAAGTGGCTTTTTTGACCACATTAAATGTTAAATCAGCCATGAACAGGCATATACCGTCTGACTTTGCGGAACTCTTGCTAACTATTTCAAGGGCATACCTCAACCTAAACACAAAATACACATGCACATCTAGACCTCACCAGCAATGCATCTACCGAGTTTCAAGTCAATCAGATAAAAACTGTAGGAGTTGTCCAGAAATGGCCAAAAATGGCAATTTTTAGCAATTCAAGGGCTATAACTCTACTTATAGTTGTCAAACCTGCAAACAAAACACACATGCACAGATTCTAGACCGCGAGAGCAATGCATCTACAAAGTTCCAAGTCAATCTGATAAAAACTGTAGAAGTTATCCAGAAATGGCCAAAAATGACAATTTTAAACAATTTGAGGGCTGTAACACTACTTAGAGATGTTAGACCTGGAAACAAAATACATATGCACATTTCCACATCACCAGCAATACATCCACCCAGTTTCAAGTCAATGGAATAAAAACTCTAAGAGAAGTTATCTGGAAACGAACAAGTTTAATAGACAGACGGATGGAGAGCTTCATACCACAATACATTCAATCTAAAGATGGGTGTATAAAACTATATGGCAAGGTTATACTACAAACAGATAATATATTGCATGCAATTATTTTGTAAAGATGTCATTTGAAATATACCATTGTCATAGCAGTGACCTGCCTTTGCAGTTGCTGAAGATGCAATTGTATAAAACTATTTTAGCAATGCAATACATTTCTCTACAAGCTAGCATTTTAATCATTCGCAGCATTTCCAAAGAAGTCATATCAAAGGAAGGTAGCTGTTGTTTTGCACCATGTAGCTGCATTTCCACATGCCCCGATTTCATTTCTAGCATCAGAAAATCAGTATTGCATCACATCAAAACAATTCCACAGCAATAGCCGCGTATAGGTTACTTCGTCATTCTCGGGTTGGGCAGTCAATCAACAAACACTTGTTCACCACAATGTGCTCATTCAACAGAGTCAGCCGGTTGATATGATGCACTTATTTTGGCAGCTGAGCTTACACCTGAATTCACTTCAGTCTCAATGGCTAGTAAGTAAGTGGGTGGGAATACCTTTGATACAGCTGAACAAAGCCTTTCTCTGAAATCGAGTTGACCTTGTGTTTAAAGTACGTACATAACGGATTGCTGCTATTTCTGTTTAATATGCTCTTCTTTTGAAACGGTCCGACACTCACATTGCTTTGCCTGGGCAGGCTTAGATCCTCAAAGCGTTTTACCAGTACTCTTGTGTGGGTCGGATTCAGCTCTGGGTGGAAGCCTCATGCAGCCCATATATTTCTTCAAGCCCCGATGGGCAGCGGCGGGAAACATGTTGTAATGCTTTTAAAATATGATTTTACATTTATTTTGAATGATATAGTCTCACCATATTGTATTTTAGTCAGGTGTATGAGAGGAAATTAACCCTTTCAACCCTACAGCCTACAAAAGGGGCATTTGCAAAAAGTGCTGATCTAGATCAGCTGGCTTCTGAAAAGGCTGTCCGATCAGGATCTACACTTTTTGTTTCACACACACAAACAAAGAAGTCAACTTTCCAAATGAAAACTTTCATACAAGTGAAAAATGTTGGTAAAAGTCGCCGAGTAATATTTGCAGCCGACAACCAATTTGTCATTGGCTGTTTCGGGTGTAAGGATGAGAACGGCAAGCCACTGTTTCTTTGATTTGAGGTTTAACGTCTCCGTCAACACTGTAAAGGTCATTTTGGAGACGTTGCTTCCAATTTTGTGGGACTTTTACCCGACATTGAGATGAAATGACATCTCAAGCCCTGCCGACCAGTGAAACCAATATGGTTTATAAGCATGGACGGGCCGACTCCCACAGCATTGCCTTGGCAGGCTTAGATCCTCCAATTGGTTTACCAGTACTCGTATGCGGGTTGGTTTCAGCTCTGTAAAACATCTATTTCTTCAAGCCCCGATGGGCAGGGGCTAGAATGGCAAGTCATGTGGTGGGGTTGGGATTAGGTAGGCAAAAGACATGGACACATTAAAATATTGTAATATAACATTCAGATATTGGCCTTTGTTGTGTGGCAAACCCATGCTACTTGTATGTATTTCAAGCAAATGTTGGTCGTCCTGTCTGACGTTAATTGACAATTTCTCAGTGCATCTACATAAAACCCCTATAGATTTATTTGTTTGATTTGAGGTTTAATGTCCCCGTCAACACTAAAGGTCATTTTGGAGACATTGTTTCCAATTTTGTGGGACTTTTACCCGACATTGAGATGAAATGACATCTCAAGCCCTGCCGCCCAATGAAACCAATAGGGTTTATTAGCATGGACGGTCCACCTCGCACCACGTTTCCTGGACAGGCTTAGATCATCTAAGCGGTTTACCAGTACTAGTGTGCGGGCCAGATTCAGCTCTGCGTGGAAGCATCATGCAGCCCATATATTTATACCCCCGGCATACGAAGTATGCAATGGGGGTATATAGTTTTTGTCTTTTCCGTCTGTCTGTCTGTCTGTCCGTAAACAATTATTTTGTGTCAAAGATATCTCAGGAACTGCTTCACATAGAAACTTGAAATTTTGCACAAATGATCAGTATGACTACTTGTATTGTGGGAAAGAAAATAAGGGCCAAGGGGTCAGGCCTTTTAGAGTTATTTCCCTTTGTAGTTCTTGCTGTTTAATAGTGTATATTTTTATTTTGTGTCAAAGATTTCTCAATAACTACTGTACATAGAAACTTGAAATTTTGCAAACATGATCAGTATGACTAGTTGTATTGTGGGAAAGAAAATAAGGGCCAAGGGGTCAGGCCTTTTAGAGTTATTTCCCTTTGTAGTTCTTGTTTCAGCTGAGGTGATGGCACTGGCCGGGGGTATACGTGCCCCACTGGGCACTTGTCTAGTTCTTCAAGCCCCTATAGGCGGGGGCCACCTATAGAAAACTACTGGGAAGCAATGTTGTTCATACTATAATGAATACATAAGACTCATGCGACGTTAGTGACATCGAAATAAACAGTGGCTCTCTTCAATATGATTGGACGATGGCGATGTTATGGCGCCAACAAGGCTGTTCCGCTGTTTTTAGCTCACCGGTCACGAAGTGACGAGGTGAGCTTTTGGGATCACTTTTTGTCCATTGTGCGTGCGTCCGTGCGTGCGTTTGTCCGTGCGTGCGTCCGTAAACAATTTCAAATAAGTATATCTCTAATATCCCATGGCCAATCTTGATCATATTTCATGTGAAGCATCATCAGGTAGGGGGAAAGGCTGTATAAGGTTTTTGGGCTGATCAGATTGGAATTCTGGTTGCCATGGCAACATATAGCTCCCATAGACTTACAATGGGAAAAAATTAAAATATCTTCTTCTCTGAAATCACAGGACCCAGAGCTTAGATATTTAGCATGTATTTACAGCCAGTGGTCACCTACATAATTCCTGCCAATCATGCCCCTGGGATCCAAATTGGCCACGCCCCGGGGCCCCTTCTCTCCCATAGACTCATAATGGAACAAAAAGCTTCAAAAATCTTCTACTTGGAAACCACAGGGCCCAGAGCTTAGATATTTAGCATGTAGCAACGGCAAATGGTCACCTACATAAATCCTGCCAATCATGCCCCTGGGGTCCAAACCGGCCACACCCCGGGGCCCTTTAGCTCCTATAGACTCATAATGGAAAAAAGCTTCAAAACTCTTCTTCTGTGAAACCACAAGGCCCATAGCTGAGATATCTTTATAGCATTACCTTTCATATGGAATATCTAAGCCTCTGGATCAAGCCCCTGGGTGGGCTGTCTGTCTGTCTGTTCATCTACTTTTACGTCAAAGTTTTGTGTTAAACCTTTTTCATGGCTGATATCTCTGTAACCACATGTTAGATTCTCTTCATGTTTGATAAATGATTTCATGATGCATGTCCCTTCCCCCACCCATGGTGACCTTGACCTCAAGGTCATGGTGACCTTGACCTCAAGGTCACAGACTTAGAAATTTTACATTTGGTTAAAGTTTTATGTAAAAGTTTATAGATGCCTGTATGTTCTATTTGATAACCTCACTCCCTTGGTCCATTTAGAAATTTTATGTTTGATTTATCTTTTACAAGCACATTTATAGATTCTTATAGCTTCTTGACTTCATTCATATTACATACAAGCTCGAAAGATAAATCAGAGGGTGACGCTGGCCGGGAGTATACGTGACCCACTGGTCACTTTCTCTAGTTATCCCAACTTCAGTGTGTAATGCCTTGTTGGATACACTGTGTATGAATTATCCACACTCCAGTGTGTAATGCCTTGTGGGGTACACAATATCTTAAATAGTCTCACTCCGGTGTGTTATGCCTTGTGGGGTACATTCAAAGTGTTTAAGTTTAAACGCAAAGAGTAACGGGACATATATTAATATTAATTATCCCCACTTCAGTGTGTAATGCCTTGTGGGATACACTGTATATGAACTATCCACACTCCAGTGTGTAATGCCTTGTGGGGTACACAATATCTTAATTAGTCTCACTCCGGTGTGTTATGCCTTGTGGGGTACATCCAAAGTGTTTAAGTTTAAACGCAAAGAGTAACTGAACATATATTATTATATTGATTATCCCCACTTCAGTGTGTAATGCCTTGTGGGATACATTGTCTATTAACTATCCCCACTCCAGTGTGTAATGCCTTGTGGGGTAAACAATATCTTAATTAGTCCCCTCCAGTGTGTTATGCCTTGTGGGGTAAACAATATCTTAATTAGTCTCACTCAAGTGGGTTATGCCTTGTGGGGTAAACAATATCTTAATTAGTCTCACTCCAGTGTGTTATGCCTTGTGGGGTATTATAAAACAATATCTTAATTAGTCTTACTCCAGTGTGTTATGCCTTGTGGGGTAAACAATATCTTAATAAGTCCCACTCCAGTGTGTTAAGCCTTGTGGGGTAAACAATATCTTTATTAGTCTCACTCCAGTGTGTAATGCCTTGTGGGGTAAACAATATCTTAATTAGTCTTACTCCAGTGTGTTATGCCTTGTGGGGTAAACAATATCTTAATTAGTCTCACTCCAGTGTGTTATGCCTTGTGGGGTAAACAATATCTGAAGTAGTCTTACTCCAGTGTGTTATGCCTTGTGGGGTAAACAATATCGTAAATAGTCTCACTCAAGTGTGTTATGCCTTGTGGGGTAAACAATATCGTAATTAGTCTTACTCCAGTGTGTTATGCCTTGTGGGATAAACAATATCTTAATTAGTGTCACTCCAGTGTGTTATGCCTTGTGGGGTAAACAATATCTTCATTAGTCTCACTCAAGTGTGTTTTGCCTTGTGGGGTAAACAAATCTTACTTAGTCTCAGTCCAGTGTGTTATGCATTGTGGGGTAAACAATATCTTAATTAGTCCCACTCCAGTGTGTTATGCCTTGTGGGGTAAACAATATCTTCATTAGTCTCACTCCAGTGTGTTATGCCTTGTGGGGTAAACAATATCTTAATTAGTCTTACTCCAGTGTGTTATGTCTTGTGGGGTACATTCAAAGTGTTTAAGTGTATGAAGTCAAGGCAATCGGATAAAAACTGTAGGAGAATGGTTCCAAAACCACAAAGAGTAACGGGACATATTATGGTATGGCGTAGTCTGTCCGTCTGTCTGTTTAACTGTCTGTCTGTCTGTTAACTATTTCATTTCCAGATAACTCCTCCTAGTTTTCATCCATTTGACTTAAAACTGGGTAGGTGCATTGCTGGCAAGGTCTAGATGTGCATGTGGGTTTTGATTTTAGGTCTGACAACTCTAGGCTCAGTAATGCCCCTAGAATTGTCGGTTTTGGCCATTTTCGCCCTTTTTCATATTTATACAACTTCTACAGTTTTTATCACCCATTCCGGATTTATGCAACTCCCCCTAAAGTTTTTATTCAGTTTACTTGAAACTTGATAGGTGCAGTGCTTGGAATGTCTAGATGTGCATGCGAGTTTTGTTTCCAGGTCTAACATCTTTAAGCTGAATTAAGCTCCTGGAAATAGTTAAAATTCATTGTTATCTTTGGCCATTTTTGGATAACTCCTCCTACAGTTTTTAGCTCACCTGTCACGTAGAGACGAGGTGAGAATTTGGGATCATTTTTTGTCCGTAGTTCGTGTGTGCATACGCCCGTCCGTCCGTAAACAATTTCTTCAAACAACATCTCCTCCTAAACCACTGATCGTATTTTGACCAAACTTCACAGGAATGATCCTTAGGTGGTCCCCTTTCAAAGTTGTTCAAATGGCTCCGGTCCGTTGCACATGTAGGTCACAGGAGCTAAAAGTAGTTTTTATTTTAATGAAAACTTTGATATTTGGTATGAAGCTTCATACAATGGACTTCTACCAAGATTGTTCAAATAAAAGCCTTGAGGCCAAAAATGCCCCTGCACCGGGACCCACTAGTTTTACATAGGCTTATATAGGAAAAAATCCTTTAAAAATCTTTGTGACTGAAACCAGAAGGCCCAGGTCTTTGATGTTTGGCTTGAAGCTTCATCTAGTGGACCTCTACTGAGATTGTTCAAATTATAGCCCTGGCACCAAAAAATGCCCCCGCGGCAGGGCCCACTGGTTAAAATACATTAGGCTTATTTACGAAAAACCTTTAAAAATCTTTTTGTCTAAACCAGAAAGCCCAGGTCTTTGATATTTGGTATGAAGCTTTATCTAGTGGACCACTACCAAGTTTGTTTAAGTTATAGCCCTTGGGCCAAGAATGTACTAGAGACACCCATACTCAGGTAAGTGATCCAGGGCCCTGTGGCCCTCTTGTTAACCAGGTGACTTGTAGTGTGGTAGTGCATTTCTGGCAAGGTCTAGATGTGCATGTAGGTTTTGTTTCCAGGTCTGACAACTTTAAGCTGCGTTTTACCCCATGAAATAGTAAAAAATTTTGTTTTGGCCATTTCTGGATATATCCTTAAACAGTTTTTTATCCAGTTGACTTGAAACTTAATTGATGCATTTCTGGCAAGGTCTAGATGCTAGATGTGCATGTGGGCTTTGTTTATAGGTATAACAACAAATGTGTGTTATGCCCCTTGAAGTCGTTAATTTTGGCCATTTCTGGATAACTCCTTTTTAATATCAAATATAACTACCCATCACTACAATTATAACCTCCCATTGTTTTGATTGGTAGGTATATTGTTAATTAAAATTAATTTTACATTAAAAATAACATTAAGGGTTTAAGTTTCGGACTTTTTTTTTTACCTTTGACCTCTATGACCTTGACCTTGGAGGTACAGACCTGGGTTTGCATGTGACACATCGTCTCATGATGGTTATCATTTCTACAAAGTAATTTCAAAATCCATCCAGAAATAAGAAAGTTATTTACTGCATTTAAGTTTCTGACCCTGTTTTTGGCCTTTGACATCTAAGTATGACCTTGACCTTGGAGGTACGGACCTGGCTTTTGCACGTGACACGTTGTCTCATGATGGTTAACATTTCTGCTGATTAATTTTATAATCCATCAAGAAATAAGGAAGTCATTGACCGCGTTTTAAGTTTCGGACGCATGGACGGACGGACGGACAAGGGCAACGCTACATGCCCTTTCCACCATTCTTCAAATGGCAGGGGCATCAAAAATTTCCTATTCTGGTATTGTCTGCACAATAGCCATTTCATTTATCATTTGATTTTAACCAAACTTACTGGCAGTTTCACAAAAAAGTGCAAATAAGAAGTTTGTCTTAAATGTCTTTGTTATGATGGATGTTCTTAGTTATGTATGCATTATTTAAAGATAACATTCTTCAGTTTTGCCCACAAGTCATCACCTAACCCTCCAAAATGAAATATGACATGTATGTACACATGCTTTTGTAGCAACAAGTCAAAATGGTGTGGAAAATTGTTCATTTTTTCACATTATGCTGTAATAATTGAAATTTACCAATTTTTGTTAGCTTCAGAATCACTGTTTGAACTTCAAAGATGATAAAAATTGTAGGTTTCTCTATCTTTCAAACGCTTTTTACCCCATGCAATTTGGTTAAAAATTAAGAGTTTTACGCCAAATTGTTTAAATGACATGCTTCGTTATGCGTTTTACAATTTGTATTATATCTTACGTTAAATGCCTTCTAAATGTGCATGAATAGCATTAAAATTTAATGATGTTTAAATTACACTTGCACAACAAAAATAGGGCAGATTCTAAAGCTCAGTTAAAATGCTTTGAACCCGACATGTCAACAAGAAAGATGTTTTAGGTCATAAAGTCTTCACATATGCTAAATGTTTGACAAAAATCAACTGTTTTCTTGTACTGTTTTCAATTTAAGAGCAATGTAAAAGCATAAATGTGTTTAAAACATAAAAGATCTTAAAAGATTGAAATGCCATATTGTTATACATGGATTTTCATTTGATTGAGCTGGAATGGGAACATCTAGTAATATTATGATGAAGAGCAATGATACTCAGGTCAGCGATAAAGGGCCATCTTGGCCCTCTTGTTTACTAAACGCACTTGATTCTTGGTAGCTTTATTTTTAACATTATCTACATGTACCTGTGTATTTTGATATAAGTTTCATTATTATTCCCCGACCGAATAGGTTCGGGGGATATAGCGATCAGCCTGGGGTCCGTCCATCCGTCCGTCCATAGACGCAACCTTGTGATGGCCATAACTCCTATGCCCTTTGAGATTCATTGATGGTTCTTGGCACAATTGTTCACAAGGCTGAGACAGTGTGTCATGCCCAAGAACCAGAACTCTGGATGCCATACTTTTTTAGTTATCTCCGCTTTTAATAAAATAGAATGACTTATTTGTGATGGCCATAACTCCAATACCCTTTGAGATATATTGATGGTAGTTGGCACAATTGTTCACAAGGCTAAGACAGTGTGTCATGCACAAGAACCACAACTCTGGTTGCCATGGTTTTTTAGTTATCTCCCCTTCCAGTAAAATAGAGTGACTACGTTGTGATGGCCATAACTCCAATACCTTTTCAGATATATTGATGAGACCTGGCACAGTTGTTCACAAGGCCGAGACGGTGTGCTATGCACAAGAAAACAACTCTTGGTGCCAATGTTTTTGAGTTATCTCCCCTTCCAATAATATAGAATCACTACCTTGTGATGGCCATATCTCCAATACTCTTTGAGATATATTGATGGTACTCAGTACAGTTGTACCTATGAGGTTAAGCAGGTGTGTCACATGCAAGAACCACAACTCTGGGTACCCATGTTTTTGAATTATCTCCCCTGACAATATAACCTTGTGATGACCATAACTCCAATACCCTTTGAGATATATTGATGGTAGTTGGCACAATTGTATACAAGGTTGAGAAGACGTTTCATGCCAAAGAACCACAACTCTGGGTGCTATGATATTTGAGTTATCTCCCCTTCCAATATAACAGTATGACCAGCTTGTGATCACCCTACCTCCAATACACTTTAAGACATATTGGTGGTACTTGATGCAGATGTACATGAGGTTAAGCAGGTGTGTCATGCTCAAGAATTACAAATCTGGGTGCTCTGGATTTTGAGTTATCTCCCCTGACAATATAACCTTGTGATGGCCTTAACTCCAACACCGTTTGAGATATATTAAAGCAACTTGGCGCAATTGTATACAAGGTACAGAAGGGGTGTCATGTGCAAGAACAACAACTGTTGGTGCTGTGATATTTGAGTTATCTACCCTTCTAATATAACCATATAATCAGCTTGTGATCACCATATCTCCAATATCCTTTGAGACATATTGATGGTACTTTGTACAGAAAAACACGAGCTTAAGCAGGCATGTCATGCGCAAGAACTAGAATTCTGAGTGCCCTAATTTTTAGCTATCTCCCCTGATGGTATAATCTTGTGATGGCCATAACTGCAATACTTTTGTGATATATTTCTGGTTTAAGTCGGCTGCACTTTCTATTGGTGAACAATCTTCTGAAGGCCATTATTAGCTTTTGGTCGGGGGATTTGCCATCTCTTCCGATGGCTATTTTATTGATATAGTTTTTAAAGAAAAAAGGAAAAAAAAAAGGCAATTTATTGATAACTCCTCTTAGTTATAATCTGATTGACTTGAAACTTGATAGGTGTATTGCTGGTAAGACTTTTATATTCATTTGGGTTTTGTTTTTAGACCACATAACTTTTGGCGTATTTATAGCCCTTGAAGTCACTACAAGTGGCTTTTTTGACCACATTAAATGTTAAATCAGCCATGAACAGGCATATACCGTCTGACTTTGCGGAACTCTTGCTAACTATTTCAAGGGCATACCTCAACCTAAACACAAAATACACATGCACATCTAGACCTCACCAGCAATGCATCTACCGAGTTTCAAGTCAATCAGATAAAAACTGTAGGAGTTGTCCAGAAATGGCCAAAAATGGCAATTTTTAGCAATTCAAGGGCTATAACTCTACTTATAGTTGTCAAACCTGCAAACAAAACACACATGCACAGATTCTAGACCGCGAGAGCAATGCATCTACAAAGTTCCAAGTCAATCTGATAAAAACTGTAGAAGTTATCCAGAAATGGCCAAAAATGACAATTTTAAACAATTTGAGGGCTGTAACACTACTTAGAGATGTTAGACCTGGAAACAAAATACATATGCACATTTCCACATCACCAGCAATACATCCACCCAGTTTCAAGTCAATGGAATAAAAACTCTAAGAGAAGTTATCTGGAAACGAACAAGTTTAATAGACAGACGGATGGAGAGCTTCATACCACAATACATTCAATCTAAAGATGGGTGTATAAAACTATATGGCAAGGTTATACTACAAACAGATAATATATTGCATGCAATTATTTTGTAAAGATGTCATTTGAAATATACCATTGTCATAGCAGTGACCTGCCTTTGCAGTTGCTGAAGATGCAATTGTATAAAACTATTTTAGCAATGCAATACATTTCTCTACAAGCTAGCATTTTAATCATTCGCAGCATTTCCAAAGAAGTCATATCAAAGGAAGGTAGCTGTTGTTTTGCACCATGTAGCTGCATTTCCACATGCCCCGATTTCATTTCTAGCATCAGAAAATCAGTATTGCATCACATCAAAACAATTCCACAGCAATAGCCGCGTATAGGTTACTTCGTCATTCTCGGGTTGGGCAGTCAATCAACAAACACTTGTTCACCACAATGTGCTCATTCAACAGAGTCAGCCGGTTGATATGATGCACTTATTTTGGCAGCTGAGCTTACACCTGAATTCACTTCAGTCTCAATGGCTAGTAAGTAAGTGGGTGGGAATACCTTTGATACAGCTGAACAAAGCCTTTCTCTGAAATCGAGTTGACCTTGTGTTTAAAGTACGTACATAACGGATTGCTGCTATTTCTGTTTAATATGCTCTTCTTTTGAAACGGTCCGACACTCACATTGCTTTGCCTGGGCAGGCTTAGATCCTCAAAGCGTTTTACCAGTACTCTTGTGTGGGTCGGATTCAGCTCTGGGTGGAAGCCTCATGCAGCCCATATATTTCTTCAAGCCCCGATGGGCAGCGGCGGGAAACATGTTGTAATGCTTTTAAAATATGATTTTACATTTATTTTGAATGATATAGTCTCACCATATTGTATTTTAGTCAGGTGTATGAGAGGAAATTAACCCTTTCAACCCTACAGCCTACAAAAGGGGCATTTGCAAAAAGTGCTGATCTAGATCAGCTGGCTTCTGAAAAGGCTGTCCGATCAGGATCTACACTTTTTGTTTCACACACACAAACAAAGAAGTCAACTTTCCAAATGAAAACTTTCATACAAGTGAAAAATGTTGGTAAAAGTCGCCGAGTAATATTTGCAGCCGACAACCAATTTGTCATTGGCTGTTTCGGGTGTAAGGATGAGAACGGCAAGCCATTGTTTCTTTGATTTGAGGTTTAACGTCTCCGTCAACACTGTAAAGGTCATTTTGGAGACGTTGCTTCCAATTTTGTGGGACTTTTACCCGACATTGAGATGAAATGACATCTCAAGCCCTGCCGACCAGTGAAACCAATATGGTTTATAAGCATGGACGGGCCGACTCCCACAGCATTGCCTTGGCAGGCTTAGATCCTCCAATTGGTTTACCAGTACTCGTATGCGGGTTGGTTTCAGCTCTGTAAAACATCTATTTCTTCAAGCCCCGATGGGCAGGGGCTAGAATGGCAAGTCATGTGGTGGGGTTGGGATTAGGTAGGCAAAAGACATGGACACATTAAAATATTGTAATATAACATTCAGATATTGGCCTTTGTTGTGTGGCAAACCCATGCTACTTGTATGTATTTCAAGCAAATGTTGGTCGTCCTGTCTGACGTTAATTGACAATTTCTCAGTGCATCTACATAAAACCCCTATAGATTTATTTGTTTGATTTGAGGTTTAATGTCCCCGTCAACACTAAAGGTCATTTTGGAGACATTGTTTCCAATTTTGTGGGACTTTTACCCGACATTGAGATGAAATGACATCTCAAGCCCTGCCGCCCAATGAAACCAATAGGGTTTATTAGCATGGACGGTCCACCTCGCACCACGTTTCCTGGACAGGCTTAGATCATCTAAGCGGTTTACCAGTACTAGTGTGCGGGCCAGATTCAGCTCTGCGTGGAAGCATCATGCAGCCCATATATTTATACCCCCGGCATACGAAGTATGCAATGGGGGTATATAGTTTTTGTCTTTTCCGTCTGTCTGTCTGTCTGTCCGTAAACAATTATTTTGTGTCAAAGATATCTCAGGAACTGCTTCACATAGAAACTTGAAATTTTGCACAAATGATCAGTATGACTACTTGTATTGTGGGAAAGAAAATAAGGGCCAAGGGGTCAGGCCTTTTAGAGTTATTTCCCTTTGTAGTTCTTGCTGTTTAATAGTGTATATTTTTATTTTGTGTCAAAGATTTCTCAATAACTACTGTACATAGAAACTTGAAATTTTGCAAACATGATCAGTATGACTAGTTGTATTGTGGGAAAGAAAATAAGGGCCAAGGGGTCAGGCCTTTTAGAGTTATTTCCCTTTGTAGTTCTTGTTTCAGCTGAGGTGATGGCACTGGCCGGGGGTATACGTGCCCCACTGGGCACTTGTCTAGTTCTTCAAGCCCCTATAGGCGGGGGCCACCTATAGAAAACTACTGGGAAGCAATGTTGTTCATACTATAATGAATACATAGACTCATGCGACGTTAGTGACATCGAAATAAACAGTGGCTCTCTTCAATATGATTGGACGATGGCGATGTTATGGCGCCAACAAGGCTGTTCCGCTGTTTTTAGCTCACCGGTCACGAAGTGACGAGGTGAGCTTTTGGGATCACTTTTTGTCCATTGTGCGTGCGTCCGTGCGTGCGTTTGTCCGTGCGTGCGTCCGTAAACAATTTCAAATAAGTATATCTCTAATATCCCATGGCCAATCTTGATCATATTTCATGTGAAGCATCATCAGGTAGGGGGAAAGGCTGTATAAGGTTTTTGGGCTGATCAGATTGGAATTCTGGTTGCCATGGCAACATATAGCTCCCATAGACTTACAATGGGAAAAAATTAAAATATCTTCTTCTCTGAAATCACAGGACCCAGAGCTTAGATATTTAGCATGTATTTACAGCCAGTGGTCACCTACATAATTCCTGCCAATCATGCCCCTGGGATCCAAATTGGCCACGCCCCGGGGCCCCTTCTCTCCCATAGACTCATAATGGAACAAAAAGCTTCAAAAATCTTCTACTTGGAAACCACAGGGCCCAGAGCTTAGATATTTAGCATGTAGCAACGGCAAGTGGTCACCTACATAAATCCTGCCAATCATGCCCCTGGGGTCCAAACCGGCCACACCCCGGGGCCCTTTAGCTCCTATAGACTCATAATGGAAAAAAGCTTCAAAACTCTTCTTCTGTGAAACCACAAGGCCCATAGCTGAGATATTTGGCATGTAGCAAGGGCAAGTGGTCAACTACATAATTCCTGCCAATCATGCCCCTGGGGTCCAAATTGGCCACACCCCAGGGCCCCTTAGCTCCCATAGACTCATAATGGAAAAAAGCTTCAAAAATCTTCATCTCTGAAACCAAAGGGCCCAGAGCTTAGATATTTAGTATGTTGCAACCGCCAGTGGACACCTACATAATTCCTGCCAATCATGCCCCTTGGTTCCAAATGGGCGACACCCCGGGGCCCCTTCGCTCCCATAGACTCATAATGGAACAACAAGCTTCAAAAATCTTCTTCTCGGAAACCACAGTGCCAAGAGCTAAGATATTTAGCATGTAGCAACGGAAAGTGGTCACCTCCATAATTCCTGCCAATCATGCCCCTGGGGTCCAAACGGGCCACGCCCAAGGGCCCTTTAGCTCCTATAGACTCATAATGGAAAAAAGCTTCAAAAATCTTCTTCTCTGAAACCACAGGGCCCAGAGCTTAGGTATTTGGCATGTAGCAACGGCAAGTGGTCGCCTACATAAATCCTGCCAGTCATGCCCCTAGGGTCCAAATGGGCCACGCCCCGGGGCCCCTTAGCTCCCATAGACTCATAATAGAAAAAAAAGCTTCAAAAATCTTCTTCTCTGAAACCACAGGGCCCAGAGTTTAGATATTTAGCATGTAGCAATGGTAATTGGTCACCTACATAATTCCTGCCAATCATGCCCCTGGGTTCCAAATGGGCCACGTGCCGGGGTCCATTTGCTCACATAGACTAATAATGGAAAAAAGCTTAAAAAATCGTCTTCTCTGAAACCACAGCGCCCAGAGCTTAGATATTTAGGATGTAGCAACGGCAAGTGGTCACCAACATAATTCCTGCCAATCATGCCCCTGGGGTCCAAAAGGGCCACGCCCTGGGGCCCCTTAGCTCCCATAGACTCGAAATGGAAAAAAGATTCAAAAATCTTCTTCTCTGAAACCACAGGGCCCAGAGCTTAGATATTTAGCATGTAGCAACGGCCAGTTGTCACCTACATAATTCCTGCCAATCATGCCCCTGGGTTCCAAATGGGGGACGCTCCAGGCCCCCTTCGCTCCCATAGACTCATAATGGAACAAAAAGCTTCAAAAATCTTCTTCTCGGAAACCACGTGACCAAGAGCTTAGATATTTAGCATGTTGCAACGGCAATTGGTCACCTACATAATTCCTGCCAATCATGCCCCTGGGGTCCAAACGGGCCACGCCCTGAGGCCCTTTACCTCCTATAGACTCATACTGGAAAAAAGCTTCAAAAATCTTCTTCTCTGAAACCACAAGGCCCAGAGCTGAGATATTCGGCATGTAGCGAGGTCAAGTGGTCACCTACATAATTCCTGCCAATCATGACCCTGGGGTCCAAATTGCCCACACCCAGGGGCCCCTTAGCTCCCATAGCCTCATTATGGAAAAAGAACTTTAAATATCTTCTCCTCTGAAACCACAGGGCCCAGAGCTTAGATATTTAGCATGTAGCAACGGCCAGTGGTCACCTACATAATTCCTGCCAATCATGCCCCTGGGTTCCAAATGGGCGACGCCCCCGGGCCCCTTCTCTCCGATAGACTCATAATGGAACAAAAAGCTTTGAAAATCTTCTTCTCGGAAACCACAGGGCTCAGATCTTAGATATTTAGCATGTAGCAACGGCAAGTGGTCACCTACATAATTCCTGCCAATCATGCCCCTGGGGTCCAAACCGGCTGTGCCCGGGGCCCTTTAGCTCCTATAGACTCATAATGGAAAAAAGCTTCGAAAAATCTTCTTCTCTGAAACCAGAGGGCCCAGGGCTGAGGTATTTGGCATGTAGCAACGGCAAGTGGTCACCTACATAAATCCTGCCAATCATGCCCCTAGGGTCCAAATGGCCACGCCCCAGGCCCCCCTTAGCTCCCATAGACTCATAATGGAAAAAAAAAGCTTCAAAAATCTTCTTCTCTGAAACCACAGGGCCCAAAGTTTAGATATTTAGCATGTAGCAACGAAAATTGGTCACCTACATAATTCCTGCCAATCATGCCCCTGGGTTCCAAATGGGCCGCGCGCCGGGGCCCCCTTGCTCCCATAGACTCATTATGGGAAAAGCTTAAAAAATCTTCTTCTCTGAAACCACAGCGCCCAGAGCTTAGATATTTAGCATGTAGCAATTCCAAGTGGTCACATACATAAATCCTGCCAATCATGCCCCATGGGTCCAAATGGGCCACACCCTGGGACCCCCTTAGCTCCCATAGACTCATAATGGAAAAAAAACTTCAAAAATTTTCTTCTCTGAAATCACAGCATCAAGAGCTTAGATATTTAGCATGTAGCAACGGCAAGTGGTCACCTTCATATTTCCTGCAAATCATGCCCCTGGGGTCCAAATGGGCCACACCCCGGGGCCCCTTAGCTCCTATAGACTCATAATGGAAAAAAGCTTAAAAAATCTTCTTCTCAGAAACTGTGAAGCACAGAACTTAGATATTTAGTATCTAGCAACATGAAATAGCTAGCTACATAAATCCTGCTAACCCTGCCCCTGGGGTCAAAATTGGCCTCACCCGAGCTCATCACCTCCAATAGACTTATAATGGAAAAAAAACTTAAAAAATCTTCTTGTATGATATAAGGCCCAGAGCTTAGATTTTTAGTATGTAGCAACGTCAAGTGGCCACCTTCATAAATCCTGCCAGTTATGCCCCTGGGATCCAAATTGGCCCCACCCCAGGGCTCTTTAGCTTCCATAGACTTACAATTGGAGAAACTTCAAAAATCTTCTTCTCTGATACCACAGGGCCCTTAAAATGAAAAAAAAAAAAAAAAAGCAACTTAAAATGGGGAAAAAATCTTCAAAAATCTTCTTCTCTGAAACCATAAGTCCCAGAGCTTAGGTATTTAGCATGTAGCAATGTCAAGTGGTCGCCTACATGAGTCCTGCCAATCATGCCCCTGGGGTCCAAATCCTGTGGCCCCTAAACTCCAACAAACTTATAATGGAAAAAGCTTCAAACATCTTCTTTGAAACCATGAAGTACAGACCTTAGATATTTAGTATATAGCAACACAAAATGGTCGCCTATATAAATCCTGCCAACGTTCCCTTTGGGTCAAAATTGGCCAAGCCCCAGGGCTCATTAGCCCTATAGACTTATACTGGAAAAAACTTTAAAAAAATCTTTTTCTCAAAAACCATAAGGCACAGATTTTGTTTGATTTGAGGTTTTACATCCCCGTCAACACTGTATAGGTTATTTTGGAGATGTCTCTTCCAATTTTGTGGGACTTTTACCAGACATTGAGATGAAATTACATCGCAAGCCCTGTCGCCCAATGAAACCAGTAGGGTTTATAAGCATGGACACCGCTTTGCCTGAGCTTATATATTTAGTATGTAGCAATGTCAAGTGGTCTCCTACACAAATGATTTTCTCGTACACAGGTGAGCGATATAGGGCCATTGGGCCCTCTTGTCTGGAAAACTGTGTGCAATTGTTTTCTCCTTTCATTTTAACCCTTAAACAAGATTTGTTTCGTCATATGATGGATGGGAAATAATGTTAATATAAGTAATAAAGGTAATTTATTTAACGTTCATCGAATTATGAACAACATTGGGTCACGAGCAAAGTTTCGGGGTCACTTACTTTGCTTGTCACCCAATGTTGTTCATACTTCAGTGAATGTTAAATAAATAACATTCTTTTTTTTTTTAATTAAATATTTATGTTGAAACTGAAAACAATGCAAAAGAATTCTTTGGGAATGACATTCATCGTATAACTTCACAACCAATTCATGTCAATATTGAGGTCATTAATTTATGTAAACGTCAAGATCACAAATTTTACTGCTAGTGCTACCGTAACTCTGCTAAATAAATTAGGCCTGTCACACCAACTTCATAATTTTGAAGATTGAAATTCATGACACTTTGCATACAGAAATGTCTGAAAAAACAGGAAAATGAATTTCAAACTTTAGATTATGATCAGCCAGCCTCTTCAGAGGCTGGCTGATCTGGATCTACACTGTTTGCAAAAACAAACAAAAAACAAAACAAAAAACAAAAAACAAACAAAAAAAAAAAAAACAAGTATACTTGATTCCTGCATTTTAAGGGTTAAGCATGATTTTTAATGCATTTTATACTTGTGGCTATTGCTGTTCTAGCATTTCTGCCTTGAATGTTTTCTTCAGCCTGTTATCATCTTAATTTTACAGCTTGGATGCCTACAGAAAAAGACCAATTTGGAAGGACAATTTCATGGAGGAATTAGGAAGCACTCTATCAGAGTTGGAGAAGCAGCTCGCCACTACCCATGACTTGGTAAACATTAGAGGCAAACAGGGGCGCAAGGTTCCAGTCCTAATTCCTCCACTTTGTCAAAGGGTGTTAGGTGTCATAACAGATGAAGAGAACAGAAAGTTTGTAGGCATATTGCCTGAAAATCCGTATGTGTTTTCTATCTCAGGAAAAAACACATCTCACCTTCGTACTTATGATTGCATAAACACTGTAGCACAGGACTGTGGTGCAAAATGCCCAGAGTTGATAAAATCAACAAAGATGAGAAAATACACAGCCACTGTTAGTCAAATTTTGGATCTCCAAAACAATGAAGTTGAGTGGCTAGCCAACCACCTTGGCCACAGCATTAAAGTCCACAGAGATTTCTATTCTTTCAAAGATACAACAACAGAACTAACAAAAGTGGCAAAGCTGTTGGTGTGTATAGACCAAGGTACAGTGGGGAAGTGGGCAGGGAAGACCCTAAAGGAAATACAGTTGGATGGCAAGTATCATTTCCCTTCTTTGACTGTAAGAATTTTTTATCAGCATGAGGTATTGGGTCTGTTTGGGTTGTGAAAAGGCTGTGGTGAATTTATGAAGTTTTCATCAGGTTGAGATATTTTAACTCCTTTGTTATAGTTGGATAGACACACCAGTCATTTTTTCAGCAAAGGCAACAGTTACTGTTGGTGTACAAGATGCTTGACTTCCAAGAGGAGCATATTTTCATTTTTCACTAAGTTAGAACACTTTCATTTTACTGTATATTGTACGTTTAACATTATAAAAACTGGATCCTGCAATAACTTAGCTACTGGTGGTAGATTCATGAAACATCACAGATAGTGAAGGACCATGGGAAGATTATGCACCACTAAGAAACATAAAGCCAATGCTCACCCAAGTTCTGCAGTCCAAATAACTTGATTAGTGAGCTTTTCAAGAAAGTGTGCATTATATATTTGGTCCACACTTACCAAAGTACTGTGATACTAGAAATGATAATGCCTCACTCATCCAAGTTCTGTAATCCAAGTAACTTGATTAGTGAGCTGTCCAAGAAAGTGTGCATTGTATATTATGTTCACAGTTATTAAAGTCCTATGCTAGTCGAAATGATTTTAAATATCATCCTTGAAGTATTGAAAGCCATAAATGAAGTATTTAAAAAGATGAATATATGGAGGTATGATGTAAAAAAAGTACTTTTCTGAGTATACTATACTTAACACCTTTCAAATTGCAAATTTTAATCTGTAGCAATGTTTTCTTTGTACACTTATACTACCCCCCCCCCCCCCCCCCACAATATTACTTTTGAATACTTTGGTGAGACTTGGTACACTTACTTAGTATCCTAATGCCAATAGGCAGATCCGGTAATGACTGCAGCTGTGACTGTTGGTGGGGAATACCAAAACAGTTTAATTTTTGCTGACTGATTTTGCTTCTTGTGTCAAGTCCCCATTGCAGGGGTATTAATGACCAGTGATAGTTCTAGTTTGATATTGCTTGAATAACAACTACAGTACTTAAAATGCTTCAGAAGACATCTCTGAAACCACTTGACCAGTTTTGATGAAACTTGGCTGGTATGATTATTGCATGGTCCCCTACAAAAATTATTTAAAAAAAAGTGATCCACCCAAAACGCTGGTTGTCATGGCAATCAAAAGGAAAATCTTAAAAAATCTTCTATGAAACGGTAAGGCCAAGAGCTTTGATATTTGGTTTGTTGCATTGGCTAGTGGTTGTCTACCAAGATGTTCAAGGTACACCCCTGGGGTCAAAGTTGGCCCACCCAGGTTCACTTGTTTTACATAGACTTATATAGGGAAATCTTTAAAAATCTTTTTCTCCCAAACTGCAAGGCTCAGAGCTTTGATATTTGGTATGTTGTATTGGCTAGTGGTCCTCCACAAAGGGTGTTCAAATTGTGCTCCTGGGGTTAAAAATGCACCCCCCGCCAGTCACTTGTTTTACATAGACTTAATAGGGAAATCTTAAAAAAAAGTCTCCTTAGAAACTGCTAGGCTGAGAGCTTTGATATTTGGTTTTTAGCATTATGTTGTTGTCCTCTACAAAGGTTGTTTAAAGTATGCCCCTGGGATCAAAATTAGCCCCACCTTTGGGATAAGTTGTTTCACAAGCCTTATATTGGGAAATACATTTAAAAACCGTCTTCTGTGATAGGCTCAGAGCTTTAAAATATGGTATTTGGTTCCTCTGTAACAACTGTACCGATTTTGACGAAACTTGGCAGGAATGATTCTTTCAGGGTCCTCTACAAAAAATTTTCAAATAAAGTGGATCCAAACCGAATTCAGGTTGCCATCGCAACCAAAAGGAATATTTGATAATCTTTTTTCCAAAATTCATAAGGTCAAGGCCCCTCCTATAAACGCACATGGTACTCAGGTGAGCAATGCAGGGCCATCATGGACCTCTTTTTAGCTCACTTGTCACGTAGTGACGAGGTGAGCTTTTGCGTTCACTTTTTGTCTGTCGTCCGTCGTGCATGTGTGCGTGCGTAAACTTTTTCTTCAAACAACATCTCCTAAACTACTGATCAGATTTTGACCAAACTTCACAGGAATGATTCTTAGGTGTTCCCCGCTCAAAGTTGTTCAAATGGTTCCAGTCTGTTGCACATCTAGGTCACAGGAGCTAAAAATAGATTTTTCAAATGAAAACTTTAAAAATCTTCTTCTGAAACCGCAAGGCCCAGGTCTTTGATATTTGGTATGAAGCTTCATCTAGTGGACCTCTACCAAGATTGTTCAAATTATAGCCCTGGGGCCAAAAATGCCCCTGCCCCGGGGCCCTTTTGTTTTACATACGCTTATATGGGGAAAATCTTTAAAAATCTTCTTCCCTGAAACTGCAAGGCCCAGGTCTTTGATATTTGGTATGAAGCTTCATCTAGTGGACCTCTAGCAAGATTGTTCAAATTATAGCCCTAGGGCCAAAAATGCCCCCGCCCCGGGGACCTTTGATTTTACATAGACTTATATAGGGAAAATCTTTAAAAATCTTCTTCTCGGAAACCGCAAGGCCCAGGTCTTTGATATTTGGTACGAAGCTTCATCTAGTGGACCTCTACCAAGACTGTTCAATTTATAGCCCTGGGGCCAAAAATGCCCCCGTCCTGGGGCCCTTTGGTTTTACATAGACTTATATAGGGAAAATCTAGTTGACCTCTTGCAAGATTGTTGCCCTGGGCCCGCTTTTTACATGAGGGGCGCACTAGAGATCATTCAATGGGCCCGCCGGGCGCATCTGTAGAATTTAGAGACTGTTTCTTCTGGAGTACATTTTTGCGATTTTCTCGCGGTTTTTCGGCTGCCTGTTGCGTATTGTTGAGTTGATCAAAAACCGCATGTTGCCTGATAAAAATAACTTTGAAAAACACTTTGTTTCATCTGTTAAACTAGTAACAATTCTTATTTTTATAAACAGGTCTTTGATATTTGGTACGAAGCTTCATCTAGTGGACCTCTACCAAGATTGTTCAATTTATAGCCCTGGGGCCAAAAATGCCCCCGTCCCGGGGCCCTTTGGTTTTACATAGACTTATATAGGGAAAATCTAGTTGACCTCTTGCAAGATTGTTAAAATTATACCCCTGGGGCTAAAAAAATGCCCCTGCCCCGGGGCCCTTTGGTTTTACATAGGCTTATTAAGGGAAAATCTTTAAAAATCTTCTCCCCCGAAACTGCAAGGCCTAGGTCTTTGATATTTGGTATGAAGCTTCATCTGGTGGACCTCTACTAAGATTGATTAAATTATAGCCATTGGGCTAAAAATGCCCCCTCCCCGGTGCCCTTTGGTTTTACATAGACTTATAAAGGGAAAGTATTTGAAACTCTTCTTCTCTGAAACAACAGGGCCCAGGTCTTTGATATTTGGTGTGGAGCTTCATCTAGTGGACCTCTACCAAGATTATTCAATTTATAGTGCTGTGGCCAAATATGCCCCCGCCCCCAGTGTTCAATCTAGGCTGCGCCATTGCACCCTGGGCCCGCTTTTTACATGAGGGGCGCACTAGAGATCATTCAATGGGCCCGCCGGGCGCAACTGTAGAATTTAGAGACTGTTTCTTCTGGAGTACATTTTTGCGATTTTCTCGCGGTTTTTCGGCTGCCTGTTGCGTATTGTTGAGTTGATCAAAAACCGCATGTTGCCTGATCAAAATAACTTTGAAAAACACTTTGTTTCATCTGTTAAACTAGTAACAATTCTTATTTTTATAAACCCAAATCGACGTTTTGTTTACCGGGGATGCGGCCATGTTCGGTATACTTGTGTGCGCCGGGCGGCTTACGCCAAATTCGTGTGCGCCGTGCGGCTTACGCTAAATACCGGACCGAAATACCGCAATATACCGAGGCGGGCGCTATTTATTTTAGAGTTCTTCTCTTCCAGAAATATTTTTAATGGCATTAATTCTAGATAAAACATGCATTTAGCACTTGAGCAAGACACTTTATCCAAATTGTTTTGTACTGGTTAAATGAGGTAATGAGCAAATGTGACCAACTCAGTATTAGAAGATGGATAGATAAACTAAATAGAATTTGTCTGTGCTGTTAGTCTTGTTTTGTATCCATTTTTATCATGCAGCTAAAACCTTAAGATAAATCTGGTAACTTTATATTGTATAATTTAAGGGCCCCCTAAATTTTCAAATGGCCCCCTTTTCCAAGGCCTGTGGGCCCAGAGGGCCCCCAAACCCCGAATCCTGGATTGAACACTGGCCCCAGGGCTCTTTGATTTTACATAGACTTATGTAGGGAAAATCTTTATAAATCTTCTTCTCTGAAACCGCAAGGCCAAGGTCTTTGATATTTGGCGTGAAGCTTCATCTAGTGGACCTCTACCAAGATTATTCAAATTATAGCCCTGTGGCCAAAAATGCCCCCGCCCTGGGGCCCTTTGGTTTATCATAGGCTTATGTAGGGAATAACTTTAAAGATCTTCTTCTCTGAAACCGCAAGGCCCAGGTTTTGATATTTGGTGTGTAGCTTCATCTAGTGGACCTTTGCCAAGATTATTCTAATTATAGCCCTTGGACCAAAACTGCCCCCACCGCGGGACCCTTTGGTTTTACATTGACTTATAAAGGGAAAATCTTTAATTCTTGTCTGAAAGCAGAAGGTTCAGATCTTTGATATTTGGTATGAAGCTTCGTCTAGTGGACCTCTATCAAGATTATTCAAATTATACCCCTGGGCCCAAAAATGCCCCCTTCCCCGGGGTCCACTGGTTTTACATTGACTTACACAGGGAAAATCTATATAAATCTTCATGTCTGAAACCAAAAGGCTCAGTTCTTTGATATTTGTTATGAAGCTTTGTCTAGTGGACCTTGACCAAGATTGATCAAATTATAGCCCTGGGGCCAAAAATGGCTCCGCCCCAAGGCCCACTGGTTTTACATAGACTTATATAGGGAAAACCTTGAAAAATCTTGTCTGAATCCAGAAGGCTCAGGTCTTTGTAATTTGGTATGAAGCTTTGTCTAGTAGACCACTACCAAGATTGTTCCAGTTATAGCCCTGAGCCCCCAAAAAATGGGCCCACCCCGACGCCCACTGGTTTTACATAGACTTATGTAGGGAAAACCTTTGAAAATCTTCTAGTCTGAAACCAGAAGGCCAAGGTATTTGATATTTGGTATGAAATTTCATGTAGTGGGCCTCAACCAAAATTGTTCAATTTAGTGACATGGGGCCAGAAATGGACCCACCCCCAAGCCCACTTGTTTGACATAGACTTATATTGGGGAAACCCTTTGAAAATCTTCTTTTTTGAAATCAGAAGGCCAAGGTCTTTTATATTTGGTATGAAGTTTTGTCTTGTGGATTTCCACCAAGATTGTTCAAATTATAGCCCTTGGGCCAAAAATGGCCATGCCCGGGACCCGCAGGTTTTATATTGACTTTTAAGGAAAACCTTTAAAAATCTTCTTTTCTGAAACTAGAAGGCTCCGTTCTTTGATATTTGGTATGAAGCTTCACCTTTTAGACCGCTACCAAAATTATGCAAATTATAGCCATGGGGTCAATAATGGCTCTTCCCACTTGTTACCCTATGGATCAGGCGAGCGACTCAGGGCCATCATGGCCCTCTTGTTTACAAATCGTCTGCTGAGTGCAATAAGGGTGTAACTGACATTTTGGCCAAAATAGTTTTTTTGCATAAATGGGTGCCTTAGGACTTGACACACTTGGTAAATAAGTTCTACAGCTGGATTCTGCCTCAATCATGATTATGCCCCCAACTTTAAAAAAGTTGGGGGGCATATTGCTTCTGGCTTGTCCGTCCGTTCGTCCGTTAGTCCGTTCGTTCGTCACGCTTTCTTGTGCATAGCATATCTTTAGAACCGTGTATGCTAGTGTTTTGAAATTTCATATATGGGTTCCTCATGAAAAAATAGTTGACACGTATTTTTTTTCTTGTCCAAATTATCTCCCCTTCTTGAATTATTTCCCCTTTAATTAAATAACATAGAATTCTCGTTAGCAAGATATCTCAAAAAGTATTTGAGCTACAGCCTTGATATTTGGTATAGTGATTGGGACTAAGGAGGAGATTACCTGATTAAATTTTCAACCAATTCTATAAAATTTTGTTAGAGTTATGGCCCTTTGTAATTTTTTGCCACTCAATTGTGTTGCTTTCTGGTGCATAGCATATCTTTAGAACCGTGTATGCTAGTGTTTTGAAATTTCATATATGGGTTCCTCATGAAAAAATAGTTGACCCGTATTTTTTTTCTTGTCCAAATTATCTCCCCTTCTTGAATTATTTCCCCTTTAATTAAATAACATAGAATTCTCGTTAGCAAGATATCTCAAAAAGTATTTGAGCTACAGCCTTGATATTTGGTATAGTGATTGGGACTAAGGAGGAGACTACCTGATTAAATTTTCAACCAATTCGATAAAATTTTGTTAGAGTTATGGCCCTTTGTAATTTTTTGCCACTCAATTGTGTTGCTTTCTGGTGCATAGCATATCTTCAGAACCGTGTATGCTAGTGTTTTGAAATTTCATATATGAGTTCCTCATGAAAAAATAGTTGACCCGTATTTTTTTTCTTGTCCAAATTATCTCCCCTTCTTGAATTATTTCCCCTTTAATTAAAAAACATAGAATTCTCGTTATTTTAATCATGGTAATTTTTGGTTTTATTGGATGGGTTTTTAAAAAATTCCGTCCTTTAAAATAGCGATGTCCGGGTGGGTGGTTGGGCGGGTGGATGGGCCCCACAGGCGCGACATAGCCTTTGGCGGAATTCTTGTTGTATGTTTTTGAGTATTTAACAATATTTGTTGAATATTTTGCCATCTAGGGACAAGCAAAGGTTGGGGGCATTGTGTTTTACAAACACCATTTCTAGTTTATTTCAGCATTTTGGATTTTTTTTGTCAGTTACACCGTTTTTGCGCTGACTTTTAGAAAAAAAGTTGGTGCAAAAACAGTGTAAGTGCACTAACCCCATTTTTGCGCAAAGTTTTTTAATACCTAAAAAATATTGAATCCTGCTGCTTGATATTTCAGAATAAGCATGTAAGTACCATGCAAAATGTATAAAATGTGACCTATTACCTACCAAGTGCCTTTAATTTACTGCTTTACCATGTAAAAGGCAAAGAAATAAGGTTTGTGCATTTACATCGTTTTAGCGCTGGGTGCACTTACACCGTTTTTGCACCAAAAAAGGTGAAAAAACACTTGGCGCAGAAATGGTGTATCAACCCTTAAATGCTAAATATTTATTTTCAAATGTCATTTATTCAACAATAAACACCACACACAAATGAAAGAAGTTGCCATGAAGTTAAGAAACCAGCTTATAGTATGGTTTTCTATGCCATTCTTTACTAAAACAGTTTTTTGTCTCTCCTGAAAAGTTGCCATTTTGCACTTACATCGTTATTGCACTCAGCAGACGAAATGTCTGCCTTGGTTTTTGGCAAATTTGGACCGGAAATCAGTGTACTTTGAAATAATTTAGGAGTACCATGGTTAGTTCTGTGTAATGGTGGCATGTTCTGTTTGGAAATTTTTAATGCATTTGAGCCCTTTGAATTTTTCAGCTTCTCTGAGCTTTTTGGCTCAGAGGAAACTATTACCACCACAATTTGTCTGTTATTAATGTTTGAATAAAGTTGATCATCTGTGACAAGATAGAACATCAACTTGTTGTCATCTCAAATGACCACATTCAGAAATGTTATATTTATATCCTCTGCTTGTTGTTGCTTGAGCAGTTAAATGCCCTCTTGACATGTTGTGTTAAGGGTTATATTTATCTGAAATATAACTTTGTAGCATAAAAGCATGATGAAAACCTGGCATGTTATTTTCAAAAGTAATTTTTTAAGAAATTGTCTTTCCAGATATCAAAATTGACACCAATACAAACGAGAGTGATGATGAGGAACTAATTGAAGATGATGACCAAAGCAGTACTGAAAGTGGTGAGGAGTTAATGGAAGTACACAATCATCACAGTGATAAAAGTTTAAATGGTATACTGTCTGCTTAATGTTAAACAGTTGTCAAAATTTTTTGTTAAACATTTTCATATTGTGTATAAACTGAAACTCTTTGCAAGAACAATAACCAGACCTGGCCTGCTGATGTAGTATAGTATGTACTTAAATACTTTTTCTATGACCTGTGACCTGACACTGACCTAATATGTTCTATAAAAGGGTTATCCTTTGGCAGCAAGGAAAATACCACAGAACTTGAAAATATGAAGTGTATGTGTTTTCTAGGCCAGACTAGCTAGTTTTGGCCAATTAGGCCTCATCAGTGACCCTCAAGTATTCTCAAAATTCCGCAATGGAATCGATGATCCCAAAGGACAAGAAAATATAAACTACACTATGATGTAGGGCAGGGAGACTTTTTACGGCCGCCACACATTCCCAGACACCAATCAATGATCCCAAAGGACAAGAAAATATAAACAACACTATGATGTAGGGCAGGGAAGCTTTTTACGGCCACCACACATTCCCAGGCACCTGCTTGTGAATTTTACCTTTTTAGCTCGCCTTACGAAAGTAAGGGGGAGCTATTGCCATACCCCCGGGCGTCCGGCGTGGGCGTCACTGTCGGCGTCCGCATTTGGTTAAAGTTTACCTGCAAGCTCTTATATGGGATGTTTTACAACTTTATTTTGAATATATAATTAATAATTGCTAAAAAAACAATATTTAACATTATCATTGTACTTCATTTTACAGGTTTTTTGGCTTAAATTGAACTTTTTGAGAAGTTAATATTTTCCTCTGTATTACCTCCCTTACTTCTCTGTGTTAAAGTTTACCTGCAAGCTGCGTGAGTTCAAATCCCGGGGGAGGAACTTTTTTTTTTTTTTTTTTTTTTTTTCTTTTTAAAAACATAGCGGGGTCTGGGGCTCAAGGTCAAGGTCACTGTGGCTATTTTTAGAAAAAACATTGTCATTGCTCTAGCTCCTTCATTTATTGATGGATTTTAATATAACTTCACCCAAATGTTGGGTATAATGATATCTCGAGTGACTTTGACTTTCAGGGTCTGGGGCTTACGGTCAAGGTCACTACTTTCAGGGTCACGGGGTCAAGGTCACTGTTTCTATTTTTAGAAAAAACATTGTCATCGTTCTTGCACCTTATTTATTGATGGATTTTAATATAACTTCACACAAATGTTGGGTATGATGATATCTCTTGCAAGTTCGACTTTCAGGTTCCGGGGCTGAAGGTCAAGGTCACTGTGGCTATTTTTAGAAAAAATTTTTGATTGCTCTAGTGCCTACATTTATGGATGGATTTTAATATAACTTCACAAAAATGTTGGCAATGATGATATCTTGAGCGAGTTCGACTTTCAGGGTCTAGGGCTGAAGGTCAAGGTCACTGTGGCTATTTTTAGAAAAACTTTGTCATCGCTCTTGCGCCTTCATTTATTGATGGATTTTAATATACCTTGACACAAATGTTTGGTATGAGTATATTTAGAGTGACTTTGACTTTTCGGGTCAGGGGCTGAAGGTCAAGGTCACTGTGGCTATTTTTTTAGAAAAACTTGATCATTGCTCTAGTGTCCAGATTTATTGATGGATTTTAAGATAACTTCATACAAATGTTGGGTATGAAATTCAACTTTCAGGGTCTGGGGCTCAAAGTCAAGGTCACTGTGGCTATTTTTCGAAAAACTTTGTCATCACTCTTAAGTACCTATATTTATTGATGGATATAATGTAATTTTACACAAATGCTAGGCTAGGCTTTTTTTATTTTGTCTTGCTCGAGGGGATTTGTATCGTCTGTGATGCCTTGTTATTACTTGGTAGTTTGTCGAATTTTTTTTTAACAAATATAGATTTCTTTTTCATTTTTTTTTTTTTTTTGCAGTGGAAAGGCTGGAAAACAGGATGATTAGGGGTACATTTTGGTTCTCTTTCATTTGCTGCAGTCTATTGGGCTGTTTTACAGAAGAAAATTTTTTGATAACTTGCCCTCATCCATCTTAGGCCCCCAAAGGCGAGCTATGTTGTCTTCTGACAACTCTTGTTAAGAGTTTGTCCATGTGCATGTCATAAGATGTGTCTAAAAGGTCTCACACACATGGAATGTTATGCAACTCAACATTTCAGTAGGTTGTAAGGTTTTAGTTACAATTTCAACCAAATTGGTGGTTCACTTTCATTCCTTTGTTTTTTTATTGGCTCATGTCAATTGGGGGGTTTAATGAGCCTCCGCATTGTTTTACATAGAAACATCATAAAAACAAGAGACCCAAATGGGCCTGATATGGCCCAGCTGAACTTCCAATAGGGAAGATGTTTGAATTTTTACCTGTGGATCCTTATTAAGGCCCTGATTGACATAAATCCATAAAAAACAGTATGAAAAGGCAGTTTAAGGCACCACCAAAAGATTATTGACACAAAATTTCATTGAAATCGGACCAATAGTTTTGGAGAAGAAAATGTTTGAATTATTCCCTATAGTATTTCTATGTAAAACAGTGTGGATCCTCATTAGGGGCCTGATAGACATAAACCTGTAAAAAGTATTATGAAAGGGCACCATCCAAGGATCATTGACGTCTAATTTCATTGAAATCGGACCAGTAGTTTTGGAGAAGAAGATCTTCGGGGTTTTTTCCCTGAAGTATTTCTATGTAAAACTGTATGGATCCTCATTAGGGGCCTGACTGACATAAACCTGTAAAAAAATAGTATTATGAAAGGGCACCATCCAAGGAGCATTGA
Source organism: Lucinisca nassula (assembly GCA_963580285.1). Taxonomy (NCBI): domain Eukaryota; kingdom Metazoa; phylum Mollusca; class Bivalvia; order Lucinida; family Lucinidae; genus Lucinisca; species Lucinisca nassula. The sequence goes on from OY757016.1 coordinate 56,909,282, forward strand.
CATTAAATTTCATTGAAATCGGACCAGTATTTTTGGAGATCTTTGATTATTTCCGCTTTAATATTTCTATGTAAACAGTACGGGTCCTTATTAGGGGCCTGATTGACATAAACCTGTAAAAAAGCAGTATTATGAATGGACACACCCAAAAATCATGGACACAAAATTTCGTTGAAATCAGACCCATAGTTTCGGAGATGTTTGAATTTTTCCCTATAGTATTTCTATGTGAAACAGTGCGGGTCCTCATTAGGGGCCTGAGTTTTGTTTGTTTTGGGGTTTTACGGCCCTTTCAACCCATTAGGATTATATCGAGCACGGTCAGTTAACCTAACCACACCTTTCCTGGGCAAGCTTAGACCTAAGCGGTTAAGCAGTACTGAGTGCACATACTTTCGCCAGTAACTGACTACTGCCCTTCTTGAATCAGCGGAAGGAGGAGAATGATCAAAGAAAATATTTCATAATTTCCACGAAAGTATGTGACTGAACAGGGTTTAGAACCCGCAACCTCTGGCTTCTCACTCAGACCTAGACGGACTGGGCTATGCCGCCCGGTCATTTTTGGGGGCCTGAGTGACATAAATCCGTAAAAAAAAACAAATTTATGAAAGGGCACCACCCAAACATCATTGACATGAAATTTCATTGAAATTGGACCAGTAGTTTCAAAGAAAATGTTTGAATTTTGCCCTATAATATTTTTATTAAAACAGTGCGGATCCTCATTAGAGGCCTGATGGACATAAACTCATAAAAAAGTATAATGAAAGGTCACCACCCAAGGATCATTGTCCGATTAAATGAAATTTGAGGTCAATGATCCCTGGGTTGTGACCTTTCATAATACTGTTTCGGAGAAGATGTTTGAATTTTTTCCTGTTATATTTCTATGTAAAACAGTACGGGTCCTCATTAGGGGCCTGATTGACATAAACCCCTAAAAAGCAGTTTTTGTGAAAGGGCACTACCCAAGGATCTTTGACATCAAATTTCATTGAAATCGGACTAGTAGTTTCAGAGATGTTTGTAAAGTAGGTCACTTGGTCAACTCACAGAAAACCCTTGTGAACACTCTAGAGGCTACAGCTTTGGTCCAATCTTCATCAAACTTGCTCAGAATGATCATCTTGACAATATCTCAATCATGTTCAAAAAGTAGGTCACTAGGTCAAATCATAGAAAAACCCTTGTGAACACTCTAGAGGCCACAGTTTGGGTCCAATCTTCATCAAACTCGCTCAGAATGATCAGATTGACAATAGCTTGGTCAAGTTCGAATATGGTTAGTGTTGGTTAAAATGATAGGTCCCTACATGTAGGTCAAATCATAGAGGAATCTTGTAAACACTCTAGAGGCCACAGTTTTTGTCCAATCTTTGTCATACTTGCTCAGAACAACCATCTCGACAATATCTTCTTTGGGGTTGAAAACGGGTCCTGTTGGGTGAAAAAGTAGGTCAGAAGCTCAAGTCATAAAAAAACCTTGAGAACACTCTAGAGGCCAGAGATTTGGTCCAATCTTCATCAAACTTGCTCAAAATGATTATCTAGACAATATCTTGATCAAGGATGAATATGGGTCGTGTCAAGTCAAAAAGTAGGGCACTAGGTCAAATTGTAGAAAAACCTTGTGATCACTCTATACAGGCCACAGTTTTGGTGGAATCTTCATCAAACTTGCTCAGAATGATTATCTTGACAATGTCTTGGTCAAGTTTGAATATGGGTCATGTCGGGTCAATATAGGTCACAGGATCAAATCATAGAAAAACCTTGTGAAAATGATGGAGGCCAGAGTTTTGGTCCAATCTTCATCAAACTCGCTCAGAATGATCATCTGGACAATATCTTGGTCAAGTTCGAATATGAGTCATGTGGGTTCAAAATGTAGGTTACTAGGTCAAATCATGATAAAATCTTTTAAATACTCTAGAGGCCACAGTTTTGGTCCAATCTTCGTCAAACTTGCTCAGAAGGATCATCTTGACCATTATCTTGTTCAAGAGAAATCTTTTTAACACTCTATAGGCCACAGTTATGGTCTAATCTTCATCAAACTTGCTCAGAATGATCATCTGGACAATATTTCAGTCAAGTTCGAATATGGGTCATGTTGGGTCAAAAAGTAGATCAGTAGGTCAAATCATGATAAAATCTTTTAAATACTCTTAGAGGCCAGTTTTGGTCCAATCTTCGTCAAACTTGCTCAGAAGGATCATCTTGACCATTATCTTGTTCAAGATTGAAAATCTCAGTTAAGTCATTGCTCTCAGGCGAGTGATTTAGGGCCATCATGGGCCTCTTGTTTTAAAGTTTGATATGTAATTATTTTATAGATTGTGGAGCAACTCAGAGGGTAACAGGAAAGTATACTCATAAACCTTGGAGTATGGCAGAGAATAAACTCATCTATGACCATTTTTCCAAGTTCATCAAACAGGAGAAAGTTCCAGGACAGAAAGAGTGTCTGATGTGTTTAAAGGCAGGAGGGAAATTATTCAGTGAAAGAAGTTGGAGAAACATCAAGTACAAAGTCAAAAACATCATTGCTTCAAACAGACACAAAAAGAAAAAATACAAGAAATAGCTGTAATTGATTGTTTATTCCAATATTTGTCATTGACCATCACCGTATATAATACATCAATTAAACAGGTCAGTTTGAAGCTCTGCTGACCAATGGGTAGTATAAGCGATTGTGATAGCTATTATTTACAATGGCTGGACAGGCATATATTGCCCCACCACGTGAAGACTTGGTTGTGCCAAAGTGGAAACATTGTGTTATTACCAGGTTCAAATATTCCTAGATGTAATCAGTTGCACATGGGAACTATCTTCACATCATTTTGGGGTTACAAATATACACTTTTTCACTACCATCAATTTTCATGTCATGGGGAATTTCAAGTCTGTTAATATCAAATCAGTGAAGAATCCAAAATGGCCGCCATTACTAAAAAAAAAAAGAACACAAAAGAAATATATCCTTTAAAAATCTTCTTCTCCAAAACCACTACAGGAAATTCAGTGAAACTTCACATGTAGAATCAGTACCTTAAGGGTATTCAAGTTTGTTTAAAGGCATAATATCATTACAAGTTTGTGTAACATTGCCAAACTAGTCTGTTTATGTATGTGAAAGTACAAATGACAGGTGTGTAGACATAATTGAAATAAGTCACTCAGGATATATGAAAACATACCAAAATAATTTTTGTTTGTTTGATTTGAGGTTTAACGTCCCTGTCAACACTGTAAAGGTCATTTTGGAGACGTTTCTTCCAATTTTGTGGGACTTTTACCCGACATTTAGATGAAATGACTTCTCAAGCCCTGTCGCCCAATGAAACCAATAGGGTTTATTAGCATGGACGGTCCGCCTCGCACCGCGGTTCCTGGACAGGCTTAGATCCTCTAAGCGGTTTGCCAGTACTAGTGTGCGGGCCGGATTCAGCTCTGCGTGGAAGCATCATGCAGCCCATATATTTCTTCAAGCCCCTATGGGCGGGGGCTTACCAAAATAATAGAAAAGGATAAAAACATGTACCATGTCTTGATAAATTTGTACTGTTTTCTTGTAGTTTGACATGCAAAGTAAGTTTGTGTGTCTAAAGTGTCTTGGTTGTTAATCATTGTGACAATGCATCCATACTTGGGGCATTTATGTTCTTCAGACATATTTTTGGTTGTGACCTATAATTGATACTAATATGAGATGCTGATTTTTTTTGTCTCTCCCTCTTCAGTGGGATGGAGATGGAGATATAGCTGTCCAAATGGTGACAGCGATGGCAGTGGCGTCCACTTTTCAAGTATTATATATCAGAAGTCTCTGGTCAGATTTTATTTAAACTTTGGTCTAACGACATAACACTCTCAACATTAGAACAACAAAATGTTGACATTCAATTTCATTCCTTGATCTATTTTAAGAAATTCAGCATCATTTTGACTGTTTTGGTTAACCTACAAGAATCTCTGAATGACTATGTAATCCCCAGGTAACAGCTTTAAAAGGCGTGTTTTATTGTGTTCTTATTTGGCAATTATTGTGTACAAAAACGAAAGAGCAAGATCAATTTTAGCATATTTCATTGTACAGAGAATATTCTTATTAGGCAATTTTCCTTACTAAAGGGATTGCATACCAAATTCTTCATGCCCAAAACAGCAAGAACCTATTCGCAGTCTAATAAAGATCTACATGGTTCTCACAAACTTGGGGTATGTGCAGACAAATTTATTTGGTTTATTGTAACCATGTCTTTAATGGAATGGAGTCATAGCAGTCCGAATGGCAATGGGGGCTAATTTTGATGTGCAATATCTCAGTAGTCCCTGGCCTGATTTTCTTTCAAACTTGGTCCAAAGGTCTTGTTTTATCACTCCCCACAAGGGAACACCAAAAATTTGAAGGTTAAGGTCATTTCCTGGTCTATTTTAAGCTCAAGGTTAAGCTGGAGGTTAACCTACAGAAATCTTTCTTTTACCATACTCCCAAGTGTTTTATCCAATCTTTTTCAAACACTACCAAATGCAGACCAGCTACCGCTAATAACCCATTTTTTTTGTTTCGCGGAGAAACCGCCTAACGCGAAATCTGCTATTTTCTCCGCAAAACAGCGAGAAAAGATAAAATAAGCGAGAAATTTCTCGCTGAAATTTCTCCCGGTTTCGCGGAGAAAATTCTTGGAGATTCTCAGCGAAAATTTGACCGATTGCTTTCATTGAAAATGAAATTACCGCATTTCGCGGAGAAAAAAATACAACTGGGCTTACATGAAATTTTTATTTCTTCGTTTGTTTGGCGTTGTTTTTGTAAACGAAGGCAAATGGTAGTCATTGTTCAATCATAATCAAATATTTTTTGATGTTACACAATTTCATTTTAGTAATTTAATTTTTAAACGTATCATGACAACTTTTATTCACATCACAAAAATACGCCTATTTATTTGTTATCCGCTTAAACCCCACTTTTAACTGGGGTTTACAGGGGTATATATTATTTATCTAATTTCTGCTCATATAGATTGTGGGTACTCGTTAGAACCGCCTCGCTGAGTCGTTTTAAAGTGTACCCAAAATCTTGAGCAGAAATATGAAAAATACCATAATTTTTATCCGAAAATTTTCCGTTTTTAGTAGTAAAATTTTACAATATATTTGAATAGGCAATATCTCATAATGAGTCGTACATGTAGGTTATTAACACCATAATGTGTGTGACATTTACCAAAAGCTCAGCTTGATGAAAAAGATGGGCTGCATGAGCTTCCACGCAGAGCTGAAACCAGATGGGCTACATGATGCTTCCACGCAGAGCTGTAACCGACCCACATGCGAGTACTGGTAAACCGCTTACAGGATCTAAGCCTGCCCAGACAAAGTGGTGCGAGTCGGACCGTCAATGCTTATAAACCGTGTTGGTTTCATGTGGTGGCAGGGCTTGAGATGTCATTTCATCTCAATGTCGGGTAAAAGTCCCACATTTTACATGCACACATTCATGTATAGAGAGAACTGGAGTTTACAAGGTTTAGATTTTCCTTAATCTGTTCCTAGACGTCCATTGTAGGATGTGGGTTCTCGTTACCAACTACATGTATCTGGCCCGAGCGAGGCGCAAACCACAGCGGAGAGACCTAATGACCCGATGATTAACCCTTTTTGTACCAAATGGAATCTTCCTCCTTATATATACTGGAGTCCATTTTGAAACTTAGGGGTGTCAGGTTGTTTTTTTTTTTTTTCTTAAAAAATTTAGTGCGGGAAATGGCTTAACATTTTGCAAACAGTGTAGGCCCTGATCAGACGCCGCATTCTGCGGTGTCTGATCTTGGCCTGCACTGTTTGCCAAGGTACCCATTCAGGGGTTTCTTGACTGAATGGGTTAAGAGTCAGCGCTCGTACCCATTAGGACACGGGGGCCAGTTACCTTCGGGTTGTACAGTAGACTTAACAAGATACCGAGGTTGAATGTCTGTACAAACTTCGCTGATTATCTTGGAGAATTTTGTAGTTCTGCTTCAAGTTAGAGATCAGACTTATATGCAGCCTTGGAATGCTTGCCGCGCAATTTCCCCATGTTAACCCTTTTTGTACCAAATGGAATCGTCCTCCTTATGTATAGCATGAGTCCATTTCAAACTTTAGGGGTTTCAGGTTGTGTTTTCTTCAAAATTTATTAGGAAAATGGCCGAACTTTTTGCAAACAGTGTCGGCCCTGATCAGACGCTGTGTCTGATCTGGGCCTGCACTGTTTGCCACGGTACCTGTTTAGGGGTTTCCAGTCTGAAATGGGTTAATGTGCATGTATGAGCAAAATTGAATTGTAAAGGCAAGAAACACAAGCAGGCCTCCGTGGCCTACTCTTAAACATTAGATCTCTCACTCGGGCTACATGTGAGCTTAAGTGTAAGCATAAGTGATGTTTAATTACTCGCAGTGTAAGAAAAAGATAAACCAAAATGTAGAGTGAGATCAGCGCCCACACATACATGTACAAGCAGGATCCACGTTATTATATACATTGAGTTTGATTTTTCTAAAGTATTTACTTGAGAAAAAAATAAAGTACTCCCAATATGGTGAACGGATAGAAAATCAACAGTTTTCAATTTATGAAGTGTTTACACAACAGTAAAAAAAGGAACACAGAAAACATTCATGTTCATACTGTGTTGTAAAGTGCATAAGATGCAAATCATTATGATTCCAACCGGATCAAACTCGTACTTTACGATCGCTAGAGTTGTCGATCGTTGTACAAAGAAAATGCATTTCGTCATATGCTTCAAACTTTGTGTAACAAATTTTAATGCATGAAAAAATACATGCACATGAACAAATATACATGAAGGTAAAGGCAGTTTCGCGGAGAAACACCGTGAACGACTTCACCTGTACTTCTCTTGGCTTTCTCTGAGAAAAAGAGACGTTCGCGGAGAAATTTCGCAGCGTTTCACGGAGAAATTAACCGCTTTGAAACGCGAATTTTTTTCTTCTCGGAGAACTTTCGCGCTAGTTCTCTGAGAAAAAAAGCCTATTACCGCGTAGAGAAAAAAAAAATATGGGTTATTACCGGTAGCTGGTCTGTACATGTTAACCTGATGCCACATCAACAGGTTTCAAAATTTTCAAGGTCAGATTCAGAGATTCATACTTAAAGGGACCTGCACTGTTCAACTTTGGTTATGTTTAAGGTGAACTGGCAGTTTTATTATTTTTTTAAAATAGGGATCCAATCATTTTCATACTTCATCAAATTAGTGTTTATGTTATTCAGCACAATGCCTCCGAGAAGAAAAAAAATTTCGCATTTCAAAGCGGTTATTCAGCACAACATGCCCCGATAGCTCAGATGGTAGAGTGTCCGCTCCGGGGAACGGGAGGTCACGGGTTCGATCCCGGGCCGCGACATACCAAAGTCGTTAAAAAAGGGTACCAGCTGCTCCTCGCTTGGCACTCAGATTTACGGGGTAGAGCTAGGACTGGTTGACCCAGTGTCGGGATAATGTGACTGGGTGTGGTATCATGTAATGTGTCTGGAA